>CM077673.1:74195748-75474498 GCA_039707655.1 Elymus sibiricus
TTGGGCAAAAAAGCCAATGAGAGCTCCTCATTCTCCTAGTCCAAGACATGCTATGACGGATCCCACAAATCCGTACGCAGGCCTGCCAGCTTAGCTTTGTCAAACCCATCAACTAGAGGTAGAAGTTGTATATGTTCTTGACTATGTCACCCCACAAAGCAAGAGCCCATGGTCAGACCAGAGACGTGGAATTGTGCACTTACAGTGACGACTATTTGCATAGGCATGGAAGTATTTGGTGTTAGCATCACCCTTAAGGATCCACCTCAGACCCCCCACGCCGACGCCTATATTCCTCCTCCGAGCGCAAGAGCGACAACACCTGATTTTTGAGGTCATATAGGTGTGCCCATTCCAATTCAGAGAACCCTCTTTGATCAGCTTGCGCATTGAACACAACTAATTCAGCTACAATGCTTGCCCGAAGCACTTTCTCCTCATGGCCCTGGTTTGCACCCCAGCCTTTCAGGGCGACACGCAAGCTTGCCGCAGCCGCAACCCACATATCCATCGGACCCCGTTGAGGCCCACTTGCTCTCTTGTAAGAGAGGTTTGGTATCCCCCAAGTGTAAGGGTGGTGCAGGTGCGCCTTCGGCCCATCCAGGACGAAAAGCCCATTTTTTGTCATAGAAGTACATGCTCACCACATCCATGATGATACATGTTTTTGTCACAATTATCATCATGAAAGTGTCACTTTCATGACATAAAATATTTTTGTTCGGGCCATAATGTCAGAGATGTGTCTTTTTTTTGTAGTGTTAGGCCCTCTTAGATGTACCATTTGGGTCTTGCCACTTCAACCATTACCGCTTTCACCAGCACCAGTCCCCATATCCTGCCCTACCCCCCCCCCCCCCCGCTCCAAAATATGGGATGAAATTGGGTAAGGCCTCGGTCCCAATAAATTTTCGAGGTATTGTAGTTCATTGGTTTATCCCATCCACATTGGCTTGCTGGAGTTGCACAAACCATTACAATTGCAGAGCCATGTTAGGGATATGCACCCAGAGGGTACCCACAGGCATCATACGCTAGGGTTGCACGTCATCTCTCCCTCCCCGCGCATGCACATACTTATTCCGTGATTCGTTTGATTTGGGCCCATTCCCAAGCTGTGTTTGAGAATTTTGATAGGAAATAGAAGCTCTGGATGCCCCTCCTCCTTGCGTGCCACTGCTCCCACTCTCCACTTCTCCCACATCTTGGCCACTCTTAATTGGATCCCTGCTATTGTTATCGAAACCTCTAGCAGTTCCACCACTAGAATTACCATGACGTCCACTCCTTGAATTCTTCCTCTTATATTGTTGATTAAATCTACCACGGACTCTCTTGCCACCCCCCTCTTCCAGGGCCACCCGACATCGCCGCCTCTTCTCCCTTCACAAACCCTAGAAAGGAAGAGGTCGGGAAATCCCCGATCTCCACCTGGGGTAGGTGGGGTCGTCTAAAAAGCTAAAGCCAACAAAAGACGTATTTATCAACTACGCCACCTCAGATATATCGGCCCATGGGTCAGATAAAGTATCCATGGCCCCAACCTCCACCGAGACTGGACCCAAATCAGGCCCAAAATCCCATTCCATCGCCTCCAACACCCCCGAATCTCAATTGGATTAGTTTGAGATTCAATTTGTTTTTGGGATGGCAGTGTTTGTGTAATTCACCTCCCACATACACCCCCGAATCTCAATTGGATTGGTTTGAGATTCAATTTGTTTTTGGGATTGCAGTGTTCGTGTAATTCACGTCCCACGTAGATGGAATCACCACGTAGGTATCACTCTTACTTTGCCTCACGGCAAATTCACTACTAAGATAATTAAGACTCCATCAAGCCAATTTTATCAATATAATCTCCCTTTTTTATCCCTTGACGCCTTGGATAATCATCAATGTATCCCCAAATTTAGAGGAAATTCTATTGGAATCAAGGACTCATGCTTCCTTTCCCCCCTAATGATTCTACTTCTCCTTTTATGGGCATGTCTACTATGCGCACAACTATCATCATCCATACTTGATGTAGAATGCATGTATTTAGCGGAGATATCACAATTACCTGACGAAAGCAGCAACGCCCCCACCTCAACGTCATCGGAATCCTCTCCGGCCAGAAACCAAAACCGGCTGCTAGCCATAGAGCTTCCTATTCCGCCTTGGAAAGGGAGCGGAGCCTGGCAGAGTGACGAGGGAAGCGCGAGAGCGGCGCGGGTATCCAGCCAGGGTCTCCTTCTTCACCACCTCCTTATCGGAGATGTTGATCAGCATCGCGCTTGTCCCAGGGGAGGGAAGTCCCATTAGCATCTCCGGCTCCAGGATCGAGATCAAGCCGAAGATGTGGGAATGGAATGCCCGCCACTCCGCTTGCTTGGCTGTATTTGGCGATTACGCCTCCATGATCGCCCACAGAACCACCACCAAGGCATGCTGGGTCTGATTGTTGGGGAAGGAGCAAGCCATCTCCTCTTCGTCCCGCGTCGCCCGCATCGCAAAAGCCTCTTCGTTCAACGCCTTCACCGACGGCAGGCACAAATCGATCTTGCATAGTCACACCAGCTTCTCATCGCCACCCACAATCTCCCTCATCCTTGCCTCCCTTCTCGCCATGAGTCTCTAGATGAATGGGGGAAACACACCCAACACTGGAGTCTAGATCTACAAGGGTAGTGGGAGAGGAAGAGCGCGGGCAACTGGTTTTGACATAAATCTCAGCCGCAGAGTGAGAGAAATTCATGGCGACATTTGCCATTACCCTCGGGAATCGGGGCAAGCTCCTCCGTCTAGTGCACCACACCCTCTCTCGATGTATCAACATGTGCCAACTGACATGGAATTGAACATACAAACCCGATATGAGTTCCCCCTTCCCGCCATGCCCGTGTGTCTAGGACCACCTCTTTGTCGTCAGATAGCAACACCCGACCCGTCTTCCCTCGCCGGAGGAGGAAGTTTGACTAGAGTTGGAGAATGCTCGCTGCGTGGAGATCGATGACGAAGTCACACACAAGTCACGTGTCGCACACCATCCTTTGGATATGAATTTAAGCGACCTTTGCCATGTACGTAGTCGTGGCATTGCTGCCGACGTTGCACCTAATGGTCGATGCTACTTGTGATGCGTTAGGATTTTCCCCGAAGAGGAAGGGTGATGTAGTAAAGTAGCGAAAAGTATTTCCCTCAGTTAAGAACAAAGGTTTATCGAACTAGTAGGAGAACCAAGCAAACAACTGTCAGCAACACTGAAAGGACGTGGATGTCGCCTAGAGGGGGGGGGGTGAATAGGCGCTTTAAAATAATTACGGTTTAGGCTTGAACAAATGCGGAATAAAACTAACGTTTAATAAGTCAAGCACAAAACCTAAAACAACTAGGCTCACCTATGTGCACCAACAACTTATGCTAAGCCAGATAAACAACTAAGTGATAGCAAGATATATAGCAAGAAACAATATGGCTATCACAAAGTAAAGTGCATAAGTAAAGGGCTCGGGTAAGAGATAACCGAGGCACGCGGAGACGACGATGTATCCCGAAGTTCACACCCTTGCGGATGCTAATCTCCGTTCGGAGCGGTGTGGAGGCACAATGCTCCCCAAGAAGCCACTAGGGCCACATTAATCTCCTCACGCCCTCGCACAATGCAAGATGCCGTGATTCCACTAAGGGATCCTTGAGGGCGGTCACCGAACCCGTACAAACAAGGTTGGGGCAAACTCCACAACTTAATTGGAGGCTCCCAACAACACCACGAAGCTTCACCACAATGGATTGTGGCTCCGAGGTGACCTCAAATACTCGGGGCAATCTCCACAACCTAATTGGAGACCCCGAAGCTTGCCCGGAGCTTTGCACCACAATGATTGAGCTCCGAGGCACCACCAACCGTCTAGGGCGCCAAAGCACCCAAGAGGAACAAGCCCAAGGGTGCTCAAACACCCAAGAGTAATAAGCTTCTCAACTTCTCACTTCCACGTATCACCGTGGAGAACTCAAACTATGCACCAAATGCAATGGCAAGGGCACATGGAGTGCCCAAGTCCTTCTCTCCCAAATCCCACCAAAGCAACTAATGCTAGGGAGGAAAATGAGAGGAAGAACGAAGAAGAACACGAAGAACTCCAAGATCTAGATCCAAGGGGTTCCCCTCACTTAGAGGAGAAAATGATTGGTGGAAATGTGGATCTAGATCTCCTCTCTATTTTCCCTCAAGAACTAGCAAGAATCATTGGAGGGATTGAGAGTTAGAAAGCTCGAAGAAGGTCAACAATGGGGGAAGAACACAAGCTAAAGAGATAAGGTTCAATGGGGAAGAAGACCCCCTTTTATAGGTGGGGAAAAATCCAACCGTTATGCTCACAACCCGCACAGAGCGGTACTACCGCTCCAAGGAGCGGTACTACCGCTAGGGCGGTAGTATCCATTTGAAAAACAACAACGAGGAGGCAAAAGGCCAGTAGAACCGCCGGAGCGGTACTACCGCTCGTCCTCACGGTACTACCGCTAGGGATAGCGGTACTACCGCAAATGGTAGCGGTACTACTGCTTGCGAGCGGTACTAAAAAAATACATCCGTGCCTACCACCGCTGGAATTAACACGAGATTTTGGTCCGGAGCGGTACTACCGCTCTGGAGCCGCGGTAGTACCGCTCTGGAGCGGTAGTAAAAAATTACATCCGCTCTAGCCGCGGTAGTACCGCTGCAGCCTTTTAAGAACACCAAAACTGCCACAACTTCTGCAAACGGACTCCGAATTCAACGAAACCAAGTTTGTTGGAAAGCTAACGACATGGGCTAACACAATCTTGATAGAAATATCAATAAGAAGCAAATGAGAAAAGGCCTATAATAAAATGGTGAGAACCCTTCCTCGGATAAGACCGGTAAAACCTCCAACACCGAAAACGCAATAGAAGAAGCATATGAAATCCGTTTTCGATGTACTAGAGCTTGTCACGAAGATAACCACAAGCTCTAAAACCTCAAAAAGAGAAAATACAAATAAGAATCAAGAAAGATGATGCAAGGATGCAATGGTTTGAGCTCTCGACGAACGATACGATCAAGCTACTCACTTGAGAGCCCCCCTTGATAGTACGGCTATCGATCCTATAACCCGGTCTCCAAACTATCACCATGAGACCGGTAAAATAGAAAACCTATCAAGGGCAAACCTTTGCCTTGCACGAAGTCCACTTGAGCTAGATGATGATGATCTTGACTCCCTCAAGTTGGACCACCTTTCGTGATTGCGTTGGCTCGATGAAGGCTAGTTGATTGCTCTCCCATACTCCACTATGGGTGAGTCACTCTTCGGCACACCTTCACAAGTCCATTGTCACCACAATGGACGGCAAACTACAAGCATGATTTCTTCGTGATGCTTCACTTGAACTTGCACACCGCAACCTTGATGACGATCACCACTTGATGTCATCTTCCATGGGTTGTATGGGATCTTCCTCTTGATGCAATCCCATGGAAATATACCTAACTCTACAAAGAACACTCACGTAGACCATGGGTTAGTACACAAAGCGTAATGGACAATGCTTACCATACCATGGGATCACTTGATCCTTCTCGGTATATCTTGTACGCTTTGTGTGTTGATCAACTTGGTTCACTCTTTGACTTAGTCTTGATCAACCTTGTATCTTATCTTCTCTCTTCATAAAGATGATGTCTTGAAGGTAAACATGAATGCTCACACAGTCTTCTTCTTCAAGACATGCTTGCAGTAAGCTCAACTCTTACATGACCAATCTTTGGATAACACCTTGAATACCACCTTGGTCACCATATAAACTCCTTGAAACCAACAGATGGACTTCAAGAAGTACCTACGGACAAATCCTTCGAATATAACTCAAGGCAACCATTAGTCCATAAGGGTTGTCATCAATTACCAAAACCACACATGGAGAAATGTGCTCTTACAAACACCTACACAGAAAAGAGCAAATACTTGCACCCAACGCAGGCAAGAGGGTTGTCAATCCCCTTGTACTTGTTGAAAACAAGGATTAAATCTGATAGTGATAGATAGATAATTTGCAAAGTAAAATGAAAGTAAATAAATTGAAGCAAGGTATTTTTATTTTTTATAATATGATTAAGGTAGACCCGGGGGCCATAGTTTTCACTAGAGGCCTCTCTCTTTTAACATACCATATGGTGGGTAAACAAATTACTGTTGGGCAATTGATAGAAAAATGCATAATTATGATGCTATTCATGGCATGATCATATATATAGGCATTATGTCCCTGACAAGTAGATCGACTCCTGCCCGCATCTACTATTACTCCACCAATCGATTGACTCCTACCTACATCTATGGTATTAAGTTCATGACAAACAGAGTAATGCTTTAAGCAAGATGAAATAATGTAGAAAAACTAAGAAAATCAATATGTTCAAACCCTGTCGTTTTATCCTTAATAGCAACAATACATTACATGCCTCGCTATCCCTACTATCACTGGGTGAGGACACCGCAAGATTGAACCCACTACGATGCACCATTTCCACTGAAGATCGATAGATCAACTTGGCCAAAGAAAACCCATAGATCGAAAAGCATTACATAGCTATATGAATCACACATAATAAATTTCAGAATTGACTCAATTACTTTCAGTGAATAATCTGAGCATAAACCCACAATTCATTGGATCCCAACAAACACACCGTACAAAAGGATTACATCGAATAGATCTCCGAAGAGAACATGGTATTGAAGATCAAAGAGAGAGAAGAATCCATCTAGAGCTAATCGCTATGGACCCGTAGGTCTATGGTAAACTACTCACACATCATCGGAGGTGCAACAAGGTTGATATACAAGCCCTCCGTGATTGATTCCTCCTCCGGCAGGGTGCCGAGAAAGTCCTCCAGATGGGATCGCGGAAGAACAGAGACTTGCGGCGGTGGAAAAATTGTTTCGGCTGGCTCTGTGCGGGTTTCAGAATATTTGGGGATTTATAGAGTTGGAATTAGGTGAGACGGATCCACGAGGGGCCCCAAGACATCACGGTGTGACCACCCCTCGTTGTGCCCAGTTGTCTTGATGTCTCCTCGTTTCATGTCTGGTCTCCTCCTGAAGCTTCTAGGGTCCATCTTGTCCAGAAAAAACCTGTCAAAAGGTTTCGTAGCGTTTGGACTCCGTTCAGTATGGATTTTCTGTGAAACCAAAAATAGGCAAAAACAGCAGCTGGCACTAGGCACTGGGTTAGTTGGTTAGTCCCCAAAAATGATATAAAATTGCATAAAAAGTATCTAAGATTGAGACATAATAGCATGAAGCAATCAAAAATTATAGATACGTTGGAGACGTATCAACATCCCCAAGCTTAATTCCTGCTCGTCCTCGAGTAGGTAAATGATAAAAACAGATTTTTTGATGTTGAATGAGTAGTTAATAACAAGCTTTAATGTATATATATATACCATATCAACATCCCGTTCATGCCATGACCGACACTTAAATGAGTAGTTAATAACAAGCTTTAATGTATATATATATATATATATATATATATATATATATATATATATATATATATATATATCTTGCCAATATGCCATGCTTACATAATTCAATGAGTAGGGATAACATTCGTTAAGCATCATATATTTTGAAAAAGTAATGATTATGTTCTTATATCCGTGGATATTATTATGTTGATATCAATTACTTCATCGTTTGTCAATATTCATTCAGAAGAAAAAAATTACACGATAAACATGCCGTTCATGCCATGACCGACACTTAAATGAGTAGTTAATAACAAGCTTTAATGTATATATATATATATATATATATATATATCTTTACTAACCAATGATCATCAATCTATGCCCTTTCATATTAGTACATCAATATAATAAAATCACACAAGTCATATTCAGTGATCTACATGAAAGATTTTATAATATCACTCTTATATACCTATCATTTTCAGACTAGTCTTTATAACCCATGCATATTAGTGCTTCTATTTCAGAATCTCAAAAATATTTAAGTGAAGCATTAGAGTGCAATCATTTCTATAAAATATATAACCACCATCGTGCTCTAAAGATATAAGTGAAGCACATGAGCAACTGCATAGCTCAAAAGATATAAGTGAAGCACATAGAGTATTCTAGCAAACCATGATGAATGTGTGTCTCTCTAAAAAGGTGTGTCCAATAAACAATGATTGTGGAAAACTAACAAACAAACAAAATAAAACTATAATACACGACACTCCAAGCAAAACTCATATCATGTTATGAATAAAAATATAGCTCCAAGTAACATACCGATGAATTGTAGACGAAAGAGGGGATGCCATCCGGGGCATCCCCAAGCTTAGACACTTGGGTCTTCCTTGAATATTAACTTGGGGTGCCTTGGTAATCCCAAAGCTTAGGGTCTTGCCGCTCCTTATTCCTTCATCCATCGTGATCTCACCAGAAGCTGAAAACTTCGACACATCAAACTCAACATAAACCACATGAGATCCGTTAGTATAATAGGCTAATCATTTAGGTACTGTCATAAACCAATTCATAATTATTATTGAATAATACCTACTGTATTCTAACTCTCCCATGATTTATACCCCCCGATACAATCCATAAAATCATTAAAATAAGCACATTATGCAATTAAAAACAGAATCTGTCTAAAACAGAATAGTCTGTTGTGACCTATACTAAAACCATACTTCTGTAACTCCTAAAATTCTGAAAAATTAGAAAAACGTGGGAAATTTTTAGGAAAATACTGTGTAAAAGTTTCAGCAATTTATAACGTTCCAGCAAAATTTCAATATTCAAATACTGGACGTATTTTTTTCCTGCACCATATCAATTCTACTATCATCCAAATCATCTCAAAGGCTTTACTTGGTACATACACTAATTAAAAGATAAAAACACAATCATTAGAGTAGAAAAAATAATGTCATCACAAAATAACAGAATATAAAATTTGCAAATAAGGTAAATATTGGGTTGCGTCCCAACAAGCGCTATTGTTTTATGCCCCTAGCTAGGCATAATGGTAGTTTCAAGTATTGTCATCCAAGCACTCAATCAAACAATAAGACTTCCTAGGAGTTTTGTAAGCATATTCTTAGTCATGGAAATCCTAGGTATAAAGTCAAGCATAGGTTCCCTTATTTTCTAAATATAGTTGGGGTGAACACTAATCATTTTAAGACCCTCTTTTCCTTTACTAGATGAGCCACCCTTATTTAGTTTCGGAACCTTAGCTACATAGACAAAATTTGCTTTATTAATTGGACGTTCCTCATTAGGTGTCATAGGTAAAATGGCGGAACCCAAAGCATGGATAACTTTTTCTATCTTATCTATTCTAGCGGGACTTTGTTCTACTCTATCGGTAGTGGGTTCTTTTTCTTTCAATATCTTTAACAAATCCCCAGCCGTAGAGCCTAATTGAGTTACTTGGTTATGGATCTTTCTATCCAATATTTCAAATCATTCTGTAGTTGGCATTTCATTTTCAATAGCATCAAACCTTTGCATAAGGTGTTCCATGGTTAAAGCCATTCCATTAATAATTATAGGTGGTGCTCCCACTAAGTTTCCCATAGCGTTCAAAGCATTCATAGAGTGACTACTTATGAAATTTCCTCCAGTTATAGTATCAAGCACAAATCTATAACAAGTAGTAATACCCACATAAAAATTGCGAAGAAGAACAATGGTGGATTGCTTACGAGTTGATCTATTTTGAATATCGCAAATCCTATACCAAGCATCTTTTGAATTCTCTCATCCCCTTTGTTTAAAATTAAGCACTTCATTTTCAGGGGTACAAGTAACAAGCGAACAACTAGCCATAGTAGCAAAAACAAGTAATAAAGCAAACAAGCAAAATAAATCTTTTTGTGTTTTTGATTTTTATATAATGGAAAATAAAAGCTATTAATAAGTAGAACAAATAATTGATAATTTGTATGAAGGAACCTTGTGGTTGTTTGATGATGTCACCCCGGCAACAGAGCCAAAAATTCTTTTGCTACTTGTGATGCGTTAGGATTTCCCCCGAAGAGGAAGCGTGATATAGTAAAGTAGCGAAAATTATTTCCCTCAGTTAAGAACCAAGGTTTATCTAACCAGTAGGATAACCAAGCAAACAAACATCAGCAACACCTACACACAAAAGAGCAAATATTTGCACCCAACGCAGGCAAGAGGGTTATCAATCCCCTTGTACTTGTTGACAACAATGATTACATCTGATAGTGATAGATAGATAATCTGCAAAGTAAAATAAAAGTAAATAAATTGCAGCAAGGTATTTTTAGTATTTGTAATATGATTAAAGTAGACCCGGGGGGCCATAGTTTCCACTAGAGCCTTCTCTCTTTTAGCATATTATATGATGGGTAAACTAATTACTGTTGGGCAATTGATATAAAATCGCGTAATTATGATATTATTCATGGCATGATCATATTCATAGGCACTACGTCCGTGGAAAGTACACCGACTCCTGCCTATATCTACTACTATTACTCCACCAATCGACCGACTCCTACCTGCATCTATGGTATTAAGTTCATGACAAATAGAGTAATGCTTTAAGCAAGATGACATAATGTAGACAAAGTAAAACATGCAATATGTTCAGACCCCATCGTTTTATCCTTAGTAGCAATAATATAATACTTGCCTCGCTACCCCTACTATCACTGGGCAAGATTGAACCCACTACTATGCACCACTTCCACTGAAGATCGATAGATCAACTTGGCAAAAGAAAACCCATAGATCGGAAAATATTACATAGCTATATAAATCACACATAATATAGTTGGGAATTGACTCAGTTACTTTCAATGAATACCTGATCATAAACCCGCAATTCATCGGATCCCAACAAACACACTGCACAAAAGGATTACATCGAATAGATCTTCGAAGAACATGGTATTGAAGATCGAAGAGAGAGAATAAGCCATCTAGCTAATCACTATGGACCCGTAGGTCCGTGGTAAACAAATGACACATCATCGGAGGTGCAACAAAGGTTGATGTAGAAGCCCTTCGTGATCAATTCCCCCTTCGACAGGGTGCCGGAAAAGGCCTACATATGGGATCGCGGAAGAACAGAGACTTGCGGCATCGAAAAAAATGTTTCGGGTAGCTCTCTAGGGGTTTCATAATATGTTGGGATTTATAGGGTTGGAATTAGGTCAGACGAAGTCATGAAGGGCCCACAAAACATCAGTGCGCGACCACCCCCTTTGCCGCGTCCTGTTGTCTTGCAGTCTCCTCATTTCACGTCTGGTCTCCTCCCAAAATTCTAGGGTCCGTCTTTGTACATAAAAAAATTGTCAAAATTTTTCCTAACGTTTGGATTCCGTTTGGTACGGATTTTGTGAGAAACCAAAAACAGGCAAAAATAGCATTTGGCACTAGGCACTGGGATAATAAGTTAGTCCCCAAAATGATATAAAACTACATAAAAAGTATCTAAAATTGATAATATAATAGCATGAAACAATCAAACAATATTAGATACATTGGAAACGTATCAGTTGATTGGCCCAACTAGGGCTAGAGCGGCTGACCGGCCTGGCTTGTGGCGGTCTGCAATGTCTAATCAAGGTTCTATCATGTAGAGGCCATATATAGATACTACTATATTAAACCGGCTAAACTATGAGCCCCTTCCTTTTTAAATTTTTTCTAAGACTACAAACTTGACATATGGTAGCCAATGAACAATGCCCTGAATTGTAATTGTGTTCATTAATTAATCATGTGGGTAATCCTATGTGAACATTAATCATGGGTAAATAATAATTATGGGTGAACAGTACTTGCGAACCCACTTAAAAAATTGATGCATACAATAATTTCCTGTTAAATTATTACCATATGAAAAGTATTTTTGAAAACAGAACAACAAACAAAATTTAAAAACATTAATCATGTTGCTGTCATCAGCATCTTCTATGTGGCTGCCACTGATGGAGACAACCGACATCTCCTCGGCGCTCAACACGGACAACTCCGATGCACCAGCGCACATACTCCATCTGCGTCCTTTGTTGCCCTTCCTCCTTGCACTCCCTTTCGTTCCCTTCACCAATATCAATCCTCGAGTCACTGCCACGATCCGCCACTGCCCAAGCCGCACCAGGACCCACTCACTAGTGAAGTCGCGCGCTATACAAACGGTTTTTAACCCCTTTCCGTGACGTAGTTTGAAACCGTCGCCTTGCATGTGTGGGTGATGGGGGAGGGGGGCTATCCCACACGACAGAGAAAACCCATCGGCGATGCCTGCACCCGGTCACACACGATGGGCAAAACTATATCGTTTGCGATTCGAAGGGCCATCACAAACAGACATATTGGCGAAGACATGTGAGATGAGCTTATCATCCCATACAGGGAATCCCAAGGTTACGTCTCCGTTCGTATTGCAGATCACACACAATTTTCTGCATAACATCGTTTGTGATAGGGCTGGTCACCACAAACGATAATTATAATTCTGTCATTTGCGTTATTCAAAACATCACTCACGCTGTCTAGATGAAACTGTTTGGCATTGGGCTGCCCATCACACACACATGCTTAAGAAAACGTTTGTGATTGGGTGTCCTAACGCACACAGTTGTCAAGCAAAATTCGTGTGTGATTCCTCACCGATCCAACATGCCAACTTTGTAGAAACTGTGTGGGTTTGTTGTGGTCATCGCCCATGGTGTAGTCCTAGAAACCGTCTGGAATGGGAACCCCCATAATAAGCCTGATTGCTCTATTATTTATAATCCATTTAGTAATCAAATTAACATTTCATATCAAGCACAAAATATATTTCTTATTCGTAGTACGACAACCAGGATTTCATAATTGAATTACATCAGGGTACAACATCATATAGGCATATACTGCCTAGCTACCCAATTGCACAACATGATTATGTTTCAAATGCAACATCTAACACCTTTGGAAATTAAGTATCATCATAGACGGTAAATAGACAGATGAGTCTCATCTAGAAAACTATTAAAGCGGAAGGCAAATATTGAGCCTTCAATGATGTTGAAGGTCCTCGCAACTTTAGGCCAGTGCCTGTGGATGATTGCCCGCCCATCCTTCGTCCTCTTGAGGAAGACTTCAAGATTATACCGTGGGTGCTGTATGAATACCTTCCTCGCCTCTTGATCATACATGTGGTTTGAGACGTAATCATCGATGAACTGCCTTGAGAAGGACTGAAAACAAACATACGCATAAATATTTTTTCTAAAATTTGAAATGGCGCAAAGGGAAAAGGACAAGGTGAAAGAGATGGTACCATCCTATAGTTGGCTGATGTCTTCTTCATTGTGCAGACAAACATCTTGTTGTTTTTCGTAGCTAGTTTCTTTATCTTAACAATCTTTCTGAGTTTCTTGATTTGACTGATATTCAAGGACACCTCATTTCCCCACATGCAAAAAGGGTCGAACACTGGATCTAAACCTCTTACAGCAGGACCTACATGTGCAAGAAAAAATTATTAAAAACATTAATATTACAATGGTTTCTGCAAATTGCACAATAATGTGCTATTAGCCAAACGACCATGGATGTGCAAACCTTGATGGTAAACTTTAGTGTCCCCCATTGTTTGCCCCTGCAACATATTTAAGACAAATATTGATCAGGTTCCAAGTGATATTTGGCATACTATCAGTGAAATATGTTAATGGAAAATAAACACATTGCGGATCCAACAGATTAGTTCGAGCCACATGGAAAAGCCAGTTATCTAAACCAAGCGTGCAAAGAACTAGGAAATATAGCAATTCTATATGTTTCACATGTATTTAGTACATCTAAATTTGATTTATTCGTCACATGCATAACAATACAAAATTGTACCAACAACAATCATATATCACATTCCAGAATTGAATTAAATAGTTAAATGATCACCACAACAAATGAACAAAATAGTTAACTAAGCACCACATTGCACAATAGAACATACTAGAAGGTCAGGTTGCAGTAGCATTACATTGGACATTTCACTAGAATTTCTAAATGAAAGGAAGTAGCGGCACGCGCAACAGGTAAACGAAACATGCTTAACCAGTGTAGCTAGGTGAACATAGGTGTCATCGTTTTCTCACGACAGATGCCAGGGGGTGGCTAATCGAGGTGAGAGCAAGGCTGCCGTGGAAGATCCGGGGCGGGATAGGGTAGTAGCACGCGGTGGTTTACCCAGGTTCGGGGCTCTCCGGAGAGATAATACCCCTACTCATGCATGTCTGTATATGAAGTGTATCTGTTGTACAGGGTTGCTCCTGGAGCTGTGTTTGAGGAGGAAGAGGGAGCTGGCTGCTCCTTTCCATGGCCTCATACGTGAGAGATTGGGAGAAATGGGAGGGGATGAGAGAATCAGAGGAGGCCTTGCTTGCCCGTGGGTGAGCTCCCTTGGTGCCTCTTATATAGGGAGGCCCAGGGGACAAGGGGTGGCCCACATGGCCTAACTACACTATTGGAGGTGACATGTGAAGTGACTCACGATGCAGGCTACAGTGCATCACTATTGGAGCGCATTGAAGTGACGCATGACGGGTGCACAGTGGGGCACTGTTTGCCAATAGTGCCTGACTGTAGCGGGGTGGCTGACTCTGCAGTCCGTCAGCTACAGTGTCTTCTGCTCGTGTCCGATGGGACGCCTGGAGCTGACTTCGTCGGGCCGCAGCCGGCAGCCTCCAGCCGGCCAGTCTCCAGCCGGCCAGCCTCCAGCAGGCAGGCTCCAGCCGGCTGTCTTCAGCCGGCAGCCTCCAGCCGGCCAGGCTCCAGCCGGCCGGCCTCCAGCCAGCCAGGAGTAGCCTGCAGCCTGCAGCCGGCCAGGAGTAGCCAGCCGGCCGAGTCGCTGCTTTGTCTTCTGTTTTCGCTTCTTCGATTGTCTTGTTGATTCGTGGGGCTTGGCATACCGGGATTGACTCCCCGTATGTTTTAAAATGTTGAGTCGTCTCCTTGAGCCTACCCGGGGGTAATCCCCCCGACAGTAGCCTCCGAGCCTCCGGGTGACTTGGAGAGTTGGGCGGAGGGTTTTCGCCGTTGTCGTTGTTGTTGCGGAAGTTATTGTTGATGGTCGGCTGCGGGCCACAGCCCGCACGGTTTGCTTCCAGTGGGGGCCCCGCCGGGCGAGGATACAGAGCCCGCCAGCTGATGGGAGCGAGGCGCTGCTGGGTGCAGACGCGGAGTCCGCCGGCTGATGGGAGCGAGGCGCCGCCATGCACGGACGCGGAGTCCGCCGACTGATGGGCGCGGGGCGCCGCCGGGCGCGGACGTGGAGCCCTGCCATGCGCAGATGTGGGGCCCTGCCGTGCCCGGACATGGAGTTCACTGGCTGGTGGGCGCGGAGCCCTGTCGAACGCGGAGGCAGAGTCTGCCGGCTGGCTGTTTCCAGCGGGGGCGCGCCATCGCACCCGCTGGGTGTAGCCTCCGAGCCTACGGGCGACTCGAAGAGTCGGGCGGAGGGTCTTCACTGTTGCTGAAGCAGACAGTGGAGTCAAGGATGTCAGGCGCAGACGCGGAGTCCGCCGACTGATGGGCGCGGGGCCCTGCCGAACACGGAAGCGGAGTCCGCCGGCAGATGGGCGCGGAGCCCTGCCGGGGGCGGACGCGGAGTCCGTCGGCTGATGGGCGCGGAGCCCTGCCGGGGGCGGACGCGGAGTCCGTCGGCTGATGGGCGCGAAGCCCTGCCGGGCGTGGACGCGGAGTCCACCGACTGGCCGTTTCCAGCGGGGGCGCGCCAGCGCACCCGCTGGTTGTAGCCTCCGAGCCTCCGGGCGACTCGAAGAGTCGGGTGGAGGGTCTTTGCTGTTGCTGAAGCAGATAGTGGCGTTGAGGACGCCAGGTGCGAACGCGGGGTCCGTCGACCGATGGGCGCGGAGCCTTGCCAAGGGCGAACGCGGGGTCCGCCGGCTGTCGAGCGCGAGGCGCTGCCGGGCGCGGACGCGGGGTCCACCGGTTGATGGGCGCGGAGCCCTGCCACGGGCGGACGCGGGGTCCGCTGGCTGATGGGCACGGAGCCCTGTCGGGGGCGGATGCTACTTCTTAAGCTTGCGTTGGTTTTCCCTTGAAGAGGAAAGGGTGATGCTGCAAAGTAGATAAGTATTTCCCTCAGTTGTTGAGAACCAAGGTATCAATCCAGTAGGAGGAACAAGCAAGGCCCCAATCTTTGCACCTACACAAACAATCAAACACTTGCACCCAATGCTATAAAGGGGCTGTCAATCCCTTCACGGTTACTTGCAAGGATGAGATCTGATAGAGATAGATATAAAAGATTACTAAAACGAAAAGTAAAATAAAAGTGAAAAGATTGCAGCAAAGTATTTTTGGTATTTTTTGGTTTATAGATCTGAAAATAAAATATGGAAAATAGACCCGGGGGCCATAGGTTTCACTAGAGGCTTCTCTCTTGAAGGCAAATAATACGGTGGGTGAACAAATTACTGTCGAGCAATTGATAGAAAAGCGCATAGTTATGACGATATCCAAGGCAATGATTATGCATATAGGCACCACGTCCGTGTCAAGTAGACCAAAACGATTCTACATCTACTACTATTACTCCACACATCGACCGACTCCTGCCTGCATCTAGAGTATTAAGTTCATGAAGAACAGAGTAACACATTAGGTAAGATGACATGATGTAGAGGGATAAACTCAAGCAATATGATGAAAACCCCGTCTTTTTATCCTTGATAGCAACAATACAAATACGTGCCTCGCTACCCCTACTTTGTCACTGGGTGAGGACACCGCAAGATTGAACCCAAAACTAAGCACTTCTCCCATTGCAAGAATTACCAATCTAGTTGGCCAAACCAAACCAATAACTCGAAGAGACTTGCAAAGATATGAAATTATGCATATAAGAATTCAGAGAAGATTCAAATAATATGCATAGATAATCAGATCATAAACCCACAATTCATCGGATCTCGACAAACACACCGCAAAAGAGTATTACATCGGATAGATCTCCATGAAGATCATGGAGAACATGGTATTGAAGAACATAGAGAGAGAAGAAGCCATCTAGCTACTAGCTATGGACCCGAAGGTCTGAGGTGAACTACTCACGCATCATCGGAGGGGCAATGGAGTTTATGTAGATGCCCTCCGTGATCGAATCCCCCTCCGGCAGATTACCGGAAAAGGCCCCAAGATGGGATCTCACGGGAACAGAGGCTTTCGGCGGCGGAAAAGTATTATCGTGGCTCTCTTTGGTATTGGGGGAATATTTGGGAATTTATAGGAGGAAGATTAGGGTTAGGAGGCCTACAGGGGGGCCACAAGCCAGGGGGCGCCCCCCCTAGGGCGCGCCCTGCAGGCTTGTCGTCTCCCGGCAGGTCTCCTGCCCCCCTCTCCAAGTCTGGTAGGTTTCTTCTGGTCCAAGAAAAATCATCGCGAAGATTTTATTCCGTTTGGACTCCGTTTGATATTCCTTATCTGCAATACTCAAAAACAAGGAAAAAACAGAAACCGGCACTAGGCACTAGGTTAATAGGTTAGTCCCAAAAAATAATATAAAAAAGCATATTAATGCATATAAAACATCCAAAACAGATAATATAATAGCATGGAACAATCAAAAATTATAGATACGTTGGAGACGTATCAAGCATCCCCAAGCTTAATTCCTGCTCGTTCTCGAGTAGGTAAATGATAAAAACAGAATTTTTGATGTGGAATGCTACCTAACATATTTATCCATGTAATATTCTTTATTGTGGCATGAATGTTCAGATCCATAAGATTCAAAACAAAAAGCTTAATATTGACATAAAAACAGTAATACTTCAAGCATACTAACAAAGCAATTGTGTCCTTTCAAAATAACATGGCCAAAGAAAGTTATCCCTACAAAATCATATGGTCTGGCTATGCTCCATCTTCCCCACACAAAGTACTTAAATCAGGCACAACCCTGATGACAAGTCAAGCAATTGTTTCACACCTTTTATGTTCTCAAACCTTTTCAACTTTCACGCAATACATGAGCATGAGCCATGGATATAGCACTATAGGTGGAATAGAATATGGTGGAGGTTGTGAGGAAAAGAAGAAGATAGTCTCACATCAACTAGGCATATCAACGGGCTATGGAGATGCCCATCAATAGATATCAACGTGAGTGAGTAGGGAATGCCATGCAACGGATGCACTAGAGCTATAAGTGTATGAAAGCTCAAAAAGAAACTAAGTGGGTGTGCATTATAATGAAAAATTCCCACTAGCTATATGAAAGTGACAAAATAGGAGACTCTCTATCATGAAGATCATGGTGCTACTTTGAAGCACAAGTGTGGAAAAAAAGATAGTAGCATTGTCCCTTCTCTCTTTTCTCTCATTTTTATTTATTTATTTTGGTGGGCATCTTTGGCCTCTTTTTTTTATTTGGGCTTCATTGGCCTCTTTTATTATTTGTAAAGTCCGGAGACTCATCCCAACTTGTGAGGGAATCATAGCTTCCATCATCCTTTCCTCTCATGGGACAATGCTCTAATAATGATGATCATCACACTTTTATTTACTAACAACTCGATACCTAGAACAAAATATGACTCTATATGAATGCTTCCGGTGGTGTACCGGGATGTGCAACCATCTAGCATAGCAAATGACATCAAAAAACGGACAAGCCATTAAAACATCATGCTAGCTGTCTTACGATCATGCAAAGCAATATGAAAATGATGGTGCGTGTCATAATAAACGGAACGGTGGAAGTTGCATGGCAATATATCTCGGAATGGCTATGGAAATGCCATAATTGGTAGGTATGGTGGCTGTTTTTAGGAAGGGTATATGGTGGGTTTAATGCACCGGCGAAAGTTGCGTGGTACTAGAGAGGCTAGCAATGGTGGAAGGGTGAGAGTGCGTATAATCCATGGACTCACATTAGTCATAAAGAACTCACATACTTATTGCAAAAGTCTATTAGTTATCGAAGCAAAGTATTAGATGCATGCTCCTAGGGGAGAAGTTGGTAGGAGTTAACCATCGCGCGCTCCCGACCCTCACACAAAGGATGACAATCATTAAACAAATCATGCTCCAACTTTGTTACATAACGGTTCACCATACGTGCATGCTACGGGAATCAAAAACTTTAAAACAAGTATTTCTACCAATCCACAATTACTCACTAGCATGACTCTAATATCACCATCTTTATATCTCAAAACTATATGCAAGGAATCAAACTTCTCATAGTATTCAATGCACATTATATGAAAGTTTTTATTATATCCCTCTTGGATGCCCATTATATCAGGACTAAATTCATAAACTAAACCAATTACCATGCTGTTTAAATACTCTCAAAATAATATAAGTGAGGCACGAGAGTTCAATTATTTCTATAAAATAAAACACCACCGTGCTCTAAAAAGATATAAGTGAAGCACTAGAGCAACATTGCCTAGCTCAAAAGATATAAGTGAAGCACATAGAGTATTCTAATAAATTCACGATTGATGCGTGTCCCTCTCAAAAGATGTGTGCAGCAAGGATGATTGTGGCAAACTAAAAAGCAAAGACTCATATCATACAAGACGCTCCAAGCAAAACGCATATCATGTGGTGAATAAAAATATAGCCTCAAGTAAATTTACCGATGGATTGAAGACGAAAGTGGGGATGCCTTCCGGGGCATCCCCAAGCTTAGGCTCTTTGGTATCCTTGAATATGGCTTGGGGTGCCTTGGTCATCCCCAAGCTTAGGCTCTTGCCACTCCTTATTCCATAGTCCATCAAATCTTTACCCAAAACTTGAAAACTTCACAACACAAAACTCAACAGAAAACTCGTGAGATCCGTTAGTATAAGAAAAATAAATCACCAATTTAGGTACTGTTGTGAACTCATTATTTATTTATATTGGTGTAATATCTACTGTATTCTAACTTCTCCATGGTTCATACCCCCGATACAACCCATAGATACATCAAAATAAGCAAACAACACAAAGAAAAAAGAATCTGTCAAAAACTGAACAGTCTGTAGCAATCTGTAAACTTCGTATACTTATGTAACTCCAAAAATTCTGAAAAATTAGGAAAATCTGGGAAATTTGTATATCAATCTTGTGTAAAAATTTCAGACTCATTTGACGCTCTGGTAAATTTATAAAATTCCTGGACTGAGCGCAAAAGTTTCTGTTTTTCAGCAAAATCAAATCAACAATCACCGTAGACCATCCCAAAGGTCTTACTTGGCTCAAACACTAATTAAAACACTAAAACACAATTACTACAGAGGTAATAATTGTGTCAACACTCAAAAACAGAAAGTAAAAAGCAAAAAATTATTTATTCATTGGGTTGCCTCCCAACAAGCGCTATCGTTTTATGCCCCTAGCTAGGCATAATGATTTCAATGATGCTCACATAAAAAGTAGTAATTGAAATATGCAAGAGAGCATCATGAATCTCATGACAACAACATTTAATTCTAACCCACTTCCTATGCATAGGGATTTTGTGAGCAAATAATTTGTGGGAACAAGAATCAACTAGCATAGGAAGGCAAAACAAGCATAACTTCAAAACTTTGAACACATAGAGAGGAAACTTGATATTATTGCAATTCCTACAAGCATATGTTCGTCCCTCATAATAAATTTCAGTAGAATCATAATCAAATTCAACAATATAACTATCACATAAATCATTCTTTTCATGATGCACAAGCATAGAATTTTCATTACTCTCCACATAAACAAATTCCTTTTTATCCATAGTAGTGGGAGCAAACTCAACAAAATAATTATCATGAGACACTTGATTGACATAACCAGATTCCAAATTAAAACCATGATGATAAGTTTCACCATCATCATGAATAGGAGGCATGCAAACATCATAATAAATTTGCTCATCAAAACTTGGGGGACTAAACATATCATCTTCATCAAACATAGCATCCCCAAGCTTGTGGCTTTGCATATCATTAGCATAATTGACATTAATAGAATTGATAGTAACATCATTGCAATTATGCTTTCCAATCAAGGAGATATCATGAATCACCTTATAAATTCCTTCTTTCAACACTTCATCAAAATTTTCATGATTTTTAAGCAAAACTTCATAAAGATAATCAAGTGCACTCAACTCACTAGCAATTGGTTCATCATAATTTGGTCTTTTGAAAAGATTAGCAAGTGGATGAGGATCCATGTCAATAGATTTTTAGCAAGCGAAGATGCAAGCAAATAGAAGGCACATGGCAACACAAGCAAACAAAAAACAAACGAAAAGACGAACGGAAGAAGGGCGAAAAAAGGCAAATCTTTTTGGTTTTTTCTGAAAATCATTTTAGAAGTGGGGGAGAGGAAAACGAGAGGCAAATGGCAAATAATGTAAATGCAAGAGATGAGTTTGTGATGGGTACTTGGTAGGCTTGATGTAGACCTCTCCGGCAACCACGTCAGAAACTGACAAGTTGACGGGAGAGTTCTTGTCTTGTCTTGCTATGTATCCTCCCCGGCAATGGCGTCAGAAATCCTTCTTGCTACTTCTTGCGCTTGCGTTGGTTTTCCCTTGAAGAGGAAAGGGTGATGCAGCAAAGTAGATAAGTATTTCCCTCAGTTGTTGAGAACTAAGGTATCAATCCAGTAGGCGGAACAAGCAAGGCCCCAATCTTTGCACCTACACAAACAATCAAACACTTGCACCCAACGCTATAAAGGGGTTGTCAATCCCTTCACGGTTACTTGCAAGGATGAGATCTGATAAAGATAGATATAAAAGATTACTAAAACGAAAAGTAAAATAAAAGTGAAAAGATTGCAGCAAAGTATTTTTGTTTTTTTGGTTTATAGATCTGAAAATATAATATGGAAAATAGACCCGGGGGCCATAGGTTTCACTAGAGGCTTCTCTCTTGAAGGCAAATAATACGGTGGGTGAACAAATTACCGTCGAGCAATTGATAGAAAAGCGCATAGTTATGACGATATCCAAGGCAATGATTATGCATATAGGCATCACGTCCGTGTCAAGTAGACCGAAACGATTCTGCATCTACTACTATTACTCCACACATCGGCCGACTCCTGCCTGCATCTAGAGTATTAAGTTCATGAAGAACAGAGTAACACATTAGGTAAGATGACATGATGTAGAGGGATAAACTCAAGCAATATGATGAAAACCCCATCTTTTTATCCTAGATAGCAACAATACAAATACGTGCCTCGCTACCCCTACTTTGTCACTGGGTGAGGACACGGCAAGATTGAACCCAAAACTAAGCACTTCTCCCATTGCAAGAATTACCAATCTAGTTGGTCAAACCAAACCAATAACTCGAAGAGACTTGCAAAGATATGAAATCATGCATATAAGAATTCAGAGAAGATTCAAATAATATGCATAGATAATCAGATCATAAACCCACAATTCATCGGATCTCGACAAACACACCGCAAAAGAGTATTACATCGGATAGATCTCCATGAAGATCATGGAGAACATGGTATTGAAGAACATAGAGAGAGAAGAAGCCATCTAGCTACTAGCTATGGACCCGAAGGTCTGAGGTGAACTACTCACGCATCATCGGAGGGGCAATGGAGTTGATGTAGATGCCCTGCGTGATCGAATCCCCCTCCGGCAGATTATCGGAAAAGGCCCCAAGATGGGATCTCTCGGGATCAGAGGCTTCCGGCGGCGGAAAAGTATTATCATGGCTCTCTTTGGTATTGGGGGGATATTTGGGAATTTATAGGAGGAAGATTAGGGTTAGGAGGTCTGCAGGGGGGGCACAAGCCAGGGGGGCACGCTCTGCAGGCTTGTCGTCTCCCGACAGGTCTCCTGCCCCCCTCTCCAAGTCTGGTAGGTTTCTTCTGGTCCAAGAAAAATCATCGCGAAGATTTTATTCCGTTTGGACTCCGTTTGATATTCCTTATCTGCAATACTCAAAAACAAGGAAAAAACAGAAACTGGCACTAGGCACTAGGTTAATAGGTTAGTCCCAAAAAACTAATATAAAAAAGCATATTAATGCATATAAAACATCCAAAACAGATAATATAATAGCATGGAACAATCAAAAATTATAGATACGTTGGAGACGTATCAGCGGACGCGGGGCCCATCGACCGATGGGCGCGGAGCCCTGCCGAGGGCGGACGCAGGGTCCGCTGGCTGTCGAGCGCGAGGCGCTGCCGGGCACGGACGCGGGGTCCGCCGACTGATGGGCACGGAGCCCTACCGGGGGCGGACGCGGGGTCCGACGGCTTATGGGCGCAGAGCCCTGCCGGGGGCGGACGCGGGGTCTGCCGGCTGTTGAGCGCGAGGCGTTGCTGAGGGCGGACACGAGGTCTGCCGGCTGTAGAGCGCGAGGCGCTGCCAGGGACGGACGCGGGGTCCGCTGGCTGTTGAGCGTGAGGCACTGCCGAGGGCGGATGCGGGGTCTGCCGGCTATTGAGCGCGGGGCGCTGCCGGGGGCGGACGCGGGGTCCACCGGCTGTTGAGCCCGGGGCGCTGCCGGGAGTGGCTTCCAAGCCTCCGAGCGAGGGGGTTCATTATGGAAATGATCGTGCAAAAGACAAGTTTAGATGATGCAGATGTGTCAAATATCTAGTTTTGGTAGTGCAAGCTTTATGCAAAGGGTGCCGACTCGGTTTCGTCCGAGCCCCCTTTAGTCTTTTTCATGTGCTCTCCGCTCTTTGGCTTTTGCTCTTGCTAGCCGGACAACCGGGAGTCGGTCTGTGGCTGAGGCGAAGAGTGGGCCGCGGAGTGGAGCGTATAGTACTCGGACTCTGGGAGCAGACTCGACCGAGTAGATACTCACAAATGAAATGACCGGGTTGCCCAAGTCATTTTCTCCCGGGACGTTTTTCGCGTGGGGTGACCTCCAGCTTGTGCTCTCGCTAGCCGGACAGTCGCGGTGCGATCTGTAGCTGAGACAAAGGGCGGGCCTTGGTACCGTACACGCTACTCAGTCGTCTTGCGGGAACGAACGTATCGGGCCAGGCGGCCGGCCTCGGGCGAGACTAGCTGGCGCCGAGGTGAACAGTAAAGTAGCTGAAACAGATGCGGGGAAGGCCCCCGAGGGTCGCTCGGGGTATCCGTATTTTTGTGTGCGGCACGAGAATGTGAGGGTGAAGAGCTCACATTGGTTTTTGGTGCCGGCGAGGCAGTTGTTGTCGATGACAGCCGGCGCGGCTTTTCTCCGAGCGGAGCACGCCGCCATGTCGGCGCACCCGCTGGGTGTGGCCGTCGATCCTTCGGCGATCGATGGGTTCGCCATCAGGCCGTGCCGACCGGCCGGGCGTCGGACCGGACGGACGGCCGGGCCAGGCGTTGGTGCGGACGGGCGGCCGGGCCAGTGTCGAGGCAGGCGGGCAGGCCAGCCGGCCCGGCGGCGACGCAGACGGGAGGGCAGCCGGCCGAGCAGACGCGAGGCTCAGTTTTTTTTGCGCAGCCGGCCTCACCTTTTGCCTCTCTCCATGTGAGCAGCCGGCCCCCACCTCATTGTCTTTTTTATTCACCAAAAATCCGGTCGTACGGAGGCCACGGGAGCAACGCCGGGAACCGGTCAGCACGCGCAGGGGGGAGCCGGCCGAGCCGCAGGTGGTCGGGCTGGAGGCGGGGCCGAGTCGGCGCGCGGGCGCGTGGGCAGGCCGGAGCAGGCGCGCGGAGGGAGGCGCGGCGAGGCGGCACAGAAGCCTGGGAGTGCAGACGGTGCGGAGCCGGCGTGCGAGCGCGCGGACGGGGCGGCGTGGGGGTCGGTGACGCCGGGCCTGGGAGGCGGAGGGGCATGCGCGGCGCTGGCCCGGAGCGGGAGCTGGTGGAGACGACGCGCGGGCTACTACTTCTTGAGCTTCCGTTGGTTTTCCCTTGAAGAGGAAAGGGTGAAGCAGCAAAGTAGATAAGTATTTCCCTCAGTTTTGAGAACCAAGGTATCAATCCAGTAGGAGGTACAAGCAAGGCCCCAATCTATGCACCTGCACAAACAATCAAACACTTGCACCCAACGCTATAAAGGGGTTGTCAATCCCTTCACGGTCACTTGCAGGGATGAGATTTGATAGAGATAGATATAAAAGATTACTAAAACGATAATTAAAACAAAAGTAAATAAATTGTAGCAAAGTATTTTTGTGTTTTTAGTTTATAGAGCTGAAAATATAATATGGAAAATAGACCCGGGGGGCATAGGTTTCACTAGAGGCTTCTCTCTTGAAGGAAAATAATGCGGTGGGTGAACAAATTACTGTCGAGCAATTGATAGAAAAGTGCATAGTTATGACGATATCCAAGGCAATGATTATGCATATAGGCATCACGTCCGTATCAAGTAGACCGAAATGATTCTGCATCTACTACTATTACTCCACACATCGACCGACTCCTACCTGCATCTAGAGTATTAAGTTCATGAAGAACAGAGTAACGCATTAAGAAAGATGACATAATGTAGATGGATAAACTCAAGCAATATGATGAAAACCCCATCTTTTTATCCTTGATGGCAACAATACAAATACGTGCCTTGCTACCCCTACTTTGTCACTGGGTGAGGACACCGCAAGATTGAACCCAAAACTAAGCACTTCTCCCATTGCAAGAATTACCAATCTAGTTGGCCAAACCAAACCAATAACTAGAAGAGACTTACAAAGATATGAAATCATGCATATAAGAATTCAGAGAAGATTCAAATAATATTCATAGATAATCTGATCATAAACCCACAATAAATCGGATCTCGACAAACACACCGCAAAAGAGTATTACATCGGATAGATCTCCATGAAGATCATGGAGTACATGGTATTGAAGAACATAGAGAGAGAAGAAGCCATCTAGCTACTAGCTATGGACCCGAAGGTCTGAGGTAAACTACTCACGCATCATCGGAAGGGCAATGGTGTTGATGTAGAAGCCCTCCGTGATCGAGTCCCCCTCCGGCAGATTACCGGAAAAGGCCCCAAGATGGGATCTCACGGGAACAGAAGGTTGCGGCGGCGAAAAAGTATTTTCGTGGCTCTCTCTGGTATTGGGGGAATATTTCTGAATTTATAGGCGAAGAGATAGGGTTGGAGGAGCTACGGGGTGCCCACAAGCCAGGGGGGCGCCCCCCCCAGGGGCGCGCCCTGGTGGCTTGTGGCCCACCCGTACGTCTTCTGGCCTCTTCTCCAAGCCTCATGGGTTCCTTATGGTCCAAGAAAAATCAGCGTAGAATTTTATTCCGTTTGGACTCCGTTTGATATTCCTTTTCTGCAATACTCAAAAACAAGGAAAAACAGAAACTGGCACTGGGCACTAGGTTAATAGGTTAGTCCCAAAAATAATATAAAATAGCATATTAATGCATATAAAACATCCAAAACAGATAATATAATAGCATGGAACAATCAAAAATTATAGATACGTTGGAGACGTATCAGCATCCCCAAGCTTAATTCCTACTCGTCCTCGAGTAGGTAAATGATAAAAACAGAATTTTTGATGTGGAATGCTACCTAACATATTTATCCGTGTAATATTATTTATTGTGGCATGAATGTTCAGATCCATAAGATTCAAAACAATAGTTTAATGTTGACATAAAAACAATAATACTTCAAGCATACTAACAAAGCAATCGTGTCTTTTCAAAATAACATGGCCAAAGAAAGTTATCCCTACAAAATCATAAGGTCTAGCTATGCTCCATCTTCCACACACAAAGTATTTAAATCATGCACAACCTCGATGACAAGTCAAGCAATTGTTTCACACTTTTTATGTTCTCAAACTTTTTCAACTTTCATGCAATACATGAGCGTGAGCCATGGATATAACACTATAGGTGGAATAGAATATGGTGGAGGTTCTGAGGAAAAGGATAAGATAGTCTCACATCAACTAAGCGTATCAACGGGCTATAGAGATGCCCATCAATAGATATCAATGTGAGCGAGTAGGGATTGCCATGCACGGATGCACTAGAGCTATAAGTGTATGAAAGCTCAAAAAGGAACTAAGTGGGTGTGCATCCAACTCGCTTGCTCATGAAGACCTAGGGCGATTTGAGGAAGCCCATCATTGGAATATACAAGCCAAGTTATATAATGAAAAATTCCCACTAGTATATGAAAGTGACAAAATAGGAGGCTCTCTATCATGAAGATCATGGTGCTACTTTGAAGCACAAGTGTGAAAAAAATAGTAGCATTGTCCCTTCTCTCCTTTCTCTTATTTTTTTGGTGGGCATCTTTGGCCTGTTTTTTTTATTTGGGCTTCATTGGCCTCTTTTATTATTTTTAATGTCCGGAGTCTCATGCCAACTTGTGAGGGAATCATAGCTTCCATCATCCTTTCCTCACATGGGACAATGCTCTAATAATGATGATCATTACACTTTTATTTACTTACAACTCAAGAATTACATTAGAACAAAACATGACTCTATATGAATGCCTCCGGCAGTGTACCGGGATGTGCAACGATCTAGCATAACAAATGACATTAAGCATCACGCTAGCTGTCTTACGATCATGCAAAGCAATATGACAATGATGGTGCGTGTCATGATAAACGAAACGGTGGAAGTTGCATGGCAATATATCTCGGAATGGCTATGGAAATGCCATAATAGGTAGGTATGGTGGCTGTTTTGAGGAAGGGTATATGGTGGGTTTAATGCACCGGCGAAAGTTGCGCGGTACTAGAGAGGCTAGCAAAGGTGGAAGGGTGAGAGTGCGTGTAATTCATGGACTCACATTAGTCATAAAGAAATCACATACTTATTGCAAAAGTCTATTAGTTATCGAAGCAAAGTATTAGACGCATGCTCCTAGGGGAGAGGTTGGTAGGAGTTAACCATCGCGCGCTCCCGACTCTCACACAAAGGATGACAATCAATAAACAAATCATGCTCCGACTTCGTTACATAACGGTTCACCATACGTGCATGCTACGGGAATCACAAACTTTTAACACAAGTATTTCTACCAGTTCACAATTACTCACTAGCATGACTCTAATATCACCATCTTTATATCTCAAAACTATATGCAAGGAATCAAACTTCTCATAGTATTCAATGCACTTTATATGAAAGTTTTTATTATATCCCTCTTGGATGCCCATTATATTAGGACTAAATTCATAACCTAAACCAATTACCATGCTGTTTAAAGACTCTCAAAATAATATAAGTGAGGTACGAGAGTTCAATTATTTCTATAAAATAAAACACCACCGTGCTCTAAAAAGATGTAAGTGAAGCACTAGAGCAAAATTGCCTAGCTCAAAAGATATAAGTGAAGCACATAGAGTATTCTAATAAATTCACGATTCATGCGTGTCTCTCTCAAAAGATGTGTGCAGCAAGGATGATTGTGGCAAACTAAAAAGCAAACACTCATATCATACAAGACGCTCCAAGCAAAACACATATCATGTGGTGAATAAAAATATAGCCTCAAGTAAATTTACCGATGGATTAATGACGAAAGAGGGGATGCCTTCCGGGGCATCCCCAAGCTTAGGCTCTTTGGTATCCTTGAATATTCCTTGGGGTGCCTTGGGCATCCCCAAGCGTAGGCTCTTGCCACTCCTTATTCCATAGTCCATCAAATCTTTGCCCAAAACTTGAAAACTTCACAACACAAGACTTAACAGAAAACTCGTGAGATCCGTTAGTATAAGAAAAATAAATACCACTTTAGGTACTGTTGTGAACTCATTATTTATTTATATTGGTGTAATATCTACTGTATTCCAACTTCTCCATGGTTCATACCCCCCGATACTACCCATAGATTCATCAAAATAAGCAAACAACACATAGAAAATAGAATCTGTCAAAAACAGAACAGTCTGTAGCAATCTGGAAACTTCGAATACTTATTTAACTCCAACAATTCTGAAAAAATAGGAAAATCTGGGAAATTTGTATATCAATCTTGTGTAAAAATTTCAGAGTCATTCGACGCTATGGTGAATTTATAAAATTCCTGGACTGAGCGCAAAAGTTTCTGTTTTTCAGCAAGATCAAATCAACAATCACCGTAAACCATCCCAAAGGTCTTACTTGGATCAAACACTAATTAAAACACTAAAACACAATTAATACAGAGGTAATAATGTGTAAATCGCTCAATAACAGAAACTAAAACGAAAAACATAAGATAAAATTGGGTTGCTCCCAACAAGCGCTATTGTTTAACGCCCCTAGCTAGGCATAACGCAATAGATCTAGGTATTGTCATCTTTGGTATGCAATCCATAAGTAGCTCTCATAATAGATTCATAAGGTAATTTAATTTTCTTTCTAGGAAAGTGTTCCATGCCTTTCCTTAACGGAAATTGGAATCTAATGTTTCCTTCTTTCATATCAATAATTGCACCGATCGTTCTAAGGAAAGGTCTACCAAGAATAATAGGACATGTAGGATTGCAATCTATATCAAGAACAATGAAATCTACGGGCACATAATTCCTATTTGCAACAATAAGAACATCATTAATCCTTTCCATAGGTTTCTTAATAGTGGAATCCGCTAGATGCAAATTTAAAGAGCAATCATCAAATTCATGGAAACCTAGCACATCACAGAAAGTTTTTCGAATCGTGGAAACGCTAGCACCCAAATCACACAAAACATGGCACTCGTAATCTTTAATTTTAATATTAATAGAAGGTTCCCACTCATCATAAAGCTTTCTAGGTATAGAAACTTCCAACTCAAGTTTTTCTTCAAAAGATTTCATCATAGCATCAACGATATGTTTAGTAAAAGCTTTATTTTGATTATAAGCATGCGGAGAATTCAACATGGATTGCAACAAGGAAATACAATCAATCATAGAACAACTATCATAATTAAAGTCCTTGAAATCCAAAAGGGTGGGTTCATTGCTATTTAAAGCTTTGACCTCTTCAATCTCACTTTTATCAATTTTAGCATTAAGATCTATAAACTCCAAATCATTGAGACGACTTTTAACTAAAGTTGACTTATCTCCAGCCCCATCTTTATCAAGATTTATATTAGAAAACAAAGATTCAATAGGAGTCACATCAATCAATTTAAGATCTTCATCATTATTATCACGGGAACACACTTTTTCAAGCCATTCACGCTTAGCACGCATTCTAGCGGTTCTTTCCTTACACTCATCAATAGAAGTTCTCATAGCTTTTAAAGACTTATTAATATCACGCTTGGGTGGAGTAGATCTAATTTTCAAAGAATCAATCTCAAGCGAAATTCTATCAACGTTCCTAGCCAAATCATCAATCTTGAGCAATTTTTCTTCAATCGTAGCATTGAAAACCTTTTGTGAACTAATAAATTCTTTAATATTATTCTCAAGATAAGAGGGCATCTTATTATAATTTCCATAAGGATTGTTGTAGGAATTACCATAATTATTAGAGGAATTACTAGGAAACGGCCTAGGGTTGAAATTACCTCTATACGCGTTATTACCAAAATTGTTCGTACCAACAAAATTCACATCCATAGATTCATTATTATTTCCAATCAAAGAATACAAAGGCATATCAATAGGATCAATAGGAGCACTCTTACTAGCAAACAATTTCATTAATTCATCCATCTTTTCACTCAAAGTATTTATTTCTTCAATAGCATGCACTTTTTTACTAGTAGGAGATCTTTCGGTATGCCATTGAGAGTAATTTGCCATAATATTATCTAGGAGTTTAGTAGCTTCTCCTAATGTGATTTCCATAAAAGTACCACCCGCGGCGGAATCTAAAAGATTTCTAGACGCAAAATTCAACCCCGCATAAAAAATTTGTATAATCATCCATAAACTCAAACCATGTGCGGGGCAATTTCTAATCATTAATTTCATCCTCTCCCAAGATTGTGCAACATGCTCATGATCAAGTTGCTTAAAATTCATTATATCGTTCCTAAGGGAGATTATCTTAGCGGGCAGAAAGTACTTGGAAATAAAAGCATCTTTACACTTATTCCATGAATCAATACTATTTTTAGGCAAAGATGAAAACCAAGTTTTAGCACGATCTCATAGTGAGAACGGAAATAGCTTCAATTTAACAATATCATTATCCACATCTTTCTTCTTTTGCATATCACACAATTCAACGAAAGTATTTAGATGGGATGCGGCATCTTCACTAGGAAGGCCAGAAAATTGTTCTTTCATAACAAGATTAAGCAAAGCGGCATTAATTTCATAAGATTCCGCACTAGTGGCGGGAGCAATCGGAGTACTAATAAAATCATTATTATTAGTATTGGAGAATTCACACAACTTGGTATTCTCTTGAGTCATCGTGACAAAGCAAGCAATCTAGCACACAAGCAAACAAAAAGCAAACGAAAAGACAAACAGAAGAAGGGCGAATAAAAAGTCAAATCTTTTTGGTTTTTTTCTGAAAATCGTTTTAGAAGTGGGGGAGAGGAAAACGAGACGCAAATGGCAAATAATGTAAATGCAAGAGATGAGTTTGTGATGGGTACTTGGTAGGCTTGATGTAGATGTCTTGACTTGCTATGTATCCTCCCCGGCAACGGCGCCAGAAATCCTTCTTGCTACTTCTTGAGCTTGCGTTGGTTTTCCCTTGAAGAGGAAAGGGTGATGCAGCATAGTAAATAAGTACTTCCCTCAGTTGTTGAGAACCAAGGTATCAATCCAGTAGGAGGTACAAGCAAGGCCCCAATCTTTGCACCTACACAAACAATCAAACACTTGCACCCAACGCTATAAAGGGGTTGTCAATCCCTTCACGGTTACTTGCAAGGATGAGATCTGATAGAGATAGATATAAAAGATTGCTAAAAGTAAAAAAAGTAAATAGATTGCAGCAAAGTATTTTTGGTATTTTTGGTTTATAGATCTGAAAATATAATATGGAAAAGAGACCCGGGGGCCATAGGTTTCACTAGAGGCTTCTCTCTTGAAGGAAAATAATACGGTGGGTGAACAAATTACTGTCGAGCAATTGATAGAAAAGCGCATAGTTATGACGATATCCAAGGCAATGATTATGCATATAGGCATCACGTCCGTATCAAGTAGACCGAAACGATTCAGCATCTACTACTATTACTCCACACATTGACCGACTCCTGCCTGCATCTAGAGTATTAAGTTCAGGAAGAACATAGTAACACATTAAGTAAGATGACATGATGTAGAGGGATAAACTCAAGCAATATGATGAAACCCCCATCTTTTTACCCTTGATGGCAACAATACAAATACGTGCCTCACTACCCCTACTTTGTCACTGGGTGAGGACACCGCAAGATTGAACCCAAAACTAAGCACTTCTCCCATTGCAAGAATTACCAATCTAGTTGGCCAAACCAAACCAATAACTCGAAGAGACTTGCAAAGATATGAAATCATGCATATAAGAATTCAGAGAAGATTCAGATAATATTCATAGATAATCTGATCATAAACCCACAATTCATCGGATCTCGACAAACGCACCGCAAAAGAGTATTACATCGGATAGATCTCCATGAAGATCATGGAAAACATGGTGTTGAAGAACAAAGAGAGAGAAGAAGCCATCTAGCTACTAGCTATGGACCCGAAGGTCTGAGGTGAACTACTCACGCATCATCGGAGGGGCAATGGAGTTGATGTAGATGCCCTCCGTGATCGAATCCCCCTCCGGCAGATTACCGGAAAAGGCCCCAAGATGGGATCTCACGGGAACAGAGGTTTCCGGCGGCGGAAAAGTATTATTGTGGCTCTTTCTAGTATTTGGGGAATATTTCTGAATTTATAGGCGAAGAATTAGGGTTGGAGGAGCCATGGGGGGCCACAAGCCAGGGGGCGCCCCCCCAGGGGCACGCCCAGGTGGCTTGTGGCCCACCCGTGGGTCTTCTGGCCTCTTCTCCAAGTCTCCTGGGTTCCTTCTGGTCCAAGAAAAATCATCGTAGAATTTTATTCCGTTTGGACTCCGTTTGATAATCCTTTTCTGCAATACTCAAAAACAAGGAAAAAATAGAAACTGGCACTAGGCACTAGGTTAATAGGTTAGTCCCAAAAATAATATAAAATAGCATATTAATGCATATAAAACATCCAAAACAGATAATATAATAGTATGGAACAATAAAAAATTATAGATACGTTGGAGACGTATCACGGGCCGCGGAGGCGAGCCGCGAGCGTGGGCGGCGAGGAGCCGCGAGCGGCGAGGGAGGCGGCGCTGGAGGTGCTCGCGCGGGGGGAGGCGGCTGACAGCGCTGCGGGCGGGCAGAGGAGGCCAAGGGCGCGCGGGGCGGGGGCCGGACCGGGCTGGTGGACGCGCATGCGGGTGAGGAGGAGCCACCGGGGCGGGACGGCCAGCCGACCGGGCGCGGGAGCCGGCACGGGTGGCGGAGGAGCCGGCGTGGGGCGTCCAGCCGGCCGGGCGCGGGAGTCGGCGCGGAGCGGGGCAGCGCGGTGTGGGGTGGCCAGCCGACAGGGCGCGGGAGCCGGCGCGGAGCGGGGCAGCGCGCCGCGGGACGACGCGGAGCCAGCACGACCCGCTGGGGTGCAGGCAAGCCGAAGACGCCGGGGCGGAGCGGCGCACGGGTGTGGCGTCGAGGGCGCACACGGCGCGTGGAGGCGGAGCCGGCGCGACATGCTATCGGGGCGAGGCGGGCGCGTCACCGGCGCGCGACTGGAGCGGGGACGCGGAGCAGCGTGCGAGAGTGGAGCCGGTGTTGGAGGAGCGCGGGCGGACGCGCGCGCGCAGCTTGGTGCTGGGGTCGCGGCGCGACGGGCTCGGGCGGTGTCGTGGTTGCGGACGGAGGCGGAGTGGGGGCGACTGGGACGAGGCGGCAGGAGGTGGTGCTGGCGACGGTGAGGTCCGGCACCGTGGTGGGCGAGCCCACGAACGCGGGGAACCTTGCGGTCGCGCTCGTGCACGAGGAGACGGCGGCACGGAGCTGGGTGAGCTCGCGCGCGAGGGCAGCCTTGGCTGTCCTGGAGGGGAGGCGCGATGTTGCCTGTGACCAGGGGGTCGGTCAGTGTCGCGTACGGGAGCATAGGAGAAGCTCGGGAAGCCTGCAAAGCAGTGGCCACCGTGAAGAGGCCAGCGGCGATGCTGCTGGACAGAGCGAAGCGGCGCGGCGGAGCGGGCTCACGGCTGTGGACGGAGCAGCCGGAGAATGCATTTTGTGTGGGTGACCATTGTCTGGGAAGTGTCTGAGTAGTGAATGATCATGGTCGGACCAATGTACGACCATTATATGGCCATTATCTGGGGCATGTATGGCTATTATGTGGGATGTGTATGGGTTTCGAATGTCTTGTGTCAGGCTTGTACGCACACGTATGTCGGGTTGGAGAACGGCCACAACGGCGACCACTCGAGCGGCGGCCGCCGCAGCCGCCAGAACGCGGACGACGTCTGCACAAGCGCGACGGACGGGAGCAACGCTGGCACGAGGAGGACGCGGCGGCGACCCGCCGCGGCCGCGAGACGCGGGCGGCGGCGCGCGCGGGGTTGGGGAAGCAGACGACGGCGATGCGAGCGCGCCGAAGCCGGGCACGGGCGAAGGAACGCGGGAGCGGCCACGCGGGCAGGTGGCGCCGTGGTGGTGATGACGAAAAATGGCAGCGAGGAAGCGGCGTCGCGCGCGTTCGCCCCGGGGGCGTGTTGATGTCGAGCCCCCGAGCGTCGCCGGAGAGACGGCGGCGACGTCGCGGTGGTGATGAGGAAGAGGGTCTCGCCCGGACCGCGGTTCCAGCGGCAGCATGCCCCACGGTGGGTGCCAACTGTCGTCGTTTTCTCACGACAGATGCTAGGGGGTGGCTAATCGAGGTGAGAGCAAGGCTGCCGTGGAAGATCCGGGGCGGGATAGGGTAGTAGCACGCGGTGGTTTACCCAGGTTCGGGGCTCTCCGGAGAGATAATACCCCTACTCCTGCATGTCTGTATATGAAGTGTATCTGCTGTACAGGGTTGCTCCTGGAGCTGTGTTTGAGGAGGAAGAGGGAGCTGGTTGCTCCTTTCCATGGCCTCATACGTGAGAGAGTGGGAGAAATGGGAGGGGATGAGAGAATGATAGGAGGCCTTGCTTGCCCGTGGGTGAGCTCCCCTGGTGCCTCTTATATAGGGAGGCCCAGGGGACAAGGGGTGGCCCACATGGCCTAACTACACTATTGGAGGTGACATGTGAATTGACTCATGATGCAGGCTACAGTGCATCACTATTGGAGCGCAGTGAAGTGACGCATGACGGGTGCACAGTGGGGCACTGTTTGCCAATAGTGCCTGACTGTAGCGGGGTGGCTGACTCTGCAGTCCGTCAGCTACAGTGTCTTCTGCTCGTGTCCGATGGGACGCCTGGAGCTGACTTCATCGGGCCGTAGCCGGCAGCCTCCAGCCGGCCAGTCTCCAGCCGGCCAGCCTCCAGCCGGCCCGCCTCCAGCCAGCCAGGAGTAGCCTGCAGCCTGCAGCCGGCCAGGAGTAGCCAGCCGACCGGGTCGCTGCTTTGTTGTCCGTTTTTGCTTCTTCGATTGTCTTGTTGATTCGTGGGGCTTGGCGTACCGGGAGTGACTCCCCCTATGTTTTAAAATGTTGAGTCGTCTCCTTGAGCCTACCCGGGGGTAATCCCCCCGACAATAGGTCCTTAGTGATAAAGCTAAGAAAAACAAGCTATTTCTCATCGTCGGAGATATCGATGATGATGGGATCCTTCAACTTGGAAGAGGACGAGGCCTCCACACTGTGGGTGCACCCCTCATAGTGGTGAGTGGCCTGATCCTGCCCCGGCACCAACATGCCGGCTCTGGAGTTGAGGTAAGCACGGGCACACTGAGAAAACACATCGAAGTCTTCGTCGAATGCACCGGCGGTGCCCTCGAGAAAAGTCCACGAGCTGTCGTTTATAGCAGCCAACCGCGTGGCGGCGTCAGCGCGCGAGGCATCGACGGTGGCCTCGACCGCGAGGTGCTCCTCCAAGATCTGTGGGTCGACACGCATGGAAGCCATAGTTGCCTCATCTGCATGTGCAGACGTGATTTGCTTCACCGCAGCCAAATGCTCTTTGAGATCCTGGCTATACTGCGTGCACCATGGCTTTTAGCGGCGATTATTTGGAGGATGGGGCGGTGATTTGGGTGGAAGGTGTCGCGCCGGTCGGGCCATGTGGGATGGAGGAGGAGGGGGTGATGGGGTATTGGGGAGCTATGGATTACCTGACTAGATGGAGGAGGCCGAGCAGCAGGAAGGAGCGTCGCCGGCGAGGAGGCAGCGCTACAAGCAAGCAGTGAAGTTTTGAACTAGGAAAGGTAGAGGAAAAGGGGGAAATGTGGCTTTTGATTGGAACCGGGGGCGAGGGAGGTAGATATTTCCGTGGCAGCCCAAAAATTTCATTTGTTGCAGAATAGTTCTCGATATCAACACATCACAAACGAAGCCTGTGCTATACCCCGTGTGTGATGCACTTGGACGTGAAAATGTTTGTCTCCAAGCTTCCGACGTAAGATTGGGTACTACATTGCACACGGTTCGTTCCAAAAAATTGTGTGTGATGAACTTCAATTTCATTTTCAATTGGAAGATCGAATGGGGATATGTCGGCAAATTTTTGGTCCTAATTTCCCTGGTTACAGTGGTCATCCACGTCGTCGCATAATTTAACATCAATTGCTAATTTGGGTACTGCACAAAAGAGCCTACACCGCAGCCTGCACTTACTTAATCGAGCAATTAAACAGAGCTGGTTGACCTAAACATTACTCTAACAAAAGACCAGCACTCTAAACAAAGACTAATGTTCTGCCTGACGGACAACGATCTCCGCCGCATCCTCCATGACCAGCTCGCGCTCGACGACCTCCAGGGGAAGGGGCTCCATGGCATCCATCGCCACATACTCTGCAAGCATCTCGTTGTCCGCGTCCGCCATCTCTTTGGAAAAATCCGCCACGAGTTTGGTGTGGGCGGCCGTGGTCCGGGCATTGACGGCCTCCATCTTGGCAAGGGAGGCTGCCGACGAATGGACGGCTGCCCGAGAACTCTTAGCGATTGCCAACTCTTCTGACGTAGGTTGCCGACCGTTGTCGGAGAAGGCCGCTGCTATTTGTGCGGTGACCGACATGAGCTGGGCGTCGGCGGCATCGGCATAGGCGTGGGCAGCCGCCATCAGGGCTACGGCGGCCGCCGAGGAACGGACAGCTGCTATGCCATTGTCGCCATTTGCTATCCCAGTCGCGGATGTTGCTGCCGCCATCTCAGATGCAGCAGCTGCCCTTTCGGCGGCCGCAGCTGCCCTATCGGAGAGTGCGGCCGCGCTCAAGGACGTTGTGAGCGCGTTCATGGCTGATGCAGCCGCGCTCGGGCCGGAGTGGGTCGCCGAAGTTGCCCTCACGACGTGGATCCACGTCCCCATCTTTCACCAGCGACGATTGAACAGTACAGTGGTCTTGGGGAACTAGTGTGACAGTGTGGTTGACGCACCGGCGGTGGACTGAAGCTATCGGCCTAAGCCATATATGAGGATTGGCCCAAGATATTTTTATACCACATCACACATGTTTCATGATCAAGAAATGTTTGTGATGTTTTTGATTTCAATATTGCTTTGAAACGAAAAATGAAGTTACATTGGCAATTAAAGGTGTTTGGATGGCAATAACATTTATCTGCAGTGAACTTGAAACTATAGGACTGTGTGTTAAATATGGAATTATTCAGGTTTGTTTAGGCCCTTTTAAACATTTAAAGAGTTTTTTAGACATTTCATGTGCATAGTTCAAATTTGAACTGCAGTTAAGCACATACTAGAGTGCACCTGGATGGTTTGAAAATCATCTATTTGTCACTAGATACAAGTTTTGGTCCCATGCAAGAAATGGAAATTAAACGAATTCCAAACCTCTCGGTATTTTGGCTCGGCCGTAGACTTTGAGAAGACGTGTTTTCAAATTCCAGTAAAGCCAAAGATCATGAGAAATTCATAAAACTTGGCATGGTGTCATGTCATGGCGCATGTGTGTTGTGGTAAAAACAATGCCTAGTTCGGGACAAGTTTTGGCACAAACCTCTTACAAACCAAAGATTCTCACAAGAAGTCATGTGGTTCCGGTTTGGAAAGTTCACATTTCATGTGCGAAACAACATCCGATGTCTCTTCTCGCCTTGAATTTATTTCTAGAGTCTCCATAGAGTAACATGAATGTGTCGTGCGAAACAATGGAATCTTACAGAGTTCGTTTGGCCTTTTAAGTATATTAACTGAGTTTTCTAGGCATTCAATGTGCATAATTCAAATTTGATCTACAGTCACATGGTCCAGCTCATGAAAATATGTCAAAAAACCATATACGTTTCCCTGGCTGCATGTTTAGGTCCCACACAAGAAATGGGAATGAATTTCAAACATATCATCGTCTTGGCTCGACCGCAAACATCGGGAAACTTAGTTTTTAAATTCATGTAAATGCAAACCTTGACAGAAATTCATTAAATTTGGGGGTGCCATCAATTGCCCTGTTGTGTGTGTTATGGTACAAAAATTTCCCAATTTTGGACAAGTTTTGGCACAAAGCCTCTTACAAATTAAACCGAAGGTTATCACAAAGAAAGTCGTGTGTGCCGATAGGGAAAGTTCACATTTTATGTGCGAAACAACATCCGTTGTCTTTTCTCGCCTTGAATTTATTTCTGGAGTCACCATAGAGCAACACATGACAGTCATGATAAACTGTGTATTTTTTCCAAGGTTTGTGAGACCTATTTAACACATTAATTGAGTTTTCTAGCCGTTTAATGTGCATATAATTCAAATTTGAACTATACAATCACAAGGTCCAACACATGAAAAATAGGTTGTCAAAATATATGCCTTTCCCTGGATGCAGGTTTAGGTCCCACGCAAGAAATGGGAATGGATTTCTAACATCTCATTGACTGTTGGCTCGGCCGCAAACATTGAGATACTTGGTTTTCAAATTCCCGTAAATCCCAAACTCGTCAGAAATTCATGAAACTTGGCATGGTGTGGTGACAAGCTTAAGGGCACACATATGCCGTGCTAAATAATTTGTCCAAATTGGACATGTTCTTGCATAATCCCCTTACAAATCGGAGCTCCTAACAAGAAGCTTTGTGGTTTCGATAGGGAACATTATATATGCATGTCACATATGCGGGCGAAAAGACATTTGATGCCTCTTCTCTCCTTGATTTTCTTTATAGAAATAACACAAACATGCATGTTGGTGCGAAGTCCAAAAATATGAATAAATTAAGGGATCATCTGGCTTTTTAATACATTAATTAAGTTTTCGATGCATTATTTAATGTGCATAATTCAAATTTGATCTACAATCACAAGGTCCGGGCCGGCAAAATGGGTTGAAAAATCATATATACATGTCCTTGGATGCATGTGTTAGGTCACATGCAAGAAATGAGAACAAATTTCAAACATCTAAGCATGTTGGCTCGACCACAAACATCGAGAAACTTGGTTTCCAAATTCTCATAAATCCAAAACTCCATCAGAAATTCATGTAACTTGGAATGGTGTCATGACAAGGCGCACATATGCCGTGGTAAAAAAAAACCCAACTTGGACATGTTTTGTCACAAGCCTCTTACAAACCGGAGGTTCTCACACAATAAGCTACGTCCAGTGGTTCCGTGATGTCACATGCATGCCACATCTGCGGGTGAAACGACATCCGATGCCTGTTCTCTCCTTCATTTTTTTTCTAGAAACAACATAAAGCAATAGGTGTGTACTGCAAAAATATGAAATTATTAAGGGTTCGTATGGCTTTTTTTATACATTAATTGAGTTTTATGTGCATTTAATGTACATAATTCAAATATGAACTACAGTCACAAGGTCTATGTTGGGCAGGGCCTCATCATATAAAGCACAAATATGTTGTGGTATTTTTAGTGTCCACTTTGAGAGAAAGAGCAAGCATTATTAATAGCCAACAAAGGCATTCTGGAACAAAAATCTGTCACGTTACCATCGCAAGCAGGCGTATTATTTATAATTCGTGGACGTTTTTGACGTGGCTTGAGACTGCGTCGGTATTTCCCCAAAGAGGAAGGGATGATGCAGCACAACGACGGTAAGTATTTCTCTCAGTTATGAAACCAAGGTTATTGAACCAGTAGGAGGATCACCAACACCCAATAAGCAGCACCTGCACACAAACAACAAATACTTGCAACGCGAAAGAGAGGTTGTCAATCTCTCTACGGTAAAAAGATAGATTAGGTAGTGATAGATAGGAGAGATAGATCTCTCAAGAACACAAATAAAAAGAGTAAATATGCAGCAATATATTTTTGGGTTTTTGGTTTTGTAGATCCGAAAACAAAGATTGCAAAAAGATAGACCGGAAAGCAATATGTTGGAAAAGTAGACCCGGGGGGCCATAGGGTTCACTAGTGGCTTCTCTCATGAGTATAGCGCACGGTGGGTGAACAAATTACTGTTGCGCAATTGATAGAAAATCGAATAGTCATGACGATATCCAAGGCGATGATCATTATATAGGCATCACGTCCAAGATAGGTAGACCGACTCCTGCCTGCATCTACCTCTATTACTCCACACATTGACCGCTATCCAGCATGCATCTAGTGTATTAAGTTCATGGAAAAACGGAGTAATGCAATAAGAACGGTGACATGATGTTGACAAGATCTATTCATGTAGGAATAGACCCCATCTTGTTATCCTTAATAGCAACGATACATGCGTGTCTTGCTGCCCCTTCTGTCACTGGGAAAGAACACCGCAAGATCGAACCCATCACAAAGCACCTCTTCCCATGGCAAGAAAAATCGATCTAGTCGGCCTAACTAAACCAAGGATTCGGAGAAGAAATACGAGGCTATAAGTAATCATGCATATAAGAGATCAAAGAAGACTCAAATAATATTCATGGATAGAAACTGATCATGAACTCAAAATTCATCGGATCCCAACAAACACACCGCAAAAGTTTACATCAAATAGATCTCCAAGAAACCAATGTATTGAGAATCATAAGAGAGAGAGAAGAAGCCATCTAGCTACTGCCTACGGACCCGTAGGTCTATGGTGGACTACTCACGCATCATCGGAGAGGCACCTATCAGGAATATGAACCCCTCCTTGATGGTGTTTAGATTGGATCTCGAGGTTCTGGAACTTGCGTCGGCTGTAATTGTGTTTTGTCGACTCCCCTAGGGTTTTTGGAATATTTGGGAATTTATAGGCACCAGAGGAGGTGCGGAAGGGGGCCGAGGAGGGCACAACCCATCAGGGCGTGCCGGGGCCCCCCTGGCGTGCCCTGGTGGGTTGTGCTCTCCACAGCCCACCTCTCCGGTAGTTGTTTGGCCCATTGGGTGTCTTCTGGTCCAGAAAAAATCTCCAAAAAGTTTCGTCACGATTGGACTCCGTTTGGTATTGATTTTCTGCGAAGTAAAAAACAAGCAAAAACAACAACTGGCACTTTGGCACTATGTCAATAGGTTAGTCCCAAAAAATGATATAAAGTTGTTATAAAATGATTGTAAAACATCCAAGAATGATAATATAACAGCATGGAACAAGGAAAAATTATAGATACGTTGGAGACGTATCAGTTCTACAGACCATTTACGTGCGGGCCACGTGTCGCTATCTGTATTGGTAAGGAGGTAGCGTGCGGACAGGTGTTTGAGTAGACGGGTGGCGTGCGAGCAGTGTCCTGCACACGCTCATCGGGGTGACGTGTCCTTTGCCAGTCGTCAAAGACGTTTCAGACTGAATACCCGTATGCAAATCGAGGGCAATTGTTCCTTCCCTACTAAGCCAAGCGAAAATCTGGCGCGAAGGAATTTTTTTCATTTCGTCATCGCAAACGGTTGTGAATGATGACCCGTGTGCCCTTCCCGATGCTACACCTTGTACTGGTGCTAACTGGTGAGGTTGCCATGCATGAAAAAAATAATGCCAAGCGCGTGAACCTTGGAAAAACACTTAAACGAAGGAAACTCACCAATGCATGCAAGACTTTAGTTGCTAAATCATTAAATGAAGGGACCTCAGCAACAATGCTTTGTGGACTTGAGTTGCTAAGACATTTAATACACTAAGCACCCAAAGTAAGCACCGATCGATGCATTGGCAGCAGGAGTCAGGTATGATTCGAATCTGTCATATTGGGTAAATTTTCATTTGTCAAATTGGAAACACTGAGATTTGTCCAATTTTGCAGGAACAAAATCACTATTACGGTGCAATTTTGCAACTGAAATTCAGTAAACATAGATTTCATTCATAGATCAAGCATTGGTCTTTGTACAAAATAGTTCAACGCGACAGCCGAATCGAACAAACTTTTCCCAATTTGTTGCCAACCATGTACTGAAATAGCTAGTTCAACTATATATACTAGCTAATTTAAAGTAGGTGGGACAGTTCAAACATATCTATAGTTAGATGAACTGAACAAAATAGCCCCTAAATACTACTCTGGAGGAGCTTCGTGCTACTGCCAGCAGCCTTCTCCTCTGCCGAGCGCGTTCAGTAAGAGGCAGAGGAGGAGAAGCCTACCGATGAGCTGGAGGAGTCGAATTCGTCGGCTGCCGCTGCTGCCCTCCGCCGCTCCTGACGTGCCTCCTCGAAGCGGCGGGACTCGGCGTAGATCTCCACATTCCGCGCCATAGCTGCGGAGTCTGCTGCGGCCACGGTGGCGGTGAGCCTCTTTGCGTCCTCGACCTGGCACTCCTCCTCCTCATGTAGGAAGTTGATGTAGCGCGCTAGGCCACTGACGCAAAAGCCGAGCGGCTGTGCTTCGGCGGCGACCTACTCCCGCCTTCGGGCCGTGGTGGCGGAGCAGGTGATGGCCCCGGCGGCTGACCGTGGGGTGGCTACCAAGTCGTACGCTGGTGTGGTGGCGGCCAAGGAGGCAGCTGGTGGGGTGGCTAAAATGGCGGCCGGCGATGGGGTGGCGGCCACGGCGGTCGCCGGCAGCAGCTGCCTTCGGGAAAATGTGGAGGAGCGTGTGGTGGGTGCCGTGCGCACAACCAACAAGGACGCCACACGCACTACACGCTTCCGGGTACTGCGCCGCCGACGTGGTGCAGCCTCCCAGCTGGAGCTGCCCTCTGGCGGAGTGGCAGAGCGACGACGACGGACAGGTGCCATTGGCGATTGGGGGAGAAGCAAACTTTGGAAGCTACGGGCAGGGAGGGGATGAATGCGATGTGGAGGCACCGGCCATGAGGGTTTATAAAGAAGGAGGCCAAGGCGAGCCGGGCGGGAAGCTTGCGCATGTTCCTGCGTGGTTGCGCGGGAACAGGAAGCCCAAAAGAAACGCTGCACGCTCCCGAAGCATTGGGTGATTGGAGGATTTCAGCGAGCTGGGCGGGAAGCTTGTGCGGGAACCTGCGCGCTCCCGAAGCGTGCACTGGAATCCTTGGGCGGCAACGCGGTGACAAGACGGGACGGAGGTGGGAGAAATGACAAGTACACAAATGGTTAATAAAAAAAACGTTTGCGTTTTAGTACAAAGCAAACGGTCGTTCTGTACGCACCATCGCGAATTAATCTACGCATGGGGCGGTTGATGCAGCCACGGCGCGCCGTGCTCATGTCCGTGCGCGCTCGCTCTGCAGGCGTCCACGCGCGAACGGTCACGTATGTTCGAGGCGCCATATGCATGCGGACGCGGTTGTGCCGCTCCTGGCGCCACCATGCAGTTAAGCGCTGCAAAAACTGCCATGCAGACGTGCCGAAATTCCAGGCCGTCCGACGCAATTTATTCCCGCGGCCATTTACCTTTGTCTCTTCCACCTTCCGATCGCGCCACACAACACAAGAAGCACACCCACGATCTCTTCATCACTTCAACCTTCCCGTGCGGATCCAATGGCGGTTGCTGGCGCCGAGCGGGAGTTCGCCAAAATTGTCAAAGTGGACACCCACATCAGGAAGACGAACCTCTTGGTGGTGTACACCAATGACCCGGTCGTGGTGGTGAACTCCATCAACACGTTGGAGCAGCTACTTGCTGAGGATGACAAGTAGAAAGTGGCCGGCTTCGACCTCAAGTACACCGGCGGTCGTGCCGGGCATGATCAGAAGGTTGCCGTCGCCCAGTTGTGTGTGCGTCATCATGTGCTCGTCTACCACTACTGCCTGGCCACAAGTCCTTGCAAGCGTTTTGCCAGGTTTGTCAACAGCCCCGACTACAGGTTCACAACGGTGGACACCATGAACGATCTAAAGGTGCTCAAGACTATGGGCTTGTCCTGTCAGAAGCTTGTCAACATCCAAGGTCAGTACAGGGTCTGGGGCGGCGAGAAGAAGAAGCAGAAGGACTCCCTGGTTGACCTCGCCACGGCCATCATCGACCCCTACTACAAAGACATGAAGGCTGAGTGCCACAAGGACAAGTCTGCCTGGCATAAGGCCTGGGTGAACGAACTGGATGAAGAACACATCAAGTACGCGGCAAAGGACGCATACACAAGCTACGAGATGTACAAGAGGATCATTGACATGAGGAAGTGTCTCCTTCCTGCAGACGGCGAGGGATAGCCACAAGCAGAGCAGTGTCGGCAACCATCGTCAGAAGAACAGTATGATTTGCTGATCGTCTACTTCTTGTAACTTTATATTGAGGAATGTACATGTGTTGTGTAGTCACTTATGTAACTGGATGTTCAATTTTGTTATGCAACATTAATGTTGGTGTTCTATAGACAGAGCATATAGATGTGCAAACAGAGCAAATCACATCTCATACAATTATTAGCAGCAACCGTCTGCCCACAACACACACAGGTTGTCAGGATGAATCGTTTGGGTTATTTTTGGTCTTCCCACACAATTCTGATGAATGAACTGTTTGCCGGGTACCCACAACACACACGGTTGTCAGGATGAATCGTTTGGGTTATTATTGGTCTTCCCAAACAATTCTGATGAATGAACTGTTAGCCGGGTATCACACACGCCTTCTTAGGCTAACTCGATTGCGTTCTGCTTGATCAACGCAAACAGTTTGCCCGAGTGAACTGTATGCCGCACTACGCACACGCACGTAGTTTGTTAACCGTTTCTGTTATGTTCCATAATCACAAACAGTTCATAAGAACCAACTGTCTGCTGTAGATCGCACACGCAACTATTTTCTGAATCGTATTTGATGGATCCTCTATCGCGCACAGTTTTCGTCATTGGCGGCGGAGCTTGAACTATACCGTTTGCGATTGATGGATCACACATAGTTTCATCGAAGGGTCTCTGATTGATCTGTCGTCTTTGGACCATCCTGCAGTAGTGACTCCTAGTGGAATGGAGTCCTCCACCATGCTCTCTGGGTGCACAACTCACTCGATCCTTTATCCTCATGCTCCTTGCTAGCGTGACACTTGATACATCTCCAACGTATCTATAATTTTTTATTGTTCCATGCTGATATATTATCATTCTAGGATACTTTTTGGGTCTTTATTTACCAATTTATAATATTTTTGAGCACTAACCTATTGACCCAGTGCCGAATGCCAGTTGCTGTTTTCTGCATGTTTTTGGCTTTTCAGGTTTACAGTACCAAATGAAGTCGAATTGCCACGAAACTTTTTGATGATTTTTTTTGGACCAAAAGAAGACCTGGAAGCTTCGGAAGGAGGCCGGGGGCCGTACGAGGGCCGCACAAGCCAACAGGGCATGCCCTAGGGGGGCACGCCCTGATGGCTTGTGTCTCCCTCGGCTGCCTCCCAACGCCCCTCTCTGGCTTATAAATTCTATTTCACCCTAAAAATAACAGAGGCAGTCCCGAAACCCTTTTTTCGCAGCCGCAAGTCTCTGTTACGCCGCGAGGCTATCTGGAGCTCCGTTCCGGCACCCTGCCGGAGGGGGATCGATCACGGAGGGCCTTTACATCAACCTTACTGCCCTCATGATGATGTGTGAGTAGTTCACCACAGAACTACGGGTCCATAGCTATCACCTAGATGGCTATCTCTCTATCTCTTGATCTTCAATACAATGGTCATCGCATCTTCGCTTTGATCTATCCGATGTAATCCTATTGTGCGGTGTGTTTGTTGGGATCCGATGAATTGTGGGTTTATGTTCAGATTATTCATGAAAAGTATTTGAGATGCCTCTGATATATATTGTCCCTTAATTACATGATCATTATAGCTTCGTAATGCTCTCCGATCTACCGATGTGCTTTGGCCAAGTAGATTGACATTTCATTGGTGGGAGTGGTGCGTTGTGGTAGGTTCAACCTGACGAGTTTCTATATCCCAGTGACAAAGTAGGGGACAAGATGCGTCTTTGTGTTGTTGCTACTAAGGATAACACGATGGGGTTTATTCATATTGCTTGAGTTTACTTTGTCTACGTCATGTCATCGTTCTCCATGCATTACTCTGTTTTACTTAATACTCTAGATGCATGCTGGATAGCGGTCGATGAGTGGAGTAATAGTAATAGGTGCAAGCAGGAGTCGACCTATTTTTTATGGACGTGATGCCTATATACACATGATCATTGCCGTGAAAATCGCATAGCTATCCTCTTTTCTATCAATTGCCCAACAGTAATTTGTTACCCACCTTATGCTGCCTACATGAGAGATGCCGCTAGGGAAAACTATGCCCCCGAGTCTATTCACTTATATATTTACCAATGCTACTATTACCTTGCTGCCTTTATTTACTTTTTATTTTATTTTGCAATTTATATTTATCAACAATTATCTACACAACTCATTTTCTTGCAAATAACGAGATCAAGGGGATTGACAACCCTCTTGCCCGCGTTGGGTGCAAGTTGTTTGTTCATTTGTGTGCAGCCGCTGAAGACGGTTGAGGATTGATATTCCTATTGGTTCGATAAACCTTGGTTTGATAACTGAGGGAAATACTTACCCACTTTGTGTTGCAATAACCCGTGCCTCTTCATGGAAAACCCAACGCAGATCACAAGTATCAGGTAGGATTTCTGGCGTCGTTGCTGGGGAGTATCATAATCAACTATCAAGTAACTTCACACAAATTTTCATTCACTTGTTTATCTTTTTATTTGTTGTTATATTTAGCTTGTCTCATAAAAATAAAAAATACAAAAATATTTATCTTTGCCTGTTACTAGTTTACTTCTTCGCTTACTAGTTTACTTGTCTTGCTTGCTACTTTGCTTGTTCGATTACCATGTCTCAAGATACTACTAAGTTGTGTGACTTCTCAAATACTAATAATAACGATTTTATTAGTACACCTATACCACCCACCACTAGTGCGAAGTCTTTTGATATTAACGCTGCATTGCTAAATCTTGTCATGAAGGATCAATTTTTGGGAAGTCCTAATGAGGATCCCGCATCACATCTTAATACCTTTGTTGAATTATGTGACATGCAAAATAAAAAGGATATGGATAATGATATTGTGACATTAAAATTATTTCCTTTTTCACTAAGAGATAAAGCTAAGGCTTGGTTTTCATCTTTACCTCGTAATAGCATTGGAACATGGGATAAGTGTAAAGATGCTTTTATTGCCAAGTACTTTCCTCCTGCTAAGATCATCTCCCTTAGAAATCAAATAATGAATTTTAAACAACAATATCAAGAGCATGTTGCACAAGCTTGGGAGAGAATGAAATTGATGATAAGAAATTGTCCAACTCATGGTTTAAACTTGTGGATGATTATCCAGAACTTTTATGCTAGACTAAACTTTGTGTCGAAATCTTCTAGATTCTGCTGCAGGTGGTACCTTTATGGATGTGACCTTAGGAGAGGCCACAAAACTTCTGGACAACATTATGACAAATTATTCTGAATGGCATACCGAAAGGGCTCCAACCGCTAAGAATGTAAATTCTGTTGAAGAAATCGCTACTTTGAGTGAAAAGGTGGATGCCCTTATGAATATGGTTGCTAGTAAAAATGCTCATTTTGATCCCAATGATATGCCCTTGTCTACTTTGATTGAGAAAAATAACTTTGTCTTGCGAAATAATTTCAATAAAAATGCTTATAGAGGAAACTTCAATTCTATACCGTATCCCGGTAATTCCTCTAACAACTATGGAAATTCTTATGGAAATTCTTCTACAAATTCTAATAGGATACCCTCCGATCTTGAGAACGCAATTAAAGAATTTATTAATTCTCAAAAGGTTTTCAACACCATGGTAGAAGAAAAATTGCACGTAGTTGATGCTTTGGCTAAAAACATGGATATAATTGCTCTTGATGTGGAAACTCTTACAAGTAAAGCTTTGCCACACAAGCATGATTTTAATGATGCTATTAAATCTACCCAAGTATCTATTAATGAAATTAAGGAGAGGACCGCTAAGTTGTGAGCTAAGCGGGAATTCTTAGAAAAAGCTCTTCCTCCCGGTTTTTACCGGAATCATGATGAAGATCTTAAAATGATTGGTATTTCTCCTATTGAATCTTTATTTACCTCTCAGAATATAAATGATAAAGGGACTGGAGATGAGTCAACTCTATTTGAGAAGCGTCCTGTTTGCTTGGAGGGTGATGATTTTGATGCTAAAACTGAAAAACGTGGGTTTGGAGAGGTCAAAACTTTAACTAGTGATGTGCCCACTATTTTGGATTACAAGGACTTTAATTATGATAATTTCCCTTTAGTAGAATGTATTTCCTTGTTGCAATCCATTATTAGCTCACCCAATGCTTATGAACAAAACAAAGCTTTTACCGAACATATAGTTGAAGCCATGATAAAAGCCTATGATGAGAAACTTGAGCTTGAAGTTTCTATTCCTAGAAAATTGCATGATGAGTGGGAACCTACTATCAATATTAAGATCAATAAATATGAATGCAATGCCTTGTGTGACCTTGGTGCTAGTGTTTCAACTATTCCTAAAACTCTTTGTGATGTGCTTCGTCTCACTAATATTGAAGATTGTTCCCTTAACTTGCATCTTGCGGATTCTACCATTAAGAAACCTTTAGTTAGAACTAATGATGTTCTTATTATTGCAAATAAAAAGTATGTGCCTGTAGATTTCATTGTGCTTGATATTGATTGCAATCCTACTTGTCCCATAATACTTGGAAGACCTTTCTTACGAACTATAGGTGCAATCATTGACATGAAAGAGGGAAACATAAGGTTCCAATTCCCATTAAAGAAAGGGGTGGAACACTTCCCTAGAAAGAGAATTAAACCACCTTATGAATCAATCATGAGAGCTATTTATGGGTGGAGTGTCAAAGATGACAATACTTGAAACTATGCATTATGCCTAGCTAGGGGCATAAAACAATAGCGCTTGTTGGGAGGCAACCCAATAGTTATCTTTAAATTTTTGCTTTAAACTTTATGTTTTTTTAATAACATGATTATTTCTTCTGTAATGATTATGTTTTTGTGTTTAAATTAGTGATTGTGCCAAGTAAAGCCTTTGGGATGACACACAAGATGAGCAGAATCGATGCTGAAACAAAACAGAAACTTTTGACTCTAGTACAGGAATTTTCATTTTTTTAGTGGAGCGCGATAATGCTCTGAAATTTTTACACAGTGTTTCTATATAAATTTTAGATATTTTCCTAATTTTTCAAAATTTTCAAAGTTACAGAATTATAGGTTCTCTACAGAATGCTACAGACTGTTCCGTTTTAGACATATTCTGTTTTTGCTTGCATAGTTGCTTGTTTTGATTATGCTATGGATTGTATCGGGGGGTATAAGCCATGCAGAAGTTAGAATACAGTACCTATTATGCATTTATGAAATTAGAATCAATTTATAACAGTACCTAAAGTATGCAATATGTTTCTTATACTAACGGATCTCATGAAGTTTTGTTTAGTTTTGTGTGATTGAAGTTTTCAAGTTTTGGGTGTTATCGTGATGGACAAAGGAATAAGGAGTAGCAAGAGCCTAAGATTTGGGATGCCCAAGGAACCCCAAGGTAATATTTTAAAGGAGACTCAAGCGTCTAAGCTTGGGGATGTCCCAGAAGGCATCCCCTCTTTCGTCTCAATCCATCGGTATGTCACTTGAAGCTATATTTTTATTTGTCACATGATATGAGTTTTGCTTGGAGCGTCGTTTGCTTTTGTTTGCTTTTACTTTCATCTTTACACAATCATTGTTTGTTGGACACACCTATTTAAGAGAGACACATCTTCATCATAATTTGTTAGAATACTCTATGTGCTTCACTTATATCTTTTGAGCTTAGCAGTTGCTCCAGTACTTCACTTATATCTTTTTGAGCATGGTGGCGTGTAGATTTTATAGAAATGATTTCACTCTCGTTCTTCAGTTATATTTGTTTGAGAGTTAATAAATAGTGACGGTAATTTGCATGGGTCATAAGACTAGTCCAAAAATATTAGGTATTCAATGAGTGATAATCAAAACCATCATGTAGCACATATAGAGAAATTGTGGGTAAATGATATTGATGTGGTAATATGAAAAAGGTGTGAGTCCATAATTGTTAAACCGTAGAAGTGTCAATATTAACAGAGGTTGACCTTTTTGTTCATCTAAAAAATTAAAGAGGCATGGTGATGATGTGTGAGCATTTCTATTCCTCATTGAAATCCTAGTGTTGTTTCGGGTCGGAAGCGCGCGATGGTTAACTCCTTCCAACCTCTTCCCCCGAGGCATGCGAGTAGTACTTTGATTTATGATAAAACTAATAAACCTTTGCAATAAGTATATGAGTTCTTTATGACTAATGTGAAACCATGGACATACGCAATCTCACCTTCTCATATTTTGCTAGCCTCTTCGGTACCGTGCATAGCCCATTCTCACCTCGAGGATCGGTGCAACTTTCACCGGTGCATCCAAACCCCGTGACATGATATGCTCTGTTGCACATAAGCCTTATTATATCTTCCTCAAAACAGCCACCATACCTACCTATTATGGCATTTCCATAGCCATTCCAAGATATATTGGCATGCAAATTCCATCGTCACTTCACATGACTAGTTCGTTCATCATCATATTGCTTTGCATGATTATATAGAGCTGACATAGTATTTGTGGCAAAGCCACCGTTCATCATATTTTTGATACATGTCACGCTAGATCATTGCACATCCTGGTACATTGCCAGAGGCATTCATACAGAGTCATATCTTCATATCAGCTCTCCATATCAAGTTGTAAGTAAATAAATGTGTGATGATCATCATTATTAGAGCATTGTCCCAGTGAGGAAAGAATGATGGAGACGATGATTCTCACACAAGTAGAGATGAGACTCCGGACGAAAAAAATAAAGATGGGGGAGGCCAAATTAGCCCACCACCCATTCAAAAAAATGATGAGAGAAAATGAGAGAAGGGACTTTGCTACTATCTTTTTTACACACTTGTGCCTCAAAGTGGCACCATGCTCCTCATGCAGAGAGTCTCATGATCTATGATTTTCATATGCTAGTGGGAATCACTTATTAATTTTACAAACTTGGCTTGTATATTCCTATGACGGGCTTCCTAAAATGCCCAAGGTCTTCATGAGTAAGCAAGTTGGATGTACACCCCACTTAGCTTCATTTGAGCTTTCATACACTTATAGCTCTGGTGCATCATTTGCATGGCAATCCCTACTCCTCGCATTGACATCTAGCGATGGGCATCTCCATTACCCGTTGGTACGTCTAGTTGATGTGAGATTATCTTCTCCACTTTTTACCCCTTTGATATCTACCACCATACTCTATTCTACCTAAATGCTATGTCCAATGGCTCACGCTCATGTATTGCATGAAGAATAAAAAGTTGATCCATATTGAAAAGGTACGATCCAATTTCCTGACTTGGACACCGTGGTGCTTGACATTTGTATAAATGTGGTAAAGATGGAGCCATGCCTTGCTAATATAACAAGATGAATGGGGGGGTGTAAACATTCTTTAAGGATCGTATACTTTGAAAGATTGATGATTTTGTTTCTTACACTTTAAATATTGCTATGTTAATATTTGTTGATTCATCATTTCTCAATGAGCATACATGCATAAGATTACATAATGGATAGCATGTCAAATCAAATTTTTTTATCATTTACCTACTCGAGGACGAGCAGGAATTAAGCTTGGGGATGCTTGATACGTCTCCAACGTATCTATAATTTTTGATTGGTCCATGCTGATATATTATCATTCTATGATACTTTTTGGGTCTTTATTTACCAATTTATAATATTTTTGAGCACTAACCTATTGACCCAGTGCCCAGTGTCAGTTGCTGTTTTCTGCATGTTTTTGGCTTTTCAGGTTTACAGTACCAAACGAAGTCCAATTGCCACAATTTTTTTTTGATGATTTTTGCTGGACCAAAAGAAGACCTGGAAGCTTCAGAAGGAGGCCGGGGGCCGCACGAGGGCCGCATAGGCCAACACGATGCGCCCCAGAGGGGGCGCCCCGATGGCCTGTGCCTCGCTCGGCTGCCTCCAGACGCCCCTCTCTGGCCTATAAATTCCATTTCACCCTAAAAATAACAGAGGCAGTCCCGAAACCCTTTTTCCACCACCGCAAGTCTCTGTTCCATCGTGAGGCAATCTGGAGCTCCGTTCCGGCACCCTGCCGGAGGGGGGGTCGATCACGGAGGGCCTCTACATCAACCTTGCTGCCCTCATGATGATGTGTGAGTAGTTCACCACAGACCTACGGGTCCATAGCTAGTACCTAGATGGCAATCTCTCTATCTCTTGATCTTCAATACAATGGTCATCGCATCTTCGCTTTGATCTATCCGATGTAATCCTATTGTGCGGTGTGTTTGTTGGGATCCGATGAATTGTGAATTTATGTTCAGATTATTCATGAAAAGTATTTGAGATGCCTCTGATATATATTGTCTCTTAATTGCATGATCATTATAGCTTCGTAATGCTCTCCGATCTATTTATGTGCTTTGGCCAAGTCGATTGATATTTCATCGGTGGGAGTGGTGCGTTGTGGTAGGTTCAACCTAACGATTTTCTATATCCTAGTGAAAAAGTAGGGGACAAGATGCGTCTTTGTGTTGTTTCTACTAAGGATAACACGATGGGGTTTATTCATATTGCTTGAGTTTACTTTGTCTACATGATGTCATCGTTCTTCATGCATTACTCTGTTGTACTTAATACTCTAGATGCATGCTGGATAGCGCTCGATTAGTGGAGTAATAGTAATAGGTGTAGGCAGGAGTCGGCCTATTTTGTATGGACGTGATGCCTATATACACATGATCATTGCCGTGAAAATCGCATAACTATTTGCTTTTCTATCAATTCCTAACAGTAATTTGTTACCCACCATATGCTGCCTACATGAGAGATGCCGCTAGGGAAAACTATGCCCCCCGGGTCTATTCACTTATATATTTACCAATGCTACTATTACCTTGCTGACTTTATTTACTTTCTATTTTATTTTGCAATTTATATTTATCAACAATTATCTACACAACTCATTTGCTTACGAATAAAGTGATCAAGGGGATTGACAACCCTCTTGCCCACGTTGGGTGCAAGCTGCTTGTTCATTTGTGTGCGGCCGCTGAAGGCGGTTGAGGATTGATATTCCTATTGGTTTGATAAACCTTGGTTTCATTACTGAGGGAAATACTTACCCACTTTGTGCTGCAATAACCCGTTCCTCTTCACGGAAAACCCAACGCAGATCACAAGTATCAACACTCCTGTCATATCTCCTTCCATGCACATTCATTGTGCCAGCATAGTCCTAGGCGCACACGACCATGTAGTCGTTGAGAAACACCCTGGGCGGGGTTTGGTTCATGATGGTGCTGGTCATGGGTGCTACTTATGTGTTGCGTTGGGATTTTCCCCGAAGAGGAGAGGAGATGCAACACAATAGAGCTAAGTATTTACCTCAGTGAGAACCAAGGTTATCGAACCAATAGGATAACCAAGCAAATTCCCTTCAACAACACCTACACAAACAAAACCAAACACTTGCACCCAACGCGGGCAAGAGGGTTATCAAGCCCCTTGAACTCGTCACTTGCAAGGATTAAATCTTGATAGAAATTGATATTATAAAAGCAAACTAAAATAAAAGTAAATAAAATGCAGCAAGGTATTTTTTGAGTTTTTCTATTTATGTTTAAGTAGACCCGGGGGCCATAGTGTTCGCTAGAGGCTACTCTCTTGAAAATAGCATACGGTGGGTACACAAATTGGTGGTGGATTTTTGCCTTTGAGAAAAGGCCCCTACTCCATTTGGAGAGGCAAAAATTTTGAGCTTGTGGTAAAGGATTTGATATGGCTCAGTGTGATCTACTCTTCCGTTCCACACCCTTAGAACCACGTCGTTGAAACCGGGCATGGATGCCCAAAAGTTTATTAATTTTGAATACTTGAGGCCTTCGCGGCCCCTTATCATCAGCAAGCAAGAGCAGGCAGTGGTCAGAGAGGGAGGAGGATATTTCATTCATGACATGGGTGTTGAAAGTGGAGTCCCACTTGGCGCTGCAAAAGAAGGAGTCCAGTTTGCACAAGGTTGGGTTTACGCTCTCGTTGCTCCAAGTGAATCTATGGTTTTGAAGGTGGATTTCCTTGAGCTCACAACTCTGAAGCACTGCCATGAAACGATTGATCCTGCTGAAATTAACATTTCTCTTGTTCTTGTCCCTTGCTCGGTATATTTGTTTGAACTCTCTAGAAGCAAGTCAAGCCATCCCTGATGGTGACTTCTGGCTCAGTAACTCGATAAAGAAAGCGTCTTTACAAGCGGGGTATGTATGGCCATATACGAAAGTGATCTTGAAGAGCACGTCGGTCCTTTGCACCCGTACCATGGCGGAAAGTCAATACATTGTGAAGGTGATATTGGACATATCAACAAGAAGCTCATCCCAGAGAAGCAAAATGCCTCCCATAGTACCATTTGTCCGTCTTTGTGCGAAACTGCGCAGTCTCTGCCCACCTAAAAAGGTTGTTGTGAACTGATCGACATTTTCAAGCTTGGTCTCTTTCAGTCACATGACATGACAAGACGAGGAGGCGATTGTGGCATGGACCGTAGTACATCGATCCAGGTAGTTTAGCCCCCTCTGTCAGCGTTCTGGATACCATGGTACCCAGACTTGCCTGCCTGCGGCCCAAGGCGTGGCCCACCTCGACGACCAAGTATGGCCCGGCGCGGCCTCACTCGACACAAGGCCCTCGCGAGACCCCGACCTCGCGAGGGAAACAGCGCCAAGACCCGCGGGGAGGTAGGCCTCCCCAGGCCTCCTCCTGAGCGGCGGAGACTATTATGCAACACACGACCTCAGGAGGCCAAGGGTGACGCCAGCCAGGCCAGGCGGGCGCCAGTGTGCCAGAGGGGACTGTTTCCCCTTTGGTGCAAAGGAGGCAGGGGCGCGCGCGAGTCCCCAAAGCGCCCCCCGAAGGTTTCTACTTCGGTGCAACGAGACCAAGACCCCAAGCCCCGTAGGATGGACGTCATCACCGAGCCCACTACTGCATCACCGTCGACCACTTTGCAGGCGAAGACCACCTTTCGTTAGGATAGGGTGTACTTCCTGTCCCCTTTCAAATTTGGCCGTTGTGGGATCCCTTCCCGCCAATGTGATAAGGGAAGAGGACCCGGGCCGCTATAAATAGAGGCTAGGCAGCCCGGTAGAGGGGGACGAGACAACCACCCCGCAAACACATCTGCAAGGCAGCACACCTCTGTACTAGTTCATCCACAAACCTCCTCGTGAGGCAATCCACCAAAGGCAGGAGTAGGGTTTAACGCCTCGCGGCGGCCCGAACCTGGGTAAACTCTTGTGTGCTATCTTCTTCCTCGCCATCGAGCGGGGTTATCGTGTTGTGAGCTTGGAAGGGGCGAAGCTGTTGGGGAATCTTCGCACACGCCCCTGGGTTCGAATTCCCTAGGGTTTTGCGGAGCCTGAAATCCGACATTTGGCACGCCAGGTAGGGGGCGTGTCGGAGTCTTCAGCAAGCTTTGCTTCTTCTCCACCTTGTCGCGTCGATGGCCGACGCAACCCCTGAGGCCGGGCAGCCCTCGGTTCGCGGTGGCGCCCCGGCTCGCAGGGTCGGCCCGGCGGTCGCCTGCATCCTCGGCGGATCGCAGGCACCCGCCTCCAACCGCCAGGTCAAGCAGTTCCTCCGCCAGGCATGCGCGATCTGGCCACGGTCCGCGACCCCGCCGCACCGAGCGTGGCCAGAGATCGACATCACCTTCGGCCCCGACGATCATCCCAGAACAACGGCCGTCGCCGGTGCGCTCCCCATGTTGTGCACGCCGACCATAAACAGGGTGGCAGTCACGAGAACCCTCATAGACGGCGGGGCCGGCCTCAACGTCCTCTCAGCGGAGACCTTCAATGCGCTGCAGGTGCCCCAAGGTCGGCTCGCACCTTCAAGGCCCTTCTCCGGGGTGGCTGGGGGCTCCGTCGCCCCCTTGGGGCGGGGGCGCCTCCCTGTCACCTTCGGCACCCGCTCCAACTACCGCACCGAGCAGATCGACTTCGACGTCGCCCACATCCACCTCCCTTACAACGCGATACTTGGGTACCCTGCCCTCGCCCAGTTCATGGCAGCAACGCACTCGGGCTACAACATCATCAAGATGCCTGGGAGCGGCGGCATCCTCTCTATCGCCGGAGACACCAAAGACGCGGCCCACGCACTCAAGCTCGCCTACAAAGTTGCTGCCGCGGCGCGCCCCAACGCAGGCAACGACGCGCAGGCCTCGGAGGGCGTTGGGGACATCGCCAACGTCGCGCCGGTGAAGAAGAAACAACTATTCTCTCAGAACCGAGCTGAGACGAAGCAGGTGCCCGTGGGCGACGAGAATCCAGGCCTCACCTTCACTATCGGCGCCGGCCTGCCTCAGGAGCAAGAAGGGTCGCTTGTAGCCTTCCTCCGCGCGAACAAAGATGCGTTCGCGTGGAACGCCTCCGACCTAGTGGGGATCCCGAGGGATGTGATCGAGCACCACCTCATGGTGTGTCCCAATGCGCGACCGGTGAAGCAAAAGGCGAAGAGGCAGGCTCAAGAGAAGCAGGCGTTCATTGCCCAAGAGGTAGGCAAACTGAAGGAGGCAGGAGTCATCCGGGAGGTGCAGTACCCGGAATGGCTCGCCAACCCAGTGGTCGTCTCGAAGAAGTGTGGGAAGGAGCGCATGTGTGTCGACTTCACGAACCTCAACAAGGCCTGCCCTCAGGACCCGTTCCCGCTGCCGCGCATCGACTAGATCATGGACTCCACCGCCGAATGCGACCTCCTGTGCTTCTTGGACGCCTTCTCGGGCTACCATCAGATCAAGATGGCGGTGGAGGATGTTGAGAAGACAGCCTTCCTCACCACATGCGGTGTGTTCTGCTACACGTGCATGCCCTTCGGGCTATGGAACGCGGGCGCGACCTTCCAGCGGCTGATGCACATCGCCCTGGGGCCACAGCTCAGGAGGAACGCGGAAGCCTACGTCGATGACATCGTGGTCAAGTCGCGAGAAGCCAAGACCCTGATCGAGGACCTGGAGGAGACGTTCGCCAGCCCGAGGCGGGTGAACCTGAGGCTCAACCCCAAGAAGTGCGTCTTCGGGGTCCCGTCGGGCAAGCTGCTCGGTTTCTTGGTGTCGCACCGAGGGATCGAGGCGAACCCGGAGAAAGTCAAGGCTATAAGCAAGATGAGCCCGCCTCAAACACTCAAGGAAATGCAGAAGCTGGCGGGCTGCGTGACCTCCTTGGGGCGCTTCATCTTGAAGCTTGGCGAGCGGGCCCTGTCGTTCTTCAAGCTCAGGAAGAGGAAGGGCTCCTTCAAGTGGACTCCGGAGGCAGATGCGGCATTCGAGGACCTCAAGCAGTACCTCACGAGCCCACCAGTAATGGTGGCACCTCACCCTCTGGAGCCCCTTGTGCTGTACCTGGCCGCCACCCCGCACTCCGCCAGTGCTGCGCTTGTGGCGGTCAGGGAGGAGCATACTCACAAGCGTGTGGCGCCTTCAGGCATAGGCGGGCCCCCAGGCGGGGGGCAGAGCGACACGCCGAACGCCAAGAAACCCCCATCCCCTCGAGACGACACTCCCGAGGCCCTAGCCGCCCCGGCAACCTCTGAGGCACCCGGGCCTCGGAAGCCCGTAGAGGAGAGAGGCGGTGTGGAAGGCCTCTCCCTCGTTGAACGTCCAGTGTACTACGTCAGTACCGTGTTGCGGGACGCGCGCTCGCGCTACCCTATGCAGCAAAAACTCTTGCTTTCGCTCCTTGTCGCCTCAAGGAAACTGCGCCATTACTTCCAGGGGCATCCCATCAGGGTCGTCTCCGCGTACCCATTGGATAAAGTGCTGCGCAACCCCAACGCAGCAGGGAGGGTGGCAGAATGGAACATCGAGCTGCAGGCCTTCAACATAGAGTTCAGCATGACCAGGGTCATCAAGGGAGCGGCCCTGGCAGACTTTGTAGCTGAATGGACGGACGCTCCCGACCGGGGGCTGGGTGAGGGCCAGTCCCTCGCCCCAGGCAACGAGGCACCTGAGGGTTGGATCATGCACTTCGATGGGGCCTTCGCGCTTAGGGGAGCAGGGGCCGGAGTCGTCCTCATCTCCCCGACTGGGGACAAGCTCTACTACGCCGTGCAACTCTGTTTCCAGCATGGTGAAAAGGTCTCCAACAACATCGCAGAGTACGAGGGCTTAATCGCCGGCCTCCGGGCCGCAGCCGCCTTGGGGATCCAACGCCTCACCATCAAGGGCGACTCCCAGCTCCTTGTCAACTTCTCCAACAAGGAGTACACGCCTAAGGACGAGCACATGGAAGCATACTTGGCGGAGGTACGTAAGATTGAAAAACGTTTCCAGGGCTTGGAGTTGCAGCACATTCCGCGCGGCGCGAACAAGGAGGCCGATGACATCGCCAAGAGGGCATCACGCCATGAGCCTCAAGAGCCGGGTGTCTTCGAGGAGCGGCTCTTCAAGCCATCCGCCACACCACCAACTGCGGATCAGGCGTCGCGGAATGAAGAGCTCCCCCCAGCGCCGCCCTCGGGAGCTCCAACTTGTGGTCCGACCTCAGGAGCCCGGCTGCTCCTGGCGCTGGAGCCCCAAGTCGACGACTGGACACAGGAGTTCAAGGCGTACCTGCTTCACGGCACGTTACCCGAAAAGGAGGAAGACGCGGAGTGTGTGGTACGACAGGCCATAGCTTATTGTCTTCGGGACGGCGAGCTATACCGCAGGCGCCCGAACGACATCGCGTTGCGATGCGTATCCAGGGAGCAGGGGTGCGAGCTACTGGCTGACATCCATGGGGGAGACTGCGGTCATCACTCCTCGTCACGCACCCTTGTAGGGAAGGCGTTTCGCACTGGCTTCTACTGGCCCACGGCGCTCAACGACGCCACCGAGCTGGTCCGGTCTTGTGAGGCCTATCAGTTCCATGCCAAGCAAATTCATCAGCCCACACAGGGCCTCCAGACCATCCCGCTCTCCTGGCCCTTTGCGGTCTGGGGGCTGGACATACTGGGGCCCTTCCTGTGGGCAGCAGGCGGGTACCGCTACCTCTACGTCGCCATTGACAAGTTCACCAAATGGGCGGAGGTGGAGCCCGTCCGCACCATCCCCGCCGGATCAGCCGTCAAGTTCATCAAGGGCATCGTGAGCTGCTTCGCCATCCCCAACCGCATCATCACTGACAACGGTTCGCAGTTCACAAGTAACCTCTTCAGGACTTATTGCTCTAACCTTGGAACGCAGATATGCTACGCCTCGGTGGCGCACCCCCGAAGCAACGGTCAGGTAGAGCGCGCCAATGCGGAGGTCCTACGGGGCCTCAAGGCAAGAAGCTTCAAGAAGAAGCTTGAGGCCTGTAGCAAGGGTTAGGTCGACGAGCTTCAGTCCGTGTTGTGGTCTATCCGCACCACCGTGACTAAGCCCACTGGCGAAACCCTGTTCTTCCTCGTCTACGGAGCCGAGGTCGTCCTCCTGCATGAAGTCAAGCACCGTTCCCCGTGGGTTCTGGCATTTGACGAGGCGCGTCAGGATGCCTCGCGAGGGACGGATCTCGTGCTCGGGGAAGAGGCCCGGCGTTGAGCCTCGCTTCGAGCTGCTAGGTACCAGCAGGCGCTGCGGCACTACCATTGCTGTAACATCCGCTCCAGGACCCTCGAAGTTGGAGTCCTCGTCCTGAGGCGGGTCCTCTCCAGGGAAGGCTTGCACAAGCTCTCGCCCATGTGGGAGGGCCCGTTCAAGGTCGCCCGCGTCTCCAGACCTGGCGCCGTGCGTCCGGAGACTCAAGACGGCGTCCCCATCCAGAATGCCTGGAACATCCAGCACCTTCGCAAGTTCTACCCGTGACACTCTCACGTAATAATGAGTGGGCTGTATACGCCCAGAGCCCCCCGAGGACGCGGAGGGGTTCCCACCCATGTCCAAGTGGAAGCCCCATGCTCCTTGCTGGCGGACAACACTGTCCTCCAATGACTATGCCCACGCAACGTGGATGCCCTATGCTCCGCGCTGGGGGAAGACGAAGACTAGCCTAGGTGCCGGACGCGGCTTTTCTCTGTCTTTCTTGTGTTCGAGTTTGCCTTTTTCCCTGGAAAGAAGTATGAGGCTTTTTGTTGACTCTATTTAAAGAAAAAGGGGCGGGAATTTTTCTTCTTGCAGTCCTCTCTCTCGTGAAGTTTCTTTCTTCCGATAATGCCTGCCAGCCTCACCCTCTCGCGCCCCGTGAGCGGGGGCTACTGGCACGGTGCGCACACCTCGCCAAGGCCTTGGTGTCCTGGTCCTCGCGTGGCACTCTCGAGCAAGCTAGCTGGCGCGCGCCGTCTCACCCTCGCTCGGGGGCTCCGCCGCGGCTCGGTGCGCTGTCTTAAAAACCCCTGGAGGCTCACGCCCCCTGGGGACAAGAACCGGCAGAAGGAATGGTCGCCACATGAACGTCAAGGGAGGCTCCTGGGCACTGCGCCTCAGGAGTCTCACCAATCACGTGGCTACTCGCTCGTTATTGGTTTCGACCTGGTGATCCGGACGGCTCCAATGGCGATCGAGGCCTCACCTCCTTTGGTCTCGTCCTGGTGATCCGGACGCCCCAACGGTGGTGGGGCATGCACGGGATCGGGCCCCGCCGACGTAGAGTGCCGCTTGAGCGTCAAAGGGAGCTCCTGAGCACTGCGCCTCAGGAGCCTCACTGATCGCGTGGCTACTCGCTTGCTATTGGTCTCGTCCTGGTGATCCGGACGGCCCCAATGGCGATCGAGGCCCCGCCCCCTTTGGTCTCGTCCTGGTGATCTGGACGCCCCAACGGTGGTGGGGCATGCACGGGATCGGGCCCTGTAGACGTAGAGCGCCGAAAGGGGCTCCCCCCAAGTCGCCTCATTCGCAGGAAAGAAGAACCTCCCCAAGCTCTCCAAGCGCTATTAGCTCACAGGACGCCACTGCTAAACCTCGCGACACGGGGGCCCGCCACGGACGCATCAAGCTAAGTGCCCTAACTACAATCAAAGGGAGGCCTCAGTTAACAGTAACACAACGACCATAATGCGTACCGAGAGTACTAATAAGAGGGCGCATGCGCCAAAGTCCGTCATGCACCCGAAAGGGTCCCCCATGATTTTGATTACAGGCAGAAGAGAAGAAAAGAAGACGGAGGAGCCCCGCCCCAGGGAGGGCGCCGCTCCTGAGGCCCTGGCCTCGCCGCGCCGGCGCTCAGTCGGAGTCCTCCTCCTCCTTGATGGCGCCACGGTGGCACGGCGGCACGACCGCTTCCCGGGCGGGGGAACGGCGCCGCCGCGGCTGGCTTCCCCCCGAAGTCCGAGTGCGCCGGCGCAGCGGGGCGTCATAGCTGTCGTCGCTCGGGCTCTCCTCGGAGGATGTATCGCTGCTGCTGGAAACATGGCGGCTGTCGCCAAGGGCAAGCTCATCTCCAAGATCGCCGCCGCCGCCCTCCGGGCAGCACTCCGAACGCCTGCCGTCTTCACCGAAGATCTTGACAAATAGCGTCGTGGCGCCGCCATACTTGAAGTGGAGCATGGGCCTCCCCTTCAGGCCGTGGGCGCGGGCGAAGGTCTGCCACCCGCGGCCCAAGAAGGCGTTGCCTGCGGGGGTGACCTCGACCTCCACCCACAATGCGCCGCTACAACACCCGTCAGCCTGCAGCCACAGGCCCGTGGGCGCGCCAGCCGGCAACGCCTCTGCGAAGGAGCGTGTGAGCTGTAACCAGGAGCTCGCCGCCCTCTCCACCGGCACCAGGAACTCCGAGCCAGCATCGGCCGAGCGGGCTTGCGGACACGGCGGCCGGGCACCGACTGCAAGTCTTTCCCCCTGCCACGGCCGCCGTGCCCACCGTCTCCAGCTGCGCCAGCAGAAGCGCCGGGCCCCGCGGGGAGGCGCCCTCGCCCACGGGGTGCTGCCGGGGGCATCCCAGCATACTTGCAAGGGCGACCCCTACCCCTCTTAGGAGGTTGCTGGCCCGGCGTCCCCTGGCGAGCTTTTCCTTTCTCGGCGGCAGAGAACCTCCTCACCGGCGTCATGATGGGGTAGGTGGAAGACGAAGGCGGGGGAGCAAGAAGAGGGAATGGGCTGGGGACTCAGTTTCCCCTCGCCCATTTATAGCTGGATGGAGGCCAACCGGCGTTTCCCCGATCCTAGGAATTGATGGCCCCACGACGTGCGACGGTTGAGGGCCAGCTGAAGCAGTTGCCAAGACGTCGTGGGAAGTGGAGTCGCCAGACGCCTCGAGCGGCGCGTGCTAGACTCGACCGGCGTGCTATCCTGCTTCACGTCGCCTCCCTCGCCCCCATCGGGTCACGTCCGCGTGGACCGAGGCGGGGGAGGACGCAAGGGGTCAGCAGCATTTAAAGAAGGGCAATGATGGCCAAGGAGGCGCGCGGGCCAGGTGTCAGCTCGGCTCAAGGCGGTTCTCGACGTCCTCGGGGAGCCGGGACGCCCACGTCTCGTGGTGCGCCACGCGCCAAGTTGGACCCGCAGGCGATTGGAGCCCACGGCGCTCCGGTCCATCCTCCGTGGCTTCGCCCCTAAGCTAGCTCGAGCGCACCTCGGGCCCGGGGGCTACTGTCGGCGTTCTGGATACCAGGGTACCCAGACTTGCCTGCCTGCGGCCCAAGGCGTGGCCCGCCTCGACGACCAAGTACGGCCCGGCGCGGCCTCACTCGACACAAGGCCCTCGCGAGACCCCGAGCTGGCGAGGGAAACAGCAAAAAGACCCGCGGGGAGGTAGGCCTCCCCAGGCCTCCTCCTGAGCGGCGGAGACTCCTATGCAACACACGACCTCAGGAGGCCAAGGGTGACGCCAGCCAGGCCAGGCGGGCACCAGTGTGCCAGAGGGGACAGTTTCCCCTTTGGTGCAAAGGAGGCAGGGGCGCGCGCGAGTCCCCAAAGCGCCCCCCGAAGGTTTCTACTTCGGTGCAACGAGACCAAGACCCCAAGCCCCGCAGGACAGACGTCATCACCGAGCCCACCACTGCATCACCGTCGACCACTTTGCAGGCGAAGACCACCTTTCGTCAGGATAGGGTGTACTTCCTGTCCCCTTTCAAATTTGGCCGTTGTGGGATCCCTTCCCGCCAATGCGATAAGGGAATAGGACCCGGGCCGCTATAAATAGAGGCTAGGCAGCCCGGTAGAGGGGGACGAGACAACCACCCCGCAAACACATCTGCAAGGCAGCGCACCTCTGTACTAGTTCATCCAGAAACCTCCTCGTGAGGCAATCCACCAAAGGCAGGAGTAGGGTTTTACGCCTCGCGGCGGCCCGAACCTGGGTAAACTCTTGTGTGCTATCTTCTTCCTCGCCATCGAGCGGGGTTATCGTGTTGTGAGCTTGGAAGGGGCGAAGCTGTTGGGGAATCTTCGCACACGCCCCTGGGTTCGAATTCCTTAGGGTTTTGTGGAGCCCGAAATCCGACACCCTCATGTTCCAACTCAGGAAATTGATTGGCTGTTCTAACATTGTGTAGCTAAAAACACCCTGGGGCTTGACCATTCAACAACCACAACCTTAGCAGAGGTAACAAAGCCCATAAAATCCCTAGGACCAACATGAAGAGTCCAGCAGGCCTTGAAAGCCATAACAACAACAACACCTGGCCCTCCAGCGAAGCCAACATAGGGTGCCCAATAGTTACCTGGCCATAGGCCGATAGATAGGTTTCTCGCGTACAGGGAGCACCCTTACATGTGGTCCGAACAACTAAGGATACATAGATTTTCACTAACATAAGGAAACTGATGATCCCAGGTGGTACTGAAGCAGTGACAACTCAGATGACTTCCTGTTGCGGCGCGACGTCGACGCCGTTCATCACCAGGTTAAGAGAACCTCCCCCTCCATGTGCAATGATGGCCTCCTCGACATTTGTCACCCTGCCATCGTCGAGCTTGAACAACCCACACATGTCCATGATCACGTCGACCGACAGCTGCTCCTTGAAGCGATCCACGAAGGCGTCTAGCACGGCGGCAATGACATCTTCCCCGTCTTTCATGATGCCCAAGCTACGACACACCAGAAGCTCGGCTGCCCATGCAGCCAGAGCTGGCTTGGCGTGGCCTCCAGCCTATGGCTTGCTGATGGAGAGACCTCTAACGGCCTTGGAGATGGTGATGCCAACATGGTCTTCCGACGAGCCGCCGGCGTCCTCGAAGGGGTTGGAGCAGGAGAAGGCGGGAGGGCCTCCTGGCATTTTTCAAAGACGGGCGCTAGGCACTGTAAGCCGACATCGCCTCCCCCAACAGCCCTCCAATGCAGCCACACCGACGAGGGCGTGCGCCGCAATGACCTGCTGGATACCAGTGGGGGCATCGAGGAGGCCTCAAAACCATGTGGCTTGGCTGGCGAAAGCAGTGGCACCTGGAGAGAGTCTGACGCACAGAGCCGGAGCAGCACTTGGCATGGCCGCGCCTGAGAGAGCAAGGAGGGGCGTCTGTCACTTCTTGGACCAGGGCGATGGCACAAGCACTGTTATTGGCGACAGGGGGGACGGGGAGATTGGTGATGTTCGGGCATCCTGGGAACAGGGCCACACCGAGCATGGTGAGAGCTGGCGCCCCGGGCTGGGGCCACGCCCAACATTAGGCAGAGGAGGGACCTCCACTGTCAGTGACTCAAGGTCGCAGGTCGCGATCTGATACGTCTCCATCGTATCTATAATTTTTGATTGTTTCATGCCAATATTATACAACTTTCACATATTTTTGGCAACATTTTATATGATTTATTGGACTAACATATTGATCCAGTGCCCAGTGCCAGTTCCTGTTTGTTGCATGTTTTTTTTCGCGGAATATCCATATCAACTGAAGTATAAAAGAGATAAAAAATACGGAGAATTATTTTGGAATATATGTGATTTTTGGGAGTTGGAATCAACGCAAAAGGAGGCCCACATCCCCCACAGTACACCAGGGCGCGCCCCAGGGTCCAGGCGCGCCGTGGTGGGTTGTGGTCACCTCGTAAATCGGTTCGAGCTCTACTTCGGGCGCAAGGAAGCTTATATCCAGAAAAAAATCATGTTAAAATCTCAGCGCAATCGGAGTTACGGATCTCCGGGAATATAAGAAATGGTTTTCGGCCAGAAAACAGGAACGCGAAACACAAGAGAACATAGAGGGAGATCCAATCCTGCCCCTCCGCCGCCATGGAGGCCATGGACCAGAGGGGGAACTCTCCTCCCATCTATGGGGGGAGGCCAAGGAAGAAGAAGAAGGAGGGGGGCTCTCTCCCCCTATCTCCCGCTGGCGCCGGAACGCCGCCGGGGCAATCATCGTGACGGCGATCTACACCAACAACTTCGCCGCCGTCAACACCAACTCTCTCCCCCTCTATGAAGCGGTGTAACACCTCTCTTCCCCACTGTAATCTCTACTTAAACATGGTGCTAAACTCCATATATTAGTTCCCAATGATATGTGGCTATCCTATGATGTTGAGTAGATCTATTTTGTCCTATGGGCTAATTGATGATCATGGTTGGTATGAGTTGTATCTTTTATTTTGGTGCTGTCCTATGGTGCCCTCCGTGTCGCGCAAACGTGAGGGATCCCCGCTGTAGGGTGTTGCAATATGTTCATGATTTGCTTATGGTGGGTGGCGTGAGTGGCAGAAGCACAGATCCGAGTAGGTGGGTTGTTGCGTATGGGAGTAAAGAGGACTTGATACTTAATGCTATGGTTGGGTTTTACCTTAATGATCTTTGGTAGTTGCAGATGCTTGCTAGAGTTCCAATCATAAGTGCATATGATCCAAGTATGGAAAGTATGTTAGCTCATGCCTCTCCCTCATATAAAATTGCAATAATGATTACCGGTCTAGTTATCAATTGCCTAGGGAGAAATAACCTTCTTGTTTGACAAAAGCTTTCTACTAAACAACTAACTTTTATTATCTTACAATTTACTCGTAGTTTTATTCCCGCAAAGTACTTCTAGTTTTATTCGTGCAAACTATCCTATCACCTACAAAATAGTTTCATACTTCACTACTAGAATTCAGTTATTTGCCGTCTGCCAGGTCTTTGCCGTCTGCTGGCAGATGGCAAAGAAGATCTTTGCCGTCTGCTGCCATAAAGCGGACGGCAAAGAGCTGGCTGACGGCAACGGTTCTGTTTGCCATCTGCTATTCCTTTGCCGTCTGCCAGCAGACGGCAAAGACCCTAAAGGTAGACAGCAAAGAGGCTAGATAGGTCCCACTGGACCTTGGTCCCACTGGCAAAGAGGTATGCCGTCCTCCTGGTCTTTGCCGTCTGCCGTGCTCGGCTTTGCCATCCGCAAGCGGACGGCAAAGGGGATGCCCCTTAACGGCCGTTTTCCCCCCGGCCCAATTATTCCCGCACTCTCTCCTCCCGCGCGCGGCCAGCTCCCCGCGGTGAGCCCCCTCCCCCCATCGCCGCCCCCCTCCCCCGCGCCGCCCCCACCACCGTAGCTCCCCCCTTCCCGCTCGCCGCCCCCTCCCCCGTGCCGCCCCCACCACCGTAGCTCCCTGCTGCGAGCCCCCTCCCCCCTCGCCGCCCCTCCCCCGCGCCGCCCCCACCACCGCAGCTCCCCGCGGCGAGCCCCCTCCCCGCGACGAGCCCCCCTCACCCCCTCGCCGCCCCCTCCCCCGCGCCGCCCCCACCGCCGCGGCGAGCCCCCACCACCCGCGCCGAGCCCCGTCCCCCCCCCCCTCTCCGCCCCACTCCCCCGCGCCGACCCTCCTCCACCTGCGCCTCCCCGCGACGCCCCACCGCCGGAGCAGGACGCGGCGCCGCCCCCCTCTCCGCGGCCTTCCTCCACCACCGTGCCGGCCCTCCTCCACCGGCCCTGCGAGGTGAGATATTTTAATTTTTTTCTATTTTTTACTGTTTAGTTTAGGTTACTAGTGCTAGTTTAGTTTAGTTTACTATTTTTTTCTGTTTTTAATTGTTTAGTTTAGGTTAGTGCTAGTGCTTGTTTAGTTTAGGTTAGTGCTAGTGTTTGAAAAGAAGAATAAGTAGAAGAAGAGGAAAAAGGAAAAGAAGAAGAAGAAGAAGAAGAAGAAGAAGAAAAGAGGAGGAGGAGGAGAAGAAGAATAAGAAGAAGAAGAAAACTGAACCCCGACGCCACTGACCCCCGACCCCCCCCCCCACCGACCCCCGACACCACTGATCCCCGACGCCATCGACCCCCGACGCCACTGACCCTCGATGGCACTGACTCCCGCCCCCCGACACCTCTTCTGCCTCTTGTTGACCGGGAAGGTGCTTTTCGGCCTTCCAGAGGCCGACGGGGTCATAGTTTTGTAAAATATGAGTTAGGTCACATATTTTCCGATTTTGTTATAAAAAAACATCATATTTGTGTTGATCGGGTGGATTTCAATGTGCAGTTGTTCGACGACCTCCCCGTGCGTTGGACGAGCTCCGCCCCTGCGTTCGTGGGTGAGCACAAATGACTTCTCCTCCTCCGCCCTTAATTTGCTCTGTTCCGGTCTTCATGCCGATGAAACGTGCTAGCTATAGGTGTCTTCAATCATCAGTATGCGTGACCAGTATGCGTCTCCCGTTCGAAAGGACGACATCTATAAATATGCATGTCTTTGCATATTTATAACCGCCGTCCTTTCGAATTGTCCAACGTTATCCATGGACAGCCCGAATATGTGTAGATTGGGTTCGTTTTCCCGTATGCTCTGCTCAGGATCCTATGCATAATTTCGTCAGTGCCTCCCTGTTGTTCTCCGGGTACACATCCTCTCTGCTTATTGCCGAGATGTGTATCAGGAGAACAACGGGGAGGTGCTGTCGAAATTCTGTGTCGGATCCGGAGCAGTGCATGGGAAAACGAACCCAATCTACACATACTCGGGTGGGATTAGGACCTATCTTAACCTATTAGCGTGTAGGTTGCATGGACGTAATAAACTGACAAACTTGATTAACTGATGAATATATATGCTGAATTATATATATATTTCTTGTGTGTCCAGTAGCTAGGCAAGATGACTGATCGTGCGTGGATGTACACCGGTCACACCAGTCAGAACGACTTGACCAAAGAATGGTTTACAAATACCAAGGGGTTTGTGAGAGCCGCATTTGCAAATGGCCAGGAAAAAACATGGTGTCCCTGTCCCCGGTGCGACAACTTTAAAAGGCAGACAGAGGGTGAAATGGTTAAACACCTGCAGAAGTGGGGTTTTAGGCCTAATTATACGGTGTGGACTTTTCATGGTGAGTCTGCCCAACGTGCCAGAGCTGAGGTGGTTCGTCATCGCACCGACGAGCATGGTACCGGGATCGAAGACAGGGTGCAAGACTTTGATGATGCTCGGGATTCGGACGATGAGATGGAGGAATCTGCAAAGGCATTCTATGAAATGTTGGAGTCTTCAAAACGTCCTCTCCACGAGCACACTGAGCTTAGTCAGTTGGATGCCATCGCGCAAGTAATGGCTCTGAAGGCTCAATTCAACCTGGGCAGAGAATGCTACGACGCGATGATGACAATATTTGGACGCTTTCTACCCAAAGGCCATGTACTGCCTCCAAACTTGTACTAGTCGGACAAAATTCTCCGTGTACTTAAGATGCCCTATGTGAAGATAGATGCCTGTGAGAGTGGATGTGCCTTATTTAGGCTTGAGTATGCGGACTTGAACTATTGTCCCATTTGCAAGTCTTCCAGGTATGTTGTCATAGACAACGGTATGGGTGAGAAGATGCAGACAAAAATTACTGTTAACGTTCTTCGCTATATGCCAATCATACCAAGACTTCAACGTCTTTTCATGGTCGAAGAGACGACAAGACAGATGACATGGCATAAATTGGGCAAAAGAACCGAACTAGATGCAGATGGGAAACATATGTTGGTACACACTTTAGACGCTTTTGCGTGGAAGCACTTCGATGCATTACATAACGATAAAGCGGCAGATCCAAGGCATCCTCGAGTCGCCATCAGCACGGATGGATTCAATGTGTTTGGTATGACGGCAACCCAATACAGTTGTTGGCCTGTATTTGTCATTCCACTCAATCTCCCCCCCGGAGAGATTATGAAAAGAAAGAACATTTTCCTGACGTTGATAATTCCAGGGCCCAACTATCCGGGGAAGAATATGAATGTGTACATGCAGCCGCTTAAGGATGAATTGCAACAAGCTTGGGATAATGGGATCAAGACATACGACGCCGCTACCAAAAAACCTTCAAAATGCATGTGTGGTACATGTACTCGACGCATGACTTGACGGCGTATGCCCTATTCGTTGGCTGGTGTGTGCATGGAAGGTTCCCGTGCCCCACATGCAAGGCAGCTCTTGAGTTCCGTTGGCTGCAGGCGGGTCGCAAGTATTCTTGCTTCGACATGCATAAACAGTTCCTGGATCCTCGCGATAAGTTCAGAAAAGACAAGAAGAATTTCATCAAAGGTAGAGGTGTCAAAAACTCTGCACCACCCGCGTTGACAGGCCAACAGATGTTGGATCAGTTAAACGCTCTCGAGCCGGATCCAAATCGTCCTGGGTATTTCAAAGGGTATAATACGGAACACGCATGGACTCACAAGTCATGCTTATGGGATCTGCCTTACTTCAAAGACCTCCTTTGCCCACACAACATCGACGTGATGCACACTGAAAAGAATATCGCCGAGGCCATTTTTGGTACATTGTTCGGCATAGAGGGGAAGTCAAAGGATAATCCTAAGGCTAGAATCGATCAGGAGGCTCTATGTGACAGACCGTTACAAAACATGCGACAAGCGAAAGGAAAGCAGAACTGGACAAAGCCAAAGGCATGGTTCAATCTTGGAAGGCCGGCTATGAGAGAAATGATCTTGTGGGTGAAAATGCAGTTGATGTTCCCCGATGGTTATGCAGCGAATCTAAAGAGGGGAGCGAGTCTTGACAAACTGAAGATATTTGGTCTCAAGAGTCATGATTGGCACATATGGCTTGAGCGGGTAATGCCGGTGATGCTGCGTGGCTTTATCCCTGAGGATGAATGGCTAGTATTGGCAGAGCTGAGCTATTTCTTCCGTTCTCTTTGTGCGAAAGAACTATCGCCTGGTGTGCTAGATGAAATGGAAGAGTTGGCATCGGAGTTGATATGCAAGTTAGAGAAGATCTTTCCACCGGGCTTCTTTAATCCAATGCAGCATTTGATTTTGCATCTCGCGACCGAGGCAAGATTGGGGGGGCCCGTGCAAAACCGTTGGTGCTTCGCAACTGAGAGGATGCAGAAGACGCTTCGAGCAAAATGTAAAAATAAACGTAGAATTGAAGCATCGATGGCCGAGGCATTCATTACTGAGGAGGCGGCAAACTTCGTGATAGCACACTACGAAGCCAAAAATCGTCATTTGCATAATCCGAAGCCTCGGTACAATGATGGCGACCCAAAAAAAAGTCGATCCAACCTCAGCCTATTCAAAGGGAAGCTCGCACCAGCCGGTGCTTCTAAAGCAAAAGCGTTGGATGTCGATGAATGGCGGACCATTTCGTTGTATATCTTCAACAACCTAATAGAAGTGCGGCCGTACATCGAGTAAGTTGTTGGTACATTATTGTTTCACAACTTGTAATTCCTTAGAACTGCTCTTATTCCTGGATATTTGATATAGTCGATACGTCGCCAAATTCTCGGATGGAGTGGTCATCCAAAAGGATTCCGTCGAAGAGTATGAGCTCCTGGCGAAGCATGGAGGCGTTTATCCCGGTTTCATCTCTTGGTTCAAACAAACGGTAATTAATTACCATTAATGGACCATTTCATTTCATTTCATCTCCTGGTTTCATCCCAAGTTTTCTATCTACCGTGGGCCTGCCAAACTGATCCAAATCTGAAAGGTTGGGATGTCGTTTATGAAGTGCCGCCACATTTTAGACCACCTCCCCTCAATGAAGAGGAGTATGAACCTCACATTAACCAAGACACATATGAAGGAGAATTCTTCCAAGAAACACGTATTTCCAAAAAACATTTCAAGAACCGCTCTACTTCACCCCGGAACATTGAAGTAGACAGCGACAATGAATCCGACTTAACCCCTGAGCCGGAACAGGAAGAGCCGGAACAAGAAGAGGTTACTGATGCGGATGACCTGTCAATGCTTAACCGATTACATGAAGGAGGCCTTCCACACGTTGTTCCTGATAGTGATGATGATCATGCATTTATTGATGATAGTGATGATGATGATGCATTTATTGATCCCGGAGAATATATAGACGATCAAGATTATTATTAATTCATGTCAGGTAATCAACTTTTAGTTCATGTTAGGTATATGATGATACACTTAAATTATATACATTTTATTATTCATGTCGGTATTCAATTTTATGTTGTACTAATTTCGTTTACTATTTGTCATGGCAGTTGTTGAAAGATGGTGGGAAAGGGTCGAGAGCACTCCGCGGCTCCTTCGTCGGAGGGTGGTGGGATGGGTACTTCCATTCCTGCCGACTCTCTCCGGAGAGCATTGCTCTCTAGTCTGCATACACCGGTGGCCGCTTCTTCGTCGACCCCCGTGAGAGGAGGTCGGGGGAAGAAGAGAGGTAGTAGAGGTGGGAGAGGAGGGAGAGGAGGCCGCGGCAATAGTAGGGTGGCTGCTACACCTTCCTCGCCGCCACCCCCAGCTGATTCACCCGAGCACAGGACTGCTAGGGTGGACCTGTCTGAGGACGAGGCTACGCGGACTCCGGTCCACGAGCCTCGGGTCGACGAGCCTTCGACCTACACGACTCCTGTCCCAGAGGCTTCGTCCCACGAGACTCCGGAGCAGAGTAGGGATGAGGGCAATTCCCGGCAGACCCCATGGGATACCTGGCTGGAGGAGCCTAGTGGCCATGCTGATGGTGGCGGGGATCGTTTTTCTGATAGCGACGTGGAGCTGCCTAAGGGCGCCACCGTCTACCAGCGTGGTATGACACGGCTCCCGCCCGTGCCGGCGACCCGCGAGCTGAGGTGGTTGATTAGGCCTGATGGGGAGACGTAAGTGCATGTACTCTTTTTTAACCTTTTGCCTTCATGTTTTTTCAAATATCTAATGTGTTGGCTTTGTCATACTGCAGGGGTTGGCATCATCCCAAGGATGCCCGCAGGCCCAACAGCATCCTTGGTGTCCTTGTCAGGCAAAACTTCCCGGGGTTTGTCACGTTGCCCGGTGAGGGTCAGGTTCGAGAGTTAGGACTGACCTGGGAGCACTACTTGGCTGCACCGGCCCCGCCTGAGGAGAGGATCGACGGTGTTTTGTGCCACACGAGGGCGGAGATGGTGATCAGGCATTTTTGGGTAATTTCTACTTTACACAATTAAAAATCAACCATAGCTAGTTATTGTACTAATAAGTGTTGTGTCGTTTGATTGCAGACCTTCTACAGGTGTCAGGAGGGATACGAGGAGGCTGCGGCAAAGGTTATCGATCAGCAATGCAGGCGCCTAATGCAAAACTTTCGGCACGAGGCTCGGGTGCAGGCTGTTCGAGACTACTACGCCTCGCGGCGTATTAGGAAGGAGAAGTCGACGTGCCGCGGAAAGAAGATGGAGAAGGAGCATTACATGAAGGTAATTACGTATTCTTAAGGCCTTGTACTTAGTTTCCTTCATTTGATTCCTACGCGTAGCGCTCAAATATCTCTTTATTAACTTAGGTGCCCCCAAGATGGTGTGCGGATATGATGGATTGTTGGGAGGCGTTGGTGGATGAGTGGTGCTCAGAACAATGGCTATCCATCCACAGCAATGCCAAGGACCGGCGTAACAAAATGGTTGGTGTGCCACACCATCAAGGGAGCGCCAACTTAAATCAGTTTGGTCTGAACTGGGTATGTGGTTAGCTTCATGATTCATGCAATTCATTCTTGATTATAGCTTGAGCCCTTTACTAATACTTTGTTCCTCTCTCTCTCTTTTAGGCGCATCACAATAAAACGGAGGTGCCACAGATGTACGACCTCTATGCGATGGCCCATACTGCCTCGTACAAGAAGGTTAAGGCATTCTCTGAGTCTGACCTCGATGAACCCTTGAAGTTCAGCAACATCTCCTCCCACAACAAGCTCATGAGGTACAGAGATGCGGGGAAGGCGAGGAAAGGGGAGGACTTTAACCTGAGCCAGGAGCCTATTGATCCAGAGCTGGTGATGATAGCTGGCGGCGGGAGGCCCCATGGCTCGATTGCCATTGGAGATGGCCTTATACGTTGTCCTAGCAACCTCCGGGAGATCAAGGCGTGCCAAACGAGCTCCTGTCCTGAGATAAGGCCTCGTCCACGGCCAGTCGAGCTCGCCATCGAGGTTAGTTATACGGACTCAGATATCTTTCCTCATTACGTTGTGTGTGTGAACAAAGATGATTACAATGCTAACGAGGAGTTGTGTTGCAGGCTGCTATTCTGAAAGAGAGAGAGGCAACACAGGCGCTTATGGCGGCAAAGGAGAAGGATATGGAGGAGAGGACGGCAAGGTTGTTGGAGGAGGAGAGGGCACGGTCCGATGCGTCTTACCGGGCCATCTACGAGCTCTTCGTGGTAATATTCTTCTTCATATTTGTCAAATCTTGCATATAATGTTCCTTTCATTAATAATGAATATCGTTGACTTGTGAAAACCAAATGTGCAGACTATGTGCGAGAAGACCGGCCAGGCCGCTCCGTCGATGCCAGTCATTACCACGGGTGCAACGGTGAGTTTCATTTCAATGCAATGATCTTTTCAGTGTCATCATGCTAACGCGACATTGCAAATCATCTTTGGTGCAGCTTAACTCCGGAGTCGCATCGCACAACCCTTCTCCAGGGCAGCCTTCTCCAGGTGAAACCGGTCCGAGCAACCGCGGTGCCTCTCCTCCGTGATGACGAGGACGGTAAGCCCCAAACTTAGCTCGTTTTTCATCTTCTTAGCACTTAGACAAACTTAGCACTTAGACAAACTTAGCTCCTTCCGAAATATTAGTGTTCTTCATGTTCTTCTTCTTATTCTAGTCTTCTTCATCTAACTTTCGCCCGAATGACACAAATAAGCAATAAGAAGAAGAAAACAAGAGGAGAAAGATAGAGAGAAGAAAACCGCTTCTTCATCTTCTTCTTCTTATTCTAGTCTTCTTCATCTAACTTTCGTATTTCCCATTTTGCAGATTAGAGTCACTTCACGGAAGCTTGCATTGATGGAGTGCTTGTGATTTTGTATCGATGAACAATGTTAAACTTGCTACATATGTGAAACTTGTTACTATTGTAATATGGTGAACAATGTGACATTTGTTTTGGTATGTTTGTTGGATACTTGTGCTTGTGCTTGTTGTTGGATGATCATCACTAGGGTTATTGTGAAATATATACATATATAGCATATTTTGCCTGTGAAAATTGGATATTAGAAAAAACAGAAAAAACTGGGGCAATATTGCCACTTTGCCGACGGCCACCGTCGGCATAGTTTTTTTGCCGTCCGGCACCGACGGCAAAGGCGACACGTGGCACGCACCTGTGCATCCTGGGAGTGCACCTGATGCCATTTGGTACATTTGCCGTCCGGGGGCGGACGACAAAGTAGCAAAGGAGGGTGGCGGGGGTGGCGTACGGCAAAGAAGATATGACGACGGCCACCGTCGGCATAGCAGTGGCCGTCGGCAAAGGAGGGTGGCGGGGGGGCGGACGGCAAATAAACTATGCCGACGGTGGCCATCGGCAAAGGAGTGGCCGTCGGCAAAGGAGGGGAAGCAGACGGCATAGGGTGCGGACGGCAAAGGGGGAGTGGCAGACGGCAAAGGCTCCGTTAGCCACTAACGGGCCTAACTCAAGTTTAGGCCGTCCAGTCGCTTTGCCGTCTGCTGCCTGACGGCAAAAACACTTTGTCGTCTGCTATATAAAGGCAGACGGCAAAGCACTCCTTTACCGGAGTTCTCAGTGCCGGAAATTTTGTCGTCTGCTGCCCGACGGCAAAGGCTTTGCCGTCGGTGGTCCTGCCCTTTGCCGTCCGCTATGGCAGACGGCAAATAACTGAATTCCAGTAGTGCTTGTTCTAGGTAAAGCAAACGTTAAAGTGTGCGTAGAGTTGTATCGGTGGTCGATAGAACTTGAGGGAATATTTGTTCTACCTTTAGCTCCTCGTTGGGTTCGACACACTTATTTATCGAAAAAGGCTACAAACGATCCCCTACACTTGTGAGTTATCACGATCCCACTGGCAGAGCCGAAGCCTAGGAGCACCTTGGAAGGCACAGTAGGCGCGGCCGGCTCGGTAGAGGGACGACGACCTCTACCTTCACAGCGGCCTTCCTGCCCATCTTGGCGACGATTCTCACGTGACGCGTCCCTTGGCTGGCGTGAAAGGCTGCGCCTGATGCGGTCGCTGCACCCCTCATAGATCCATGCATTATCGTGGCCACAACGTTCCCTGTCGTCATGACCACGTCATAGGTCATCGTCACGGTCGTGCCTGTGGTGGTCGATCAGGCGCGAGATGCACTCCGGTGGGTCACACACCTGCCCCTCGTCGTCGACGACTCCCTTCGTGTAGCTGTACCCCTTGAAGATGACCTTTGGCCCATGCATGGGGCCTTCGTGGATGGCAAGGTGAATATCACCCTCCGCTCCAATCCGCGACGCGGGCACTGGTAGGGTCACACAGTTCACGTGTGGCACTTTTGCCGTCCACGCCCACACCCACATGACCGTAGTGTCCGTCTTGAGCTTGGACGTGGTCTCGATGTAGTCGATGGAGCACTCCGGCCCGATGGCCTGCACGACGACGAAGTCGTCCCACGATTGTAGCGGGAGCCTATCTAGGAAGAGGCGGACGTGATGGACGAGGTCCACATTCTCTAAGTACGCTTCGAGCCGCCAGGGGCGCCAATGCAACCTGGTGATATGTCTCCAACGTATCTATAAGTTTTGCTTGTTCCATGCTGTTATATTATCATTCTTGGATGTTTTACAATCATTTTATAGCAACTTTATATCATTTTTTGGGACTAACCTATTGACATAGTGCCAAAGTGCCAGTTGCTGTTTTTGCTTGTTTTTTACTTCGCATAATATCACTACCAAATGAAGTCCAATCACGACGAAACTTTTTGGAGATTTTTTTTGGGCCAAAAGACATCTAGTGGGCCAAAGAAGTGCCAGAGGGGAGAGTCGAGGAGACCACAACCCACCAGGGCGCGCTAGAGACCCCGGGCGCGCCCTGATGGGTTGTGCCCTCCTCGGGGCCCCTCTCCACCGCCTCTAACGCCTATAAATTCCCAAATATTCCAGAAACCCTAGAGGAGTCGATGAAAAACACATCCAGCCGCCGCAAGTTCCAGAACCTCGAGATCCAATCTAACACCATCACGGAGGGGTTCATCATCCTCATTGGTGCCTCTCCGATGATGCGTGAGTAGTCCACCATAGACCTACGGGTCTGTAGGCAGTAGCTAGATGGCTTCCTCTCTCTCTCTCTCTTGATTCTCAATACAATGGTCTCTTGGAGATCTATTTGATGTAAAATTTTGCGGTGTGTTTGTTGGGATCCGATGAATTTTGAGTTCATGATCAGTTTATATCCATGAATATTATTTGAGTCTTCTTTGATCTCTTATATGCATGATTACTTATAGCCTCGTATTTATTCTTCGAATCTTTGGTTTAGTTAGGCCAACTAGATCGATTTTTCTTGCCATGGGAAGAGGTGCTTTGTGATGGGTTCGATCTTGCGGTGTCCTCTCCTAGTGACAGAAGGGGCAGGGAGGCACGCATGTATCGTTGCTATTAAGGATAACAAGATGGGGTCTATTCCTACATGAATAGATCTTGTCTACATCATGTCACCGTTCTTATTGCATTACTCCGTTTTTCCATGAACTTAACACACTAGATGCATGCTGGATAGCGGTCGATGTGTGGAGTAATAGTAATAGATGCAGAATCGTTTCGGTCTACTAATCTTGGACGTGATGCCTATATAATGATCATCGCCTTGGATATCGTAATGATTATTTGATCTTCTATCATTTGCCCAACAGTAATTTGTTTACCCACCGTGTGCTATACTCATGAGAGAAGCCACTAGTGAAACCTACGGCCCCCGGGTCTACTTTTCCAACATATTGCTTTCCGATCTATATTTTTGCCGCTTTTGTTTTCAGATCTATTATTCCAAAAACCTAAAAATACCTTGCTGCACTTTTTATTTATCCTTTTTATTTTGTGTTCTTGAGAGATCTATCTCTCCAATCTACCATATCCTAATCTATCTTTTTACCGTAGAGAGATTGACAACCTCTCTTTCGCGTCGGGTTGCAAGTATTTGTTCTTTGTGTGCAGGTGTTGTTTACGTAGTGGTGGTGATCCTCCTACTGGTTCGATATCTTGGTTTCATAAGTGAGGGAAATACTTACCGTCGCTGTGCTGCATCATCCCTTCCTCTTTGGGGAAATACCGACGCAGTCTCAAGCCACGTCAAAGGAATTTCTGGCGCCGTTGCCGGGGAGGAAACAGTCTCTTCTACGTGCCAATCTCTGGCGCCGAGGAGACACCATCATCATCTACCAGGTTCCTAATCACAAATCTCATCTCCTTGCAATTACATTATTTGCCATTTGCCTCTCGTTTTCCTCTCCCCCACTTCACAAATTTGCCATTTTATTCGCCCTCTTTTTCATTTGCCTTTTTCTCGTCAGATCTCTTGCTTGCTTGCAATCTTGTTTGCGTAGTCACGATGACTCAAGAAAACACCAAGTTGTATGATTTTTCCAATACTAATAATAATAATTTTAATAGTACTCCGATTGCTCCTCCCGCCACTAGTGCGGAGTCTTGTGATATTAATGTCGCTTTGTTGAATCTGGTCATGAAAGATCAATTTGCCGGTAATCCTAATGAGGATGCCGCGTCCCATCTAAACATATAGGTAGAATTGTGTGATATGCAAAAGAAAAAAATATGTGGACAATGATATTGTGAAGTTGAAATTATTTCCTTTTTCCTTGCGGGATCGTGCAAAAATTTGCTTTTCTTCTTTGCCTCGCAATAGTATCGATTCTTGGAATAAGTGCAAGGATGCTTTTATCACTAAGTATTTCCTGCCCGCGAAAATTATTTCCCTTAGGACGCAAATCATGAATTTTAAGCAACTTGAGCATGAACATGTTGCACAATCTTGGGAAAGAATGAAGTTGATGCTAAGAAATTGTCCTACTCATGGTTTAAATCTTTGGATGATCATACAAATTTTATGCGGGATTGAATTTTGTCTCTAGAAATCTTTTAGATTCTTCCGCGGGTGACACTTTTATGGAAATTACTTTGGGTGAAGCTACTAAATTGCTAGATAATATTATGGCAAATTATTCACAATGGCATACTGAAAGAGCACCTACTAGTAAAAAGGTTAATTCAGTTGAAGAAGTTAGTACTTTGAGTGATAAGGTTGATGCTTTGATGAAGTTGGTTGCTAGTAAAAATGCTCCTATTGATCTTAATGATGTGCCTTTGTCTACCTTGATTGAGCAAAATAGTGATTCTGTGGATGTGAACTTCGTCTCGCGAAACAATTTCAATAACAATACTTATAGAGGTATTTTTAATCCTAGGCCTTTTCCTGGAAATTCCTCTAACAATTATGGTAATTCCTATGGTAATTATTCTTACAATAGGAACACCTCTGATCTTGAGAGTAATATTAAAGAATTTATCAATGCGCAAAAGGTTTTCAATACTACGATAGAAGAAAAGTTGAATAAGATTGATGATATGTCTAGAAGCATTGATAGAATTTCTCATGATGTGGAAAATCTCAAGTTGAAAGCTTTTGCACCTAATATTGATGAATCAATTAAAGCTTTATATGTCTCTATGGATTAAAGTAAGAAAAGAACCACTATTCTTAGAGCTAGAAGAGAATTCTTAGAAAAATCGTTTTCTAGTGATTGCTTTCAGAAAAATGATGAAGATCTTAAACTGATTGGTGTTTCTTCTATTGATTCCTTGTTTAGTAATATTAAGATTGATGATAAAGGGACTTAATTACAATTAACTTTAGCTAGAAGGCGTCCCAATAATTTGGAGGGTGAAAATCTTGATGAAATTTTTGATGAAAGTGGGTTTGAAGAGGTCAAAACTTCAACTAGTGATGTGCCAACTATTTTGGATTGCAAAGATTTTAATTATGATAGTTTCTCTTTGATTGAATGTATTTCTTAGCTGCAATCCATGTTGAATTCACCCCATGCTTATGAACAAAATAAAGATTTTACTAAACATATCGTTGATGCCATGATGAAATCCTTTGAAGAAAAGTTGGAGTTGGAAATTTCTATTCCTAGAAAATTACATGATGAGTGGGAACCTACCATTAAGGTCAAGATTAAAAATTATGAGTGCTTTGATTTATGTGATTTTGGTGCTAGTGTTTCCACGATTCCGAAATCTTTATGTGATGTGCTTGGTCTCACCAATATTGAAGAATATTCTCTTAATTTGCACTTGGCGGATTCTACTATTAAAAAGCCTTTAGGAAGAATTAATGATGTTCTTATTCTTGCAAATAGGAACTATGTGCCCATAGATTTTATTGTTCTTGATATTGATTGCGATCCATCTTGTCCCATCATACTTGGTAGACCGTTCTTACGAACTATAGGTGCCGTGATTGATATGAAAAAAGGCAATATTAGATTTCAGTTTCCACTAAGAAAGGGTGTGGAATAGTTCAATAGAACAAGAATTAAGCCACCATATGAATCAATCACGAGAGCATCCTATGGAGAAAAAACCAAAGATGGCAATACTTGAGTCTATGCGTTATGCCTAGCTAGGGGCGTAAAACGATAGCGCTTGTTCGGAGGCAACCCAATGAATAAATTTATTTTTGTTTTTTCCTTTATTTTTTTGAGTGTTGACACAATTATGCCTCTGTTATGATTGTGTTTTTATGTTTTATTTAGTGTTTGTGCCAAGTAGAGCCTTTAGGATGATTCATAAGATGAGTAGAAACAATGCTGAATCTGGAACATAAACTTTGCCTCCAGTGTTCGAATTTTCATTTTTTTTTCTGCAATGTGATATTGAGATGAAATTTCAACACAGTATTTCTATACAAATTATTTATGTTCTCCTAATTTTTCAGAATTTTTGGAGTTACAGAAGCATGGTTATAGTACAGATTACTACAGACTGTTCTGTTTAAGACAGATTCTGTTTTTGTTGCATTGTGTGCTTGTTTTGATGAATCTATGGGTTATATTGAAGGATATGAGGCATGGTAAAGTTAAAATACAGTAGGTATAATGCAATAATAAAATTTAAAGAGTTGGAAACAGCACTTAGAGTAGTGATTTGCTTTATTATACTAACGGATCTCACGAAGATTTTGTTGAGTTTTGTGTGATTGAAGTTTTCAAGTTTTGGGTGAGATCACGATGGATGAAGGAATAAGGAGTGAAAAGAGCCTAAGCTTGGGGATGCTACAGCACCCCAAATATATATCCAAAGAGAAACAAGCAACTAAGCTTGGGGATGCCCCGAGTGGCATCCCCTCTTTCTTCTAACGACCATCGGTATTTTACTTGGAGCTATATTTTTATTCGTCACATATCATGAGTTTTGCTTGGAGCGTCTTGTATCATTTGAGTCTTTGCTTGCTTAGCTTTTTAGTTTGTCACTTGTATCGTTGTTGGACACACCTATTTGAGAGAGCCAAAATTATGCTATGATTTGTTAGAATTGCTCTATATGCTTCACTTAAACTTTTTGAGCTATAGAATTGCTCTAGTGCTTCACTTATATCTTTTTGAGCACGGTGTGCATGGAATTTTTTTGAAGAAATACTCTCATGCTTCACTTAGATTAATTTGAGAGTTAGAAACTTTTGAAGAAATACTCTCATGCTTCACTTAGATCAATTTGAGAGTTAGTAAATTTTGAAGAAATCCTCTCATGCTTCACTTATACTATTTTGAGAAATGAAATCTCTATGCTCATGTGCTTCCCTTAAATTTGTTTGAGCTTGCCAAAAGCAATGGCAATATATGAAACTAGTCCCAAAGTGATAGATATCCAAAGAGTATATAATAAAAACTTTCATGAAGATCATTGGACAAATTAAACTTGATTCCTTGTAATAGTTTTGAGACATGATGATAGTAATATGTGAGTCATGTTAGTGAGTAATTATGCTTTAGTAAGAATATTGGTGTTAACGTTTGTGATTCCCTATGCAAGTACGAAAGTCAATAGTTATGCAATGAAATTACATCCTACTTATGTTGCATTATTCGGTGTTAGTTATGCTCAATGCTCGCTTATGTGAATTTTCGTTTCTTGTTTGGTTGCTTCTCAATCTATTTGCTAGCCTCTACTTGTACTAAGTAGAAATACTACTTGTGCATCCAAAATCCTTAAACCCAGTTTTGCCTTATGAGTCCACCATACCTACCTATATGCGGTATTTTCATGCCGTTCTAAGCAAATTTGTATGTGCCATCTCTACTTTTCAAAATAAAATTCCTTTTTGTGTGCTCGTACCACTCATGAAACGGTAGGGGGTGTCCAATATTTTCCCATGCTAGATGTCTTGTTCTCAAGATGAGTGTTTATTCACTTGTCATTGCACGAGAGTACGGCGGTAATAGGTATGACCAGTCCCGAAATGAAAAAAAGAAAAAAATTACTTTATGTTGTGAAATAATAAATTCCTTGGAAAGTGTTGGTATGGAAGGCAACCGTGGATACAGCCAGCCATGTATTGTGAAAGAATGGTGGAAAAAGGAATAAACTTTATTTTCTGTTTGGGAACCGCCTATGATATATCTAGCATGGAAAGTATTGTGAACTACTTTGTCGTTTTCGTTGACAGGAAAGGCATGCCACTCAAAATATTTTTCTCTCTCAATTTAAACTTTGAGCTCTGGCACCTCTACAAATCCCTACTTCCCTCTATGAAGGGCCTATCTATTAATTTATGCAATTTTTATTTTTTATTTGAGTCTCCATCTTCTCTTACAAAGCACCAACTAGGGGGCATGATGATCGTACTTGAGCATTGGGTGTAGCTAATATTTGAGTGTGTTTCATGAATGGATCAATGATTGAGCATGATGGGCCAGGGATAGTGTTGATATTTTGAAAGACATGGTTACTTGTTGGCATGCTTGAGTATTGAAGTCATTATGTTAAAACTAGACTATTGCTTTGAACCATCTAAAAGTTCAAATGTCCATGCTACCAAAGAAAAGAATATGAGATGAACATGTTAGGCAGCATTCCACATCAAAAATTTTGTTTTTATCATTTACCTACTCGAGGACGAGTAGGAATTAAGCTTGGGGATGCTGATATGTCTCCAACGTATCTATCATTTTTGCTTGTTCCATGCTATTATATTATCATTCTTGGATGTTTTACAATCATTTTATACCAACTTTATATCATTTTTTGGGACTAACCTGTTTACATAGTGCCAAAGTGCCAGTTGCTGTTTTTGCTTGTTTTTTACTTCGCATTAGTACCAAACGGAGTCCAATCGCGACGAAACTTTTTGGAGATTTTTTTGGGCCAGAAGACATCCAGTGGGCCAAAGAAGTGCCAGAGGGGAGGGTCGAGGAGACCACAACCCACCAGGGCGCGCCAGAGGCCCCGGGCGCGCCCTGATGGGTTGTGCCCTCCTCGGGGCCCCTCCCCACCGCCTCTGATGCCTATAAATTCCCAAATATTCCAAAAACCCTAGAGGAGTTGACGAAAAACACATCCAGCCGCCGCAAGTTCCAGAACCTCGATATCCAATGTAACACCATCACGGAGGGGTTCATCATCCTCATTGGTGCCTCTCCGATGATGCGTGAGTAGTCCACCATAGACCTACGGGTCCGTAGGCAGTAGCTAGATGGCTTCCTCTTTCTCTCTTGATTCTCAATACAATGGTCTCTTGGAGATCTATTTGATGTAAACTTTTGCGGTGTGTTTGTTGGGATCCAATGAATTTTGAGTTCATGATCAGTTTCTATCCATGAATATTATTTGAGTCTTCTTTGATCTCTTATATGCATGATTACTTATAGCCTCGTATTTCTTCTTCGAATATTTGGTTTAGTTAGGCCAACTAGATCGATTTTTCTTACCATGAGAAGAGGTGCTTTGTGATGGGTTCGATCTTGCGGTGTCCTCTCCCAGTGACAGAAGGGGCAGCGAGGCACGCATGTATCATTGCTATTAAGGATAACAAGATGGGGTATATTCCTACATGAATAGATCTTGTCTACATCATGTCACCGTTCTTATTGCATTACTCTTTTTTTCCCTGAACTTAATACACTAGATGCATGCTGGATAGCGGTCGATGTGTGGAGTAATAGTAGTAGATGCAGAATCGTTTCGGTCTACTAATCTTGGACGTGATGCCTATATAATGATCATCGCCTTGGATATCGCCATGATTATTTGATCTTCTATCAATTGCCCAACAATAATTTGTTCACCCCCCCCCCCCCCCGTGTGCTATACTCATGAGAGAAGCCACTAGTGAAACCTACGCCCCACGGGTCTACTTTTCCAACATATTGCTTTCCGATATATCTTTTTGCCTCTTTTGTTTTCAGATCTATTATTCCAAAAAAACCAAAAATACCTTGCTGCACTTTTTATTTTCCCTTTTTATTTTGTGTTCTTGAGAGATCTATCTCTCCAATCTATCATTACCTAATCTATTTTTTTACCGTAGAGAGATTGACAACCTCTCTTTCGCGTCGGGTTGCAAGTATTTGTTCTTTGTGTGCAGGTGTTGTTTACGTAGTGGTGGTGATCCTCCTACTGGTTCGATACCTTGGTTTCATAACTGAGGGAAATACTTACCGTCGCTGTGCTGCATCATCCCTTCCTCTTTGGGGAAATACCGACGCAGTCTCAAGCCACGTCACCTGGTATCACGAAACGACAGGTCCCTGCACCCAGACGCGTCGGCGCAATGGTGTTGGTGGAAGAAGCGCACCAAGTATGCCTTAGGGAAGTGCTTGACGACGAACACGTCCTCCACCAGCATGCCCATCTTTGTGACGATGGAAACAACGATGTCCTGAGTGGATGTCCTGAGGTCGCAGTCGAGCCAAGCAACCACGATGTTCGAGCCGAGGAGCGCCACCTCCTGATGCATGGCCGGCATCGCGTGGATCATGGTGAACACTTCAATCAGCCATCGTGAGTGGTCTCCAGTCCACTTCATGGCACGTGGAGGGGCTTGGAGACGGGGTGGAGCCATCGGTAACGGAGGTGAAGAGGGGCAATCTGCCACCGCATGGACCGCACTTGGTGGAGAGGGCCGATTGGGGCGCGCACCGGAGGCCGACGGGCGGCTGAGGCGCGTGCTGGGGGAACCCGGACGGAGGTGCCGGGAAAGCTTGTTGAAGCCGTTTCTCGCGCGGTGCCTGGGTTGAAAGCACAACCCTTTAATTTAGTCTGGGACGCGTTGGCGCGGGAATAGCGCAGCAAGGAAAGCCGGCCGACGCGGCTGACGGGATGCGACAGTGACCCAACCATCCATCGCCTAAGCCCAGCGGTGGCCGCCTGCGTTGAATGCACGCCCAGGGCACCCGCACCCCACCACGAACTCGATCCACCCAGCTGGTGGAGTTATTGCACGTCTCCTCCCAGTCGCTGCGACATTGAAGGCCCGCACGTGGTCAACAACAGCATTGCGAGATGCAGCGTAGAGCAGCTCAGGAGGAGTCTTGAGCATGCAATACACGTCCCGCTAGTCGTGCGCCGGCCCGCCCGATGAAGGAGGCGGCTGCGTGGTCAGCATCCGATCCAGATCCATATCCGGCGTAGCTCGGTGCCCAACGGGCGCGGGGGGCGGGAAGGCCCACAATATGATGGACACGGTGAGGCCAGGAGGAGGGCCCCGGGGAGAGCATGGATGGGTGGCCGGGGGCGCCGGAGTGGCGGTCGCCGGGAGGGCTGGTGGTGTACTGGGAGGGGGTTGGGGCTGTCGCGAGAGCGAGGGATCTTCCCTCGTCGTTTTTTTTGCATCTATGCTTGTAATGGGGTGAAACATCATCAATGTTGTAGTAACAAATTATAATGTCAAAGTCGCAACCTCTCGCAGATCTAAGGGCGACTCCAACGCATGACCCCATCCTGTCCGGGTCTGTCCGTTTGGGCCACGGCCCAAAGTGCGACCGCAACTGCATATTTTGTCCGTTTGGCGTCCGGCCCACCCCATTTTCAGCACAAATGTGCGCCTGGTTTGCGGCCACACGGACGCCGAACGGACGGGGACGCGCTTTCTTCTCGTACGCCTCGGGGACGCGTGGTGGCCTCCCAACTACCTTCACCGCCCAAAGTGAATGCGCAAGCCTAGTGGGCCCCGGTCGTCAGCCACCCATTGTTGGTTGTTGTCCTTCTTTAAGTGGAAGCCGTGGACCGGCTAGTCCACAAGTTCCACTTCCAAGCCCTCCTGTCCCCTTGATATGTCTCCAACGTATCTGTAATTTTTGATTGTTCCAAGCCCTCCTGCCCCCTTGATACGTCTCCACCGTATTCTAGGATGCTTTTTGGGTGTTTATATACCAATTCATATTATTTTTTAGCACTAACTTATTAACCCAGGGCCCAGTGCTAGTTGTTATTTCCTACATGTTTTTGACTTTTTAGGTTTACAGTACCAAACGAAGTCCAATTGCCACGAAACTTTTTTATGATTTTTTCTGGACCAAAAGAAGACCTGGAAGCTTCAGGAGCAGACCGGAGACCGCACGAGAGAGGGAGCACACAACAAGGTGTGCCCAGGGGGTGGCCATGCCCTGTTGCATGCTGCCTCCCTCGGGTGGCCCCCGACGCCCCTCTCTGGCCTATAAATTCTCATTAATCCCAAAAACCCTAGAGAGCCTCCTGAAACACTTTTTACGCTGCCCAAGTCCCTATTCTGCCGTGTGCTCATCTGGAGCCTTTTTCGGTGCCCTGCCGGGGGGGATCGATCACGGAGGGCCACTACATCAACCTTGCTGCTCCCATGGTGATGTGTGAGTAGTTCCCTACAGATCTACGGGTCCGTAGTTAGTACCTAGATGGCTATCTCTCTCTCTTGATCTTCAATACAAAGTTCACCGCATCTGCGCGGTGATCTATTCGATGTAATCACTTTGTGCGGTGCGTTTGTTAGGATCCGATGAATTGTGGGTTTATGTTCAGATTATTCATGAAAAAGATTTGAGTCTTCTCTGATTTTTATTATGATTCTTATTTGCATTATCATCATAGCTTCGTAAATCTCTCCGATCTATTGAAATAGTTGGGCCAACTAGATTGATATTTCTTCAGTGAGAGGGGTGCATTGTATTGGGTTCAACCTGACGGGTGATACGTCTCCAACATATCTATAATTTTTTATTGTTCCATGCTAATATATTATCATTCTAGGATACTTTTTGGGTCCTTATTTACCAATTTATAATATTTTTTAGCACTAACCTATTGACCCAGTGCCCAGTGCCAGTTGATGTTTTCTGCATGTTTTTTACTTTACAGGTTTACAGTACCAAACGAAGTCCAATTGCCATGAAACTTTTTCATGATTTTTGATGGACCAAAAGAATACCTGGGAAACTCGGGAGGAGTCAGGAGGCCGCACGAGGGCCCCAGCACACAACAGGGCGCACCCTGGGGGGCCGTGCCCTGATGTGTGCTGGCCCCCTGGGCGCCTCCCGACGCCCTTCTTTGGCCTATAAATTCTCTAATATTCCAAAACCCCTAGAGGAATTCCCGAAACTCTTTTTATGCCGCCACAAGTCTCTGTTCCGTCGCAAGGCCATCTGGAGCTCCGTTCCGGCACCCTGCCGGAGGGGGGATCGATCACGGAGGGCCTCTTCATCAACCTTGCTGCCCTCAAGATGATGTGTGAGTAGTTCACCACAGACCTACGGGTCCATAGATAGTACCTAGATGGCAATCTCTCTATCTCTGTATCTTCAATACAATGATCATCGCATCTTCGCTTTGATCTATCCGATGTAATCCTATTGTGCGGTGTGTTTGTTGGGATCCGATGAATTGTGGGTTTATGTTTAGATTATTCATGAAAAGTATTTGAGTCACGTCTGAATATTAAGATTCTTATTTGCATGATCGTTATAGCTTCGTAATGCTCTCCGATTTATTGATGTGCTTTGGCCAAGTAGATTGATCTATCTTCAGTGGGAGTGGTGCGTTGTGGTAGGTTCAACCTGACGAGTTTCTATATCCTAGTGACAAAGTAGGGGACAAGATGCGTCTTTGTGTTGTTGCTACTAAGGATAGCACGATGGGGTTCATTCAGATTATTTGAGTTTACTTTGTCTACATCATGTCATCGTTCTCCATGCATTACTCTGTTTGTCATGAACTTAATACGTAGAGAGGCAAGCATAGAAGCGCTCTTGAAGTGGAGTAATAGTAATAGGCGCAGGTAGGAGTCGGCCTATTTGTTTATGGACGTGATGCCTATATACACATGATCATTGCCATGAAAATCGCATAACTATCCGCTTTTCTATCAATTGCCCAACAGTAATTTGTTACCCACCGTATGCCGCTAGGGAAAACTATGGACCCGGATCTATTCACTTATAAATTTACAAATGCTACTATTACCTTGCTGCCTTTATTTATTTTTTATTTTATTTTGCAATTTACAATTATCTAAAATTATCTACACAACTCATTTGCTTGCAAATAACGAGATCAAGGGGATTGACAACCCTCTTGCCCGCGTTGGGTGCAAGTTGTTTGTTCTTTTGTGTGTAGCCGCTGAAGACGGACAAGGATTGATATTCCTACTGGTTCGATAAACCTTGGTTTCATAACTGAGGGTAATACTTACCCACTTTGTGCTGCAATAACCCGTTCCTCTTCACGGAAAACCCAACGCAGATCACAAGTATCAGAAAGGATTTCTGGCGCCGTTGCCGGGGAATATCATCATCACTTGTTTATCACACAAATTTCATTCACTTATTTATCTTTTTATTTGCTATTATATTTAGCTAGTCTCAAAAAATCAAAAATAAAAAAATATTTACTTTGCTAGTTTGCTTGTTTGCCTAGCTATGTTATCTTTATCCTTGTCACACACAAACAGAAAGTAAACGGTAAAAATAAAGATAAATGGATCCTCATCCACTTGCTAATCTTTTCAAAAGACCCGATTATGTTGAACCAATTGCTAGTGAGTTGAGTGCACTAGATTTTCCTTATGAGGTCTTGCTTGAAAATCATGAATCTAAAAATTGTGATGAAGTGTTAAAAGAAATTTATAAAGTGATTCATGATAGTTCCTTGAATGAAAAGCATGATTGCAATTTTGTTAGTATAAATTGTTTGAATGCCAATTGTGCTAATGATCATGATTGGGGTGATAATCATGATAGTTCTTATGATCTTGATAATTCTGAGCTTCATGTTGAATCTATTATTGATGATGATATTTGCAATACTACTAAAAGTGGGTTTGGAGAAGTCGTGACTTTAGTTGATGTTAGTCCCACTATCTTGCAAGATTATAAAACTTTTGTGCATGTGGATAATGGAGAGAATATTTTACATGATAGTTATATTGTTAAGTTTTATTATGATCCTACATGTAATTATTATTATGAGAGAGGCAAATATGGTTATAGGAATTTTCATGTTCAATTACCTCTCTTGATGTTCAAATCGTTAATGCTTCACTCTTCCTACTTACATATGTTAGACACTTCTTGTCTTGATAGTTTGTCTTCTTAAAAACTCCTTAGCATAGGAAGTATGTTAGACTTAAATATGTTTGTCACATGTTTTATGATGCTCTCTTTGTGGTTTAACTCTTGTCTTTTATGTGAGCATCATTATTATCACAAGCCTATCTTAATGGCTATAAAGAAAGAGTTTGTAGGGATACAACCCAATACTTTCTGTTTGTTTTTGATAACATGATTATTCAATCTGTAATGATTATGTTTTGTGTTTAAATTAGTGTTTGTGCCAAGTAAAGCCTTTGGTATGACTCACAAGATGAGTAGAATCGATGTTGAAACAAAACAGAAACTTTTGACTCCAGTACAGGAATTTTTATTTTTTACTGGAGCGTCATAATGATCTGAACTTTTTACACAATATTTCTATACAAATTTTCGAGGTTTTCCTATTTTTTCAGAATTTTTAGAGTTACATAAGTATAGGTTCTCTACAGATTGCTACAGACTGTTCTGTTATAGACAGATTCTGTTTTTTGCTTGCATAGTTGCTTGTTTTGATTATGCTATGGATTGTATCGGGGAGTATAAGCCATGGAGAAGTTAGAATACAGAACCTATTATGCAATTATGAAATAAGAATCAATTTATAACAGTACGTAAAGTATTCAATATGTTGCTTATACTAACGGATCTCACGAAGTTTTGTTGAGTTTTGTGTGATTGAAGTTTTCAAGTTTTGGGTGTTATCACGATGGACAAAGGAATAATGAGCGGCAAGAGTCTAAGCTTGGGGATGCCCAAGGCACCCCAAGGTAATATTTTAAGGAAGACTCAGGTGTCTAAGCTTGGGTATGCCCCGGAAGGCATCCCCTCTTTCGTCTCAATCCATCGGTATGTCACTTGAAGCTATATTTTTATTCGTCACATGATATGTGTTTTGCTTGGAGCGTCATTTGTTTTTGTTTGCTTTTACTTTCAGTTTACCACAATCATTGTTTGTTGGACACACCTATTTAAGAGAGACACACCTTCATCATAATTTGTTAGAATACTTTATGTGCTTCACTTATATCTTTTGAGCTTAGCAGTTGCTCTAGTACTTCACTTATATCTTTTTGAGCACGGTGGCGTGTAGATTTTATAGAAATAATTTCACTCTCGCTCTTCAGTTATATTTGTTTAAGAGTTCATAAATAGTGACATTAAATGGCATGGGGCATAAGACGAGTCCAAAAATATTAGGTATTCAATGAGTGATAATCAAAACCATCAAGTAGCACATATAGAGAAATTGTGTATTAATGATATTGATGTGGTAATATGAAAAAGGTGTGAGTTCATAATTGTTGATTCGTAGAAGTGTCGATATTAAGAGAGGTTAACTTTTTGTTCGTCTAAAAATTAAAGAGGCATGGTGATGATGTGTGAGCATTTCTATTCCTCGTTGAAATCCTAGTGTTGTTTCGGGTCGGAAACGCGCGATGGTGAACTCCTACCAACCTCTTCCCTCAGGGCATGCGAGTAGTACTTTGATTTATGATAAACCTAATAAAACTTTGCAATAAGTATATGAGTTCTTTATGACTAATGTGAAACCATGCACATACACAATCTCACCTTCTCATATCTGCTAGCCTCTTTGGTACCGTGCATAGCCCATTCTCACCTCGAGGATCGGTGCAACTTTCCCCGGTGCATCCAAACCCTGTGACATGATACGCTCTGTTGCACATAAGCCTCATTATATCTTCCTCAAAACAGCCACCATACCTACCTATCATGGCATTTCCATAGCCATTCCGAGATATATTGCCATGCAAATACCATCATCACTTCACATGACTAGTTCGTTCATCATCATATTGCTTTGCATGATCATATAGAGTTGACATAGTATTTGTGGCAAAGCCACTATTCATCATATTTTTGATACATGTCACGCTAGATCATTGCACATCCTGGTACACCGCCAAAGGCATTCATATAGAGTCATATCTTCATATTAGTTCTCCATATTGAGTTGTAAGTAAATAAAAGTGTGACGATCATCATTGTTAGAGCATTGTCCCAGTGAGGAAATAAAGATGGGGAGGACAAATGATCCCACCATTTTGAATCAAAAAAAATGAGAGAAAATGAGGGAAGGGACTTTGCTACTATCCTTTACCACACTTGTGCTCAAAGTGGCACCTTGTTCCTCATGTAGAGAGTCTCATGATATGTCATTTTGATATGCTAGTGGGAATTACTTTTTTCATTATTACAAACTTGGCTTGTATATTCCTAAGATGGGCTTCCTCAAATGTCCGAGATCTTCATGAACAAGCAAGTTGGATGCACACCCCACTTAGCTTCATTTGAGCTTTCATACACTTATAGCTCCAGTGCATCATTTGCTTGGCAATCCCTACTCCTTGCATTGACATCTATCGATGGGCATCTCCATAGCTCATTGGTATGCCTAGTTGATGTGAGACTATCTTCTCCACTTTTTGCCCCTTTGATATCTACCACCGTATTCTATTCCACCTAAATGCTATGTCCAATGGCTCACGCTCATGTATTGCGTGAAGAATAAAAAGTTGATGCATATTGAAAAAGTATGATCCAATTGCCTGACTTGGACACCGTGCTGCTTGATATTTGTATTAATGTGGTGAAGATGGAGCCATACCTTGCTAATATAATAAGATGAATGGGGGGGTAAACATTCTTGAAGGATCGTATACTTTGAAAAATTGATGATTTTGTTTCTTATACTTATAAATATTGCTATGTTAATATTTGTTGATTCATCGTTTCTCAATGAGCATACATGCATAAGATTACATAATGGATAGCATGTCACATCAAAAATTCTGTTTTTATCATTTACCTACTCGAGGATGAGCATGAATTAAGCTTGGGGATGCTTGATACATCTCCAACGTATCTATAATTTTTTATTGTTCCATGCTGATAGATTATCATTCTAGGATACTTTTTGGGTCTTTATTTACCAATTTATAATATTTTTTAGCACTAACCTATTGACCCAGTGCCCAGACCAGTTGCTGTTTTCTGCATGTTTTTTTACTTTTCAGGTTACAGTACCAAACGAAGTCCAATTGTCACGAAACTTTTTGATGATTTTTTATGGACCAAAAGAATACCTGGGAACCTCGGGAGGGGTCAGGAGGCCGCGCGATGGCCCCAGCACACAACAGGCGCGCCCTGGGGAGGTCGCGCCCTGATGTGTGCTAGCCCCCTCGGGCGCCTCCCGACGCCCCTCTTTGGCCTATAAATTCCCTCGGGCACCTTGTTCCGGCATCCTGCTGGAGGGGGGATCGATCATGGAGGGCCTCTTCATCAACCTTGCTGCCCTCATGATGATGTGTGAGTAGTTCACCACAGACCTATGGGTCCATAGCTAGTACCTAGATGGCAATCTCTCTATCTCTTGATCTTCAATACAATGATCATCGCATCTTCGCTTTGATCTATCCGATGTAATCCTATTGTGCGGTGTGTTTGTTGGGATCCGATGAATTGTGGGTTTATGTTTAGATTATTCATGAAAAGTATTTGAGTCACCTCTGAATATTAAGATTCTTATTTGCATGATCGTTATAGCTTCGTAATGCTCTCCGATTTATTGATGTGCTTTGGCCAAGTAGATTGATCTATCTTCAGTGGGAGTGGTGCGTTGTGGTAGGTTCAACCTGACGAGTTTCTATATCCTAGTGACAAAGTAGGGGACAAGATGCGCCTTTGTGTTGTTGCTACTAAGGATAGCACGATGGGGTTCATTCAGATTATTTGAGTTTACTTTGTCTACATCATGTCATCGTTCTCCATGCATTACTCTGTTTGTCATGAACTTAATACGTAGAGAGGCAAGCATAGAAGCGCTCTTGAAGTGGAGTAATAGTAATAGGCGCAGGTAGGAGTCGACCTATTTGTTTATGGACGTGATGCCTATATACACATGATCATTGCCATGAAAATCGCATAACTATCCGCTTTTCTATCAATTGCCCAACAGTAATTTGTTACCCACCGTATGCCGCTAGGGAAAACTATGGACCCGGATCTATTCACTTATAAATTTACAAATGCTACTATTACCTTGCTGCCTTTATTTATTTTTTATTTTATTTTGCAATTTACAATTATCTAAAATTATCTACACAACTCATTTGCTTGCAAATAACGAGATCAAGGGGATTGACAACCCTCTTGCCCGCGTTGGGTGCAAGTTGTTTGTTCTTTTGTGTGTAGCCGCTGAAGACGGACAAGGATTGATATTCCTACTGGTTCGATAAACCTTGGTTTCATAACTGAGGGTAATACTTACCCACTTTGTGCTGCAATAACCCGTTCCTCTTCACGGAAAACCCAACGCAGATCACAAGTATCAGGAAGGATTTCTGGCGCCGTTGCCGGGGAATATCATCATCACTTGTTTATCACACAAATTTCATTCACTTATTTATCTTTTTATTTGCTATTATATTTAGCTAGTCTCAAAAAATCAAAAATAAAAAAATATTTACTTTGCTAGTTTGCTTGTTTGCCTAGCTATGTTATCTTTATCCTTGTCACACACAAACAGAAAGTAAACGGTAAAAATAAAGATAAATGGATCCTCATCCACTTGCTAATCTTTTCAAAAGACCCGATTATGTTGAACCAATTGCTAGTGAGTTGAGTGCACTAGATTTTCCTTATGAGGTCTTGCTTGAAAATCATGAATCTAAAAATTGTGATGAAGTGTTAAAAGAAATTTATAAAGTGATTCATGATAGTTCCTTGAATGAAAAGCATGATTGCAATTTTGTTAGTATAAATTGTTTGAATGCCAATTGTGCTAATGATCATGATTGGGGTGATAATCATGATAGTTCTTATGATCTTGATAATTCTGAGCTTCATGTTGAATCTATTATTGATGATGATATTTGCAATACTACTAAAAGTGGGTTTGGAGAAGTCGTGACTTTAGTTGATGTTAGTCCCACTATCTTGCAAGATTATAAAACTTTTGTGCATGTGGATAATGGAGAGAATATTTTACATGATAGTTATATTGTTAAGTTTTATTATGATCCTACATGTAATTATTATTATGAGAGAGGCAAATATGGTTATAGGAATTTTCATGTTCAATTACCTCTCTTGATGTTCAAATCGTTAATGCTTCACTCTTCCTACTTACATATGTTAGACACTTCTTGTCTTGATAGTTTGTCTTCTTAAAAACTCCTTAGCATAGGAAGTATGTTAGACTTAAATATGTTTGTCACATGTTTTATGATGCTCTCTTTGTGGTTTAACTCTTGTCTTTTATGTGAGCATCATTATTATCACAAGCCTATCTTAATGGCTATAAAGAAAGAGTTTGTAGGGATACAACCCAATACTTTCTGTTTGTTTTTGATAACATGATTATTCAATCTGTAATGATTATGTTTTGTGTTTAAATTAGTGTTTGTGCCAAGTAAAGCCTTTGGTATGACTCACAAGATGAGTAGAATCGATGTTGAAACAAAACAGAAACTTTTGACTCCAGTACAGGAATTTTTATTTTTTACTGGAGCGTCATAATGATCTGAACTTTTTACACAATATTTCTATACAAATTTTCGAGGTTTTCCTATTTTTTCAGAATTTTTAGAGTTACATAAGTATAGGTTCTCTACAGATTGCTACAGACTGTTCTGTTATAGACAGATTCTGTTTTTTGCTTGCATAGTTGCTTGTTTTGATTATGCTATGGATTGTATCGGGGAGTATAAGCCATGGAGAAGTTAGAATACAGAACCTATTATGCAATTATGAAATAAGAATCAATTTATAACAGTACGTAAAGTATTCAATATGTTGCTTATACTAACGGATCTCACGAAGTTTTGTTGAGTTTTGTGTGATTGAAGTTTTCAAGTTTTGGGTGTTATCACGATGGACAAAGGAATAATGAGCGGCAAGAGTCTAAGCTTGGGGATGCCCAAGGCACCCCAAGGTAATATTTTAAGGAAGACTCAGGTGTCTAAGCTTGGGTATGCCCCGGAAGGCATCCCCTCTTTCGTCTCAATCCATCGGTATGTCACTTGAAGCTATATTTTTATTCGTCACATGATATGTGTTTTGCTTGGAGCGTCATTTGTTTTTGTTTGCTTTTACTTTCAGTTTACCACAATCATTGTTTGTTGGACACACCTATTTAAGAGAGACACACCTTCATCATAATTTGTTAGAATACTTTATGTGCTTCACTTATATCTTTTGAGCTTAGCAGTTGCTCTAGTACTTCACTTATATCTTTTTGAGCACGGTGGCGTGTAGATTTTATAGAAATAATTTCACTCTCGCTCTTCAGTTATATTTGTTTAAGAGTTCATAAATAGTGACATTAAATGGCATGGGGCATAAGACGAGTCCAAAAATATTAGGTATTCAATGAGTGATAATCAAAACCATCAAGTAGCACATATAGAGAAATTGTGTATTAATGATATTGATGTGGTAATATGAAAAAGGTGTGAGTTCATAATTGTTGATTCGTAGAAGTGTCGATATTAAGAGAGGTTAACTTTTTGTTCGTCTAAAAATTAAAGAGGCATGGTGATGATGTGTGAGCATTTCTATTCCTCGTTGAAATCCTAGTGTTGTTTCGGGTCGGAAACGCGCGATGGTGAACTCCTACCAACCTCTTCCCTCAGGGCATGCGAGTAGTACTTTGATTTATGATAAACCTAATAAAACTTTGCAATAAGTATATGAGTTCTTTATGACTAATGTGAAACCATGCACATACACAATCTCACCTTCTCATATCTGCTAGCCTCTTTGGTACCGTGCATAGCCCATTCTCACCTCGAGGATCGGTGCAACTTTCCCCGGTGCATCCAAACCCTGTGACATGATACGCTCTGTTGCACATAAGCCTCATTATATCTTCCTCAAAACAGCCACCATACCTACCTATCATGGCATTTCCATAGCCATTCCGAGATATATTGCCATGCAAATACCATCATCACTTCACATGACTAGTTCGTTCATCATCATATTGCTTTGCATGATCATATAGAGTTGACATAGTATTTGTGGCAAAGCCACTATTCATCATATTTTTGATACATGTCACGCTAGATCATTGCACATCCTGGTACACCGCCAAAGGCATTCATATAGAGTCATATCTTCATATTAGTTCTCCATATTGAGTTGTAAGTAAATAAAAGTGTGACGATCATCATTGTTAGAGCATTGTCCCAGTGAGGAAATAAAGATGGGGAGGACAAATGAGCCCACCATTTTGAATCAAAAAAAATGAGAGAAAATGAGGGAAGGGACTTTGCTACTATCCTTTACCACACTTGTGCTCAAAGTGGCACCTTGTTCCTCATGTAGAGAGTCTCATGATATGTCATTTTGATATGCTAGTGGGAATTACTTTTTTCATTATTACAAACTTGGCTTGTATATTCCTAAGATGGGCTTCCTCAAATGTCCGAGATCTTCATGAACAAGCAAGTTGGATGCACACCCCACTTAGCTTCATTTGAGCTTTCATACACTTATAGCTCCAGTGCATCATTTGCTTGGCAATCCCTACTCCTTGCATTGACATCTATCGATGGGCATCTCCATAGCTCATTGGTATGCCTAGTTGATGTGAGACTATCTTCTCCACTTTTTGCCCCTTTGATATCTACCACCGTATTCTATTCCACCTAAATGCTATGTCCAATGGCTCACGCTCATGTATTGCGTGAAGAATAAAAAGTTGATGCATATTGAAAAAGTATGATCCAATTGCCTGACTTGGACACCGTGCTGCTTGATATTTGTATTAATGTGGTGAAGATGGAGCCATACCTTGCTAATATAATAAGATGAATGGGGGGGTAAACATTCTTGAAGGATCGTATACTTTGAAAAATTGATGATTTTGTTTCTTATACTTATAAATATTGCTATGTTAATATTTGTTGATTCATCGTTTCTCAATGAGCATACATGCATAAGATTACATAATGGATAGCATGTCACATCAAAAATTCTGTTTTTATCATTTACCTACTCGAGGATGAGCATGAATTAAGCTTGGGGATGCTTGATACATCTCCAACGTATCTATAATTTTTTATTGTTCCATGCTGATAGATTATCATTCTAGGATACTTTTTGGGTCTTTATTTACCAATTTATAATATTTTTTAGCACTAACCTATTGACCCAGTGCCCAGACCAGTTGCTGTTTTCTGCATGTTTTTTTACTTTTCAGGTTACAGTACCAAACGAAGTCCAATTGTCACGAAACTTTTTGATGATTTTTTATGGACCAAAAGAATACCTGGGAACCTCGGGAGGGGTCAGGAGGCCGCGCGATGGCCCCAGCACACAACAGGCGCGCCCTGGGGAGGTCGCGCCCTGATGTGTGCTAGCCCCCTCGGGCGCCTCCCGACGCCCCTCTTTGGCCTATAAATTCCCTCGGGCACCTTGTTCCGGCATCCTGCTGGAGGGGGGATCGATCATGGAGGGCCTCTTCATCAACCTTGCTGCCCTCATGATGATGTGTGAGTAGTTCACCACGGACCTATGGGTCCATAGCTAGTACCTAGATGGCAATCTCTCTATCTCTTGATCTTCAATACAATGATCATCGCATCTTCGCTTTGATCTATCCGATGTAATCCTATTGTGCGGTGTGTTTGTTGGGATCTGATGAATAATGGGTTTATGTTCAGATTATTCATGAAAAGTATTTGAGTCACCTCTGAATATTAGTTGCATGATCATTATAGCTTCGTAATGCTCTCCGATTTATTGATGTGCTTTGGCCAAGTAGATTGATCTATCTTCAGTGGGAGTGGTGCATTGTGGTAGGTTCAACCTGACGAGTTTCTATATTCCAGTGACAAAGTAGGGAACAAGATGCCTCTTTGTGTTGTTTCTACTAAGGAAAACACGATGGGAGTTCATTCATATTGCTTGATTTTACTTTGTCTACATGATGTCATCGTTCTCCATGCATTACTCTGTTTGTCATGCACTTAATACATAGAGAGGCAAGCATAGAAGCGCTCTTGAAGTGGAATAATAGTAATAGGTGCAGGCAGGAGTCGGCCTATTTGTTTATGGCCGTGATGCCTATAAACACATGATCATTGCCGTGAAAATCGCATAATTATCCACTTTTCTATCAATTGCCCAATAGTAACTTGTTACCCACCGTATGCTGCCTACATGAGAGATGCCGCTAGGGAAAACTATGGCCCCCGGGTCTATTCACTTATAAATTTAGAAACGTTACTATTACCTTGCTGCCTTTATTTACTTTTTATTTTATTTTGCAATTTACAATTATCTAAAATTATCTACACAACTCATTTGCTTGCAAATAACGAGATCAAGGGGATTGACAACCCTCTTGCCCGCGTTGGGTGCAAGTTGTTTGTTCTTTTGTGTGCAGCCGCTGAAGACGGTTGAGGATTGATATTCCTAGAGCTATAAGTGTATGAAAGCTCAAATGAAGCTAAGTTGGTGTGCATCCAACTTGCTTGCTCATGAAGACCTCGGGCATTTGAGGAAGCCCATCATCAGAATATACATGCCAAGTTCTATATAAAGAAAAATTCCCACTGGCATATGAAAGTGATAAAACAAGAGACTCTCTATATGAAGAACATGGTGTCACTTTGAGGCACAAGTGTGGAAAAAGAAGTAGTAGCACTGTCCCTTCTCTCATTTTTCCTTTTTCTTTTCTTTCCCTTCCTTTTCTTTCTTTCTTTTTCTTTCTTTCTTTTTCTCTCTTTCTTTCTCTTTTTTTCTTTTTCTTTTTTTTCTTTTATCTTTTTGTCCGAAGTCTCATCCTGACTTGTGAGGAAGTCATTGTCTCCATCATCTTTTCATCACTGAGACAGTGCCCTAATAATGATGATCATTACACTTTTATTTACTTACAATACAACATGAAAATATAATATGACTCTATATGAATGCCTCTGGCAGTGTACCAGTATGTGCAATGATCAAGCGTAACATGTATAAAAAATGATGAACGGTGGCTTTTCCACAAATACTATGTCAGCTTATATGATCATGCAAAGCAATATGACAATGAAAGTACTAGTCATATGAAGTAACGGTGGAAGTTGCATGGAAATATATCTCGTAATGGCTATGGAAATGCCATGATAGGTAGGTATGGTGGCTGTTTTGAGGAAGATATAATAAGGCTTATGTACAACAGAGCGAATCATGTCACGGGGTTTGGATGCACTGGCGAAGGTTGCACCGATCCTCGAGGTGAGAATGGGCAATGCACGGTACCGAAGAGGCTAGCAAATATGAGGTGGTGAGAGTGCGTACATCCATGGATTCACATTAGTCATAAAGAACTCACATACTTATTGCAATATTTTATTAGCTCTCTCGAAGCAAAGTACTACTCGCATGCCCCTGGGAAGGAGGTTGGGAGGAGTTATACATCGCGCTCCTCCGACTTAAACAACACTAGGATTTCAACGAGGAATAAGTATGCTCACACATCATCACCATGCTATAAAATATTTAGATGAAAAGCAAGTTAACACCCTCTAATTCACAATACTTTTACTAACCAATGATCATGCACTCACGCCCTTTCATATTACCACATCAATATCATTAACCCACAATTTCTATTTTATATGCTACATGTGGTTTTGATTATACACTCGTTGGATACCTATTATTTTTGGACTAGTCTTATAACCCATGCAAATTACCGTCACTATTTATTAACTCTCAAACAAATATAATTTAAGAAAGAGAGTGCAATTATTTCTATAAAATCTATACGCCACCGTGCTCTAAAAGATATAAGTGAAGTACTAGAGCAGTTGCTAAGCTCAAAAGATATAAGTGAAGCACAAAGAGTATTCTAATAAATTGTGGTGATCTTGTGTCCCTATCAAGTGGGTGTGTCTGGCAAACAATGATTGTGTAAAAGCAAAAACAAACAACAAACTAAACCAAAGGACGCTCCAAGAAAAACTCATATCATGTCATGATAAAAATATAGCTCCAAGTGACATACCGATGGATTGAGACGAAAGTGGGATGCCTTCCGGGGCATCCCCATGCTTAGACGCTTGAGTCTTCCTTGAATATTACCTTGGGGTGCCTTGGTCATCCCCAAGCTTAGGCTCTTTCCGCTCCGTATTCCTTTGTCCATCGTGATAGCACCCAAAACTTGAAAACTTCAGCACACAAAACTCAACAAAACCTTCATGAGATCCGTTAGTATAGGAAACATATAAAATACTTTAGGTACTGTCATAAATTGATTCTTATTTTATTATTGCATAAGGTACTGTATTATAACTTCTCCATGGATTATACCCCCGGACACAATCCATAGCATCATCAAAACAAGCAAAACATGCAAGCAAAAATAGAATCTGTCTAAAACAGAACAGACTGTAAAGGTCTGTAGAGAACTTATACTTATTTAACTATAAAAATTCTGAAAAACTAGTACAAACTGAATAATTTATATATAAATACTGTGTAAAAAATTCAGATAAAAAATACGTTCCGGTAAAATCAAAGAAATTCTGCACTGGATGCTAAAGTTTCTGTTTTTGCACCGTATCAATTCTACTCATCTTGTGAGTCATCCCAAAGGCTTTACTTGGAACAAACACTAATTTGAACATAAAAAAACACAATCGTTACAGAGGCAATAACCATGTTATCAAAAACAAACAAAAGGTAAAAAAGTAAAAACAAAGATAACTATTGCGTTGCCTCCCAACAAGCGCTATTGTTTTATGCCCCTAGCTAGGCATAATGCATAGTTTCAAGTGTTGTCATCTTTGATCTCAAGCTCCTCAATCACACAACCATGTTTCCTAAGAGGATGCAATTTTAATATAGGATCTTTTAGCAAACTCATAAAATTGGGATGCACACTAATCATTAAGATCCTCATTTCTTTTAATAGGAGTGGTAATAGTATTCTTGGGCACATACATAATCTCAGAATTCTTTCCTTGAGAGGTACTACCATTAGCTTTGGATGGGGTAAAAGAGGAACCCATTTTATCAAAGACTTCCTATATTTTATCAATTCTACTAAAATCTTGCTCTACCTGCACATTAATAGTTGTATCTTTCTCCTTTAGTGCTTTCAAAGTGACTTCTATCTTTGACACAAGTTGAGTAATATGATTGTGAATCTTTTATCCACCTCTCCAACTTATTCTTGAGTAGCAATTTTATTTTCAATAATATCAAGCCTTTGCATAACATGTTCCAATGTCAAAGTAGTTTCATTAATAATAAGAGGTGGTGCCCCAACCAAATTTTTGTATTTTTGATTTTTTTTATGAAGCAAACTAAATATAATAGCAAATAAATAGTAGAACAAGTGAATGATAATTTGTGCGAAGTTACTTGATAGTAGGTTGGTGATACTCCCCAACAACGGCGCCAGAAATACTTCCTGATACTTGTGATCTGCGTTGGGTTTTCCGTGAAGAGGAACGTGTGATGCAGCACAATACGAATAAGTATTTCCCCCAGTTAAGAACCAAGGTTTATCGAACCAATATGTGTAAGACGCAACCCCCGTCTTCAGCGACTGCACACAAAAGAGCAAACACTTGCACCCAACGCGGGCAAGAGGGTTGTCAATCCCCTTGGACTCGTTATTTGCAAGCTACTGAGATAAGTTGACGAAAGTTGAATATTGTAGATTGCAAAATAAAATAAAAGACAAATAATGGCAGCAATGTATTAAAAGCTTTTGTGAATATATGGATGAATAGACCCGGGGGCCGTAGTGTTCACTAGTGGCATCTCTCGTGTAGTAGGCATACGGTGGGTAAACAAATTACTGTTGAGCAATTAATAGAAAAGCGCATAGCTATGCAATCTTTATTCACGGCAATGATTATGTGTATATAGGCATCACGTCCATAAGCAAATAGGACGACTCCTGCCTGCACCTATTACTATTACTCCACTAAGACGTATCTTGTCCCCTACTTGGTCACTGGGATATAGAAACCCGCTGATACTTGTGATCAGTGCCCCGTTGATCCGCCTAGTTGATGCGAGACTTTCTTCTCCACTTTTACCCCTTTGAAACCTACCACCATAGTCTATTCCACCTTTATGATATATCCATGGTTCACGCTCATATATTGCATAAGTAATAAAAAGCTGAAGCACGTAAGGAGTAGGATCCAATTGCCTGACTTGACACCGTGGTGCTTGACGTTTGTATTTATGTGGTGAAGACGGAGCCATGCTATTCTTATATGATAAAATGAATAGGGGGTAAAAATTCTTTAAGGATCATATATTTTGAAACTAGATGATTATGTTTCTTATGTTTACAAGTATTACTATGTTGATGTTTGTTAATTCATCGTTTCTCAATGATCATACCTACAATAGATTACATGTTGGGTAGCATGTCACATCAAAAATTCCGTTTTTATCATTTACCAACTCGAGGACGAGCAGGAATTAAGCTTGGGGATGCTTGATACGTCTCCAACGTATCTATAATTTTTTATTGTTCCATGCTATAATATTATCATTCCATGATGCTTTTTGGGTGTTTATATACCAATTCATATTATTTTTGATCACTAACCTATTAACCCAGTGCCCAGTGTCAGTTGCTGTTTTCTGCATGTTTTTGACAGGTTTACAGTACCAAACGAAGTCCAATTGCCGCGGATTTTTTTATGAATTTTTCTAGACCAAAAGAAGACCTGAAAGCTTCGGGAGGAGACCGGAGACCGCACGAGAGAGGGAGCACACAACAGGGCGCGCCCACGGGGTGGTTGCGCCCTGTTGCGTGCTGCCTCCCTCGGGTGGCCCCCGACGCACCTCTCTGGCCTATAAATTCTCATTAATCCCCAAAACCCTAGAGAGCCTCCTGAAACACTTTTTCCGCCGCCGCCAGTCTCTGTTCCGCCGTGTGCCCATCTGGAGCCCTGTTCCGGTGCCTTGCCGGAGGGGAGATCGATCACGGAGGGCCTCTACATCAACTTGCTACTCCCATGGTGATGTGTGAGTAGTTCCCTACAGACCTACTGTAACATCCCAAAATTTCTAAATTTTGGAATGTTAATAGATAAGTAATATTGTGTGATTGCTTCGATTTTCAGTGGAATTAAAACCTTTTTGAGTCTTCTTGGGAAAAAAATGAGTTTGGATTTCTTATTTTTGGACTCATATGAAATATTCTAAAACCATATTGAATATTTTGGAGTGAGAATAAAATGTCTTTCTCAAATGTGTTGGATGAAAATTTCATTCGAAGTTCTTTGAATTTTGGAGTTCCATTTTAAATTGGGTCTTATTTGGAGTTTTAATGCCATTTAAATATTTCCAGATTATTCAATGAATGAGAGGAGATGATGGGACTTCTCCAAAAATATATTTGAAAATATTTAATATAGAAAATTATGTTTTCGACATTTAATTTTTGCTTGTTAATTTCTTAAAACAGAAGTATATAAGTGTTATAGCCTAAAATGAGTTTAATAAAATAAATGTGCCCATAGAGCCTTTAAACTAAATACAAGTATAATAAAACTTATTTTCATGGTAAAATATTTTTTACTGAAATAAACATATTATTCTCGTATTTATCAACTTTTATTTCGTAATTATTTCGAGAAAAACAAATGTACGCATCAGTGCACGCATAGAAGGCCCATGTTTTTTTTTTCAGCCCAAGCCAATGTGTACTTTTGTCTTCCTCCTCTCTCTGTTCGTTCCAACAGAACAGGAACAGGGAGAGAGAAGGGTCGCCATGGCCCCTATGCCTCTTCCTCTTCCTCTAGACTTCGATTCCTTTATCCTTTCGACTTGCCACCAACACGAATAATAAAGAGGAATGCGAAGAGAGCCCATTCAGTGAATCAAAACTCAAAATTTCTGCCTTAATTCGACGGACGGATCCGTGAAACGTACACGTATAAACAGCCATTAATGGACATGTTGAGCTCCCTTGATCTCCCCGTACCGGCTCCCTCTGCCCCTATAAATAGCACCACTATCTTCGCATAGAATCCCTGTGTCTCCATACCCGAAACCCCTCTCTGCTTCCCTCTCCTCCGCTAGCAATTGCTCGCCGGAGTTCAACAATAGCATCAAGTCCGACGAGGATTCCATTGCGACCGAGGTACCTGAAGCCCCAACTCCTGCACCTTTCTCTTCCCCTTGTTGATGCGCATCTCTTTGACCCCTTTCCCCACCCGATTTCGCAGCAGGAGCACGCGAACCACGAGGACCGAGGTTCACCGTCGCCGTGCGCAACTTCAGCCGCTTCTGTCGAGTGAAGCAGGAATCTCCCGAGATCCTTACGGACTCCATTGAATTTTCCATCATCATGTCTCCACCGTTCAATACTCCTAAGACCTCCGGTTTGTCAAATCCGCGCCGTGCCGTCCAACTCCGGCGAACCCCACGGTGAGCACCCAGCCATTCCTTCAAAACGTGTTCTTAGTTGAAGGGGTATCCACCAATCACAGCATCACACGTGGCGGATCAGTTTTTGACCCCGTAATACATTCTGAGAAAAATATCCAGACTTTAGAAAATCATATCTCCTAAACCGTTTGTCCGATTTCAACAAATAAGATATCCACGGATTCGTTAGAACCCGTAGTTCATGATAGAATTATGAAATTTGACTTTTGAACAAAGTAAAATTTCTTTTTGATTTAAATACGAATTTGAGTAATTTTGCTATATCTTTTATTCTGTAAATCATATTAAAATATTTAATATATGAAAATTAGTCCTTAGAACCCTACCCTTCTGTTAGAGCACATTACATAAATTTTCATCCATATATAGATACTGTTTTGGCCTCGACAGTCCAAATTGACTTTCTTTTATCATGATTCAATTCCATCATTATTTTAAATTTTATTCTTGAGTCAATCCTCTTGAGGTGAACATTAGGAACCTATCCGACCATATATTATCAAGTTAAAATTTTAGAGTTACAAGATTAAGAATTTAATTCTTTTATCTTGAAACTTATGCCATATCCATTCCATTAACCCATATTCAAATATTTCGATCAAACCCATTGTAGGATTTGCCGTAGGACCTTGACCCACAACCTTCAAATCATGATATCCACTTTGTATCCATATGGTCCAAACCTAGAACATGACTATGTCATATTTTCTTCACACATCAAACTTGATCCTATATCAACCTTAACCATGCACTAGAAATTTTCGTAGTGGCAATCGAATAGTGTGTGTTAGTGTTTGGATTTCATTTGGATTTTGTTGTGTGTTGAATTATTTTTCCTTTATCGTTAGATATATCATAAGGTGAAGGAGAGACGACTAAGAGTAGAACATTTCATCTTCAAGAGACCCATGCAAGTTGCAACTTGATCATATTTTGTCCTATGCTTTTGAAATATGCACGATCTCTTTAAAATTTACTAGTATGCATGTTTTACTAAAATAAATTTTGCAAAGTGTTATTGCTAGCTAAAGCCCTAGGAACTTGTAGCTATGCTTAGCCATGCTTACAAAGGAAGGGGTTGGGAATCAAACAAGTTTTAAACAAATAAACTTGCCCTCTTTTGGGGCAACTTGTGTGAAAACTTTTGAAAAACAAAAATATATATTATTTTACTTCTACTCCCTGGGCGGAATGGTATGACGGAAGCGTCTACAAGTGATTGCGCCCATCGGGGTCTTGCAGCGCCCGACTGGGGTCTTGCACACAGGTTTTTGGTGGGGACCGCCGTCCAGGGGACCGAGATTTTCCAAGTACAGTTTGATGTAGCTTCCAGTACAGCTGCATGCTATTATGGCTCTGGCTTAGCTTAGTACTAACGGGAAACCCTTACCACGGGACCGCCATCGGAGAGGGGCTTTCATTGCCTAAGTTGCGGGCGGCTTGGTCAGGTATAGGGGGCTGTTACGGAAAGGCTTCGTCACAATCTTCTCCCGGTCACACACCCAAGTGGTGTCACGACAAAAAGGGTTGATTGTGTCATGTGGGGAACGTGTACGACCTCTGCAGAGGGTTAAACCTAATCGATTAGCCGTGCCCCCGGTTACAGGCAACTTTGAGCAACTGAAGACTTGGACTGAAGAATAATCTCCCCTCTCTTTTCTAAAAGTCTGCTTTAAGGGTTAAAGTTGAGGAACGAGCACAGCGAATGTGTTTCACTTCAACCTTATGTATGTTTTAAAACTAATTTGGAGAATGAGCACTGGTGCGTATATCCAAGTGTTTCACTCCTACCTTTTATACTAAAAACTATTCTTATTTCAAAAGAAGTTCCCAAAATTTAGTATAGGAGAAAATTGGCTTTATGCAAAGGAAACCTCCACCAATACTTACCATGTATATATATTACGTTAAACTTGCCTTTGCAACTTGCGAGTACATTCCACGTACTCATCTGCACCTGTCATGTGCAGATCTCGACAGATTAAGGGACGATAGGGTTATGGCCTACACTCAACGAGCCCAGTGGTGTTGATGGAGCCTTAAGCGACTACGTATTATTTCGTTGTATTATGTGCCAGCATTGAGCTGTGTCAATGGTATGTATTTGCCTAATTCTGGATCTATCGTTGTAGTAAGATGATGTATGTCTTGCTGATATTCATTCTTGTTACTGTGTGTGCTAGCTTCGATCCAGGGATAGCACAGTAAGCACAGAGACTTGGATTTTACCAAATCCGGGCCGTTACACCTACGAGTGCATAGTTAGTACCTAGATGGCTATCTCTCTCTCTCTCTCTCTCTATCTCTCTCTCTCTCTTGATCTTCAATACAAAGTTCATCACATCTTTGCGGTGATGTATTCGACGTAATCACTTTGTGCGGTGCGTTTGTTGGGATCCGATGAATTGTGGGTTTATGTTCAGATTATTCATGAAAAAGATTTGAGTCTTCTCTGATTTCTATTATGATTCATATTTGCATGATCATCATAGCTTCGTAAATCTCTCCGATATATTCAAATAGTTTGGCCAACTAGATTGATATTTCTTCAGTGAGAGGGCTGCATGATACTTGTGATCTGCGTTGGGTTTTCCGTGAAGAGGAACGGGTAATTGCAGCACAATACGGGTAAGTATATCCCTCGGTTATGAAACCAAGGTTTATATTGAGCCAATAGGAATATCAATCATCAACCGTCTTCAGCGGCTGAACACAAAAGACCAAACAACTTGCACCCAAGGCGGGCAAGAGGGTTCTCAATCCCCTTGATCTCGTTATTTGCAAGCAAATAAGTTGTGTAGATAATTGTATATAATTATAAATTGCAAAATAAAATAAAAGACAAATAATGGCAGCAAGATAATAATAGCGTTTATGAATTTATAAGTGAATAGACCCGGGGGCCATAGTTTTCCCTAGCGGCATCTCTCATGTAGGCAACATATGGTGGGTAACAAATTACTGTTGGGCAATTGATAGAAAAGCGGATAGTTATGCGATTTTCACGGTAATGATCATGTGTATATAGGCATCACGTCCATAAACAAATAGGCCGACTCCTGCCTTCATTTATTACTATTACTCCACTTCAAGAGCGCTTCTATGCTTTCCTCTCTACGTATTAAGTTCATGACAAACAAATCAATGCATGGAGAACGATGACATGATGTAGACAAAGTAAAGTCAAGCAATATGAATAAACCCCATCGTGTTATCCTTAGTAGCAACAACACAAATACGCAACTTGTCCCCTTCTGTCACTGGGATATAGAAACTCGTCAGGTTGAACCTACTACAATGCACCTCTCTCACTGAAGAAAGATCAATCTACTTGGCCAAAGCAAATCAATAGATCGGAGAGAATTACGAAGCTATAATGATCATGCACTTAAGAATCATAATATATATCAGAGGTGACTCAAATACTTTTCATGAATAATCTGATAATAAACCCACAATTCATCGGATCCCAACAAACGCACCGCACAAAAGGATTACATCGGATAGATGAAAGCAAAGATGCGATGATCATTGTATTGAAGATCAAGAGATAGAGAGATTGTCATCTAGGTACTAACTACGGACCCGTATGTCTGTAGTGAACTACTCACACATCATCATGAGGGCAGCAAGTTTGACGAAGAGGCCCTCCGTGATCGATCCCCCCTCCGACAGGGTGCCGGAATGGAGCTCCAGATGGCCTCCCGACGGAAAAGAGACTTGCGGCGGCGTAAAAAGAGTTTCGGGACTGCCTCCAGGATTTTCAAGATATTAGAGAATTTATAGGCCAGAGAACGAGGTCGGGGGAGCCGCTAGGCACTAGTGCAGGCGCCTGCTATACAAACGGTTTTTAACCCCTTTCCGTGACATAGTTTCAAACCGTCGCCTTGCATGTGTGGGCGATAGGGAGGCGCCTATCGCACACGACACGAAAAACCTGTTGGCGATGCCTGGTCCCGGTCACACACGATAGGCAAAATTATGTCGTGTGCGATAGGAAGGACTATCACAAATAGGTATTTAGGAGAAATCGTGTGAGATGTGCATACCATCCCACACAGTGAATCCCAAACATACGTTTCCGTTCGTATTTTACATCACACACAATTTTCTGCTTAACATCGTCTATGCTAGGGGTGGCCATCACGCACGGTGCCTAGAAGAAACTGTTTGGCATAGGGCTGTCCATCACACACACGTTTTATGTGAAAACATTTGCGAATGGGTTTTCTAACACACACAGTTTGCGCCCGGAAATCATGTGTGATTGTTCACTAATCCAACACGCCAATTTTCCGGCAAGCGTGTGGGTTTGTTGAGGTCATCGCTGACGGTGTTCTATGACTAACCGTCTGCAATATGAAACCCCAATAATTAGGCTAATTGCTCTATTATTTATAATCTAGCTAGTAAACAAATTGATACTTCAGATCAAGCACACAATATATTTTATTTCGTATTGCGGCAACCAGGATTTCATAATTGAAATACATCAGAGTACAACATCATATAGGCATATACTACCTACCTACCCAATTACACGACAGGACCGAGTTTCACATGCAACATCTAAAACCTTTGGAAAATAGTATCATATACGTTAAATAGACAGATGAATCTCGTCTAGAAAACTGTTGAAGCGGAAGGCAAATATTGAGCCTTCACTGATGTCGAAGGTTCTTGCAACTTTATGCCAGTGCGTGTGGATGGTTGCCCACCCATCCTTCATCCTCTTGAGGAAGACTTCAAGATTATACCGTGGGTGCTGTATGAATACCTTCCTCGCCTCTTGACCATATAGGTGTTTTGAGACGTACTCATCGATGAACTGCTTTGGAAAGGACTGGAAACAAAGATATGCGTAAATTTCGTTTCTAAAAATTGAAATGTCACAAAGGGAAAAAATACAAGGTAAAAGAGATAGTACCATCCTATAGTTCACTGATGTCTTCTTCATTGTGCAGACAAACAGCTTGTTGTTTTTCGTCGCAAGTTTCTTTATCTTAACAATCTTTCTGAGTTTCTTGATTTGACTGATATTCATGAACACATCATTTCCCCACATGCAAAATGGGTCAAACAGTGGGTCTAAACCTCTTACGGCAGGACCTACATGTGCAAGACCAAATTATTGTTAGAAACCTAAATATTAGAATAGTTCCTGCAATTGCACAATAATGTGCTATTAGCCAAAGGATCATGAAAGTGCAAACATTGATCAGTAAAACCTGTTAAAGAAAGATAAACGCATTGCATATCCAACATATGAATTCAAGCCACATGGAAAAGACAAGCGTGCTAAGAACTATGAAATATAGCAATTGTATGTTTCACGTGCATAACAAAACAAAATTGTACCAACAATAAATGAACATGACATTGCAGATGATCACCAAAACACCTGAACCAAACAGTTAACTGAGCATCACATTGCACAATACAACATAGTAGTAGAAGGTCAGATTGCATAGTAGCATTACATTGCATATTTCACCAGAGTTTTTTAAGGAAAGGCAGGAGCAGCACATGCAGTAGGTAAAACAAATATGCGTAACAGGCGTAGCTAGCTGAACACAGGTCATTAGTAATTAACCTTAAAAAACAAGATATTTCTCGTCATTGGAGATATCGATAATGATGGGCTTGGACGAGGGCGAGGCCTCCACATCGTGGGTGCCCTCCTCGTAGTGGTGAGTTGCCTCAGCCTGTCCGGGCACCAACCTGCCTGCTATGGAGTTGAGGAAAGCACGGGCACGCTGAGAAAACAACACGGAGTCGTCGTCGAAGGCAACAGTGGAGCCCTGGAGAAAACACAACGAGTTGTTGTTCAAAGCAGCCAACCGCGTGGCGGCGTCCACGCGCGAGGCGTTGACGGTGGCCTCGACGTCTAGATGCTGCTCCAAGATCTGGGGGTCAGCACGCATGGCAGCCATCGGGGACTCATCCGCGCGTGCGGTCGCGATTTGCTTCTCCGCTGCCAGGTGCTCCTTGAGATCCTGGCTATACTCCGTGCACCATGTATTTCGGTGGCGATTATGTGGGGGGTGGGCCGGTGATTTTGGTGGAATGTGTCGCACCGGCGGTCGGGCCACGTGGAATGGAGGAGGAGGGGGTGGAGGGGGGAGGGGGTATGGGGAAGGTTTGGATTACCTGACTATGACTAGATGGATGAGGCCGAGCAGCAGGAAGGAGCGTCGTCGGCGAGGAGGCGGCGCTGCAAGCAAGCAGTGAAGGTTTGAACTTAGGAAATGAAGGGGGAGCAGGGGGAATTGGAAATGTGGCTTTTGGTTGGTACGAGGGGCGGGGGAGGTAGATATTTGCGCGACAGCCCAAAATTTCGTTCGGTGCGGCGAAAAAGTAGCGCACACAGTCACATCGGACACAGTACCATTACCATAACTGTGTGCGATATTCAACAACACAAACGTATGCTATAGTTTATCCCGTGTGTGATGAGACTGAACGTGAAAATTTTGGTCTCCAAGCTTCCGGCATAAGATATCAGATACATTGCACACGGTACTTGCATTTCATGTTCATTAGGAAGAGAAAATGGGGATACAGCGGCAAATTTTGGTCCGAATTTCCCTCGTTACATTGCTCATTGCTTAGTTTAACAACACTTGCAAATTTGAGTAGTACTACACAAAAGAGCCTACAACACTGCCCGCACTTACTTAATCGAGCAACTAATAAACATTAGTTAATTGACTTAAACATTACTCCTAGAAAACACCATCGCTCTAGACAGAGACTAATCTTCCGCCTGGCATTCGTCGATCTCTGCTGCCTCCTCGATGACCAGCTCCCGCTCGATGAACTCCAGGGAAAGGAGATCCATCGCCACATACTCCAGCATCTCGCAGTCTTCGTCCACCATCTCTTTGGATAAGGCCGCCATGAGCCGGGCGTGGGAGGCCTTGCTCCGGGCATGGACGGCCACAATATTGGCTAGGGAGGCCGCCGACGAACGGATGCCTGCTCGAGCACACTCAGCGATTACCAACTCAATGGAGGTGGGTTGTCGACCGGTGTCGGAGAAGGCAGATGTGATTTGTGCAGCGACCGACACGAGATGGGCGTGGGCGGCCTCGAGATGGGACTGGGCGTCCGCCATCAGGGCTACGGCGACCGCCGAGGAACAGATGGCTGATGTGCCGTTCTCGCCATTTGCTATCCCCATCACAGTTGTTGCTGCCACCTTCTCAGCTGCAGCAACTGCCCTTTCCGTTGCTGCAGCTGCTCTGTCAGAGGTAGCGGCCGCGTTCAAGCATGTTGAGAGCACGCTCATGGCTGATGCGGCCGCGCTCGGGCCGGAGTCATTTGCCGAAGTTGCCCTCACGACGGGGATCAACGTCCCCATATTTCACCGGCGACGATTGAAAAGTAAAATGGTCTGAGGAGTTAGTGCGGTAAACTGGCCGGCGGTGTACTGCAGGCGACGAAGCTTCCGGCCTAAGCCATGCATTACGAGGATTGGCCCAAGATATTTTGTACTGCATCACACACGATTCATGAACGTCAACTGTTTGTGAAAGACATAATTTTCAAAATGTTTTTAAAACAAAAAATGAGGTTAATTCGACAAAGGACGGTGTTTGGATTGCAATAAGATTTTATGTGCAGTGAACACTGACCAATAGCTGTGTTGTGCTAAAATATGGAATTATTCAGGGTCTGTTTGCCATTTTTATAAATTAATTGAGTTTTCTAGACATTTAATGTGTATAATTCAAATTTGAACTATCGTCCCAATGTCCGTGCATCAAAATGGGATGAAAAATCATATTAGTGTCCATGGCTTCATCTTTAGGTCATGGGCAATAAATGGGAATGAACTTCAAACATCTCAGCATCTTGGCTTGGCACAAACGTTGAGAAACTTGATTTTTAAATTACTGTAAATCCAAAACGCGTCAGAAATTCTAAAAACTTGGCATGTTGTCATGACATGGCACATATGTGCCATGGTAACAAAATTATACAACATGGGACAATTTTAGCCACAAGTCCCTTACGAAGCAGAGCTTCCCACTTCAATCTTTGAGGTCCCGATAAGGAAAACGTCACCTTACGTAGGCAAAACGACATCCGCTCATCTTCTCGCCATGAACTTTTGTTAGAGGCAACTCGCACCAGTAAGAGTGTCTTGCTAAAATATGGAATTATTCAGGGTTCTTTTCTCATTTTCATACGTTAATTGAGTTCTCTAGGCATACAATGTGGATAATTAAAATTTGAACTAAAATCATAAGGTCTGGTGCATCAAAATGGGTTGAAAAATCATATAAGTGTCCATGGATACTTTGGGCCCCATGCAAGATATGGGAATGGATTTCAAACATCTTGGGGTCTTGGCTCGGCCACATACATTGAGAGACTTGGTTTTACATTCATGTATAAATCAAAAACTCGTCAGAAATTCAGGAAACTTGGCATGGTGTCATGGCATGGCTCATATGTGTCCTGATGATAAATTGTCCGATTTGGGACAAGTTTTGGCACAAGCCCTTACAAACCTCAGCTACTCACGGGAAGCTAGCTTTTGTGGTTTCGATAAGGAACGCGTCACCTTATGTGGGCGAATCGACATCCGCTGCCTCTTCTCGTCTTGAACTATATATTTCTAGAGGCAACATATACCAAAATGAGTGTCGTTCCAAAATATGAAACTATACATGGTTCGTTTGGGCTTCTTATACATTAATTGACTTTTATATGCATTATTTAACGTGCATAATTCAAATTTGAACTACATTCACAAGGTACGGTGTATCAAAATGGGTTGAAAACCATATATGTGTACATGCATCTTTAGGATCCCATGCAATATATGGGAATTAATTTCAAACATCTCGCGGTCTTAGCTTGGCCATACAAACATTGAGAAACACGGGTTTTAAATCATGTGTAAATCAAAAACTAGTGAGAAAATTCATGAAACTTGGCATGGTGTCATAACATGCATGGCTCATATGTGCCCTGGTAAAATAATGTACAATTTGGGACAAGTTTTGACACAAGCCCCGCACAAACCAAAGATTAATTATCACGTGAAGCTTTGTTGTTTCGATATGGAATGTGTCACCTTATGTGGGCGAATCGACATCCGCTGCCTCTTCTCGTCTTGAACTATTTCTATATGCAACATATACCAAAATGAGAGTGTCGTGCCAAAATATGAAATTATACATGGTTCGTTTGGCCTTTTTATACATTATTTGACTTTTATATGCATTATTTAACGTGCATAATTCAAATCCAAACTACAATCAGAAGGTCCGGTGCATCAAAATGGGGTTGAAAACCATATTAGTGTGCATGCATCTCTAGGTCCCATGCAAGACATGTGAATGAATTTCAAACATCTCGGGGTCTTGGCTCGGCCACAGAAACATTGAGAAACTATAGGGTATTAAATCATGTAAATCAAAAACTCGTCAGGAGATTCATGAAACTTGGCATGGTTTCATGAACATGGCACATAAAGGCGTCATAGCATTTTGTTTTCCTATCTGAGACTCGTTTTTTAATATATTTTCTTTTAGAGCCAACATTGACAATATTAGTTAAATTATAGTAAATCTAGAACTCACACAAAATTATTATTTTTTGGCATGGCTTCATTATATAGCACAAATATGTCGTGGTATTTTTCGTGTCCTTAATAGCAAAGAAAAGCTTTTTGGAACAAAGAACTATCACGTTTCCACGCAAACGGTTGCATTATTTTCAAACCGTTGGCGTTCTACTGCCCTTTACGTGCTGCCAAGCGTCGCACTCTTTTATTGGCTAGGGCTTAGGAGGTGCCGTGCGAGCAGCTGCTTGAGTTGACAGGAGGCGTGCGAGCTGGCATCCGCCGCGCGGGCTCACCGGGAGGCGTGCGGGCAGTACGCCAAAGACTCATGACGTGGCTTGGACTGCGTCGGTATTTCCCCAAAGAGGAAGGGATGATGTAGCACATCGACGGTAAGTATTTCCCTCAGTTATGAAACTAAGATTATCATACCAGTAGGAGGATTACCACCACCCAATAAGCAGCACCTGCACACAAACAACAAATACTTGCAACCTGACGCGAAAGAGAGGTTGTCAATTTCTCTACGGTAATAAGATAGATTAGGTAGTGATAGATAGGAGAGATAGATCTCTCAAGAACACAAATAAAAAGAGTAAATATGCAGCAATATATTTTTGGGTTTTTGGTTTTGTAGATCTGAAAATAAAGATTGCAAAAAATGTAGATCGGAAAGCAATATGATAGGAAAAGTAGACCCGGGGGCCGTAGGGTTCACTAGTGGCTTCTCTCATGAGTATAGCGCACGGTGGGTGAACAAATTACTGTTGGGCAATTGATAGAAAATCGAATAGTCATGACGATATCCAAGGCGATGATCATTATATAGGCATCACGTCCAAGATAAATGGACCAACTCCTGCCTGCATCTATCTCTATTACTCCACACATCGACTGCTATCCAGCATGCATCTAGTGTATTAAGTTCATGGAAAAACGAAGTAATGCAATAAGAACGATGACATGATGTAGACAAGATCTATTCATGTAGGAATAGAACCCATCTTCTTATCCTTAATAGCAACGATACATGCGTGTCTTGCTGCCCCTTCTGTCACTGGGAAAGAACACCGCAAGATCGAACCCATCACAAAGCACCTCTTCCCATGGCAAGAAAAATCGATCTAGTTGGCCTAACTAAACCAAAGATTCGAAGAAGAAATACGAGGCTATAAGTAATCATGCATATAAGAGATCAAAGAAGACTCAAATAATATTCATGGATAGAAATTGATCATGAACTCAAAATTCATCGGATCCCCACAAACACACCGCAAAAGTTTACATCAAATAGATCTCCAAGAGACCATTGTATTGAGAATCATAAGAGAGAGAGAAGAAGCCATCTAGCTACTGCCTACGGACCCGTAGGTCTATGGTGGACTACTCACGCATCATCGGAGAGGCACCTATGAAGAAGATGAACCCCTCCATGATGGTGTTTAGATTGGATCTCGAGGTTCTGGAACTTGTGGCGGCTGGAATTGTGTTTTGTCGACTCCTCTAAGGTTTTTGGATTTCCAGGGAATTTATAGGCACGATAGTCGGTTGAGGGGGTGCCCGAGGTACCCAGCACCCATCAGGCCGCGCCAGGGGGCCTCTGGCGCGCCCTGGTGGGTGCTGGCCACCCTGGGCCCCCTCTTCTGGTGTTCTTTGGCCCATCTGGTTTCTTCTGGTCCGTAAAAAATCCACAAAAATCCCCGCAGCGTTTCATCTCTGTTTGGTGCTGATTTTTTGCGAAGTAAAAAACAAGCAAAAACAGCAACTGGCACTTTGGCACTATGTCAATAGGTTAGTCCCAAAAAATGATATAAAGTTGTAATAAAATGATTGTAAAACATCCAAGAATGATAATATAACAACATGGAACAAGCAAAACTTATATATACGTTGGAGACGTATCAGCATCCCCAAGCTTAATTCCTACTCGTCCTCGAGTAGGTAAATGATAAAAACAGAATTTTTGATGTGGAATGCTACCTAACATGTTCATCATATTCTTTTCTTCTTTATATAGCATGGACATTTGGACTTGTAAATGATTCAAAGCAATAGTCTAGTTTTAACATCATGACTTCAATACTCAAGCATGTCAACAAGCAACCATGTCTTTCAAAATATCAACACTAAAGAAAGTTATCCCTAGCCCATCATGCTCAATTATTGATCCATTCATGAAACACACTCAAATATTAGCTATGCCCAATGCTCAAGTACGATCATAGTGCCCCCTAGTTGGTGCTTATAAGAGAAGATGGAGACTCAAAGCAAAAATAAAAGTTGCATAAAGTAAATAGATAGGCCCTTCGCAGAGGGAAGTAGGGATTTGTAGAGGTGCCAGAGCTCAAAGTTTTAAATTGAGAGAGAAAAAATATTTTGGGTGGCATGCTTTTCCTGTCAACGAAAACGACAAAGTAGCTCACAATACTTTCGATGCTAGATACATCATAGGCGGTTCCCAAACAGAAAATAAAGTTTATTCCCTTTTCCACCAAACTTTCACTTTCCATGGCGGGCCGTATCCACGGTTGCCTTCCATACCAACACTTTCCAAGGAATTTATTATTTGACAACATAAAGTAAATATTTTTTTTCTTTTTCATTTCGGGAATGGGCATCCCTATTGCCGCCGCACTCTCGTGCAATGAAAAGTGAATAAACACTCATCTTGAGAATAACACATCTAGCATGGAAAAATATTGGACACTCCCCACCGTTTCATGAGCGGTACGGGCACACAAAAGAGAAAATTTATTTTGAAAATTTAGAGATGGCACATACAAATTTGCTTGGAACGGCATGGAAATACCGCATATAGGTAGGTATGGTGGACTCATAAGGCAAAACTTGGTTTAAGGATTTTGGATGCACAAGTAGTATTTCTACTTAGTACAAATGAAGGCTAGCAAATAGATTGGGAAGCAACCAAACCAAGAAACGAAAAATCACATAAGTGAGCATTGAACATAACTAACACCGAATCATGCACCACAAGTAGGATGTAACTTCATTGCATAATTATTGACTTTCGTGCATGCATAGGGAAAACCTTAACACCAATATTCCTACTTAGCATAGTTACTCATCAACATGACTCACATATTACTATCATCATGTTTCAAAACTATTACAAGGAATAAAGTTTAATTTGTCCAATGATCTTCATGAAAGTTTTTATTATATCCTCCTTGGATATCTATCACTTTGGGACTAGTTTCATATATTGCCATTGCTTTTTGGCAAGCTCAAACAAATTTAAGTGAAGCACATGAGTATAAAGATTTCATCTCTCAAAGAGGTATAAGTGAAGCATGAGAGGATTTCTTCAAAATTTTACTAACTCTCAAATTAATCTAAGTGAAGCATGAGAGTATTTCTACAAAAGCTTCCAAGCACACCGTGCTCAAAAACATATAAGTGAAGCACTAGAGCAATTCTATAGCTAAAAAAGTTTAAGTGAAGCACATAGAGAAATTCTAACAAATCATAGCGTGATTGTGGCTCTCTCAAATAGGTGTGTACAGCAAGGATACAAAGGAAAAACTAACAAACAAAGCAAGCAAAGATACAAGACGCTCCAAGCAAAACACATGATATGTGACGAATAAAAATATAGCTCCAAGTAAAATACCGATGGTCGTTAGAAGAAAGAGGGGATGCCACTCGGGGGCATCCCCAAGCTTAGTTGCTTGTTACTCTTTGGATATATCTTGGGGGTGCGGTAGCATCCCCAAGCTTAGGCTTTTGCTACTCCTTATTCCTTCATCCATCGTGATCTCACCCAAAACATGAAAACTTCAATCACACAAAACTCAACAAAATCTTCGTGAGATCCGTTAGTATAAGAAAGCAAATCACTACTTTAGGTACTGTTGTAAACCCATTCAAATTTTATAATTGCATTATACCTACTGTATATTAACTTTACAATGGCTTATACCCTCCAATACAAACCATAGATTCATCAAAACAAGCACACAATGCAACAAAAACAGAAGCTGTCTCAAACAGAATAATCTGTAGTAATCTGTACCATACGCATACTTATGTAACTCTAAAAATTCTTAAAAATTAGGAAAACGTAAGGAATTTGTATTGAAACACTGTGTTAAAATTTCAGCTCAATATCACATTCCAGCAAAAAATGAAAATTCATGTACTGGACGCAAAGTTTTTGTTTCAGATTCAACATCACTTCTACTCATCCTATGAATCATCCTAACGGTTCTACTTGGCACAAACACTAAATAAATCATAAAAACACAATAATAACAGAGGCATAATTGTGTCAACACACAAAAACATAAAGGAAAAAGCAAAAAATTATTTATTCATTGGGTTGCCTCCCAACATGCGCTATCGTTTTACGCCCCTAGCTAGGCATATTGGATAGATTCAAGTATTGTCATCTTTAGTTTTGGATCCATAGGATGCCCTCATGATTGATTCATATGGTGGCTTAATTCTTGTTCTAGGGAAGTGTTCCATACCCTTTCTCATGGGAAATTGAAAACGAATATTGCCTTCTTTCATATCAATCACGACACCTATAGTGCGTAAAAACGGTCTACCAAGTATAATGGGACAAGACGGATTGCAATCAATATCTAGCACAATAAAATCAATGGGCACATAATTTCTATTTGCAAGAATAAGAACATCATTAATTCTTCCCAAAGGCTTTTTAATAGTAGAATCCGCCAAGTGCAAATTAAGAGAACATTCTTCAATGTTGGTAAGACCAAGCACATCACATAGAGATTTCGGAATCATGGAAACACTAGCACCCAAATCACACAAAGCAAATCATTCATAATTTTTAATCTTGACCTTAATGGTAGGTTCCCACTCATCATGTAATTTTCTAGGAATAGAAATCTCCAACTCCAACTTTTCTTCAAAAGATTTCATCATGGCATCAACGATATGTTTAGTAAAAGCTTTATTTTTCTCATAAGCATGGGGTGAATTCAACATAAATTGCAACAAAGAAATACATTCAATCAAAGAGCAACTATCATAATTAAAATCTTTGCAATCCAAGATAGTGGGCACATCACTAGTTAAAGTTTTGACCTCTTCAAAGCCACTTTTATCAAAATTTTCATCAAGATTTTCACCCTCCAAATTATTGGGACGCCTTCTAGCTAAAGTTGACTCTACTTCAGTCCCTTAATTATCAATTTTAACATTACTAAACAAGGAATCAATAGAAGAAACGCCAATCACTTTGATCTTCATCACTTTTGTAACGGCAATCACTAGAAGACGATTTTTCTAAGATTTCTCTTTTAGCTCTAAGCATAGCGGTTCTTTTCTTTCTTTCATCCATAGAGACATATAAAGCTTTAATAGATTCATCAATCTTAGGCACAAAAGCTTTCAACTTGAGATTTTCAACGTCATGAGAAATTCTATCAATGCTTCTAAACATATCATCAATCTTATTCAACTTTTCTTCTATCGTAGTATTGAAAGCCTTTTGCGCATTGATAAATTCTTTAATATTACTCTCAAGATCACAGGTGTTCCTATTATTATTGTAAGAAGAATTATCATAGGAATTACCATAATTATTAGAGGAATTTCCAGGAAATGGCCTAGGATTAAAATTACCTCTATAAGCATTGTTATTGAAATTGTTGTGCGAGACAAAATTCACATCTACGGAATTACTATTTTGCTCAATCAAAGTAGACAAAGGCACATCATTAAGATCAATAGGAGCATTTTTACTAGCAACCAATTTCATCAAAGCATCAACTTTATCACTCAAAGTACTAATTTCCTCTACCGAATTAACTTTTTTACTAGTAGGTGCTCTTTCGGTATGCCATTGAGAATAATTAGCCATGATATTATCTAGCAATTTAGTAGCTTCACCCAAAGTAATCTCCATAAAAGTACCACCCGCGGCGGAATCTAATAGATTTCTAGAGACAAAATTCAATCCCGCATAAATGTTTTGTATGATCATCCAAAGATTCAAACCATGAGTAGGACAATTTCTTATCATCAACTTCATTCTTTCCCAAGATTGGGCAACATGTTCACGCTCAAGTTGCTTAAAATTCATGATTTGCGTCCTAAGGGAAATAATTTTCGCGGGCGGAAAATACTTAGTGATAAAAGCATCTTTGCACTTATTCCAAGAATCGATATTATTGCGAGGCAAAGATGAAAACCAAATTTTTGCACAATCCCGCAAGGAAAAAGGAAATAGTTTCAACTTGACAATATCATTGTCCACATCTTTTTTCTTTTGCATATCACACAATTCAACGAAAGTGTTTAGATGGGACGCGACATCCTCATTAGGATTACCGGCAAATTGATCTTTCATGACAAGATTCAACAAAGCGGCATTAATATCACAAGACTCCGCACTAGTGGCGGGTTAGCCATCAAGCTTTTATAACAGTAGCAATATCATTTACCTGAGAGCTGCACATTTATTTTTTGACGATGGCACTATTCAAAATCTGCATCCTTTTTAGGCGAAACGCCAAAAACCCCAGGCTAGTTTGGTCCTTCTATTGAAGTTTGTCTTAGAGTATGGCTTCATGATGCACTTAGTTTGTTCTAGCTCTTATCTAGTCAAAATACACATGTTGGAATGAACGTTTGAGCGCCTCAAGTGTTGATGCTTCTTGTTACCCTGAGTCTTTGGATCTAAAATTGTGTTGTTTTCTTTTTCTTCCTTTTTTCTCTGTTCACCTGCAACATTTTATAATCTTTGTATTATTGAAATGAAATGCTAAGGTGGCATGCTACTGGGAAGAACCTTGTCAATTCTGTTAACTATATCCATTGGTACATCATTGTTTGGTCGACAAGTTTGCAAGTATATTTGCTTGCAGTCGCTTTAGCAGTTTGTGCCGAGTTATGTATTTTCAGCTCCTTCTGCAACTGTCTTTGTGTATTTTCAGACTGGTGGTGCTCTGGAACTGTTGTTACATCACTGGAGCTGGGTCCTGAACCATTACTTTGAAGCACTTCTTTAAGAAAAGAGAAATCATTCTCTTATTTGTTTAAATGGTTTCCCATCTTGGGTCATATTCCAGGTTGAGACACCAGTGATGAACTTGTTGCTCCCTCTCCCCTGCAGATGACAATCCTCTCTGGTGCAGGAGAACACACCCATGGAGGATGTGTTTGAGAACTTGAGACGCAGCCGTGACAACCTCATCGTCGACCAGGATCACCAGCGCCTCCAAATCTTCGGCTCCAGGAGAAGGAGGTTCGATTTTGCTCCTGCTCTAGAGTGCTATTAACTGCACTTTCCGGTCCTGCCACTCATGGAAGCTTAACTGTATGAACCTGGGGTTTCTTTTTGATGCATGTGTGGGTGGCAGGAGAGAAAGTTCTCGAGGTTCATGTTGAAACAGAGGGGTAAGCCACCGAGTCACACACATCTCAACTTCTGAACCAATAAAAATAAATCTTGTTTGCTGCATATACAATTACAGTTCAGGATTTAGTTTTAGACTTTGTGTAGTCTCTCGTGCTATGTGCCCACGGCCATCGAGCCGTGCTAAATTTTATGCCATGGCGATGGGATTCCTATTTTCCGTGTATGGATTCCAGATGGTGCACTATTGTTGTACTCTGGTTTGCTCTTCCTCCCTAACAAGAGAGAGGGAGTTTTAGTTGTGAGTTTCGAAGAGATAGTTTAGCTGCAAAAGTTCATTAATTTGCTACTTGTGGATGTCAGGAATCAACAAAATTTTACTTTTATATCTAGAGATGATTGTGGTAGTAGTAAGTAGTTCAGTCTGTGTGATATAATGTTAAGGAGTAGTTCTTTCCTAGCCCTGAACTCCGATTTTTCGCTTGCCGTGGCTGGATAGACACTGATGGCATTGTGAATATATACTGTATATGTAGGTTCCAGAGGGCGGAGCTGGTCATGATTGACCCGGGCCTCTACTAGAAGGCGGGGACGTGTTCTGGATACCACTGTGCCAGAGCGTGCCAACAGCCTTCAAGCTCTTCACCGGTAATAAGCAAGGGTAGTGCTTTTTTGAGTTGATCCATTGGAACTCCAGTGAGTGAGTTGTAAGCTGGGAGAGGGAGGAGCTGTGATGCAACCTCCCCTGGCATGACGACGCCCACTTTGCCGATCGATCTCCCCAAGAAGGTATTTTGACATTATGTGTTATTATGCATGATCAATCTGATTGAGTGGTTGAAAACCATGAGAGCGAGCTTAAAATGTAAGATTAGGAGTTTGAATCCATGACTTGTAGTCCTGGCTCAAGATATAAGTTTGATCTGTTCCTTGGATTAGGAGTTTAAATCCCTGACTTGGTTTGTTCATGCAAGATTTCTATTACTGTTGGGTGTTCAACTTGTTTATAGGGGCCCCGATCCGCCAGGCCAAAAATTTGGCGTTACCGCAAAGAGGGCGTCTATTTGGACGTGTTCCGGTTTGGGTAGGGTTCTGTAGAGAGATTCGGTGCCGGTTAAACTTGATGTATATTCTAGTTATGCAATTACAAACATTTCTGTTGCTTCATAGGGGATTAAGATGATTAGTTTGAAAATTTATTGGATAAATTAATATGATATTGACCTGTTATTTAGAGTGCATGCTTTGGTGGTAAAAGAAGTGCCTACTTGAACCATGCCTGTGTATGGTGCATATATTCGAATCGTGTGGGGATTAATAACACTATTTGCAAAAGCTCCGTGAGTTATGTTTGTGAGCACCAAATAAGTGCTTGTTCTCTCTTTCATCGAGACTTCCGAGTACCGTTTCTGTTTTAGGTGGGTCATCCTGATGGAGTTGAAGAAAGGAAGAGAGAGTTGTCTCACAAGCTGGATACCTCAAGTAAGAAAGGAAGAGAGAGTTGACCGACAGAAAGATTTGAGCTATTCATCAACAAGCATGAGGTAAATTCTGCTATTCTGCAACACTATGTGTCAATGGGTCACATTCCCCCCTAATTTGTAAAGCTTAATTTTGGTGTTGTTGTAACTCCTGATAGGTTTTTTTTTTGGAAAAGAAACTCTTGATAGGTTGTGGTTTCCAGGACTAGTTCTCTGGCTACTTAGCTATGTTTTTTTTGGAAAAGGAACTCCTGATATGTTTTTGCCTTGTGGTTTGTTTGTTTCCTGTTGGTGTTGTCGGAACTATTGAATACTGTCGATATTGGTGAACTGTTGTTGGTATTGATGACAATTATTCCTTGTTTATCTGTTGTATGCAGCCATGGACTCTGCAATGCAATGAGTTATTCAGCCGAAGCGATATGCCAAAGATGTCTATCTTGTCGGACTTGCTGTTTAGTTGGGATTTTGCTTTGAGACGCCACCACACTGAACCAAAGGATCTCGATGGTGCCGAACTTCATTGAGGACGCGAAGTTGCAGTACTGATCCTGGTTTTCCTAGTGTATAGTTGTAGTACTGAATCTGGGATGGTCCGTAATGTTTCTCGCCTCCTTGGAGAGTTGTCGTTCCTTCCTTCCTTGTCGGGATGAATGATGCATATGTTTTTGGAGTTTTGTTGATTTCCATTTATATCTTCTTGTGGGCATCGTGGATACATACATGTAATCATCAGCCAATGAATGTATGTTTGCATGGATAGGTTGATGAGAATTATTGTCTGCCAATGAATGTTTGCTGAAAGATGCAATCAAACCAAACGTGCCTACTTTTCTGAGCATCTATATAGAGGAGGACTTGTTTGAGGATCACATACATAATCTATTTGTCCCCGTTGGAGGATCCATGCCTATGTTACTAGATCCATTTGCTTCTGATTGTAAAGCTGCTAGATCACACACTGTTTATTCTTGTAAAATAAGAGAAAAGGGACTGCCCGTGCCATGAACATCAACCAAGGACGGCTTGAACATAACAAGGATAAATTACAAACTTTAGACCAACTGATTTTCGGCATGCTCAAAGAAAGCAGAACATAATTGAATTGCTCGATTGACTTGGAAAGTTAGTTTGCCAAAGCGATAAACAGAGAAAACATTGTAAAGGCAAGTAATCTTCTTTCAAGTCATTCATTAAGAAAAATGAGGTCTCTTTCTTGGAAATAGCAAGGATGCACACCTGCCATCATCGTCATCATGCGGTCTGGCTTGCGCCACCTCACTGATCCGTGACAAGATCTTTATCATGCGGCCTGGCTCACGCCACCTCACTGATCCACGTACATCCCTTCCCTATGGCCATGGAACACTCCCTCCTCCTCCCAAGTCCAAAACAACCTTCTAAAATCATCTCTATCTCTATATATATTAGAAGTAGGGATTCATCCACGTGCGACTTAGGACTTGGGACGCCGGGTGACACAGAGACGAGACTAGGCCGCTCCGGCGAGATTCAGCTCTCTCTGTTAGCTGCTCAGAGGTGCCCGAGTTCATCTTCATCCTACAGGTGAGTAGTGCTCCTGTACCTCACTAGTCACATTTGACTAGTACAGTATTGCCGTATGTTTTCTTGCTCATGTATGTCACTGATTTTTTCTGCTCCGCTATGGTTTTGCTTGCTTTCTAAAATGGTGTGCTCGGAATGATTCTTGTCAACAAATGTCAAGATGAATTGCCAACAAATGAGCATGTTATAGATCTGCACTGGGAGGGCAGGACACCCACATGCATCATCCACTGGGGTTGTACCTCATCTCCCCGACGGGACGCGATGGTGACCCGACCATCCATCCCAATTGGATTGGTTTGAGATTCATTTTGTTTGGGATTGCAGTGTTTGTGCAATTCACCTCCCACATAGATGGAATCCCCATGAAATGCCTGTAGGAAGCCACCTTTTCACATTGCTTAGTGGATACTGGAGATTAGATCGAGGTCCTGATTCACTTCTTCAGTTCTCATTTATTTTCAGAATTTTGCTTGTTCTTCAGGTGATAGTGAGCAGCAGGCGCCCTCCAGTTCCATGGATGACATCGACGACGTGGACATGGGCAGTTTGTATAGCAATATTGTGTAAATAATTCGGATCAAAAAGACATTCCAGTAAAATCAGAGAAATTCTGCACTGGATGCAAAAGTTTCTGTTTTTGCACCATATCAATTCTACTTATCATGCAAGTCATCCCAAAAGATTTACTTGGCACAAACACTAATTTAAACATAAAAACACAATTATCCTAATGCCTTAGATAATCATCAACCAATTTTATCAGTATAATCTCTATTTTGTATTCCCTGATACCTTGGATAATCATCAATGTATTCCCCAAATTTGGAGGAAATTCCATTGGAATCAAGGATTCGTGCTTCCTTTTTTCCCCTAATGATTCTACTTCTCCCTTTATAGGCATTTCTACTATGCGAGAACTAACATCATCCATACATGATGCAGAATGCATGTATTTACAAGAGACATCGTAATTACCCGACGAAAGCGCCAACGCTCCCTCGTCAACGTCGCTGGAATCCTCTCTGATGAGCAACCAAAACCGGCTGCCAGCCAGGGAGCTTCCAACTCCGCCTTGTAAAGGGAGCGGAGCCGGGCGAAGCGACGAGGGAAGCGCGAAGAGCAGTGCGGGTATCCAACCGCGGTTTCCTTCTTCTTCATCATCCGCGGCGCTACCACCTCCTCATCGGAGATGTCGATCGACATCGTATTTGTCTTTTATTTTATTTTGCAATCTACAATATTCAACTTTCATCAACATATCTCACTAGCTTGCAAATAACGAGTCCAAGGGGATTGACAACCCTCTTGCCCGCGTTGGGTGCAAGTGTTTGCTCTTTTGTACGCAGTCGCTCAAGACGGGGGTTGCGTGTTACTCCTGTTGGTTCGATAAACCTTGGTTCTTAACTGAGGAAAATACTTATCCCTATTGTGCTGCATCACCCGTTCCTCTTCACGAAAAATCCAACGCAGATCACAAGTATCACCCCTTCACCCCCGACCAGTCCACAGGTCGCAAACCCTAGCCGCCGCTGTCGTATCCACCCCTCGCCGGCGCCATGGTCTGGCATTGGAATACCAAGGGAAAGCACGACCATGAGGCTGGCTCCTCCTCTGGTAGCCGCCGCGGCAATAGCTCCACGCCGCCAGCACCACCTGCTCTGCCGGCGTTTGCCATCGCGCCGCCTGTAGCCCCGGTGCGCAACATGCCGTACGTCTCCGCCGAGATATGCCGGTGTTATTGGGAGACGGCGATGCCACTCCCGTGGGAAGATGCCCACCTCCCCAACAACTGGCATCTCTCCGCGGATCGGGTGCCAATCCCTCCGGTGCCGACGAGCGGCCGCGCACGCCGTGAGGAGATCGGTCGACGCCGCGCGCGCCTGCCGCCAGATCTCCTACACGACCCTAGGTACGCCATCGCATCGCCGCTGTGGGATACGTGGCTCCGTGACGAGCACGATCTACGGCGGCAATCTTTTTTCGCCGGTCGTCCTCCTAGTCCACGTCGCCCGCGTCGTGCTGGTGCAGAGAGCCCACACCAAACGCGCGGGCGCAGGCATGTGCGCGGCCTCACGCCGACGCCATCTCCGTCCCGTCTCCGCCACCACCACCTCCCATGACCCAGGAGGAGGAGGCCGAGCTCATGACGCGTGTCATGGAGGACTCCATGAACACGCACGATGAACGCCAATGGGTGGGCCTGGAGACGGTGTTGCCCCTCTCTGCGGCCGACGACGTGGCCATCCCGAAGCTGGAGCAGGCCGTTGTGATGAAGGAGGAGGTGGTGGACGAGCAGCCCCTTGCCGCGTGGAACCCGTAGCTAGTGGGCCAGCAGTGGGGTTGGTCGACCACGGCGACGGAGATGGCTGACGCGTTGGGTGTCAGCCCATGGGCGCCCACGCCACCGCAGTCACTGGTGCAGGAGAGGAGGAGCCACATGAGGAGGTGGTGCAGGCGCCGCCAGCGCCTCCGGTCTGGCAGGGGCCGCCAGCCCACCTTTGGCAGCCTCCTCCGTACGTCGACCTCACCAGCGACAACGACGAGTAGGACAGCGCTCCTGAAGACGACGGCGGACTCACCGGCGACGGCGGCCTTATCTATCTTAATTTCATGTTTTTTAGTTTTATTAGCTTAAGTAAGAACTGCTGAACGTGGCTACTATTGATATGTGGTTTAACGTATATATTTATGCTTTTTTATTATTTGCAACGCTTATTTTAGTTTTATTGGGCCCAAATTTGTAGTCCGAAAACGCGGACAATTTGGGGCAAGCCGGGCCGGTTGGACGCGTCGACGCCCGCACGACCGCAAACAGACGGGCGTATCCATTTGCCACTCCTAAACGTACGAAATCCGGATAAAACGGACGTCCGTTTGAGGTCTAGCGTAGGAGTTGCCCTAAGTTTGTGTGTTCAGGTGACTAATTTTTGCATTGTAAATTAAGTATTCCAAAATTCCGAAATGTCATTCTGAAACCTTGGCGTAGTTAGCCATCAGCTGGCTTTCAAACCCGCTATTTTCTTTTCCCTCATTAAAAGAAAGCAACATCATAGCACACACGGACTTTCTGATGGGCGCGACGTGCCGCTGCGCCTTCTGTAGGGTACATTCATGAATCATCATGGTTGTATTCCGTGGATGTGATATTATGAGCCACTAAGAATAGTACTTTATCGAAAGAAAAACTCTTGAAATCATACATGCATTCACAATAAAAGCATACTCTCAATGGTACGATTTTTAGTCTATAATGAGGCGAGAGAAAACAATATGTAACCAACTAATGTCTTTTCCAAGGAAGACCTAACTAATAAGTATAATAACAAACTAAAAAAAACACTGCATGGCTGTCTGGAGTATGCATCACATAGGATGAGAAACCTTGTATTCTTTCCAGGTCAAAAAAAGAAGAAGAAGAAACCTTGTATTCTTTGATGCAACGTTAACGCAGCTCTTTTTGGGGATGCGTGAGGCCGTCAAGTAGGTGGCTGGGCATAACGCGGCGGCACATTGGGCAAGTGTTCGCCGTGGGCAACCACCGCGAAAGGCAGGAGCGGTGGAACGGGTGCGAGCAACCAGGCAGCCTCACAGCGTCTTGATCCCCCGACACGTCCGACAGGCATATGCTACACTCGGCGATATCCACGACGACCGTCACCCAGATCATGAGAGACACGTCAATGTCGTAGCGATCCGCCGGGGCACCGAGGCCAGGAAGGAGGACGAGCTCGGCGACATGGTCGGGCAGGAACTTGTCGGCCCAGTTACCGCGGGCGAGATCGAACCCCTCGACGACCGGCGTCTCCTTGAGCATCTTGTGGACGGCGTCGCTGCAGGCCCGGTGGGTTCCGAAGGTGGTCTTGGCGTCGCGGATCGGGAACACCTCGTAGAAATCCTGGGGCGCATCGTGCCGGATGCATTCTCCTGCCTTGGAGCCCGGCTTACGCAGCTCGTAGCTCGCAACCAACTCGCCGAGCAGCTTCACGACGCACCGCTTGTTTTCGTGGCGATTGACCCGCCTCTTGACGGTGGCTTCTCCGCGGATTTGGCACTCCGCGGCCCGGGACGGCATGTTCCTGAACGGCGATGGCAACGACGACGCTGCCATTGAATCGAGCTAGGTCTCCCCGAGGAGTCTAACCTATTGCTAGATTCGCTGAGCACCGTTATTAAGGAGTAAAGGAAAGGTGGTACCGTGCGTATATAGAAAGACTAGACGCTCGTCGTGCCAGGGTTTGACCCTATTCCAATTCTGTACTACATCTACTATCTATCTACTATACCCCTATAAAAAGACGAAAGACGGAGATACAAACAATATCAACCGTTTATTTACGAGATCCAAAGGTCCAAACCTTCCCAATGTTTAACAGAGCAAGCCACTGATCTCACGCATCCCACCATCGACCACTGATACTTCCGTAGCCACGACGCCACGACTTCTGGCCAGTTGATGCCCGTGACTCTCCTCCTCTGCCATGGAAGGACACGTCCCCCACCCCACCCCAACGCACGGATCACACTTCCCACCCACCCTCCCATCCCGCTCCCGAGGAACCGCCGCCGCCACACACCGCTCACACCCCCCTCGCCGCCGGACGTGGCCTCCCTTGCCCTCTCCTTCTCCCCGACCGCGAGAAGGGAAGGCAAGGCGGGAGAAGAGGGAGGGAGATCCACCACGACCCGTCGTCAGGTCATGCGGCGCTCCCAGACCCGTCGGCGTCGAGCTCCTCTGCTCCGGCAGATTGGGAGTGTGGGGGCGGCAACCTGCTCTTTCTCGGGACGCCGCCGTTCCTCTGCTCGGGCTGCCCCAACTCCCAGCGAGCGACCACGGCGCCGGACACAGCCACGCACCGGCCCGGCAGCCATGGAAGGTCAGGGGCCTTGGTCCGTCTGCCTCTTTTCCATGGAAGGCCTGGGGCCTGATGCGGTTTGGCCGCTCCCCTGCTTCCCTCCCTGATGCGCGCAGGCAGTTGCAGCACCTACAAGACGGTCTGCTTCTTCTCCATGGAGGTGTCGCCGCTGCTCCGACCCTAGCGCCGGCCGGCGCCATGGAAGGTATCTCTCTGCTCTCCCTCCCTCCCTCTCTCTCATGCTCTGCTCTCGGCGCCATCGGATTTGCTTGCTGCACAGCACCACATTAGCCGAGGTCTGAGAAGAAGAAACCTGAAATTTTATTCCTTCAGAGACGGGAGGAGAGAAGAAAACTGAAAACTGTACCCCGTTAGCTTGCTAGAGTGCATCTATCTATCTGTTCATGTGCATGTCACTTGTGAATCTTTCTTGTTTCAAGTTAGTCTTCTTATTGGGATAAATGGGAAAGTATACGGATGACTTGTTGAGCCCTGTTTGACTGACAGTATATATTCTTGTTTTCTTTGAATACATTATCAGCACTTGTATTTGTAATATGTATGCTCAAGACAATGGTGATGTTTCACTAACTTTAAGATGATGATGATTCAGTCATCTTCTAGACACATTCAAGTCTGGGAAGGTTGCATTCCCAGACCATGTCACAACTCTTGAAATAATTCTTTATCACCTCTCAAGCTGGGTTTTTTTCATAATGAACGATGGTGGTTTCAGACCAACATCAGCTACTGTGATGCACTTCTTTACCTGTATCATCAGGTAATATATAACAACGAATGAAAATGTTTTCAAGTGGTCCGTATTTACCTGTACTGGGGTATATGCATCTGCAAATTAGTCTAGCCATGTGCCCATGTATGTGACAAACAATGCTTCTCCTGCAAATTTTCACACCAATTTGTCCGTCTGTTGTTTAGCTTTTCTACTTATGAAAATAAAAAATATTAGTGACAAATCAGCCTTCTCCATTAACCATTGGGTGTTGTGCTTCTATGCTATATGAACAGGTTTCGATTGGGCCGCTCACCTCCCTGATGCGCGCACGTTCAGGTTCTTCCCTTCCTGGGACCCCGCTCTCTCGCTGTTCCGACGCCATGGATGGACACATGTAAGTACTTCTCTTGTCTCCCCTTACACTTGGTCTCCTTGCCTGAATTTGCACCTGGATGGTCAGTTATACTTGTATGGTTGCACCTCTGTATTCTCATTGTTCAGAATCTGCATAAAATATGTCCTTTTTTTGTCGATTGATGTTGAGACAATCTTTCTTGTTATCTAATTTGAAAGAAGTAGCTTATTTTCCTTTCTATTCCCCCCTGTTCCAGTTTGGATTTATTATTCCTTTGGTCTTCTTTGCTACATGCAAATTGAACATCTATTTGCTTGCTGGCCCCTCTGGGGGAAATGATCTTACATGAGCCTGCAGTCGAAGTTGTGATCTTGCTGGCTCCCCAAGAAAAATGACAGGTTACCTTATGCCTCAGTTTCTCATAGCATCAGAGTTGTTGTGCTGCTCGGAGATCAATCGCTGTACGCTGGCCACTTACCTGTTGCTGGTGAGCCATGCCGGGTGAAAATATGTTCTTTGGTTGAATTATTAAGTCGGCCGCCTTGCTCCTGTAGTATTAATTTTGTCCAGTGGCTGATATCTGTTTTTATTGGGCATGGTTGACTGTTCCATGCTCTAGATAAGATTTATGATTTTTTTTGTTGATTCTTTTGATTTTGTTGGTTGATATGTTCAGATAGTGCCTCCTTGCTGTTGTTGCTCACCACTGGAGCCGCTTCTTCTAACCATGATTTTCTTTTGAGATTTTTGGTTTGCTGTGTATGCTCGAGTGTTTTCCTTGTCCATTTTTGCGTGTTGCTGCTTCAGGCCGTGGGTGGTCTGCTTAGGCTGTGTGCTGTTGCATCATCCAGGTTTGGTCCGTGTACATACTGCACCAGCCTGAGAGTTTGATTACTAATCTGCATGTGCTTTTGTTATGGGCAGTGCTACTCTTGAATTTACTGATTTTTGCATGGTGCCTGGCTCTTTGGCAGGTGCCTTCATGTTTTTAGAGCATGAGTTCATGACAGTTTGCAAGCGTACGATGTCTGATGATTGCCTGCATACACGGACGATATCATATGAACCCACTAAATATAGTTACCACAACCAGTGATCTCAATGTTTTTCATATTACAATGTGATAATCACAGTAATTTTCAGATTACAAGAAGCATTATGTTGCATTACATAATACATCATCTGAAAGAACAACACATGACCTAATTAATTTAGTGGTTCTGTACTTCACCAAAGAGCAGGCAAATATTTGGATACTACTAAATATTATAGGATGAACAATGCAAATCCATCCCAAATTGTATAGCTTGCTATACACAAATAATGAACTTTTTATGTTTTTTATTTTCTAGGCGACTGGTGTCAGGTTCTGAGGGCTAAGAAGAGGGATGCCGGAAACATATACGTGTTCAACATCATAGGCGTATTTGAAGTTGAACACCAAGGAGAACAAATATGTCCTACATCGAGATGGAGCGCATAGTGCTCGATCAGTTGGATCAGTCAGGTAGAATCATGGTCTTCATGGTCAATCGTTGTTTTTTCAGTAATCAAACTTCCAAATGTCATCTCTCTACTTTAGCAATAAAAACATATTTTTCATTCCTTCATGACTACTTGTCAATTTCTTCATGGTTCGATTTATCTTGCTGTTGACTAGATCATCAACGATTCTTTGTATTTTGAGATCACATGGATGTGATTCCATCAACCATATAATTTTGAACTTGATAGATCCTTAGTTCCTGAACTTTGAAGTTGATGGATCCTTTGTTCCTCTGTTGGATAGTACATGAATGGACTGACAAGTCAACAAAGTTGATGCATACTTGGTATATGAAGTTTGATGCTATTACCAAGATATGGGCTGAATAATATATGTATAAATCCGTTGACTGAAACTTCAATTAGTCTCGCACTCCTGTTTGCAACGGTACAGTTATAATCCCCATAAAACTTCAATTAGTCTCGCACTCCTGCTTGCAACCGTTGACTAATACTATTATAACTAACTATCCTTTGTTACCTCATCACTGAAACTTGCAGATGTTTGACCTTAAGATGCCCGACTCTACTACATGAAAGAAAATTATATATGTATAAAGGTTGGGCTCTACTACATCAACAACAACAACAACAACAAACAAAGCCTTTAGTCCCAAACAAGTTGGGGTAGGCTAGAGGTGAAACCCATAAGATCTCGCGACCAACTCATGGTTCTGGCACATGGATAGCAAGCTTCCACGCACCCCTGTCCATGGCTAGTTCTTTGGTGATGCTTCAATCCTTCAGGTCTCTCTTTACGGACTCTTCCCATGTCAAGTTCGGTCTACCCCTGCCTCTTTTGACAATATCAGCACGCTTTAGCCGTCCGCTATGTACTGGGGCTTCTGGAGGCCTGCGCTGAATATGTCCAAACCATCTCAGACGATGTTGGACAAGCTTCTCTTCAATTGGCGCTACCCCAACTCTATCTCGTATATCATCATTCCGGATTCGGTCCTTCCTTGTGTGGCCACGCATCCATCTCAACATGCGCATCTCCGCCACACCTAACTGTTGCACATGTCGCCTTTTAGTCGGCCAACACTCAGCGCCATACAACATTGCGGGTCGAACCGCCGTCCTATAGAACTTGCCTTTTAGCTTTTGTGGCACCCTCTTGTCACAGAGAATGCTAGAAGCTTGGCGCCACTTCATCCATCCGGCTTTAATTCGATGGTTCACATCTTCATCGATATCCCCATCCTTCTGCAACATTGACCCCAAATATCGAAAGGTGTCCTTCTGCGGCACCACCTGCCCATCAAGGCTAACATCCTCCTCCTCCTCGTGCCTAGTAGTACCGAAAGCGCACCTCATGTACTCGGTTTTAGTCCTACTAAGTCTAAAACCTTTCGATTCCAAAGTTTGCCTCCATAACTCCAACTTCCTGTTGACCCCCGTCCGACTCTCATCGACTAGCACCACATCGTCCGCAAAGAGCATACACCATGGGATATCTCCTTGTATATCCCTTGTGACCTCATCCATCACCAAGGCAAAAAGATAAGGGCTCAAAGCTGACCCTTGATGCAGTCCTATCTTAATCGGGAAGTCATCAGGGTCGCCATCACTTGTTCGAACACTTGTCACAACATTATCGTACATGTCCTTGATGAGGGTAATGTACTTTGCTGGGACTTTGTGTTTCTCCAAGGCCCACCACATAACATTCCGCGGTATCTTATCATAGGCCTTCTCCAAGTCAATGAACACCATATGCAGGTCCTTCCTTTGCTCCCTATATCTCTCCATAAGTTGTCGTACCAAGAAAATGGCTTCCATGGTCGACCTCCCAGGCATGAAACCAAACTGATTTTTGGTCACGCTTGTCATTCTTCTTAAGCGGTGCTCAATGACTCTCTCCCATAGCTTCATTGCATGGCTCATCAGTTTAATTCCACGGTAATTAGTACAACTCTCAACATCCCCCTTGTTCTTGAAGATTGGTACTAATATACTCCGTCTCCATTCTTCTGGCATCTTGTTTGCCCGAAAAATGAGGTTGAAAAGTTTGGTTAGCCATACTATCGCTATGTCCCCGAGGCCTCTCCACACCTCAATGGGGATACAATCAGGGCCCATCGCCTTGCCTCCTTTCATCCTCTTCAAAGCCTCCTTGACCTCCGACTCCTGGATTCGCCGCACAAAAAGCCTGCTAGTATCAGCAAAGGAGTCGTCCAGATCAATGGTAGAGCTCTCACTCACCCCATTGAACAGCTTGTCAAAGTACTCCCGCCATCTATATGCTTAATCTCCTCGTTCTTCACCAGGAGTTGATCTGCTCCGTCCTTGATGCACTTGATTTGGTCAACATCCCTCGTCTTCCTCTCTCGGATCTTGGCCATCTTATAGATGTCCCTTTCGCCTTCCTTCGTGTCTAACCGTTGGTAGAGGTCCTCATACGCCCGGCCCCTTGCTTCACTCACAGCTTGCTTTGCGGCCTTCTTTGCCATCTTGTACTTCTCTATGTTGTCTGCACTCCTATCCAGATATAGGCGTCTGAAACACTCTTTCTTCTCCTTAATTGCCTTCTGGACACCATCGTTCCACCACCAGGTATCTTTAGCTTCTCTTCTACTTCCCCTGGACACTCCAAACTCCTCTGAGGCCACCTTACGAATGCAAGTCGCCATCTTCATCCACATGTTATATCGAAAGAAGAAATATTATATGAAGTTCCAAAGTTATTTTGTTATTTGCGAAAGTCTGATGCATTTCAAACTCTGTTGCTTTGCTGCAGGACAATGAAGAGGAAAAGGATAAGTGTGGAGGAGCTCAAGGAAAATAAGAGGCGTGGAATAAGGAATAAAGAAGGATGGGATGGGAGCTCACAACCTCCAAGCCAACGGCAAAGTAAGGCCTCACGCTGAATTTGTACTTCCAGTAAATAAATGGACTTCCTTTTTAGGTTTAGCGACTGAAACCAGTAAATCTATTTTACTCCATATTGTTGCAGCTTCATTAACTGTCCCTATCACATCTTGAAACCAGCATTAGTTGAGGCTACAAGATTTAATACATCTTTCTATTGATACAAAGATTGGAACTCAGGTATATAAAAGGTAATCAGATTTTTTCAGGAGTCATGTCTGCTCCAGCAAATAAGTTCTTGAGGGCATAGAACAAATCTTTACATAAACCATTATTATTTTTATTTACTTCCAGTTATAACACGTCAGTCCATGCTTGTCAAATTTGTGATCCTTATAATGGTCTTTGCGGAAAAGAACAGACACACACTTGGTTTGCATAACTGATAGTGAAAGTGTAAAAATGATGGTAATATCAGTGTTCAACTTTGTACATCTGAATTTTTTGTCAACAGAGAAACATGATGTAAGTGGTTGCCTCATTGTGAGATGCATGCTGATGCATCCTTTTTTAATCGTATCTCTTCTCTATATATACATTAGGTCAGCCTCGATATGAAGGTTTCTGCTCACGGTGCACATAATTCCAGTTTATTTTAGATACATTTCCTGTATATTGTAGCCTAAAGGTTATAGTTCACTTTTCTCTTTTGGGTGAGTTGAGCTTAGACCTTGTGTTGGCAAGAGAGAAGGAGCATAATAAAGTTAGTTTATAGCACTCCTGGAGTGCCTCTCCGCTGCTTCTGACCAATTATCAATGTGAGACTGATTGCACTCTTGTTGTGGTTTGACAAGACTTGAATAATATGAAAAGTCATGTTCTGCTACCTATAAATTATAGCTCCATTCGTCCATAGAAAATACTTTGCTGAAGAGACAACAATGTTTAGTTTCAGGCCGTGTCTTCCTTTGTTTCACGGTTGTTTAAACATTGTAGCGTCGTTGCTCTTGTCGGCATTCATTAGGTTGATGACCCATTCCCTTCTTAATATATTTATACACGCAGTTCTCAATATGTGCGGTAGGTTGCTTTTCTCTCTCTTCATATTAACAAGATGTTCTCAATATGCCGCATCGGGAACGTCTATGAAGAGATTAACCATTTGAAGACTCGGTTACCTGGTTTTATTTTAAATAAAGTTGTATGTGTGAGGGAAAGAGAACAATAAATGTATGCATGAACTAACAGTGCTGCTAAGAATTTAGGTGTGTGTAAAATTGGTTTGATGAATACCCTGATCTTGTTAGTTGGCTGTTTGTAACTAACATCGTACAGTCCTTTAATGATGATCAATATATTGTTGTTTCCATCGAAAGATAAAATATGCCAGGAATGACATGTTGTTGATAACTTTTTTGGTTCGCTGAAGCGTGAGTGAGGTCGAAGGAGAGCATGACATATTAGTCCGAGGTGGTGTCGTCACTGAGGATGTGTAGAGCAAACTGCCGCACTTAGAGCATCTATGACCCCATCCCCTCCCCAACTTTGTCACCTTTGCCACGACCCAAGAGAGATAAGAAAAAGGCCGGCTATCCGCAAACCCTCAAGCTCATTTCATATATGGGGAAGAAATTAGGGTGTTCGGGCAGTCCACTACATCGTACACGGCCCATCCCAGACAATTTAGGGGGACATTACTCCATGGATGGACAAATGAGGTCCAAAGTGGACACGTCCGGACATTGTTTGGATGTGTCAACGGACATACATGGGGTGGGTCATATTTGCTCAGTCCAATTACAAATGCTTTTATCCCTTTAGTAGGAGAGGTTAGGATAGATCGAACAATAACTTCTTAATGATACGTGCGTTGCACGTGCACGTTTACTAGTTGTCCCTCAAACTATACTAGATTGAGCCCTGCACGGAGCGATGCCGGAACGTTCTTTGTACAAAGTCCTTGCCTTCTGTAGGTAGATGAATTGTCTTTGCCTTTTTTCTCGATTCAGATATGACGTGAACAAGGCAAACTCTTGTGTACACGTATTGGTAATCAGCAACGCAACGGCTTGGAAACAGCCGCAGCGACCGACTCGTATATGGGACGTACATGTAGGGTACGTACTCCATATCTTGCGCCTAGACTCTGGTCGAGACGTCCAAAGTGCAAACTACCGATTTAGATCGCTTCGCCAACTTGTAATCCAAGCCACAGCCACCCCACCTCTGCCGCCGGAAACCTACCAAGAAGCAGATCGATCCAAGGACACGACGAGACCGACGAGCGAGGAGATGCCGGCACCGAACGTCGTCGACCAGGTGCGCGACGACGCCATCGTTGGCGCCGTTTTCGGCTCCGCCGTCCACTTCGTCCAGGGCGTCTGCACCTCCCCAAACGGGAGCCGCCTCGCCGGCGGCTTTCGGGCGGTCAACGGGCTCACCGTCGGCCGTTGGGCAGCCTGGTTTGGCGCCGTCAAGTCGACTAGCTGCACCGTGCAGCATGTTTCCCCAGGTTACCCCTTTGAAGCCACGGTCGCCTTGGGTGTCACCGACACCGTCTTCTCCATGCATCACGGGCCGCGCGTGGCCCTCCGCTCCGGGCTCAGAGCTGCGGCGGTAGGCGTGGTCTTTGACATGGTCATGTATAGCCTAAAACGCTCTGCTTGCACAGCTGGGGTTCCGGCCACCCCACGTCACGTTTGATTGGTGTTAGCTTCTGTTTACTTTGCTTGTCGAACTATAAATTTTTTATCTGTCGATTATAGAGTGTAAAAACAAATACTCCTGTATTGTTACTGTTATGTTACTTAAGTAGCCGTTCCAATGAAAAATTCGGTGCAACAATAAAAATATTCTGAATGTTAGAAAGGGGTGCACGCACGATTTGGCCTCTCCTAACGGCCGACCGTTGCTCAACTCGAAGCCTCGATTTCCAAACTCATCCACCTTCCTGTGCGGCTCATCGGAGGCCATCCCCTTGATCTGGCCGTCTTTGCGTCGTCCTCTGGCAACCAACTCTCAAGTAGCGGAGAGAGGGAGGGGGGGGGGGGGGGGGGGGGGGAGAGAGAGAGAGATAGAGGGTCAACTACTAGGTAGTTGGTCGTAGCAGTAGAAGAAGTTACACATCTCACTGGCATGGTAATTGAGACATGGGCAATGTAGGGGAGACTAAGTTGCACTTCGATTCGTAGCAACAGTGAAAATTGTACATCCACAAGTAGAGGAACAGTTGCACATTGACTTCTAGACAGTTGATCGGGATAGTATACGAAGTTGCACATCTCACAAATAGGGTAGTTGGGGCGGGGGTGCAAGCACTGGAAACTACACTCCCACAGATAAGGAGGGGAGAGTTGCACATTGATCGATAGACAGTTGGTCAGGATAGCAAACAAAATTGTACATCTCACTGGTACGGTAGTGTGGATGGGGCTGCGAACAGTGACAATTGCATGTCCACACGGGTAGAGAAAATCTTGCACATTAGTATGCAGTTTGCCAGGGCAAGAGATAAAATTACTCATCTCACTCAAAGGGTATTTGGGGCGGTTGTACACGAATATAAAAAAGTTGCACACACCTACCATATCAAAATGGGTTTTGAAAACTTGGTTGTTGTAGTATTAAAGTTGCATCTTGTAGCATCAAAATTGGAGAACGGGTCATGTGCTATGATTGGTGGTTTGGTTGCTAAACAGATTCATGACACCACTACTCGCACCAAGCACGATATTACTTGGTTCTTCAGCAAAAGTTCAATCTTTAATGTTTAATGCTTCCCATTGGGTAGCATCTACGAGGTGTCTCAGCTTTTAATCATCTTCATCATTTGGCTTCACCATGTTCGCGTGCTAGCGCATGAGTTTTGCTTTCTTATGATCTACGAAATACCGCTGCAGATGGGAAGTGAGCGGAAGATAACATACAACTTTTTGAGAAGCTTTATTTCTGGCCCATTTGTATCGAGAAGCATTGCACACTGGTGATACGTCTCCAACGTATCTACTTTCCCAAACACTTCTGCTCTTGTTTTGGACTATAATTTGCATGATTTGAATGAAACTAACCCGGATTGGCACTGTTTTCAGCAGAACTACCTTTGTGTTATTTTTGTGCAGAAATAAAAGTTCTCGGAATTGGACGAAACTTTTTGTGAATTTTTCTAGGAATTATAATGAATTATGAAGCAAAGACCCACCGGAGGGGGCGTGCGTGTGGCCCACGAGGCAACACGGCGCGGCGACCCCCCTAGGTAGCGCCCTGTTGTGTGGTGGGGCCCACAAGGCTCCCCCGACCCTATATCCAGTCCTATAAATTCACATATTCGGAGAAAAGGATTAGAGAGAAGTTTTCATCAAGATCTACGAGACGGAGCCGCCACCACCTCCTGTTCTTCCTCAGGAGGGCTGATCTGGAGTCCGTTTGGGGCTCCGAAGAGGGGGTTTCGTCGTCGTCGTCGTCATCAACAACCCTTCTCCATCAACTATTCCATGATGCTCACCACCGAGAGTGAGTAATTCCTTTGTAGGCTTGCTGGTCGGTGATGAGTGTGGATGGAATTGATCATGTAATTGAGTTAATTTGATAGGGCTTGATCCCTAGTATCCACTATGTTCTGAGATTGATGTTGATATGACTTTGCTATGCTTAATGCTTGTCACTAGGGCCCGAGTGCCATGATTTCAGATATGAACTTATTATATTTTCTATGAATATGAAAGTGTTCAGATCCTATCTTGCAAGTTGTATGCACCTATTACGTGTCTTGATCCGCATACCCCAAGGTGACAATAATTGGGATTCTTTCCGGTGATTGCCGTAGTTTGAGGAGTTCATGTATTCATCATGTGTTACTGCTTTGTTCTGGTTTTTTTTATTAAAAGGAGGCCTTAATATCCCTTAGTTTCCAATAGGACCTCGTTGCCACGGGAGGGTAGGACAAAAGATGTCATGCAAATTCTTATCCCAAGCACGTATGACTATATACAGAATACATGCCTACATTATATTGATGAATTAGAGCTAGTTCTGTGTCGCTCTAGTGCATAACTGTTACATGATTGATGTCATCCATATCTTTCTATCGCTGCACCATGGCCTACGCTTTACATATACTGAATCTTGCTAAGTTACCACTGTCACTACTGTTACAAAATCGCTGCTATCACTGTTACTGCTACTACAATTATTTGTCATGCTACTAAACCTTTACTGCACAGAGATATCCCAGGTGTGTTTGAATTGACAACTCAACCGTCAAGACCGATAAATATTCATTGGCTCCCCTTGTGTCGAATCAATAAATTAGGGTGAAATACTACCCGTGAAGACTGTCACGATGTCACACCCTGTGTTTGTACTACTTCGTTATGATTATGAGTTTAAAATTTTGGACCAATTAAATCTTTTTGTGTGCCTATGTATGCTTGAATAGATTGATATTTGCTTGTTTGTTTGATTGTGTTTGGTTTACAAGAAATCCTTCTGCCATCAAAAATCATCTCCTTGATACAAACCCTTGCCCAATGATCATGCCATGTGTATAGGACCAAAAACTATTTTCATAAAATGTTATTTTGGCCAAAAAGCATTTATTCAATTTAGGTTTTCAAAAACTCCTGAATTCAGGTTTGTGCTACAAGTCCTCAAATTAGGGTGAATGTTTTGCCCCAAAGACTTTATTTGGAACCTACCATATATAGGACTTCCCAAAACCACCAAATGTTATTTTTAAAGATTATTTTCATTTTTTATTTAAAGGATTTTTCTTAAGGCCAGAAATGGTCTGTTATAGGGAAATTTATTTTTATGCTTTCAAAATATTTGAGAAAATTTACAGAAACTCTGTGGATATATATTTTCAATATATAAGAGTTTCAACACATGGTCATGTACAAAAAATTGGACAAAACCCTCCAAAACCCTTTCTACCGATTTCAAGCATTTGAAATATTTCTATAAGACATTTTCTCAAATAAATCTAGGAAAATTCCAGAATGTCACACTTGCCGTGTGTGATGATCTTGCCAAGTTTCATCTCAATCCCAATAATTTTGGTTCACCAAAATGCCCCCAAACCCTCTCTGTCCAGATCCAAATTTGAGCAATTTGCATTGTCAAGTATCTCTTATTGAGCTCAAACTTTGTGGACAAGTCCTAATCCCCAAATGATGCCACTACACTAAGTGGTGCATCAAGGAGAATAGATTTGCATGCCTAGATCTAAGGAAACCCGATTCTGTTGATTTCTAGGGTTTATAAAGTTTGCATTGGCAACTTTCTTCAAATGAGCTCAAATTTGGTGATCAACCTTATTATTATCTACCATTTGATCATGTTAAATATCATGGCCATTAGAATCTTTTACATTGCCTAAATAATCATCAAACACCTTCTGGTGAAATGGTAAAACCCCTGGTTTCACTTCTTCTACTATTCTCCTTGACCTCATTTTTCTACCACACCTCCACCTAGTCACCTTGCACCTCCAGTAGAAGTCTCAGGGCAGCAGCTCAATCATTGGTGGGGTAAAACCCCACTTTTCCCCCCTCTGTATTCAACAAACCAACAACATTTCTACCTCATTTCCTTCTTACCCTGGCTTCCCTTGCTCCCTAAGTTTCCCAGAGCATCTCCAGACCATCCAGGTGCGAAGGGACAAAGTGGGGCATGCCCAGAGCGCGTGCAGCATGCCATGGCATGCAATACGTGTGCTCTGGAGTGCGCTACAGTGCTAGCCCGCACTGTAGCCTCCCCCATCCCGAGCCATCCGACAGCCTTGGGATGCGGGAGCATGTCCCCCGAGGCCTCCTCGGCGTCCGGGACACGCCTCCATGTTGCCCCCCTCCTCTATGTCCTTCCGGTGGCCTCCTTGCACACGCGCCATGGCTGCCCGGTTCGGCCAACCCCGAGCCTCGCACGCGTGCGCTCCCCCACCCCTCTATTGCTTCCTTTGGTCGTAGACCACCTCCACGAACGCCACTGAGACACCCCGGCCTCCTCTCGCGGCCTCTAGAGCCCCTGCAGCAAACTCCGGTGGGCTTCGCCTATGGTGGATCGCGCCCCGGCTATATAAGCCCTTCCCAAGCCCTTCTATCCATCTCCTTTGCCCTCTCCCACCTCCAATCGACCACCGGTAGCACCCTACCTCCCCTCGAAGCCCCTGTGCTCGGGATCAACCGGAGCTCCGCCGCATCGGGACCACCGTCGATCTCCGGGAATAGCCCCCTCCGACCCCATTTTTTCCTCTGTTGGTCCTCTCTCATCGCCCTGACCCATTCCCCTCCTTCTCCCGCTCATTTTGCAGCTCCGGACAACCGGAGCGTTAACCTCCCGAGACCACGCCGCCTGACTTCATCGTCGCCGGTGAACAAGAGCACCTTCGGCACCCCGTCCACGTCCACCCGAACGGTGGCAGCCTCCCGGTTCCATTTCCGCCCTCGGCCACCCTTGTCATGCCCCCAGTCATTGACGGTGAGCTTGCCGTCCTCCCTGGTCAGAGGTTGACGACGACCCTGGCGGGGCCGCTCGTCAGTGTCCCACCTCTCTTCCGCCTCCTCTCTCCCTCTGTGGCTGGGCCCCATGCGTCAGGATTAAAACCTGACGGCGCGCACACGCCTGGCTCGGCTCGGGCCACTTTGGCTCTGGGCCGGCCCAACTGCGAGTCAATCTGGCCCATGGCCAGCAGAGCCCTTTCCTTTTTCTTTTTCCTTATGTTTTTGCAAAAATTCTACAGGGTTGAATAATTATCCAAATTCAATAATTCCACTTCCTAAAATTTTGTAATAATCCAACCTATTTAATTGTGCCACTTGTTTACCATTTGAAGAAAGTTTTATGTGATGTTTGTATTTAAAACCCTATTTTGAATATTTAAAGCCTTTGTTAAAATACTTTTCACCATTTTTGATACTCTAAAACCAGAAACCAATAATTTTAGTATTTTTAGTTTTCACCCTACTATTTTACAAAGATGGTTTGACATTTTTTGGAGTGGTGTATTTTCCCTATTTGTTTCGTGGCCTTATTTTTGCCTGTTATATTGCGACGATAGATTGCGTTGTTGATGAAGGGAGTTGGACTAGAAGGATTTGAAGACCCTGAAGACTTTGTTGAGCCAGGCAAGCATCCCCTTGACCATGTCTAAGAAACATTTTATGCATGTCCTATAGCACTTTAAATTGATGCATCGGAATCATGATGATTATGGTGACCACCTTGATGGGTTGCCTCTATTACTTTCCTTGTTGATACTTGCATGACATGACTTTACTTTCTGCTTAGAGTTGTGTGGGTTGGAAGTAGATAGGTTGCTTAAGTAGTTGCTACGCAAATGGGACGGGAATATGCATGGTGATGGGAAATAAAAGTGTTTTCAAAGACTTTTCGAAAACCCCATCGGGTGCCACTAATGCCCGAGGGAGATGATGTGGAGCTAGGTAACCACTTGATAAAGAAGTGGTGTAACGAGGCAAGTTGTGTGTGTGTTTTCGAAAACGAAGAGATTTAAGATCTGCTGGCCGTCCCAACCTTACATGTGCGACCACGATACCCCTTATGGGATGGGGCTTTGATGATTAGTTTGGTCAATGCTAGCAGAGAGCCCACATTACTAGTGGCGGGTGTGGCATGGTCACTCTTGATACAGGGTCGTGCTTGAAAGGACGACCATGGGCTGTTTTCACAGACACCGGGCACACCGTTGCGTACCCTCATGGATGGTACGTGTGATGTACATCATGAGGGATGGTACCAACGAGTGGACTCTTTGTTCAGTATTGTCAAGGGAAAGGCATTGTTCGGGTGCTTGCCTCAAGTACCTAAGGTACCGCGAGTCATGGATGACACGCATGTTCCCCGAGTCTTGTGGGTAACGCGCGCAACCTGTGTAGAGTGTGAAACTATTCGAATAGCCGTGTCCATGGTCATGGACAGTTGGAGGTCCTGTTTAAACTATGTCTGATGTTTTCACTAAACTTGGTGTGTGTGTGGGGGGGGGGGGGGAGAAAATACTTGGGTTGAGTCAGGTGACTTGACATGTTAATTGAACATGAGATGTTCAACCTCTATTCATATTGATATCAGTAACATGTTCATATGGATACCGTAATCTCATGATGCATGCGTACAAGTTGATAGGACATGCCATTGCACTCAAAATTAGCTTTCGGCAAAATTACCTATTTAGTGTTATATCATGCATTGTTATACCTTGTTCCAAAACATGGGTTGCTTGCGAGTACATTCAAAGTACTCATTGGCTTTCCATTGGTTATTTAATTGGCAAGGCATGGAAGAGCAGGAATATGGAGAAGAATACCTTGGTGACGATCATGCGAATTAGGACACTTCCCAGTCAGAATGCTTGTAGGGTTAAGGCAGATGGCATGGGTCTATGCTATCTTTCAAGATTTCCGCTGCGAGTCTATGTTTGTTGTTTGGCCTTCATGGCCCTATCTATGTAAGACTTGACCATAATAGTCATATTTGTGTAAGACTGTATGTAATGGATGTAAGACTCTTGATTATTCAGCTTCTGTGTGTTTAGTGAGCATTCATATCTGGGATCACTATACACGTGCATTCGGTGATCACGACTTATGAGTCGGGGTCCCCACAGAGCTGGTATCAGAGCCATCCTAACTGTAGGAAGCCTTAGTTAGGATGGACGTTAGTTAGGATAATACCCCTTTTAAAAACTACACCTAGTACCTATACTTAGGAGTTTCTACACTTCTTATCTCTTCTAGTCTCATTTCAAACCTTACTGACACCCCTCTGATTAAACCATTGTAGATGGCCGTCGTACCCAAGTACCTCCTAGCATCCTCCTTTCCCCTACTTTTTGATGATAGCCTGGAGAAGTGCCAGTTTCGCTGACCTACCGTTTTCCTCTACCACGAGCACTGGGTCGATGCCCCCACGAAGGAGTACCGCGTTGATGTGGTTGTGAAGGCAAATGACTCCAACTCGAGTTGGTTCTTTGAAGGACCACAAATGAAGACCTTGGCGTTAGCAGTCGACACGGCTGGACGGAACACACTTATCCACCTTCAAGACATCATCCCAGAGATGGCTGACAATCCAGATAGTCGCCACCTACCTTTTAGGAAGGATGATATTGGCGAGAGTTGGACGTGTTGGAAATATGCCCTAGAGGCAATAATAAATAAGTTATTAACATATTTCCTTGTTCATGATAATCGTTTATTATCCATGCTATAATTGTATTGATTGGAAACTCAAATACATGTGTGGATACATAGACAACAAAGTGTCCCTAGTAAGCCTCTACTAGACTAACTCGTTGATCAAAGATGGTTAAGGTTTCCTAGCCATAGACATGAGTTGTCATTTTAACGGGATCACATCATTAGGAGAATGATGTGATGGACAAGACCCAACCGTAACCATAGCATTTGACCGTGTTAGTTTATTGCTACTGCTTTATCCATGTCAAGTATCTATTCCTACGACCATGAGTTCATGCAACTCCCTGACACCGGAGGAACGCCTTGTGTCTATCAAACGTCACAACGTAACTGGGTGAATATAAAGGTGCTCTACAGGTCTCTCCGAGGGTGTCTGTTGTGTTGGCATGGATTGAGACAGGGATTTGTCACTCCGTATGACGGAGAGGTATCTCTGGGCCCACTCGGTAATACATCATCACAAGAAGCTTGCAAGCAATGTGACAAAGGAGTTAGTCATGTGATCTTGTATTACGGAACGAGTAAAGAGACTTGCCGATAACGAGATTGAACTGGGTATGGAGATACCGACGATAGAATCTCGGGCAAGTAACATACCGCTGGACAAAGGGAACTGCATACGGGATTGACTGAATCCTTGACATCGTGGTTCGACCGATAATGATCTTCGTGGAATATGTGGGAACCAATATGGGCATCCAGGTCCCACTATTGGTTATTGACCGGAGAGGTGTCTTGGTCATGTCCACATGATTCTCGAACCCGTAGGGTCCGCACGCTTAATGTTCGGTGACGATATAGAATTATTGGGTTATGTATGTTGGTGACTGAATGTTGTTCGGAGTCCCGGATGAGATCCCAGACGTCACGAGGAGCTCCTAAATGGCCCAGAGGTAAATATTTATATATGGGAAGTCATATTTTGGCTACCAGAAAAGTTTCGGGTTTTTCCGGTATTGTACCGGGAAGCTTCTAGAAGGTTCCGGAAACTTCCGGAGGAGTCCGGAATTCCACCAAGGGTTCCACCAGGTCCCCAAGTGTTTGTATGGGCTGAGGGGCGCGCAAAAGTCCCTCAAGGCCCATGTGGCTTGGGAGAGGTGGAAAGTCCACATGTGTAAGGAAAGGAAGGGAATTGGACTAGGAGTCCAACTCCTCCCCCTTGGTTGCGCCCTAGGGTTGGAGGGGCTGATCCCCAAGCCCCTCCACCTATATATGGAGGGGAGGGGGCACCCCAAGAGGATACACCAAGCCCTTGGAGCCTCCCTCTCTCCCTAGATTGTTTTCTCCTCCGTTTGTGGTTCCGGTAGCGCTTGGCGAAGCCCTGCTCGCACTGCTCCACCACCACCTCCACCACGCCGTCGTGTTGGTTGAGAACCCACCTACTACTCCGCCCTCGCTCGCTGGATCAAGGATGCGGAGACGTCATCGAGCCGCATGTGTGCTGAACGCGGAGGTGTCGTCCGTTCGGCGCTAGATCGGGGCGGATCGCGATTGGATCGTGAAGACGTACGACTGCATCAACCGCGTTATATACGCTTTCGCTTAGCGATCTACAAGGGTATGTAGATACACTCCCCCTCTCGTAGCTATGCATCCCCATGGATAGATCTTGCGTGTGAGTAGGAATTTTTTTGTTTCCCATGCAACGTTCCCCAACAGGACGTTGGTCCCATCCAAGGAGGATGGCACACCACTCAGGTTCCAGACCTACTTCAGCCTCTTCGCCGACAGTCTGGTTCACAACCTGATTAAGGAGTCCGTGAAGCTCCGCAAGTAACTTCACCACACCCGAGAGCTATTTCTTCAAGCCAATAAGAAGCCAGACATAATCAAGAAGGATGGAGCCCCCGAGGAACGACCGGCTATCACTTACAGAGGAGGAGTACCCCCAGCTAGAGATGCAGCCACTTGTCGTCATCGCATGAGTGCGAAGGAGTATCGTGCGCTCTTCACCGACCCACCGGCGAAGCGTCGTCGGGATGGACCTCCTCGTTCTCCGCCCCCCTCGACCGGAGACGACACTTGTACGGATGGAGACAAGGAGGAAGATGTTGGGTTCTACCGTAGGTGCATCGCATGCAAATTAAAAAATAATCTATGCGCAGAACATCCAAGAACATGCTACGGAGATGGATCACAGATCGTTACCACTAGACGTGTAGTGCCGTGCAGCTGAAGTAGAGTTGGGGCAGCGGGTCCGCGAGGTCCGCCTCCTCCTCATCCGATCTCCCTCGAACAGCCGGTCGCCGTATCCCACGTACAGGTTCGCCGGAGCGGCGCAGGTGCACCGCCTCTAATGGTATCCGTGCGTGCAGGAGGAACACCGTGCAGTGGACTTCTAGGTCTGATCACACAGTCGTCGGCGAGTGGAGATGGCTACTTGCAACACATGCAAACCCTAATGATGGCGCCAAAGCGATCAACCAGATGGGTGTGTTGCACCTCCACTATATATAGGCATCTGTCACGGGCTCAACTCTTGGGCCTTGCACGGATCCTAAAGCCCGCATGTTCCTTCCCTTAAGTGCGCGACCCCTTAGGTACTCGTTCACTTGGTCGCAAGTCAGATCATATCCAGCTCGACCAGTCGGTAGTGGCCTCTAGCAAGGAGTGCCAACTCCAAGTGTCTGATGAAGCTGGTTAGGCGAACCTGTACTGCACATTTCTGTTCCCTTTGCCACACGATATATGTTGTCCTGCACAAGGCGACATGGTCATCCTTGTTGCAGCATGACCTCTTTCTCGCTCAGGTGAATCCGAGCAACACTTCGGATTTTCTCATAATCCTCATCGCATGGCCATGCTTATCCAGGTCGGATCACCCGAGGGGACGAGAGTATATCTCTCCTGATTGAAGGGGCAAATCCCATCTTGCTCGACTATGTCTCGCAGCATGGGTCTGGACAAGCCCGAAACCTACCTTTGTAACTACCTAGTTACGGAGTAGCGTTTGGTTGGCCCAAAGCAAGTTTTTCACCATCTCGAGTACATGCACCAGCTCAGGTCTTAGGACATAGAACGTATGTTGTACTAGAGACTCACAGATGACCTATCGCTGCGTCTCATAGTTGGGTCTGTCCAACTCAGACCTTATCTCGACTCGGATCCGACTACGTCGAATCCGACCAGATCTTTCTGAGTCCATATTATCTGGCTAGCATCCAATGCTACATGGTCAGTGAGACAGGACCATCCATCGTATCATATGCTAGTATAATTGGTTGCGCATCCACACAACTCTTTCGACTAGAGACCATTTAGGATAGTCATCATACAATGCATAGTCTCACAACAAGTCACATACTTGTTAATACACATCATTGATAATGTCAAAGCACTAGCTTTATTCACAAACACATAGGAAATATCATCATACATGATTGCCTCTAGGGCATATCTCCAACGGAAGATCTAGAGGAGCGTGAGTACGAGATCGAGCACTCCACCACTTGAGTCCGAGAACCCCTAGGGTAGGATATGTCATGTACCCCTCATGCGAAGTCGAGTCCGTGTAATGGTTCATATGAAACCATGTGTGCTTGTTGCTTGTTTTGTTGTTTGTGTCTCGATGCAAGTCGCGCATTTGCCTTAGGCAACATGTAAGCGACTACATCGCCTATCTTATCTTAATGTTATGTGTTGGTCTTTCAACCCCTGTTTGATCACACTTGCACTATACCAACCCCCTTAGGCGCGCTTCCCATATTATTGCTTTTCCCTTCTGCCTATTCTAGTTGTTTGACTTGGCTGCACCAAACAGGATGGTGACTGTGGCGCCGACAACTCTAGCCAGGAACAGGGAGCTGGTGGGGTTGCTCAGGCTGGAGAACACCAGGAGCAGTCACAAGGCGACATTCCCCCACCACCACCTCCATTGGAGAACATGACCATAGCTCGGTTTCTCCAAGTTCTCCGAGAGGAACGCCAAGCCAACTCTGTTTCTCTTCAGCAGATAGCTCAAGTCCCTGTGAACAACCAGCAACAAGGAAGGAACGACAATGGACACTCCACTCTGTCGGAGTTCATGAGTAATTCGCTCCCAACCTTCACCGGGACTGCTGAACCTCTGGATGTCGATGACTGGATCCGCACCATCGAGGACCTCCTTGCACTGGTCAACTGCAATGAGGATCGCAAGAAGGTTCTTTATGCCTCTCACTGCCTCGGAGGTACCACTAGAGCTTGGTGGGATGGATTCAAGGTCATGCAAGGCGACCGTATGATCACCTGGGCTGATTTCAAGGAAGGATTCCGCACGGCCCACATTCCTTCTAGGACCGTGGCTATCAAGAAGCGGGAATTCCGATTGCTGAAGCAAGGAAGTGGCTCTGTCAAGGAGTACATGCAGAAGTTCAAACTCATGTCGAGGTATGCCCCAGAAGATGTCAACATTGAGGCGGCTAAGATGGAACACATCATGGAAGGACTCCAGCAAGCCCTGCAGCATCAACTCGTTGTCTGCGACTGCCGGACCTTTTCCGACCTGGTGAACAAGGCCCTCATGCTCGAGGACAAGCGTCGTGCCATGGAAGACACTCGCAAATGCAAGATGATCAGCAAGGGTAGTTCCAGCAACCAGAAGCCTTGCCCCTGGCAGCCAGCCCCAACTAGGACAACCTATCAGCCTTAGCAAGTCAGGACTCCTGCACCTCGTCCGAGCTACCAGCCTCAGCAGTATGCCAATCCCAGGCCAGCTTACAACAACCCCAATAACAACAATGGTGGCAAGACCAACAACTCAGCGAGATCACGTGCTTTGGATGTGGTCAGCCTGGACACATCTCTAAGATTTGCCCCAACAAGAAGCCGGATGCACCGCGCCCCAATGCGCCAAACCAAGGTCAAGGCCATGGAGCATCGCCAAGGAAGCAAGCTCCCCGCATCTAGCCCAACAATGGCAAGGGTCGTGTGAATCACGTCACCAGCTAAGGAAGCCCAGGAAGACCCAGACGTCATACTGGGTACGTTCCTTGTCAACTCAACCCCGGCAATCGTTATGTTTGATTGTTGAGCTTCGCATTCTATTGTTACCCAAGAGTTTGCACTAGAGAGTGGTATGAAGCCTACACCCCTGGGTAGCCATATGTTGGTACAAACCGGTTCAGTTCTGAGGACCAAGATAGGATGTAAGAGAGTTGGCATTGTCATCAACGGAGTAGAATTCCTAGCAGACCTTATCATCCTGAAGTAGCAAGGCTTGGATGTGATCCTAGGCATGGAGTGGTTAACCAAGCACCAAGGCTTGTTAGACTGTGCCAACAGGACTGTTACCATGACCAATAGCCAAGGAGTCAAACTCAAGTATGTTCCCAACCCTACCTCTGCTCAAGCCCCTCAGGTCAATTGTCTGTCGGGAACTGAGTTGGATCAAGTGCCAGTGGTATGTGAATACCTAGATGTCTTTCCTGATGAGCATCCCGGAATGCCTCCTGACCGTGACATTGAGTACATAATTGAGCTAATGCCCGAAGCAGGACCCATCTATAAGAAGCCCTATAGGATGGGATCCGAAGAGTTGGCCGAATTGAAGAACCAACTAGCAGAGCAGCTCAGAAAAGGATTTATTCGCCCTAGTGCCTCTCCATGGGGATCACATGTTCTATTTGTGTCAAAGAGGGACAAAACTATCTGACTCTGTGTCGATTACCGCTCTCTCAATGAAGTCACAATAAAGAACAAGTACCCACTTCCCAAGATAGAAGACATGTTCGATCAACTGAATGGTGCCAAGGTGTTTTCCAAGATCGATCTTATGTCTGGATACTATCAGTTGAAGATCATACCCCAAGACATTCCGAAGACGTCATTTGTAACCCGGTATGGCATGTATGAGTACACGGTCATGTCATTTGGGTTAACCAATTCCCCCACCTACTTCATGTACCTCATGAACAAAGTTTTCATGGAGTACTTGGAAAAGTTTGTCGATGTCTTCATTGACAACATACTCATCTACTCCAAGTCTAAAGAAGAGCATGAGCAACACTTGAGAATGGTCCTGGATAAGCTTCGAGAGCACCAGTGATACGTCTCCAACGTATCTATAATTTTTGATTGTTCCATGCTGTTATATTATCAATCTTGGATGTTTTACAATCATTTTATAGCAACTTTATATCATTTTTTGGGACTAACCTATTGACATAGTGCCAAGTGCCAGTTGCTGTTTTTTGCTTGTTTTTTACTTCATAGAAAATCAATATCAAACGGACTCCAATTGCCCCGAAACCTTTTGGAGATTTTTTGGACCAGAAGACACCATGGGAGCCAAGGAAGCACCTGGGAGGAGGCTCGTGTGGCCCACGATACACCAGGGCGCACCAGAGGCCCCCGACGCGCCCTGATGTATCATGGGGCCCATGGGAGTCTCCTTCACTACCTCTCAACTCTATAAATGTCCAAATATTCCAAAAACCCTCACTACAGGAATCAGGTACTTTGCCGTCTGCCATGGCTGACGGCAAAGGATAGGTTCACAGACGGCAAACACCTTTGCCGTCTGCCGGCAGACGGCCCCACTTCTAGCATAGAAAACCATGGTAAAGGGCTACTTTGTCGTCTGCATAAATAAAGCGGATGGCAAAGACCTTTGCCGTCTGCCATATAGGCCAAGCAGACGACAGAGTGAGTGGACAGCATAGCACTGAGGTTAGCCCCGTTAGGTGGCTAACGGCAAAGAGACAACCTCCTTTGTCGTATACCAGGTGACGCCAGCTGGCCTTAGGTGGCTACTGGCAGACTTTGCCGTCTACCAGCCGACGGCAAAGTGACCAAAAGGGTCAGACCTAGTGCTCCCAGGTTGCACATGTTGCTACCACGTGTCATCTTTGCCGTCTGTGGCAGACGGCAAAGTGCCCTTTGCCGTCGGTGGCAGACGGCAAAGTGCGTGTATTGCCCCTTTTTATTCTGTTTTTTGTTATATCCAAGCATTTTCACAGCAAATATATGATATATATATCACATGGCAAACAATATGTGCAACTTTCATAGCAAATATATGATATCCAACACATAAGTAACTATATCCCTGCCATATGGATGTGATCATCCAACAGATATACCAAACCAAAACATATGTGCAAGTTTCACCATATTACAATAGTTTCATCCATACATACATAGTTTCATCCATAGGTAGAAAGTTTCACAATGTTCATCGATACAAAATCAAAACAAAAAGTACACACAAGCACTCCATCAATGCAAGCTTCCGTGAAGTGAATCAAATCTGCAAAATGGGAAATAAGAAAGTTAGAAGAACAAGACTAGAAGAAGAAGAAGAAGAAGAAGAAAAAGAAGACGAAGAAGAAGAAGAAGAATTTTTCTTCTCTTTCTTTTTCTCCTCTTGTTTTTCTTCTTCTTATTGCTTATTTGTGTCATTTTAGACCTAACCTAGGTAATTATGCCATTTTGACCTAACTAAGCTTATTGTGTCATTTTGGAAGAAAATAAGCTAAGTATATGACATTTATGAGGTTACCAAGGTTATTATGCCATTTTTGACCTAAGTAAGCTAATTATGCCATTTTTGACATAAGTAAGCTAAGTATAGGTCATTATTGGGCTAACCTAGGTAATTATGCCATTTTTGAGTTAACTAAGCTTATTATGTCATTTTGGAGGAAACAAAGCTAAGTATAGGTCATTTTAGAGCTAACTTAGATAAAATAGGTCATTTTGGAGCTAAGTAAGCTTATTATGTCATTTTGGAGGATAATAAGCTAAGTATATGACATTTATGAGCTTACCAAGGTTATTATGCCAGTTTTGACCTAAGTAAGCTAATTATGTCATAAATGAACTAAATAAGCTAAGTATAGGTATATTATTGAGCTAACCTACGTAATTATGCCATTTTTGAGTTAACTAAGCTTATTATGTCATTTTGGAGGAAACAAAGCTAAGTATATGTCATTTTAGAGCTAACTTAGGTAAAATAGGTCATTTTGGAGCTAAGTAAGCTTATTATGTCATTTTGGAGGAAAATAAGCTAAGTATATGACATTTATGAGCTTACCAAGGTTATTATGCCATTTTTGACCTAAGTAAGCTAATTATGTCATAAATGAACTAAATAAGCTAAGTATAGGTCATTACTGAGCTAACCTAGGTAATTATGCCATTTTTGAGTTAACTAAGCTTATTATGTCATTTTGGAGGAAACAAGCAAAGTATAGGTCTTTTTAGAGCTAACTTAGGTAAAATAGGTCATTTTGGAGCTAAGTAAGCTTTTTATGTCATTTTGGAGGAAAATAAGCTAAGATATGACATTTATGAGCTTACCGATGTTATTATGCATTTTTGACCAAAGTAAGCTAATTATATCATAAATGAACTAAATAAGCTAAGTATAGGTCATTATTGAGCTAACCTAGGTAATTATGCCATTTTTGAGTTAACTAAGCTTATTATGTCATTTTGGAGGAAATAAAGCCAAGTATAGGTCATTTTAGAGCTAACTTAGGTAAAATAGATCATTTTGGAGCTAAGTAAGCTTATTATGTCATTTTGGAAGAAAATAAGCTAAGTATATGACATTTATGAGCTAACCAAGGTTATTATGCATTTTTTGACCTAAGTAAGCTAATTATGTCATAAATGAACTAAATAAGCTAAGTATAGGTCATTATGCATTTGTTAAGCAAAACACTAGAGAAAACTTACCGTCATCACGGAAGTGAAGCACCGGGGTTGCTCGTGCCGGTTACACCTGGAGAAGGTTCGTGCGATGATTGTCTGGAGTTACGCTGCACCAAATGAAAGATCATTTGCAATGTCTCGTTAGCATGATGACACTCAAATGTCAAGACTAGTAACTAATGACCATTCAAATGAAACTCACCGTGGTCACCGGAGCAATAACTAGCATCGGCGGAGGGGTCTGACCGGTCTTCTCGCACACGGACTGCACATTTGGTTTTGACGAGTCAGTCATATTAGTTAGTAATTAAACGAACATTACGTGCATGATTTGGCTAATATGCAAAAGAAACTTACCACGAGGAGCTCGTACATGGCCCGGTGAGCCACGTCATTCCGTGCCCTCTCCTCCAACAACCTAGTCGTCCTCTCCTCGAACTCCCTCTCCTTCTCCGCCGCCTGCCGGTCCCTATCCTCCAGAATCGCCTGGGTTGCCTCTCTCTCTTTCTGAAGAGCAGCCTGCAACACCACTCCTCATTAGCATTGTAATCATCGATGGCCGCACACACAATGTAATGGAGGAAAGATATGTGAGTCCTTATAACTAACCTCGATGGCGAGCTCGACTGGCTATGGACGAGGCCTTATCTCAGGACAGGAGCTCATTTGGCGCGCTTTGATCTCCGTGAGAGTGCGACGACAACGTATAAGTCTATCTCCAATGGCTATCGAGCCATGGGGCCTCCCGTCACTGGCTATCATCACCAGCTCTGAATCAATAGGATGCTGGCTCGGGTTAAAGTCCTCCCCTTTCCTCGCCTTCCCCTCATCTCTGTACCTCACGAGCTTGTGGTGGGAGGAGATGTTGGTGAAGTTCTCGGGATGATTGAGGTCAGACTCAGAGAATGCCTTGGCCTTCTTGTACTTTGCAGTATGGTCCATGGCATAGAGGTCGTACACCTCTAGCACCTCCGTGATATTGTGTTGCGCCTAAAAGAGAGAAACAAGGTATTAGTAAAGGGCTCAAGCTAGGATCAAGAATGAATTGCATGAATCATGAAGCAAACCACATACCCAGTTCTGCCCGAACTGATATAAGTTGGCGCTGCCTTGATGGTGTGGCACATGATACGTCTCCAACGTATCTATAATTTTTGCTTGTTCCATGCTGTTATATTATCATTCTTGGATGTTTTACAATCATTTTATAACAACTTTATATCATTTTTTGGGACTAACCTATTGACATAGTGCCAAAGTGCCAGTTGTTGTTTTGCTTGTTTTTTACTTTGCAGAATATCAGTACCAAACGGAGTCCAATCGCAATGAAACTTTTTGGAGATTTTTTTTGGACCAGAAGACACCCAGTGGGACAAAGAAGAGCCAGGAAGGTGGGCTGTGGAGAGCACAACCCACCAGGGCGCGCCAGGGGGCCCCCGGCGCGCCCTGATGGGTTGTGCCCTCCACGGGGCCCCTCTACACCGCCTCTGATGGCTATAAATTCTCAAATATTCGGAAAATCCTAGGGTAATTGACGAAACACAATTCCAGCCGCCGCAAGTTCCAGAACCTCGAGATCCAATCTAAACACCATCACGGAGGGGTTCATCTTCTTCATAGGTGCCTCTCCGATGATGTGTGAGTAGTCCACCATAGACCTACGGGTCCGTAGGCAGTAGCTAGATGGCTTCCTCTCTCTCTTATGATTCTCAATACAATGGTCTTTTGGAGATCTATTTGATGTAAAATTTTGCGGTGTGTTTGTTGGGATCCGATGAATTTTGAGTTCATGATCAGTTTATATCCATGAATATTATTTGAGTCTTCTTTGATCTCTTATATGCATGATTACTTATAGCCTCGTATTTCTTCTTCAAATCTTTGGTTTAGTTAGGCCGACTAGATTGAATTTTCTTGCCATGGGAAGAGGTGCTTTGTGATGGGTTCGATCTTGCGGTGTCCTCTCCCAGTGACAGAAGGGGCAGCAAGGCACGCATGTATCGTTGCCATTAAGGATAACAAGATGGGGTCTATTCCTACATGAATAGATCTTGTCTACATCATGTCATCGTTCTTATTGCATTACTTTGTTTTTCCATGAACTTAATACACTAGATGCATGCTGGATAGCGGTTGATGTGTGGAGTAATAGTGGTAGATGCAGGCAGGAGTCGGTCTACTTATCTTGGACGTGATGCCTATATAATGATCATCGCCTTGGATATCGTCATGACTATTCGATTCTCTATCAATTGCCCAACAGTAATTTGTTCACCCACCGTGCGCTATACTCATGAGAGAAGCCACTAGTGAATCCTACGGCCCCCGGGTCTACTTTTCCAACATATTGCTTTCCGATCTATCTTTTTGCCTCTTTGTTTTTAGATCTACAAAACTAAAAACCCAAAAATATATTCCTGCACTTTTTATTTGCCTTTTCTATTTTGTGTTCTTGAGAGATCTATCTCTCCTATCGACCACTACCTAATCTATCTTTTTACCATAGAGAGATTGACAACCTCTCTTTCGCGTCGGGTTGCAAGTATTTGTTGTTTGTGTGCAGGTGCTGCTTATTGGGTGGTGGTGATCCTCCTACTGGTTCGATAATCTTGGTTTCATAACTGAGGGAAATACTTACCATCGTTGTGCTGCATCATCCCTTCCTCTTTAGGAAAATACCGACGCAGTCTCAAGCCACGTCATAGGAATTTCTAGCGCCGTTGCCGGGGAGCAAGCGGTCTCTTCTACATGCCTATCTCAGGCGCCGAGGAGACTCCATCATCATCTACCAAGTTCCTAATCACAAATCTCATCTCCTTGCAATTACATTATTCGCCATTTGCCTATTGTTTTCCTCTCCCCCACTTCACCAATTTACCGTTTTATTCGCCCTCTTTTTCGTTTGCCTTTTTCTTGTCAGATCTCTTGCCTTGTCATTATGGCTACTTCTTCCTTTATTGCATGTACTCCCGATAATGAGGTTCTTAATTTTAAGCAAAGGGGAGGGGAGAACCTAAAAGATGCTTGGTATAGGATTTGCAATGCTCATAATAGATCTATCCATAAGCAATCTACCGTTGTTCTTCTTCGCAGTTTTTATGTTGGCATCACCACTTGGTATAGATTCGTCCTTGATACGATTACCGGTGGGAATTTCTTGATGTGTCCATCTTTAGATGCTTTTAATGCTTTGGGAAGTTTAGCGGGATCACCACCTATCATGATCAATGAAACAACTTTACCTCTCAAACACATTATGGAGAGATTAGATGCTATTGAAAAGAAGATGATTACTAAAGAACATCTTGATGATCTAGATAAAAAAATGCATAATCTTGCTAATAAAATTGGGTCTAAGGCCGGAGATGCTTTTAAATTGCTAAAGGAAAAAAGAAACTGTAGTTAACGAAAGGGTAGAAGAGTGAGGAGTTGTTTTGGCAACGTTGAGGGGGCCAGAACTGGCTTCTTAAGGGGGATGCGAATACTGCTTACTTCCAGGCGATCGCTAATGGCCGCCGGAGGAAGTGTTCCATACCTTGCCTCTGGGATGGAGATGTCCTTCTGGAACTTCTAGAGGATATTTGCTCCCATATTTACTCCTTTTATAAGGAGTAGTTTTCGGCTGAGCCGCATGGTGGTGTCTCCCTCCGCGAGGATTTTTGGCTGCTTGAGGCCCAGGTCACCAATGCCGAGAATGCGGAGCTTACTCTCCCTTTCTCGCCAGAGGAGGTGGGGCAAGCGATTGCCTCGATGAAGGCTAGCTCGGCCCCGGGTCCGGATGGCCTTCCGGTGGTGTTCTTCCAGAAATTCTGGGAGGTCCTGCGCCCGGTCATTATGCCCATGTTTCATGAGTTCTATATTGGAACGTTGGATATGGCTCGGATAAATTATGGTGTTATTTCCCTGATCCCCAAAGTAGTTGGGGCGACGGATACTAGGCAATTTTGCCCCATCACGGTGATTAACGTGTTGGAGCGGATCTTTAAGAAGGTTTGCGCGACCCGCCTATCCCCCGTGGCAGAGAGGATTGCACACCCCCTCCAAACCGCGTTCTTGAAGGGTCGGCGGATCCATGATGGGATCTTGGCCCTTCACGAGATTGTCCGTGAGGTGGCTTCGTGGGGGCATAAGGGTGTCTTCCTTAAATTGGACTTCCAAAAGGCTTATGACCAGCTGGATTGGTCCTTTTTGAGGATGGTTATGCAGCGCCGAGGTTTTGATGAGAGGTGGTGTTCTTGGATCATGCAAATGGTTGGATCTGGGAACACTGCGATTAACATCAATGGCGAGGTTGGTCCCTACTTCCGGGCCTCCACAGGTGTGAAGCAGGGGGACCCTGTTTCCCCCTTGCTTTTCAACCTTGCGGTCGATGCCCTTGCTGGCATCCTAGATAAGGCCTAGCGGGCCGGCCACATAAAGGGGGTGGTTAGTCATCTCATCCCCGGAGGGGGTGTCACCCACTTGCAGTATGCGGATGATACCATGATCATGGTGGAGGGCTCTGACTTGGACATTGTTAATCTTAAGTTCCTTTTACTCTGCTTTGAGGAAATGTCTGGACTTAATATTAACTTTGAGAAGAGTGAGGTTGTGATCCTAGGCTACTCGGAGCTTCAGCGGCAGCGGATTGCGGACAACCTCAACTGTAGGCTGGCGTCTTTCCCCATATCTTACTTGGGGATGCCTATGTTAGAGTCTAGGATCCTGGTGAGTGGTTATGATCCGGTAGTGGGACGAGAAGAGTCCCGTGCGGAGCCTGATAACCCACAAGTATAGGGGATCGCAACAGTTTTCGAGGGTAGAGTATTCAACCCAAATTTATTGATTCGACACAAGGGGAGCCAAAGAATATTCTCGAGTATTAGCAGCTGAGTTGTCAATTCAACCACACCTGAAAGACTTAATATCTGCAGCAAAGTATTCAGTAGCAAAGTAGTATGGAAGTAACGGTAACGACGGCAAAAGTGACAGTAGGAGTGTTGTAGTGATTGTAACAGTAGCAACGGAAAAGTAACTTAGCAAAGATCAATATGTGAAAAGCTCGTAGGCAATGGATCAGTGATGGATAATTGTGTTGGATGGCATTCATCATGTAACGGTTATAACATAGGGTGACACAGAACTAGCTCCAATTCATCAATGTAATGTAGGCATGTATTCCATATATAGTCATACGTGCTTATGGAAAAGAACTTGCATGACATCTTTTGTCCTACCCTCCCGTGGCAGCGGGGTCCTAATGGAAACTAAGGGAGATTAAGGCCTCCTTTTAATAGAGAACCGGACCAAAGCATTAGCACTTAGTGAATACATGAACTCCTCAAACTACGGTAATCACCGGAAAGAATCCCAGTTATTGTCACCCTGGGGGATGCGGATCATAACTCGTAATAGGTGTCTATAACTTGCAAAATAGGATCAAGAACACATATATATTCATGAAAACATAATAGGTTCAGATCTGAAATCATGGCACTCGGGCCCTAGTGACAAGCATTAAGCATAGCAAAGTCATAGCAACATCAATCTCAGAACATAGTGGATACTAGGGATCAAACCCTAAAAAAACTAACTCGATTACATGGTAGATCTCATCCAACCCATCACCGTCCAGCAAGCCTATGATGGAATTACTCACGAACGGCGGAGAGCATCATGAAATTGGTGATGAAGGATGGTTGGTGATGACGACGGCTTCGATTTCCCCTCTCCGGAGCACAAATCAGACTCCAGATCTGCCCTCCCGAGGAAGAACAGGAGGTGGCGGCGGCTCCGTATCGTAAAACGCGATGAACTCTTCTCTCTGATTTTTTTCTCCCCGAATAGGAATATATAGAAGTGGAAACGAAGTCGGAGGAGCTTCAGGGGGCCCACAAGACAGGGGGGCGCGCCCTAGGGGGGGGGGGGCGCCCCCTGGCTGGTGACCAGGTGGTGGCCACTCTCCGGTTGATTCTTTCGCCAATATTTTTTATGAATTCCAAAAATATTCTCCGTAAATTTTCAGGTCAATTCGAGAATTTTTATTTCTGCACAAAAATAACACCAAGGCAATTCTGCTGAAAACAACGTCAGTCCGGGTTAGTTCCATTCAAATCATGCAAATTAGAGTCCAAAACAAGGGCAAAAGAGTTTGGAAAAGTAGATACGATGGAGACGTATCAACTCCCCCAAGCTTAACCCATTGCTTGTCCTCAAGCAATTCAGTTGATAAATTGAAAGTGATAAAGAAAAACTTTTACAAACTCTGTTTGATCTTGCTGTTGTAAATATGTCTAACTGATGTTCAGATTTTCAGCAAAGATTATAGACTAACCACATTCACAATAACATTTAGGTCTCACATTTACTCATATCAATGGCATAATCAACTAGCGAGCAATAATAATAAGTCTCGGATGACAACAATTTTATCAAAACAATCATGATACAATATGATATAATGGTATCTCGCTAGCCCTTTCTGAGACTGCAAAACATAAATGCAGAGCACCTCTGAAGAACAAGGACTGACTAGACATTGTAATTCATGGTAAAAGAGATCCAGTCACACTCATACTCAATATCAATTAATAACAAAGCATACAAATGACGGAAGTGCTCTCTAACTGGTGCTCTTTATAAGAGGAGGATGACTCAACAGTAAATAAAATAGATAGGCCCTTCACAGAGGGAAGCATTGATTTACAGAGGTGCGAGAGCTCGAGCTTTTAAAACAGGGATGAATCATAATTTTGGGAGGTATGCTTTCATTGTCAACATAACAACTAAGAGATCTCGATATCTTCCATGCTAGATACATTATAGGCGGTTCCCAAACAGAATAGTAAAGTTTTTACTCCCCCTCCACCAATCGATCACACTCCACGGCGGGCCGAATCCACGGGTACCGTCCATACAAACAACAATCCTGGGGCAGTTTTGTTTCATTATACTTTGATTTGATTTTTGAGCATGGAACTGGGCATCCCGAATACCAGCCACTTTCTCGTGAATGATAGTGAATCAACACATATCGAGAGAATAACCCACCTAGCATGGAAGATACTGACAGCCCCTAGTCACTACATGAGCGATTCAGGCATACAAAATAGGGTATTATTTGAAGGTTTAGAGTTTGGCACATGCAAATTTACTTGGAACGGCAGGTAAATACCGCATATAGGTAGGTATGGGGGACTCATTTGGAACAACTTTGGTTTTATGGAAATGGATGCACAAGCAATATTCCCGCTTAGTACAAGTGAAGGCTAGCAAAAGACTGGGAAGCAACCAACTAGAGAGCGACAACAGTCATAAACATGCTTTGAGATTAACCAACATTGAATGCAAGCATGAGTAGGATATAAATCACCATGAACATAAACATTGTGGAGGCTATGTTGGTTTTGTTTCAACTACATGCGTGAACATGTGCCAAGTCAAGCCACTTGAATCATTGAGAGGAGGATACCATCCTATCATACTACATCACAACCATTTTAAAATGCATGTTGTCAGTCAAGACAAACCATTATACACTCTTAGCTAATTAAGCATGGCATGAGTAACTATAATCTCTAATTGTCATTGCAAACATGTTCAATCCATAACGAGCTGAATCCAGAACGATTAGCTAATCATATTTACAAAAACAAAATAGGTCGAGTTCATACCAGCTTTTCTTCACCTCAATATCTTCATCATATATCGTCATTATTGCCTTTCACTTGCACGACCGAACGGTATAATAAATAATAAGAGTGCACGTGCATTGGGCTAAGCTGGAATCTGCAAGCAATAACTCAAAGGAGAAGGCAAGGTAATATGGGCTCTCTGATAGATAAACAATAATGCATATGAGAGCCACTCAACATGTCATCGTGGTCTTCTCCTTACGTCCCAAAGAAAAAAAAGGAAAACTATTTACACGGGAAAGCTCCCAACAAGCAAAAGAAGAACGAGAAATCTTTTTGGGTTTTCTTTTAATACTACAACTAAACAAACTAGAAGGTAAAGCTAGAACTATTTTTTTTGATTTTCTCAAGGTTAATTAAACACGCAAGAAGAAAGCAAAAATTAGAAATAAACTACCATGGATGGTACAATGAAAAAGTATGAACACCGACAACTGGAATGAGTGTGTAAACATGAATGTAATGTCGGTGAGAAATACGTACTCCCCCAAGCTTAGGCTTTTGGCCTAAGTTGGTCTAGGGCCATGGCTGGAAATAACCCTCTCCTGGATACTCCGGAGGATACTGAGGGTTCCACTGGTCGGCTAGCTCCTGTGGCTCCCACTGAAAAACCGGATTCTGATACGGATCAAGGGCTGGTGCCGGCTCAGGTGCTGGGGGTTGCGACAGGCCCCAATATCTGTAAATGTGTTCGGGCATAATAGTGTAGCTGCCTGAACGAATATTGAACAAAGAAGAAGCAGGCAAAGCAATAATCTCACAAGTACCCTGACTAAATACTAAGTTGTAAAGCAGCCTCTTATCATTATCTTTCCTAATAAAATCATGTGCTACCATGCTGTCATAGTCCAAATATCTCGTAGGTAGCAGCATTTCTTGTTCCTCGTCAAGCCTAATGGGTATCTCGAAGTGTTTGGCTAGACGGGATGCATAGATACCTTCGAATATGGGGCCCTTCGAATGGTTAAGTTCAACCGTTGGGCCACTATAGCGCCCAGACTAAAAGTTCCATCAGCAAGTAAAGCGTGGCGCAGAATGGCAAGGTCGGGGGCACTAAGGCTTCCACTCTCCCCTCGAGCAACGAGACATCTCCCCACAAATAATGAATAATACCGTAGAACTGGAAAATGCAAACTAGCTGCTCTGGCCCTTGACACCCCTCTCTCTTCCCCCACAGTGATTGCGGCAATAAAGTCCTCCATGTCTCTAGGACGTGGCTCACTGATACTGCCCTCATAGGGTATTTTGCAAACATTGCAAAAATCGTGAAGTGACATTTCCTTAGGCACATCATATAAGTAAAATTCTACCATGGGAGGATTCTTCCTAGGATAAAAGTGAAAATTTTGCACGAAAATATTAGTAAGTAGGAGGTACTGGTCACACTTATCGTTGAGGAAGTCGGTGATGCCTGCATTTTCTGCCAGATAATAGAAATCTTCATAAATTACGGCCGCCCTCAAGAATGCTTCACTTGGCCATTCACATGGTCGAACCTCCGCGGTGCGAGGAATATTGTATCTGGGCTTCTCATTTTCATTTTCTTTAGAACCCCGGCTTGAAGAGCCTCTTAACAATCTCCTCATCATTTCTTTCTTTGGAAAATAATTCTGAAATTTTTAGTGACTCCAAATAAAAGTGAACAAAGCTCAACGAAACTTATAGCAACTACTCCCACAAGTGCCTAGAGGCTATATCATGCATCAAAACTACTTGGGACCATACAAATTTGACATGCAAGCTCAAGAACAAGGTCACCACAACAGCAAAAATTTGCAGTATATAAAGCACTAGAACAAAAACTAATTGCACCATTGGAGGAGTCACATACCGATGAACGATCCCATAAAACAGTTTTGCAAATGGAGCTTTGAGCAAGGAGATCGAAAACGGCAGCAAGATGAGCTAGAACATGGGTATGAGCAATGGTGGGATTTTTTCTGGAGGAAGACGAAGTGGATGGGTGCTGGAATAAGTGAGGGGGCCCCACGTGGGACCCACAAGCCAGGGGGCGCGCCCTGCAGGCTTGTGGCCCACTGGTGCAGCCCCCTGATGTGCTCTCAGTGCCAAAAAATTTAAAATATTCCAAAAAAAATCATACTAAATTTTCAGGGAATTCTGAGAACTTTTATTTTAAGGTCATTTTTCTATTGCACGGATAAATTAGAAAACAGAGAAATAGAAGCATTTTTACTAAATTAAATCTAAAGAACAGAAAATAAAAGTTGGGTACAGAAGGTTGTGCTTTCTAAATTCATCCATCTCATGCTCATCAAAAAGAATCCATCAATAAGGTTGATCAAGTCTTATTGACAAACATTTTTTGAATGACACGGAACCGGAGAATTTTCGAATAGCACTAGGTTACCTCAATGGGGATATGCATGTCCCCGACAATAAGTATATCATATTTCTTTTTGACAGTAGGGAGAGGGAATTCAAAGTCTCCAATAATAATCGTTGAAATTTTTCCAATGGAGTTGATACTATGAACTTGAGATTGTGTCTTCGGAAAGTGTACCGTATGCTCATTACCATTAACATGAAAAGTGACATTGCCCTTGTAGCAATCAATAACAGCCCCTGCAGTGTTCAAAAAGGGTCTACCAAGGATGATCGACATACTGTCGTCCTCGGGAATATCGAGAATAACAAAGTCCGTTAAGATAGTAACGTTTGCAACCACAACAGGCACATCCTCACAAATACCGATGGGTAAAGCAGTTGATTTATCAGCCATTTGCAAAGAGATTTCAGTGGGTGTCAACTTATTCAAATCAAGTCTACGATACAAAGAGAAAGGCATAACACTAACACCAGCTCCATGGTCACATAAAGCAGTTTTAACATAATTTCCTTTAATAGAGCAAGGTATAGTAGGTTCTCCGGGATCTCCTAGTTTCTTTGGTATTCCACCTTTAAAAGTATAATTAGCAAGCATGGTGGAAATCTCAGCTTCCGGTATCTTTCTTTTATTTGTCACAATATCTTTCATATACTTAGCATAAGGAGACATTTTCAGAATATCAGTCAAGCGCATACGCAAAAAGACAGGTCTAAGCATTCCAACAAAGCACTCAAAATCCTCATCATCGTTCTTCTTGGATGGTTTAGGAGGAAAGGGCATGGGTTTCTGAACCCATGGTTCTCTTTCTCTACCATGCTTCCTAGCAACAAAGTCTCTTTTATCAAATCTTTTATTCTTAGGTTGTGGGTTATCAAGATCAACAGCAGGTTCAATCTCCACATCATTATCATTACTAGGTTGAGCATCAACATGAACATCATCATTAATATTATCACTAGGCTCATGTTCATTACCAGATTGTGTCTCAGCATTAGAAATAGAAATATCATTTGGGTTTTCATGTGAATCTATAACAGGTTCACTAGCAGCATGCGAAGTCCTATCGTCATTCTTTTTCCTACTATTACTGGAACGACTAGGTGCATCAGTATTAACTCTCTGAGAATCTTGCTCAATTCTCTTAGGATGGCCCTCAGGATACAAAGGTTCCTGAGTCATTCTACCACCTCTAGTCACAACTCTAACAGAATGATCATTGTTCTTACTAATCATCTCATTAAGCAAATCATTCTGTGCCTTAAGTACTTGTTCTACTTGAGTAGTTACCATGGAAGCATGTTTACTAATAAGCTTAAGATCATTAACAGTTCTACTCATATAATCACCTAAGCGATCAAGCATGTAAGCATTATGTTTCAGTTGTCTACTAACATAAGCATTGAAATTTTCTTGCTTAACAATAAAGTTATCAAACTCATCTAAGCATTGGCTAGCAGACTTATTATAAGGAATATCACCTTCATCAAATCTACGGAGAGAATTTACCTACCTGTGTCGGGGTATCAAGACCATGTATTTCTTCAATAGGTGGTAGATTCTTAACATCTTCAGCTTTAATACCTTTTTCTTTCATAGATTTCTTTGCCTCTTGCATATCTTTAGGACTGAGAAATAGAATACCTCTTTTCTTCGGAGTTGGCTTTGGAGGTGGTTCGGGAATAGCCCAATCATTATCATTGCTCAATATATTATTCAATAGTAGTTCAACTTGTTCAACAGTTCGTTCCCTGAAAACACAACCAGCACAACTATCTAGGTGGTCCCTAGAAGCATCGGTTAGTCCATTATAAAAGATATGAAGTATTTCATTTTTCTTGAGAGGATGATCAGGCAAAGCCTTAAGTAACTGGAGAAGCCTCCCCCAAGCTTGTGGGAGACTCTCTTCTTCAATTTGCACAAAGTTAAATATTTCCTGCAAGGCAGCTTGTTTCTTATGGGCAGGAAAATATTTTTCAGAGAAGTAATAAATCATATCCTGGGGACTACGCACACAACCAGGAGCAAGAGAATTAAACCATATCTTAGCATCACCCTTTAATGAGAAAGGAAACAACTTAAGAATATAGTAATAACGAATTTTTTCCTCATGAGTGAATAGGGTGGCTATATCATTCAATTTAGTAAGATGTGCCACAACAGTTTCAGATTCATAACCATGGAAAGGATCAGATTCTACCAAAGTAATTAACTCAGGATCGGCAGAGAATTCATAATCCTTATCAGTAACAAAGATAGGTGAAGTAGCAAACTTGGGATCATATTGCATTCTAGCATTCAAAGATTTTTCTTTCCACTTGCATAGTAATTTCTTAAGATCATCTCTATCCTTACAAGCAAGAAAGTCCCTAGCTACTTCTCCTTCCATAACATAACCCTCAGGTATATCAGGCAATTCATATCTAGGAGAGCTAGGTCTAGCAGGTGTCTCATAGTGTTCAGTTTCAATAATATCATCAGTTTCAGCATTGACTCTAGCAATTTGTTCATCAAGAAATCCACCCAGTGGCACAGTAGTATCAAGCAAAGTATCATCATAAGCATCATGCATAGCAGAAGTGACATCATCAACTACTTGCGACGTATCAGATTCAGTAGCAGGTGGTGGTGTCGCAAGTTTACTCATAACAGAAGGTGAATCAACTGCAGAGCTAGATGGCAGTTCCTTATCTCTCCTCGTAGTTGAGGGGTAGATCTTGGTTTTAGCATCTTTAAAATTCTTCATAGTGATCAACAGATATAAATTTCAAGTGACTCAGAGAATAGAGCTATGCTCCCCGGCAACGGCGCCAGAAAAAGGTCTTGATAACCCACAAGTATAGGGGATCGCAACAGTTTTCGAGGGTAGAGTATTCAACCCAAATTTATTGATTCGACACAAGGGGAGCCAAAGAATATTCTCGAGTATTAGCAGCTGAGTTGTCAATTCAACCACACCTGAAAGACTTAATATCTGCAGCAAAGTATTCAGTAGCAAAGTAGTATGGAAGTAACGGTAACGACGGCAAAAGTGACAGTAGGAGTGTTGTAGTGATTGTAACAGTAGCAACGGAAAAGTAACTTAGCAAAGATCAATATGTGAAAAGCTCGTAGGCAATGGATCAGTGATGGATAATTGTGTTGGATGGCATTCATCATGTAACGGTTATAACATAGGGTGACACAGAACTAGCTCCAATTCATCAATGTAATGTAGGCATGTATTCCATATATAGTCATACGTGCTTATGGAAAAGAACTTGCATGACATCTTTTGTCCTACCCTCCCGTGGCAGCGGGGTCCTAATGGAAACTAAGGGAGATTAAGGCCTCCTTTTAATAGAGAACCGGACCAAAGCATTAGCACTTAGTGAATACATGAACTCCTCAAACTACGGTAATCACCGGAAAGAATCCCAGTTATTGTCACCCTGGGGGATGCGGATCATAACTCGTAATAGGTGTCTATAACTTGCAAAATAGGATCAAGAACACATATATATTCATGAAAACATAATAGGTTCAGATCTGAAATCATGGCACTCGGGCCCTAGTGACAAGCATTAAGCATAGCAAAGTCATAGCAACATCAATCTCAGAACATAGTGGATACTAGGGATCAAACCCTAAAAAAACTAACTCGATTACATGGTAGATCTCATCCAACCCATCACCGTCCAGCAAGCCTACGATGGAATTACTCACGAACGGCGGAGAGCATCATGAAATTGGTGATGAAGGATGGTTGGTGATGACGACGGCTTCGATTTCCCCTCTCCGGAGCCCAAATCAGACTCCAGATCTGCCCTCCCGAGGAAGAACAGGAGGTGGCGGCGGCTCCGTATCGTAAAACGCGATGAACTCTTCTCTCTGATTTTTTCTCCCCGAATAGGAATATATAGAAGTGGAAACGAAGTCGGAGGAGCTTCAGGGGGCCCACAAGACAGGGGGGCGCGCTCTAGGGGGGGCGCCCCCTGGCTGGTGACCAGGTGGTGGCCCCTCTCCGGTTGATTCTTTCGCCAATATTTTTTATGAATTCCAAAAATATTCTCCGTAAATTTTCAGGTCAATCCGAGAATTTTTATTTCTGCACAAAAATAACACCAAGGCAATTCTGCTGAAAACAACGTCAGTCCGGGTTAGTTCCATTCAAATCATGCAAATTAGAGTCCAAAACAAGGGCAAAAGAGTTTGGAAAAGTAGATACGATGGAGACGTATCAGAGCCCTGGTGCGGGAGGTTCACATCAAAAGGAAGCAAAACGGTCCTTTTTAGCTCCAGCCTCGCTAGCCTCCCCATGTATATGATGGGGATGTACATCTTACCTGAAGGTGTGCATGGCTCCTTTGACAAGGAGCTGGCTAGGTTCCTTTGGCAGGCGGTGGATGGACGACCTAAGTACCATATGGTGAAGTGGGCCGACATCTGCTTGCCCAAGGATCGAGGTGGCTTAGGCATCCCGGCCTCGCGGCACATGAACGTGGCACTCATCCTGCGCTGGGTCTGGCGGATCTTGCGGGGTGATGGAGGTTTGTGGCTTCAGCTGGTGGAGGCCAAGTACCTGCAGGGTCAACCCCTCTTGGCTTGCTCTCAATCGGCTGGATGCCAGTTCTGGAAGTCTATCCAGGCCATCAAGGAACAGATTAGGTTGGGGGTACGCTTCTCAGTTGGAAATGGGTATGGTACTCAGTTTTGGTTGGACCCCTGGCTTGATGGGGAGACGCTACGTACTCGGTTTCCGACGCTCTTTGCGATTTGCGTGGATCCGAATGTGCTAGTTTCGGCGGCCGCAGTGGATGATGGGTGGAACATTGAGTTCCGCTGCTCATTCGGTCCGGAGGAGGTGCGGGAGTGGGCAAACTTGAGGGAAGTAGTCCCTCGTCCGTTGTCCCAGGCTCCCGACACGGTTTCTTGGAGTCTCTCTCCTTCGGGAGAATTCTCCGTTAGATCAGCTTACCAGGCGCTATGCCGGACGCCGGTTCTTCATTGGTTATCCCCATTGTGGAAGGCGCCGCTGCCCCTTAAGATCAAGATTTTCGTCTGGCAGCTTCTGCGAGATCGCTTACCATCTGGGACCGAGGTGCTTAAACGCCATGGTCCGGGCAATGGTTTCTGCCCCCTTTGCCTCGTACCGGAGACAGGAACCCACATTATGTTCTCGTGTGTCTTGGCTCAGGCTCTTTGGTGCTTTGTTCGTGAGGCTTTAGGACCGGAGTAGGAGGCCCGCGACCTGGCAGAGTTTCTGCAGGTTAGGGCCACTCAGGTTGGCCGCAAGCGCCCACTGTTCTGGCTTATCTTTGCAGCTATGACGTGTACCCTTTGGACTACTCGCAATAAGATGGTGATTGAGCGGGTCTTCCCGCGGCGTGCTTCTGACTCGTTCTTCATATTTCTCGCTTTCTTGCAGCACTGGCATCCGCTCGCTAGACCGAGGGACCGTGACTGGCTTGGGCTCTTCATAGATGCTCTGCTCTCCTCTGCGCGCCGGCTCGCTGACCGTACGTCAGCACCGTAGCTTGCCCATGCTGGCCTTTTATGTTTCTTCTTTCTTTATTTGGGCGCATCTGTGTTGTGGCCCCAGCAGTTTTATTTTATGGTTGTGATTGATACTCGGCTGTATGGTCATTTGCTTTATCTATAAAGCGGGGCGAAAGCCTGTTTCGAGAGAGGGTAGAACAAAGCCCTTACCGGATTAATAAGTTGGAAGAATTTTTTAGTAATTTGGGATCAGCCTTTTATTCTATCAAAACTATTGAAAAAACTCCCGTAAAAATTGGCAAGACCACACAAGTCACCAAGAACAAATTTGCTACATCTAGTAGTCACAAGGGGGATCTTAAAATGATTAGTATTCATCCCGACTTTGTTGAAATCATAAGGGACCCTATTTACAAGAATGATTTTTTTGGCTTTCTTCCTAGGAGTGTTGTCATCGAGAATATGCATGCTAAATCCTTGAAGAAATCTAGTTGTGTGATTGAAGAGTTGAAAACCAAAGATGACAATACTTGAATCTATGCGTTATGCCTAGCTAGGGGCGTAAAACGATAGCGCTTGTTGGGAGGCAACCCAATGAATAAATAAATGTTTGCTTTTTCCTTTCTGTTTTTGAGTGTTGACACAATTATGCCGGCGTTATGATTGTGTTTTTATGGTTTATTTAGTGTTTGTGCCAAGTAGAGCATTTAGGATGATTCATGAGATGAGTAGAAGCGATGCTGAATCTGAAACAGAAATTTGCGTCCAGTATATGAATTTTCTTTTTTTTCTGGAACGTTATATTCAGCTAAAATTTTAACACAGTGTTTCTATACAAATTCCTTATGTTTTCCTAATTTTTCAGAATTTTTAGAGTTACAAAAGTATGGTTAGAGTACTAATTACTACAGACTGTTCTGTTTAAGACAGAATCTGTTTTCGTTGCATTATGTGCTTGTTTTGATGAATCTATGGGTTATATTGAAGGGTATGAGCCATGGTAAAGTTAAAATAAAGTAGGTATAATGCAATAAGAAAATATGAATAGGTTTGCAACAGCACCTAAAGTAGTGCTTTGCTTTATTATACTAACGGATCTCACGAAGATTTTGTTAAGTTTTGTGTGATTGAAGTTTTCAAGTTTTGGGTGAGATCACGATGGATGAAGGAATAAGGAGTGAAAAGAGACTAAGCTTGGGGATGCTACAGCACCCCAAGGTTATATCCAATGGGAAACAAGAAACTAATCTTGGGGATGCCCCGAGTGGCATCCTCTCTTTCTTCTAACGACCATCGGTATTTTACTTGGAACTATATTTTTATTCGTCACATATCATGAGTTTTGTTTGGAGCGTCTTGTATTATATGAGTCTTTGCTTGATTTGCTTTTTATTTTGTCACAAGTATCCTTGCTGGACACACCTATTTGAGAGAGCCAAAATTATGCTATGATTTGTTAGAATTGCTCTAGTGCCTCACTTATATCTTTTTGAGCACGTCGTGCTTTAAATTTTTGAAGAAATACTCTCATGCTTCACTTAGATTAATTTGAGAGTTAGTAAATTTTGAAGAAACACTCTCTTGCTTCATTTAGATTAATCTGAGAGTTAGTAAATTTTGAAGAAACACTCTCTTCCTTCACTTAGATTAATTTGAGAGTTAGTAAATTTTTAAGAAATGCTCTCATGCTTCACTTAGATTAATTTGAGCGTTAGTAAATTTTAAAGAAACACTCTCTTGCTTCACTTAGATTAATTTGAGAGTTAGTAGAATTCTTGAAGAAATTCTCTCATGCTTCACTTATACTATTTTGAGAGATGAAATTTTTATGCTCATGATCTTCACTTAAATTTATTTGAGCTTGTCAAAAGCAATGGCAATATATGAAACTAGTCCCAAAGAGATAGATATTCAAGAAGGATATAATAAAAACTTTCATGAAGATCATTGGAAAATTAAACTTGATTCCTTGTAATAGTTTTGAGACATGATGATAGTAATATGTGAGTCATGTTGGTGAGTAATTATGCTTTAGTAAGAATATTGATGTTAAGGTTTGTGATTCCCTTTGCAAGCACGAAAGTCAATAGTTATGCAATGAAATTACATCCTACTTATGGTGCATTATTCGGTGTTAGTTGTGCTTAATGCCCGTTTATGAGAATTTTCGTTTCTTGGTTGGTTGCTTCTCAATCTATTTGCTAGCCTTCACTAGTACTAAGTATAAATACTACTTGTGCATCCAAAATCCTTAAACCCAGTTTTGCCATATGAGTCCACCATACCTACCTATATGCGGTATTTCCGTGCCGTTCCAAACAAACTTGAATGTGCCATCTCTACTTTTCAAAATGAATTTCCTTTTTGTGTGCACATACCGCTCATGAAGCGGAAGGGGGTGACCGATATTTTTCCATGCTAGATGTGTTATTCTCAAGATGAGTGTTTATTCACTTGTCATTGCACGAGAGTACAGCGGTAATAGGGATGCCCAGTCCTGAAATGAAAAAGAAATTTACTTTATGTTGTGAATAATAAATTCCTTGGAAAGTGTTGGTATGGATGATACCTGTGGATACGGCTAGCCATGGATTGTGAAAGAATGGTGGAAAAAGGAATAAACTTTATTTTCTGTCTGGGAACCGCTTATGATATATCTAGCATGGAAAGGTATTGAAAATTCTTGGTCATTTTCATTGACAGGAAAGGCATGCCACCCAAAATATTTTTCTCTCTCAATTTAAACTTTGAGCTCTGGCACCTCTACAAATCCCTACTTCCCTCTACGAAGGGCCTATCTAATTACTTTATGCAATTTTTCACTTTTATTTGAGTCTCCATCTTCTCTTATCAAGCACCAACTAGGGGGCACTATGACCATACTTGTGCATTGGGTGTAGCTAATATTTGAGTATGTTTCATGAATGGATCAATGATTGAGAATGATGGGCTAGGGATAACTTTCTTTAATATTGATATTTTGAAAAAACATGGTTGCTTGTTGGTATGCTTGAGTATTAAAGTCTTCATGTCAAAACTAGACTATTGCTTTGAACCATCTAAAAGTCCAAATGTCCATGCTACAAAATAAAAGAATATGTGATGACCATGTTAGGCAGCATTCCACATCAAAAAAATTGTTTTTATCATTTACCTACTCGAGGACGAGCAAGAATTAAGCTTGGGGATGCTGATACGTCTCCAACGTATCTATAATTTTTGATTGTTCCATGTTGTTATATTATCAATCTTGGATGTTTTACAATCATTTTATTGCAACTTTATATCATTTTTTGGGACATAGTGCCAAGTGCCAGTTGCTGTCTTTTTGCTTGTTTTTTACTTCCCAAAAATCAATACCAAACGGACTCCAATTGCCCCGAAACTTTTTGGAGATTTCTTTGGGACCAGAAGACACCGTGGGATCCAAGGAAGCACCTGGGAGGAGGCCCGTGTGTCCCACGATACACTAGGGCGCGCTAGAGGCCCCCGGCGTGCCCTGATGTATCGTGGGGCCCACGGGAGTCTCCTCCACCGCCTCTCAGCTCTATAAATACCCAAATATTCCAAAAACCCTAGGGGAGTCGACGAAAAACAATTCCAGCCGCCGTAAGTTCCAGAACCACGAGATCCAATCTAACACCATCACGGAGGGGTGCATCTTCCTCATGGGTGCCTCTCTGATGATGCGTGAGTAGTCCACTATAGACCTGCGGGTCCGTAGGGAGTAGCTAGATGGCTTCCTCTCTCTCTCTCTCTCTTGATTCTCGATACAATGGTATCTTGGAGATCTATTTGATGTAATGACTTTTGCGGTGTGTTTGTTGGGATCCGATGAATTATGAGTTCATGATCAGTTTCTATCCATGAATATTATTTGAGTCTTCTTTGATCTCTTATATGCATTGTCGGTGCACTAGTACATGGGTTTCTGCCACAACTAGGGCTTCAAGTCACGCGCGCCCGTCGCTAACTCCCCGCTATGCATGCGGCACGCGTGGCGGAAACGGCCTGAGGTGGTGGGTCAGTGCTAACCAATAAATTGGCAGTTACTCCCTCCCATTGCGCGCCTGTGCATAGATTTTGGGCCTGACCCAACGGCACTTGGCGAGCGCGTATGGGCCTGACCCGGGGGCTCCTGTCGGTGCACTAGTACAAAGGTACCCAGTGCCCCTGACTTATGCACACGCGGTAGTAGCTGAACCCTTCAACGTTCGTGCAAACCCGAAGAATGATCAAGACCAGACTCCAACAAAACCGACGCGGCAACCCAAGCCTGAACTGCAATGCGCCAAGCACGTCCCCGGCACTTGCCGGGGACCAAGACATGCACACCTTCCTGAAGACCCGGCAAGCCATCCCCCGGCAGGCGCGAGCTGATCGACCACCGCTCCACCGCATCGCTACGTCAGTCACTTATCAATGCGGTGTCGAGCCCTCAAGCGGCTAATCAGCTCTCGCTAAACACGTGGAACCACACCGGGAGGCAAGTTATACTCAGTTGACACCCGCCCTGCAGCCTGTCAAGACCGTAAGCAACGTCTAGCCAAGCGGTGGCAAGAGCTTGCCGGGGATGCACCCCCGAGCGCCACCAAGGCTGGTAATCATGGTATTTTGTCCTAAATGCCAGAGTTAGGTATGATAGCTCTGCTAAGCTATCTAATCGATAGGTAATGACTGTTTTTCCATTGTGCTAACCCCTTGCACTATAAAAGGAGGCCCAAGGCTACCTAGCTCAGGATTCGGACCCCCGAACACTTGTACTCGCCTAGCAGCTCTTTCCCTGAAGGCAACCCTTGCCGGGGTAAAGCGCAAGGCACCACTCGTGTTCTTCCAATCAAATCCACCAAAAAGCAGGAGTAGGGTTTTACGCTTAGCAGCGGCCCGAACCTGGGTAAAATGCCAGTGTCCTGATCGCCGCGCCGTCTCATGCTCTCCGCTCTTCTTGCAACGTGACCCCCCCTTGCCGAACCACAAGGGGCCTCCGGGTCCCATAGGTGATCGTGAGCATTCGTGCCCCGACATCTTTGGCGCGCCAGGTAGGGGGCGTGCATCATTTGCGCGAACCCGAGTTCGTGAATAGTGAATCGATCTTCATCATCATCTTCCCCAACAATGGCTCCCAAGAAGAAATCCGGTGCGGCCACGCATCCCTCCACTTCGAAGGCTCCCTCACACGCGGCCGCCGGCGCCGTCGACGCCGCGGCGACTGCAGGTGAGGCGGGCATCGTGGACGAAGCGGTCGGCGCAGGCGGCGCCCCCGTCCAGACCTTCGCGGCCGGAGATGGAGAAGGAGGCGCCGGAAACGAGCGGCTACAACAACAACTTGGCGAGCTCAGCCCCGGCGCCACGGGTGAAGGAAACAACCATCCATCACCTCCCCGCCGCGCGGATGGCCGCGGCCGCCTTGGCAGCGCCCGGTCCGATGCGAGCCATGACCCTTCGGCCGCACCCGTCGCCGGTGAGACTACTGGGCGTGCACCTTGTGTGGAACGAGACGGAGCGCCAAGCGGGGCCATAGCCCCGCAGGTTCGGCCCCCTGCACGCCAGACAACCCCGGAGAGTGGCAAACGGCATCAAGAATGCGGCGACGCCTCTCTTGGTCCTACCAGGAGTCGAGCGATGTCACGGTCCGCCTCTTTCGCCATGCCGAGCACCGCAGAGGAAGCCATGGAGTGAGTCCAGATGATGCTAAACTTTATGCACCCGGCTGATAAGATGGATGAATGGAGAGCCACCATTCAGAGTTTAGTTTCTTTCATTGCAGCCAACAAGCCCCAGCATGCAGAGCCATCGCGACGTACGCGAACAGCAGCAATAGCCCGGGCCGGCGAGCGCGTAGAAGGGGCCACACCAACGGTGCAATCTCCTCCGTGACAACAGGCCCAGAGGCAGCCACAGCAAGCTTCGCATGCTGATGAGCATGACGAGGCGTCCATAGTCTCGTCTGGCCCACGCGACCGCCGGTATCAACGGCGTGTCCTTGAAGACCGGCGGAAAGAAGACGCGCGCATCACCATCTAGCGAAGCTGGGAAGCGCACCGTCAATCCGACAAGCGCAACGGTCCAGACGTCGGCGACCCCGCGCCTAGTGCTGGCGGGTACCTTCCCTACGAGGTTGGTTGCCCTGCCTTCACTAGCGAGCTGCGACGGGTCCGCTGGCCGTCGACCCGAGCTTTCAAACCTGAGCTGCCTGAGAAATACGACGGGAAGCTGAACCCGGCAGAGTTCTTGGGCATATACACGATAGCTGTTCAAGCTGCGGGAGGAAGAGATGAAAAGGTGCTCGCCAACTATTTCCGTTTGGCGCTTAAGCCGAACGTGAGATCGTGGCTGATGCATCTGCCGGAAAATTCAATTTCGTCATGGGCTGATCTATGCAACGAGTTCATCGGCGCCTTCACCGGTGGTCATCAAGAACCAGGCCAGCCCAGCGATCTCCAAGTCCTCCCGCAAAAGGAGGGAGAAACCTTGAGGAAATATATCCAGAGATTCAGCCGAGTGCACCGCAACATCCCAGAGATACATCCCGCAGCGGTGATTGTCGCGTTCCATTCGAACGTGCGCAACAGGAGGATGCGAGCCAAGATGAATGTCAAGCTCCCCAAGACTATAATGAGCTTTACACCTTGGCGGATAAATGTGCTTGAGCTGAAGAAGGAAGGCGACTTCCTGGGGAGGAGGCGAGTGTCGAAGTGGACTCTGATGACGACGACGACGCCCCCGACCCGAAGGGAAGAAGCAGGAAGCGCAACAAGAAGCATAAGGGAAAAGTAGTATTGGCTGTCGAGAGCTCCGAAGACCTCAGTGTAGGCAAGAAGGCAAAAGTCGAGACCCCCGGCAAGGGAGCTGCCGCGTGCGCTCATTGCCAGGAGGCTACTGCGGCTGAGAAGAACGGGAAGTCCGACGGGCCGTACTGCAAAATCCACCGCACCAAGGGCCATGATCTCCAAGAATGCCGACAGGTCGAGCAACTTGTTGAGAAGCAGAGGGCCGAGTACGAGAAGCGCGACAAAGAAAAAGGCCAGGACGGTGCTGCCGGGAAAGGCCGTGGCGGCAGAGGAGGTCGCCGCGGCAAAACTCCGCAGCAAAAGGAAAAACCCGCCAGAGGCCGAGAGAAGAAGGAAACAGACGATATAAGCCACGAAAATAATCTGTTTTGGATTGTTCCATGCTATCTATAATTTTTGATTGTTCCATGCTATTATATTATCTGTTTTGGATGTTTTATATGCATTAATATGCTATTTTATATTATTTTTGGGACTAACCTATTAATCTAGAGCCTAGTGCCAGTTTCTGTTTTTTTCCTTGTTTTTGAGTATTGCAGATAAGGAATATTAAACGGAGTCCAAACGGAATAAAATCTTCGGAATGATTTTTCTTGGACCAGAAGAAACCCAGCAGACTTGGAGATGAAGGCAGGAGACCTGCCGTGGCGTCACAAGCCACCAGGGCGCGCCCTAGGGGGGGGCGCCCCCTGGCTTGTGGCCCCACGGCAGCCCTCCTAACCCTATTCTTTGGCCTATAAATTCCCAAATATTCCCTGGATACCAAAAAGAGCCACGAAAATACTTTTCCGCCGCCGGAAGCCTCTGTTCCCGTGAGATCCAATCTTGGAGCCTTTTCCGGTAATCTGCCGGAGGGGGAATCGATCACGGAGGGCATCTACATCAACTCCATTGCCCCTCCGATGATGCGTGAGTAGTTCACCACAGACCTTCGGGTCCATAGCTAGTAGCTAGATGGCTTCTTCTCTCTCTTTGTTCTTCAATACCATGTTCTTCATGATCTTCATGGAGATCTATCCGATGTAATACTCTTTTGCGGTGTGTTTGTCGAGATCCAATGAATTGTGGGTTTATGTTCAGCTTATCTATGAATATTATTTGAATCTTCTCTGAATTCTTATATGCATGATTTCATATCTTTGCAAGTCTCTTCGAGTTATTGGTTTGGTTTGGCCAACTAGATTGGTAATTCTTGCAATGGGAGAAGTGCTTAGTTTTGGGTTCAATCTTTTAGTGTCCTCACCCAGTGACAAAGTAGGGGTAGCGAGGCACGTATTTGTATTGTTGCCATCAAGGATAAAAAGATGGGGTTTTCATCATATTGCTTGAGTTTATCCCTCTACATCATGTCATCTTACCTAATGCGTTACTCTGTTCTTCATGAACTTAATACTCTAGATGCAGGCAGGAGTCGGTCGATGTGTGGAGTAATAGTAGTAGATGCATAATCGTTTCGGTCTACTTGACACGGACGTGATGCCTATATGCATAATCATTGCCTTGGATATCTTCATAATTATTCGCTTTTCTATCAATTGCTCGACAGTAATTTGTTCACCCACCGTATTGTTTTCCTTCATGAGAGAAGCCTCTAGTGAAACCTATGCCCCCCGGGTCTATTTTCCATATTATACTTTCAGATCTATAAACCAAAAATACCAAAAATACTTAGCTGCAATCTTTTTACCTTTGTTTTATCTTTTCGTTTTAGCAATCCTATCTATCTATCTCTATCAGATCTCATCCTTGCAAGTAACCGTGAAGGGATTGACAACCCCTTTATAGCGTTGGGTGCAAGTGTTTGATTATTTGTGTAGGTACATCTATTGGGGACTTGCTTGTGTCTCCTACTGGATTGATACCTTGGTTCTCAACAACTGAGGGAAATACTTATCTACTTTGCTGCATCACCCTTTCCTCTTCAAGGGAAAACCAACGCATGCTCAAGAAGTAGCAAGAAGGATTTCTGGCGCCGTTGCCGGGGAGATCTACATCAAGCCTACCAAGTACCCATCACAAACTCATCTCTTGCATTTATATTATTTGCCATTTGCCTCTCGTTTTCCTCTCCCCCACTTCTAAAATGATTTTCAGAAAAAACCAAAAAGATTTGCCTTTTTATTCGCCCTTCTTCCGTTCGTCTTTTCGTTTGCTTTTTGCTTGCTTGTGTGCTAGATCTATTCGTGGCCACCATGTCTGAATCTAGAGAGGTTTTTATTGAAAAGGATAGTAATAATCTTGAAAGAAATTTTGACAACTTTGCTAAAAACGACTCTCATGAAGAACCTACTATCATGCATACAAAAAAATTCCGCATAGGTAGCGGTAATATTATTGGAAAAGGCGTTATTCAAGATTTATTTACTTGTGTTGGTACGCTACCTACCTTAGGAGGGTCTATTCTCAATAAAACTAATAGTCTTGCGGATGCCATAACACTTCTAATAATTGAACTTGAGAGGCAATTTGTTCATATGCATCCTTGCATACAAAGGATTTTTCTTGAGTTCTGTAATATTCAGTATTCTTCTGTTAAGCGTGCCGCCACTATATTTCTAGCCCACGAGTTTAGATTCATCATGAAAGAGGCTAGTGAAATCTTTGCTAATTATAAAATTAATGGTGGATGTCCCCCTATAGAGGAGATCCTTTTTAATCAAGAAGAAATAATGAGATTGCAATCCCCGGATTACGTTGCTTATAATGAAAATTTGAGAAAAAGGGTCCCTATCGAGGTTTTGATTGATAAGATTTCTGAGCTCAATGATAATTTTGCTATACAAAATAACGGATTAGAGTTCATATTAAGAGATAGGCTTATGACTTTCCACCAAAGGAAAGCCTACAATGATGAATTGATTATACACTATAGGGGGCCGAAGGAGGAACCTTTCCCTCCCGCACTTGATCATAAGGATCCTTATCCTATTAAATTTAGCCCTTTTGATTACTTTTGCTTGCCACAAAGAAAACTTGCCGCTGAAAGAAGGGGGTATGAGATGAGCATGGATGATCTCCCTTACTATTATGACAATACCTAGATCTATTGCGTTATGCCTAGCTAGGGGCGTTAAACAATAGCGCTTGTTGGGAGGCAACCCAATTTTATTTTTATGCTTTTGTTTTTGCTTCTGTTTTTGAGTGTTTTACACATTATTACCTCGGTAGTAATTGTGTTTTCTTGTTTAAATTAGTGTTTGAGCCAAGTAAGACCTTTGGGATGGTCTACGGTGTTTGTGATTTGATTTTGCTGAAAAACAGAAACTTTTTCTCTCAGTCCAGGAATTTTGTAAATTCACTGGAACGTGATTTTGATCTGAAATTTTTACATAAAATTGATATACAAATTTCCCTGATTGTCCTAATTTTTCAGAATTTTTGGAGTTACAGAAGTATTCGAAGTCTATAGATTGCTACAGACTGTTCTGTTTTAGACAGATTCTGTTTTCTTTGTGTTGTTTGCTTATTTTGATGTATCTATGGGTTGTATCGGGGGGTATGAACCATGGAGAAGTTAGAATACAGTAGATATTACACCAATATAAATAAAGAATGAGTTCACAACAGTACCTAAAGTGGTGATTATTTGTGTAGGTACATCTATTGGGGACTTGCTTGTGTCTCCTACTGGATTGATACCTTGGTTCTCAACAACTGAGGGAAATACTTATCTACTTTGCTGCATCACCCTTTCCTCTTCAAGGGAAAACCAACTCATGCTCAAGAAGTAGCAGAAGCCACTCAAATGGTCCCGCACGCCTATTATCTTTGACGAAGAGGATCATCCCGACCGTACCACTACAGTCGGGTGTTTGCCATTGTTGGTTTCTCCGACAATCCGCAACCTCAAGGTGTCCAAGATGTTAGTTGATGGTGGGGTGGGATTGAATTTAATCTCCCCCAAAGTGGCTGAGAAACTGCAGATCCTTGATGAAGAGCTCGAAGCTACGGCTACATTCCAAGGAATCAACCCCGGCAGGAGCCGACCCAAGGGAAAGATCACTCTGCCTGTGACATTTGGCGGGGAACTGAACTTCTGGAGAGAGAGGATAGTGTTCGACGTAGCCGAGAACCCGCTGCTTTACAACGGAATCCTCGGTCGCCCAGCTCTGGCAAAGTTCATGGCGGCATCCCACTACGCCTACAATACCTTTAAGATGCCAGGGCCCATTGGGGTCATTTCCATCCCATCCGACAAGAAGAACGTAGTTATCTGCGTGGACCAGATGTACCGTGACGCGGTAGCAGCTGAAGCCACAGAAATCCCAGCTCCCGCCAAGGACACAGAGAAATTGAAGAAGGCTAGCAGGAACACCGGCAAGGACTCCAGGAAGCACGCCTCTTCGGAGTGCGTCGCACCCGACGATGACCTACCGGGGAGTTCCACTAGCAAGAAGACCAAGGCCACCTATCCTGAGACGAAGAAAATCCCGGCAAGGCTGGACGGCACTGGTGGCACGTTCACCATCAATGCTACCCTTACTGACAAATAGGAAAGTGCACTCGTTATCTTCCTGCGGGAGAATGTTGATGTGTTTGCGTGGCAACCATCTGACATCCCCGGTGTTCCCAGTGAGGTAATTGAGCACCACCTTGCTGTCTGTCCTCATGCCCGGCCCGTCAAGCAAAAGGTTAGGAAGCAAGCCCTGGAGCGGTAGCAGTTCATTGCCGAGGAAATCTGAAGCAGCTGGTTTGGTCAGAGGGGTGTTGCATCCAACTTGGCTGGCAAACCCGGTGGTGGTACGTAAGGCAAATGTGAAATGGAGGCTTTGCATAGACTTCACTGACTTGAACAAAGCTTGCCCGAAGGACCCTTTCCCCTTGCCGCGCATAGATCAGATTGTTGATTCCACCTCCGGACGTGACTTGCTCTCCTTTTTGGATGCCTACTCCGGATACCACAAGATATTTATGACTAAAGAAGATGAGGAGAAGACAGCTTTCATAACTCCCTGTGACACGTGCTGTTTTGTGCGTATGCCCTTCGGGTTAAAGAGTGCTGGTTCAACCTTCGCCAGAGCTGTTCAGATTGATTTTGGACCTCAGCTGCACAGAAATGTGGAAGCCTACATGGATGACATCGTGGTCAAGACCAAGGATGAAGCCACTCTCATACAAGATCTGGAAGAAACTTTTGCGAACTTGTGCAAAATCAACCTGAAGCTCAACCCTGAAAAGTGCGTGTTCGGTGTCCCATCCGGCAAGCTGTTGGGGTTCTTTGTATCTCAGCGAGGAATAGAAGCCAATCCTGACAAGATCAAGGCGATTGAACAGATACATGCACCCAGGACTATCAAGGATATCAGACGCTTGACCGGATGTGTTGCCACGTTGAGTAGGTTCATCTCCAAGTCTGCTGAGCGCGCCTTGCCATTCTTCAAGATCTTGAAGAAGGCCGGCCCGATGAAGTGGACCCCGGAGGCAGATGCAGCGCCACAAGACCTGAAGAATTACCTATCCTCTGCTCCAACCTTGGTCGCTCCTAAAATGCAAGAGCCGTTACTGCTATATTTGGCAGCGACGAATCAAGTGGTTAGTGCAGCGCTGGTGGCGCAACGGGAAGTGGATGGAGATTCAGTGACTGTTACTGATGCTACCGGGGACGAGAAAGAAGCATCCACGGCAGGACTCGATACAGATCAAGGGGGACCTCAGCAAATGATCGACAGCGGATCCAAAGAGGTGGCAAAGAAGAAAATGGTGCAGCGGCCCGTGTACTTTGTCAGTTCCCTGTTACAGGGGGCTAGGTCAAGGTACTCTGGAGTACAGCAGCTGATCTTCGACCTCATCATGGCCTCGAGGAAGCTGTGCCACTACTTCCAAGCCCATGAGATAACAGTTGTTACCCGTTTCCCGTTGCAATGCATACTGAGGAACCCCGAAGCCACTGGCAGGATAGTTGAGTGGGCATTAGAATTGTCAAGTTTTGGATTAAAATATGAGAGCACTTCCACCATTCAAAGCAGGGCGTTGGCGGAGTTTATTGCAGAATGGACACCCACGCCAGATGATGAAGCTCCGGAGACAATCCTCCCTGGCAAAGAAGCACCCAAGGATTGGATCATGTACTTTGACGGCGCTTTCTCACTCCAGGGCACTGGAGCAGGCGTGCTCCTCATTGCCCCTACCGGAGAGCACCTCAAGCACGTCGTCCAAATGCACTTTCCCCGGGAGGAAGCCACCAACAATACCGCTGAGTAAGAGGGGCTCCTTGCCGGACTTAGAATCGCAGTGGAGTTGGGAATAAAGAGACTGATCGTCCGAGGAGATTCTCAGCTTGTGGTGAAGCAAGTCAACAAGGATTACCAGAGCCCGCTGATGGAGGCATACGTGGAAGAAGTGAGGAAATTGGAGGAGCATTTTGATGGACTGCAAACAGAGCATGTGCCACGAGCAGAAAACGGCATTGCTGACCATCTATCAAAGTGCGCTGCGCAGAAGCTTCCCGTGGAACCAGGGACTTTCGTTCTCCGCCTCGCTCAACCATCCGTATCCCCATCAGCGATGTCCAAGAAGAGAAGGAAGCTGAACTCCGGCAAACATTTCCCGGCGGAGCTTCCCGAAGCCGCTGGTAGAGAGGCTGTCGGAGAAAATCCCGTTCCGGTTGACGAGCAGCTCCCTCCCGCAGGACCTCAGGTTCTCGCGGTTGAGACAAGCGCTCCCGAAGACGAGGAGACGCCTTTAGTCCTTGTTGTCAAGCCGCAAGCTCCAACCTGGGCGCAGCATATAGTCCATTTCCTTCGAACAGGAGAACTCCCCGAAGAGCAAGAGGAAGCCGAAAGAGTAGCCCGTCGGTCAAGTATGTACCAGTTTGTCGATGACACCCTGTACAGAAGACGACCGAACGGTGTGAAATTAAGGTGTATCTGCCAGGAGGATGGGCTGAAGCCGTTGGCGGAGATTCACGGAGGAGTATGTGGTTCCCACATTGGATCAAGGGCCCTTGCTGGGAAAGCTTTCCAACAGGGTTTCTATTGGCCCACTGCTCTCCAGAACGCTACTGAGCTGGTCACCAAGTGTGAAGCCTGCCAGTTCCATTCCAATAACATCCATCAACCAGCACAAGCCCTGCAAACAATCTCTCTATCCTGGCCATTCTCGGTCTAGGGGCTCGATATTCTGGGCCCCTTCCCCCGTGCTGTCGGGGGCTTTGAGTTCTTGTTCGTGGCAACCGACAAGTTCACAAAGTGGCCTGAGGTGTAACCAGTGAGAAAGGTGACCACACAGTCAGCTATCAAGTTCATGAAAGGACTGGTGTGCCGCTATGGAGTGCCTAACAGAGTGATCACTGACAACGGCACCCAGTTCATGAGCCGCGCCTTCATGCAATATATCCAAAGCCTTGGAAGCAAGGTCTCCTTCGCCTCTGTTGCCCACCCAAGAAGCAACGGGCAAGTCGAGAGGATGAATGTTGAAGTGCTGCGAGGGCTCAAGACAAGGACTTTTGATAAGATGCGGAAGAGCGGCAGGCGCTGGATAGACGAACTGCCGGTGGTTCTTTGGTCCCTCAGGACGACACCAAATCGAGCTACTGGCCAGACGCCCTTCTCCCTAGTGTACGGGGCGAAAGCAGTACTCCCCACGGAACTCATATACGGGTCACCTCGAGTGCTTGCCTACGATGAAGTAGAGCAACAGCAGCTACGGCATGACGATGCCATGCTCCTCTAGGAAGATCATCTCCGGGCTGCGGTGCGTGTTGCACGTTACCAGCAAGCCCTGCGCCGCTATCATAGCCGCAGGGTCCATGCCCGGAGCCTTGAGGAAGGCGGCCTTGTCCTTAGGCGTGTTTAGTCCGCCAAGGGTGCTAACAAGTTGACGCCAAAGTGGGAAGGCCCTTACCGGGTAGCACGAGTCACCAGACCTGGCGCAGTCCGTCTGGAGACCGAAGATGGCACCATGGTGCTTAACTCATGGAACATTGAGCATCTTCGTAAGTTCTACCCGTAAGGCGCGGCTGCCGGGTTCAGTCCCCGGCAGCCACCTTTTGTGCAAGCCTTGCCGATGTTACATGTAACCGTTTGTACAAAGCCTGGCGCAGACCCTGTGCAACAATAATAAAGCTAGATATTGCATCATATCATCATTTTTACATGCTCATTACACATTTTTATGACTGCAATGTTATCGCTTTTAAGTTATAAAGATTTGCTAGAATACTTGATGAACCCGTAATCTTTGTTACTGTTCTCACCCTACATATTTGACCGTCGGGAAAACAGGGAAGGGAAACAAGGAAACAAGGGTGGCGGCCCATGACACTCTAAAAGGGGATACTACTTGGAAAAGATAAGTATATCGCATATCCCAAGTTCAGTACCTTTCGATTCCTCAAGGAAATCCTTAGTATCTTCCTTACTGCGGGTAGTGGAGTCATCCACGTGGTGAAAACCCTTGTCGGGACGAACTGTCCCCCTGTCCTTGTTTAACGACCGTGGGGGGGGGGGGTGGCGGCGTCGACATCGACAAGGAGCTCTGCCGGGGAACAACGCCAACCTGCTGCCGGGGGCTCGTTTTCCCTTTTCGGCACTCGTGGTTTGAATGATGACCCGGCAAGTAGCTCCGTGTAGCAAGGACAAAACATACCGATACAGTATAAATAAGGAAGGGAAAGGGATAGTACTTGCGAAAGAAAGGCAACACCTTTTCTCATTCATTTCCGATACAAAGCGGATAAGAAATTACATTCTGATCAGCTAAAATTTGGCAAACGCCTACATTTTTTGCTTACAAAAAGACAAATGTCCCGTAATGCCTTTCTTGTCCCTCTCCTCTCGGGGATTATGTGAAGAAGGAACAGAGGGCAAAAGGAGCGCCTGGCCGGGATTCGACGCTTCCCAGCCAGGACCAGAGGGACGCGCCCGGCGAGCAGAAGGGCCCTGTCCCCAGGCAGGGCGGACGAAGCCGACGGAGCGGACAAGACCGACAAGGGGAAAGAAGGCGGAGGGCAGGTGCGGATGGTGGCGCTGCCGGAGCCTAGCTGGTGATGATGGTGCTGCCGGGGAACGCGACGCGTCGGAGACCTCATACATGCTCCTGATGCATCGTAGGTCCTCGACCGCCATCGTCTTCCTCATCGCCACCGCTCGAGGGGACGCATCCGCCATCACCCAAGCTCCAGGCGCGGCAACCCGGGGACCCCACAGAGAGCATGGTCGTCCCCGGTGGCCAAAGGCGGGGAATTCCATCCCCCGCCTTAGAAGAGTGCGCGTAGATGAAGGGCTCCCTCCCGTACGCTCCATCCAAAACGCTGCGGGAGGAGAGCTTCACCGCGATAAACGACGACTCACGGCTGCAACCACACGCGCGCCCATGGCGGCCGTGTGGGCAGTTTTTCTCCATCACCTTGAAGAAGGGATGCGGGAACCGCGGACCGCCGCGACGCTGCACCTCCACTATAGATCCCGGCGTGATGTCAACCGCATGGCGCTCCGTCGAGGCTAAAGAAGCGGGCAGCGCGGCGGCAGGCATGCCGCCGCAGCTGTCCCAACACGGCCACCGCGCTGCCCGCTCCCCCATCCAAGACTTCCCCGACCAGCCTTCAGCTCAGAGTCGTCTATCCATGACGGGGACTGACCATGGGTCCAAGGGGAAGGCCCTGCAAACACGCTCGCTAGGCCCCTCCCCCTGAGCATCGGGAGGGGGAACGCGGCTCAAGACAAGGAGGCAGAAGGGCGAGCTCTGTGGATTCAAACTCAAGGAGGAAAGAAGGATGGATGAGCATCGCCCCTCGCGACCCCCAATTTATAGGGGGGAGCGTGGGGGCTGGCTCTCCTCCGCTTCAAAGGTCGCCGCCCATCTCCACCAATTCCACCACCCACGATCACGGGCGAACAGGTAACCGCCCCATTGTTCCAATCCATGGCGCTGCGGTTTCTGCCACAACTAGGGCTTTAAGTCACGCGCGCCCGTCGCTAACCCCCCACTATGCATGCGGTGCGCGTGGCGGAAACGGCCTGAGGTGGTGGGTCAGTGCTAACCAATAAATTGGCAGTTACTCCCTCCCATTGTGCGCCTGTGCATAGATTTTGGGCCTGACCCAACGGCACTTGGCGAGTGCGTATGGGCCAGACCCGGGGGCTTCTGTCGGTGCCCTAGTACAGAGGTACCCAGTGCCCCTGACTTATGCACAGGCGGTAGTAGCTGAACCCTTCAACGTTCGTGCAAACCCGAAGAATGATCAAGACCAGACTCCAACAAAACCGACGCGGCAACCCAAGCCTGAACTGTAACGCGCCAAGCACGTCCCCGGCACTTGTCGGGGACCAAGACATGCACACCTTCCTGAGGACCCGGCAAGCCATCCCCCGGCAGGCGCGAGCTGATCGGCCACCGCTCCACCGCATCGCTACGTCAGTCACTTATCAATGCGGTGTCGAGCCTTCAAGCGGCTAATCAGCTCTCGCTAAACACATGGCAACACACCGGGAGGCAAGTTATACTCAGTTGACACCCGCCCTACAGCGTGTCAAGACCATAAGCAATGGCTAGCCAAGCGGTGGCAAGAGCTTGCCGGGGATGCACCCCCGAGCGCCACCTAGGCTGGTAATCATAGTATTTTGTCCTAAATGCCAGAGTTAGGTATGATAGCTCTGCTAAGCTATCTAATCGATAGGTAATGACTGTTTTGCCATTGTGGTAACCCCTTGCACTATAAAAGGAAGCCCAAGGCTACCTAGCTCAGGATTCGGACCCCCAAACACTTGTACTCGCCTAGCAGCTCTTTCCCTGAAGGCAACCCTTGCCGGGGTAAAGCGCGAGGCACCACTCGTGTTATTCCAATCAAATCCACCAAAAAGCAGGAGTAGGGTTTTACGCTTAGCAGTGGCCCGAACCTGGGTAAAATGCCAGTGTCCTGATCGCCGCGCCATCTCATGCTCTCCGCTCTTCGTGCAACGTGACCCCCCACCCTTGCCGAACCACAAGGGGCCTCCGGGTCCCATAGGTGATCGTGAGCATCCATGCCCCGAGATGCATGTTTATTTATAGCCTCGTATTTCTTCTTCAAATCTTTGGTTTAATTAGGCCAACTATATCGATTTTTCTTGCCATGGGAAGAGGTGCGTTGTGATGGGTTCGCTTGCGGTGTCCTCTCCCAGTGACAGAAGGGGCAGCGAGGCACGCATGTATCGTTGCTATTAAGGATAACAAGATGGGGTCTATTCCTACATGAATAGATCTTGTCTACATCATGTCATCGATCTTATTGCATTACTCCATTTCTCCATGAACTTAATACACCAGATGCATGCTGGATAGCGGTCGATGTCTGCAGTAATAGTATTAGATGCAGAATCGTTTCGGTCTACTAATCTTGGACGTGATGCCTATATAATGATCATTGCCTTGGATATCGTCATGATTATTTGATCTTCTATCAATTGCCCAAAAGTAATTTGTTTACCCACTGTGTGCTATACTCATGAGAGAAGCCACTAGTGAAACCTACGGCCCCCGGGTCTATCTTTTATCATATTGCTTTCCGATCTATCTTTTTTCCGCATTTGCTTTCAGATCTATTATTCCAAAAACCCAAAAATACCTTGTTGCACTTTTTATTTGCATGTTTTATTTTGTGTTCCTACGCGATCTATTTATCCAATCTCATCCAAATCGATCTATCTTTTACTGTGGAGAGATTGACAACCTCTCTTACGCGTCGGGTTGCAAGTATTTGTTCTTTGTGTGCAAGTACCGTTTACATAGTGTTGCGTGGTTCTCCTACTGGTTTGATAACCTTGGTTTCATCATTGAGGGAAATACTTACCGTCGCTGTGCTGCATCACACCTTCCTCTTTGGGGAAATACCGACGCAGTCTCAAGCCACGTCAACCAGCTTTATGCCAAATTTAGCAAGTGCGAATTCTGGCTGGATGAAGTTGGATTCTTGGGTTATGTGTTGACTGCCGAAGGCTTGTCAGTGGACCCTGCCAAGATTGAAGCCATGACTGAATGGCAATCCCCAAGCAATGTGAAGGAGTCGGAAGCTTCCCCGGACTTGCGGGGTATTATCGCAAGTTCGTCGAAGGATTCTCAAGCATTGAAAGACCCATGACTCATCTCTTGAAGAAGGACAAGAAGATTGAATGGACACCGAAGTGTGAAGAAAGCTTCCAAGAGCTCAAGCAGAGATTGACAACAGCCCCAGTTTTGTCCACCCCCGATTTTCACAAGGAGTTCGTGATATATTGTGATGCATCAAGAACCGGGCTTGGTGGTGTTCTGATGCAAGAATGCAGAGTCGTAGCATATCTGTCCATACATCTACATCATCACAAAGAGAACTATGCTACTCATGATCTTGAGTTGGTAGCTGTGGTTCATGCCTTGAAGACATGGTGACATTACCTTCTAGGGAAGCGATGTGAGATATACACATACCACAAGAGTTTGAAGTATATTTTCTCTCAAAGGGAATTGAACATGAGGCAACGAAGATGGTTGGAATTGATCAAGGACTATGACCTCAGTGTTCAGTACCACCCTCGGAAGGCCAATGTGGTAGCAGATGCCTTAAGCAGAAAGGCATGTTCCTTGAATGATATGATTAAGGAAAGGCTACCTGCCGTGTATGAAGAGCTTGAAAGCTTTGGCTTGGAACTGGTTACACCAAGATTTATGGCCAACCTCGAAGCAAAGCCTACCTTGATGGATGATATTAAGGTAGATCAGAAGGGACACGGGAGCATTGAAGGCATCAAGAGGAAGATCAAGGCAGGCAAGGCCCCAAGATTCTCAATGGATGAACAAGGAGTTGTATGGTTTGGGAGTCGCATTTGCGTACCCAACAAAGTTGAGCTCAAGAATTTGATCTTGCAAGAAGCCCATGACACTCTGTATTCCATCCATCCTGGACGAACCAAGATGTACCAAGACCTCAAAGCAAGATTCTGGTGGCATGGCATGAAGAGAGAGATAGCCACTTTCGTCGCTAAGTGTGACATATGCCAGAGAGTCAAAGCTGAGCATCAGTGAGCCGCTAGATTGTTACAACCTCTCAAAGTGCCTGAATGGAAGTGGGACAAAGTTGGAATGTACTTCATCACTGGATTGCCCAGATCAAGCAAAGGACATGACTCCATTTGGGTCATTGTAGATCACCTGACCAAGGTAGCCCACTTCATTCCCGTCAAGACCACCTACGACGGACACAAGCTAGCTAGTCTTTACATCGAGCGTATTGTGAGCCTCCAGAGAGTTCCAAAGGAAATTGTATCTGACTGAGGTACCCGGTTTACCTCGAGATTCTGGAAGAAGTTTCAAGAAGCTATGGTAACCAAGTTATCCTTCGGCACTGCTTTTCACCCCAGACTGGAGGACAAACGGATCGAGTAAACCAGATACTCGAGGACAAGCTTTGTGCTTGTCTCCTAGCGTATGGAGCCAAGTGGGAAGATTGCCTACCATTCGCCGAGTTCTCCTACAACAATAGCTATCAGTCCAGTATTCAGATGGCACTATTTGAGGTGTTGTATGGACGCAAGTGCTGCACTCCCCTCAATTGGTCAGAGACCAGAGAAGGACTAGTATTTGGACCAGATATCCTCCGCGAAGCAAAAGAGCAAGTTCAACTCGTCAGAGAGCGTCAAGATACTGCCAAGTCAAGACAGAAGAGCTACATGGATTCTCACCGCCGAGAAATGAACTTCTGTGTCAGAGATCATGTCTATCTCCAAGTCACACCTCTCAAAGGAACCAAGCGCTTCCACGTTAAGGGAAAGCTTGCACCAAGGTATATCGGCCCTTTCAAGATCACCGCAAAATGAGGAGAAGTTGCGTACCAGCTAGAGCTACCCTCCAAGCTTTCCGATGTGCACAACGTTTTCCACGTGTCACAGCTCCGGAAGTATCTCCAAGTTCCCAACCGCCCCGACCTCTACAAGGACATCGATCATCAAGCCATCAACCTTCAGCCAGACCTCACTTATCGTGAGAGACCAGTTCGCATCTTGGGTGAAGCTGAGCGATGCACCCGAAGCCGCACCCTCAAGTATTTCAAGGTCCAATGGAGCATCCACACTCAAGCAGAAGCAACCTCGGAGCATGAAGACTAGCTTAGATACGAATTCCCTTATCTTTTTAGCACCTAGCCTAGGAATCTCGGGGACGAGATTCTTGTAAGGGGGGTAGGTCTGTCACACACTATGTTTGTACTACTTTGTTATGATTATGAGTTTAAAAATTTGGACCAATTAAAACTTTTTGGGCGCCTTTGTATGCTTGAATAGATTGATATTTGCTTGTTTGTTTGATTGTGTTTGGTTCACAAGAAATCCCTCTGCCCTCAAAACTCATCTCATTGATCCAAACCCTTGCCCAATGATCATGCCATGTGTATAGGACCTAAAACTATTTTCATAAAATATTATTTTGGCCAAAAAGCATATATTCAATTTAGGTTTTCAAAAACCCCTGAATTGAGGTTTGTGCTACAAGTCCTCAAATTAGGGTGAATATTTTGCCCCAAAGACTTTATTTGGAACCTACCATATATAGGACTTCCCAAAATAACCAAATATTATTTTTACAGATTATTTTCATATTTTATTTAAAGGCTTTTTATTAAGGCGAGAAATGATCTTTTATAAGGAAAAAATATTTTATGCTTTAAAAATATTTTAGAAAATTTACAGAAACTCAGTGGACATATATTTTCCATATATAAGAGATTCAACACATGGTCATGTTCCAAATATTGGACAAAACCCTCCAAAATGCTTTCTACCTATTTCAAGCATTTGAAATATTTCTATAAGAAATATTCTCAAATAAATCCAAGAAATTCCAGAGTGTCAAATATGCCATGTGTGATGATCTTGCCAAGTTTCATCTCAATAACAATAATTTGGTTCACAAAAATGCCCCAAAACCCTCTCTGTGCAGATCCAAATTTGAGCAACTTTGCATTGTCAAGTATATCCTATTGAGCTCAAACTTTGTCGACATGATCTAATCCCCAAATGATGCCACTAAACTAAGTGGTGCATCAAGGAGAATAGATTTGCATTACTAGATCTAAGGAAACATGATTTTGTTGATTTCTAGGGTTTATAAAGTTTGCATTGGCAACTTTCTTCAAATGAGCTCAAACTTGGTCATCAACCTTATTATTATCTACCATTGGATCTTTTATCTTGCCTAAACAATCATCAAACACCTTCGGGTGAAATGGTAAAACCCCTAGTTTCACTTCTTCTACTATTCTCCTTGACCTCATTTTTCTACAACATCTCCACCTAGTCACCTTGCACCTCCAGTAAAAGTCTCAGGGCAGCAGCTCAATCATTGGTGGGGTAAAACCCCACTTTCCCCCCCTCTGTATTCACCAAACCAACAGCATTTCTACCTCATTTACTTCTTACCCTGCCTTCCCTTACTCCCTAAGTTTCCCAGAGCATCTCCAGACCATCCAGGTGCTAAGGGACAAAGTGGGGCACGCCCAGAGCGCGTGCAACATTCCATGGCATGCAATACGCGTGCTCTGGAGCGCGCTACAGTGCCAGCCCGCACTGTAGCCGCCCCCATCCCGAGCCACCCGACAGCCTTGGGATGCGCGAGCATGTCCCCCGAGGCCTCCTCGGCGTCTGGGCCACACTTTCCTGTCGCCCCCCTCGTCTATCTCCTTTTGGTGGCCTCCTCGCACACGCGTCATGGCTGCCTGGTTCGTCCAACCTCGGGCCTCGCAAGCGCGCACTCCCCCGCTCCCCCTCTTGCTTCCTCTGGTCGTAGACCACCTCCACGAACGCCACTAAGCCACCTCGGCCTCCTCTCGTGGCCTCCAGAGCCCCTGCAGCAAACTCCGATGGGCTTCGCCTACGGTGGATCGTGCCCCGGCTATATAAGCCCTTCCCGAGCCCTCCTCTCCGTCTCCTTCGCCCTCTCCCACCTCCAATTGACCACCGGCAGCGCCCTACCTCCCCTCGAAGCCCATGTGCCCGGGATCGACCGGAGCTCCGCCGAGTCAGGACCACCATCGATCTCCGGGTATAGCCCCCCTCCGGCCCCCATTTTTCCTCTGTTGGTCCTCTCTCATCGCCTTGACCCATTCCCCTCCTTTTCCCGCTCGTTTTGCAACTCTGGACGATCAGAGCGTCAACCTCCCGAGACCTCGCGGCCGAACTTCGTCGTCGCCGGCGAACAAGAGCCCCTCCGGCACACCGTCCCTGTCCAACCGAACGGGGGCAGCCTCCCGGTTTCATTTCCGCCCTCGACCACCCTTGTCATGCCCCCAGTCATCACCGGTGAGCTCGCCGTCCTCCCTGGTCGGAGGTTGACGACGACCCTGGCGGGGCCCGCTTGTTAGCCTCCCACATCTCTCCCGCCTCTTCTCTCTCTGTGGCTCGCCCCGCGCGTTATGATTAAAACCTGGTGGCGCGCGCGTGCCTTGCTCTGCGCGGGCCACTTTGGCTCTGGGCCGGCCCAGCTGCGAGTCAATCTGGCCCATCACCAACAAAGCCCTTTCCTTTTTCTTTTTTCCTTCTGTTTTTGCCAAAATTCTACAGGGTTGAATAGTTATCCAAATTCAATAATTCCACTTCCTAAAATTTTGTAATAATCCAATATATTTAATGGTGCCACTTGTGCACCATTTGGAGAAAGATTTATGTGTTGTTTGTCTTTAAAACCCTATTTTGAATATTTAAAACCTCTATTAAAATACTTTTCACCATTTTTGATACTCCAAAACCAGAAACAAATAATTTCGTTATTTTTAGTTTTCACCCTAGTATTTTACAAAAATGGTTTGACATTATTAGGAGTGATGTATTTTCCCTGTTTTTGCCATGGCCTTATTTTTGCCTGTTATATTGCGACAATAGATTGCGTTATTGATGAAGGAGTTGGACTAGAATTGATTTGAAGACCCCGAAGACTTTGTTGAGCCAGGCAAGCAGCCCCTTGACCATGTCTAAGAAACCTTTTATGCGTGGCATATAGCACTTTAAATTGATGCATCGGAATCATGATGATTATGGTGATCACCTTGATGGGTTGCCTCCATTAATTTCCTCGTTGATACTTGCATGACATGACTCTACTTTATGCTTAGAGTTGTGTGGGTGGGAAGCAGATAGGTTGCTTAAGTAGTTGCTACGCAAATGGGATGGGAATATGCATGGTGATGGGAAACAAAAGTGTTTTCAAAGACTTCTCGAAAACCCCATCGGGTGCCACTAATGCCTGAGGGAGGTGATGTGGATCTAGGTAACCACTTGATAAAGAAGTGGTGTACCGAGACAAGTTGTGTGTGTGTTTTCGAAAACGGAGAGATTTAAGATCTGCTGACCGTCCCAGCCTTACATGTGCGACCACGATACCCTTTATGGGACGGGGATTTGATGATTACTTTGGTCAATGCTAGTAGGGAGCCCGCATTACTAGTGGTGGGAATGGCGTTGTCACTCTTGATATGGGGTCGTGACCATGGGCTGTTTTCACAAACACCGGGCACACCGTTGCATACCCTCAAGGATGGTATGTGTGATGTACATCATGAGGGATGGCACCAACGAGTGGACTCTTTGTTTAGTATTGTCAAGGGAAAGGCATTGTTTGGGTGCTTACCTCGGGTACCTAAGGTATCACGAGTCATGGATGACACGGAAGTTCCCCGAGTCTTGTGGGTAAAGCGTGCAACCTCTGTAAAGTGTAAAATTATTCGAATAGCCGTGTCCATGGTCATGGACAGTTGGAGGTCCTACTTAAACTACCTCCAATGTTTTTCACTAAACTTGGTGTGTGTGTGGGGGGGGGAATACTTGGGTTGAGTCGGGTGACTTGAGTTGCTTGCGAGTACATTCAAAACATGAGTTTCTTGCGAGTACATTCAAAGTACTCATTGGCTTGCCACTGGTTATTTAATTGGCTAGGCATGGAAGAGCAGGAATATGGAGAAGAATACCTTGGTGACGATCATGCGAATTAGGATGCTTCCCAGTCAGAATGCATGTAGGGTTATGGCAGATGGCATGGGTCTACGCTATCTTTCAAGATTTCCGCTACGAGTTTATGTTTGTTCTTTGGCCTTCATGGCCCTATCTACGTAAGACTTGACCATGGTCATATTTATGTAAGATGGTATGTAATGGATGTAAGACTCTTGATTATTCAGCTTGTGTGTGTTCAGTGAGCATTGATCTCTGGGATCACTGTACACGTGCATTCGGTGAACTCGACTTATGAGTCGGGGTTCCCAAACACGATCCCCTATACTTGTGGGTTATCAACTAGACAATTGGTTTTTTTCGTGTGCTCGTTCCGATAAATTATGCAATTGTTGATGCATGTGTGGTATCTAATGCGCGATAAATCAAGATGGCACACGATTTTCTTGGCCTCCTCGATACTAGTAGGGCACACCTTCCCCGTGGGAAGAACTTTCTATAGATACTTCAAATGCACATTGAGGCTTGCGTCGCTCCATTTGTTTTTTGCATTTGTTTTTAGAAGATTGAGCGTGAAACTCAAATGGGTCTCCTCGGGATCGCAACCATCATACAATGGAGTCTTCGAGTCTAACTCTAGTTATGTCAGCTTGGCCTCCTCTTCAGAAGCAACTTTGTTGCTAGTCGTCTTCTTGCGAAGCAGGTCCCGAACATGGCGGTCTTGACGACTGAACTTAGTAGCGATGAAGATTGCGGAGTGTCCGTGTCTATTCCATGCCCGGCCTCTTCTTCATGTCCGGCCTCTTCTTCATGTCCGGCGGTCATCTCTTCGTCTAGCCCCATATCATTATTGTATGCCCCATCAATGACGTCATCATCATCTTCATTTATCCACCGAGTATAGCCATCTACAAAACCATTCATGAGCAGGTACGCCTTCAAACTACTAGTTAAAAAGGGGTCGATCCAGACTCCTTCTTTGCATCTTTGACACAGACATTCTATCTCGTTGCGCTTATTTTGATACATGTCAGCCACCGCGGATCGCAAATATCTATCCATGATCCTTACATCGACCTTCATCGTATGCACAGTATATGCAAAAGGATTATAACCATGCAACAAAGTCATACAAAAATTCGGCATGACCTTCCCCAAAAATAGGACATATCAAGTTTGCCCGAAATTCGCCGGTACGAAAATATATCAACATTTCGGCAAAACATAGGAAACTCATGCCACTCACAATTACTCAATTTCATCAGGGCCACACACAATTCGGTCATATCGTTGCACAACAATATTTTTAATCACCTATCTCGAGAGAGCACGACGATGAGGCCGGTGTCGCTTGGGATCAAAGTGGAGAAAGATATTTTTAATGCATTTTCGTTAACGAAGGAGGTAGCTAGCTAGCTTAATTCATTTAATGAGTAGAGGTATAGGTGATTAATTAAGTAGTAGATCTACTTGGAGGAGATAAGAGCAAGTACAGTAGTAGGCTATAAGCTGGCTTACATGACACTTTTACCTATGTGAAGGAAAGAGAGAAGGAAAGATTGAAGGGGTGGGCTTTCATGCAAGAATCAACCTCTATGCGTGCTCCTAGGTGAAATCATTTAATGAGAAGAAAGAGATAGAGAGAAAGTGAAAAAAACTTATGAACTTATAGCCAAATCTATTGTATTAGTAATTAATAATGCTAACTCTTGATGACATGGCATGTCTATATAGCCAGCAATTGGCCATATTATTAACCATGCTCTAAGTCTAACTAGTGAAGAGGGCGAGAGCTAGTGAGTGGTAGCTAGCTACCTAGCTAGCCATGCATTAATGGAGTGGAGGGGCGGCATTAATGGAGTGGAGGGGCAAGAGAGGAAAGGGAGTGCATGTATCTAGCTAGTCATTAATAGAAATGGTAAAGGGCAAAGGAGAGAGACAAGAAATCAAGTGAGGAGAGGAAGGTGAGAGTGTGGTACCTAGCTAGCTATCCATTAATGGAGACGGTGGAGGCAAAGATACGGGGAGAAGGAAGAGAGAAGAAAGCAAGAGAGAAAATGGCTAGATAGAGGAAGGGGAGGGAGAGGGAGAATGGGGTTAGGTGGGTGTTGCGCGCTTAGTAGTAGCGGGAGGCACTGGAGCCGCGCTGCCATTAAGTCCATTAGTTATAGCGCATCGTAAGACAGACATGCTACTACTAAGTGAGGCCCACCATCTGGCCTCATTTATCCATAGTAGTAGCGCGGGGTGTACGATCTACGCTACGACTATCAACTTAGTAGTAAAGTAAGTTTCGCGAGCCGCGCTACTACTACTACATGTCTGGCGGAGCACAATGGGTCCAATTAGTAGTAGCGCAAGGCTGTGGTGCCCGCACTACTACCACGCCTTACATATAGCGCAAGATCTAAATATATATAGGGTGGGTCTATTTTGACAACACCTTTAAGAGTGTTATTCTAACAACGAACATCTTATTCTGACAACACCACCTAGCTAGACGGCCACCCGACCCAGTCACCCAACGAGAAAAAAAAATCCCAGCCGAAACCACCCCACCTCCTCGTGCCCTCCCACCCCCACTCCTCCGATTTTTTTTCAAAACTAGCAGGTTTTTTTAAGCAATTTTGAAAAATAGCAGGGCCAACTATTTTTTTGCAAAAATAGCACCCCGTCGGTCACCTGGAAGCCGAAGAAGGAGTTTTCGGTCACCTGGGGGCCGAAGAGGTACTCTTTGGTCGCCAGGAGGCCGAAGAGGTACTCTTTGGTCGCCAAGAGGCCGAAGAGTCTCTTTTTGGTCGCCAGGAGGCCGAAGAGTACCTCTTTGGTCGCCTGGAGGCCGAAGAGTACCTCTTTGGTCTCCTGGTGACCGAAGAGTGGCTGAACTGGCCATCAGCACTTGTCCGAAGATGCAAGTGCACTTCGGGTTACAGAAGTCCTGCACAACCATTCCCCCTCGCCCGTCTTATAGACATTCTAAAAATATGTTTCCGCGCAACTATTTTTCCCGCCAATATTGTTCCCGGCATCCCTTTCCCGTCAATTATGTTCCCGCCAATCCTTTCCCGCCATCCCTTTCTCGTCATCCCTTTCCCGCCAATATTGTTCCCGCCATATTTTCCCGGCATCCCTTTCCCGCCATATTTTCCCGCCAATCCTTTCCCACCATCCCTTTCCCGCCAATATTGTTCCCGCCTTTTTCTTTCCCGCCATTCTCTCCCGTCATCTTCTCTTCTCAACCTATAAAACCCCCTCCCCACTAAGGAGGGTAAGCAGCCCAGTGTAGTCTCGTCAAGATGTCCGGTTATCCTTTGGATCGTAGTTGTTTTCACCCTAGTATGTCCAAATGTCTTCTGAATTTAGCCTTTGATTTCAAGATAGACAATAGGATAGTTCCATGGGATGAACTCCTTAGTAGTGACACCTTACTAAATGAGTTGGCTCACGCATTAAGTAGGAGTGGGTGGCCTGCAAGGACTTATGAGGAGATACGAAAAGAACTTCTCAGGTTGCAAGGAAGGTGGAAGAAGCAACAACATAAGGGTGAAGCATTCCTAAATGCTGTAGCAGAACATACTTATTTATGGACCCAAGACAGCGAGGACGAAGATGAAATTTTCATGCCGAGCACCAAGGGCAAGAGTACCGCATCGTCGAAGGCCAAGAGTGCGGCATCGTCGAAGGCCAAGAGTGCCGCATCATCGAAGGGCAAGAGTGTTGCATTGACGGAGGATGACGATGATGCCTTCATGTAGTCTGTAAGCTTTATTTTTAAGTTCAGGCCTATTGTTTAATTCAGATGTACCTGTATCTTAATGAACTGTAATCGACGGAGGATTTGCGAACCTACAATGTTTAAAAGAATGTACATGTATCTTAATGCCTAGTGTTGCATGGACGGAGGATGACGACAATGCGAATTAATAGTAATATGTTTCTCGCATACATAGGTCGATATATGTCTCGAACTCTGACAGAAGCAAATGCGATAGTAACACATACATCAAGCATGTCTCATACATACATAATGACTCATACATAGATAATCATATCACTGCTGGGGACGACGACGAGTCTGGATCTTCCTCGGACGAGGACCGGAAGGCGAAAAGCGCTGAGGCGCTGGACGATGCTGACGATTACCACGATCATAGACAACCTCGTCTGTCTGTGTCTCCTGCGTCGATGGTGGTGGTGGAGTGTGAAGAACTGACTGCGATAACTCATAGGTGTTTGCAACTCGGTCATCGTCATCGCCGTCGCCGTCGCCGTCTAAGAGCATACCAGCACCACTAAGCATCGGTGAGTGGACTGAATGCATGAACGGCTGCGACTGGTTGCCGACTGCGGTAAAGTAAAACATGTAAAAATGATTTGCGAACCTACAATGTTTAAAAGAATGTACAAAGTAGTGTTACCTATGTCCATCTGATGATGCCAGGAAGAGCCCCCTGCTTGTGAAGGAGGTGGCGGCTGATAGAAAGAGCTCCCTGGTTGTGAAGGAGGTGGCTGCTGATAGAAAGTGCTCCCTGGTTGTGAAGGAGGTGGCTGCTGATAGAAAGTGCTCCCTGGTTGTGAAGGTCGTGGTTCTGAACGCTGCACCGAGCGTCGAGGTTCTGAACGCTGCACCGAGGGTCGACCTTCTGAACGCTGCACAGAGTGGCGTGGTGGACGATGTGATGGGGGAGGAATAGCAACATCTGAAGCTCGTCTACATGTAACAGCTGTGTAAATCCCGCGTAGCTTCTCAACATGACGCCTCAACCATGAGACGTTCTCTAGCGGTGGGATATTATCTCCCCTCTCAAAGCGTTGCATTAAAGCGGAAGCCTCCTCTATCGCCTCGCTTGTCAAGTCACCCTGTACACGGAGAGTTAACCAATTAGATCATCGTGGTATGGCAGAGAACACAAATAGTTAACCAGTTGTATATGTTCACGTTAAGAAAAAAGAGGTGAGAACCATAGCACGTACCGCGTGGTGTCTGGTTCCCACAACCGAGGCAGTTGGGTACATATCGCTGGTGAGAGGGTCTTCGATCTGATCAGGAGCTGCTGATGGAACCAAGTAGATCCTCGTGCTATGCCGGTAATGCTGCAGATACAATCCGAACTTGTCCCAGTCAAAGGGCCCAACCTGATCCCAGATATTTATCGGCGCAGTAGTCCATTCGTCCACGTAGGGGCCAATGTTCTGAAGCCAAAAATCCAGGGACTTGTTTCCTCCTACGCGACTGTACCTGAGATTGACATGTACGTAAATGATTAGTTATATTCTGATTGCCAACATGAGAACTAAAAGAGTATTACTTACTTGTGCACATGGTCATCTAAGTGTGGAATATCTGGAATGACCGGCTCTTGGCATAGACCAAACTGTCTCATCACCCTAGGAAGAGCCATCTCCTCAACCGTCACATCGAACACCAACTTAGCCTTGGTCATCCAATAGTGGCGATCTCTAGTGCACAATCCAGAAATCCCAACTGGGTACCTGGATATTATAGCCTGATGGGAGTATGGCTCCCAGATAACTTGTGCCTCGTGCAAACTATCAAACTGCGCCGTGAAGGAGGGATAGCAGCCCCTCACCTGGCTATGCACAAACTGTCTCTGAGAATGACAACAAATAAGTATTAGTAATACTGTTGAATGACAAGAAATAAACATTAGTAATTTGTATTGTTACTTAATATGAACATACCTCTCTCCGTGTCCAAACAGATCCCATAGTAGGCAAGTCGCCGATAGCAGGCACGTAAGTCCCAGCTAAGTCCTCCAAATCAAAAGGTTTATCAATGTTGACATAGGGTCGACCAATAGGGAATCTCTCGTATGACCAGAGCTGCAACAATAGTGGACATCCAACAAGACCTGATTTTCTAGACTTCAACAAGCAACCTTTGCACAAGCCTCTGTAAGTAGCCGCTAACACAGCAGAACCAAAACTCCTCTGCAGAATGTCCCCAGGGCAACGTGCGTCAGCTATCTCTCGTGCAATACCGATGAGTCGTGCATCGACAGTGGTCACATGGTTCTCCGTGAACATCGTCTTGCCGAACAACCACAGAATATATGCCTCTAGGCATCGGTCAATTTGTGCCTCTGACAACTGAACATCGGGATATCCTAAGGAGACAATCTACATAGAAACCAAACGATTCTATGAACTATGGAAGGATGACAATAATGAAAACAACATTGTTTAAACTGGCCGTGATGGTTACCTGAAACTGGCTCAACCACTTAAAACGAGGCCCGTGAGGATCGTTGTCTAGACTCCTAGCAGTTGGCACCGCAGCCAAAAAACGGGCCTGCAACGATGCTAGCCAACCAGGTTCTGCCTCTAAAGGACCTATGGCAGCACCGGCCAGAGGTAATCCCAACAAGTAAGACACATCCTGTAAAGTAGGCGCCATCTCTTCCCAGGGAAAGTGAAACGTATGTGTCTCTGGTCTCCATCTATCTACTAAGCAGGTAAGGAGTGACCTGTCGTAAGAGAAACGTTTCACTTGCCTCTTTTTTAACTGCAATGGTTCACCAGCCTCGTCTAACTCCGGACCATCAATCCACTCATCCAATGTACCCTCAACCAGTCGTGCCAAGGGTAGAAGTCCAGCCCAACGTAACCTACAAAATAAAGAGAATGTAGCATACAGTTAGCGGCTAACAATAGTATGTTGCACATAGTAAGTCATTATACCGACACATACCTATCAACCCATAAATGGTGTATCATCCAAAAAGACTTTGGGGTGCGAGTGATCAACACGTCTAAGTTCTGGCCCGCTTCCATAAGTGCGGCCCGGTGCCCTCTTTCGATATTACGATTAAGCAATGGATACGAAGCCATATCTGCAATTCCAACAAATTACAAAATAAAACATAGTCCGACATATTACAAAATAAAACATAGTCCGACATATTACAAAATAAAACATAGTCCGACATATTACAAAATATAACATAGTCCGACATATTACAAAATATAACATAGTCCGACATATTACAAAATATAACATAGTCCGACATATTACAAAATATAACATAGTCCTGACACATTATATAGCTTGTGAGTTATTTCTTCCTCGTCCGCCCCTTCGGCCTCGACTGCCACGACCACGTCCGCCTCTTGCTACTGTTGTGGCAGTGGTCGATGTGGAAGCACTCGTCGATGTGGAAGCACCGTCTTTGTTTAGGTCGGGACAATATTTCATCCTATGCCCATAAGCCGCGCATAGCAAACATTGTCTGGTTGCTCCACCAGCTTCAGATTGGTCCATATCGTTTCGGATACGTTTGACCTTACGTCTACCCCTGCTTGTGCGCCGAAGAGCTGGATCTGGGATGTATACTCTCTCATTGTCGTTTACCTTGTTAAAATTGCCAACGACTCGAAACCCTGTCATCTCACCGGTCCAGACATTGAGTACTGCCTCTTTTGAATAGTATGGGGACACGAATGATATGGCGTCCAACTCAATCTGGCCACAGGCAGCCAACACATGTGAGCAAGGCAGGTGCAACAACTTCGGTTTGTTGCATGTACACTCACACGTTGGATAAACTTCAGCTCCAATTCTTACCTCGTGCGTCTTCACCTCATTTCCAGAACCAAAACCATCAGTAGGAAGCTGAACCTCATACCTCATTTCCTGATTACCTATGAGTCTGACAGTGTGCTTCTTTGCTTTCTCTATCTTCTTTGCCATGTACTCCATGACACGGCTACAATAAGGTGTGTTCTGCTTATCTGCAATATGCTTCTTTGCTAACTCGTGCCTTTCTCTGAAATATCTCAAAGTGCCATGGAGTACAGCCTCCACAATAGCTGTGAGTGGCAATGCTCTATTCCCTCTAAGTACAAAGTTATACACCTCTGCAAGGTTGGTTGTCATGTGACCATACCTAGCTCCATGGGTGTCATGCAGCAAAGACCAATTTACGGGAGGCTCTTTCTCTATCCACTGAGAAAAACTCTTTATTGCCCTCCCCTTCTTTCTCTTAGTATTAGGAGGGTCAATTCCTGGCAAGTCACAAAGACCTACAGGCTCCTCTAGCTCTGTCATGAGTGTTGCTAATTTAACCTGGTCTGCTTCCATTTTCTTCCTGGCAGTAACCTGCTTCTTAGTGAACTCATCAAGTTTTGACCAAATAAAATGGTACTTACGCTGCTGGTTCTGCTTGCATAATTTTTTGAACAAGTTCATCAACCGCTTGTTCTTGAACTGTGAGAAAAAATTTGCCCCAAGATGGCGCATGCACCACCGGCTCTGCAAGTCCTTCCAAGGTGTTCGTTCGTCTTCTGCTGGATTCCTTAGTGTCTTCACGGCCTTCAATATACCAGCATGTCTGTCATGAATGACACACACGTTTGGTCGGTCCTTCACGATCGCAATTTTCACTTGCCGGAAGAACCATACCCAGCTTGGAAAGTTCTCACCCTCAACAAATGCCATGGCAAGTGGGATGATTTGATTGTTCCCGTCCACACCAATTGCAGTCAGGATTTGCCCTTTGTACTGACCAGTCAGGAATGTACCATCCACAAACATCACAGGAGGACAATGCCGGAAAGCTTCGATGCACATAGCGAAAGAGAAGAATACTCGTTTCAACACCTTGAAATCTGGTATACTATCCAACCTCGTGTGTTGTATGTTAACATAAGTGCCAGGATTCCTCTCCTTAAGTATGTCAAGGAGACGGACAACATTATCATATGAGTCAAAGAACGTCCCAAACCTTTCCTCCATAGCCTTCTGCTTAGCCCTCCAAGCCTTCCCATAAGGAATCTCATAATTCCATCTGACCTTCACTGCTGTCTGGATGTGTTTTGCTTCCATATCTTTCTTCTCCACTATCTCAGTATACATGAGTTGCGCAATGAGAGTTGAAGACAGGTTTGGATGACGAACCAACAAGTTTTTCCTCACACAATTGTGTGGGACCACATTGGTGACAACCCAGTGGATGCTATACTTCGGCACGTGCCCATGCACCTTAGAAGGACAACCTGTTTCAACACACTTCACGGTATAGTTTGTTGTATTTGATATGTGTGTCCGGAATACCCTCTGCGTAGACATAGCCCACTTTATCACAGCATACTTCAATTTTTTCTTTGTATCAAACATAGCACCTATCTGGACTTGGTTCAGATTATATTGCCATGGAGTCTCATGGCCATCATTGACCATAAGACCGGTGGATATGTCCTGATCCCATGCGGAAGGAATAGGTACCTCCACTTCATCTTCGGAATTTTCAGAATCCAGATCCTCCGCAAATCCATCTTCGTCCTCTTCCTCCATCACCCTCTGCATTTCACCGGCTTCCTCATCCCCGTCAGCAACCCCAGAACCAGCTAATATAATCGACTGAATACTCTGCCCAATAGCATTGTGTGTCATGTTGTCTAACTCTTTCTCGGCTAGGCTAGCATCCACATCCGGTGGCTGTGAGCCGGATAAATAATTCTCGTTACCCACTTGACTACCCTGGCCGGGTTCATACCCCACGTGGAGTTGTGCGGTATTCTCCTCCTTCGCCACTGGTTGCACTAGGGCATATGGGTGAATTCTTCGGTCTCGACAACGACTTAGCAGAGTCAACCAATGCTGGCTCCTATCTATCGGCATCAACTCCCACTTGACTTCTCTACAGGATTTGGTCCACAATGCATGAATACTGACGGAACATACTTCAGGATCCAGCCCAAAACTAGTAGTCAACCAGTGCTTCAACTGTCTAATGTCCAGTCTGTCCGGGTTTGAAAGTGTCATGACGCCATTTTTAAACTCGCTAAGATCAACCCCCAACTCATTATATCGAACATTACCAGGGCCGTAGTAAACGGTCAGATTTACCGATTCAGACATTTTTACCTGTCAAACACTTCCATCTCATTAATCTAAACAAACAAAATTATTAACCCCCTACACTAACTAACCGCTAAAATGACAGCACAAACAAATTAACACTAAAATAAATATGACACGCGATTATACCTTCGACGCGTGCGGACACTTCACGTAGAACTTGCACCAACGGACAACGCGAACGGCACCTCCTCCTCACCAGCCAAACCTCCTCCTCCTCCTCCTCAGCCCACCATTGCTACTCCTCCTCCTCAACCCACCATGAATCCACTTGAACGCACAAATAACTATCCCATTTCAATAAAAATTACCGTAGGCCGGTGGAGATGGCTACGATCTACCAGTTCTGCGGTTTGGATTTGAAAAAAGGTGAAGAAATGGAGAGATCAAAGTGGGGGGCGATGTACAGAAGAGGAGGCAGAGAGAGGAACGAACAGAAGCCAGCCAGGGGAGAAGCAGGGGAGGAAGATGGCGCTGGCTGCTTATCTAGTACTCTTCGGTCTCCAGGTGACCGAAGAGGTCTTCGGCCGCGGGGTGGCCGAAGAGTCTGTCTTCGGCCCAGCTGACGCGTCTTCGGCCCAGCGGACACGTCTTCGGCCCCCAGGTGACCGAAAACTCCTTCTTCGGCTTCCAGGTGACCGACGGGGTGCTATTTTTGCAAAAAAATAGTTGGCCCTGCTATTTTTCAAAATTGCTTAAAAAAACCTGCTAGTTTTGAAAAAAAATCCACTCCTCCCACCTTCTTCCTCTCCCCACCCCACTCCTCCCATCCCAGCCGATGACACCACGCCCCAGCCACCACCCAGCGCCGCCCGCCCCTGGCCACCGCCCGCCAACGGCCACCGCCCAGCGCCACCCACACCCCCGCCCCGGCCTCCGCACGGTGCCGCCCGCCCCAGCCACCCCACGGCGTCGTCCACCCCCATCCCGGCCAACCCCCGGCGCCACCAGCCCCCGCCTGGGCCGCCGAATCAACGGATCCGAGCGTCGCAGGTCCACCGCGTCGTCCGGTTACTGCTCCACCACCCTCCAGCTCCACCTGCCATCCGGTTCCCCCACTTCTGACGGATCTGGATCCTGCCTCCTCTCTGCCTCCTGCCTCCCCGTGTGCGCCTGCACGACGGTAGGCACGTCGGTGCGGTCCGGAGCGGCACACCACGGACATGACGACGGCGTGGTTTGCGGGTCCGGGCCGATCTCAGCCCTCCCATCCCTCCCACGAGCTCAACGGTGTCTCTGGCGGCCTCGGATGCCAACGAGCTTTTCCTGCGCAGGATAGCCGAAGGATGGAACCGGCGCCACCTCTCCCCACGCAACGGGTCTGGCGCGCCTCTGCTCGCCACTGCTGCACGCCTCCATTTCCCATCTCTGCAGTTCGGTGGGATGTGTAGTGCGGCTCGGCGGCTCATGCCGTGAAGTGCGGTTTGTGTTGCAGCTTCCCTTCCTCACATCATGCAGTTCACCGGCGATGCCCGCCCCGCCACCTTCCACCATGGCAACGCCGCAGGGGCCCGGGTCTTCCTCTCCCTCTCCAGCAAGGCGGCCCACTCGAGCAACTCCCCCACCTAGCGTCAGGGGCTCTGCCATCGCCGGATCCCGACATTCCAACCTTGCGGCATGGACAACGGCATCCCCGGCCCCTCCCCCCGGTCATCTGGAAGGGTGTGGTCGTTCTACTCTGTCGACTCGGTGCAGTCCACACGACGGACATCCGCAGCACGTCGCCAGCACTAGGTGGTGACAACGGCAATACAGCTCGCACACTCGTGGTTTGTGGTCCCAGATGAGCACCTTTGCCTGACCGGCCGACGGTGTCATCGCCTTCGGTCTGAAGTTGTCTGCGGGCAGTGCGTTTGCTCGGGTGTGTGCAGCTCCTTCCCACCTAACGAGCAGTTCCAGCAGCGTTCCAGGGCGCATCCACCTCGGTGGCTCACCCCGCCCGACGAGATTTGCCATGTGCACCTGAAGTTCAGTGTTTTTGCGTTTTTCTGTAGATAAATCAAAGTGCAAATTGCAGTCCGACGGCGGGGCGTGTGCAGTACTCGGCTGATCAACGCGATGTCCCCTGTCCTATCTGTGAACATTGGATCTGATGTGGTTCGTTGTAAAGAGCTATGTGGTTCACTCTGAAAAAAATTGTTTGTGCCATCCCCTCATCTTTTTTTTGCATTCCAAACATATTGGGATCAGAAAAGAGGTTCGCTTGACAATATTGTACAGTTCATTCCTTGTCGAACGGGCTTTTTCATGCTATATACTTCGAGAGGAAAAATGATGTGGTTCATTTTGAGGTCGTTGGTGGTTCGCTTTGTAAAAAAAGAGCAAATGGAATTTTACTAGAGGTTCACTTCTTTATATAATGCACTTCGTTTTTGTGTGTTTTAGAACTCAGTCGACTGCAATAGCACCTGTAGTGCGCTTTGTCTTGGGATGTGGTTCACTTTTGAGAGTGAAGACGTTCACTTACATCCAACATTAGAGAAAACAACAAAAAATTAATGTGGTTCACTTGCCGTTGTCTCCCCGTTCCATTCTCGTTCATAAAAGTTAGAAAAAAAGAAAAAAAAACTAAAACAAATCACGCAGTTTGCTTGCTCGTAGGATGCAGTGTGGTTTTTCGTCTAAAGCAGTGCGGTTTTCTATAGGATGCAATTTACTCGTCGATTTTGGTGTCGCAAAAAACAGAGTGTCCGCATTTCGGTAAAATCGAAACTGTTCTTAAACCGTAAAGAATTAGTGAGTGTGTTGTACATGAAAAAGTTGCGCCTCGTCGATATCTTTCCAACGCCATATCATTTGCATCATTCCGACAAGCGGTTTGGAAAAAATCACGAAAATACCTTCGCTGCCACTCGTAGGCAGCGACACCGTTTTCAAAATTTCTTTAAAACCGCGAGGAATCTCAATAAATGATCAACATATGAAAGTTGCGGCTGTTCAACAGCTTTCCAATGCCGTATCACATGCCTCGTTTCGACAAACGGTTAAAAAACTGGAGCGAAAACCGTACCAAAAAATTCGTAAAATTTGAAAAACAGAATTCCGTTTTTTAGTAAATTTGAAATTACTCTCAAACCGTAAGGAATTAGACAGAGTGATCTATATGAAAAAGTTGTGCATCGACGATATCTTTCCAACGCCATATCGTTTGCTTCATTCCGACGAGCGGTTTAGAAAAAAAAACGTGAAAATACGCTCGCTGCCACTCGTCGGGCGGACACCGTTTTCGAAACTGCTCTTAAACCGTGAGGAATCACGAAAAGTGTTCAACATGACGAAGTTGCGTATTTTCCGTAGCTATCCAACGGCATATTATACGCCTGGTTCCGACAAACGGTTTAGAAACTGGAGCGAAAACGGTGCCGAAAACATACGTGCAGTTTTTTCTGCTAACATTGCAGTGCTCGTTTGATAGGGATGCAGTGCACTCGCGTTAACCGTGTAGCTCAGAAGTGTTGTCAGAATAGTTATTCTGCACCCGTTGTCAGAATAGACAGCCTGTTATATATATATATATAGAGAGAGAAAATACATACTACAACTGAGTGTAGTTACCCCCGTTCCCGAAGCCATCCGATCTGGTCTCATAGGCGGGTGTTGATTAACGGGTTTGGTCAGCCTTTTTTCTCTCCACCCGATAAAACAAACTAGCCGTACAGTTCCGATTTTTATGCATGGATAATATATAACTACCTCACGTCCGATGACAGCTAGCCTCAAATCTGGTTCTCGCGTGAATAAAATTTTGTAATGGCGGCCATGACAATTGTTGCCAATTGGATCAGACGCATGGATGTATGTAACATGGTATTCATCCACCAGATCCAATCTTTATATTATTTCTAAATGGTTTCATATATAATCTGAATTCTCTGGGATCTGCAGGTATGACAACCTTCGATCCACTGCCTTTGCTTGTGTTGACCCTGCGTTGCGGTTCCTACGTGTGAGCGACGGTGTGATTAAGATCTCTGCATGATGAGTTGATGACTAATGGATGAAGCCCATCATCGCACATTTGTTTCTCCTGACTGTATGCATGGGATCACCGCCGTGACACCGTCACCGATGAAGATTCGTCCATCTGCTTGCGGTTTGATCGATGGCTTCCACCAATTGCTTGTGGTACTAGGTTGCACCAGCATGCAAGCTACGAGCCACCGGCTGCCAGGATGAAGGATTGCGTTGCCTCCGTCGTCGACGGCGTCGGCATCGCCGCCGCCGCCCATCCATCGGATCACGACATCTGCATCGACCCATGCTGCGGAATGTGCCGAGCCTATCACTACCCCAGCACTGCCTGGATTGCAATCCAATACTCAAGTTATAGATCAGCACACGTACATGCATGAACATGCATCACCGCCAATGGAAGAACTATGTACAATTTGTTTTTTCTAGCTAGTACGTACAATTGCTTGAAGATGCAGTATTTGTAATTCATTTTTCTACGTAAATGTACGCACTTGTGCTAATTGTTATAATGTGCAAAGCCCATCATATATATTCTACGTGTTAGCGCAATAGATAATAGAACAAACACACCTGTACTCTAGTATATTTCAATTAGGAATATATACTCCTTTCCTAAAAAAAAGGAATATATATACTCCTAATTGGACATACTCCATACTCCTTTTTGAGATACTCCACACTCTTTTTTTTTAGATACTCCATACTACGTACAACATACTTCTTCTTTTTAGCAGCTGTAAAAAAAATACCTCATCCTTTCAGCACACATACTTCTTTCTATATTAAATACTACCATATATATACTCCATATTCTCTTAACAAAATATCATATACTCCATACTCTCTTTTAAATAATATATACTCCATACTTTCTTGTAAATAATATACTCCATACTTCCTCTAGTATAGATACTACTACTTTGATGCATGGCCCCTGAAGATGCACGTTATTTGTATCTCGTATACTTTAGTCCGAAGTATCAATACAATATATTTGCAGAAGCATGTCGCTTCCATTCAATCCGAACGATCCGTTTGGAATGCCAAGAAACCAGCAGGTAGTTGGAACTAACGCACGCCATTTGTTTAATTAATTTATTAATTAACCTCAAAAAAAATTTAATTTATTAATTAGACGGTAGTTTGTTGGCCGCTATTGGATTTTAGACCTATATCCACTAACCCATTTGGTTTAGAGACACGTGGAGCACAAGCACCTAGGGGGTAGTTACACCTATAGCCCGTCTATTCTCACAACGATGTCAGAATAACTATTCTGACAACACTTTCGAACTGCAGGGTTAACGCGGGTGCACCGCATCCCATCGAACGAGCACTGCAATGTCGACAGAAAAAACTGTACGCGTTTTTCGGTACTGTTTTTGCTCCAATTTTTAAACCGTTTGTCGGCATGAGGCGTATAATATACCGTTGGATAGCTACGAAAAATGCGCAACTTCGTCATGTTGAACACTTTTTGAGATTCCTCACGGTTTAAGAGCAGTCTCGAAAACGGTGGACGCATGACGAGTGGGAGCGAGCGTATTTTCGCGATTTTTTCTAAACCGCTCGTCCGAATGAAGCAAACGATACGGCGTTGGAAAGATATCGTCAAGCCGCAACTTTTTCATGTTGAACACTCTTTCTAATTCTTTACGGTTTAAGAGCAGTTTCAAAATTACCGAAACGCGAAATTTTGTTTTCCAAATTTTTCAAATTTTTCGGTACGTTTTTTGCTGTAGTTTTCTAACCGTTTGTCAGAACGAGGCATGTGATATGGCGTTTGAAAGATGTGGAATAGACGCAACTTTCATATGCTGGACATTTGTTGAGATTCCTCGCGGTTTTAAAGGAATTTTGAAAACGGTGTCGCTGCCTACGAGTGGCAGCGAGCGTATTTTCGTGATTTTTTCCAAACCGCTCATCGGAACGACGCAAATGATACGGCGTTGGAAAGATATCGACGAGGCGCAACTTTTTCATGTAGAACACTCTCTCTAATTCCTTACGGTTTAAGAGCAGTTTTGAAATTACCGAAATGGGAACACTCTGTTTTTCGCGACACCAAATTCGACGCGTGGACCACATCGGATTTAAGAGCGCACTGCTTCCGACGGAAAACCACACTGCTTCTGACAGGCAAGCGAACTGCATGATTTTATTTTTGTCGGGCGTGAATTTTCAAGACGAGGAAACGGAGCGCCCTTCACATCGGGCGTAAGTGAACCACAACCCTATCGAGAAATGAACCGCTTGAAAAATTGACGTTTCTGTAAACTTCATATTGAGAATAAGTGAGCCCTTCTTACGCACGTAGACCGGTTGAGTGGACCGCATGGACCAAGTGAGTGGAGCGCATGGATTGAGCGAGTGGACTGCATAATTTTTTGTACATAATGTTTCATCATTTCTTTTCAAAAAACAACCCTAAAGAATGTATAATAATAAAATTACTTCACACAAGAGCCGTGCAAACTGCAAGCATTGACTGAACAGACTGCATCTATTTTTACAAAAAAAATACATTTTGACTGAGTGGACCATAGTACTCCTCAAAGTGGGCTGCATCAACCTTTTTTCATGAAAATGAACCTCTCCAACATATCAAACGAATTGCACTGGACCGGAATTAAACAAAAACAAAAAAGTGCTAGCGAACCTCTCCAACATACACAGTGAACCCCTCATTAAAAGTTGAACGAGTGGACTGCATAAGATAATGGACAATACATGGGTGGAGACAACAAACCGCATGATCGAGAAAAATGAACCGCAATACAAAGCTGTATGCACTGCTTTTTACACAAAATCATATACATGTGGCCAGGGGCGGATCTGGGCCCTAGGCCCCCAGGGCCCAGGCCCGGGGCGTGGCTTTTTTTTTAGGCTATTACCTAGCAATATTTTTGAATGGGCCCGGGGCTTAGCTTAGCCCAAAACACAGTCAGGCCCAGGCCAGCCTCTCCATATGGCACTCGCACGGCCCAGACCTAGAGCAGAACGCACGCGACGCGAGTTCCAGAGTCCAGACTTCCAGGGAGCCGAGGCCGCCGCCGCCGGTGACTCCCTTCCCCTGGTTCCGGCGCTCCCCGGCCGTCCCCGGTCCTCCCGCGCCTGCGGCCCCACCGCTCGCCTGCTCGGGCGCTCGGCTGCTCGCCTGGCTCGCCTGCTCGGCTGTTCCAGATGGGCGCCGCCGCGCCGGCTCAGCGGCTCTGCTCCCGTGCTCCGGCCTCCAGTCCTGCCGGCCTCTCCCGGTCTCTCCCGCGCAACTGCTGCCCCGACTCCCCGAGCCCCCGACCGGCCGACCGCCGCCTCAGCCTGCCGAGTGCCGACTTGTCGAGCCAGCCGAGCAGTCCTGCAGCCGAGGTAATTTCAAGTTTTCAACAAACAGCAATTTGTTGATGCTAACTGAATGATGGATGTGCTACACTGCTACTGATGCTAATGAATGGATGTGCTACTGATAATTGCTGCTGCTGTTGTTAATTTTTTATGCTATCCTATCTGCAAGTTGAATAGGGGACGCCGCTGTTGATGCTAACTGAATGAATGGATGTGCTACTGAATACTGATGCTAATGAATGGATGTGCTACTGATAATTGCTGCTGCTGATCTTAAATTTTTTATGCTATCCTATCTGCCTATCTCAGCATATTTGTATGCTTTCCAGTGCATCTACAATAGATTGAACAATTTAATTGAATTTGAAAGTGAATGCTGTTGCTGCTGTTGATATGAATTTCATTTCATTTTGTAGAAATAAAAGATGAAGAGATGGGTGATGATTGGTTGAATTATACCATGGTGTGCAATATTGAGCGAGAAATATTTGCAAGTATTGATGATGATGCTATTATATATCGCTTTCAGTCCTATAGATCTCGCAAAGGGATTTTACCTCGTCGTAGTAGTAAGTTTTCAGCTTTGTATCAATGTTAATTGTTTCACTTGATGTTTATGTCTTCTCTTATGAAATTTTGCTTTTGATTTCTTTAAGGTGTTGGCTATTCTTTCACCGTTGATCAGGTTATGGAAGACACTGATGAAGCAAACCATTGATTTGGTACTCTGTTTTTTCACGTACTGTTCATAGTTTTTTGTCATGTTTTTATCTATTTTGTTGTATCTTTATAAGCATTGAGTTTAAATTCTAAATTTTTGGTGGAATTGAGCCATATTTGAGTTATTCTTTTGAGGTAGCTATAGCCTGATGGACGTTAAGTTTTTCTCTCGCGACGAAATTTTTTTTTTTGGGCCCGGGGCTTGCTGCAATCCTGGCTCCGCCACTGCATGTGGCTAAAAACAACACAATTCATCTCTGAAAAACACCACACATGATGCGCCCGCACTCAGGCACCGCACCCACACGCCCATCGGACTGCACGCGTTCACCGTTCGCACTGCTCGAGGGCTGAGGTGGTGCTCGTGGAGGAAAAGAACGGAGAAGGTGGCGTTGGGCGGGTGAGGTAGCGCCGCCGCTGCGCCTAACGAGGATCTCGAGCTGCAGGCGGTTGCAGCAGTGGGTTCACCCCCCTCCCCACCGCGCACGGTCGCCAATGGTGTGGGGTGCTTCACCGCATGACGCACGCATCCGCAGTGTGGCCGGAGGAAGCTAGATGGGGAAGATCGGCGCCTCCTGCAACTCCAGCCGAGCCTACCTCCTTCCCGGTGCCCCGCCTGCACCCAAGCTCCTGGTGCCTTGCCGTTTTACATAATGGGGAGGCCGGAGGCCACGGCTGGTGGCGCCCGGGGAAGTAGGAGATCCCCAGATCGGGCCTGGGGTGTTTGGAGGAGGCCACGCATCGTCATCCTCGGTCGGATGCAGTTCGCGGGGCCAGCTGTTGCACCCGCGCGAAACACAACGCGCGTCGACCTCCCTGGATGAGCGGGACGCCGGCGTGCTCCATCTCCATGGTCAACGTTGGTCCCCCCATCTCCCTCACTGCCGCTGGGTGTGGATGCTCGGATCTGCTAGCAGGGGAAGGAGAGGAGTCAGGGGTCAATGGAGGAACTGGGTCGAGGGGAAGGGAGGAGCTCCGGCAGACAGCCAACAATTTGCGGAGGTTGGCTCCACCTGCACCGGCCGGCGGCGAGGCTCGCTCAGCGCCAGATCCATAGCAGCCTCCGACGGATCCGATGGAGGTGCTGCGGCTGCCCCGGTCGGGTGGAGAGGGCGGTGTCTGCTGGGACGGGGTGGCGCGTGGTTGCATTGGTGGCCGAGGCGGGGCCGCGCGAGGCCGGCGCGTGGTGGCGTTGCTGGCCGGGGCAGGGCGGCGCGTGGCCGGCGCGTGGTGGTGGGCGGGGCGGGTTGGTGGCGGGGGCGGGGCGGCGCGTGGCCGGCGCCTGGTGGTGGCCGGGAGCCCGGGACGAGGCGGCGCAGGTGGTCGCCGGGGTAAGCGGCGCGGGGTGCTGGTCGCCGCAGGGGGTCGGGAGTGGGGTTGGTGCGTGGGTGGATGAGATCTGGGTGCGTGGGGTGGGGTGAGTTGGTTTACTTTTATCACCTGCGTGGTTCATTTCCGGGTGAGACGCAGCCCGAAACCGATGTCAGAATATGGTGTCAGAATAAGGTCTTAAGAGTTGTTAGAATAGACCCATCCTCTCTCTATATATATATAACGTGTATATAGGAGCATCTACGTCCATATTATGTTAAAAAAAAGCGACCACAAACCATGATACTTGTGCTCGAAAATGAGAAGAAAAACCAGCCAGATTGAGATATGAGAAATGTGTTGGGTGTGCATCAATCGGCGAGACAGCGTAGTAGCCCGCGTTATTGCCACTTGACGATTAAGCGGGAATGGCAAGTGTGAGAGTGGGCTCGGGTTAATTAAATTGCTAACCTTTCGGTTCGGCCATGTAGATCGACACCGACTTGTTTTTTTTTCGAGGAACCAGCAGGAGCTCTGCCTTTGCATTAAGAAGAAGAGAATTGGACAGTTTATAAGGAAAACTGGCCGAAAACCGATACATCGACACACACCAGCCCCGGGGCTGCGTACCTAACGAGCCGACTTCCCTGTCGCCCAAACAACCAGAGTTGCCACTCCACCACACGACCCGGAGCCGCCGCTCTGGCTTACAAACCACAGAAACGCACACACGTCGGCCCCGAGGCCGCACTCCACACGAGCCGACGACTCTGCCGCCCACGCGACCAGAACCGACACTCCACAGCACAGAGGTGCTCTTCGGAGCCGCCACTCCGACCTCCCCGCCGACCCCGAGGCCGTGCTCCAACTGAGCTGTCAACGCTGCCGCCCACACGACCAGATCCGACACTCCACAACATTGCTCTCCGGAGCCACCGCTCCGACTCCCTCACCGGCCCCGAGGCCGCGCACACGCCTGGCCGACGACAAACCGGCAAAGCCACCCGAGCCACCGTGGACTGACGAAGGACCAGACCTCCAAGGCGTCGCCCCCAAGAGGGAAGCGACAAGTACGCCATCGACGCCCGCTCCGACCAAGGTCGAAACTTGGGTTTTCACCCGGAGAGCCCGAGACCGAGACAACAATGGTGGTGAAGGGGCTTCACGACGACGCCTCCAAGGAGGGAAACGATGTCCTAGGACGCCGTCGACGCCGGCAACGACCGAGGTCGAGCAAGGCTTTCGCCCAGAGCTCACCAAATCCATCCTCGCCGCAGCCTGCCCAGCAAACCGCCTCCGGCAACATGCCGACCGTCCACGCCCAAGCCACATGACCAAGCACGCAAGGCAGCACGCCGCTGCCAACCACCACCGGCTGCAAAAACCACTGTAGCCCACCTCGCTCCACAACGGCGCCGACGAGACCGCACAAGCCAGATCCTACTGGATCTGGGCCAATCTCACAGCAACTCGCCAAGCCGCGCGGGCACGCAGGGCAGCACCCTCCTGCCCTAGCCCCACGCACCTCCCCGCCACCCCCGTGGACCTGAGCAGGCACGGCTCTGCCGGACCGCCGCTCCAGGCCGACGGCCCGTCTCACCACCAGATCCGAGCGCGCGGGGCCCAGATCCGCCACCTCGCAGCCGCCGGACGACCTCCGCGAGGGAAGATCACGTCGAGCGCCCCTCGCGGCATCTGGCCGTCGCGCCCCTCGCCGTGCGCCCGCGCCGCATCTGGCCGCTGCGTCCCTGGCCGTGCGCCCGAGCCGCACCTGGCCGTCGCGAGCCCGCGCCGCACCTGGCCGCCGCGCGCCGCCCCCATCCCCGGACCAAACCGCGCCTCCACGCCAGATCCGCCCGAGCGCCATCCAGAGGGATGCCCCGCCGCCACCCTTCCTGGATCCAGACCGGGCTTCGTCGGCGGTCTCCTCAGGCGGCGGCGAGGTGGGGGGGAGGAGGGGGGACCGGCGGCGGCGCCGGAGGGGTTGCCCCCGTGACGCCCGAGAGAGGCGACGCGGTGGGGGGGGGGGGAATAAAAGCTAATATATTGACAGATATAGATAGCGTAACCCTAAAAAAAAGAATAGCGTAAGTGCTACCATGGTATGCAAACGCGTGTAAATATTCAGACAGTGCAACCTGGACACTGAGTTACTAAGTATCGTTTCTTTACGTAAAATGTATTATTTTTGACACGATGACCAAGACATATAATTATAGACATTTTATAGAACAAAATTACCCTAGGCAAATTCGTTGATGAGTGGCTAGTAAATTAATTAGTCCAGGAGGAGATACACACAATCGAGAAAAATACTTTTCTTCTTTTGCTACAAATGGAGATATGTACGTGCAATCAGAAAAGAGATACTTTTTAATTTTTTAGAGGGCTAGAAATGAAATTATGAGAAATTAGAAGAAATGCACATTTTATAAAAAAACAAATACATCTTATATAAAGGAGCGGAGGTAGTAATTGTGTGTGGTGCACGTTAATATTCGACAATATTTTTGAGGGGATATTGTATCACACACTAATATCTGGCAAGATCTTGACCACACGTTGATATTAGGTAATACATGATTAATTGGTTGACACTGACATTATATTATGTATACTATTAATTAGAGGATGATGCTAAGTTTGTTTAGTGCTAAACATTGGGGCAATATAGATTACTGGATAGACATGATTGGACGGATGAGATATTTTGGATCCCTGTAGCTTGTTCTTTTTATATTAATAGCACAAATGCCCGTGCGTTGCAACGGTCAAAAAAAATGCAAAGCCTGCTCCGTGTGCCATCATGTGTCATTTCTTATAGCCAGTTATGATAAACATCGGTAATAAGTTTACACTCTTATTGTTGTTCGGAGCATGAAGTGTGGACGTGAAGAAGCTAGCCTAACTTCCTTCGTCTATTGGAATAGTAGTGGTGCATGAAATAGTTTGTCTATTGTTTTTATGTTTTGCTTTTTGAAAAAGCACAAATATTTCTTTATTTTTTAAGAAACTAAGCATTTGTTATTTTTTTATTAGAGTTGGAACATGTTTTCAAGCCGAACATTTTATGAATACATTAGTGATTTTGTGAACAACTTTAAATGTTTCTAAATCGGAACATTTTTGGGAATTTTCAGCATTTCTTAAAAAGTGTGAACATGTATAAAATATAAATATTTTTTTGAAACCTAGAACAGTTAGAAACGCTCATTATCTTAAAAAAATACATGCTTGGTGCCGGTAATTAAAAAAATGATTGTTGGTGTCCAGACCATGAAGTATAGAGTTAAGAAAGTCGTAGTGGTGTACTTCGACGACGCCTCCTTGAGCATAGCACTATCACCGGATGAAAAATAGTGGTGTATTTGTTTTTAGTGGGACATACCGATGATTGAATGTTCTATACTATTCGAGAGTTTAATAACTAATTCTAAAGTTTTTTTTAGAATTTTGAAAACATTTGAATGCGAATGGATTTTTACTATGTTGGATTTTTTTAGAGATAATTGTTTGTTTTGTTTCGAAGATTTTCTTTTTTCAATAGCAAATATGCACGGATGTCTTGCGTAAATAAATGTTGGTCATTTCACCCTTGGGCTAAAATAAGTGGACCCAGCGATCATTCTGTAAGTTAGATATGTACAGTATGTACAGTATAATAATTTAAACCAATTATCAATCACAAATTCAGAATTATTGTAAGTTTGACATTACTTTTTCTTTCCTTCCAGGGCGGGCCCTCCCTGGCCTTACTCCAGCCAGCCAGCAAGGCCACGCCCCCAAAATCCGGCCCAAGGCCCAGCCAAACCCCTCCTTAACCCTAGGGAGCTCTTCCCATTCGATCCCCATCTCCTCCTCACCCTCTCGATCCCCTCAGCGCCGCCACACACACACGACACAGCAAGCGCACACACACACCCGCACCGCTCCTCGCGCCCGATCCCTTGCTACGTCCGCACCCCGCTGTCGTTTGCCCGGTGACCCGCTGGAGCCCCTCCGGCTGGTGAACCCCCCTGCCTCCTCCGCGCCTGCTCTCCCTTACCCAGCTCGCCTCGCGCCTGACCCTCTTTTTTGGCCGCGCCCAACCTGCATCGCCTCCTTGACTCGAGCCGCCGCCGGAGACGGCGAGCCGTCGTCCGCGCCCGGACGCTGGCCTTCCCCGCGCCACCACACATCGCCGACCCGCGTCCCCGTGTTCCTGTTCCGTCGATCGGCGCGGCGGCTTCGGCGTGAGGCGGCCCCGAGGCTGGCCGAGCTCCGACCGGCGGCTCTTCTTCGGCTACTTGGGCGGGGTGGCAGCGCCCCTTCACCCTGTGGAGTTCGTCCCCGCGTGCTACTCTGGTGCCACTCGGCTTTGCTACGCCAGCAACTCCAGATCCAGTCGGTTGTGGCCGGATCCACCACCCCCTCTCCCAGCCAGCGTGGTCTTCTCTCTCAGATCCGCTTCTGATCGAGTTCGGAGGCCTGCTCAGGTCGGCAAACTGCTTTCTTTGTGATTCGTGGTGTTTGGGGCCATCTCCCTCTTCTTCTCCCCAGTTGGATGGGGATTCCTGAAGTTTATTATTGTCAGATGTATATGTGCAGATATCCTATAATCTTTACATATGCATCATCCTCCGCACCTTTGTTTCCTGTCGCTTGTTGAATCATCAATGGGTGCGTATATGAATTAGTGAAATTAAGCGTAAATAAGCGATGTGGGATTATCCTCAAGAATTTTAGCGATGCTTTGTTACAATTGTACGGACCGCTCGAAAAAAGTAGGGATTGTACAGACCGATCGAAAAAAAAGAGTTGGCGATGACGTACGACCAGAAGCGTTAGCTGCTTTATTATTAGGGTAAGATATATATATATATATGAAACGCGGCCCATTGGGGCCCGATTCATTAAAAAAGTAGAATAGAGTTGCCCAGTTAATTAGCGGAAAACTAGGCGAAAACCATTACACATGCCCACAAGAAAGGGCACCCAGCCGACCTGGCACCAACAAGACCACATACACTGCCGACAAGAGGATACTCGAGGTTGCATGTATTGTCATCGTAATCACCTCTCCCCGAGAAGGTGACTCCGACTTCGCCGCAGATGATCTATCAAGACCCCTTCGAACGAACGACACATGACGACCTCATCGGCCATAGCCAAACAATCGACCGCAGACGTCGAGGACCGAGAGCTCCGATTTTGCTGGTGCGCTTCACAGGAGAAAGTTGCACGCCTCGTACCAACCTAACCCAGCGTAACCACGAAGAGCACCGTCCGCTCAAACCTCCCTCGCGGAGTCATTATTGCCGCAAGGGCCCCGCCACACGCAGCTCCGACTTCTCTGTCACAGCGAGAATGAAGCATAGGCACACTCGTTGGCGAACCAGACCATCGACATCAGAAAGACAAGCCGTGACCCAGCTTCGCACGCCATCATCGTCGTCGCCACACGAGTCACAACGCCAACCACTCTCATCACCGGTTGGGCACCTGTCAAGCTTGATGTCGTGCACATCCAGCCCAAGGGAAGCACAGGGAAGGATCACTGGTCTTCAAAGCAACGCCCGAAAGAGGGAAACGTCGCTAGGATGACGACGTTGCCCGACCCACATGGGTCCAGGCTTTCGCCCGAAGAACCATATCCGAGGATGGAGCGGGTCAAAGAACTCCACGGGGATGCCTTCAAAAAGGAGAACGACGCTTGTAGGCGCCGCCACTGCCGGCTAGCCATAGCCGGGCAAAGCTTCCGCTCGGAGGAGACCCGACGAACACCCTCACGCAACCGGCCAAAGTCGGCCCGCACCTCAACTGGCACGCACACCACCTGCACAGACACCACGCTGTCTCCACACAGGGCCCACCACCGTGCACATCCGCCAAGCTGCCGCAGCCGAGGCCACCACGATAACTGGAGCTCCGGCGGACATAGATGAACCGGTTCCGACTGAGAAGCAACCGGATCTGGCACCCCCTTGACGCAGCACCGCGACCATCACCAACAGCTGGCAAGGCAGCCGACCCGCTCGGAGAAGAACAACCACATGGCAAGAAAGGGGGGGGGGGGGCGCCACCCCCACCCCGTCTCGTCGGGCAGGATTCACCGGTCCGCAGCCCTGGAGCCTGCCGACGTCGTCTCCCACGACCGCCACCCGCCGGAGACACTGCCTTGTGGTCGCCACAACCGTAGCAATTGCGCTGCACCGCCAGGAGGGAAGCCTCCCCCACCGCGAGATCCCGTCACTGCAAAGAGGCCCCGCCTTCGCCGTCAGTCGTCCGGGCTTAGCCCAACGGCCTCCTCCGGCGACGGCGAGGGGAGTTAGGGAGGCGGAGGGGCCGCCGACGGCGAGGGGATTTAGATCCACCCGTGCCGCCCAGGAGGCGACGTAGGGGACGGGTGTAGCGATAACCAGTGAATATTGAGTGAACACAACCATATGAAGTCTGAGGAGCATGTGCCTATATATCAATCCTTCTTTTCTTTTTGACCCGAAACTATAGCACAATCCTTCATAAGTACTCCCTCCGTCTAGAAATACTTGTCTGAGGAATGGATGTATCTAGACGTATTTTAGTTATAGATACAACATTTTTATGCATTTTCGGACAAATATTTCCGGATGGAGGGAGTAGATATTTTGTGGCGAGTCATTTAATTTACCGGGCTATTCGGATTTGAATCTATTTGATTTATTAAGAAACATACAAAAATAGTTAGCACAGGTGTATTGAAGAACATCTGCTGAAAAGAATCGTCTACTCCCTCTGTTCACAAATGTAAGACATTTCTAGAAATTTTGATAGGGTCCAAACATCTGTAAAAGGATAATTCTACCCCGTCCACCTTGTTCATCGCCCAGGAATTTCCTCACTGCGTTTGAATTTTGAAATCACCTCTTGTTCTCCTTGCCGCCCAACTCCTGGCCGCGTCCACGTACTCCTCGCCCAGTAGGATGAGTACATCACAGGAGATGGTTCTCCCAGACTTGAACTGCCCTCCACCTATACTCGAAGAAGATGTACCTGCAGGAGAAGAAGAAAATGTCAATATCCAAGAAGAAGAAGAAGAAGCAGATATATTTAGATAGATCTGCACATATACTCCAAATAAACATATCCTAATGAAAACATGATCACCATTGCTTCAAATAAAGTGCTACTCCCAGATTATTCAAAGAGAACTGAAATACAGTAAACCAGACATATCCTGGAGTAACCATGTACCACAATTTATTCAGTTATTACAGCAAGTACTCCAGGTTTTGCAAGTTTCAAGTTTCTTCTTTGCAAGTTTCAGTACTCCAAATACACATATCATCGGAGATAACAAGTAGTTTCAGTACTCAACTACAGTTTCTGTGAACTGAATTTAGAGAACTTTACTTCCAGAACCGAACAAGTACTCCAGAATTTAGCTGAGCAATTATAAATTGGCAGATATTCCAGGAATATAAACTTGTTGCGAACTTGCAAGTAGAGCTAGGAGCATCTGTGCAAGTAAAGCTATAGTGGATTTTTTTGACAAAAGCAATATATTAATATCGTGAATATATTAGTTTAGATATCACGTACGTGACGTAACTGCCTCTCGGGTCGCTTAGGCGACTCCGGAGGCGCCGCCGCCGGGACCTTAGAAGGCCCTCCCCCAGCTCCCCGTTCGCCACGCCGCCGCCGGAGAATGCCGTCCCGCGGTGGACGGCGGCGGCGGGGCATGTCCGCTCGTCTTTTTTCTTTCTCTAATCTGGCGGTCTTCAACTCAACCCAGCCAAGATTTCTTCCGATCTGGGCATCGCCGTTCTGCCTCCCGGCCTCCCGATCTGGCTGCGGCCTTTCTACGTCGGCGGCATCGCGATTTGGCCGCCAGTAGGCTCCCGATCTGGCAGGCCGCCGACCTTTGGATCTGCAGTCATCTCCACAGATCAGCTGCGTCGAGCAAGATGCGTTTGATAAGATCTTTCAAGTCCACGCCTCGTGCATGCCAAGCAACCAACACATGTGCCATTGCTGGGATGGATGCTCCACTACCAGGGCACATGCACGTTGTGCATGGGCTGAGCACAAGAGCATGCAGAGGATCAGCGGCCGGCTAGCCTGCCGGCGCACCACGCCCCCGTGCTGACACCTGGCACTGGGTGTGCCGTTGGTGATCCTTTTCCGTGGTTTGGTGCCTCCCGATAGACGTACAAACTAGTCTTCGGTGTGGTGCTGCTGCTGCGGGTACTGCAGGCCGAGGCGACAGGATTTCTTCGGCCTTTCTTGTCAGAGATCTATGCGGATTAGCGTATGTCGCCCCTGGATATCTAGACCGGAAAGGCTCCCGCCGCGCGCGCTCACATTATCCGCCAACACGGCTTCAAGAGGGCGCGGCGCGAAGCATCGTTTTCTTATCGGAGTCATGGGACATGTCTAAGTCAAGATTCCCAAGGCATTGATAGAGGCGAAGGAAGTCATGACGACTGCGATTGAAGGTCTTGAAGCATTAACGGAAAGGTATATTGGATGCTACGAAGACTGTGTGCTAGTTGTTTGGTGACTTGCAACAACGGTCTCAGCAAGCGGGAGTGACAGCACCGAAGGACTGCAATTTGGGTGGTACTCCTCGAGTACCGAGTCTCGATTCCCAGCACTAGTAGAAAACAGGGCTTTCGTTCTAGCCGGATCGGAGCATTAGTCCCGGTCGCGTTACGAACCGGGACTAATGCGAGCTTTAGTCCCGGTTCGAGCGGCTAGGACGCCGGTCGGGGCTCGGCAGGCATCAATCCCGGTTCGAACGGGACCTTTAGTCCCGGTTGGTGTCACCAACCAGGACTAAAGGGGTTGCGCCAGGAACGAGGCCCTTTCGTCCCGGTTCGTGTCTCCAACCGGGACTAAAGGTATGTCTTCAGTCCCGGTTCTAGACACGAACCGGGACTACAAAACTGCCTATATATATCCTCGACCCTGCCCACTCTCTCCTCTATTTTTCGCTCATAGAAGGTGGGAGGTGTGTGCTACTTTGCTCTCCCTTCCTATGCACATGTCGATGAAATGCCTGAGAGCATGATACCACTTGAGTTCACACAAAACAAACATGATATGAGGTGCCCGAGCCACACTTAAGCTTTCTCCTCTGTTCTTCCTCCAACCCTGTCCTCACCGCCGTCGATCGCCCTCGCCGATCTCGTCACCGGCACCATCGTGGTGAGCCTCTTGTTCTTATATTTTTTTAATAGTAAAAAATTCTTACTTGTATGATTTAGATAGCTACTTGTATAATTTTCTTACTTGTATTATTGTTTGTTATTATATAGTGCCATGGTTTTGTTATCCGCCCCCGTCGGCTCTCGTCCGGTCTATGATTCGGATGTGGTATATTATTTTTTATAACTATTTGTTTCATTTAGTGTTTATGACAATTATGCCGACCAACTTGACATAGATGTTTTTATCTAGGAGGTATGTGAACCGGAAATTCCAACCAACCCTTTTGTCGAGAGGTTAAATTTAGTTGAAAAAGAAAACAATTATTTGAAAAAAAATTTGAAAAGAATTTAAGAAGAGAAGATGAAATTAGAGTTGCATGTTGCCGATGTCGTCGATCTACACAAGATTCAGATGGATGCAATGCGCTTGAAGATTAGAAAGATTAGAAAATATGCCATTGATAAACAGGCTTGGTATCATTATGTTGTTGGATCAATTGTTACCTTAGTTGCGATTTTGATCGCATTTGTTGTTGCATTTAAATGTTTTTACATAGTTGTATGTTGTTTTATGAGAACTATGTATGAACTTTATGTATTTATTTTTGTAGTAATAACATTTGATCACTACTGAACTTTGGTTTTAATGTGATGATGAACTTGTATTAATTTGGTCATTTTTCTATTCATGATGTTCTGTAATGGTTTTTGATATACTTAATTACACTACTAGGGAAAAGCCTAGCAGTAGCGCGGATTAAGGGACTAGCAGTAGCGCGAGCACCTGCACTACCGCTACGGCGCTACAGCTAACCTATAGCAGTAGCGTGGGTCCACACGCGCTACTGGTAAGTACAATAGCAGTAGCGCGTTGCAGAACCCGCGCTACTGATAACTATTAGTAGCGCCTGTATCTAACCCGCGCCACTACTAATTGCGCATGTTTATTTTTTTATATTTACATTGTATTTACACACGGTTATACATATTAATATAGAACATCAATAATAATTGTGCTAGGTCATATAACTTATCATCCTCTTAATCATCTAACTTATCATCCTCTTAATCATCTAACCTATCATCCTCTTAATCGTCTAACAACTCATCATCCTCTTAATCGTCTAACAACTCATCATCATCTTAATCATCTAACAACTCATCATCATCTTAATCATCTAACAACTCATCCTAATCGATCATGCCAAGTTAATATAAACCAAAAAAACTTCTCTCTCATAGGACCTACTCCTCCCTCCTAGGTAAAATGTCATAAAACAGAATAACACCTATGTCTCCATGATGAAGCAAAGAGATCCAACAGTCTCCAACTTGTGGCTTACGATCCTTCTTTATTTCTCGTCATGCTTCAATTTGGAGCCGTCCTTGTGGTTTGCGCTCAGTCGAGTATTGAAAAGCGAACTAGACCCTCGTAGGGCTTTTAATTGTCATATAACCTTTGCCATGCATCAACGGAGGCACAACACCATTTGGCAGTTTCTGTTGAAGAACATAATAGTAGCCTAGTTAGCAATGTAATCAACACAATTTACGCAATAGTAGTGTACTTAATTAGCAACTCTTACCAAGATATTTCCGCGAATGTCATCCGCCCTCAACCTATGCACTAGTGGCATGTATAATGTATAATTTGGGCCAGGTCCCATATTATACGGGAAGTCGTCCCTACCAAACAAGACACCAATAACAAAGGTGACAAGAATATCCTTCTCCTCCCAAGTTAGATGTGATCCATAAGAGTAGTGTGTCATGTCAATTGTTTTCCGTGTTTCACTCGAAGAAAGGAAATAAGCTGTAAATTATAAATTAACAAATTTAGTATGGATGAACACCAACTATTTTTAAATATAGAATGCAAATTACTTGACAAATATGGTTGAGAAACTCACATGGAGGTAAAACTAGAAGCATATCGACATCCACACAAATGTCGATATTACCTTCAATATGATCTTCAGGACGAAGATCAAAGGTTATTTCCATATCCTCCTGAAATCCATATGCCTTGGCTACGGCTTCCCAATTTGAGCACCCTAATTCTATGTTATTAACTGCATTCATTACTTTGACCAGAAATGTATGACCATGTTTAGTCCTCAGGTTAGCTCTCCTCGTCTCCATACTCTCGTGGTCTTCGAAACCGAGCCTCTCCAAGACATACCGTCTTGCATGGCAGGGGATGAACTAGTCGAATTGTATAAAACAAAAATTACACGTTGAAGCAAAGAAACAGAAGTCATGCTTAATTACGAAAAAACACTTGTCATCGTTGCATACCGTACAAACATCGAACGTCTCGTCAAGCTTGATGGTGAAGAACCTGCCGTCTCGCAGGTGAGGCATGTCGCAGAGACCGTTATCTGCGCCGCAGAGATCACACTCAGGGATCCTATCGTCGTCAGACATTTCCCGTGTTCATGATTCAAAAATTCGGCATGAGTATTATTAAAATAAGACATATTGAGCGCCTGAAATTTGCGGAACGGAAATGAATCAACATTCCGGCAAAACATAGGCACTACGAGGTGTTCCCTGCAATAACAACACACATGTCCAAATAGACCTAATTCAATATCGGTTGACTTTCAGTCTGTCAAGGCTTTCCTTAAAAAACTCTCAATATCTCATGGTGTGTTGGTGCGCACTCTCTCACACTGATATGGTCGTGTATGTTGGTGGACACTCTCTCACACTAATAGTTCGACCGTCGGTGATGGGCGCACCTCTTCTTCTCTCCTTGCGCATTATACCGAGGTATATATCGCAAGAAGAGAAGAAGAGGAAGCGACCCCCACAACAACAGTCGGGATTCCTCCATCAATAACACACATGAAAGTCACTGAAGTGTTGGAAATATGCCCTAGAGGCAATAATAAATTGGTTATTATTATATTTCCTTGTTCATGATAATCGTTTATTATCCATGCTATAATTGTATTGATTGGAAACTCAAATACATGTGTGGGTACATAGACAACACTGTGTCCCTAGTAAGCCTCTAGTTGACTAGCTCGTTGATCAAAGATGGTTAAGGTTTCCTAGCCATAGACATGAGATGTCATTTGATAACAGGATCACATCATTAGGAGAATGATGTGATGGACAAGACCCAAACTGTAAACGTAGCATTTGATCGTGTCAGTTTATTGCTATTGTTTTCTGCATGTCAAGTATCTGTTCCTTTGACCATGAGATCATGCAACTCACTGACACCGGAGGAATACCTTGTGTGTATCAAACGTCGCAACGTAACTGGGTGACTATAAAGGTGCTCTACAGGTATCTCCGAGGGTGTCTGTTGGGTTGGCATGGATCAAGACTGGGATTTGTTACTCCGTATAACGGAGAGGTATCTCAGGGCCCACTCGGTAATACAACATCACAATGAGCCTTGCAAGCAATGTGACTAAAGTGTTAGCCACGAGATCTTGTATTACGGAACGAGTAAAGAGACTTGCCGGTAACGAGATTGAACTAGGTATAGTGATACCGACGATCGAATCTCGGGCAAGTAACATACCGAAGAACAAAGGGAACAGCATACGGGATTAACTGAATCCTTGACATAGAGGTTCGACCGATAAAGATCTTCGTAGAATATGTAGGAGCCAATATGGGCATCCAGGTCCCGCTATTGGTTATTGATCGTAGAAGTGTCTCGGTCATGTCTACATAGTTCTCGAACCCGCAGGGTCTACACACTTAACGTTTGGTGACGATTAGTATAATTGAGTTATTATGTTGGTGACCGAAAGTTGTTCGGAGTCCCGGATAAGATCCCGGACATGACGAGGATCTCCGGAATAGTCCGGAGGTAAAGATTGATATATGTGATAATAGTGTTTTGATCTCTGGAAGGGTTCCGGAGTTCACCGGAAGGGGTTCCGGATGTTTACCGAAGTGTTCGGGTGCAGCAACACTTTATGTGAGCCAAAGGGATAAAACCCACAAGGTATTGGAAAGTGCAAAAGTAGTTTTGCTGCCGCGTAAGCGGTACTACCGCTTGGTGAAGCGGTACTACCGCCGGAGCGGTACTACCGCTTGTGTGAAGCGGTACTACCGCCCGAGCGGTACTACCGCTTGTGTGAAGCGGTACTACCGCCCGAGCGGTACTACCGCTTGTGTGAAGCGGTACTACCGCCCAAGCGGTACTACCGCTTGTGTGAAGCGGTACTACCGCTTGTGCGCGGCTGTGCACGGTTCGGCAGGGATCCGAGTTGGACTCTTTCCCTGCGGGCCAAACCGACCTTGTGCGGGCAAAACCGACCCGGAGGAGGCTTTTACTCCAAGTTTAGACCCCAAGGCTCAACATATAAATAGAGGGGCAGGGCTAGCACACGGGACACATTAAGATTTCCCCAAGCCGTGTGCGGCAACCCTAACCCTCTAGTTCCTCCGTCATAATCTCCGTAGTGCTTGGCGAAGCCCTGCAGAGATTGTTCCTCACCACCATCACCACGCCGTCGTGCTGCTGGAACTCAACCACTACTTCACCATCGCTCGCTGGATCGAGGAGGTGAAGGCGTCATCAAGCCGTACGTGTGTTGAACGCGGAGGTGCCGTCCGTTCGGCACTAGATCGGAAGGATCGTGATTGGATCGCGGGACGCTCGGCGATTTGGATCGTGAAGACGTTCGACTACATCAACCGCGTTTATTAACGCTTCCGCTTAGCGATCTACAAGGGTATGTAGATTCACTCTCCCTCTCGTAGATGCTCATCACCATGGATAGATCTTGCGTGTGCGTAGGAAAAATTTTTGTTTCCCATGCAACGTTCCCCAACAGTGGCATCATGAGCTAGGTCTATGCGTAGATGAGATCTCGAGTAGAACACAAACGAGTTGTGGGCGTGGGTGTATACATATTGCTTGCCGTTACTAGTTGATACTTGATTCCGCGGTATTGTGAGATGAAGCGGCCCGGACCGACATTACGCGTACGCTTACGCGAGACTGGTTTCACCGCTGCGTGCACTTGTTGCATAAAGGTGACTGGCGGGTGTCTGTCTCTCTCACTTTAGTTGAATCGGTTCAATGAAGAGGGTTCTTTTAGAAGATCAAAAAGCAATCACTACACCACGTTGTGGTTTTGCGTAGGTAAGAATCGTTCTTGCTAGATACCCGTAGCAGCCACGTAAAATTTGCAACAACAATTAGAGGACGTCTAACTTGTTTTTGCAGGGTATGTTGTGATGTGATATGGCCAATTACATGATGAGATATATGTGATGTATGAGATGATCATGTTTTGTATAGAATATCACGACTTGCATGTCGATGAATACGGCAACTGGCAGGAGCCATAGAGTTGTCTTTAATTATTGTATGACCTGCGTGTCAATCATTAAGCGCTATGTAATGCTTTACTTTATCGCTAAACGTTAGCTATAGTCGTGGAAGCAACAGTCGGCGCGACAACCTTATGGCGACACGTTGATGGAGATCAAGATGATGGAGATCATGGTGTCATGCTGGTGACGATGGAGATCATGCCGGTGCTTTGGAGATGGAGATCAAAAGCACAAGTTCATGGCCATATCATGTCACTTATGATTTGCATGTGATGTTAATCCTTTTATGCATCTTATTTTGCTTAGGACGACGGTAGCATTATAAGGTGATCCCTCACTTAAATTTCAAGATAAATTGTGTTCTCCCCAAGTGTGCACCGTTGCGAAAGTTCGTCGTTTCGAGACACGCCGTGATGATCGGGTGTGATAGACTCTACGTTCGCATACAACGGGTGTAAGCCATGTTACACGTGCGGAACACTCGGGTTAAACTTGACGAGCCTAGCATGTACAGACATGGCCTCGGAACACAAGAGACCGAAAGGTCGAACATGAGTCATATAGTAGATATGATCAACATGAAGATGTTCACCATTGAAACCACCTCAACTCACGTGATGATCGGACTTGAGTTGGTGGATTTGGATCATGTTACACTCGAATGATCGGAGGGATGTCAATTTGAGTGGGAGTTTTTTAAAATATGATTAACTAAACTCATTATCTAAGAACAATAGTCTAAGTTGTCTTTGCTATATTTATGTTGTAGATCATGGCTCGCGCAGTAGCACCCCTGAATTTTAATGCGTTCCTAGAGAAAGCTAAGTTGAAAGATGATGGAAGTAACTTTGTAAACTGGGCCCGTAATCTAAGGATTATCCTTACGGCTTCCCAGAAGGCTTATGTCCTTGATGCACCGCTTGGTGATCCACCCGCTCCAGTTGAGTCTCTAGACGTTGTGAACGCCTGGCAGGCTCGTTCTGATGATTACTCAATAGTTCAATGTGCAATGTTGTATGGCTTAGAACCGGGACTTCAAAGACGTTTTGAACGTCATGGAGCATATGAGATGTTCCAGGAGTTGAAGTTTATCTTTCAGAAGAATGCCCGGATCGAGAGATATGAGATCTCCGATAAGTTCTATGCTTGCAAGATGGAGGAGAACGGGTCTATCAGTGATCACGTGCTCAGAATGTCTGGGTACTCCACCCGTCTGGCTGAGTTAGGGATGCCCCTTCCGCCAGAGGCTATCACTGACAGAGTTCTTCAATCATTGCCACCTAGCTACAAGAGCTTCGTGTTGAACTATAACATGCACGGGATGAACAAGTCAGTCGCCGAGCTGTTTGCGATGCTGAAAGCCGCTGAGTCTGAAATTCAGAAGGAGCATCAAGTGTTGATGGTCAATAAAACCACTAGTTTCAAGAAAAATGGCAAGGGTAAGAAGGGTAACTCCAAGAAGAGTGGCAAAGCAGTTGCTCCTCTCGTGAAGAAACCCAAGGCTGGACCCAAACCAGAAACTGTGTGTTTTCATTGCAAGGGAACTGGACACTGGAAGCGGAATTGCCCCAAGTATTTGGCTGACAAGAAGGCGGCCAACAACAAACAAGGTATATATGATATACATGTTATTGATGTGTACCTTACCAACTCTCGTTGTAGTGCCTGGGTATTTGATACCGGTGCGGTTGCTCATATTTGCAACTCAAAACAGGAACTGCGGAATAGACGGAGGCTGGCAAAGGACGAAGTGACGATGCGCGTGGGAAATGGTTCCAAGGTTGATGTGATCGCCGTCGGCACGCTCGCTCTTCGATTACCGTCGGGATTAGTGATGAACCTAAATAAGTGTTATTTGGTGCCTGCGTTAAGCATGAACATTATATCTGGATCTTGTTTATTGCGAGACGGTTACTCATTTAAATCAGAGAATAATGGTTGTTCTATTTATATGAGTAATATCTTTTATGGTCATGCACCCAATGTGAGGGGTTTATTCTTATTGAATCTCGATAGTAATGATACACATGTTCATAACATTGATGCCAAAAGATGTAGAATTGATAATGATAATACCACTTTCTTGTGGCACTGCCGTTTAGGTCATATTGGCGTAAAACGCATGAAGAAGCTCCATGCTGATGGACTTTTGGAGTCACTTGATTTTGAATCACTTGACACATGTGAGCCATGCCTCATGGGCAAGATGACTAAAACTCCGTTCTCTGGAACAATGGAACGGGCAAGTGACTTATTGGAAATCATACATACTGATGTGTGCGGTCCGATGAGCATTGAGGCGCGCGGTGGTTATCGTTACTTTCTCACCTTCACTGATGACTTAAGTAGATATGGGTATATTTACTTAATGAAACACAAGTCTGAAACATTTGAAAAGTTCAAACAATTTCAGAGTGAAGTTGAGAATCACCGTAACAAGAAGATTAAATTCCTACGATCTGATCGAGGAGGAGAATATCTGAGTTATGAGTTTGGCAGTCACTTAAGACAGTGTGGAATTGTTTCACAATTGACACCGCCTGGAACACCACAGCGTAATGGTGTGTCCGAACGTCGTAATCGAACCTTATTGGATATGGTGCGATCTATGATGTCTCTTGCCGATTTGCCACTATCGTTTTGGGGTTATGCATTAGAGACAGCTGCATTCACTTTAAATAGGGCACCATCGAAATCCGTTGAGACGACGCCATATGAACTTTGGTTTGGCAAGAAGCCAAAGCTGTCGTTTCTTAAAGTTTGGGGATGTGATGCTTATGTCAAAAAGCTTCAGCCTGAAAAGCTGGAACCCAAAGCGGAGAAATGCGTCTTCATAGGATACCCAAAAGAGACAGTTGGGTATACCTTCTACCTCAGATCCGAAGGCAAAGTGTTTGTCGCTAAAAACGGAGCATTTCTTGAGAAAGAGTTTCTCTCGAAAGAATTGAGTGGGAGGAAGATAGAACTTGATGAGGTTGTTGAACCTTTACTTCAACCTGAGAGTAGCGCAGCGCAGAAAGTTGTTTCTGTGGAGCCTACATTAGCTGAAGAGGAAGTTAATGATGATGATCATGAAGCTTTGGATCAAGTTGCTATCAAACCTCGTAGGTCGACAAGGACGCGTACTGCTCCCGAGTGGTACGGCAACCCTGTCTTAGACATCATGTTGTTAGACAACGATGAACCTACGAGCTATGGAGAAGCGATGATGAGCCCGGATTCCGAGAAGTGGTTAGAGGCCATGAAATCCGAGATGGGATCCATGTATGAAAACAAAGTATGGACTTTGGAAGTATTACCTGAAGGGCGTAAGGCCATTCAGAACAAATGGATCTTTAAGAGGAAGACGGACGCGGACGGTAATGTCACCGTCTATAAAGCTCGACTTGTGGCAAAGGGTTTTTCACAAGTTCAAGGAGTTGACTACGATGAGACCTTCTCACCCGTAGCGATGCTTAAGTCCGTCAGAATCATGTTAGCAATAGCTGCCTTTTTCGATTATGAAATTTGGCAGATGGATGTCAAAACAGCGTTCCTTAACGGTTACCTTAAGGAAGAGTTGTATATGATGCAACCAGAAGGTTTTGTCGATCCAGAGAATGCTGACAAAGTTTGCAAACTCCAGCGATCCATTTATGGACTGGTGCAAGCATCTCGGAGTTGGAATCTTCGTTTTGATGAGGTGATCAAAGCGTTCGAGTTTATACAAGTTTACGGAGAAGCTTGTATTTACAAGAAAGTGAGTGGGAGCTCTATAGCGTTTCTAATATTATATGTGGATGACATATTGCTGATTGGAAACAATATAGAAATGCTGGAAAGTGTAAAGGAATATTTGAACAAGAGTTTTTCAATGAAGGACCTAGGAGAAGCTGCTTTCATATTAGGCATCAAGATCTATAGAGATAGATCAAGACGTTTAATAGGACTTTCACAAAGCACATACCTTGATAAGATTTTGAAGAAGTTCAAAATGGATCAGTCCAAGAAGGGGTTCTTGCCTGTTTTGCAAGGTGTGAAGTTGAGTAAGACTCAATGCCCAGTGACTGCAGAAGATAGAGAAAAGATGAGTGTCATCCCCTATGCTTCAGCCATAGGCTCTATCATGTATGCAATGCTGTGCACAAGACCCGATGTCAGCCTTGCCATAAGTATGGTCGGAAGGTTTCAAAGTGATCCAGGAATGGAACACTGGACAGCGGTCAAGAATATCCTGAAGTACCTGAAAAGGACTAAGGACATGTTTCTCGTTTATGGAGGTGATCAAGAGCTCGTCGTAAAGGGTTACGTCGATGCAAGCTTTGACACTGATCCGGATGACTCTAAGTCGCAAACCGGATACGTATTTATTCTTAATGGGGGTGCGGTTAGCTGGTGCAGTTCCAAGCAAAGCGTGGTAGCTGATTCTACATGCGAAGCGGAGTACATCGCAGCCTCGGAGGCGGCGAAGGAAGGTGTCTGGATGAAGGAGTTCATGACAGATCTTGGAGTAGTGCCTAGTGCGCTTAACCCAATGACTCTGTTTTGTGATAATACTGGTGCCATTGCTCTAGCCAAGGAACCAAGATTTCACAAGAGGACCAGACACATAAAGCGACGTTTCAATTCCATCCGCGATTACATCAAGGAGGACGACATAAATATTTGCAAAGTACACACGGATCTAAATGTTGCAGATCCGATGACTAAACCTCTTCCAAGGGCTAAACATGAACAACACCAGAACTGCATGGGTGTTCGATTCATTACAATGTAAATCACATAGTGATGTGAACTAGATTATTGACTCTAGTGCAAGTGGGAGACTGTTGGAAATATGCCCTAGAGGCAATAATAAATTGGTTATTATTATATTTCCTTGTTCATGATAATCGTTTATTATCCATGCTATAATTGTATTGATTGGAAACTCAAATACATGTGTGGGTACATAGACAACACTGTGTCCCTAGTAAGCCTCTAGTTGACTAGCTCGTTGATCAAAGATGGTTAAGGTTTCCTAGCCATAGACATGAGATGTCATTTGATAACAGGATCACATCATTAGGAGAATGATGTGATGGACAAGACCCAAACTGTAAACGTAGCATTTGATCGTGTCAGTTTATTGCTATTGTTTTCTGCATGTCAAGTATCTGTTCCTTTGACCATGAGATCATGCAACTCACTGACACCGGAGGAATACCTTGTGTGTATCAAACGTCGCAACGTAACTGGGTGACTATAAAGGTGCTCTACAGGTATCTCCGAGGGTGTCTGTTGGGTTGGCATGGATCAAGACTGGGATTTGTTACTCCGTATAACGGAGAGGTATCTCAGGGCCCACTCGGTAATACAACATCACAATGAGCCTTGCAAGCAATGTGACTAAAGTGTTAGCCACGAGATCTTGTATTACGGAACGAGTAAAGAGACTTGCCGGTAACGAGATTGAACTAGGTATAGTGATACCGACGATCGAATCTCGGGCAAGTAACATACCGAAGAACAAAGGGAACAGCATACGGGATTAACTGAATCCTTGACATAGAGGTTCGACCGATAAAGATCTTCGTAGAATATGTAGGAGCCAATATGGGCATCCAGGTCCCGCTATTGGTTATTGATCGTAGAAGTGTCTCGGTCATGTCTACATAGTTCTCGAACCCGCAGGGTCTACACACTTAACGTTTGGTGACGATTAGTATAATTGAGTTATTATGTTGGTGACCGAAAGTTGTTCGGAGTCCCGGATAAGATCCCGGACATGACGAGGATCTCCGGAATAGTCCGGAGGTAAAGATTGATATATGTGATAATAGTGTTTTGATCTCTGGAAGGGTTCCGGAGTTCACCGGAAGGGGTTCCGGATGTTTACCGAAGTGTTCGGGTGCAGCAACACTTTATGTGAGCCAAAGGGATAAAACCCACAAGGTATTGGAAAGTGCAAAAGTAGTTTTGCTGCCGCGTAAGTGGTACTACCGCTTGGTGAAGCGGTACTACCGCCGGAGCGGTACTACCGCTTGTGTGAAGCGGTACTACCGCCCGAGCGGTACTACCGCTTGTGTGAAGCGGTACTACCGCCCAAGCGGTACTACCGCTTGTGTGAAGCGGTACTACCGCTTGTGCGCGGCTGTGCACGGTTCGGCAGGGATCCGAGTTGGACTCTTTCCCTGCGGGCCAAACCGACCTTGTGCGGGCAAAACCGACCCGGAGGAGGCTTTTACTCCAAGTTTAGACCCCAAGGCTCAACATATAAATAGAGGGGCAGGGCTAGCACACGGGACACATTAAGATTTCCCCAAGCCGTGTGCGGCAACCCTAACCCTCTAGTTCCTCCGTCATAATCTCCGTAGTGCTTGGCGAAGCCCTGCAGAGATTGTTCCTCACCACCATCACCACGCCGTCGTGCTGCTGGAACTCAACCACTACTTCACCATCGCTCGCTGGATCGAGGAGGTGAAGGCGTCATCAAGCCGTACGTGTGTTGAACGCGGAGGTGCCGTCCGTTCGGCACTAGATCGGAAGGATCGTGATTGGATCGCGGGACGCTCGGCGATTTGGATCGTGAAGACGTTCGACTACATCAACCGCGTTTATTAACGCTTCCGCTTAGCGATCTACAAGGGTATGTAGATTCACTCTCCCTCTCGTAGATGCTCATCACCATGGATAGATCTTGCGTGTGCGTAGGAAAATTTTTTGTTTCCCATGCAACGTTCCCCAACATGAAGGAGGAACGACAGACCGAAAGTACCTGATTTTTTTTACTAAAAATTTCTAGACCTATTTTTATGCAATTGCTAATCAATTTATAATGAACTATCTACCTATAAACTAAATCCCTACATAAACTAAATCCCACCTATAAACTAAATCCCTACAAAAACTAAATCCTACCTATAAACTATGTACCGTATGCACCCTCGAATATTATCATATAATATCACTAAAACATCATCTCGAATAATCCAGTTAATGCATCATTGCATATTATCACTAATACATCTCGAATATTATCATATAATATCACTAATACAGATCAAATATTATCGAATAATCTAGTTGACTCGCGGTTCCTGAGCCGCGGGCGGTGGACATTCAAAGATAAGGAACCATCACAGGATCATAACTCGGGTGAGATCCCTGAAGAACCTGCCAGGTATTGGAGAACCTGGCGTCCCACGCAGCCATGTAGCGACGAACATGCTCGTCCTCCTCCCTGACACGGCGACGTACCACCTCCGCGGGGGCCGCTCCCTTCGCACCGATAGTGGCCCACGCGACCGCCACCAAAGAATCTCCGGGTCAATGACGAGACCCCGATTCCTCACCAAGCTGCACGCCCCGGAAGGTAGCACCTCCCAGTGCCAGCCCAGCGGAGCCCAGTCCCGGACATGGCGCCTCTCAAGGATGTCGCCGCCGAGTCGACGACGAGGATGCGGGACGGGCATCGTCGACGTCGAGAACAAATTCCTATGAGAACGTTTTCTTATCGTTTAATGTTTTACTTTCTGGTTATCTTCTCAGAAATACGAGAACAATTTTTTTCTCATAAAAAACATTATATAAAACAATTTCAATTTCAATTTCAATTTCAATTTCATTTTCATTGCATTTTTACTAAAATATTATATCATCGTCAAACTCACATGAAAGGGATGAACTAGTCGAATGACGTATTTTCTTATCTTAAAGTACTAGTGCATCTTCTTATCTCATGTAGTACTATGTAATATTGAAATGAGGTATTTTCTTATCTTAAAGTACTAGTGCATCTTCTAAAAATTTATATCTCAATTTATAATGAAACTTCTGAAATTCTTATCCCATTAAATGAAACCAAAATCACTACATGTTCTAGTGCATATCCCATCACCTATCTACATCACTACATCACCTATATATCCATATATCTACATCACTACATCACTACATCACTGCATCACCTATCTATCCATCTATCTATCCATCCTAAAAGATAAGGAAGCGGATACATCATATGATGAGCCAAAGCACCACATAGTTCTTTCAGGGAAAAGAAACATCGTGGGAGTGGAGCACAAGACAGACAAGTCAGAAGATTATGAAAAGTTTGATGAAATTCCTCCCTTCACAGTAAAGACTGACCCAAGCATCCTGTTAAATGATGAAGATTATCCATGGTTATGGCACAATAAGCAAGGGACACACGCGAAGAAAAAGTGAAGACTTTCTCTCTAGTGAGTTTCCGGACTATTCTCATGATGGCCATATTTATGCTCCACAAATATTCTGATGATGGCTTTGATCTAGAATCACTGCAGTTAAATGAAGGCGATGTATTAACTGGCAAGATTGGCATCTATTTTAATTTTTGGTAAATGTATGTTTCTTTCCTTGTATAAATATGCATAATAGACAGATATGTGGATCCATTGGTAGGCCACCTGAAAAGCATGCTCTCTTATCACAAATTCATGAAAGGGTCAAAAGGGGAAGTTGATGATATGTTGAGGGCTGAGAAATCAGAGAATCCTATGAGAATAGTCTATTGTTTTGGCATATCTCATGAACATCCAGGCACCTTTATACTATCTTACATCAGGTTAATATAGACATGGCTTAAACGTCTTGACATATATAGATGAATACAGCAGAAGCATCGGAGATGATAAGAGAGAAACATTGTATGATAAGAGAGAAACATTGTATGACATAGATGACATTTGTTAAAAACTTTAATAGCAAAAGGAATTAAATAAAAACTAGACATGGCTTTTGATTTAATTCTTTTTGTTACCAATGAAACATTTGTATGACATAGATGACATATATTTTAGTTTTAGTAGCAAAAAGAATTAAATGTCAAAAACAATTATATTTTAGTAATGTTTTAACAAATTCTTTAATAGATGACATATAATTCTGTTTAAAACATTAGTAACAAACATTTGATAACATTTGTTTAAATAGATGACATATAATGTTTTAGTAACAAAAATAATTAAACTAAAATATATGACATATAATTCTATTTAAAACATTAGTAACAAATATTTGATAACATTTGTTAAAAACTTGATTAGCAAAAGAATTGCAAAAGAAACATTTGTTTTTGAATCTGTTTAAAACAAAACTAAAACCAAAAATAGGAAAATAGCTTTAGTCCCGATTGGTACCCCCAACCGGGACAAAAGGCCTACCTTTAGTCCCATTTGGGAGCACCAAGACTAAAGGCCTAAGCTTCACGCCCCTTTAATCCCGGTTGGAGCCACCAACCGGGACTAAAGCCTGGGGTATATAACCGCCCGCGGCCCTCCCCCACCAATCTTCCTCTCCACTCCCGCGACGCCGAACACCCGCACACGCGCGCCGCCAGGCTGCCGGACTTCACCGTCGCCTCCGAGCCGTCACCCTCCTCCTCGAGCATTGCTTGTCGCTGATGGCCGCTGTCGCCGGACCTCCTCCCCGAGCCGCGTCACCGAGCCTCGCGGCCCCCGCTCCCCGGCAATGCTAGGTGAGCCTCGCGCCGCCGTTCCCCTCTCGATCTGTCGTCGGCTGGACTCACTGCCGCCGTCGGCTGGTCCTCCCGATCTGCTGGCGGCGGCCGCTACGGGAGCGTCCCTCCTTTCGGATCCTATGCACGTGGATGTTGCCGCCATCGGGCGCGTCCTCTCCTCCTTTCCTCCGGACGTGATCGACGTGTGTATTTCTAGGCAAGATAGATACGTGATCGACGTGTGTATTTCTAGGCAAGATAGATACGTGATCGACCTGTGTATTTCTAGGCAAGATAGATAGGAGGTGCGCGCAGCGTTGGCCGTTCGGCCGTTTCGATTTTCTGGATGAGATATCTTAAATAAACGCGGTGATGCTTATCTTTCAATCCCTTGCACGCGTATGAATATACTAGCGCCAAAAAGCACGGCGTCACGCCGCGCCCGTAGAAGTGCCCGTCATCAAATTAGTTGCTGCTTATTTGTTTTATATTTGTGGGCATTTGTTGCTATATATGCAATAAGAAGAGCCAGCTAAATCTCAACGCATTGACATGTAACAGAAATTGTTGCACAAGTATACTCAAACGTGCATACTGCACTTAGGTTACACTTTCATCAATAATATGTTAGCACACCACTGAAAAGAGTTCACAAACTCTATAATCTGGTTATGTAGCTTGAACATTTTCAAGAAGGCATATTGAACTGTCCATAAAAAGAAATATGGTATTGTTGTTCTTGTTGTTATTGTTGTTAAATGAAATGTTATTTGCTAGCCACAATTTGTTCTCGTCGACGATGCCCATCCCGCATCCTTGTCATCGACTCGGCGCCGACAAGTAGTTTGAGAGGCGCCATGTCCAGGACTGGGCTCCTCCGGGCTGGCACTGGGAGGTGCTACCTTCCTGGGCGCGCAGCTTGGCGAGGAATCCGGGTCTCGTCGTCGACCCGGAGCTTCTTTGGTGGCGGTCGCGTGGGCCACTATCAGGCGGAGGCAGCTGATACGTCTCAAATGTATCTACTTTTCCAAACACTTTTGCTTTGGTTTTGTCCTCTAATTTGCATGATTTCAATGAAACTAACCCGGACTGACGCTATTTTCAGCAGAACTACCTTGGTGTTATTTTTGTGCAGAAATAAAAGTTCTCGGAATTGGACAAAACGTTTTGTGGATTTTTTCTAGAATATATAAGGAATTTTGGAGCGAAGAACAGCCGGAGGGGGTGGACCAGAAGGACACCACGCAACCGCCCCCCTAGGGGCATGGCCAGATGGCTTGTGGGGCCCTCATGGCCCCTCCTACCCTAATTCCAACTCTATAAATTCACATCCGCAGAGAAAAAAAATCAGAGAGAAGATTTCGTCGTATTTCAAGAGACGAAGCCGCCGCCACCTCCTGTTCTTCCTCCGGAGGGCTGATCTGGAGCCTCTTTTGGGCTCCGGAGAGGGGAAATTGTCGTCGTCATCATCACCAACCCTTCTCCATCAACACCGCCGTGATGCTCACCACCGGGAGTGAGTAATTCCCTTGTAGGCTTGCTGGACGGTGGTGGGATTGGATGGAATTGATCATGTAATCGAGTTAAGTTTGATAGGGTTTGATCCCTAGTATCCACTATGTTCAGAGATTGATGTTACTATGACTTTGCTATGCTTCATGCTTGTCACTAGGGCCCGAGTGTCATGATTTCAGATCTGAACCTATTATGTTTTCATGAATGTAAGAGTGATTTGGATCCTATCTTGCAAGTTATATGTACCTATTACGTGTCATGATCCGCATACCCCAAGGTGACAATAATTGGGATTCTTTCCGGTGATTGTCGTAGTTTGAGGAGTTCATGTATTCACCATGTGTTAATGCTTTGTTCAGGTTCTCTATTAAAAGGAGACCTTAATATCCCTTAGTTTCCAATAGGACCCTGCTGCCACGGGAGGGTAGGACAAAAGATGTCATGCAAGTTCTTATTGCAAGCACGTATGACTATATACGGAATACATGCCTACATTACATTGATGAATTGGAGCTAGTTCTGTATCGCCATAGTGTGTAACTGTTATATGATCAATGTCATCTAAATCATTATTCATCACCGATCCACGTGCCTACGCGTTACATATACCGAATCTTGCCAAGTTACTATTGCTATTGTTACTGTCACACTTGCTACAAAACTGCTACTGTCACTATTACTGTTACTTTTGCTACTACTATTTGCCGTGCTACTAAATCTTTGTTGCAGAGAGATATCCTCGGTGCGGTTGAATTGAAAACTCAATTGTCAAGGCCAATAAATATTCTTTGGCTCCCCTTGTGTCGAATCAATAAATTAGGGTGAAATACTACCCGTGAAGATTGTTGCGATCCCCTACACTTGTGGGTTACCAAGACCTTTTTCTGGCGCCGTTGCCGGGGAGCACAGCTCTATTTATTGTGTTAACTAAAGGTTATCTAATTTCTACTATGAGAAATCTGAAAGACAACCGAACTAAGATCGTCCCCTCTCGCATGAGAGGAGGTAAGGAACTGCCATCTAGCTCTGCTTTTGATTCACCTTCTGTTTTGAATCAGCTTGTTACACCACCACATGTTGATCGTCCTGATATGTCACATGAACTTGATGATGCTACTTCTGAAATTAATGATGAAACTATTGCTACACAAGCTGAAACTGAACCTGTGCCACTGAATGAATTACTTGATGCTCGCTAAAGCTACATAACTTGAGAATGTTGAAATTGAGGAAGAGTTTGAATCACCTATTACCCCTCGCTCACCTAATAGATATGAATTGCCTTTTGTACCTGAAGGTTATGTTATGGATGATGAGGTAGGTAGAGACATTCTTGCTTGTGAAAATAGAGATGATGTGAAGAAACTATTATGCAAAGTAAAAGAAAAAATCTATGATGGAGAAAATGAAACGTGATCCTAAATTTGCTACTTCTCATATATTTGGTACTGATGGGTATTATGAGTTCTCTGTAGACCCTGACTTAATTCCTATAGTAGAGTTTGATCCTTTCCATGGTTATGAAAATGAAACTATTGTCGAACACCTTATGAAACTAAATGATATTGCTGCTCTGTTTACCAATGAAGAAAAGATTCGCTACTATTATATCCTTAAGCTTTTTCCTTTCTCGCTAATAGGTGAGGCCAAGGAATGGTTCTTATCACTTACTCCTGGTTGCATACGTAGTCCCCAGGATATGCTTCAACACTTTTCTACAAAATATTTTCCTCATCATAAGAAACAAGCTGCCTTATAGGAAATATTTAACTTTTCTCAAATTGAAGAAGAGAATCTCCCTCAAGCTTGGGGGAGGATTCTCCGGTTACTACAAGCTTTGCCTGATTGTCCACTTGAGAGGAATGAAATACTTGATATTTTTTATAATGTACTAACTGATGCTTCTAGGGATTTCCTAGATAGTTGTTCTGGTTGTGTTTTCAGGGAAAGAACTGTTGGACAAGCTGAAGAATTATTGAACAACATAATGCAAAATGCCGATGATTGGACACTCCCTCAACCACCTTCAGAACCTATTCAAAAGAAGAGAGGTATTCTATTTCTCAGTCCCGAAGATATGCAAGAAGCAAACGGATCTATGAAAGAAAAAGGTATTAAAACTGAGGATGTCAAGAAATTACTACCTATTGAAGAAATACATGGAATTGATACCCCGACACAGGTAGTAAAGGTAAACTCTCTCTGTTCCTTTAATAAAAGTGATGTACCTTACACTAAGACTCCTGAACAATGCTTGGATGAATTTGATAATTACATTGTTAAGCAAGAACATTTCAACAAATATGTTAAGAATCAATTGCAACGTAATGCTATGATGATAGATCGCTTAAGTGACTTGATGTTTAGAATTGCAAATGATGTGAAAGTCTTAGGCAAACATGCTTCTATGGTTCACACTCAACTAGACCAAGTTGCTAAATCACAAAATGATTTGCTTGCTGAAATAAATAATAATGTGAATGATCATGTTGTTAGAGTAATGATTAGAGGAGGTAGAATTACCCAAGAACCTCTTTATCCTGAAGGCCACCCTAAAAGAATTGAACAAGATTCTCAGAAAATTAATGAAGATACACCTAGTTCATCTAAGAAGAAGAAGAAAAAGAAAAATGATAGGAACTTGCATGCCTCTAGTGAACCTATTATAGAAAAACCTGTTGAGAAAAACAATGAAGTTTCTGTTTCTGATGCTGAGACTCATTCTGGTAGTGAGCATACACCTAGTGACAATGAAAATGATAATAATGATGATGATGCTCATATAGATGCTCAACCAGATGATAACAAAGAAAATGATAATGATGTAGAAATTGAACCTGCTGAGGATCTTGATAACCCACCTTCAAAAAATAAATGTTATGATAAGAGGGATTTTGTGGCTAGAAAACATGGTAGGGAAAGAGAGCCATGGGTTGAAAAGCCTATGCCATTCCCTCGTAAGCCAACTAAAAGCAGGGACGATGAAGATTATGAGCGCTTTGCTGAAATGATTAGACCTCTCTTTTTGCGCACTCGTTTGACTGATATATTGAAAATGCCTCCATATGCTAAGTATATAAAAGATATTATCACTAATAAAAGAAAGATACCTAAAACTGAAATTGCCACCATGCTTGCTAATTATTCTTTTGATGGTGGAGTACCTAAGAAGTTGGGGGATCCGGGTATACCCACAATACCATGCTCTATTAAAAGGAATTATGTTAAAACTGCTTTATGTGATTTAGGGGCCGGTGTTAGTGTTATGCCTTTCTCCCTTTATAAGAGATATGAATTGAGTAAAATCACACCTACTGAGATATCTTTGCAAATGGCCGATAAATCAATTGCTTTACCTATTGGAATTTGCGAGGACGTTCCCGTTGTGGTTGCAAATGTTACTATCTTAACAGACTTTGTTATTCTTGATTTGACGGAGGACGACAATATGTCGATCATCCTTGGTAGAGCCTTTTTTAAATACTGCAGGGGCTGTTATTGATTGCAATAAAAGCAAGGTTACCTTTCATGTTAATGGCAAGCAACATACCGTGCATTTTCCGAGGAAGCAAACTTTGGTTAATAATATTAATGTCATTGATCCTATTCCCACGGTTATCATTGGAGATTTCATAATTCCTCTCCCTACCGCCAAGAAGAAGAAATATTATAATCTTATTGTTGGGGATATACAAATCCCAATTGAGGGAACCTAGTGACATATGAAGATTCTTCGGTTTCGTGTTAATCGGAAACGTTTATTAATAAGACTTGATCAACCTTATTAATGAATTGTTTTCGAACGACATGAGATTGATGAATTGAATATTCACAACTCTGTGTATCACAAGTTTATATTCTGTTTTCTTAGTAAAAATACAAATAAAATTCCATGAAATTCCTGTTTTCTGTTTTTTTCCGTGCGTGAAAAATACCTCAAAAATAAAAAGTCTCAGATTTCCACGAAATTTTAACATGAATTTTTCTGGAATAAATAAAAAAAATTGGTGTAAAAATTACTGCAGGGGGGCATGCCAGTGGGCCACCATGCAACAGGCCGCCCCCTAGGGGTGCGGCCGGTTGGCTTGTGTGGCCCACAGGCCCCCCTGCCTTGTCTATTCCTCCCACTCCTTCTCCTACCTCTAGAAAAAATTATCTAGCCATCTCTCTCCCGTGTTCTTCACCCAGGAAGTGAAATTTTCAATCTCTTTGCTCGGAACTCCGTTTTCGAAACTGTTTGAGGAATTGTTCCTTGGTATGTGACTCTCCCATTCCTCCAATAAGTTTTTGTTTTTGTGGTTTATATTTTACATAACTTGCTACACTTGGTGCTACAGAAAATAAGCTTGCATGTCAAATTCTTTGAGTTCCAAGTAGTGGGAATGCTTGATATGTCCTCTAGGCATCCATATAAGTAGTTGATATCAATCTTGCAAAGTTTTACTGACATAATTTTGTGGCATAAAAATTTCAGAAATTTTTGTTCGGGAAAGATGAGTTTCTTTAGGAGGAGCGCTTCAAGGTGGCATTCTTCAGGAGAGTCGTCAAGCGGAAGCTCGGTTCGACAGGGCTAATTAGAGCCCAGAGATAATCAAATAGTCATGGCCGATGCAAAATCCTGTTGGTGGCCAAGCGATGAGTTCATGATAAATGCGGGGATCAAAGAGGAATTTGATCATTTCATTGAAAATACCGGCCTCACCGATTTCCTTGCAGATAAGTGTGTCCAACATTATAACCTTATCCGTACTTTCATAGATGGATTTTGCTTTCAAGAGAGTAACTCTAGGGTGTTATTTAAATTATATGATGAATCTTTTAGCATGGACCTAGAAGAGTTCTCGATTGCTTGCAAACTTCCACTTTGGGGTTCAATTGAGAAACGATCAACAATTGCTAATACGTTTCTCAAAAGTCTTTGTGTGGGGGAAGACAGGGAAGTATCGCAGGCTAGAATTAAGAGTATACAATTTCCCTCTATCCGTTACTTTGCATTGTTCAATGGGAAATGCGTAGTAGGAAAACAGGAGTGCAGTGCACTGTATGCCCATGATTTAAGCCTTATACATACCGATGTGACGGGTGAGCGACATTTTAACCTTGGTGCAATTGTTGCCCGAAGGTTGCACTCCAACTCTAGTAATGGAGAACTATATGGAGGCATTTATGCATCCCGCGTAGCTGCACATTTGAGAGTGGCACCCCAACCTAATGATCCCATTTTGCCTCAACGATATCTAGATTATGAAGCTATGCGTTCTCACGAATTTCTTATGAGACGTCCTAGAGGCTATGAGTACAACTTAATATTTAGAAAATACACGCCCATGTCTATCTACTTGCCTGCACCTGCCCTTTTTGACTTTCAGGCTCGACAAAGATATTACGTTCTTGAGGACGAGGTGCGAGAGCACAATGCTACGGTGGAGGTTGCTCGCTTGGCAGCGGAGGCTGCTCGTCTGGAAGAGGAGGAGGCCAGGAATGCCTCCACGAGTTACCACTTCAACTATTACTCAGATCGCCAGTGGTGATTACCAAGCTAGGCAAAAGCCTAAGGTTGGGGGAGTACGTATTTCCCACCAACATTACATTCATGTTCTCACACTTCATACAAATTGTCGGTGTTCATCCTCTTTCTTTGTATATCCATGTTAGCTTTATTTTCTGCTTTCTTCTTGTGTGTTTGAAAAACTTTGAAAATCCAAAATTATTTCTCGTTTCTTTTCAGTTCTTTTCTTTTCCTCATTTCTTTAGGTGTAGTACTGCAAAGAAAACCCAAAAAGATTTCCTTTGCTTGTTGGGAGCTTTCCCGTGTAAATATTTTTTCTCGTTCTTGTTTTTTCCTTAGTTCCTTTGCTTGCTTAAGAAAAAACAAAAACTCCAAAAATATTTCAGTGTGTTTCTCTGAATTTCTTTTCTTTTGTTGAGTTGTCGAAAGGAGAAGACTACGATGAAAATGTTGAGTGGCTCTCATATGCTTTATTGATGATCTAACAGAGAGCCAATTTTACCTTGTCTTCTCCTTTGTCTTAAACTACCTTGCAGATTCCAGTTTAGTCCACGGCATTCTTGCACTATTATTATTATCACACCGTTCGATCATGCAAGTGAAAGGCAATAATGACGATATTTGATGAAGTGACTGTGACAAAGGAAGCTGGTATGAACTCTTCTTGTTTTCTGTTTTTGTAAATATGTTTAGCCAGTTTGATCCTGATTCAGTATATCATGAGAAACATGTTTGTGATGACAATTAGAGATTATAGCTTCTCATGCCATGCCTAAATAGCTAAGAGCTAATAATGATTTATCTTGTGTGTCAACATGCATTAAAATAGTTATATGGTATGGTAGTATGGTATTTCCCTCTAACAAATTCAAGCGGTTTGACTTGGCCCATGTGCAAACATGTAATTGAATCAAAACCAATATAGCCTTCATGATGTTTAAATTTAGAGTGTTCATATCCTACTCATGCTACATCCAATGTTAATTATTCAAAATGCATGTTCATGATAGTTATTGCTCTCTAGCTGGTCGCTTCTCAACCTATTGCTAGCTTTCACCTGTACTGAGCGGAAATGCTGCTTGTGCATCCAAATCCTTAAACCAAGTTATTCCACATGAGTCCACCATACCTACCTATATGCGGTATTACCCTACCGTTCCAAGTAAATTTGCATGTGCCATCTCTAAATATTCAAATAAACATCCATTTTTGTGCACTCGTCTCGCTCATGGAGCGACGGGGGCGGTTAATATTTTCCATGCTAAGCAAGTTATTCTCAGGATAGTCGTTTATTCATCGTCATTGCATGAGAGAGGCTGGTAAGAGGGATGCCCAGTCCTACATAATCGAAATAAATTACACCAACTCCTTGGGACAGTTGATTGTTTGGAGGGCAACCATGGATTCGGCCAGCCATGGAATGTGTTTGGATGGTGGATGGGAGTAAACTTTACTATTCTATTTGGGAACCGCCAATAATGAGTTTAGCATGGAATTTTTTGAAAACCTTTGTCGTAACGTTGACAAGAAAAGTGCACCGCTCAAAAATTATACTTTCACCCTTGTTTTAAGCTTCGAGCTCTGGCACCTCTGCAAATCAATGCTTCCCTCTGCGAAGGGCTTATCTATTTACTTTTATGTTGAGTCATCATCCTCTTACTAAAAGCACCAGAACCGAGAGCACTATTGTCATTCTTATGCATTTAGTTTAGTTAATGTTGGATATGAGCATGGTTGGATCTTTCCTACCCTGAATTATAATGTTTAGTCGCTGCTTGGATCTCAGAGGTGCTCTGCATTTATGTTTTGCGGTCTCAGAAAGGGCTAGCGAAATACCATGTCACCATATTGTATTATGAGCGTTTTGACAAATTGTTGTCATAGGAGATGTTTTATTATTGCTTTCTAGTTGGTTATGTTTTGCCATGAGTTAACATAATATCTATTTGTTGTCATGGACGTGTCTATCTATGATTTATGCTGAAAACTTGAGCACTAGCTAAGCATGTGTATAATAACAAGAACAAAAGAGTTTGTAAAAGTTTTCTTTTATCACTTTCAGTTTATCAACTGAATTGCTTGAGGACAAGCAATGAGTTAAGCTTGGGGGAGTTGATACGTCTCAAACGTATCTACTTTTCCAAACACTTTTGCTCTGGTTTTGTTCTCTAATTTGCATGATTTGAATGAAACTAACCCGGACTGACGCTGTTTTCAGCAGAACTACCTTGGTTGCACCGCGCCGGCCCGATCCAAAGTTGAAAATAGATCCGGCAAAAGCGAAGCGCTGTATAGAAAACCTTACGCGACCACCACCGCCTCTGCTGCTATCAGACTATGACCGGTCTATTGTAAAGTCATATAGTGAACACGTGAAGCGGTCGGGAAGCAGTACCAATAGTGCAACTGGAAAAACAATTCCCCAGTTCGGCGAACAGAAAAACCAATCGTGCCCCCTCTCAAGGTGTTTACCGATACCAATTATGATGCGGATGCAGCGGGCCATGTTGGTTTCACTCTTGGTCAATTGTTAGGCGAGGATGGAGAGTACCCCATGGCTGAGTTAGCATACAGATACCACCACAGGCAGTCTCTCGTCAGACCTGAGGAGGTCCGACATCTACCAACACAAATGCGAAAATTGCATGAGTGGTACATGGAAGCCTCAAAGGCAGGAGCAACTGGCTCGTTGTGGGAATTAGAGATGAGCATTACTTCAATGGAGACGAGGTGTTAATGATTGAATTGGAAGAATTATTTTAGTTATACAATCAAGACGCCATCGACAAATCTATCGTCAGTTGCTATTGTCTGTAAGTATTATTTCTGTAATTAAGTCTCTAGCTCAGCTCGTTCATTGCATATATGTATAATTATCCTCACTATATTATGCAAAACAAGACGAATATATGACATTGGGTTCATTAACCCAAATACTATTAATGAGTTTACGGTAGATTAGAACGTCAAGGATGCAGAGAAGATCTTGCTAAGGGCGTTAATTGAACAACAAACCAAAAGGGAAATATTATTTCCTTACAACTTCAAGTGAGTGTTCTACTGTCTTGTACACATTCTGTTTCGCTTACTCGATGTTAAGTGTAATTGATGAGTTATGCGTGCGCAGGTTCCACTTTATTCTTTTAGTCATTCAGATTGACACAGGAAGAGTACTTGTCATGGACTCGCTACGTAAACCCGATGAGATGTGGGCGTCCCTGAAGGAAATGCTCCAGAGGTAATTTTAATCATTATCGCACTACATCGGCAACTTTCGTTCATTTCCTCATATCAAGTAATTAATAACTCTTTTATTCATTTTCTTTGTTGGGCAGGTTTGGAAAAAGTTCACCAAGAAGGCTAGGGGTGAATGGAAAGAGGAGCTGCGATTTAAACAAATCAATGTAAGTAGTACTAGCTAGGTCCGCGCATCTCTTTGATTCTAGTTTCAATACCATTATCATGCTTTATTATTATTTTGATTGAACTCTATTCTCGTAAAGTGCTCGAGGCAGGGACAAGGGAATAATTTATGTGGATAATACGTTTGCGAGTTCATTCGCGAGATGACCTGTGAGCAGGGCAGGTTTTTACAACAACTTGAAGTACGTAAACAATATTCACAATTTTATTTTATTACCATCAATTGTGTTGAGTTTCATTCATTCATATATATATATATATATATATATATATATATATATATATATATATATATATATATATATATATATATATATACCCCCTTCTTTAAATTAGATCCAACGGAAGCGGCACGAACTCCTACCAAAGGATCGCATACGAGCAATTCAAGAGGAATTGGCGGGATTCTTACTTGAAGAGGTCATAGCTAAAAACGGAGAATACCATCAGGAATTGGATTTTGGTAATTAGATATTAGGGATCGTAAGATATGTTATATTTGTATATATGCATGAAACGTGTACTATACGTAGTAGCGTCGAATATATATACGAAAACTTGTTGTTCAACCAAGCACGGAGAAAGAGGTCACTTCTCTATATTCATGACGATGTTGTGTAACGGTCTCTTCATTGCTATTAGTAACTAGCGTCGAGTTGAATGGATGAAACCCCTAAACCTTCCAAAACCCCTCCTTTCAAAAAAAACCTAAACCCCAGCGCTTGGCAGGGGCTGACGCGTGGCTGCCTTTTAGTCCCGGTTGGTGTTACCAACCGGGACTAAAGGTCCTCCTGCCTGAGCGCTACGCAGCGGCCACGTGTAGCCCCTTTAGTCCCGGTTCGTAACACGCCCGGGACTAAAAGGAGGGCCTTTAGTCCCGATTGCTTAGCCCCGGTCCCGTTTTTTACTAGTGCGGGGTGAAAACCGAAGGTTGGCCTTTATTGGTTGTACCTGGCAATGGCCTTGTTGAAGGCATTGTTTTTGGCTGATTTCGGACTTTCTCCAGAGTGAAAACTCAAGATCTTCGATCAGGCAACGACAACGCTTGTGCATTGTTTCTTCAGGGAGGCGTTGCTTTTGGAGAACCACTTTTGTAATCTGGGTGTTGTCTTCGGTGGTGGTTAGAGTACTGTTGTTGCTAGTGATTGACCACCGTGGATCTTTTTTCTTATGTTCTTTTTATTTTATTTTTTAAACCACAGTAGATATTCACTTACAGTAAAAAATAATATGCTACTCCAGGATATTGCACTTAAAGTAACTACTTCAGAGTATTGGGGTACTGGAGCAACTTGCACTATACTGCAGGATATTGCACTTACGGTAAATAACTAAATATACTTGGAGTGTTCCAGTAAATTGCTCCAGTTCCATTACAGTAGCATTAGAGTACTGCAAGTTCCAGTAATTTCCAACAGGATTATTAGACTGCAAGTTCAGTATACAGTACAGTAAATTACTCCTACAACTACTGCTCCTACTGCTACTGCTACTTTAAATGGACAAACAATTGGGTGCTACAATACACCTCTGCTACAACAGAGGGAGTACTTCTTAGCTAAATACAGCTTTACTTTTTCTCAAGGCACAGATAGGTGCTACAAAAATTGGCTAAGATCTGGAACATTATATTATCCATCTTTGTCTTGTATGTTCTGAATGATTAAAGCTACTCCTGGCATGACTTCTAGCTACCTACACTGCAAGCCCTGAAACCATGCATCATCGACCCATGATGCTCTTGAAAATTCTTTTTCACGATAATTTTGACCATCCTTTATTTCCATATAAAGCTGTGCAATTCAAGTTCCTATCTGGATGCTTTAAGCTTTGGGAATCAAAAGGTTTTCAAAGACTGTCAAGCTACTATTTTGTTCCCTTTTCCTTCTTACTTTTCATGAAACCAAAGTTTCAGTCAAGAATCTTCGAACAGATGATTACTAGACCCTCACGTGACAAAATTGCCTCAAGTAATACAAAAAGCTGTGTAGTAGTACTGGTAGTACACATTTCAGCGTAAACAAGAACTAGGGTAGTAAAAGGAGATGACAATGGATGGTGGCTGAAGCTTACTAGCAGATTACAAAGGGCCAAAGCTATGATGGAGATGACTGTATCACAAACCCCTAGATGGTAGCAGCATATGATCAAACCCTATACACCTTTGATGAAAAGAAAAGAAAATATAGAACATGAGAAGGGAAAAAACAAAGTTGCATGTCATTGCTCTTCCCCATCCCCTGTCACCGTCACTGTCGATCTACCCAAGAAATGTAGAATGCTAGCCCCAATTAGTAGTACTGTAATTCAGCCCTGGTCGATGCTGAGTCTTTAGTAGCAACGTCAATTTGCTGCTTGATTTGTCTGCCGGGCCTAGTTCAGCAGGTCCGGGAACAGCTTGTAGCAGTTGGGCTCCTTGTCCGGCTCCGGCGCCGACGAGGATGACGCCGACGACGGCGAGGGCTGGGTGGACGCGTGGCGGGGGAACTCGGACAGCATCTGCACCACCTCCCTCATCGTCGGGCGCTCCACGCTGTTCTCCTGGACGCAGAGCATGGACACGAAGAAGAGGTGGGACACCTCGTCCATGGGCACCGTGCTCAGCCGGCGGTCGACGACCTTGGGGACGCTCTCCCGCCGGCCATCGGTGACCCGCTTCGCCCACTGCACGATGTCCACCCCTTCCCCGAAGTCCCCCACCGGTCGCCTCCCGGTGACGAGCTCCAGCAGGACCACGCCGAAGCTGTACACGTCGCTTTTCTCGTCCACTCTCAAGGTGTACGCGTACTCTGCAAAAACCAAAAAAACGCGACCACAATTAGCATGCCCGCTAATCACATCATGGCAGCATTTTAACCAGTGCATCCTCTCTTCTTGTCAAAGAACACAATGATCAAATCAATGGCTAAAGGAGAAAAAAACACAATGATTAAATCAATGGGTAAAGGAGAGAGCCAGGAACGTAAACCTAGGAGGAGTGTTTCTCAACGAGCATCAGCGCACTGATCATATAAGATAATACTACAGTACTAGCCTGATCTCAAATCTAAGCGCGATCGTTATAAATTATGTCGAAAAACCAGCGTATGCTAGGATGGTGAGCTTGAGCTTGCTAGAAAGTGAGCCTGTGCTACGTTGTTGATTTGAATAGTACAGAAACTGGCTACCTGTGCCTAGGACAGGGGCAAGTGCGTACAACATTCTGCGACGAATCCCAAGAGAATCCCATACATATGCACATAGCATATTCTATTCTACGAAGTTCGTGAAATCCAAGGAAAATTCTTGGCCAGGATCAAGAAGAGTTCTGTCAGTTAATCAAGCCCATGCCTGCCCCAAGATCTTGCCAAATCCCAAACCCGAAAGAGCAAAAGAAAAAGAGTGGGAGAGATAGAAAAAAACTATAGAAACTTCGTGACCGTAACAGTGATGAAGGCGCCCGCGCCGTTCGAAAGCGTGGGAACAGCGTGCCGTGCCGTGCCGTCCCGTTGGGGTGGGGGGCTCCGGCTTTGGCTTTGGCGACGTAACAGCGGCAAAGCGGGAGGCTGCTTTGGCGAGGCCCCAGGACAAGCAGGAGGATGACGAGGCCTTCTTTTTTTTTTACCGGAGTGAGTATGTCCCATGCCGGTCAAAGATACAGCAGCGCAACCAAGTCGATCCTGAGACCTAAAGGACCGGGCTGGACCAGCCGGTGCTGGTACTGTACCCAATAATACCGTGTCATACGGGATCCGTATCCTACTGCTTCAGAGGGATACTGAGGCTGAGTGCTACTACGAGAAAATTACCGAGTCAGAGGGATACGGGTGACGGGGAAGATCGGGCTCAAACTCAGACTCCCTTTTGCCATGCCCGATGCTGCTACTCTGGCGCGCTGGCCCGGCCTGACACGGCGCGGTCCACCACCGCCCCACCGCCACACACGTACGTTTCTACTGTACGTATGCCACGCAAGGCGGTACACGGGAGCGTGCACGCCGGCGCTCGATGCATGGGAAGGGATGGGCGTGTCGGGTTCGTGACTTGTGTTGGCTAGCGTAGCGTGCGTGTTCCCCCCGGCCGGCCGGTGTCCGGAGTGACGCGCCCACAAAGGCGGCATCGTGTGGTCGCAGTCGCGCGGGGGCGGGGGCGGGGTCGGGGTCGGGGTCCCGCGGGAAAATAATTGGGTGCTCGAGTGCGAGCCTGACCAGAACACCCCTTTTCGGCCGCTTTCATCGAGGGCCCACCGCTGCTGCTGATGTGGTGTAAAGTCAGACTGGATCGGATGGCGATGTACTGCATGCTACTGCGTCTCATGTGCGTACACAGCGTCGGACCGGACGGACCGGCCGCAGACTCAGCCTCGGCCATACCCTCTCGTCTCCCCCATTTCAAAACTACACACCTTGTTTCTCTTCACCACTGAACCTCTTTTTTTTTTTTTTGAGGGGAAATCTGCTGCCATTCAAATTATGTCACATCTAGATGTGCTTTAACAAAACCGTTCAAATAAATAAGCTGATGCAGAGGCCAGAGGTAATCCTCCTTTTCTAAAAAAAATTCAAATAAATAAAACAGTCTCCTCTTCTTTTGGAGAAGAAAATAGGTCAAATTCTTTCTCTCCCTCAAAGAAAATATAGATGGGCCAAGAGGAAAACTCTTAATTTCGAAGTGTAAACGTACTGGGACCGTAAGTTTCCGTGCGATTGATCTGAAACAGCGCAGCGAGCTACACTCAGCCACTCACTCACAGTGGTTCTGCGCGACTGCGCCTACGGCCTGGGTCTCCGGGCAGACAATAAGACAGCAGCACTATCACTATCCGCGTGCATGTGGTCGATCGTACAACGTGAAGAAGGGTTTTAACTCGCGACAAACCTAATCAGACGTTCACTTGGCCTGGTGTAGTAGTAGTACGTACTACTGGCTATTGACTTCGGCACACCACGCCCCAGAGACAGGGGCCAGCCTCCATGCCTACCATGGAGGATGGCGACAAGCAGATGAGCTCGAAAAAACGATGGATCCTAAACCAAATCTGATTGACCCCTCATCGGCAGGCAAGGCGATAAGTAACTAGAGACAAAAACAAACACATGTGTAAACGAGACGTGAAATGCTGCAATCAATCAGTGTGGACGGACGGACGCACGCACCTGGCGCGATGTAGCCGTAGGACCCGGCGACGGCGGACATGCACTCGGAGGCGCCGGCGTTGGCCGCGCCGGCGCCGGAGCCGGAGCGCAGGAACTTGGCGAGGCCGAAGTCCGCCACGTGGGCCTCCAGGTTGTCGCCGAGGAGGATGTTGTTGGACTTGACGTCGCGGTGCACGATCATCGGGGTGCAGTCGTGGTGCAGGTAGCAGAGCCCGCGCGCCGCCTCCAGCGCGATCCGGTACCGCCGGTCCCACGCCAGGAACCCGCCGCCCTTGCCGTGGAGCACCTCGCCGAGGCTGCCGTTGCCCATGTACTCGTACACCAGCACGTTCGCCTCCTGCTCCTTGCTGCAGAAGGCCAGCAGCCGCACGATGTTCCGGTGCCGGATGCTGCCCAACGTCCGGATCTCCGCGCGGAACCCGTGGTCGTGCCGCCCCGCCGGCCCCGGCCCGCCGCCGTTTAGCCGCTTCACGGCGATCGCGCCGCCCGACCGCGCCCGCCCCGCGTACACCACGCCGGCGCCGCCGCGGCCCACCACGTTCCCGTCCTTCATGCACTCGATCACCTCCGCGATGCCGAAGTCCACCTTGTGGAACGCCGTGAACCGCCACGCGCCGTCCGGCCCGCCGCGGTAGGACCTCGCCCGCAGCACGGCCGCCACGGCGAACACCACGGAGCACGCCAGAAGGCCCAGCGCGAACACCAGCTTGTAGTCCCCCGCCGTCGCCCGCCGCGGGCTCACCGCCGTCGACCCGCCGGCGTCGCTGCTGAGGTTGCAGGGCCGGTTCAGCACCGGCCCGCACAGCCTCGGGTTGCCCGCGAACTCCGTCTCGTTCAAATACCGCAGCTGGCCCGTGTCAGGCAGCTGGCCGGACAGGTCGTTGTAGGAGAAGTCGGCCGCCGTGAGGCTGCTCATCGCCCCGATCGCCTCCGGAATGGACTCCTCGAGCTGGTTCCTCGACAAGTTGAGGTAATTCAGCACCCTTATCCCGGCGATGGCCTCCGGGATCGGCCCGGACAGGTTGTTCGTGCTGAGGTCAATGTACGTGAGCTGCCCACACTGGCCGATGGCCTCCGGTATCGGCCCGGACAGCTCATTGCCGCTGAGGTCGAGCTTCACGAGCAGCCGGAGCTCCCCTACCTCCGGCGGCACGGCGCCGGCGAGACGGTTATTGCTGACCAGCAGCGTCTGCAGCGCGGAGAGGTTGGCCAACGCGGCAGGCAGCGGCCCGGACAGCAGGTTGTTGGACAGGTTGAGCTGGGCCAGCTGCGACTGCGAACCGGTCATGGTCGGGGTCGGGTTCGACGGGACCGGACCGGAGAGCAGGTTGTTCTGCAGCTCCAGCAGGTTGAGCCGCGGGAGGTAGAGGAAGCCGGTGGGAATGGTGCCGTTGAGGTAGTTGTGGCCGAACCGGACTCGGGTGAGGCTCGCGCACGACCCGAGCGAGCCGGGGATGGGGCCGAAGAGGAAGTTGTTCATGAGGATGGCGGTGTGCAGCTCGCCGGAGGAGCAGAGCTTCTCGGGGATCATGCCGGTGAGCCGGTTCGATGACAAGTCGACGAGCCGGAGCGCCGCGTTGGCGCCGAGGCCCGCCGGGACGCGGCCGGTGAAGTTGTTCATGAAGAGCTGCAGCGTCTCCAGCAGCGGCAGCGCGGCGACGAAGTCAGGGACCGGGCCGTGGAGCCGGTTGAGGAACAGGTTGAGCAGACGGAGCAAGGTGAGTGACTGGAGAGTGGTCGGCACCTCGCCGGTGAGCGCGTTGTTGGACAGGTCCAGCCTGGTGAGCGCCGTGAGGTTGCCGAGCTCCGGCGGGATTGCGCCGGTCAGCTGGTTGGTGTGGAGGAACAGTGTGTCGAGGGAGGTGAGCTCGCCGAGCTCCGGCGGGATGCTCCCGGTGAGGCCGCAGTTGGAGACATCCAGCATGGTGAGGTTGCGCAGCTGGCCGAGCTCCGCCGGGATGCCGCCGTCGAATGCGTTGTAGTACCCGAGGTAGAGCTCCCGGAGGCTCGTCAGGTTGCCGAGCTCCGGCGGGATGGCGCCCTGTAGGTTGTTGCCGTTGAGGGACAGGTACTCCAGAGCCACCATCCCGCCGTACGACGCCGGTATCACCCCGGAGAAGTAATTGCCGCCAAGGTCGAGGTACCGGAGCCGCTCCAGCGCCGTCACGCTGGCCGGGAGCGAGGAGGAGAAGTTGTTGTCGTAGGCGTCGAACACCTCAAGGTTGGGGAGCGACGGGAAGTCCCAGCCGTCGAGGCCGCCGCCGAGCTGGTTGCCGGAGACATTGACGTAGCGGAGCGCCGGGAGCACGGACACGGCCACCGCGCCCACGATGCCGTTCCCGGCGAGGGAGAGGTTCGCGAGCGCGGCGAGCCCAGTCACCTCGGCCGTGACGGGCGCGCCGGTGGACACGTTCATGTTGGCGATGTCGACGGAGACCACCCTGCCGCCGGCGCAGCGGACGCCGGTCCACTCGCACACCGAGGCGACATTGCCCGGCAGCCACGAGCGCAGCACGTGGGGGCGGCAGCCGAGGGAGGCCTTGAGGGAGAGCAAGGCCAGCGCATCTCCATGCAACGCCTCGCCGTGCCCATTGCCATTGGCACTACCGATGGAAAGCAGAAGAAAAATCAAGAGGGGGAGCAAGGCAAAAGGATGAAGAGCCTTCATCTGGCCTGTAATTCTTGCTGCTCGCGAACTGTGGCGAGAAACTAGCTGGAATACGTAGCCATTGGCATTGCCATTGCTGCTGTTTGAGTGAGCTTATAGAGACTTGGAGAGACGGACGGATGGATGGATGTTGTGATAGCTAGAGAGGTAGATGGGTAGATGGAGGGAACGGCAAAGGCATGTAAGAATCTTGAGAAGCTTCACATGAAAATGGAGGCGGGGGGCGTGAGCTTCACACCGAAGGTGAAGGGGAGGGGAATATGTTCTCTGCGTGACAAGAATGGCTTTGTCTTTTGAGCTATTTATGCCTTGTGGGAGAAGGGTGTCCAGTGCATCGGGCTCTGCTTTGGGCGTCTCTGTGTTCTATCTTCTCCTCCTCTCTCTCTGGTCCTCTTCTGTTCATCTCCCTCTCTCTCTCTCTCTCTTGCTTCTCTTTTTGCTTTTTCTTTCGGAGCAGAGAAACTAACTGTTAAAGGCTGGTAGTGGTGGGCGAGGAAGCAGCCATGGCAAGTGATGGGGAGTTTCTGGCTTTGGCGTTTTTTATCAACAAATCCCAACAAGTTATTCCATTAGCTTTGGGGGGTATTTGGAAAGGTTTCGGGCAATTATGACATGGCGCCCGACAGAAAAAGGGAAATGCACTCCGGTCTCCGTCCGACTACAGGGCCCGTGATTGAATTTCGGCAATGATGAAAGAGAGCAATCAAACTAACCAATGTGTCTGATATGTGTATGTGTGTCATCCTGCAGGTTCCGGTGTACAAGGAAAGAAGGTTTTGGCCAAGTCATTTTTTGGGGGTTCTTTCATGATAGCTTGCCATATATGCCATGTGGTTTTTGGCCGTCAATGAGAGCAACTCTTAACTCATTCCCGAAGCTTAACCCTGAAAACCAACTTTTGAAGTTTGACACCTGCAGTATCCTAGGTATTATGACCAAGGCGGGTTGGGCATTCATGATCTTGAGGTTAAGAATATGCCCTCCTCGGTAAATGGTTGTTTAAATTACTACCGGAAAACGGTGTATGTCAAACTCTCCTCAGGGGAAATATGTGGGTTTCAAGGCAGTATCCCAAATATATTGAAAGCCTGGAGATTCTCACTTTTGGGCGGGGCTAATGGCTACGAAGAAATATTTCTTCTGCTATGGATCCTTCTCAATTAAGGATGATTCGAAAATTAGATTTTGGGAGGATAAGTGGCTAGGAAACGCCACACTCCGAGAACAATATCCGGCTCTATACAACATTGTGCTTCACAAGGGTGAGACTATCGCCACGGTATTGGAATCATTTCCGCCAAATGTGACGTTCAGAAAGGATTTAATTGGACCCAGACTACATTCGTGGAACATCCTGCTACAACAGTTGTCCACGGTGCAATTGTCACATGGGTCCGATGTATTCCGATGGAACCTACATGGGAATGGACAATTCTCAGTGGAGTCGATGTATAGAGCGTTAATCCAGTCTGATGTGCCAGTGGATAATAACAAGAAGATCTGGAAGATGAAGATACCTCTTAAGAATAAAATCTTTGCATGGTATCTTCATCTCGGAGTCATTCTTACTAAAGATAACCTTATTAAGAGGAATTGGCATGGAAGTCCGCAATACGTCTTTTGTCACCATGATGAGACAATAAAACATTTATATTCTTCCAATGCAAATTGGCTTGTTCTATATGGTCAATCATCCAAATAGCTTCTGACTTGTATCCCCCCTTGTAGTGTTGCTAATGTATTTGGCAACTGGTTACAGGGGATTGATCACATGTTTAGAACTCTTCTCAAGGTGGGAGCGCTTGCCGTTATTTGGTCGCTTTGGCTATGTAGAAATGATAAGGTTTTTAACGATAAAAGTATTTCTCTTATGCAGGTTATCTATAGATGTACCGAGAATCTTCGTTTATGGTCCTCTCTACAACGTGTGGAGAATCAAGACCTGTTTACGGAGGTGTGTACATGATTGGAGGCTACGGCGAGGGATACTTTTACCCAACATGGGTGGCAGCATGATCTTAGGATTGGATCCCCTTCTCTTTAGGCGTTATAAAGACTCTACATGTTTCTTTGTATCTCGCTTTTTTTTCGTTTGTGTAAGAGGACACATTTTTGGCCGTGAGCATCTTAGTTATGCCGAGGCCGGATGTAATACTTAAATCTTTTAAGTTATAAAACATCCCTTTTTGAAAAAAGGTATTATGAGGATGAAATCTGAACCATCCCGATAATTCTAACTTCAATAATTTCTACACACAATGACATATGGACCCCATCCTTTTCTACACATTCATCTTCCCTTTCTCCTTTCTCCTACACTTACTAGTCTCCGGATGGAGGCATAGCTGTGCTCAAAGGCTAGAGATGTTGTAGGAGGAGCTCGTCCTTAGCCACGCGTCGAAGAGATCGAGGCCCTGAGTGGTGCATCGACACTCGCCCCATGGAGTCAGGAAAAGGCACGCCGACCTTGCTGGGTCGAGGGGTACAAGGAGGAGGTGGAGGTTAGCAGCAGCAAGCCGAAGGGTGGTGGCATTGTGGAGGATGCGGTCGGCCATGGGTCAGACCCGAGGATGAGGGAGGCGAGGGAGGGTGTCGGGCGGCGACGCGGATACGAGGCTTCCATTTCTAGGAGACGCGGTGGTCGTAGATAGGTCAACGATGATTATGGGTGACGGGGGTGGTTTGAACTGGAAATTTCCTTCTCACCTGTGGGTTTAGTCTGGGATTGGAAGTGGACTCAATCTCCCAACTTTCTAGCTGGGGTGGTTCTTTTAGTAGCTCCCAAGTTTTGTGGGTTCAAGCGGACTCTCCAACGACACTCACCTAATCACATCCCCCACTTGCCCGTGGACATGTTTGGATGTGTCCGTGGACAACTGCTATCCAACGGCGCGCCCCACGTGTGTCTGTTCCCTTTTTTGAATTGCACTCAAAATTTCCTCGTCAAAATTGATTTTTCATTGAAATAATTCGAAGATAAATATTACAACACAATAGTACACAAGTCTGTCAAAAAGTTCCCAAACTTAATAGTTCAAATTTAAAATAGTTGGTGTAGAGATCAACGTGGTCCCTTGCCCTACTCCGATAAAAAATCGTTCTCCAGGTGTTGAACCCTGGAAATTGAGAACATGCTCCTCTTTCTTCTTCGTTTCTTCAAGAACACTCTTCATCATCAATTCGTCGTCGGAAACATCATCTGATAAAGATCACCCAATGAAATCATTTTATAAATACCGATCACTTGAATCCATTGTGTTTCCTAACAATTGAAATACAAATACGTCAACAAAACGGTATATGCCATGTTTGGTCATTTGAACGATCATTTGATGTGCAAGGTGTCCGGCAAGGACTCGAAGGAGAAGCATTGGTTGACGGATTTGTCTTCTGAAGAGGCAACAACGATGGCATTGAGATGCTCTCAATGGATAGTGCTGACTAAGCAAAATGGTGGGTGGACACTTGATGTGCAAGGTGACCGGCATGGACGTCAAAGGAGAAGCTTTTGGCCGATGAGTTTGTCTTCTAGATGGGCGATGACTGTGGAAGTGAGATGCTCGTGATGGACATTACCGGCGAAGTGGAACAAAGGCTAGACAGTGGGGCGAACAACAACAATGTTCTCGGATGGACTAAGCAGAGATGGAGCGGATGGATTGTGGTGGCTAGCACCAGTCAAGGTGGGAGTGCGGTGATGGCCGTCGATGTGGGTTTGTGGAGATGTTCATCGAGGTGGGAGTGTGCTGCGAGCAGAGAGAGTGAAGGAGGGAGAGGTCGAGTGAGGGGACGGGGCTCGGTTGCCCACGCCTACATGGCGGAAGGTCCAGACATTCCGCACTACCACCTTCATGTAACACTAGAGTGGAGGATTTCTGGGTTGTCCCGGCCGGAGTGGGGGACCCATTGGTTGTGTGTGTTTTTTTAATAGTCCAATCCGAACAAGTAGGGGAAGAATGGGGGCATCATTGGAGATGCCCTTAGAGGGGTATCAGGAATTGGTTAGATGGGAAGATATAGCCTTTTGAGAGTTAAGGAATTATTGGGATGTGTTAAAGTTTCTCTTATCATCGATTTGAGATGAGAATAGCATGCTTCCTTAGTCAATTCCCATATTAATCTGTTGGAAACTTATATAAATCCAATTGAAAGTGCATCTTGTCCCCTTGGCGGATTTTTTTAATTAATGTCAACATATCTCAAGGAAATAATGCTTTAGCTGGCTCATCTCAAGAAAGTTCTACTATGTTGCAACAAAGGATAAGAAAGGTGACCGCCACAAATTTGCATGAAGAGAAGGGGTGGCCAAGCCTTGTACATTTTAGTGATTCAAGATCACATTAAGTCCATATGTATGACGATACTACCAAAATAGGAATAAGGTTACTAAGTTGAGTTCCTTTCTCCATGTGCTTAAAGATCAAACCCAAAGCTTTGATTGTACTTTCATTTCTCCACTATATCTACCTACACTTCAAGATTTTGGAGCCTCCTAGCTCTTCAAGTCGGATATTTCGAACCATTCATCCTAATATAGTCGTTGCAAACCCTAGTTTCTAGGAGTCGCGAGGCATTCCATTCAGAAACACCAAGCATGTATGCAAACCCTCTGTATCCTGTTCAGAACTCTCAAAGACCTTCTCTCAGAATTTTCTAAATGCATTCCAAAGAGCGTGCTACCTGTTAGGCACTCCACTAGGATCTTCTAAACATTTCCAGGCCGGACTCCTAATTGTAGATGGGTTGGGTTTTTCCCCGAAGAGGAAGGGATGAAGTAGTACAATAGCGGTAGGTATTTCCCTCAGTTGAGAACCAAGGTTTATCGAACCAATAGAAAGCGATGCAAACACCTGCACAGAGAAGAGCAAATACTTGCACTCCACACGACCAAGAGGGATATCAAGCCCCTTGTACTCGTTAATTGCAAGGATTAAATCTTGATAGAGTAGGATAAATAAATACTAAATGAAAGTAAATAAATAACAACAAATATGTTTATGTATTTTTGATATATATAATATGAAGATGGACCCTGAGACAATAGTGTTCACTAGAGGCATCTCTCTCATGAGCATAGTAACGGTGGGTGCACAAATTATTGTTGGGCAATTGATAGAAACCGAATAATTATGCGATCATTCATGGCATGATCTATATATAGGCATTACACCTGTGATAAGTAAACCGAAACGATTATGCATCTACTACTATTACTCCACCAATTGATAGCTATCTAGCATGCATCTATGGTATTAAGTTCATGGCAAACAGAGTAATGCTATAAGCAAGATGACATAATGTAGACAAAGTACGACAATCAATATGTTCAGACCCCGTCATTTTTATCCTTAGTAGCAACAATACAAATATGTGCCTCACTACCCCTTCTATCATGAGATGAGGACACTGCAAGACTGAACCTACTACTATGCACCACTCTCTCTGACGATCTACTCATCTACTTGGACAAAGCAAATTTATAGATCAGAAAGCATACATCGCTATATGAAATCACACATAATAAAACTTAGATTGGATCAGTTACTTTCAATGAATAATCTGAACATAAATTCACAATTCATCGGATCCCAACAAACACACCACACAAGTTACATCGAATGGGTCTCCGAAGAGATCATCGTATTGAAGATCAAACGAGAGAGAGAGAGAGAGAGAGAGAGAGAGAGAGAGAGAGAGAGAGAGAGAGAGAGAGAGAGAGACATCTAGCTACAGCTATGGACTCGTAGGTCATGTAGGAACTACTCACACATCTTGTGGGAGGCAGCAAGGTTGATGAAGATGGCCGCCGTGATGGATTCCCCCTCTGATAGAGTACTAGAAAAGGACTCCAGTGGGATCGTGGCGGAACAGAGACTTGCGATGGCAAACATTGTTTAGGATGCTCCCCTAGGGTTTTAGGATATTTGGGGATTTATAGAACAAAGAGGCGACCAAGGGACCCACGAGGGAGTCACAAGGGAGGAGGGCGCGCTCTACCCCCACATCCCAAGGCGCGCCCCCTGCCATTGTGGTTGCCTCATGTATCGTCTCGTGTCCTTCCAAAACTCCGAGGTCTTGTTTTGGTCCAGAAAAAATCATCAAAAATTTTCGTCACGTTTGGACTCCGTTTGGTACTGATTTTCTGAAAAGTCAAAAACAAGCAGAAAACAACAACTGGCACTAGGCACCGAGTAATAGGTTAGTTCCCAAAAATGATATAAAAGGGCATATAAAGCATACACGATTGATAAAATAGTAGCATGAAACCATCAAAAATTATATATGTATTGGAGATGTATCAACATCCCCAAGCTTAATTCCTACTCGTCCTCGAGTAGGCAAATGATAAAAACAGAATTTTTGACGTTGAGCGCTACCTAGCATGTGTATCATGTAATCTTTTGTGTATAAATGTTGAGAATCAATGACTTCGTACATATTGAAACGATAATAAAGAAGAAAACTTGAAAAATAATCATTGCCTTTCAAAATAATAACACTAAAGAACGTTATTCTCCCTTCATTTAATCATGTAAGCAATGACATAACTCAGTCTTCCTAACGTTAGGTATAAATCTGATCCCCCTCGTGCCTAACCAAGCACTTGACTAATACTTTTTCACGCGGTTCAGCCTTTTCACCTTCACTCAATACCTGAGCGTGAGCCGTGGACTTTCAACACTATAGGTGGACTAGAATGATGGTAGGTTTTGATAGGAGAAGACAAAAATAAGGATAGTCTCGCATCAACTCAGCGAATCGTTAGGCCAAGGAGACACTTTTCAATCGATATCGATGCGAGGAGTAGGGTTGCCATGCAACTTTTGATGCACTAGAGCTACAAGTGTATGAAAGCTCTCTACTGAAACTAAATGGGTGTGAATATAACCTACTTGCAACATGAATGACTCGGGCAATTGAGGAACCCGTAAATGAAATATGTAAGCTAAGTTCTACATTGGTTCCAACTAGTATATGACAGTGACTAAACATGAGGACTCTTTACATGAAGTACAATGTGCTACTTTGAAGCACAAGTGTGGAAAAAGGATAGTAATGTTGCGCCCACTCTCATCTCTTATTTTATATATTTTTTCTTTTTCTTTTCTTTCTTTCTTTGGCTCTTTTGGCCTTTCTTTTTTCTCTCTTTTCTTCTTCTTTTTTTCTTTGATAATTCCTCGCAGGTAGGGGCAACATTCTAGTAATAATGATGATCATCACACTTCTATTTACTTACAACTCGATAAAACTAAAAAACAATATGACTACATATGAATGCCTCTGGCAGTGTACCAGGATGTGCATTGATACTAGCGTAACATGTATACAATGATGAACGGTGGCTTTGCCACAATATCACGTCAGCTATATGATCATACAAAGCAAAATGACAATGAATGCTTAAATCATGTGAACAGTAACGATGGAATTTGCATGGCAATATATTGCGGAATGGCTATGAAAATGCCATGATAGGTAGGTATGATGGTTGTTTTGAGGAAGATATAATAAGGCTTATGTGTGATAGAGCGTGTCATATCACGGGGTTTGGATGCACCGACGAAGTATGCACCATTTCTCGAGGTGAGAACAGGTAATGCACGATACCGAAGAGGCTAGCAAATTGCGGAAAGATTGGAAGTGTTTACGGTCTACAAACTCACATTAAACACAAGGAACTCAGATATTTATTGTGTCCTTTGTTAGCTCTCTTGAAGCAAAGCACTCATCCCATGCCCCTAGGGGGGAGGCTGGGAGGAGTTAACCACCACGCGCCCCCGGCAGACAACACACAGGGTTTTCCATGAAGGATACAGAACACTCCAACTTCCTTTTCACGCCACAACCAACACTTTAATGAATAGTGAATCACAAACCTTAATATCATTATTCTTACTAATCAACTTTCACAAACTAGTAAGCCCCCATATTATAACCTCAATATCGTTGATCATATGTTTCGCAGTTAGTGATCTACATGAATGTTTTTATTATATCCCTCTTGCATACCTATCATTTTTGTTACTAAACATATAAATCGTGCAAATTACCATTTACTATCCAGACTCTCAAAAAGATATAAGTGAAGTATGAGAGTGCACATGATTTCTACAAAATATAATTTCCGCCGTGCTCTAAAGATTTAAGTGAAGCACATGAGCATAATTGCCTTGACTCAATAGATGTAACTGAAGCATAACGAGCATTCTAATAAATTCACATGAATGTGTGTCTTTTATAATAGGTGTGTGCAGCAAACAATTATTGTGACAAACAAACAAGCAAGAAAGCAAAAATATAATACATGACACTTCAAGCAAAACACATATCATGTGATGAATAAAAATATAGCTCCAAGTAAAATTACTAATGGATGGTAGATGAAAGAGGGGATACCATCCGGGGCATTAGTATTTCACCCTCATTTATTGATTCGACACAAGGGGAGCCAAAGAATATTTATCGGCCTTAGCAGTTGAGTTGTCAATTCAACCATGTTGGAAATATGCCCTAGAGGCAATATTAAAAGTAGTTATTATTATATTTCCTTGTTCATGATAATCGTTTATTATCCATGCTATAATTGTATTAATTGGAAACACTGATTCATGTGTGGATACATAGACAACACTGTGTCCCTAGTGTGCCTCTAGTAGACTAGCTTGTTGATCAAAGATGGTTAAGGTATCCTAGCCATAGACATGATATGTCATTTGATAACAGGATCACATCATTAGGAGAATGATGTGATGGACAAGACCCAAACTATGAACGTAGCATATGATCGTGTCAGTTTATTGCTATAGTTTTCTGCATGTCAAGTATCTGTTCCTATGACCATGAGATCATGCAACTCACTGACACCGGAGGAATACCTTGTGTGTATCAAATGTCACAACGTAACTGGGTGACTATAAAGATTCTCTACAGGTATCTCCGAAGGTGTTTGTTGAGCTGGCACGGATCGAGACTGGGATTTGTTACTCCGTGTGATGGAGAGGTATCTCAGGGCCCACTCGGTAATACAACATCACAACAAGCCTTGCAAGCAATGTGACTAAAGTGTTAGCCACGGGATCTTGTATTACGGAACGAGTAAAGAGACTTGCTGGGAACGATATTGAACTAGGTATAGAGATACCGACGATCGAATCTCGGGCAAGTAACATACCGAAGAACAAAGGGAACAACATACGGGATTAACTGAATCCTTGACATAGAGGTTCAACCGATAAAGATCTTCGTAGAATATGTAGGAACCAATATGGGCATCTAGGTCCCGCTATTGGTTATTGACCTTAGAGGTGTCTTGGTCATGTCTACATAGTTCTCGAACCCGCAGGGTCTGCACACTTAAGGTTCGATGACGTTTCGGTATAGTTGAGTTATGTATGTTGGTGACCGAAGGTTTTTCGGAGTCCCGGATGAGATCCCGGACGTCACGAGGAGCTCCGGAATGGTCCGGAGGTAAAGATTGATATATAGGAAGTTGGTGTTTGAACTCCGGAAAAGTTTCGGGCATTTCCGGCAGTGTACCGGGAGTGACGAATGGGTTCCGGGGGTCCACCAAGTGGGCCCACCACACCCCAAGTGGGTCACATGGACCTGAGGGTGGCGCACCAGCCCCTGGTGGGCTGGGCGGCCGGCCCAAGAAGGCCTATGCGGCTGGGCTTGAGGGAAAGGAAAGTCAAAGTGGGGGAAGGGAAGGAATCCTACTAGGAGTAGGATTGGAGGTGGACTCATCCACCTCCTCCTCCTTGCGGCCGACTCCTAGGAGGAGATTTCGGCCGGCCAGCCCCTCCCCTCCCTCCTATATTTACTAGAGGGAGAGAGGGCAAAAGCACTTCAACCCAAAAGGCCATAGTGCAGCCCTCTCTCCCGATAGATCAAGTCCTCTAGTTTTCAGCAGGGGCTGGTGCGCCTCCTCTCACAGCCCATGGGGCCCTCCGGGGCAGGTGGACCCTCCCGGTGGACCCCCGGAACACTTCTGGCATCTCCGTCACAAAACCGGTAGGTCCCGGAACTTTTCCGGAACTCGAATACCAACTTCCTATATATCAATCTTTACCTCCAAACCATTCTGAAGCTCCTCGTCATGTCTGGGATCTCATCTGGGACTCCGAACAACCTTCGGTCACCAACATACATAACTCAACAATACCAAATCGTCATTGAACGTTAAGTGTGCAGACCCTGCGGGTTCGAGAACTATGCAAACATGACCGAGACACCTCTACGGCCAATAACCAATAGGGGGACCTGGATGCCCATATTGGCTCCTACATATTCTACGAAGATCTTTATCGGTCGAACCATGATGTCAAGGATTCAATCAATCCCGTATGCAGTTCCCTTTGTCCATCGGTATGTTACTTGCCCGAGATTCGATCGTCGGTATCTCCATACCTAGTTCAATCTCATTACCGGCAAGTCTCTTTACTCGTTCCGTAGTACAAGATCCTGTGACCAACTACTTAGTCACATTGCTTGCAAGCTTCTTGTGATGATGTATTACCGAGTGGGCCCAGAGATACCTCTCCGTCATACGGAGTAAAAAATCCTAGTCTCGATCCATGCCAACTCAACAGACACCCTCGGAGATACTTGTAGATCACCTTTATAGTCACCTAGTTACGTTGTGTCGTTTGATACACACAAGGCATTCCTCCGGTGTCCGGGAGTTGCATGATCTCATGGTCGTAGGAACATATACTTGACATGGATAAAGCAGTATCAATAAACTGACACGATCAACTGCTATGCTTACGGTTGGGTCTTTGTCCATCACATCATTCTACTAATTATGTGATCCCGTTATCAAATGACAACTCATGTCCATGGTCAGGAAACCTTGACCATCTTTGATCAACGAGCTAGTCTAGTAGAGGCTCACTAGGGACACAATGTTGTCTATGTATCCACACATGTATCTGAGTTTCCGATCAATACAATTATAGCATGGACAATAAACGATTATCATGAACAAGGAAATATGATAATAATCACTTTATTATTGCCTCTAGGGCATATTTCCAACAGTCTCCCACTTGCACTAAAGTCAATAATCTAGTTCACATCACTATGTGATTTACATTGTAATGAATCTAACACCCATACAGTTCTGGTGTTGATCATGTTTTGCTCGTGGAAGAGGCTTAGTCAACGAGTCTGCAACATTCAGATCCGTATGTATTTTGCAAATATTTATGTCCTCCTCCTTGATATAATCGCGGATGGAATTGTAGCGTCGCTTTATATCTCTGGTTCTCTTGTGAAACCTGGGTTCTTTGGCTAGAGCAATGGCACCAGTGTTGTAACAAAAGAGAGTCATCGGATCCAGTGCGCTGGGCACAAATCTGAGATCTGTCATGAACTGCTTCATCCAGACTCCTTCCTTTGCCGCTTCCGAAGCAACGATGTACTTTGCTTCCCATGTAGAATTAGCTACCACGCTTTGCTTGGAACTGCACCAGCTTACCGCTCCTCCATTCAGAATATATACGTATCCGGTTTGAGACTTAGAGTCATCCGGATCTGTGTCAAAGCTAGCATCAACGTAACCCTTTACGACGAGCTCTTGATCACCTCCATAAATGAGAAACATTTCCTTAGTCCTTTTCAGGTACTTAAGGATATTCTTGACCGTTGTCAAGTGTTCCATTCCTGGATCACTTTGAAACCTTCCGACCATACTTATGGCAAGGCTGACATCTGGTCTTGTGCACAACATCGCATACATGTGATGCCCTGAGGTGAGAGGGGGGGAGATCAGGATCTGGAAGAAGGAGGTGAGGAACAGCGGAGCAGGTGAGATGAGCTTGGACAAGGGGAAAGGAAACAGATACTAATTCCTTTTTTGACTTGTTCGGTGAGACGTACGTAAGTAGCTGCCCCATGGCTAACCTTACATGGCCTCAGGCCCACACACCACACTTAGCCTCAGGCCCAACACACGCACGCGGTTGCACGTTCAGTTAAGCAGTTAACTGAACCGCACTTGTCCAGTCCGCTATTGATGCTGTAGCAGCATCTGCAGGCGCGACATTGTCCCCTCCTTGAGACGGAGCCCCGTCCCAGATACCGGCCATAGGGTAGCATTGTCGAAGGATGTCGTAGTCTTCCCAGGTTGTTGCTGAAGGTGGCATATTGGCCCATTGGACCTGCAGTTGCACGACTGGAATATCTCCTTTCTTCATCATTCGTCGCTCCAGGATTGCCGCTGGTTCAGTTTCCCCGCCGACGAGATCAGGCACCCGAGGTAGTTCGGAGAACACTGGTGTGTAATCCGGAGTGAAGGGCTTCAATTGAGAGACGTGGAATACCGGGTGGATGCGGCTGTCAGGTGGCAATTGCAGGCGATATGCCAGCGTTCCGATCCGCTCCGTCACCATGAATGGGCCGAAGAACTTGTATGAGAGCTTCCTGCAGGGGCGGTTGGCGACAGAGGATTGAGCGTAAGGCTGTAGCTTGAGTATTACCTGCTCATCGACGTCGAAGGCGCGCTCGGCACGGTGGCGGTCGGTCTGTTTCTTGAAACGAGCTTGGGCGCGCGCGAGTTGAGCTCGCAGTAAGTCCGTGTGCGCGGTCCAATCCAATTCGCTGGTTGTCGCGTCGGCAGGCAGTGCGGAGCTCAGGTGCGGCATGCCTCCCAGGTTCGGCTCCTTGCCATACAGCGCCTTGAATGGGGAACACTGCAGCAAGGAGTGGTGTGCGGAATTGTACCAGAATTCCGCTGCCGGTAACCACTTGCGCCATTGTTTCAGCGTGTCATGCACCGCGCACCGGAGGTACATCTCCAAGCACTGGTTGACTCATTCCGTCTGGCCGTCCGTCTGCGGGTGGTACGCGGTGGAGTAGAGCAGCTTGGTTCCAGCGGCGGCAAGCAGTTCACGCCACATAGCGCTTGTGAACATCTTGTCACGACCCGAGACGATGGAGTGGGGAACGCCGTGTAGCTTGATGATGTGCTCCCAGAAGGCGCGAGCAACCTGGGCGGCGGTGAAGGGATGGCGGAGCGGCACGAAGTGCGCGTACTTGGTCAACCGGTCGACGACGACCATGATTGCATCGTAGCCCTCGGATTTGGGAAGTCCTTCGACGAAGTCCATGGTCAGCTCCTGCCATGGTTCCTTGGGAATGGGGAGTGGTTGAAGCTTGCCCGCAGGGTGCGTGTGCTCGTGCTTGGCGTGCTGGCAGACGACGCACTGCTTGACGAAGTCGTCCACCGCGTGCTTCTGGCCGGGCCAGGCGAACAGCTACCGGACGGGGTGGTAGTTGGCCGTGGCGCCGGAGTGTCCCCCCACAGCGCTGTGGTGGAGAGCGGCCATGAGCTTGGTCTGTAGCGCCGAATTGGCGCCAATCCACAGGCGCCTGTGTTGCCTGATGACGCCGTTCTGTAGGGTGCGCCCCTGGTCGTCAGTTTTGGTGATGGCGAGTTTGGCCAGCAGCTCTTGCGAGTCAGGATCGGTCTCATAGGAGTTGGCGACCTCCTGGAGCCATTGGGGCTGACAGAGAGACAACGCGTCGAGTGCCAGCAGATGGCTGACACGCGAGAGTGCGTCGGCGGCGCCATTGTCAATGCCTTTCTTGTAGCGGTAGGAGAACTGTAGGCCCACCATCTTGGACATGGCCTTGCGCTGGAGATCCGTCGCGAGTTGCTGGTCGGTGAGCGCGCACAGGCTTTTGTGGTCGGTGACGATCTCAAACGGGGAGCGCTGGAGGTATGGGCGCCATTTGTCGATCGCCATCATCACGGCCAAAAACTCCTTCTCATATGTTGAGAGCTTCTGGTTTCGCACTCCCAGTGCCTTGCTGAGGTAGGCGACATGATGCCCGTCTTGTGTGAGCACCGCGCCCACGCCTGTGTCGCACGCGTCGGTCTCGATGGCGAACGGTCGTGCGAAGTCAGGGAGTGCGAGCACCGGCATGCTCACCATGGCTTGCTTGAGCATGCCGAATGCTTGCTGGGCCTTGTCGTTCCAGTTGAACCCTGTCTTCTTCAGAAGCTGAGTGAGGGGTTTCGCGATTATGCCGTAGCGTGGGACGAATTTGCGGTAGTAGCCTGTCAGACCGAGGAAGCTATGCAACTCGGTGGGCGTCATGGGCATGGGCCAGGCCTGCATGGCGCTTGTCTTGCTGGCGTCGGTGGCGACCCCATCCTTGGAGATGACGTGTCCCAGGTATTCGATGCTCGTTTGGGCGAACGAGCACTTGGACTCCTTGGCGAACAGTTGGTGCTCACGGAGCAGGTGCAGCGTGAGGCGTAGGTGTTCTTCATGTTCCTATAGGTCAGTGCTGAATACCAAATGTCATCGAGGAAAATGATGATAAACTTACGGACGTAACGGCCAAACACAGTGTTCATCAAACACTGAAATGTTGCTGGCGCGTTGCAGAGGCCGAATGGCATCACTCGGAAGTGGTAGTGACCGTGGTAGGTTTTGAAAGCTGTCTTCTCCTCGTCCTCCTCTCGCATGCAGATTTGATGGTAGCCCGCACGCAAATCAATTTTGGAGAAGTATTTGGCACCTGCAAGTTCATCGAGCAGCTCGTCCACCACTGGCAGAGGAAATTTGTTCTTGACCGTGGTAGAATTCAGACGCCGGAAATCCACACAAAACCGCCAGCTGCCATCCTTTTTCTTCACCAGTAGGACCGGGGCAGCGTATGGGCTCATGCTGTGTGCAATGACCCCAGTCTTGAGCATTTCGTGCACTTGTCGTTTGATCTCATCCTTTTGTGCTGGACAATAACGATATGGCTTGGTGTTGATTGGGGAGGTGCCGGGCTCAAGGTGGATGCCGTGATCGTACTAACGATGAGGTGGTAACGCAGTTGGTTCAGCGAAAACATCTTGGTATTCAGACAACACTTGCTGAATGTTGGCAGGGACTGGTTCAGCATGTCCTTTAGCAGCTGGCTCCACGGTAACCAACGCGGCAATCCAAATATCATTTGCCACTTCCATGCGATGGAACTCATAGGCATCTAGCTCAGCAATGGGTGGAAGATCAGTAGTTCGGACCCCTTGTAGCTGCACCGTTTTGCCTTCTGTCTCGAACGTGATCGTCTTCAGTTGCCAATGACAATTCATTGGACTGTGTGTGGATAACCAGTCCATTCCCAGGACTCCGTCATACGCCCCCAAGGGTAGCACCCGAAGATCTGTATGAAAAGTGTGGCCAGGCACTTGCCAAGCGAAGTTGCGGACAATTTTGTTGCAATGCAGCCGCTGACCGTTCGCCACCCGGACTGACACCGGTGGCAATGCCTCTGTCTTGGATGACACCCTGTGTGTGAAAGATTCGCTAATGAAGCTATGAGAGCTTCCAGAATCTACAAGCAGCAACATAAACTGATCTCCAACTTGTGCGCGTAGGCGGATTGTGGACGGGTCTTCCTCCCTAGAAACTACGTGCTGGGACAGGGAGCAACATTCAGGTTCCCGTGGCGCTGGTGCATCCAGGAGCTGCAACGCTTGGACAGTGTCGTCGGACAAAATTTCTGCAAAATCCCCCACCTCTATCATCAGTACTTGGCCGTACGCTTACATTGATGCTCCCTGGAATATTTATCCCCACAGCAAAAACAGAGACCATTTGCTCTTCTGAATTTGCGAAGCTGACGCTCGCGGGCGTACTCGTCGCCTCCTTGCCGTGGTGGAATGACCGCGCGCGCCGGAACTAGTGCCGGGGCTGGTGGCGGTGGTCGCCCCACTGGTGTGATGCGGTGACGTGATAGTCTCTGCTTCTCGAGCTCTTCTTCTTGTATCCGAGCAAAAACTGCTACACGCGTGATACTGGTTGGAGTCTGCAGTCTGACGCCCAGTCGGAGTTCATCCTTCAGACCAAGCAGGAATTGAGAGATGAAATTTTTTGAACTCAAAGTTGGGTCCAACGACAGCAAGTGATACATTGCCGTCTCAAACTGCTGCCTGTACTCTTGCACCGTGCCAGTCTGTCTTAACTGAACCAGTTGATGCATCTGCACCTCAAATTCCTTTGGCCCAAATTCCTCTTCCACAGCTGTTCTGAATTGTGTCCATGTGAGTCCTGGGTGGGTCTGACGAAACGCTTGTAGCCACATCGCGGCTAACCCATCCATGTACAGCGCTGCTGTGGTGACCCAACTATGTGGTGGCACTCTGTAGAGCTCAAAGTAAGAGATGCAGCGCTCCAACCAGATGCGTGGCGCATCGCCGTCGAACCGTGGAAAGTCATGCTTGGGTGGCTTGGAGTAGTAGTCGCCACCACGGTCGTGCTTGGGAAACGATGGTGGCCGCATGGGGATCAGCGACGGGCCGTGGTTCACGAGCCACGCGAACGGCAGCTGAGCTGCGCCGTCCGTGTAGAGTGGGGGTGGTGGTGGTTGGCGAGTTGGTGCAGGCGGTGGCTGTGGCATGTGGGCGGAGGAGCCCATAGTCTCCGTGACACCAGATGAAGACATGGCGCCGGCCGTGGCCGCAGCAGCGGGATCGGTTGCCGGGGCCGATTTGCACGCCTCATCCACGTCTGCCTGTGTCAGATCAATTTGCTTGGCAAGATTCTTCAGCTCGTGGGAGACCTGTTCGTTGTAGGCCAACTGAGCTTGGAAACGTTCGTCGGCGGTGGTTTGGCTCGCGTCGAGTCGACGGATGACCGACTCAAGCAAGCCCTTGAGTTGATCTGTAGTCTCCGACATCGCGACGAGGACGTGTTGGGTCTGGGCAGAGGGTTTGGTTGGCGGCGCCATCGTCTCGCTCCAAATCAAATCGAACCCCAATCAGGATTTCGAGCGAGTTCACCGAGGTGAATCGCACCTGGCTCGGTGGAATTTTACCAATCTGACCGGGAGGATATGAGAACGGCGGCAGCGGCAGACAAGGATGGTGGAGAAAAAATTTGGTGGCTCTGATTACCAATTGTGATGCCCTGAGGTGAGGGGGGGGGGGGGGCGAGATCAGGATATGAAAGAAGGAGGTGAGGAACATCGGAGCAGGTGAGATGAGCTTGGACAAGGGGAAAGGAAACATATACTAATTCCTTTTTTGACTTGTTCGGTGAGACGGACATAAGTAGCTGCCCCATGGCTAACCTTACATGGCCTCAGGCCCACACACCACACTTGGCCTCAGGCCCAACACACGCACGCGGTTGCACGTTCAGTTAAGCAGTTAACTGAACTACACTTGTCCGGTCCGCAGTTGATGCTGTAGCAGCATCTGCAGGCGCGACAATACATTATAGAGCCTATGGCTGAAGCATAGGGGATGACACTCATCTTTTCTCTATCCTATGTAGTCGCTGGGCATTGAGTCTTACTCAACTTCACACCTTGTAAGACAGGCAAGAACCCTTTCTTGAACTGATCCATTTTGAACTTCTTCAAAACCTTATCAAGATATGTGCTTTGTGAAAGTCCTATTAAGCGTCTCGATCTATCTCTATAGATCTTTATGCCTAATATGAAAGCAACTTCTCCAAGGTCTTTCATTGAAAAACACTTGTTCAAATATATCTTCACGCTTTCCAAAAGTTCTATATTGTTTCCAATCAGCATGTCATCCACATATAATATTAGAAACGCTATAGAGCTCCCACTCACTTTCTTGTAAATACAAGCTTCTCCATAAACTTGTATAAACCCATACGCTTTGATCACCTCATCAAAACGAAGATTCTAACTCCGAGATGCTTGCACCAGTCCATAAATGGATCGTTGGAGCTTGCACACTTTGTCAGCATTTTCAGGATCGACAAAACCTTCTGGTTGCATCATATACAACTCTTCCTTAAGGATACCATTAAGGAACACTGTTTTGACATCCATCTGCTAGATCTCATAATCAAAAAATGCAGCTATAGCTAACATGATCCTAACGGACTTAAGCATCGCTACGGGAGAGAAAGTCTCATTGTAGTCAACTCCTTGAACTTGCGAAAACCCTTTTGCAACAAGTCGAGCTTTATAGACGGTGACATTACCGTCTGATAAGTCTCCAACATATCTATAATTTTTGATTGTTCCATGCCGTTATATTATCATTCTTGGATGTTTTACAATCATCTTATAGCAAATTTATATCCTTTTTTGGGACTAACCTATTGACATAGTGCCAAGTGCGAGTTGTTGTTTTTTTGCTTGTTTTTTACTTCGCAGAATATCAGTACCAAACGAAGTCCAAATGCCACGAAAATTTTTGGAGATTTTTTTGGACCAGAAGACAACTTGGGAGCCAAGGAAGCACCTGGGGGGAGGCCCGTGGGGCCCACAAGACACCAGGGCGCGCCAGAGGCCCCTGGCGCGCCCTGATGGGTTGTGGGGGTCCACGGGGGTCTCCTCCACCGCCTCTGAGCTCTATAAATACCTAAATATTCCAGAAACCCTAAGGGAGTCGACGAAACACAATTCCAGCCGCCGCAAGTTCCAGAACCACGAGATCCAATCTAGAGCCCTATTCCGGCACTCCACCGGAGGGGAACACGATCACAGAGGGGTTCATCATCCTCATTGGTTCTCCTCCGATGATGTGTGAGTAGTTCACCATAGACCTACGGGTCCGTAGGCAGTAGCTAGATGGCTTCTTCTCTCTTTTTTGATTCTCAATACAATGGTCTCTTGGAGATCTATTTGATGTAATGACTTTTTGCAGTGTGTTTGTTGGGATCCGATGAAGTTCGAGTTTATGATCAGATATATATCCATGAATATTATTTGAGTCTTCTTTGATCTCTTATATGCATGATTATATATAGCCTCGTATTTCTTCTCCGAATCTTTGGTTTAGTTAGGCCAACTAGATTGATTTTTCTTGTAGTGGGAAGAGGTGCTTTGTGATGGGTTCGATCTTACGGTGTCCTCACCCAGTGACAGAAGGGGTAGCGAGGCACGTATGTATCGTTGCTATTAAGGATAAAAAGATGGGGTCTATTCCTACATGAATAGATCTTGTCTACATCATGTCATCGTTCTTGTTGCATTACTCCGTTTCTCCATGAAGTTAATACACTAGATGCATGCTCGATAGCGGTCGATGTGTGGAGTAATAGTAGTAGATGCAGAATCGTTTCGGTCTACTAATCTTGGACGTGATGCCTATATATTGATCATTGCATTGGATATCGTCATAATTATTTGTTTTTCTATCAATAGCCCAACAGTAATTTGTTTACCCATCGTATGCTATTTTCTCGAGAGAAGCCACTAGTGAAATCAACGGCCCCCGGGTCTATCTTTTATCATATTGCTTTCCGATCTATCTTTTATCGTATTTGCTTTCAGATCTATTATTCCAAAAACCCAAAAATACCTTGCTGCACTTTTTCTTTACTTATTTTATTTTGTGTTTTTGCAAGATCTATTTATCCAATCTCATACAAACCAATCTATCTTTTTACCGAGGAGGGATTGACAACCCCTCTTACGCGTTGGGTTGCAAGTATTTGTTCTTTGTGTGCAGGTACCGTTTACATAGTCTTGCTTGGTTCTCCTACTGGATTGATAACCTTGGTTTCATAACTGAGGGAAATACTTGCTGTCGCTGTGCCATCATCCCTTCCTCTTTAGGGAAATACCAACGCAGTTCAAACACGTCACCGTCCGCGTCCTTCTTTTTCTTAAAGATCCATTTATTCTGTATGACCTTACGGTCATATGGTAAGTCCTCCAAATTCCACACTTTGTTGTCATACATGGATCCTATCTCAGATTTCATGGCCTCTAGCCATTTGTTGGAATCCGGGCCCACCATCGCTTCTTCATAGCTCGTAGGTTCACTGTTGTCTAACAACATGACCTCCAAGACAGGATTGCTGTACCACTCAGGGGCGGTACGATTCCTTGTCGACCTACGAGGCTCAGTAGTAACTTGATCTGAAGTTTCATGATCATCATCATTAGCTTCCTCTTCACTTGGGGTAGGCGCCGCTGAAACATCTTTCGTCGTGCTACTTTCCAACTGAAGTGACGGTTCAATAACCTCATCAAATTCTACCTTCCTCCCACTCAATTCTTTCAAGAGAAACTCTTTCTCAAGAAAGGACCCGTTTTTAGCAACAAACACTTTGCCCTCGGATCTGAGATAGAAGGTATACCCAACTGTTTCCTTGGGGTATCCAATGAAGACGCATTTGTCCGCTTTGGGTTCGAGCTTATCAGGCTGAAGCCTTTCCACATAAGCATCGCAGCCCCAAACTTTAAGGAACGACAACTTAGGTTTCTTGCCAAACCATAATTCATACGGTGTCGTCTCAACGGACTTTGATGGTGCCCTATTTAAAGTGAATGCGGCTGCCTCTAATGCATAACCCCAAAATTATAGTGGCAGATCAGTGAGAGACATCATAGATCACACCATATCCAATAGAGTATGATTACGACGCTCGGACACACCATTACGTCGTGGTGTTCCAGGTGGTGTAAGTTGCTAAACAATTCCACATTGTCTCAAGTGCATACCAAACTCATAACTCGGATATTCTCCAGCACGACCAGATCGTAGAAACTTTATCTTCTAGTTACGATGATTTTCCACTTCACTCTGAAATTGCTTGAACTTGTCAAACGTTCCAGACTTGTGTTTCATTAAGTAAATATACCCATATCTACTTAAATCATCAGTGAAGGTGAGAAAATAACGATATCCACCGCGCGCCTCAACACTTATCGAACCGCACACATCAGTATGTATGATTTCCAACAAGTCACTTGCCCGCTCCATCGAACCAGAGAACGGGGTTTTGGTCATCTTGCCCAAGAGGCATGGCTCGCATGTATCAAGCAATTCAAAATCGAGTGATTCCAAAAGTCCATCAGCATGGAGCTTCTTCATGCGTTTTATACCAATATGACCTAAGCGGCAGTGCCAAAAGAAAGTGGTACTATCATTATTAACTCTACATCTTTTGGCATCAATGTTATAAATGTGTGTATCACTATTATCGAGATTCAACAAGAATAAACCATTCACATTGGGTGCATGACCATAAAGGATGTTACTCATATAAATAGAACAACCATTATTCATTGATTTAAATGAATAATCATCTCGCAATAAACAAGATCCAGATATAATGTTCATGCTCAACGCAGGCACCAAATAACAATTATTTAGGTTTACTACTAATCCCGATGGTAATTGAAGAGCGAGCGTGCCGACGGCGATCACACCAACCTTGGAACCATTTCCAACCCGCATCGTCACTTCATCCTTCGCCAGCCTCCATTTATTCCGTAGTTCCTACTTCGAGTTACAAATATGAGCAATCGAAGCGGTATCAAATACCCAGGCACTACTATGAGAGCTAGTGAGGTACACATCAATAACATGTATATGTTGGGGAACGTTGCATGGGAAACAAAAATTTTCCTACGCACACGCAAGATCTATCCATGGTGATGAGTATCTACGAGAGGGGGAGTGGATCTACATACCCTTGTAGATCGCTAAGCGGGAAGCGTTAAGAAACGCGGTTGATGTAGTCGAACGTCTTCGCGATCCAAATTGCCGAGCGTCCCGCGATCCAATCACGATCTAGTACCGAACGGACGGCACCTCCGCGTTCAGCACACGTACAGCTCGATGACGATCTCCACCTTCTTGATCCAGCAAGAGGGAGCAGAGAGGTAGATGAGTTCTCCGGCAGCGCGACGGCGCGGCGGCGGTGGTGGTGGAACTATTCCAGCAGGGCTTCGCCTAAGCGTTGGTGAAAACTAGAGGACTTGATCTATCGGGAGAGAGGGCTGCACTATGGCCTTTTTGGGTTGAAGTGCTTTTGCCCTCTCTCCCTCTAGTATATATAGGAGGGAGGGGAAGGGCTGGCCGGCCGAAATCTCCTCCTAGGAGTCGGCCGCAAGGAGGAGGAGGTGGAGGAGTCCACCTCCAATCCTACTCCTAGTAGGATTCCTTCCCTTCCCCCACTTGGACTTTCCTCTCCCTCAAGCCCAGCCGGACAGGCCTTCTTGGGCCAGCTGCCCAGCCCACCAGGGGCTGGTGTGCCACCCTCTGGTCCATGTGACCCACTTGGGGTGTGGTGGGCCCACTTGGTGGACCCCCGGAACCCATTCGTCAGTCCCGGTACACTGCCGGAAATGCCCGAAACTTTTCCGGAGTTCAAAAACCAACTTCCTATATATCAATCTTTACCTCCGGACCATTCCGGAGCTCCTCGTGACGTCTGGGATCTCATTCGGGACTCCGAACAACCTTCGGTCACCAACATACATAACTCAACTATACCGAAACGTCACCGAACCTTAAGTGTGCAGACCCTGCGGGTTCGAGAACTATGTAGACATGACCGAGACACCTCTACGGTCAATAACCAATAGCGGTACCTGGATGCCCATATTGGTCCTACATATTCTACGAAGATCTTTATCGGTTGAACCTCTATGTCAAGGATTCAGTCAATCCCGTATGCTGTTCCCTTTGTTCTTCGGTATGTTACTTGCCCGAGATTCGATCGTCGGTATCTCTATACCTAGTTCAACCCCGTTACCAGCAAGTCTCTTTAATCATTCCGTAATACAAGATCCCATGGCTAACACTTTAGTCACATTGCTTGCAAGGCTTGTTGTGATGTTGTATTGCCGAGTGGGCCCTAAGATACCTCTCCGTCACACGGAGTAACAAATCCCAGTCTCGATCCATGCCAGCTCAACAGACACCTTCGGAGATACCTGTAGAGCATCTTTATAGTCACCCAGTTATGTTCTGACGTTTGATACACACAAGGTATTCCTCCGGTGTCAGTGAGTTGCATGATCTCATGGTCATAGGAACAGATACTTGACATGCAGAAAACTATAGCAATAAACTGACACGATCATATGCTACGTTCATAGTTTGGGTCTTGTCCATCACATCATTCTCCTAATGATGTGATACTGTTATCAAATGACATCTCATGTCTATGGCTAGGAAACCTTAACCATTTTTATCAACAAGCTAGTCTACTAGAGGCACACTAGGGACACAGTGTTGTCTACGTATCCACACATGTATCAGTGTTTCCAATTAATACAATTATAGCATGGATAATAAATGATTATCATGAACAAGGAAATATAATAATAACTACTTTTATTATTGCCTCTAGGGCATATTTCCAACAGTCTCCCACTTGTACGAGAGTCAATAATCTAGCTCACATCACTATGCGATTTACATTGTAATGAATCTAACACCCATACAGTTCTGGTGTTGATCATGTTTAGCCCTTGGAAGAGTTTTAGTCATCGGATCTGCAACATTCAGATCCGTGTGCACTTTGCAAATATTTATGTCGTCCTCCTTGATGTAATCGCGGATGGAATTGAAACGTCGCTTTATGTGTCTGGTCCTCTTGTGAAACCTTGGTTCCTTGGCTAGAGCAATGGCACCAGTGTTATCACAGAACAGAGTCATTGGGTTTAGTGCACTAGGCACTACTCCAAGATCTGTCATGAACTCCTTCATCCAGACACCTTCCTTCGCCGTCTCCGAGGCAGCGATGTACTCCGCTTCGCATGTAGAATCAGCTACCACGCTCTGCTTGGAACTACACCAGCTTACCGCACCCCCATTGAGAATAAATATGTATCCAGTTTGTGACTTAGAGTCATCCAGATCAGTGTCAAAGCTTGCATTAACGTAACCCTTTACGATGAGCTCTTGATCACCTCCATAAACGAGAAACATGTCCTTAGTCCTTTTCAGGTACTTCAGGATATTCTTGACCGCCGTCCAGTGTTCCACTCCTGGATCACTTTGAAACCTTCCGGCCATACTTATGGCAAGGCTCACATCCGGTCTTGTGCACAGCATTGCATACATGATAGAGCCCATGGCTGAAGCATAGGGGTCGACACTCATCTTTTCTCTATCTTCTGCAGTCACTGGGCATTGAGTCTTACTCAACTTCACACCTTGCAACACAGGCAAGAACCCCTTCTTGGACTGATCCATTTTGAACTTCTTCAAAACTTTGTCAAGGTATGTGCTCTGTGAAAGTCCTATTAAGCATCTTGATCTATCTCTATAGATCTTGATGCCTAATATGAAAGCAGCTTCTCCTAGGTCCTTCATTGAAAAACTCTTGTTCAAATATTCCTTTACGCTTTCCAACATTTCTATATTGTTTCCAATCAGCAATATGTCATCCACATATAATATTAGAAACGCTATAGAGCTCCCACTCACTTTCTTGTAAATACAAGCTTCTCCGTAAACTTGTATAAGCCCAAACGCTTTGATCACCTCATCAAAGCGAAGATTCCAACTCCGAGATGCTTGCACCAGTCCATAAATGGATCGCTGGAGTTTGCAAACTTTGTCAGCATTCTCTAGATCGACAAAACCTTCTGGTTGCATCATATACAACTCTTCCTTAAGGAAACCATTAAGGAACGCTGTTTTGACATCCATCTGCCAAATTTCATAATCGAAAAAGGCAGCTATTGCTAACATGATTCTGACGGACTTAAGCATCGCTACGGGTGAGAAGGTCTCATCGTAGTCAACTCCTTGAACTTGTGAAAAAACCTTTGCCACAAGTCGAGCTTTATAGACGGTGACATTACCGTCCGCGTCTGTCTTCCTCTTAAAGATCCATTTGTTCTGAATGGCCTTACGCCCTTCAGGTAACACTTCCAAAGCCCATACTTTGTTTTCATACATGGATCCCATCTCGGATTTCATGGCCTCTAACCATTTCTCGGAATCCGGGCCCATCATCGCTTCTCCATAGCTCGTAGGTTCATCGTTGTCCAACAACATGACCTCTAAGACAGGGTTGCCGTACCACTCAGGAGCAGTACGTGTCCTTGTCGACCTACGAGGTTCGATAGCAACTTGATCCGAAGCTTCATGATCATCATCATTAACTTCCTCTTCAACTGATGTAGGCTCTACAGAAACATCTTTCTGCGCTGCGCTACTCTCTGGTTGAAGTAAAGGTTCAACAACCTCATCAAGTTCTATCTTCCTCCCAGTCAATTCTTTTGAGAGAAACTCTTTCTCAAGAAATGTTCCGTTTTTAGCGACAAACACTTTGCCTTCGGATCTGAGATAGAAGGTATACCCAACTGTCTCTTTTGGATATCCTATGAAGACGCATTTCTCCGCTTTAGGTTCCATCTTTTCAGGCTGAAGCTTTTTGACATAAGCATCACATCCCCAAACTTTAAGAAACGACAACTTTGGCTTCTTGCCAAACCACAGTTCATATGGCGTCGTCTCAACGGATTTCGATGGTGCCCTATTTAAAGTAAATGCAGCTGTCTCTAATGCATAACCACAAAACGATAGTGGCAAATCGGCAAGAGACATCATAGATCGCACCATATCCAATAAGGTTCGATTACGACGTTCGGACACACCATTACGCTGTGGTGTTCCAGGCGGTGTCAATTGTGAAACAATTCCACATTATCTTAAGTGACTGCCAAACTCATAACTCAGATATTCTCCTCCTCGATCAGATCGTAGGAATTTAATTTTCTTGTTACGATGATTCTCAACTTCACTCTGAAATTGATTAAACTTTTCAAACGTTTCAGACTTGTGTTTCATTAAGTAAATATACCCATATCTACTTAAATCATCTGTGAAGGTGAGAAAATAACGATATCCACCGCGCGCCTCAATGCTCATCGGACCGCACACATCAGTATGTATGATTTCCAATAAGTCACTTGCCCGTTCCATTGTTCCAGAGAACGGGGTTTTAGTCATCTTGCCCATGAGGCATGGTTCACATGTGTCAAGTGATTCAAAATCAAGTGACTCCAAAAGTCCATCAGCGTGTAGCTTCTTCATGCGTTTTACACCAATATGACCTAAACGGCAGTGCCACAAGAAAGTGGTACTATCATTATCAACTCTACATCTTTTGGCATCAATGTTATGAACATGTGTATCATCAGTATCAAGATTCAATAAGAATAAACCCCTCACATTGGGTGCATGACCATAAAAGATATTACTCATATAAATAGAACAACCATTATTCTCTGATTTAAATGAGTAACCGTCTCGCAATAAACAAGATACAGATATAATGTTCATGCTTAACGCATGCACTAAATAACAATTATTCAGGTTCATCACTAATCCCGATGGTAATCGAAGAGCGAGCATGCCGACGGCGATCACATCAATTGGAACCATTTCCCACGCGCATCGTCACTTTGTCCTCTGCCAGCCTCCGTCTATTCCGCAGTTCCTGTTTTGAGTTGCAAATGTGAGCAACCGCACCGGTATCAAATACCCAGGCACTACAACGAGAGTTGGTAAGGTACACATCAATAACATGTATATCATATACACCTTGTTTGTTGTTGGCCGCCTTCTTGTCTGCCAAATACTTGGGGCAGTTCCACTTCCAGTGACCAGTTCACTTGCAATGAAAGCACTCAGTTTCTGGCTTGGGTCCAGCCTTGGGTTTCTTCACGGGAGGGGCAACTGCTTTACCACTCTTCTTGGAGTTACCCTTCTTACCCTTGCCATTCTTCTTGAAACTAGTGGTTTTATTGACCATCAACACTTGATGCTCCTTCTGAATTTCAGACTCAGCGACTTTCAACATCGCAAACAGCTCGGCGACTGACTTGTTCACCCCGTGCATGTTATAGTTCAACACGAAGCTCTTGTAGCTAGGTGGCAATGATTGAAGAACTCTGTCAGTGATCGCCTCTGCTGGAAGGGGCATCCCCAATTCAGCTAGACGTGTGGAATACCCAGACATTTTGAGTATGTGTTCACTGACAGACCCGTTCTCCTCCATCTTGTAGGCATAGAACTTATCGGAGGTCTCATACCTCTCGATCCGGGCATTCTTCTGAAAGATAAACTTCAACTCTAGGAACATATCATATGCTCCATGACGTTCAAAACGTCTTTGAAGTCCCGGTTCTAAGCCATACAACATTGTACATTGAACCATTGAGTAATCATCAGAACGAGCCTGCCAGGCGTTCACAACGTCTGGAGACTCAACTGGAGCGGGTGGATCACCAAGCGGTGCATTAAGGACATAACCCTTTTGGGAAGCCGTAAGGATAATCCTTAGATTACGGGCCCAGTCCACAAAGTTACTTCCATCATCTTTAAACTTAGCTTTCTCTAAGAACGCATTAAAATTCAGGGGTGCTACTGCACGAGCCATGATCTACAACATAAATTTTGCAAAGACAACTTAGACTATTGTTCAAGATAATGAGTTTAGTTAATCATATTACTTAAAAACTCCCACTCAAATTGACATCCCTCTGGTCATTCGAGTGTCACATGATCCAAATTCACCAACTCAAGTCCGATCATCACGTGAGTTGAGGTGGTTTCAATGGTGAACATCTTCATGTTGATCATATCTACTATATGACTCATGTTCGACCATTCGGTCTCTTGTGTTCCGAGGCCATGTCTGTACATGCTAGGCTCGTCAAGTTTAACCCAAGTGTTCTGCTTGTGCAACACTGGCTTGCACCCGTTGTATGCGAACGTAGAGTCTATCACACCCGATCATCACGTGGTGTCTCGAAACGACGAACTTTCGCAACGGTGCACACTCGGGGAGAACACAATTTTATCTTGAAATTTAAGTGAGGGGTCACCTTATAATGCTACCGTCGTCCTAAGCAAAATAAGATGCATAAAAGGATTAACATCACATGCAAATCATAAGTGACATGATATGGCCATGAACTTGTGCTTTTGATCTCCATCTCCAAAGCACCGGCATGATCTCCATCGTCACCGACATGACACCATGATCTCCATCATATTGATCTCCATCAACATGTCGCCATGAGGTTGTCGCGCCGATTGTTGCTTCCATGACTATTGCTAACTCATAGCGATAAAGTAAAGCAAAATGGCGAAAATAATTAAAGACAACCCTATGGCTCCTGCCGGTTGCCATACTCATCGACGTGCAAGTCGTGATATTCTATACAATACATGATCATCTCATACATCACATATATCTCATCATGTAATTGGCCATATCACATCACAACATACCCTGCAAAAACAAGTTAGACGTCCTCTAATTGTTGTTGCAAGTTTTACGTGGCTGCTACGGGTATCTAGCAAGAACAATTCTTACCTACACAAAAACCACAACGGTGATACAAAAATTGCTTTTCAACCTTCTCAAGGACCGCCTTTGTCAAACCAATCCGACTAAAGTGGGAGAAACAGTCACCCGCCAGCCATCTTTATGCAACGAAGTTACATGTCAGTTGATGGAACCGGTCTCTCGTAAGCGTACGAGTAATGTTGGTCCGGGCCGCTTCATCCCACAATACCGCCGAATCAAGAAAGACCAAGGGAGGAAGCAATCTGAATATCAACGCCCACAAACTCCTTTGTGTTCTACTCGTGATCTCATCTACACATAGACCTAGCTCATGATGCCACTGTTGGGGAACGTTGCATGGAAAACAAAAAATTTCCTACGCACACGCAAGATCTATCCATGGTGATGAGTATCTACGAGACGGAGAGTGGATCTACATACCCTTGTAGATCGCTAAGCGGGAAGCGTTAAGAAACATGGTTGATGTAGTCGAACGTCTTCGCGATCCAAATCGCCGAGTGTCCCGCGATCCAATCACGATCTAGTATCGAACGGACGGCACCTCCGCGTTCAGGACACGTACAGCTCGATGACGATCTCCGCCTTCTTGATCTAGCAAGAGGGAGCAGAGAGGTAGATGAGTTCTCCAGCAGTGCGACGGCGCGACGGCGGTGGTGGTGGAACTATTCCAGCAGGGCTTCGCCTAAGCGCTGTTGAAAACTAGAGGACTTGATCTATCGGGAGAGAGGGCTGCACTATGGCCTTTTTGGGTTGAAGTGCTTTTGCCCTCTCTCCCTCTAGTATATATAGGAGGGAGGGGAGGGGCTGGCCGGCCGAAATCTCCTCCTAGGAGTCGGCCGCAAGGAGGAGGAGGTGGAGGAGTCCACCTCCAATCCTTATCCTAGTAGGATTCCTTCCCTTCCCCCACTTGGACTTTCCTTTCCCTCAAGCCCAGCCGCATAGGACTTCTTGGGCCGGGCGCCCAGCCCACCAGGGGCTGGTGTGCCACCCTCAGGTCCATGTGACCCACTTGGGGTGTGGTGGGCCCAGTTGGTGGACCCCCGGAACCCATTCGTCACTCCCGGTACACTGCCGTAAATGCCCGAAACTTTTCCGGAGTTCAAACACCAACTTCCTATATATCAATCTTTACCTCCGGACCATTCCGGAGGTCCTCGTGACATCCGGGATCTCATCCGGGACTCTGAACAACCTTTGATCACCAACATACATAACTCAACTATACCGAAACATCACCGAACCTTAAGTGTGTAGACCCTGCGGGTTCGAGAACTATGTAGACATGACCGAGACACCTCTACGGTCAATAACCAATAGCGGGACCTGGATGCCCATATTGGTTCCTACATATTCTACGAAGATCTTTTTCGGTTGAACCTCTATGTCAAGGATTCAGTTAATCCCGTATGATGTTCCCTTTGTTCTTCGGTATGTTACTTGCCCGAGATTCGATCGTCGGTATCTCTATACCTAGTTCAATCTCGATATTGGCAAGTCTGTTTACTCGTTCCGTAATACAAGATCCCATGGCTAACTCTTTAGTCACATTGCTTGCAAGGCTTAGTGTGATGTTGTATTACCGAGTGGGCCCTGAGATACCTCTCCGTCACACGGAGTAACAAATCCCAGTCTCGATGCATGCCAGCTCAACAGACACCTTCAGAGATACCTGTAGAGCATCTTTATAGTCACCCAGTTATGTTGTGACATTTGATACACACAAGGTATTCCTCCGGTGTCAGTGAGTTGCATGATCTCATGGTCATAGGAACAGATACTTGACATGCAGAAAACTATAGCAATAAACTGACACGATCATATGCTACGTTCATAGTTTGGGTCTTGTCCATCACATCATTCTCCTAATGATGTGATCCTGTTATCAAATGACATCTCATGTCTATGGCTAGGAAACCTTAACCATCTTTGATCAACAAGCTAGTCTACTAGTGGCACACTAGGGACATAGTGTTGTCTATGTATCCACACATGTATCAGTGTTTCCAATTAATACAATTATAGCATGGATAATAAACGATTATCATGAACAAGGAAATATAATAATAACTACTTTTATATTGCCTCTAGGGCATATTTCCAACAGTATATCCAAGGGATAATTAGCTTTGTGCCCCTAGTTGGGTCACACTCAACTGATTTACCCCTAGTTTCCGAAAACACGCGTTCCTGCCCAAACCACTTTGCTCGTCTTATGCTTTTGCCCGTTGACCGTTTGACCATCATTTTGAAAACTTCATAACAAATTCATACTAACTCAGAAAAATGCTAATAAGGTATCAAAATGTTCAGACAAGCAGCACCTATAAGTGCATGTCATTTGCATTCAAGACAAAAGTGTTGGAAAGTCTCCATCACCTATATGAGCTAAAACTGAGATGGGGACTTTCCAACTCTTTTTCCATGAATGCAAATGTCATGCAGATGTAGGTGATTTTTTTCTCAACATTTTGATATCTTATTTGCATTTTTCTGAGTTAGTATGAAATTGTTATGAAATATTCAAAATGACGATCAAACAGTCAAAGGGCAAAAGCATAAGATGAGAAAAGTGGTTTGGCCAGGAACACGTGTTTTCGGAAACTAGGGGTAAACCAGCCAAGTGTGACCCAACTAGGGGCATAAAACCAATTATCCCTATATCCAATATACCTTTGTTGACGTTGCTAGCCTTCTTATCAGCCAGGTACCTGTGGCAATTCCGCTTCTAGTGACCAGTCCCCTTGCAATAGAAGCACTCAGTCTCAGGCTTGGGTCCAGACTTGGGTTTCTTCACAGGTGCGCCAACTTACTTGCCACCCTTATTGGAGTTTCCCTTCTTTCCCTTGCCTTTCTTGAAACTAGTGGTTTTATTCACCATCAACACTTCATGCTCCTTTTTGATTTCTACTTCCGTGACTTTCAGCATCGCGAATAGCTCAGAGACAGACTTATCCATTCCTTGCATATTATAGTTCATCACGAAGCCCTTGTAGCTAGGTGGCAGTGACTGGAGAATTCTATCAGTGACCGTTTCTGGCGGAAGCTCAACTCCCAAATCATTTAAATGGTTGTAATACCCAGACATTCTGAGTAGGTGTTCACTGACAGAACTATTATATTCCATTTTGCAGGCGAAGAACTTATTGGAGGTCTCACACCTCTCGATCAGGGCATTTTCTTGAAATATTAAGTTCAGTTCCTGGAACATCTCATATGCTCAGTGGTGTTCAAAACGCTTTTGAATTCCCGATTCTAAGCCATACAGCATGGCGCACTGAACTATCGAGTAGTTATCAGATCGAGTTTGCTAGACGTTCATAGCGTCCGGATTCTCAGGGTATGGTGCAGCACCAAGCGGTGCATCAAGGACATAAGCCATTTGAGCAGCAGTGAGGATAATCCTCAGATTACGGACCCAGTCCGCATAGTTACTTCCATCATCTTTTAACTTAGCTTTCTCTAGGAACGCATTAAAATTCATGGGAGCTACTGCACGAGCCATTGATCTACAACATAATTTTGCAAAGACAATTTAGACTATGTTCATGATAATGAGTTCAATTAATCATATTACTAAAGAACTCCCACTCAAATCAACATCCCTCAGGTTGTCTAAGTGTAACATGATCCAAATCCACCAACCCAAGTTCGATCATCACGTGAGATGAGGTGGTTTCAATGGTGAACATCTCCATGTTGATCATATCTACTATATGACTCATGTTCGACCTTTTGGTCTCCTGTGTTCCGAGGCCATGTCTGTACATGCTAGGCTCGTCAAGGTTAACCCAAGTATTTCGCGTGTGTAAATCCGGCTTACACCCATTGTATGCGAACGTAGAGTCTATCACACCCGATCATCACGAGGTGCTTCGGAACGACGAACCTTCGCAACGGTGCATACTTGGGGTGAACACAATTTTATCTTGAAATTTTAGTGAGAGATCATCTTGTAATGCTACCGCCATACTAAGCAACATAAGATGCATAAATAGGATAAACATCACATGCAAATCATATAAGTGACATGATATGGTCATCATCATCTTGTGCTTTTGATCTCCATCTCCAAAGCACCGGCATGATCTCCATCGTCACTGGCATGACACCATGATCTCCATCATCATGATCTCCATCATCGTGTCGTCATGTGGTTGTCACGCCAACTATTGCTTCTACAACTATTGCTACCTCATAGCGACAAAGTAAAGCAAAAGAAGGCAAAAGTAATTAAAAACAACCCTATGGCTCCTGCCGGTTGCCGTACTCATCGACATGCAAGTCTTGATAATCTATACAAAACATGATCATCTCATACATCACATATATCACATCATGTCATTGGCCATATCACATCACAACATGCCCTGCAAAAACAAGTTAGACGTCCGCTACTTTGTTGTTGCAAGTTTTACGTGGCTGCTATGGGCAACTAGCAAGAACCGTTCTTACCTACGCAAGGCCACAACGGTAATATTCAAGTTGCTATGTAACCTTCTACAAGGACCGTCTCTGTCGAATCCGATTCAACTAAAGTGGGAGAGACAGACACCCGCCAGCCATCTTTATGCAACAAGTGCATGTCAGTCGATGGAACCGGTCTCTCGTACGTGGACGAGTAAGGTTGGTCCGAGCCGCTTCATCCCACAATACCACCGAATCAAGATAAGACTAAGGAAGTAAGAAATCTGAACATCAACACCCACAAACTATTTTGTGTTCTACTCATGCATGTTATCTACGCATAGACCTAGCTCATGATGCCACTGTTGGGGAACGTTGCATGGGAAACAATTTTTTTTCCTACGAACACCCAAGATCTATCTATGGAGATCAACAACTATGAGAGGGGGAGTGCATCTACATACCCCTGTAGATCGCTAAGCGGGAAGCATTAAGAAACGCGGTTGATGTAGTCGAACGTCTTCGCGATCCAATCACGATCCGTCCCGCGATCCAATCACGATCTAGTGCCGAACGGATGGCACCTCCACGTTCAGCACACATACAACTCGATGACGTCTCCTCCTCCTTGATCCAGCAAGCGAGGGCGGAAAGGTAGATGAGTTCTCCGACAGCACGTCGGCGTGGTGGTGGTGGAGCTGTCCCGGCAGGGCTTCACCAAGCGGTGTCGCGACAATCTAGAGGAGAAACTGATCTAGAGAGGGAGGGAGAGGCTGCACCATGGCTTGTGGTGCTGCAGCCCTCCCTCCCCTCACATATATATAGGGGGAGAGGATGGGGCCGGCCGCCCTAGGGTTTCCCCTAGGGTAGGGGCGGCGGCCAAATGGTGCCTTGCCACCCAAGGCAAGGGGTGGCGCCCCCCTTTGGGCTTGGCCCCCCACATCCAGCCGCATGGGCCTAGGTGGGAGGGCGGCCAGCCCACCAGGGGCTGGTGCACCCCCTCTCACAGCCCATGGGGCCCTCCGGGGCAGGTGGACTCTCTCGGTGGACCTCCAGAACACTTCCGGCATCTCCGTCACAAAACCGGTAGGTCCCGGAACTTTTTCGAAACTCGAATACCAACTTCCTATATATCAATCTGTACCTCCGGACCATTCCGAAGCTCCTCGTCATGTCCGGGATCTCATCCGGGACTCCGAACAACCTTCGGTCACCAACATACATAACTCAACAATACCAAATGATCATCTAACGTTAAGTGTGCAGACCCTGCGGGTTCGAGAACTATGCAGACATGACCGAGACACCTCTACGACCAATAACCAATAGCGGGACCTGGATGCCCATATCGGTTCCTACATTTTCTACGAAGATCTTTATCGGTCGAACCACGATGTCAAGGATTCAATCAATCCCGTATGCGGTTCCCTTTGTCCATCGATATGTTACTTGCCCGAGATTCGATCGTTGGTATCTCCATACCTAGTTCAATCTCGTTACCGGCAATTCTCTTTACTCGTTCCGTAATACAAGATCCTGTGACCAACTCCTTAGTCACATTGCTTGCAACCTTCTTGTGATGCTGTATTACCGAGTGGGCCCAGAGATACCTCTCTGTCATACGGAGTGACAAATCCTAGTCTCGATCCATGCCAACTCAACAGACACCCTCGGAGATACCTGTAGAGCACCTTTATAGTCACCCAGTTACGTTGTGACGTTTGATACCCACAAGGCATTACTCTGGTTTCCGAGAGTTGCATGATCTCATGGTCGTAGGAACATATACTTGACATGGATAAAGAAGTAGAAATAAACTGACACGATCAACTGCTATGCTTAAGGTTTGGTCTTTGTCCATCACATCATTCTACTAATGATGTGATCCCATTATCAAATGACAACTCATGTTCATGGTCAGGAATCCTTGACCATCTTTGATCAACGAGCTAGTCTAGTAGAGGCTCACTAGGGACACAATGTTGTCTATGTATCCACACATGTATATGAGTTTCCGATCAATACAATTATAGCATGGACAATAAACGATTATCATGAACAAGGAAATATGAAAATGATCACTTTATTATTGCCTCTAGGGCATATTTCCAATAGTTGTGAGTGTAGTAGCAGCAATAGTAACTTAGAAAGATTCTGTGTATGAAAAGTGTAGGCACGTGCATCGGTGATGGATAATGATTTAGATGACATCAATCATATAACAGTTACACACTAGGGTGACACAAAACTAGCTCCAATTCATCAATGTAATGTAGGCATGTATTCCGTATATAGTCATACGTGCTTGCGATAAGAACTTGTATGACATATTTTGTCCTACCCTCCCGTGGCAGCGGGGTCCTATTGGAAACTAAGGGATATTAAGGCCTCCTTTTAATAGAGAACCGGAGCAAAGCATTAACACATGGTGAATACATGAACTCCTCAACCTATGGCAATCACCGGAAAGAATCCCAATTATTGTCACCTTGGGGTATGCGCATCAAGACATGTAATAGGTACATATGACTTGCAAGATAGGATCCAAATCACTCTTATATTCATGAAAACATAATAGGTTCAGATCTGAAATCATGGCACTCGGGCCCTAGTGACAAGCATTAATCATAGCAAAGTCATAGCAACATCAATCTCAGAACATAGTGGACACTAGGGATCAAGCCCTATCAAACTTAACTCGATTACATGATCAATCTCATCCAATCCCATCACCGTATAGCAAGCCTACAAAGGAATTACTCACTCCCGGTGCTGAGAATCATGGCGGTGTTGATGAAGAAGGGTTGGTGATGACGATGGCGACGAATCCCCCTCTCCGGAGCCCCAAACGGACTCCAGATCAGCCCTCCCGAGGAAGAACACAAGGTGGCGGCGGCTCCGTCTCGTGAAATGCGATGAAATCTTCTCTCTGGTTTTTTTCTCTGAAGATGTGAATTTATAGGAGTGGAATTAGGTCAGGGGAGCCACGTGGGCCCCACAAGCCATTAGGGCGCGCCCAGGGGGTGGGCGCACCCTGTTGGCTTGTGGCCCACAGGCAGCCTCCCCTCCGATGGATCTTCGCTCCATAATTCATTATTTATTCCAAAAATAACTCACAAAGAGTTTTGTCCAATTCCATGAACTTTAATTTCTACAGAAAAATAACACCAAGGTAATTGTGCTGAAAACAGTGTTAGTCTGGGTTAGTTCCATTCAAATCATGCAAATTAGAGTCCAAAACCAGAGAAAAAGTGTTTGGAAAAGTAGATACTTTTGAGACGTATCAGGCATCACCAAGTTTAGATGCTTGGGCCTTCCTTGAATATTTATTTGGGGTGCCTTGGGAATCCCAAGCTTAGGGTCTTGCTGCTCCTTATTTCTTCATTCATCGTGATCTCACCCAAAATTTGAAAACTTCAGCACACGAAATTCAATAGAAACTTCGTGAGATCCGTTAGTACAATAATAAAACCAAACACTTTAGGTAACGCTATAAATAGATACTTAATTGTCATTCATAATACCTACTGTATTCTAACTCCGTTGTGACTTATACGCCCCGATACAATCCATAGAATCATTAAAACAAGCACACTATGCAATAAAAACTGAATCTGTCAAAAACAGAATAGTCTGCAAAGATCTATATTGATATCATACTTATGTAACTCGGAAAATTCTGAAAAAAATAGGAGAACCTGGGAAATTTGTATTTTAATACTGTGTAACAATTTCAGAAATTTATCACTTTTATTAAATAGAAAAATTAAAATATTAGCCGTAAAGGTTTCTGTTTCTGTACCGTATCAATTCAACTATCATCCAAATCATCCCAAAGTGTTTACTTGGCACAAAAGCTAATTAAAAGGATAAAACAATCATTACAACATAAATAATAATGTCATCACACAAGAACATAAAATGAAAATTTATAACTAAGATAAATATTGGGTTGCCTCCCAACAAGCGATATTGTTTTATGCCCCTAGCTAGGCATAATACATAGTTTCACGTTTTGTCATCCAATTCCTCAATCAAGCAATAAGACTTCCTAGGTGATTTGGTAAGCATATTCTCAATCATGATACTCCTAGACACAAAGTTGAGGAATTGTTTATCAAGAATACGTTCCTTTGTTTCGTTGATAAATTTAAAGTGAACACTAATCATTTTCAAGTCCTCATTTTCTTTACTAGACGAGCTACCCTTATTTGGCTTAGGAACCTTAGATACATAGACAAAGTTTGCTTTATTAATTGGTGGTTCCTCATTAAGCGTCATAGTTGAAAAAGCGGAGCTCAAATCATGGATAATTTTTTCTATCTTATCGATGCTAGCGGGACTTTGTTCTACTGTATTGGTAATGGGTTCTTTTTCTTTCAATAATTTTAAAATATGTCCAACCATAGAGCCTAATTGAGTTACGTGGTTATGGATCTCCTATCCAATTTTTCAAATTTTTCCATAGTTGGCATTTTGTTTTCAGTAGCATCTACCCTTTGCATAAGGTTTTCCAAGGTTAATGTCATTCCATTGATCATAATATGCGGTGATACCACTAAATTCCCCAGGGCATTAAAAGCATCCAAGGGGTGGCTACTTAAAATGTTTTCTTCGGTAATAGTGTCAAGCACAAATCTATACCAAGTAGTAACACGCAGATAAAATGTACAGAGTAGAGTAGCGGTGGATTGCTTATGAGTAGATATATTGTTAGCATCGCAAATCCTATACCAAGCATCTTTCAAACTCTCTCCTCCCCTTTATTTAAAATTGAACACTTCATTATCGGGGGTAAATGGAACAAGTGAAGTACTAGCCATAGCAATAAGCACACAAGATATTTATGGTATTTTTAATGTTTTGTAAACTGAAAATAAAATTAAGTAAAGAGTAGAACAAGTAAATGATAATGTGTGTGAAGGAACCTTCAGTATGTTTGATAGCTTCTCCGGCAACGGCGCCAGAAATTCCTTCATCTACTTGTAGATGCGTTGGGTTTTTTCCCCCAAGATGAAGGGATGAAGTTGTACAATAATGTAGGTATTTCCCTCAGTTGACAACCAAGGTTTATCGAACCAATAGAAAGCGATGCACACACACGATCAACCGTTTCTGCACACACAAAAGCAAATATTTGCACCCAACACGAGAAAGAGGGTTGTCAAGCCCCTGGTACTCATTAATTACAAGGATTAAATCCTGATAGAGTAGGATAAATAAATACTAAATAAAAGTAAATTAATAACAAAAAATATTTTACGTATTTTTGATATATATAATATGAAGATGCACCCGGGGGCCATAGCCACTAGTAGAAAACAAGGCAACAGTCCCGGTTCCAGAGGGCCTTTAGTCCCGGTTCTACAACCGGGACAAAACGATCGGGACTAATGCCTGTCACTTTTAGTCCCGGTTGGCCTACGAATCGGGACTAAAGGAGCTCCACGTGGTCGCGGTGGGGCGCCCAGGCAGGAGGACCTTTAGTCCCGGTTGGTAACACCGACCGGGACTAAAAGGCAGCCACGCGTCAGCAGCTGCCAGGCGCTGGGGTTTTTTTTTTTGAAAGAAGGGGTTTAGGGGGTTTTGGAGGGTTTAGGGGTTTTCATATTGTGTTTCCCCCTTTTATTTTTGTGTTTACCATTTTTATTTTATGCTTTTCATTCAACTCGACGCTAGCTACTACATATAGAAATGAAAGAACACCATTACACAACATCATCATGATCAATATATAGAGAGAAGAAGTGACCTCTCTTCCTCCGTGCTTAGTCGAACAATGCAACAAGTTTTCGTAAATCTATTCGACGTTATTACATATAATATATACAATATAACATCTCTTACGATCATAATATCTACTCCCTCTGTAAACAAATATAAGAGTGTTTAGGTCACTATTTTAGTGATCTAAATGCTCTTATATTTCTTTACGGAGGAAGTAATTGCCAACATCGCATATCATCTCCCGATGGTATTCTCCATGTTTAGCTATGACATGATCAACAAAGAATCCCGCCAATTCCTCTTGAATTGCTAGTATGTGATCAGTTGGTAAGAGTTCGTCCCGCTTCTGCCAGATCTAATTTAAAGAAGGGGGTCAATATATGAATGAAACTCAACACAATTGATGGTAATAAAATAAAAATGTGAATATTGTTTACGTACTTCAAATTGTTGTAAAGATATGCCCCGGCCCCGCTCAGAGGTCAAGTGGCGAATGAACTCGCAAACGTAGTAGGCACATAAATTAGTCCCGGGTGCCTGCAACAAGCACTTTACGAGAATAGAGTTCAATCAAAATGATAACCAAGCATGATAATGGTATTGAAACTAGCATCAATGAGAGATGCGCGGTACTAGAGTAGTACTTACTTTGGGGTGTACAAATTGCAGCTCCGGTTTCCAGCTGACACCCTTAACCTTTTTGGTGAACTTTTTCCAAACCCTGCCCGGCAAAGAAAATGATTACTTGATATCAGAAAATGAACGAAAGTTGCCGATATGGTGCGCTAATGATTGAACTTACTTATGAAGCATTTGCCTCATGTTCGTCCACTCCTTAGGGTCTTTACGTATCGAGTCCAAGACAGTTACTTTTCCCTCTTCAAGCTGAATGTCTAGCAGAATAAAGTGGAAACTGCGCACGCATAACTCGTTAATTGCACTTAACCTCGAGTAAGCGAAACAGAATGTGCACAAGATAGTAACACTCACTTGAAGTTGTAAGGAAATAGTATTTCCTTTCTGGTTTGTTGTCCAAGTAACGCATTTAGCAAGTTTTTCTCTGTATCGGTGGGAAAATCTTTTAACGTACGTTCATTTATGAAATTTGGGTCAATGAACCCAATGTCATTGATTTGTTGTTGTTTGCATTCGAGGATCTTCAATCTGCATAATATAGTGTGAGGATAATTAATACATGCAATGAACGAGCTGAGCTAGAGACTTAATTACAGAAAAAATACTTACAGACAATAGGAACTGACGATAGTTTTGTCGAGTTCCTTTTGATTGTATAACTGAAATATTTCTTCAAATTCAACGAAAAACACCTGCTCTGCATTGAAGAAGTGCTCATCTTTAATTCCCACGAAGATATTGTCGGTCCCGTCCTCGCAGGCTTTCAAGTACCATTCATGCAATCGTCGCATCATCGTTGGTAGACGGTCGAGCTCCTCACGTGTGACGAGAGGCTTCCCGTTCGCGTATTTTAAGGTTTGTACTACCTCAGCCTTTTCAAACTGTACCGAGTCGGGTAAGTAATCAGCAGCAGTGATAGCAAGACCAGTGGCTGCTTTTTCTGGATCATTAGCGATATCGGTAACCACCTTGAGCGGAGGGCACTATTGCAGTCCTTGTTCGCCGAGCTGGGGAATTGTTTTCCCACTTCTTGAGCCACTGCTACCTAAGCTTCCCGACCGCCTCGCTTGATCATGTGTCTTTTGAATACATCGGTCATAGTTTGATGGTGGTGGAGGCGGTGGTGGTCGCCTAAGGGCCTCCAGAGTTCGCTTCGCTTTCACCGGATCTATTTTCTCCTCTTGAGGTGGGCGTTTCGGTGCAAGCTGACGTTTCACTTCGGCATCCACGATCTCGTCGAGTTCCTCCTCAGACCTCTCGTAGGGTAACTTGGGAAGAGCCTTGAGGCTTGGGCCGTATCTGAATCTACACTGTTTCGTACTGCTGCTAGCCGCCGGAGCAGCGGCGGCTCTCTTCCGATGTTGCCGAGGCGGCGGAGGAGGCGGAGTCCGATGACGCAGCGGAGACAGCTGAGGCGGAGGCGGATTCTGCTGAGGGGTCTCCTCCGTTGGAGTCCGCTGAGGCGGCAGAGACGGCTGACGCGCCGGAGACGACTCAGGCAGCGGAGACGGCTGACGCACCGGAGACGACTCAGGCACCGGGCCCTCCTCCGCCTGATTCTGCTGAGGCGGCGTCCAGTATGGAAGCACGATGTGTTCCTTTCTCCATAGACAGGTAGTCCTTAAGGCATATCGAAGAATAAGCTCCCCTTCACCTATAGCGTACTCAAGCTCTAGCCCATCAAATCCGTCCATTATTTCATCCACCCCGACAATAGCAAAGCCAGCTGGAACCGGAGTGCAATGGAAAGTTGCATCAGGTCGAGGAGGTAAGACATAGTCGACCACCGCCTTCAAGGTCAGGTTATGATATTTCGCCATTAGCACACAATGTTCATTATTCGTGATACCATCCACGGGGTAGCGAGGAGCCGTGCTATCAGGATGAACGAGCTCAGTGGAAGCCACGCTTCTTCTCCGCTGAGATGGTGGGGTAGCATCGTAAGTAGTCTCCAATGAAGGATCTTCGTGCCGCTGAGATGGTTGGCCGGTAGCTCGCTGGCTCTCATGTGCCTCTAGTTTCGCTAATCTTTCATTCATCTTCTGCATTTTGCTTGCTTCCTCTTTCTTCTTTCTCTGTCGGCTTCTGTAACCAGTGCTGTCAGGAAACCCAACCTTCCACGGAACGAAACCTGATGTGCCTCGTGTTCGTCCAGGGTGTTCAGGATTCCCGAGGGCCTTTGACAGCTCGTCATTCTCTCTGTCAGGAATGAACTTCCCTTCCAGCGCTTCCTTGATTGCTTCCTCAAGCTTTGTGATGGGTATTGCAAGTTGAGCTTTCGTCCAGACACACTTCCCTGTTTCTCGGTCCAAAGTTCCCCCAACCCCGAAGAACCAAGTCCTTGCCCGATCTGGCCAGTGCAATGTCGCTGGTTGGATATCTTTAGCAAGCAGGTCTTGCTCAGCTGTCCCACGTAGGTCGGGCTTTGCTGTAGCCACCTGACCCCGTAACATGGTGATACTCCTTCCTTGCGGCATTTTTCTTATTTGTAAGTGACCTGTTCTTAGCCTTCTCCAATTTCTTGTAGGCCACAAATGCGGGCCAGTGATCTTTCATCTTAACATATTGACCTTTGAATTCTGGAGTCTTGTCTTTCTCGACAAACTTCCTGTTCAATACTTTCTTCCAGTTCTTGAATAGTTCTGCAATCTTCTTAAGAGCAAACGCCCTGACCTTTCGCTGTATAACTGGTTTATTCGGATCCTCCTCTGGCGCTAGGCTGAAATTTCTCATCAGATTGGTCCAAAGATCATCTTTCAGTCTATCGTTGACATAAGGAACTTGAGGGTCCTTCTTCTTATTCCAATCTTGGCAGCTGATTGGGACGATGTCCCTAACAATAACTCCGCACTGATGTATAAATTTGTTCTTGGTCCGGTAGGGAGCAATCGGTTGGCCTTCTAGAGAGACTTCTTCAATCGTGAACCTTTCTTCCGCGTCCAACCTTCTCATCGGGCCTCGTCTCCTTACCGAAGTGGAGCTCGATCCGGATGGCTAATTAAAAGAAGAAAGAAGCATTAATATATGTACATACAAAAAAATTAATGCATCTAGTCAGCAGAAGATTAATTAATATATACCTCGCCGGACTTTGAAGCACTTATGGCTCCCTTCTCCATTCGATCACCGGAGCCGTCATGATCTCCTTCGTCCGTAGTTCGATCACCGGAGCCGTCATGATCTCCTTCCTCCTCACCGGAGCTGCCATCCTCTCTTTCCTCACCATCGGTCTCGTTGAGAAATGACAAGCAGTTGAGATCGATATCACCTCCGTCACGGATTATATCCCCCAACAACTCTTCTTTTTCTAAGTCTCTGTCGTCCATAGTTTCTGCAAATATTACAACGTGGCAATATACAACCATGAGAGATGGATTAGTGGCAAACATAGACTTAATCACAACATTTTCTATATACATCAATCCATCTATCTATCCATCTAACATCTCATAAATATTTGATGCAACAAACATAGCATGGCATGGCAGAGACATAGCAAAGACCATGGTGTGGCCGACCATGGCGTGGCCGACGCCGTACAAGGACTCGACCACCCCACCACGCTAACTCCACCGCCGCCGCTCACCAACTCTCGCCGTCTTCTTCCTCCTCCCCTCCCTCCTTCCTCCGCCGCCCCTCTCCGGCCATCCCCTGGCTCCCCCCTCTCGCTCTCTCTCCTCATGCAAAATGCAGCTTTTGAGGGGGATTCTCGTCCCACTGTTAGTGATTGATACTGCCTTACCTCGCACCCTCACCGGCCGGGCTCCCTTGCTCTCGATCTGAATATGTCTAAATCAAAGGCCAAGGGTAAAGGCATTGCCTTGGAGGAACGCGATGTATAAAAACAGATAAGCACCTCTCTTTGTTACATTATTATGATTATTGGAACAAAGTGTCTTCTTTGCACCTATAGGATGCTCCTTGCATTAATTTTCAATATATATACATCCATCCATCCATCTAAACATATCTATCTATCCATCTAACATCTCATACATATTTGATGCAACAAACATAGCATGGCATGGCAGAAACATAGCAAAGACAAAAAGAACTCTAATGCAAAAAAATTGTTCTTTGATTTGCAAAAAGGAGCTATATTGTCCCCAATTCTTTTGACAGTACCCACGGCGTCGGGGGCGATGGCGAGGCGACGGCATCGGGCAGGGCTCGGGGACGGCGTCGGGGGCGGCGACGAGGCGACGGTGTCGGGGGCGAAGGCGAGGCGTTGGGAGGAGGACGGCGTCGGGTGTCGGGGGGATTACCCCCGGGTAGGCTCAAGGAGACGACTCAACATTTTAAAACATCAGGGCGGCCCACGCCCCCTGGTCTGGCCGCTCCGTCCGGCTCCCCCGGTCCGGCTGGCTCCTCGGTCCGGCTGGCTACCCGGTCCGGCTGGCTCCCCTGTCCGGTTGGCTACCCGGCTGGCCGGCTCCTAGGCTGGCCGGCTCCCCGGTCGGCCGGCTGCTCCGAACGACCCCTGTCCGGCTGCTCCAGCCGGACTGCTGCACGAGGTCAACCACGGCGTCCCATCGGACGCGACGCCAAGACACTATAGCCTGCATCACGCGTCACCTCACTGCACCCCAATAGTGGTGCACTATTGACTGCATCATGCGTCACCTCGCATGTCATCTCCAATAGCGGTGTACTATTGCCTACATCACTTGTCACCTCCAATAGTGTATAGTTGGTCATGTGGGCCACCCCTTGTCCCCTAGGCCTCCCTATATAAGAGGCACCAAGGGAGCTCACTCAGGCCAAGCTCTCGGGGCTCTCTCTCATTCCCTCATTCTCACACCCACGCATGAGGCAAGAAGCCCATGGCTCTCCTCTCCCACACAGCTCCAGGAACAACTCTGTACTGCTATACACCTCATATACAGACATGCAGGAGTAGGGGTATTATCTCTCCGGAGAGCCCCGAACCTGGGTAAACCACCGCGTGTTGTTGCCCTATCCCGTCCCGGAGATTCCACGACAGCCTTGCTCTCACCTCTTAAGCCATCCCATGGCATCTGCCGTCCTTGCGGCACCCCCCGTGAGAAAACGACGACAGTTGGCGCCCACCGTGGGGCTAGCTGCTGCTGGAACCGCGGTCCGGGCGGGACCCTCTTTGTCATCATCACCGCGACGTCTCCGTCGTCTCTCCGGCGACACTCGGGGGCTCGACACCAACATGCCCATGGGGCTGCCGCACGGGACGGTGCGTACCCGTCGTCGGCCTCGTCCGCACTCCGTCATCGCTCCAACAACGCTGCTGCGGGTCGGCTCCTCCGCCCCCGGTGCCGCCCCGTCCATACGATCGCGCGCCGCAAGCAGACCCTGCTGCGACCGCCGGCGTCGGCCCCGCCACGCCTGCGACACCGCGGGTTGCCCCGACCTCGTCCATGCGCTGGCCCGCCCGTGGCCGCGCCCCGGGTGCGCCCGCACGCCGGCGCTCCCCCGCTCCATCGGCCCCCGCGGACGCACGTGCGCGTCGCTGCGGGCCGCGACGCCTCGCTCCTCCCTGCGCCGGCCGGCGCGTGCGCGAGCTCTCTTCAACGCGGCCGCACGGGGCAGGATGTACGCCTCGTTCCGACCTTCTCCTCAACGACGGGCAGGATGCACGGCTCCCCCATCATCCGCATCAACATGCCCGGGCAGAACCTCCTCCGCACCGCCACGCCGCTGCGACGGCAGCGGCCCCGCTGCCCTGCTGCGCTTGCGGCGCCCTCGGCCTCCGCGGCTCCGCAGCCGGCCCTGCGTCCGCCCTGCTCCGGCCCGTCTCCGCGGTGACACGCGGTCCCGCCTCCGCCCGGCCTCCCGTACCGCGCACGCGTAAAGGGGGACGCGAGGTCCGGTGGCACCCAGATGGCCGCCGCCTCTTCCTTTGCCGGCTCCGCGCTGGTCCGGCTGCGTCGACCGACCGGCTCCGCGCAGCCCGCCCGCGCCTCCGCCTCCTCCACTCGCCTTCGAATCCAGCGCCCAGGGCCTCCTCCGCGTCATCGGCTGGCCACCAGCGACGCGACGCCCCCGCTAGGTCGGGGCCGTCTCCGCCTCCGGCGGCGACAACCCCGCCGCCCCACTGGCGCCTTGCTCTGCACCGGCTCCCACTGGACTCCCTCGCAGGCCGATGGCCGCTGCCGCGCCCCGCAGTCGGCTGCCGCCTCCGCGCGCCGGCCCCCGCCTCGCCGCTCCAGCCTGCGGCTCCGGGTCGCCACCCCGTCCGGCTGCCGCCTCCCTTGCAGGCCGGCTGCCGCTACCGCGCCCCGTCCGGCTGCCGCCTCCGCGCGCCAGCCCCCGCCTGCGCTCCACGTGCCGGCCCCGCCTCGCCGCTCCGGCCCGCGGCGCCGGGTCGCCACCCCATCCGGCTGCCGCCTCCCTCGCAGGCCGGCTGCCGCTGCCGCGCCCCGTCCGGCTGCCGCCTCCGCGCGCCGGCCCCCGCCGGTGCTCCACGTGCCGGCCCCGCCTCGCCGCTCCGGCCCGCGGCGCCGGGTCGCCACCCCGTCCGGCTGCCGCCTCCCCCGCAGGCCGGCTGTCGCTGCCGCGCCCCGTCCGGCTGCCGCCTCCGCGCGCCGGCCCCCGCCCGTGCTCCACGTGCCGGCCCCGCCTCGCCGCTCCGGCCCGCGGCGCCGGGTCGCCACCCCGTCCGGCTGCCGCCTCCCCCGCAGGCCGGCTGCCACTGCCGCGCCCCGTCCGGCTGCCGCCTCCGCGCGCCGGCCCCCGCCCGCGCTCCACGTGCCGGCCCCGCCTCGCCGCTCCGGCCCGCGGCGCCGGATCGCCACCCCGTCGGGCTGCCGCCTCCCCCGTAGGCCGGCTGCCGCTGCCGCGCCCCGTCCAATGCCGCCTCCGCGCGCCGGCCCCCGCCCGCGCTCCACGTGCCGGCCCCGACTCGCCGCTCCGGCCCGCGACGCCGGGTCGCTACCCCAGCCGGCTGCCGCTGCCGCGCCCCGTCCAGCTGCCGCCTCCGCGCGCCGGCCCCCGCCCGCGCTCCACGTGCCGGCCCCGCCTCGCCGCTCCGGCCCGCGACGCCGGGTCGCTACCCCGGCCGGCTGCCGCTGCCGCGCACCGTCCGGCTGCCGCCTCCGCGCGCCGGCCCCTGCCTGCGCTCCACGTGCCGGCCCCGCCTCCCCGCTCCGGCCCGCGACGCCGGGTTGCCACCCCGTTCGGCTAACGCCCCTCGCGCCCCGCCTGCCGGCTCCCTTGTCGCGCGTCGTGGCCGGTTGCGCCGCGTTCCGCTGCCGGCCGACTCCGGCTCGCCTTCGCCGCCGGCTCAGCGCCAGCGCCGGCTGCGCCCTGCGCATCTCCCGGCCGGCTGCCGCAAAAGGACAAAGAAAGAAAGAAGTGTGGGCCGACTACCCAGCCGGCTAATAAGAAGAAGTGGATAGCCGCCAAAAAAAAACTGAGCCCCGTGTCCGCTCGGTCGGCTACCCGCCCGTCTGTGTCGACGGCTGGCCTGCCCGCCGGCCTCGACACTGGCCCGGTCGCCCGTTCGCCCCAACGTCCGGCTCGGCCGGCCGTCCGCTTCGACACCCGGCCGGTCGGCCCGGCCTGCTGGCTCACCCATCGATCGCCGAAGGATCGACGGCCACACCCAGCGGGTGCGCCGACACGCCGGTGCGCTCCGCTCGGAGAAAAGCCGCGTCGGCTGTCATCGACAACATCCGGCGGACCCCGCCTCCGCCCTCGGCAGCGCCTCGCGCTCAACAGCCGGCGGACCCCGCGTCCGCCCTCGGCAGCGCCTCGCACCCAATAGCCGGTGGACCCCGCGTCCGCCCTCGGCAGCGCCCCGCACGCAACAGCCGGCGGACCCCGCGTCCGCCCTCGGCAGCGCCTCGCGCCCAATAGCCGGCGGACCCCGCGTCCGCCCTCGGCAGCGCCTCGCGCCCAACAGTCGGCGGACACCGCGTCCGCCCTCGGCAGCGCCTCGCGCCCAACAGCCGGCGGACCCCGCGTCCGCCCTCGGCAGCGCCTCGTGCGCAACAGCCGGCGGACCCCGCGTCCGCCCTCGGCAGCGCGTCGCGCCCAACAGCTGGCGGACCCCGCGTCCGCCCTCGGCAGCGCCTCGCGCCCAACAGCCAGCGGACCCCGCGTCCGCCCTCGGCAGCGCCTCGCGCTCAAACAGCTGGCGGACTCCGCGTCTGCCCCCTGCAGGGCCCCGCGCCCACTGGCCCGTGGACCCCGCGTCCGCACCTGGCAGGGCCCCGCGCCCATCGGACGTCGGACCCCGCGTCCGCACCCGGCGTCCCGAACGCCATTGTCTGCTTCAGCAACAGCAAAGACCCTCCGCCCGACTCTTCGAGTCGCCCGGAGGCCCGGACCCAGCGGGTGCGCTGGCGTGCCCCCGCTGGAAACAGCCAGCCGGCAGGGCTCCGCGCCCATCAGTCGGCGAACTCCGCGTCCGCGCCCGACAACCTCGACGCAACCATCTGCCTCAGCAAGGATTCCGCGTCCGCATCCGCTAGTGGCTCGCAACTATCAGCCGACGGACTCCGCGTCTACAACCGGCAGCGCCTCGCGACCATGAGCCGGCGGACTCCAAGTCCACGCCCAGCAGCGCCTCGCGCGCATTAGCCGGACCACGTCGGCTGCAAGCCGCGCTGGCCGACATCGACAAAAACCGCCTCGCCGGCACCAAAAAGAAATGTGAGATCTCCACCCGCATATCATTGCAGCGTACACACAAACGGATACCCCGAGCGATCCTCGGGGATCATCCCCGCATTTGTTTCAACTACTTTATTATTCGCCCCGGCGTGAGCTAGTCTCTGCCCAGGGCTGGCCGTTTGGCCCGATACATTCGTTCCCACGAGACGGCTTAGTAGTGTGTACGGTACCAAAGGCCCACTCTTTGTCTCAGCTACAGACCGCACCACGGCTGTCCGGCTAGCGAGAGCAAAAGCTGGAGGTCACCACACGCGAAAAACGGCTTGGGCGACACGATCGTTTCATTTGCGAGTATCTGCTCGGTCAAGTCTGCTCCCAGAGTCCGACTACTGTACGCTCCATTCCGCGGCCCACTCTTCGCCTCAGCCACAGACCGGCTCCCGGTTGTCCGGCTGGCAAGAGCAAAAGCCAAAGAGCAGAGGGCACATGAAAAAGATTGAAGGGGGCTCGGACGAAACCGAGTCGGCACCCTCTGCACAAAACTTGCACTACCAAAATCAAATGATTGATATATCTGCGCCGACTAAACCTTGTCTTCTGCACGATCACTCCCATGAGGAACCTCCTCGCTTGGAGGCTCGGAGGCTACTCCCGGCAGGGCTCCACGCCCATCAGCCGGCGGACCCTGCTTCCACGCCCGGCAGCGCCTCGCTCTCGACAGCCGGTGGACCCCGCGTCCGCCTTCGGCAGGGCTCCGCGCCCATCAGCCGGCGGACCCTGCGTCCGCGCCCGGCAGCGCCTCGCGCTCGACAGCCGGTGGACCCCGCGTCCGCCTTCGGCAGGGCTCCGCGCCCATCAGCCGGCGGACCCTGCGTCCGCGCCCGGCAGCGCCTCGCGCTCGACAGCCCGTGGACCCCGCGTCCGCATTCGGCAGGGCTCCGCGCCCATGAGCCGGCGGACCCTGCGTCCGCGCCCGGCAGCGCCTCGCGCTCGACAGCCGGTGGACCCCGCGTCCGCCTTCGGCAGGGCTCCGCGCCCATCAGCTGGCGGACCCCGCGTCTGCGCCTGGCAGCGCCTCGCGCTCGACAGCCGGCGGACCCCGCGTCCGCCTTCGGCAGGGCTCCGTGCCCCTCAGCCGGCGGACCCCGCGTCCGCGCCCGGCAGCGCCTCGCGCCCATCAGCCGGCGGACCCCACGTCCGCGCCCGGCAGCGCCTCGCGCTCGACAGCCGGCGGACCCCGCGTCCGCCTTCGGCAGGTCTCCGTGCCCATCAGCCGGCGGACCCCGCGTCCGCGCCCGGCAGCGCCTCGCGCCCGTCAGCCTGCGGACCCCGCGTCCGCGCCCGGCAGCGCCTCGCGCCCATCAGCCGGCGGACCCCACGTCCACGCCCGGCAGCGCCTCGTGCTAGACAGCCGGCGGACCCCGCGTCCGCCTTCGGCAGGGCTCCGCGCCCATCAGCCGGCGGACCCCGCGTCCGCGCCCGGCAGCGCCTCGCGCTCGACAGCCGGCGGACCCCGCGTCCGCCCCCGGCTGGTCTCCGCGCCCACCAGCCGGCGGACCCTGCGTCCGCCCCCGGCTGGGCTCCGCGCCCATCAGCCAGCGGACACCGCGTCCGCGCCCGGCATCCCTGATGCCGCCGTCCGCTTCTGCAATAGCAAAGACCCTCCGCCCGACTCTTCGAGTCGCCCGGAGGCTCGGAGGCTACACCCAGCGGGTGCGCTGGCGCGCCCCCGCTCGAAATAGCCAGCCGGTGTACTCCGCGTCCGCGCCAGGCAGGGCCCCGCGCCCGTCAGTTGGCGGACCCCGCGTCCACGCCCGACGTCCCCGACGCCACCGTCTGCTTCAGCAACAGCAAAGACCCTTCGCCCGACTCTTCAAGTCGCCTCGAGGCTCGGAGGCTACACCCAGCGGGTGCGCTGGCGCGCCCCCGCTGGTAGCAAGCCATGTCGTCCCCGGCCCGCGATCGACCGTCATCAACAACGTTTGCAACAACAACAACAACGGCGAAAACCCTCCGCCCGACTCCCCAAGTCGCCCGGAGGCTCGGAGGCTACTGTCGGGGGGATTACCCCCGGGTAGGCTCAAGGAGACGACTCAACATTTTAAAACATCGGGGCGGCCCACGCCCCCTGGTCTGGCCGCTCCGTCCGGCTCCCCCGGTCTGGATGGCTCCTCGGTCCGGCTGGCTACCCGGTCCGGCTGGCTCCCCGGTCCGGCTGGCTACCCGGCTGGCCGGCTCCCCGGTCGGCCGGCTGCTCCGACCGACCCCTGTCCGGCTGCTCCAGCCGGACTGCTGCACGAGGTCAACCACGGTGTCCCATCGGACGCGACGCCAAGACACTATAGCCTGCATCACGCGTCACCTCACTGCACCCCAATAGTGGTGCACTATTGACTGCATCATGCGTCACCTTGCATGTCATCTCCAATAGTGGTGTACTATTGCCTACATCACTTGTCACCTCCAATAGTGTATAGTTGGTCATGTGGGCCACCCCTTGTCCCCTGGGCCTCCCTATATAAGAGGCACCAGGGGAGCTCACTCAGGCCAAGCTCTCGGGGCTCTCTCTCATTCCCTCATTCTCACACCCATGCATGAGGCAATAAGCCCATGGCTCTCCTCTCCCACACAGCTCCAGGAGCAACTCTGTACAGCTATACACCTCATATACAGACATGCAGGAGTAGGGGTATTATCTCTCCGGAGAGCCCCGAACCTGGGTAAACCACCGCGTGTTGTTGCCCTATCCCGTCCCGGATCTTCCACGGCAGCCTTGCTCTCACCTCTTAAGCCATCCCATGGCATCAGCCGTCCTTGCGGCACCCCCCGTGAGAAAACGACGACATCGGGGGCGATGGCGAGGCGACGGCGTCGGGGGCGGCGACGAGGCGACGGCGTCGGGGGCGACGGCGAGGCGTCGGGAGGAGGACGGCGTCGGGGGCGACGGCGAGGCGACGGCATCGGGCAAGGCTCGGGGACGGCGTCGGGGGCGGCGACGAGGCGACGGCGTCGGGATCGACGGCGAGGCGTCGGAGGCGACGTCGTTGGGCAGGGCTCGGGGACGGCGTCGGGGGCGGCGACGAGGAGCAGGTTCGGGGAGGAGTGCGAGGAGGTCCGACGACGAGGACGGCGGGGAGGTCCGGCGACGAGGAGCGGGCTCGGGGATGGCTCGGAGGCGACGGCGAGCTCGGGCAGCCTGGCGGCGTCGATGTCATCGTCGGCGTCGGGGGCGGAACTGCAGATGTGTTTTGGCAAATTTTCCCAACTCCCGCTTATATACAGAGACCTTTAGTCCCGGTTGGTGGCTGCAACCGAGACTAATGCCACCCTTTAGTCCCCGTTGGTGCCACCAACCGGGAGACCTTTAGTCCCGGTTGGTGGCATCAACCGGGACTAAAGGGCTGTGCTTCCCGTACCAAAAGTTTAGTCCCACCTCGCTAGTCGAGAGGGGCTCGGAGTGGTTTATAAGCGCTGCTGCCGCTGCCCTCTCGAGCTCCTCTCTAATGCAGGCAGTACATGCCTATTTGAAGCCCTGTTGGGCCTGCTAGCACTGCGGGCCTGCATCCTGGCCCATTTGTAGGGTTTCTAGTCGTATGCAGGCCGTCGTGCCTAGTAGGCGGGCCGTTTTTTTGCATATATTATGATTTTTAATGTTATTTTTTGCATATGTTATTTTTAGTTATATAATTTTAGTTGCATAAATTTTATATAATTTTAGTTGCATAAGTTTTATTTTTTATTGATTCTTTTTAGTTGATTCCTTTTGCTATTAGAGTTTTATAAAAGCTTTTTAGTTTCTATTAAAGCTTGTAACAAAATATACTTTATGAAAATTCATTTTACTATTAAAGTTTTAACAAATGAATATTTTATAATTTTAGTTAATATTTTTTTTTCTTTTTGCTAATGAAGAATATTATATTTAATTCATTCTCTTTAGTTCATTCTTTGTGCTATTACAGTTTTATAAAAGACTTTTTCTGCATTTTTTAAACATATTTTAACTCAGGACTTTTTCTGCATTCAATATGCACCATTCAAAGCCACATCATCACTTTTCAACCCTTTTCTTACTTCATTTGCTATTTTTCATGCATTTCATGATTTATTTTGAGCTAAGATGACCCTGAAATTGAAAAGCACATCAAATGAACTCTGAAATGGTTGAAAATTGGCATGGTATCATAATTTCACCCACGTAGCATGTGCTAAAAAGTTGAGAGGGTTACGGGAAAAACTGGATGCACTTCGTGTACAAACTGGACAATCTCCTTCGAAGTATCAGGGTTTCGGACGAAAACTCATCTATTACAAAGGGATTTCATTTTTTAAAACATATTTTAACTCAAGACCTTTTCTGCATTCAATATGCACCATTCAAAGCCACATCATCACTTTTCAACCCTTTTCTGACTTCATTTGCTATTTTTCATGCATTTCATGATTTATTTTGAGCTAAGATGACCCTGAAATTGAAAAGCACTGCAAATGAACTCTGAAATGGTTGAAAATTGGCATGGTATCATAATTTCACCCACGTAGCATGTGCTAAAAAGTTGAGAGGGTTACGGGAAAAACTAGATGCACTTCGTGTACAAACTGGACAATCTCCTTCGAAGTATCAGGGTTTCGGACGAAAACTCGTCTATTACAAAGGGATTTCATTTTTTAAAACATATTTTAACTCAAGAATTTTTCTGCATTCAATATGCACCATTGAAAGCCACATCATCACTTTTCAACCCTTTTCTGACTTCATTTGCTATTTTTCATGCATTTCATGATTTATTTTGAGCTAAGATGACCCTGAAATTGAAAAGCACTGCAAATGAACTCTGAAATGGTTGAAAATTGGCATGGTATCATAATTTCACCCACGTAGCATGTGCGAAAAAGTTTAGAGGGTTACGGGAAAAACTGGATGCACTTCGTGTACAAACTGGACAATCTCCTTCGAAGTATCAGGGTTTCGGACGAAAACTCGTCTATTACAAAGGGATTTCATTTTTTAAACATATTTTAACTTAAGACTTTTTCTGCATTCAATATGCAGCATTCAAAGCCACATCATCACTTTTCAACCCTTTTCTGACTTCATTTGCTATTTTTCATGCATTTCATGATTTATTTTGAGCTAAGATGACCCTGAAATTGAAAAGCACTGCAAATGAACTCTGAAATGGTTGAAAACTGGCATGGTATCATAATTTCACCCACGTAGCATGTGCTAAAAATTTGAGAGGGTTACGGGAAAAACTGGATGCACTTTGTGTACAAACTGGAAAATCTCCTTCGAAGTATCAGGGTTTCGGACGAAAACTCGTCTATTACAAAGGGATTTCATTTTTTTAAACATATTTTGACTCAAGACTTTTTCTGCATTCAATATGCACCATTCAAAGCCACATCATCACTTTTCAACCCTTTTCTGACTTCATTTGCTATTTTTCATGCATTTCATGATTTATTTTTAGCTAAGATGACCCTGAAATTGAAAAGCACTGCAAATGAACTCTGAAATGGTTGAAAATTGGCATGGTATCATAATTTCACCCACGTAGCATGTGCTAAAAAGTTGAGAGGGTTACGGGAAAAACTGGATGCACTTCGTGTACAAACTGGACAATCTCCTTCGAAGTATCAGGGTTTCGGACGAAAACTCGTCTATTACAAAGGGATTTCATTTTTTAAACATATTTTAACTCAAGACCTTTTCTGCATTCAATATGCACCATTCAAAGCCACATTATCACTTTTCAACCCTTTTCTGACTTCATTTGCTATTTTTCATGCATTTCATGATTTATTTTGAGCTAAGATGACCCTGAAATTGAAAAGCACTGCAAATGAACTCTGAAATGGTTGAAAATTGGCATGGTATCATAATTTCACCCACGTAGCATGTGCTAATGTATCAAAAACCATTACAGAACATCATGAATAGGGAAGTGACCAAATTAATACAAGTTCATCATCAAATTAAAACCAAAATACAGTAATGATCAAAAGTTATAGAGGAAAAAATAAATACATAAAGTTCATACATAGTTCTCATAGAACAACATATAGATCTCTGGAGCATCTAATTAAAACATAAATTGAAACTAACATACAACTATGTAAAACATTTAAATACAACAACAAATGCGATCATAATCGCAACTAAGGTAGCAATTGATCCAACAGCATAATGATACCAAGCATCATTATCAATGGCATATTTTCTTATCATTCTAATCTTCAAGCGCATTGCATCCATCTTGATCTTGTGGTCATGGACGACATCGGCAACATGCAACTCCAATTTCATCTTCTCCTCCTCAATTCTTTTCAATTTTTCTTTCAAATCCTTGTTTTCTTTTTCAACTACATTTAACCTCTCGACAAGAGGGTCGGTTGGAATTTCCGGTTCACATACCTCCTAGAATAAACACATCTATGTCACGTTGGTCGGCATAATTGTCATAAACACTAAATGAAACAAATAGTTATAAAAGATAATATACCACATCCGAATCATAGACCGGACGAGGGCCGACGTGGGCGGATACCATAACCATGGACCTATATAATAACAAACAATAATAAAAGTAAGAAATGTATAAAATTATCTATGTAAATCATACAAATAAGAACTTTTTTCTTTTAAAAAGAAGATAAGAACAAGAGTCTCACCACGGTGGTGCCGGCGATGAGATCGGCGCGGGCGATCGACGACGGTGAGGACGGGGATGGGACGTGACGGACCGCCAAACCTAGACAAATCTTGAGGAAAATGGAGCTTGGAGGTCGAGCTTGGAGAGGAGAAAGCTTAAGCATGGCTCTGGCATTTCATCGAACACCTCGTGTGCATAGGAGGTGAGAGCAGAGCAGCACACACCTCACACGCGCCGGCTGGCCAAAAAAACAGAGTGAGCGTGCAGGGGCAAGCATATATAGGCATATCTTTAGTCCCGGTTCCAGCCACCAACCGGGACTAAAGGGGCTCGGCCAGGAGCGAGGCCCTTTAGTCCCGGCTCGTGTCTGGAACCGGGACTAAAGGGGTCATACGAACCGGGACTGGTTCCTTCCGAGGCCCGGCCGGCGCCCTGGCCTCATGAACCGGGACTGATGCACCCATTAGTCCCGGTTCGTAACAAGACCGGGACTAATGCATTATTCTGGCCCGTTTCAAAGCCCTGTTTTCTACTAGTGAGCGTTCACTAGAAGCATATCTACCATGAATATAGTAGCGGTGGGTGCACAAATTACTATTGGGAAATTGATAGAAAAGTAAATAATTATGCAATCATTCATGGCATGATCTATATATAGGCATTACGTTTGTGACAAGTAGACCGAAACGATTCTGCATCTACTACTATTATTACTCCACCAATCGACCGCTATCCAACATGTATACATGGTATTAAGTTCATTACAAATAGACTAATTTTTTTAAGCAAGATGAAGTAATATAGACAAAGTAAGACAAGCAATATGTCCCCCCGTCATTTTATCCTTAGTAGCAAAAATACAAATACGTGCCTCGCTACCCCTTCTGCCATGAGGTGAGGACACACAAGATTGAACCTACTACCACTAGTAGAAAACGGGCCATCGGTCCCGGTTCTAGAGGCCCTTTAGTCCCGGTTCTGCAACCGGGACTAAACGATCGAGACTAATGCCCTCCACTTTTAGTCCCGGCCGGGTTACGAACCGGGCCTAAAGGTGCTCCACGTGGCCGCTGCGGGGCGCCGAGGCAGGAGGACCTTTAGTCTCGGTTCGTGACACGAACCGGAACAAAAAGGTAGCCACGCGTCAGCACGTGCCAGGCGCTGGTTTTTTTTTGGAAGGATGGGTTATGGGTTTTGGAGGGTTTATAGGGGTTTCATATTGTGTTTCCCCTTTTCTTTTTGTGTTTACTCTTCAATTCTTTTACATTTAGGGTTTCATTTTTATTTTTTATTTTCCATTCAACTCGATGCTAGCTACTACATATAGCAATGAAGGAACCATTAATTACACAACATCGTCATGAACATATGTAGAGAGAAGTGTGACCTCTCTTTCTCCGTGCTTGGTCTAACAACAAGTTTTCGTATATCTATTCAACGCTACTACATATAGTACACGATCATGCATATATACAATATAACATCTCTTACGATATCTAATATCTAATTACCAAAATCGCATTGCATATCCAGATGGTATTCTCCGTCTTCAGGTATGACATGCTCAACAAAGAATCCCGCCAATTCCTCTTGAATTGCTCGTATGCGATCAGTTGGTAGGAGTTCGTCCCGCTTCCGCCAGATCTAATTTAAAGAAGGGGCTCAATATATATATATATATATATATATATATATATATATATATATACCGGTCTATTCTGCTAATATTAGCAGAATAGTTATTCTGCTAACACTTTCGAACTGCACGCTCAACGGAAGTGCACGTCATTGTTTGAAGCAACAGAACTGCAGAACTGATGCGAGTGCACTTCTCGTCTGTTTTGAATGCTCCACGAGGTCATCTTTAACTTTGAATCGGACTCGGTCATGTAGCGGACTGGACCGTCCGAGTGTTGTAGCGTCTCTGCAGGCCGTATACTATCTCAGATGATAATGACCTTAAAAGCAAAGTTGACCGATCGACGTTACGAACAACTTTCATGTTGAACACTTTTCCATCCGAGGCCATCTAGATGACCATATAGGCCAATCTTTACCTTCTGGTTGAATCACTCGGATTTGGAGTCCTCCCGTCGGTCGAGTGAAATTTCTCACTCGGGCAGCAATTTTCCACTCGGAATTTTCCACTCGGAGGAAACTTTTCACTCGGACGGTAACTTTTCACTCTGATTCCTTGACCGAAGTGTCACTCGGACGGTAACCTTTCACTCAGCCGGCAACTTTTCACTCGGATGGCAAACTTTCACTCGGATGACAATATTCCACTCGGAAGGATTTCACTCGGATGGCAATATTCCACTCGGATGGATTTCACTCGGATGTTAATATTCCACTCGGAAGGATTTCACTTAGATGGCAATATTCCACTCGGGTGGCAATATTTTCACTCGGATGACAGTTTTTCACTTGGTTTAACCCGGAGCAAACTTCACTCGGATTGCCAAACAAATGTTCTAGTCGGTCTTCATGTCACTTGGACTCCCCGACTAAAGTTTCACTCGGACGGAAACTTTTCACTCGGTCATCAAGCCTTCACTCGGATAGCTATATTTTCACTCGGATGGTAAGCTTTTCACTCGGATTTCCCGAATGAAAACATAGCCTGATCTTGTTTCGCCTCTGCAGGTTGCATACGACCTCGGATTGAGATGATTTATATATCAAAATCAATTATCTCGATGAGACGAAGACAATTCATGTAGAGCATTCCTTCATCCGAGGTCGTCTTGGAAGCGTAATCAGCCAAATATCACTCGGAACACCCATCTTGACACTTCGAGAGTAGTTTTGGCCCTTGATATGACGTCGGATGGTGATGGCCTAAATATCAAAGTTGTTCCACTCGGTAATGCAAAACTTTCTTATGTTAAAAACCTTTTCATTTGAGGCCATCTTTATTGCATTTTGTATCGTGCCAAAATCGGGTGTCAACAGAGTGGATAATGGTTGAGACCCGTCGGACCCAATGATGGGCCGACTCATCCTCCCGCTACACACAATGATCCAAATCCACGATTGTCATGGGCTGCTTGCACGTTCCTTGAATTTTTTTGATGAATTTCGCCTTCAACTCGGCCCAGGAATTAATGGTATTGGGTGGCAAACCCTTCAACCACGTGCGGGCCAGCCCTTCCAGCATCATGATAAAATACTTGGCGCAGACTGCATCACTGACGTCTAACACCTCCATGGCTAGCTCGTAACTCTCGATCCAAGCTTCCGGAGGCAGATCGGCAGTATAATTTGGCACCTTACGGGGACCCTTGAAGTCCTTCGGTAGGCGTTCGTTTCATAAAGCCGGCACTAAGCACGGCACTCCCACAGCCCTGGAGGTTACTCCGGCTCCAACTGAGACAGAAGGTGCTACTGTGGGCTCTTGATAAGCCGCCGCAGCTACCGCCGCTGCCGCCTCTCGCTGCGCTCTCGCACGGTCAACCAGTGCCTGGGCATCAACAGCAGGCGGACCATCCCGCGCCGGGTTCCGACGTCGCTCACTGCTAGAAATCGCAGGCGACTCTATACGCCGACTGTAACTGCGGCTTGAGATAGGGGTCGAGTGCACGCGGCTCCGTCTGTAAGCATACTTCTCCTGCTGCGCCACCGCCATCTGCAAATATCCAATAGCGTTCCGCACTTCTTCCGCAAAAGGCGTTCCATCCGGGATGGGGAGCGTGCCAAGCCTGACTGCCGCTTCCACCATGTTCTCCGCCGGGTTAGAAAAATGACCGGGCGGTGTTGGAAAATGCTGCAGCGGGGTCTGATTCCTGCTGGGCGGGTCTGGCTGCCTATGCTGAACCGCCGCCCTACTCCCAGGTATTTCCGCCGTCCGGGTTATGGTCAGAGGTGCATTATGTCCTGTCCTTGGAGTGTTAAAAAGATTCCTGGCCTCATACTGATCCGACAGACGGGACTGATGCCTCATCCGATGGACTGCATCTGCGGTCCGTTGCTCCAGGTCAAGGCGAAAAGCTTCCGCCCTAAGGCGCTCCGACTCAGCATCCATCTGAGCTTTCATGGCATTGATTTCCTCTTGGACTCCGGCCATCTGGTCCTTCAACCTCGCGATCTCCGTGTTACGGGCTGCTTGGTTTTCGGCCGTGACCTCGGTTCCCATCAGAGTCGTAAGTTCATTCATCAGATCCAGCCAAACTTGAGCCGGCGGCCTGCCTGCTCCAGACCCGGTCGCACCAGCGGCCGTGCTACCAGGGGCGGGTGCCGACCCTGCCATGAAGACAGCGGCTCGGTTCGGTGGCTCATAGTATTCCGGGTCAGGGTAGCCCTCGAAGTAGCCCCCAAGCCCGCCATTGTGAAGCTGGTAGATTGATTCCGCCTCTCCGCTCGAGGATCCATCCTCTGAGCAGATGAGGGTTTCCTCCCGCGACATGGAGCCTTCAAGTTCCGCGCCTTGGGTAAAGCCGACGAAGAAAACTTCCGGCCCGGGTTAACCCGGACGGGTTGCGCGCGCCGGGCTGGCTCGACGAGGTCGGTGCAGATGTCCGGCCCGAGCGTAGATCCGCCGATCTTGCCAATGAAGACGTGAATTCCGCTGAAGGGGACCCGGTGCCCGTACTCGATTGAGTCGGCCTCGGGGCCCCAGCCAGCGTCGTCGATGTAGAGCTTGCCGTGGCGACTCTTGGTCATCCTGCCGACAGCATATCCCGCGATCCCTGTGAGAGAGCCCTACGAGAATTCCACACCACCGAGCGTCAGCCCCACGGTGGGCGCCAACTGTCGTGGTTTTGTCACGGCAGATGTCCTAGGGAAAGGACTTAGGTTTGAGGCCATCGCTAAGGCGGTGAACTCGAAGGGGTTGATCGGAATCGAGAGACAAGGGTTACCCAGGTTCGGCCCCTCGGAAAGAGGTAAAAGCCTACGTCCTGCTTTATGTTTGTATTGATTGGATATCGATTACAAGGGAGCGAGTTCGCTTGACCTAGCTATCGATGGGTTGTTTCGTGGCCTAAGCCGCCCAGGTGACTCGCCTTTATATACACAGGCCGAGGCCCTGGGCTTACAAGAGTCCGGGCCGGGTTATACTTGATAACCGACCTCACCTCTAACTACACATGCCTTGTCTAACAAGCCGCTACCGGCGGCTTACGCCACTGGATTACATATTGTCTTCTGGCTTTGGGCCTCCAGGCCCACTGAGCAGGCTTCTTCCAAACCTTCATTGCTAAGCTGCCAACCTCATGACCCAGCCCCACCTGGGTGGGTCTCACCACGGGGTTATATCCCCAACATTAGGCCCCAGATTGATTTGAACCGGTTCATGTCAATCATCTTCTGGTTGGCGACTTGCATTCTCTGATAGGTCTTCATAACCCGCCAAAAATGGGCGGCGTCGTCTTTGACAAATCTTCATGACCCTTCGTGACGTCATCAGGAAAATCAAGAAAGATTCCCCTGACGTCAGAGCGGATCTTTCTCCATTAATATGACCAGCCCGAGAATCGAGGCACTTTCTTAGTCAATCATCATCGTGTCTTCTCGATTCCCGCACCGGACCGTTGTTGTTCCATCACATCCTCATAAATAGGCACAGGGGGCCCCATTACTTTCACTTTCCCCGCTGCTGCCTCCTTCTTCTTCCTCCAGACGCCCGTGCCGCCGAAGCTCGCCGCGCCGTCCGAACCTCACTGTCTTCTTCAACACCGGCCGCTGCATCAGCCTGATCACGTCCAGAGCATTCCCACGTTCGTCTGCATCCTCTAGGTCCCATCTTCACCCCTTGTTGGATATGCACTAGCTTTTTTAGATCCCCCCGAGTTCATCGGGTTTTGCTTCGTGTTCATCGCGGCTCCTCGGAACATTCTTTGTAGATCAGATGAAAAACACTCCTTTAGGCCTTATAACGTTGCCCAAATCATGCGGTCATCCACTTAACAGGCACGACGTGCTCATTGTAAACTGCGGGCTCATTTTAATCTACGTAGAGGTTGCCTGTTCTTCCACTGGCTTTCTAGGTTTAAGAATATTTTTCTTTTTCCCTCGCCCGTAGATCTTCAAACAATTGTTGTAGCTGTTGGAATCTGTTTCTCCACACTTAACAATTTTTTCAATTTTCACTGGCAAACTTGACCCGCCGTTGTACTGCCGGCTCACATTGTCATATTGTGGCCTGCTTCGGCAGCTCATAACTTTATATTAACCCGCCAGATACTGTCACCATTTTTAGAATCAAACTGCCTCGGTCATAATACATTTTTAACCCGCCATATATTTATGCCCTTCCGCAGTCCTTTAAGCCGCCGCCATGTCTAAAGTCCCATCTACTTGCAACTGGGTGAGGTCTGGGGTAACCTAAGAATCACTCAAAGTGTTTATCACCATGGGAGTTCTGCCGGCTCAGGATGTCATCCACTGGCGGGTTCCGGGTAATGAAAACATTCCTAAGCCCGAGGATGCGGAAGTCGTCGTATTCACAGACCATCTTCTCCGCGGTTTTTCTCCCCCCGGGTCTAAATTTTTCCGAGCCGTCTTACACTCCTTCAACTTGCACCCTCAAGACATCGGGCCCAATTCCGTCACCAACCTGTGTCAGTTCCAGACCCTCTGCGAGGCTTATTTGCAAGAAGAGCCGTCCGTTGACCTCTTCAAAGAATATTTCTACATCAACCGCCAGACAGAGATGGCAGATGGATTAAGTCTCGAGCTTGGAGGCGTCACTCTTCAAAGATGGAGGGATGTACTCTTTCCAGCAGCGACTCTGCCGAGTCACCCCAAAGAATGGAACAAGACTTGGTTTTATTGCAAAGATACTTCACCAGAAGGGGAGAACCCACTGCCGGGTTACCGTCCTTACCGGCTCAGCACTGATACAGAGCTCCCAGACCGAATGTCTGCCGTGGAACGTGCTCAGTATGGCCCAACCTTCTCAAAAATAAGAGCCCTGCTAGCCAACGGGTTAACAGGTGTTGATCTGACCCGCTGCTGGGTCTCTTGGAGGATTCTGCCGTTAAGCCGCCGCGGCGCCTTAATGTGCCAATATACTGGCGAGGTGTCTGATCCTCAACGCTTCAACCAAACCCCCTTGACGGACCAGGATCTGAACACCATTGTCAAGTCTTTGCTTGGAGAATCCCAAGCCGCCTGTAGTAAGACGGGGTTAAGCCCATTCTACGTGCTTAACCCGGCTCCAGATGTAAGTCTTTCCATCTTAACCTTCATTCATTCTTTCAATGTTGTACTTCATACATTTTATTAACCTTTCTGCCAATGCACTTTATCATCTGCAGGCTGGCTCTTCCTTCTGGAACAGGAAATTACCCGCTTCCTTCAAAAAGAAGAGCAAAGTCCCCAAGGCGACCAAAGCTAAGGCGCCACCTCTTAAGAAGAAGTAGTCAACTGAAGAGCTATTCGGTCTAGACGATTCAGAGGTAGAACTTGACTCCCTTGGTCTTATCTTTATGCACCTCATTGACAATGATTAATCACAGGAGGAAGCAGAGACAAGCCATGCTGATATTGCAGAGGTAACCATTATCTCCTCTGACTCGGAACTTTTACCAGTAAAAAGAATACGGCGAGCCGTACGGAAGGTAAAATGTTCTCGCCCTTTTGCTCACTTGGATCCCAACTCTCTTTTGAAGAAGCAGCAAGAAGACAACAGGCGTCAGACCCGGAGTGCTGGCTCTGAAGAGCTTTTTTCCGGCTTACCAAACGATCCGGCCCCTCGGAAACGGCGCACCGAAGTACTTTCTTGCCTTGAATTTATCTCTTTTGTATGCTAATCTTGTGTTGCGACTTACTTGTATTTGACAATGCTAACTTTCCAGGACTCGCCTCCTTCTTCCGGCGACTCAACTGCCTCAAAGTTGCCTCCCCTTATCATCAACCCGGGGTAAGTATTTTCATATCCCACTCCGTGTGTTAATTGTCTATCCTTGATCATTGACGTGTAACTTCACCTTTGCTCATAGGGCTCAAGCCAAACGGAGGAAAGCAGGCAGGTCAGCCGCCACTCCTGATATTCCAGAATCAGCAGATCCAAAGCCTAACACCCCTGAAACTCATATTGTGCCATTTGAGGCTGACAAAGATGCCCGTGAGAAGACTCCTCAACAAAATGAGCCGGCTGCTATGGATATTGAGGCTCCTGAGGCCCATCCAGAAACTGATCCTAAGCCGCCCAGCCCCTAGCCGACAGCTGAAGACGTGGCTTCTCATGAAGAAGTTACTGTTATCGGGGCGGCTTACAAATCTCCAGCTCCCTCTCATGCACTATCAAAGCATACCAGTGAAGACGAGGCGGCTCCTTCTATGGAAGAGAAGACTCAATTTGACCTTCCTAACTTAGAGAAGCTTTCAGCTGACGAGTTGCACTCTGGTTATCTGAGCCGTCTCGCTGCAAGCCCGGATATGGAAGCCAGCCTGGTTGGCATGATGAAGAAAAGATACGAGGTATTCCACTTCCCTTGCTTTTCCATATATATACTTATGTAGCCCCCAAGAGCCGGTTGACCTCTCAAAAAGGTCAGCCGGGTCTTCAATCACTTGTTATCTTTCGTATAATCGCCGTGTAGCCCCCAAGGGCCGGGTCATTATGTAAGTAATGAGCCGGAACTTAATCATAGAGTAAGAGCCAACTGTAGCCCCCAAGGGCCGGATCATTATGCCAATAATGATCCGGGACTTTTAGAAACCTGATCCTTAGATTTGCAGAGCAACATGTATCCCCCAAGGGCCGGGTTATTTTCATGAAGATGATTCGGGTCTCATGTACCTTGTAAAAAAGAACTGAGACACATTATCCCCCAAGTGCCAAGTATATTGCTTGCAATCTGCTTGGGACTTGTAATGACGCTGTCAAACTTCGAAAAAGCCGGTATGAGCCGGACGGGCGGCTTAGAACTAACAGTTGTGCCTTGTCATGACTTGTCCTTTGCAGGAATCTTTGAATGCCGCAGAGTCGAACGTGTCAGGCCTTCAAAAGAATCTGGCACTGCAACAACAAGGCCGAGCGGAAGCCGACGCCAAGTACCAGATTGCCTTGATTGAGCTGGATGTAACCAAGGCTGGGCTTAAAACACTCAAAAAATCTGCTGAAACAAGCCAAGCCGCCCTGACCAAACGCGCAGAAGACGCAGAAAACCGGCTTAAAACGGTGGCCGAGGAGCTTAGCACTCTGAAAGGCCACATATCTCATATGGTTGGAGCAGTCTTTGGTAAGTGTTGTTTACCCATCAATATTCATTGCAAGAAGATTTTCGAGAACTCTTCCGGGCGGCTTATAAGATTTAACTTGCTTGCAGGTGAACGAAGTCGCCAACTCTCAGATGACAGTCTATTGAAGCTGAAGGCTTTATACTCACTGTCAGAATAGTTGTACGCCGGCTCTCTTTGCACCATCAAAGCCGTTATGACTGAGCAGGGCATTCCCAAATTTATGAAGGGCGTGCTAGAAGTCCTTTCCACCATCCCAAGGCAGATAGAAGAGTTGAAGAGATCAGCCGCCCGCAAGGGCGCAATGGCTGCTTTGAGCCGGTCACTGGCTTATGCCCCCGAGCTAAACCCGGCCGAGATGATGGATGGCTTTCCTCAGCTGAAATATGATGGCTCGGAGTTCACTCAAGAAGATTATGCTCGTTGCATGAAGGCATCCCGAGTCTTGGCAAGCCGGATGGCCGAAGAAGCTGATCTGTCATCATATCAGGCGGCTTACTCTGAGGACAGTAAGCGAGTTCGAGGGCCCACATTTGAAGCCAAAAGCTTGATTCCTCAACGCCGTAAGCACATCTTTGCCCCTGATGTTGACCCATCTCCCATCATGCATGATGAAGCCAAGTTTGAGGCCTTAACAAACTGCAACTGGGATGTGGACAACCTCCAGATCCGGGAAAACGAAGACCCGGCGCAGAGTTGAATAAAGAGCGTCTTTCAGATGAGGCTAACCCGGCCCTTTTGACATGCCGGGTTGTATTTTGCTGAAAAACTTGAGTCCGCAGATTTTGGGCTCCTTGATAGCCTTGTAATAGCAGTAGAAAACACTTGACCGCCTTTTCCCGTGCCTTCGTGCACTTGTTAAACTTCTTTCAATCCATACACCGGCGACTTAGCATAATTGTCTTGACATATAATCGTCTGACTGCCTTGACTCGCCCGGCGAGTTATATTCCATGAGTAATACCAAGCCAGATTTATCCAAAGACTTAGAATCTTATCACGAAAAATACATGCAAAAGCAAGTAGTTTACATATCTCTTGCCCTATACACCAGCTTTAAAGGCACAGCAGGACAATATAGTTCTTTTTGTGAATTTTTTTGTATTACTTCTGAAGAAGCTAGGCATAAAAGCCTGAAAACCTCGTAAGCCGGCTCTCACGTGACATAAATCCGTCGTTTAAACCTTAGCAAGTTCAGGGTCTTTAGAAAGATTGAAATTGCTAAGAGTACGAACGGGCCACATAGCGGAGAGACTACAGCAGACAAGGCGAGTTTATCCTAGCTCACTGTAAGCCGGCTCTCTCGTGACAAAAGCCGCCGTTTAAACCTTGACAAGTTCAGGGTCTTTGTGCGAGATTGACTATAAAAGTTCAGGGTCTCTAAGCAAGATTGACTGTCAAGAGTTCGGCGAGTCACATGGCGGAGTAGCAAGTTGCAAACAGGCAGGTTTAACTCGAACATGGCATATAAAGCCTGGCCAAGAGGGTATGAAAGCTAAACCCAGAGGGTTTGAAGCCCCCAAGTGACCTGATGAAGGATTAACTCCTTTGTATGAAATTCATGGCATATAGAGCCTGGCCAAGAGGGTATGAAAGCTAAACCCAGCGGGTTGGAAGCCCCCAAGTGACCTGATTGAAGGATCAACTCCTTTGCACGAGACTCAGTGCTGAAAAAACGGCAGAAGCCCCTAATCATGGGGATGCCAACTTTATTATATCATAAAAGATGGTATATACAATGATAGGAAATATGTACATTGATGAGAGCCGGACTGGCGGCTTAAGTATAGTATGGCCGGAGGTGAGCAATATTCCACGGCCTCTTAGTCTCTTCACCAGAAGTGCGCGATTTGGCACCCTCCCGTATATCAATGAGATAATAGGAACCATTGTTGAGATTTCTGCTGATCACAAACGGTCCTTCCCATGGAGGTGATAATTTGTGCATATCTGACTGGTCTTGAATCAACCGGAGCACTAAATCGCCTTCTTGGAACGTCCGGGTCTTGACCCTGCGGCTATGATAGCGACGCAGGTCTTCCTGGTGAATCGCGGACCGAGCTGCTGCAAGATCCCTCTCTTCGTCTAAGGCATCCAAAGCATCCTGATGCACCGTCTCATTATTAGCTTCCACGTAAGCCGCCACTCTGGGCGAGTCATGATGAATATCGCTGGGGAGAACAGCTTCCGCGCCATAAACCATGAAGAAAGGCGTAAAGCCTCTTGATCTGTTGGGGGTGGTTCTTATGCTCCAAAGGACTGAAGGCAACTCCTCCACCCAACAACCCGGCTTGCGTTCCAAAGGAACCATGAGCCGGGGTTTTATCCCTTTTAGAATTTCCTGGTTAGCACGCTCTGCTTGACCATTAGACTGTGGGTGAGCCACAGAAGACACATCGAGGCGGATATGCTCACTATCGCAGAACTCCTTCATAGCCCCCTTGGACAAGTTTGTGCCATTGTCAGTGATGATACTATGTGGATAACCAAACCGAAAGATCAGCTTTTTGATGAACTGTACTGCTGTTGCTGCATCACACTTACTGACCGGCTCAGCTTCAACCCACTTAGTAAACTTGTCAACCGCCACCAAGAGGTGGGTCTTCTTGTCCTTAGACCTCTTAAAAGGTCCTACCATATCAAGCCCCCAGACTGCGAACGGCTAGGTGATTGGAATCATCCGTAACTCTTGAGCCAACACATGAGCACGTCGCCCAAATTTCTGGCACCCGCCACACTTACTGACCAGGTACTCCGCATCTTTATGAGCTGTTAACCAGTAAAAACCATGTCGAAAAGCCTTGGCCACCAATGATTTTGACCCGGCGTGATGACCACAATCACCGGCATGTATCTCATGCAGAATTTCACGGCCCTCGTCAGGAGAAACACATCGCTGAAAAACACCAGTCAGGCTACGCCTGTGTAACTCGCCATTGACAATAGTCATGGACTTGGACCGCCTTATGATCTGCCGTGCCAAAGTCTCGTCTTGAGGTAACTCGCCGCGAGTCAGGTACGCCATATAAGGTAATGTCCAATCAGGGATTGCACGGAGAGCCGCCACCAATTGTCCTTCCGGGTCAGGTATAGCCAGATCCTCCTCCGATGGTAATTTAACTGACGGGTGATACAACACGTCCAAGAAGACATTAGGCGGCACCGGCTTACGTTGAGAACCCAGCCTTGACAATGCATCAGTTGCCTCATTCCTCCGCCGATCAATATGATCCACCTGATAGCCCTTGAAGTGGCCAGCGATAACATCAACCGCCTGGCGATAAGCCGCCATGCGAGGGTCTTTAGAGTCCCACGTGCCAGAGACTTGTTGAGCCACCAGGTCTGAGTCGCCAAGACATCTGACCCGGCTCAAATTCATCTCCTTGGCCACACGGAGCCCATGAAGCAAAGCCTCATATTCAGCTGCATTGTTAGTACAAGGAAACATTAACCTCAACACATAACAGAACTTGTCACCTCGCGGAGAAGTTAGAACAACTCCAGCCCCCGAGCCTTCCAATTGTCTGGAACCATCAAAATGAATCGTCCAATATGTATTGTCCGGCTTCTCTTCTGGTGCTTGACACTCTGTCCAGTCATTGATGAAGTCCACCAGGGCTTGAGATTTGACAGCCGTCCGGGGCACATACTTCAGATTAAGAGGCCCAAGCTCTATTGCCCACTTAGCAATCCTGCCAGTAGCTTCTCTGTTTTGAATAATATCTCCCATAGGAGCAGAACTGACCACTGTGATGGGATGCCCAAAGAAATAATGCTTCAGCTTGCGATTGGCCATGAATACACCAAACACCAGTTTTTGCCAATGATGATATCTCTATTTGGATTCTGTCAAGACCTCGCTGACATAGTAAACCGGCCGCTGAACTGGGTACTCCTTACCCGCCTCCTTGCACTCCACCACAACTGCAGCACTGACAGCTCTGTTATTAGCCGCAACATACAAGAGCAAGGGCTCCTTTTCCGCCGGAGCAGCCAAAACGGGCGCCTCAGCCAACTGGTTCTTGAGCGCCTCAAACGCTTCATTAGCCGCATCACTCCAAACGAAGTCGTCTGTCTTCTTCATCATCTGATATAGAGGAATAGCCTTCTCACCCAGGCGGCTTATGAAACGGCTCAGAGCGGCGATATGACCCACCAAGCGTTGAACGTCATTAATACACGCCGGTTAAGACAAAGAAGTGATGGCCTTTATCTTATCCGGGTTAGCCTCAATACCCCGCTCGGAGACCAGGAACCCCAAGAGCTTGCCTGTAGGTACACCAAAGACACACTTTGCCGGGTTAAGCATCATTTTATAAACCCGCAGATTATCAAAAGTTTCCTTCAAGTCAGCCAACAGAGTCTCCTTCTTCCTGGACTTGACCACAATATCATCTACATAAGCATGAACATTGCGCCTAATTTGACCGTGAAGGCAGTTCTGCACACAACGCTGATAAGTCGCCTGAGCACTCTTGAGCCCGAAAGGCATAGACACATAGCAGAAGCTCCAAAAGGCGTAATGAAAGACGTCCTCTCTTGGTCTTTGACTGCCATCTTGATCAGATGATAACCCGAATAAGCATCCAGGAAACATAGACTCTCACAACCCGCCGTTGCATCAATGATCTGGTCGATACGGGGGAGAGCAAATGGATCAACCGGACATGCCTTGTTGAGATCGGTGTAATCCACACACATGCGCCACGTGCCGTTCTTCTTGAGTACCAACACCGGGTTAGCTAACCACTCCGGGTGAAAATTTTCGACGATAAACCCTGCAGCTAAGAGCCGGGCTACCTCTTCTCCAATGGCCTTATGCCTCTCCTCATTGAAACGACGGAGGAACTGCTTGACCGGCTTAAACTTGGGATCCACATTAAGGTGGTGCTCAGCGAATTCTCTCGGTACACCCGGCATGTCAGAAGGTTTCCATGCAAAGATGTCCCGATTCTCACGGATGAATTCGATGAGCGCGCTTTCCTATTTGGGATCCATATTGGCCCCAATAGTGAACTGCTGTGATGAGTCACCAGGGTTGAAATCCACCAACTTGGTATCTTCTGCCACAAACTTCAGGGGCGGCTCAGATTCCGTGTTGGGTTTCTTCAACGGGGTCATATCCGCCAGGCCAACATTCTCCTTATAAAATTTAAGCTCCGCCTCAGCACAACTTGACTCTGCGTACGCTACATCGCCTTCCTCGCACTCAAGAGCAATCTTCCGATCACCATGCACTGTAATCGTCCCGTTTAATCCGGGCATCTTGAGCTGCAAGTACACATAACAAGGCCTAGTCATGAACTTGGCATAAGCCGGCCGCCCAAACAAAGCGTGGTACGGGCTTTTGATTTTGACCACCTCAAACCATAAGGTCTCCACCCTATAGTTAAACTCATCACCAAAGGCTACTTCCAGAGAAATTTTTCCGACTGGGTAAGCCGATTTTTCGGGCACTACTCCGTGAAAAACTGTTGAAGACGGTTTACGGTCCTTGTCAAGCAAGTTCATCCGGCGGAACGTGTCATAGTACAGGATGTTGATGCTGCTGCCACCATCCATAAGCACCTTGGTGAACACGTAGCCTCCGACTTGGGGGGGGGGCACTACCAAGGCCAACTGCCCCGGGTTATCCACACGCGGCAGGTGATCATCCCTGCTCCAAGTTATGTCATACTCAGACCACTTCAAGTACTGCGGGAGAGCCGGCATGACCGCACTAACCGCCCGCTTGCGCACCTTTTGATCCCGCTTGTCAAGGCTTGTCGTTAAGACATGATATCGGCCCCCATTAAGCTGCTTTGGTTACTTTGAAACCCGGACTGGTTGTTTTGCTGCTGGCCTACATTGCCAGACTGTTGGTTATGACCTCCATGGTTTCCCTGGCCTTGATAGCCAGAACCTAAGCCGCCTGCCCCAAAGCCGGACCTAGGAGAGCCGGATCCTGACCAGCCGGACGGTCCATTGCCGCCATCCTGATGATGGTTAATGCTGTAATTCCGGAACTCCCGCATGACCCAACAATCTTTCCAGGCATGAGTGGATGGTTTATCGGGAACGCTATGTTTTGGGCAGGGGGCATTCAACATCGCTTCCATATTGAAAGGCTTAGACTTGCCGAAAGGCGGTTTACCATTGCCCTTACCGCGGTTGTTCCCAGCACTAGTGTTGGCCACCAGGTCCGAATCGCCATCCGGGTGCTTCCGCTTCCCACCGTTGCCGTTATTACTATTTCCTCCTCCGTTCTGCTGCTGACTCTTGCCATTGTTATTCTTCTTGCCCTTAGCTGATTTCTCCTCATCAGATCTAGGGTCCTTCGTGCTGTCAGAGTCTGCATACTTGGTGAGAGCCGCCATGAGTTCCCCCATGTGCTGGCACGAACGTTTGAGCCGGCCAAGCTTCTGCTTCAGGGGTAAAAAGTGGCAATTCTTCTCTAGAATCAGAACTGCTTGAGCCGCCATGATATTATCAGAGGAGTGTGTTGACACACGAACACGTCACGTGTACCCTCGACGCCGGGGGTGATGCACTGCAGCTCACGTCGAAGGAGACCCGACCGACAGCGCGATACGCAGGACAGTCGGCGGGCGCTTTTGAGACCCGAAACCCCGCGCACCCGGGAGGGACCCCGTCAGGGATTGCGGCGGCTATGGGCTGCTCTAGGTCGATTCGCTCGCCCCTAGAGCCTCGGGATTTGCAGCTCTCAAACACGAAGAACAGTGAAGAACGAGAGAGAAAAACGATGGAGAGATAAAACGTAGACTGAAAAGTAGTATATTGATTTGTTCGATTGTGTGTTGTTCAATCGGCCGTCACCCCCAACATATATAAGAGGCGGCTGGACTTCCCGTACAAGTAAAGGATTCATCTAGGCTTTCCTTACAAGAAAATTACATCAATTCACGTCCTAGAGTCCTAGTTCTAGTCCCACTCGGATTCAGCCCGAATCTGGCCCAATCCTCTGTCTTGCTCCTTGCGCGGGCCGCGGAATCTGCATATGACCTCCGATGGAGACGGTTCAAATACCAATCTTGTGCGTCTCGACGAGGCCAACAATCCGTATGTTGATCACTTTTCCAAATATGGCCATCTTGAATGCTCCACGAGGTCATCTTTAACTTTGAATCGGACTCGGTCATGTAGCGGACTGGACCGTCCGAGTGTTGTAGCGTCTCTGCAGGCCGTATACTATCTCAGATGATAATGACCTTAAAAGCAAAGTTGACCGATCGACATTACGAACAACTTTCATGTTGAACACTTTTCCATCCGAGGCCATCTAGATGACCATATAGGCCAATCTTTACCTTCTGGTTGAATCACTCGGATTTGGAGTCCTCCCGTCGGTCGAGTGAAATTTCTCACTCGGGCAGCAATTTTCCACTCGGAATTTTCCACTCGGAGGAAACTTTTCACTCGGACGGTAACCTTTCACTCTGATTCCTTGACCGAAGTGTCACTCGGACGGTAACCTTTCACTCAGCCGGCAACTTTTCACTCGGATGGCAAACTTTCACTCGGATGGCAATATTCCACTCGGAAGGATTTCACTCGGATGGCAATATTCCACTCGGATGGATTTCACTCGGATGTTAATATTCCACTCGGAAGGATTTCACTTAGATGGCAATATTCCACTCGGGTGGCAATATTTTCACTCGGATGACAGTTTTTCACTTGGTTTCACCCGGAGCAAACTTCACTCGGATTGCCAGACAAATGTTCTAGTCGGTCTTCATGTCACTTGGACTCCCCGACTAAAGTTTCACTCGGACGGAAACTTTTCACTCGGTCATCAAGCCTTCACTCGGATAGCTATATTTTCACTCGGATGGTAAGCTTTTCACTCGGATTTCCCGAATGAAAACACAGCCTGATCTTGTTTCGCCTCTGCAGGTTGCATACGACCTTGGATTGAGATGATTTATATATCAAAATCGATTAGCTCGACGAGACGAAGACAATTCATGTAGAGCATTCCTTCATCCGAGGTCGTCTTGGAAGCGTAATCAGCCAAATATCACTCGGAACACCCATCTTGACACTTCGAGAGTAGTTTTGGCCCTTGATATGACGTCGGATGGTGATGGCCTAAACATCAAAGTTGTTCCACTCGGTAATGCAAAACTTTCTTATGTTAAAAACCTTTTCATTTGAGGCCATCTTTATTGCATTTTGTATCGTGCCAAAATCGGGTGTCAACACATGGCCCCCTGTTTTCTGGCAGAGCTTGCGTGCCAGAAAATACTTTGCCTCGGGTATTGTTTAAGAACGATGTCAACACTCCATCGGCTGTGCATGCTGAGGACGATAATTGTTATCGGCCATATTCTCAGGCTTGTTGCTGCTTGAATAGAACTTCTTCGGATGATAGTCGTCTGAGAACAACCATTGGATGTTACAAAGGCCTCCACATAAATTTCTCATGTCAATTCTAACCTTACTTTGTCCAGGTACTCCTTGGGGATATTAGAACCGCTCGACGATACATCGCCAAGCCGGCATGCTGAGCAATTATGACCATGGACCTCAAAGGAATACCGACAACTGTTCGGTGACTCAATTCGTTGTTGACCAAAGTACACCATCAAGCCTCCGCCGAACATCGTCTGTCTCCTAACATGGATCTTGCAGATAACTATCATCATGAGTCAGAGCTTTTTATGCACTAAACCCTTGATCAGTGGCCGAATCAATAATTAAGTCGGCCTTGCTGGTATTGGCAAACACCGAGCATCGGCTATAGGAGTACAAGATAAACATGATGAACACCGTTAACCAGATGCCCACTTTGCCAATACAATGAATTCTCAGGGCGATATGAAAATATCGGCCATGCATTCTCATCTTAAAGGAGCTTGGGAATCCGTCCACCAAAGTGTGAATAGCCGAAATAAATCAGATATTTCAGCTGGGGATATATTGTTGGGCACAAACTCTGATGGGACGGCTGCAGAACATGGATGATGCGCCGTTTGAAGTCTCGTATAGTGGCATGGAAATCGTTGTTTTTGCCTACCGGCTTCACGCTTGTCCTCCCTTACTCCTGCCGGCTTCACAACAAGAGTAGACACATCATTCTCGCCTCGACGGCATCCCTTGGGAACCCGTACCATGTTCCTCTTTTCTAACTCTTTGGCTCTGAGCCGCTTCAGCTTCCTCTCTTGCCAATGTGATAAGCCGAGCGAGCATCCCGACTGTGATTTTGTTTCATGTACTGGCAATTCTTTCCTGGCTTTGGGCACCCCTAGCTTGGCCTGTCCAAACTCGGCGATTGGGTCCTTGAAAGTTACTCGCTTCACTTCCTTTCCCTTAGTAGCCAACGCAGACTCGGCTGGCTTTTTTACATCCGGAGTCGGATCTGAAACAACACACTTGCAGCCATCCTTTTTCACTCGGTAAACTTGCTTGACCGCGCCCATATTTTTCGCCGAGCTCCGGACCGATTCTTTTTGGTTGAGTCGATCTTTAACATGTGGTTGTTGAACAAACGATGATCCTCTCGGAGCTGCATAATTTTGGTGAAGCGGCTTAGAACATGATGTACGGTGTGCCCTCGATTTATACCTGTCCCATGATTGATATGAATAATAGTCAGCATGATAAGGTACGTATGACATCGGCATTGGTGACTCAAAAGGAGGATACGGAGTCAACTCCTTCCTTCGCCAATCTTGGTGTTCAGATTTATTCCTTGGGGGTGACTTCGATGCCTTTGTTTCACTCGGCCGATAAGCACTCTTCTCCTCACTTAACTTCTGATATTTTTCCAATAACTGCGCGAAAGCGACTTTCGGCTTTTTACCTTTGTGCTTACCGTGGCCTTTTCTTTCTTTGGTTGTGTGTGCATCAGTGTTTGAATTTTCTTGTTGCCCCCCAGTGCTAGATGTGTCAGTTGTAGCTTTGATGGAATTCCCGTCTTCAATATTGTTGCTGATGCACTCTTGAATGATTACCTCGCTTGAAGATTTGATCACATCATCATTAGCATATACCAGTCCGTCTTTGGATGAGCCGGCTTGAGGTAGCCGAGTCAATACTTGATCGCCATCAAGACCAATCTGAGTCGACTGGCCGTATGCTTGTGCCTCAATGAGCTCCAATCGTCCTTTGTTGGCCGATTGTGTGGCTTGATAAATCACATTGTTGTCTTTGACATTCTGTTCAAACGAACATTGCATTTGTTCTTGTCTTGACAGCTCGACATCATGATCAATTATAATAATAGGATTAGTCAGTGATGCACCGACGACATGATCACCTATGCTCGGACTGAAGGTACACTGCTCATCCATTAACCGATACTGTGATACCGGCTCTGAAACAAAACAACCGAGTGGTGATGGCTAAACGTCATCCGACTCGGCTATACATTGATTTTCGTCCTCCTTTCCCGATGCTCTTGAATCGGCTATCTCGGAGGACTTTGGACCTGGCTTTATGTTTCTGCAACCAAAATAATTACAGAATATACGTCTCATCTGAGACCAAATGTTAGCCAGACATAAAACAAACAAAGTTGTCCATATGAATATAAAGTTTAGCCGACATGACGGGAACAACTTTGGTTGTGATAAGTTGTCACTATTAGCTTCTGTGAATGGTGCCATGTGTTGATCAGCATGATTAGTGACAAGATTATTCCAAACAAACAGATTACTCATCTCGATTGGTCTTTCAAAATTAATTAGAATCTTGCTAACGGGTGGATCAACAATATGATTTTGACCAAATCGAAAATTGAGTAAACTGTCAGCTAGGCATACCTTTGTGAAGACGTTGGGAGGAGAAGATGGTTGCATAACTGGAACAATATCTTGCTCCACTTCTAAATAATTCTCCAATGCCCCTTCCTCTTCTTCTGGATCTCGTGTCTCATCACTTGGATTTCCTGTGTAGATTTCACTCGGACTATCCGAATGGATTCCACTCGGATGCTCTTTGTCAGCTGAACTTTGCTTAGCAACATGTTCTTGTTCTTGATGTTCATTGTTAACCGAACTGTGTTCGGCCATATTACTTTGTTCTTGATGCTCATCAATTTCTTTAGCACGAAACTCATAGGGCAAGATGTAAGCTCCCTCATATCCAGAAAAATCAAGCACAGCCAATTTGCTGCGTTTGTCGTTCCATTGCTCGGTGAAGCTTGCATCATCCGTTTTGGTACACTCGGCAATAACTGGCTCGATGCACTCGACATTAGCCGGTGATGCACTCGGATGACTTGATGCACTCGATATTGACTCTATGCACTCGACCTTGGCCGTCTCGGTGCTCAATCCGGTTTCAACCGAATCCATCATTGTCTTGGCTTTAAAGGAACCGTTTGACTCGGCTGTAGACGACTTAGTCATATTTGACTCGGTTTCAACCGAATCAACCGTATTAACCGAGTGAATCCTTTTTTGTGGTTCGGCTTGCAAAGCTTCTGTTTTACCTTGCCTCAACATCGCAGAGGAACCAACATGGTTGCTGCATAGAGGAAGGGACTTGACGTATTCTTGCAAATCTTCCTCCTCACGCTTCTTCTTGAGTGCTTCATAAGCGTGTCGATATTCTGCTGGTAACTCCTCAAGAGCCGGTGTGGTAAAATTGTTGATGCAATTCCGTGTGAGATTTGGCTGGATCTTGTCCATTCGGGCCACATATTTTTCTGTAAATTCGTCCCTTCTTGGATCGGCTTGCCCCCCAATGCTTCTAGGATATTTCGGCAATGAATTGATGTTGCCGAAATTTTGCAATTGTATAGGGGGTGTATGACATGCTCCAATGATAGGTGAAGACATATGCACTGTTGTTGAACCATATTTCTTCTCGCCAATTTGGTCAATTGGCAACACATCATCTTCTTGCAAAACCCTAGCTCTTATTGCCTCATAATCAGGAACCATCCCCTTATCATGTTGCTCAAGGCAAAGAGCGCTAATCTTCTTGTTTTGGGCTAAACTTTTTAAAGCAGCCAGAGCCACCTCATCTCCTGCAATATTAGGCGCAGATGCTCCTGTATATTCTTCATTCACTCGTCCATAACCACGAAGGTGAGCCGAGTCATGAATATTTTGAGTTGTATTTTTTGCCAAAAAATTAATCTCATGAGGTGTAGTATATGATGACTCGGGATAACCGGCCAAATTGCTAACGGAAGCATGGCCGATTCCCCCATCCATCGGTATGTTTGGGGATGAACCCGCATATTGCGAGCCGGCAGCCAATGGGTAAAACTGTGAGACACTCTCCTGTACATGTAGTTTCCTATATTGATCACTCGAACTCATCGTGTTGTTCATCGGCATATTGAAAGGAATTGCCGATGCACGAAAGTTCGGATCCATAAGTTGCATGTCATGATTATGTAATTTCCAAGCTTCTCCAACAGGATACTTAGTCGGCCTTTTCTCGTTAGAGCTAGCCGACATGGTATGCCCATCAAAGGATCTAGTGACAACAACATAATGACTATTTGCATCTACATAAGCAGATTTATGATACATGTTACCGTGTAGATTGCAGCCGCTTGATGACGCTCTCCTCGTAGCAAGAACGGGTTGGAGACTGTCCGAAGCTTCGTCCCCAGCGGAGTCGCCAAAAAGTGTGTTGACACACGAACACGTCACGTGTACCCTCGACGCCGGGGGTGATGCACCGCAGCTCACGTCGAAGGAGACCCGATCGACAGCGCGATACGCAGGACAGTCGGCGGGCGCTTTTGAGACCCGAAACCCCGCGTACCCGGGAGGGACCCCGTCAGGGATTGCGGCGGCTATGGGCTGCTCTAGGTCGATTCGCTCGCCCCTAGAGCCTCGGGATTCGCAGCTCTCAAACACGAAGAACAGCGAAGAACGAGAGAGAAAAACGATGGAGAGATAAAATGTAGACTGAAAAGTAGTATATTGATTTGTTCGATTGTGTGTTGTTCAATCGGCCGTCACCCCCAACATATATAAGAGGCGGCTGGACTTCCTGTACAAGTAAAGGATTCATCTAGGCTTTCCTTACAAGAAAATTACATCAATTCACGTCCTAGAGTCCTAGTTCTAGTCCCACTCGGATTCAGCCCGAATCTGGCCCAATCCTCTGTCTTGCTCCTTGCGCGGGCCGCGGAATCTGCATATGACCTCCGATGGAGACGGTTCAAATACCAATCTTGTGCGTCTCGACGAGGCCAACAATCCGTATGTTGATCACTTTTCCAAATATGGCCATCTTGAATGCTCCACGAGGTCATCTTTAACTTTGAATCGGACTCGGTCATGTAGCAGACTGGACCGTCCGAGTGTTGTAGCATCTCTGCAGGCCGTATACTATCTCAGATGATAATGACCTTAAAAGCAAAGTTGACCGATCGACGTTACGAACAACTTTCATGTTGAACACTTTTCCATCCGAGGCCATCTAGATGACCATATAGGCCAATCTTTACCTTCTGGTTGAATCACTCGGATTTGGAGTCCTCCCGTCGGTCGAGTGAAATTTCTCACTCGGGCAGCAATTTTCCACTCGGAATTTTCCACTCGGAGGAAACTTTTCACTCGGACGGTAACCTTTCACTCTGATTCCTTGACCGAAGTGTCACTCGGACGGTAACCTTTCACTCAGCCGGCAACTTTTCACTTGGATGGCAAACTTTCACTCGGATGGCAATATTCCACTCGGAAGGATTTCACTCGGATGGCAATATTCCACTCGGATGGATTTCACTCGGATGTTAATATTCCACTCGGAAGGATTTCACTTAGATGGCAATATTCCACTCGGGTGGCAATATTTTCACTCGGATGACAGTTTTTCACTTGGTTTCACCCGGAGCAAACTTCACTCGGATTGCCAGACAAATGTTCTAGTCGGTCTTCATGTCACTTGGACTCCCCGACTAAAGTTTCACTCGGACGGAAACTTTTCACTCGGTCATCAAGCCTTCACTCGGATAGCTATATTTTCACTCGGATGGTAAGCTTTTCACTCGGATTTCCCGAATGAAAACATAGCCTGATCTTGTTTCGCCTCTGCAGGTTGCATACGACCTCGGATTGAGATGATTTATATATCAAAATCAATTATCTCGACGAGACGAAGACAATTCATGTAGAGCATTCCTTCATCCGAGGTCGTCTTGGAAGCGTAATCAGCCAAATATCACTCGGAACACCCATCTTGACACTTCGAGAGTAGTTTTGGCCCTTGATATGACGTCGGATGGTGATGGCCTAAATATCAAAGTTGTTCCACTCGGTAATGCAAAAATTTCTTATGTTAAAAACCTTTTCATTTGAGGCCATCTTTATTGCATTTTGTATCGTGCCAAAATCGGGTGTCAACAGAGTGGATAATGGTTGAGACCCGTCGGACCCAATGATGGGCCGACTCATCCTCCCGCTACACACAATGATCCAAATCCACGATTGTCATGGGCTGCTTGCACGTTCCTTGACTTTTTTTGATGAATTTCGCCTTCAACTCGGCCCAGGAATTAATGGTATTGGGTGGCAAACCCTTCAACCACGTGCGGGCCGGCCCTTCCAGCATCATGATAAAATACTTGGCGCAGACTGCATCACTGACGTCTAACACCTCCATGGCTAGCTCGTAACTCTCGATCCAAGCTTCCGGAGGCAGATCGGCAGTATAATTTGGCACCTTACGGGGACCCTTGAAGTCCTTCGGCAGGCGTTCGTTTCATAAAGCCGGCACTAAGCACGGCACTCCCACAGCCCTGGAGGTTACTCCGGCTCCAACTGAGACAGAAGGTGCTACTGTGGGCTCTTGATAAGCCGCCGCAGCTACCGCCGCTGCCACCTCTCGCTGCGCTCTCGCACGGTCAACCAGTGCCTGGGCATCAACAGCAGGCGGACCATCCCGCGTCGGGTTCCGACGTCGCTCACTGCTAGAAATCGCAGGCGACTCTATACGCCGACTGTAACTGCGGCTTGAGATAGGGGTCGAGTGCACGCGGCTCCGTCTGTAAGCATACTTCTCCTGCTGCGCCACCGCCATCTGCAAATATCCAATAGCGTTCCGCACTTCTTCCGCAAAAGGCATTCCATCCGGGATGGGGAGCGTGCCAAGCCTGACTGCCGCTTCCACCATGTTCTCCGCCGGGTTAGAAAAATGACCGGGCGGTGTTGGAAAATGCTGCAGCGGGGTCTGATTCCTGCGGGGCGGGTCTGGCTGCCTATGCTGAACCGCCGCCCTACTCCCAGGTATTTCCGCCGTCCGGGTTATGGTCATAGGTGCATTCTGTCCTATCCTTGGAGTGTTAAAAAGATTCCTGGCCTCATACTGATCCGACAGACGGGACTGATGCCTCATCCGATGGACTGCATCTGCGGTCCGTTGCTCCAGGTCAAGGCGAAAAGCTTCCGCCCTAAGGCGCTCCGACTCGGCATCCATCTGAGCTTTCATGGCATTGATTTCCTCTTGGACTCCGGCCATCTGGTCCTTCAACCTCGCGATCTCCGTGTTACGGGCTGCTTGGTTTTCGGCCGTGACCTCGGTTCCCATCAGAGTCGTAAGTTCATTCATCAGATCCAGCCAAACTTGAGCCGGCGGCCTGCCTGCTCCAGACCCGGTGGCACCAGCGGCCGTGCTACCAGGGGCGGGTGCCGACCCTGCCATGAAGACAGCGGCTCGGTTCGGTGGCTCATAGTATTCCGGGTCAGGGTAGCCCTCGAAGTAGCCCCCAAGCCCGCCATTGTGAAGCTGGTAGATTGATTCCGCCTCTCCGCTCGAGGATCCATCCTCTGAGCAGATGAGGGTTTCCTCCCGCGACATGGAGCCTTCAAGTTCCGCGCCTTGGGTAAAGCCGACGAAGAAAACTTCCGGCCCGGGTTAACCCGGACGGGTTGCGCGCGCCGGGCCGGCTCGACGAGGTCGGTGCAGATGTCCGGCCCGAGCGTAGATCCGCCGATCTTGCCAATGAAGACGTGAATTCCGCTGAAGGGGACCCGGTGCCCGTACTCGATTGAGTCGGCCTCGGGGCCCCAGCCAGCGTCGTCGATGTAGAGCTTGCCATGGCGACTCTTGGTCATCCTGCCGACAGCATATCCCGCGATCCCTGTGAGAGAGCCCTACGAGAATTCCACACCACCGAGCGTCAGCCCCACGGTGGGCGCCAACTGTCGTGGTTTTGTCACGGCAGATGTCCTAGGGAAAGGACTTAGGTTTGAGGCCATCGCTAAGGCGGTGAACTCGAAGGGGTTGAGCGGAATCGAGAGACAAGGGTTACCCAGGTTCGGCCCCTCGGAAAGAGGTAAAAGCCTACGTCCTGCTTTATCTTTGTATTGACTGGATATCGATTACAAGGGAGCGAGTTCGCTTGACCTAGCTATCGATGGGTTGTTTCGTGGCCTAAGCCGCCCAGGTGACTCGCCTTTATATACACAGGCCGAGGCCCTGGGCTTACAAGAGTCCGGGCCGGGTTATACTTGATAACCGACCTCACCTCTAACTACACATGCCTTGTTTAACAAGCCGCTACCGGCGGCTTACGCCACCGGATTACATATTGTCTTCTGGCTCTGGGCCTCCAGGCCCACTGAGCAGGCTTCTCCCAAACCTTCATTGCTTAGCCGCCAACCTCATGACCCGGCCCCACCTGGGCGGGTCTCACCACGGGGTTATATCCCCAACACCGTCGCAAAAAACAGCATGCATTTTTTCGACACCGTTTTCGCTCCAGTTTTAAACTATTTTTGGAACGAGGCGTATAATATACCGTTGGATAGCTATGGAAAATGCCCAACTTCTCCATGTTGAACACTTTTCGCGATTTCTCACGGTTTAACAGCAGTTTCGAAAATGGTGGGCGCCCGACGGGTGACAACGAGCGTATTTTCACGATTTTTTCTAAACCGCTCGTCGGAATGAAGAAAATGATACGGCGTTGGAAAGATATCGTCGAGGCGCAACTTTTTCATGTTGATTACACTCTCTAATTCCTTACGGTTTGAGAGCAGTTTCAAATTTACCAAAATGTGGAATTCTGTTTTTTAAAATTTTCGATTGTTTCGATACGGTTTTCGCTGCACTTTTTTATCCGTTTGTCGGAACGAGGCGTATGATACGGTGTTGTAAAGCTATGGACTAGGCGCAACTTTCATATGTTGATCATTTGTTGACATTCCTCACGGTGTTAAATGAATTTTGAAAATGGTGCGGCTGCCTACGAGTGGCAGCGAGCGTATTTTCGTAAATTTTTCCAAATCGCTCGTCGGAACGATGCGATTGATACGGCGTTGGAAAGATATCGACAAGGCGCAACCTTTTCATGTAGAACACCCTCTCTAATTCCTTACGGTTTAAGAGCAATTTCGAAATTACCGAAATGCGAACACCCTGTTTTTCGCGACACCAAATTCGACGAGGGAACTGCATCAGACAGAAGAACACACTACTTCAGATGGAACACCGCACTGCATCCTACTAGCAAGCGAACTGCATGTTTTCTTTTTGTGAGACGTGAATTTTTTCAAGACGAGGAAGTGGAGTGCACTTCACATTGGGCGTAAGTGAACCGGAGCGCTATCGAGAAGTGAACCTCATTTCTTTTTTTGTCGTTCTATAACATTTTTTCTATACTTACGAGATGAACAACATCAGACGGCCGACCGCAGTGCTTCAAACTGAAAATTGTACTGCATCAAATGGCCTAGTAGAGTGCATGAATTTTTTGTCCTCTCACTAACTTATATATTTTATGGACGAGAGTCGACCGTAAAGACGAGGGCAAGTGAACCGCATCAATTTGCAAAGGGCACCACCAAGGGTTTCTGAATGAACTGCATTCTTTTTTAACAAATTATAAATTATGTCCATACAAATTTGCAAAAACATTTCATCCAAAAATAATAAAAAGTGAACTCCTCTGAAAACCTTACAAAACTACATGTGCAACACCACAATACTGCATGAATTCAATGCTAGACGTACAGAGAAATCATATGGATAGACATGTACACACCCATCGCACAACAAAACGAGTAATGGAGCTCTCCCAAAAACAATTTGCACTTGAAGACTATGCGGCCGTCCCTGCACCAAACGCGGCCCACTGCCGGCGCGACGCCGCTTTCATCGTTGGCCACCTGCCGGACCGCCACGAACCCAACCATGAGCTGCACACCGACAACCGTAGAACTTCACACAAACAGACGAAGGAGGAAGAATTGGTTGAGGAGCTTCTCATCTTGGATCTGCTGCCCGACGCGGCCAGACAGGGGAAGTCCAGGCCCCCGAGGATCACAAAACCTCCACGCGCACTGCAACACCGGGGCAACCGAACTCCAACGAGAAGAAGGGCGAACTGAACCCGCGTAGGCCGCTGGCGAGAGGGGATCCTCCTGCGCTGCTGCTCGCCGGAGAGGGATCCTCCTGTGCTGCTGCTCGTCGGAGAGAGCATGGTTAGAGGTTGGTGGGGGCGAGGTAGGGGCTGGAGCCGGATCTGGCGTCGGAGCGGCGTAAAGGAGTACCTCCACCTCTGGTCATCGACAGAAGTGAAGGGCGATGTGATGCTCCCGCAACGGAGGCCTCCATGGATACGGAGGAGGCGGGACAGGTCCGGCCGTGGCGGCGCGGGTCCAGGCCTCCAGGGGGAGGCGGCGCTGGAGGAGGATCCCATCGGATCCGGCACCGGGAGAGGTTGCGGTGGCGGCCACCTGGGTGAGGAAGGGTGGCCGTGTAGGGAGACCACGACCCCAGTTGGAACGGTGGTCAGGAACGGCGCGGCGGTGGCGGTGACGCCGGAGATCCGCCGGATCCCGGGACGAATGTGGGGTCGGGGACGAGGCTACAGCGCCGGTGAGAGGCCGCGCCACCGGGGAAGAAACCGCAAGGCCGGGGAGGAGGCCACGGGGCCAAGGACGGGGTTGTGGCGCCGTTGAGGAGGCTATTAGGTCGGGGCAAAAGTTGCATCAAGGGAGGCGCACCGGAGGAGAAGGAAGGTGGGGGATACTGGGAGGAATCGTGGCTCGGGGTGGGTGCGCCGTGCCGCGCCGGAGAAGGTGGGGCGGGTGGGTGCGCAGCACCGGAGAAGGTGGGGGAAGGGGAGGGGAAGGGGGCGGGGCGAGGTACCGCGGTTGCGGCTGGGGTAAGGAGGGCCGGCCGACGGAATGCAGTAGGTGGAGGGAGGTGGGGCGGGATGGGGTGTGCGCGGCCCCGGCTGAAGGAAGGAGGTGGAGGGAGTGGGTGGAGGGGACAGGTCATGGGTGGAGGCAGTTTTCTCATCTTGCTATGCGGTCCAGGTCTGGTGGATCGAGTAGTACACAAGTATTAGCAGAATAAGGTGGTGTTAGCAGAATAAGACTCTTAAGGGGTGTTATTAGAATAGACCCACCCTATATATATATATATAATATATATATATATATATATATATATATATATATATATATATATATATATATATGAAACTCAACACAATTGATGGTAATAAAATAAAAATGTGAATATTGTGTACGTACTTCAAATTGTTCTAAAGATATGCCCCGCCCAGAGGTCGAGTGGCGAATGAACTCGCAAACGTAGTATGCACATAAATTAGACCCGGGTGCCTACCACAAGCACTTTACGAGAATAGAGTTCAATCAAAATGATAATCAAGCATGATAATGGTATTGAAACTAGAATCAATGAGAGATGCGCGGTACTAGCTAGTAGTACTTACTTTATGGTGTAAAAATCGTAGCTCCTTTTTCCAGTCACCCCTAACTTGGTTGGTGAACTTTTTCCAAACCCTGCCCGGCAAAGAAAATGATTACTTGATATCAGAAAATGAACGAAAGTTGCCGATATGGTGCGATAATGATTGAACTTACTTCTGAAGCATTTGACTCATGTCCGCCCACTCCTTAGGCTCTTTACGTCTCGAGTCCAAGACAATTACTTGTCCCTCATCAAGCTGAATGGCTAGCAGAATAAAGTGGAACCTGCACACGCATAACTCATCAGTTACACTTAACCTCGAGTAAGCAAAACAGAATGTGCACAAGACAGTAACACTCACTTGAAGTTGTAAGGAAATAGTATTTCCCTTCTGTTTTGTTGTCCAAGTAACGCTGATAGGTCTCCAACGTATCTATAATTTTTGCTTGTTCCATGCTGTTATATTATCATTCTTGGATGTTTTACAATCATTTTATAGCAACTTTATATCATTTTTTGGGATTAACCTATTGACATAGTGCCAAAGTGCTAGTTGCTGTTTTTGCTTGTTTTTTACTTCGCGGAAAATCAATACCAAACGGAGTCCAATCGCGATGAAACTTTTTGGAGATTTTTTCTATTCCAAAAGACACCCACTGGTCCAAAGAAGTGCCGGAGAGGTGGGCCGTGGAGACCACAACCCACCAGGGCACGCCAGGGGGGGCCGGCGCGCCCTGATGGGTTGTGCCCTCCTCGGGGCCCCTCTCCACCGCCTCCAATGCCTATAAATTCCCAAATATTCGGAAACCCCCAAAAATAACCCGAGACTCTCCGCTCCACCGCCGCAACTCTCTGTATCGATGAAAAACCAATCTGGAGACGTTCTAGTACCCTTCCGGAGAGGGGAATCCATCTCCAGTGGCCATCTTCATCATCCCGGTGGAGGCCATGATGAGGAGGGAGTAGTCCACCCTCGGGGCTGAGGGTATGTACCAGTAGTTATGTGTTCAATCTCTCTCTCTCGTGTTCTTGAGATGTCACGATCTTGATGTATCACGGGCTTTGTTAATATAGTCGGATCATATGATGTTTCCCTTGCTATCTTGTTGTGATGAATTGAATCTTTCCCTTTGAGATCTCGTTATGTTGGATTGAATATTGGATTTGAGAACACTTGATATATGTCTTGCATGCGGATACCCGTAGTGACAGTGGGGTATTCTATTGATCCACTTGATATATGTTTTGGTACTCAACTTGCGGATTCCCGCGGTGACACTGGGGTAATCTATGCATAGGGGTTGATACACGTTCTTGTCCTACTTTCTCCGATAGAAATCTTGGGGTACTCTTTGAGGTTCTTCGTGTTGGATTGAGTGTTATGAATCTAAAATTGTTTGATGCGTATCGTATAATTAACTCATGGATACTTGTGGTGACATTGGAGTATCTTGGTGACATTAGAGTTGGTTGATGCGTATCATATGGTGTTATTCTAGTTCGAACTCTTAGATAGATCGATCGGAAAGGATAACTTGGTGTTATCTTAGTACGAACTCTTGGATAGATCGATCGGAAAGAATAACTTTAAGGTGGTTTCGTACCCTACAAACAATTTCTTCATATGTTCTCCGCTAGATAAGAACTTTGGAGTGATTCTTCGTTGCACGTTGAGGGATGGTTATGTGATCCAATTATATTAGCATTGTTGAGAGATTGCACTAGCGAAAGTACGGACCCTAGGCCTTGTTTTCAAGCATTGCAATACCGTTTGTGCTCACTTTTATTACTTGCTACCTTGCTGTTTTTACATTTTCAGATTACAAAAACCTATATCTATCATCCATATTGCACTTGTATCGCCATCTCTTCGCCGAACTAGTGCACCTATACCATTTGCCATTGTATTGGGTGTGTTGGGGACACAAGAGATTTCTTGTATTTGATTGCAGGGTTGTTTGAGAGAGACCATCTTCACCCTAGACCTCCCACGGATTGATAAACCTTAGGTCATCCACTTGAGGGAAAATTGCTACCGTCCTACAAAACTCTGCGCTTGGAGGCCCAACTAAGTCTACAAGAATAAAGTTGCGTAGTAGACATCAAGCTCTTTTCTGGCGCCGTTGCCGGGGTGGTGAGTGCTTGAAGGTATATCTTTAGATCTTGCAATTAAATCTTTTAGTTTCTGGTTTTTTCACTAGTTTGGTTTTATAAAAGAAAACTACAAAAAAATGGAGCTTAGGTTGCATCATTTGTTTCGTCTTTATAATTTCTTCCGTGGAAGTAAGGATTCAGAAAGTTGTGCTCAATTGGTAGAGGAAGAAATTATGAAAATATGTAATGAGAATTCCTTGAATGATGAGCTTGATAGCAATATTTTTAGCATGAATTTTCTGAATATCCAAAATACTAATGATGATTGCACTAGTCATGATAAAAATATTTCTTATAAGCATGTCAATTTTTGTGGAGTGCATAAAGTTTGTGAGGACGTGCCTTATAGGGATGATAGATTTTGCAAGAAGCATAAACATGATAGAACCAATTTTTTGCTCAAAGTGATAGATGAATTTGCTACAAAATTATGTTCTCTTTGTCCTATTACTTGTGAACTTTGCAATAAAGTTGGTCATCTTAATTTCCAATGCAAACTTTTTCATGATCAAATTATGACCAAATATTGTAATGACTTGATCACCCTTGAACTTTATGATGAGCTTTCTCTATTTTTGGGGAGTGAAGAATTGACACATAAAAATAGTTGGTTTGAAGTATTCATTCTCACGGATGACATTGAAACTAATCTAAAAAATATCTATATGTTTTGCATGGTAAATTGCAATGAGAATGGTTATATTGCCAACTATAGAAAGATGGGAAAACCAATAGAATATAAAAGGAATACTAATGAAAGGGTAAAGATTTCCACTTTCCCTCCTATTGTCTCTCAAGATGAAATAGGTGACGAGGAGGAGCTCCCTATTCAACCAATCTCATCAATAAGAAGCTTGAAGAAATTAATTGAACCCACACATGATGTGGTGAAGAAGAAGAAAAGAAGAAAGAGTAGAGGTAAAAAGGTATCTCTCCCAAATGATGTTGCTCCTATTATTGTTGTGCCTCACGAGGATGAATCAAAAATAATTGTGGAAGATGATACACTTGATGATGATTTTATTATGCCTATTGCTTGTTGTGATGACTATGATTTGGAAGATAATGATACTTCTTATAATCTTGAAAAACTTTTTGGCACCAACTTGGTAAATTATGATGATAATAATCGTTATGCTATTGGTGCTATTCATACTATTAATGATGAGAGTGATTACACTTATGATATACCAAGCCACAAGCTTGGGGATGCTATGTTTGATGAGAATGACATGTTTGAGAATTTATTTGCTGCAATTAAGGTTTGTCCCAAGCTTGGGGATGTTATGCTTAATGAAGATGATCTTTTTAGTTCCCCTACTTTGAATGATCAAATTTGTTATGATGATTGCATGCCTCCTATTTATGATGATTGTGATATTTATGAAAGTGGGTTTGGGAGAGTGTCAACTTTAGATAATTATTATCCCACTACTTTGGAGGGTGTTGAATTTTATTATAATGATAAAAGTGGATTTGGAGAGGTCGTGACTTTATTTAGTAATGAGTCCACTATTTCGGAAGAGGTTTCACTTGACTATGATGAGAACAAAGTTGCTACTTATGATGATTATTGTGATGATACTTATGTTATAAAAAGTAGTGATAATTATTTTCATAATTTTGAATATCCTTTTACTGAACATTACTCTTTTAATGTGGAAACAATTTATAGTATTCGAGTTTCATTTGATGCTCCCACTTTTATGAATGAGAAGAAATTTGCTTATGAGGAGAGTAATAAAATTTCTATGCTTGTAGATCATGAAAAGAATGCTGTATGTGATAGTTATGTTGTGAAATTCCTTCATGATGCTACTGAAAATTATTATGAGGGAGGAACATATGCTTGTAGGAATTGCAATAATATCAAGTTTCCTCTCTATGTGTTCAAAGTTTTGAAGTTATGCTTGTTTTGCCTTCCTATGCTAGTCGATTCTTGCTCCCATAAAATGTTTACTCACAAAATCCCCATGCATAGGAAGTGGGTTAGACTTAAAGGTGCTTGTCATGTGTTTCATGATGCTACCTTGCATATTTCAAATACTATTCCTATGTGAGCATCATTGAAATCATCATGCCTAGCTAAAAGGCTTTAAAGAAAAGCACTTGTTGGGAGACAACTCAACACTTTTACTTTATATTTTTGTGTGTTCACATGATTAATCTACTGTAGTAATCATGTTTTATGTCTTTTATTTCAATAAAGTGCCAAGTAAAGCCTTTGGATGACTCACAAGATGAGTAGAATTGATGCTAAACCAAAACAGAAACTTTTGACTCCAGTACAGGAATTTTCATTTTTTACTGGTGCGTGATAATGATCTGAAATTTTTACACAATCTTTACATACAAATTCTTCAGGTTGTCCTAATTTGTAAGAATTTATAAAGACAAGGAAGTATGGCTATGCTACATATCTTCACAGACTGTTCTGTTTTTGATATATTCTGTTTTGCATGCATAGTTTGCTTGTTTTAGTGTTCCCATAGCTTATATTCAGTGATATAAATTATGGGAATTGTAGAATACAGTAGGTATCATGTGTGAACAATTATGAATCTTGTCTTGACAGTACCTAAGTGAATGATCTATCTTTATTATACTAACCCATCTCACGAAGTTCCGTTAAGTTTTGTGTGATTGAAGTTTTCAAGTTTTGGGTGAGACACCGATATGAGGAGAATAAGGAGTGACAAGAACCTAAGCTTGGGGATGCCCAAGGCACCCCAAGGTAATATTCAAGGAAGACTCAAGCTTCTAAGCTTGGGGATGCCCCGGAAGGCATCCCCTCTTTCGTCTTCAACATTATCGGTATATCTTACTTAGAGCTATATTTTTATTCACCACATAATATGTGCTTTGCTTGGATCGTCATTATATTTTGTTATTTTCTGTTAGGTGTTATTTATAATCCTGTTTTTCAATAAAAAGTTAAAAGAGTTGCTTAGTATGCTTGCATTGCATGTTTGATGTGTGCTGAGTAAAAACAGAAACTTTCGCTGTAGTGTTTGAATTTTCATATTTTACTGGAACGTGGCAAGTTTCTGAAATTTTTACACAGTGTTATCATATATACTCTTTAGCTTGTCCTAAATTTTCATAATGTTTTGAGTTACATAAGTACACTAGTTTAATAGATTACTACAGACTGTTCTGTTTGGACAGATTGCTGTCATAGTTTCGTTATCTACTTATCCTATAGTTTCCATAGCCTATATTGGTAGATATAAATTGTGGAAACGATAGTAAACAGTAGATTATGTTTGAAAATTATTGCTCAACATGTCTTGGCAGCACATGAAGTGTTGATTTTTTCTTATGTGTACTAACCTATCTCACAAGTTCTTTTCGAGTTTTGTGTGGATGAAGTTTTTGAGAATAGGTGAAACCGGGATATGAGAGGATTGAACGAGATACAAAAGCTCAAGCTTGGGGATGCCCATGGCACCCCAAGTAAATATTTCAAGAATTCTCAAGCATCTAAGCTTGGGGATGCTACGCATCCCACCTCTCTTCGTCAACTATCGGTTAGCCTATGTTGAGCCTAAATTTTTATTCATTCACATGATGCGTGCTATTCTTGTAGTTCTATTTTTGTTTATTTTGCTGTTTGAATAAAATATTTAGATCTGAAAATCTTTATTGAGTGGGAGAGTCCTCACATAGCTACTTAATTGTTTGACTACTCATTGATCTTCACTTATATCTTTTGAGAGTAGCTTGTCATTTGCTCTAGTGCTTCACTTATATCTTTTTGAGCATGGTGACGGTGTCCTGGACTAGGGGGTACTCACCACGTCGTCTCCCGACCAGTGGGTCGGGCCGAGGACCACCAGGGTGGTTCATTAATGGGCCAGTTCGGACATCCCATGATGCATACGAGGAAGATTTCACAACTCTTGGTGATCAAGACAAGGACTCCTCTCCACCGACGTAGCCGACTAGGACTCTTGTTATCCTAGGCCTCTGGTGTGTTATATAAGCCGAGGCCAGGCTAGTCATTAGGACGATCAGATCATCATAGATCATATCATCATACGAGCATAGCTCTTAGGGTTTAGACCACTACATATGATCTCGTGGTAGATCAACTCTGTACTCGATACACCATCATCAATACAAACAAAGCAGGACATAGGATTTTACCTCCATAGGAAGGCCCGAACCTGGTTAAACACTGTCTCCCTTGTCTCCTGTTACCCATCGATCCAAGACCCACAACTCGGGACCCCCTACCCGAGATCCGCCGGTTTTGACACCGACATTGGTGTTTTTATTGAGAGTTCCATTGTGGGATCGCTAGAAGGATCGATGGCTCGTCTGCATATTGCAGTTTTTTCTGGACAACGAATTTGTGTTCATCGTCCCCGTTTCCTCGAGCGTCGTTTTGACGATTGCTTCGTTGGATATGTGCGGAATTGTATCTACAACAACCCTGCAAAATTTCGTCGCGTTTCGATGGAGGAATCTCCGGCAATCTCCAATATACCGGAGCCCTATCGAATCTGGACGGGAATCTGGATGAGTTTAGGACGAGGTGTCTAGTATCTAGCTCGGATATCCGTTGGAGAATCCCACTGTTCATCGGCTGCGGAATTCCTATACCGATCACCCCTCAAAATTTCAGCTCGATCCGACTGTCCAAACTCCGGGAAACGTCCGATGAGTACAACGAGTTTTGGATCTATTTTCTGCGCGAAAACTAATCAGACCCGAGTTCATCTTTTTCATGAACGGGTTGTGAGACATCCTTTTTGAAGGAAATTTTCTCATCACCTCGGTCAACCGACCAAGAGTTCGGCATCGCGAGGGCCGAATAATCATCAAGAGAACCTCGTCATCCGCGGGTTGTACGGGTCGGGCGCTCAGTTGCTTCATCGAGCCAGCATTTAACTCGTCACAAATTCCGACCTGCGTCGGCATCGCCGTGCCATTACTTTATCAAGCCGACGTCCACCACGCCGACCTGCTTTTACACGTCAGCTGGCATGGGGCTCTAGTGTCACCTTACCGACCTGCTCCGTCACCTCGGCTAGACCGGAGGCTTCGTCATCTCCTCACCAACCTGCTCCGGAGACTTCGGCGTCGCCAGCCGACCTGCTTCGATACCTTGGCTGGCATGAGACTTCGGCGTCGCCAGCCGACCTGCTCCGTCACCTCGGCTACACCGGGGGCTTTGCCATTTCTTCATCAACCCGCTCCAGGAACTTCGGCGTCACCAGCCGACCAGCTTCGCCAAGTTAGCTGGACCGAGGACTTCGCCTCGCCACATCGACTGTGAAGCGTCACCACTTCGTCAAGCCAAACTCTTCGCTCAGGTAATCGACTTCGGCTGTGTCATGCGGTCACCTTGGCGTGCCTAAATCATCGTCTTGCCTCCATCAACCAAATTATGTCGTCGACATAGTCGACTAACGTGGGGGCTTCATTGTCACGCTGCCGAACAACTCCGTCTGATCGACGGGACCGGGGGTTTCTCCTCAGCCCTTCGGAAGTGTTGTGTTGTCACTTCATCAAGCCGAGCTCTTCTTCGGCTACCTCGTGACTGGCTTGGGGGCTGGGACCTTGACCCACTACAAGCTTGACACACGTCACAAGCACATTAACCAGCTAAGTCGCTTTCATGCTCAAATTTTTTAAATTTTTGTTCGGTTCGACCAAGCATTATATTTGTGTTAAATAAAAAAAAATTGTTTGCTAAAAACACTTCCTTTTCCCATGATAACTGGGGGCTTTGCCGTCATGCTGCCGAATACTCTGTCTCCTCGGCTGGACCGGGGGCTTCGCCTCGCTGCAGCAACCATGTTGTGTTGCCACTTCTCGACCCGAGCTCTTCGCTAGATTACCTCGGGCTTGGGGACTGGGATCTCGCCCACGCCGAGGACTACATCTTCGTCCCGTCACAACCCCAGACCGTACCGAGCACACTAACCAGCTAAGTCGTCGTGCTCAGCTCTCTTTGAAATTTTGCTTTGTGTTCGGTTCAACCAAACATTATATTTTTTGTTAAACAAAAAAAATCGTTTGTCAAAAACAATTTTCGTTCCCCAAAGTTAATTGGGGCCTCTTAAATTTATAGGATCCGTTTTATAATAAATGTGTTTTCATCTTGGTCGTTGCAAAGTCTTTTTGTACTACTCCTTTTTCCAACGCGAGTGTGTGGTCAATAGCCGGATAGCCTGGTTTCTTTCTAAAGCCGCTCGAGTTTAGTTCGCTAAACAGGCCTCGGAGAAACACTCCGCCTTCGGGATACGGAGGTTGAAGCCAAAGGTGGACCCGCTTGGAGTCCGGAGATCGGATGTATCATGTTAAAGCACGACCGAAGCACATATTAAATTTTAGACCAATTTAGGATTGGCACTATTTTCTTTTATCTAAACATAAAGTTTTTTGCATAAGTTTTTTGGTATTTCCGAGCATAACTCTTGCAGTACAATGCCAGATGCATTTCACGCATCGGCAGTATTAAAGGGGGTCTGCGGTTAACACCGAACCCACCAAACACCGAGGTACTCCATTCAGTCCTCGCAAAATGTCCTCGGTATTTCGCATTTATATGCATTGATTTCGAGTTGTGTCTTTGGTCTATAGCTGGATTGCCCGGCTCCTGTGCTTACCACTTACGTTTCCGCTTTGTTCAGCTAAGGGGTAAAGGGAGAACCACTGCGATTGTCACTTCCGGTTTAACTGGTTATGTGCCTCAGCTGGAGAAAGCCGAAAGCTGACTGTCACAACAAGCGTAAATTGGTCAGCGAACCGCAGGCGGTGTTCAACCAAATATAGCCGATCGAGGTTATCCGAGTAAAATGAAGGGCCTTTCTTTCTTGAAAAGGCCAAGTTGTGGGTGGTTCGATCTCGAATAATCCGAGGAGTCGACGTATACCGGGGGCTATTAAGTTGCCCCCAAATATATGCTCCTATGACTAAGTGAAAGTTATAAAACCTAAATATCTGATTGCCTCATTTCCACTAACACAACCGCCTCCAGGCACCGAAACGTCAGCTAAGGGTTGTCTTTTTTGTACGGAAACACCCTATGTAGCATCTACAAAGGGGTGGAAGCCGACGATAGGCCACTTTCAGATTATAAACAGTCGCGACGGAGTCAAAATAAACCATACCAAGGGTTGCTTGTGGCACCTCGGCATAGATACATTGGTATTCCTGGAGAGCCAAACATATCATCAGCGTTTGTATTTAATATACGAATGCTGCCTTCCATAGTGATCGTTATAACGCCATAGATATGCATCAATTTGACTTAAGATTTTGGCCAAGCTGGGTTGCCTGGCTCCTGTGCTTACCCACTACGTTCCCGATTGTTCGGCTAGGGGGTAAAGGGAGCACCTCTGCGATTGTTACTTCCGGGTCATCCGTGTTAGTACCTCAGACTGGGTGAAGCCGAAAGCTAGCCATCTTAAGAATATAATTGATCGGCAACGACGGAAGTGAAAATTTAGGTTCACTAAGGACCACAGAGTTCGGAAACTTTCCCCGAACTAAATCCTCAATATTTTCCTCCCAAATTGATCGGAGTTGAGGTTTCACGATCATGGTCAACATGATATCCTGGGAAAAGGAACTTATAAATGAACTATTTTTCCCAAAAGATGTTTCTTATAACATATCTCTTCTCGTACCTTTCTTTATAAAACCGCATGGCCGGATTGCCTTGTTTGCCATAAATCTTTGCCCTTATAAAGGCTTTATAAAGTAGGACAAACATTCCTCGGCTACTGGCCGAGGAGGTTGAAGCCGATGGTCGGTCAACAAAGTCTTGTACAATGCGGATCCGAGCATTAATGATGTAAAGTACTTGGATACGTAGAATCATTACACATAAATTGTGTCAAACGAATCCAAGTTTATGTCAAACAAATATTGATCCTTAATTCGACCACCCGTGCCCAAATTAAGGCTCGGGGGCTACTGCATTGCATATTCAATGCAGCAAATTCAAAGTGCAATAAGGTTTCTGAGGAGATTCGATCCTTAGGTTGGTCGGCCGCACCCAACCCGAGTCTCGGAAACTACTGTAGGAGATATGCCCTAGAGGCAATAATAAATGTTATTGATTATCTCCCTGTTCATAATTATGTTTATGTTCCATGCTATAACTGCAATGATTCTCGAGTCTACAAATAAAACGAGGCTTGGAGGGAAACTCATGTGCACGTGTGGGATAATAAACGGTAAAATGTATTCCTAGTCAAGCCTCTATGACTGGCTCAAGTATTGCATGATGATCCTGTTTTCCTGATCATGGGCATGACTATGCCGACAATTTTGAGGGCACAATTGTTGGTAGAACACTTGTGTTGAATCGACCCAAATTGATGTTATGCTATGAGATACATTCGTCATAAGTTAATGGTTAATAACACAGGACGTTAATGTTTGCATAATTCCTTAGACCATGAGAGTATCGAGTTTCTTCATGCTTGCTTCATGAACTTTGGGGTTTGTTAAACGTCATCCGTAAATGGGTGGCTATTACGGCGACTTACGGGTTCATGGAAAAGTATGTCAAGTAACTTGATAGCTCAAGATTGGGATTTGCTCCTCCGACGATGGAGAGATATCTCTGGGCCCTCTCGGTGTTACGGTATCCATCATCGTCTGGCCAGACACAGGGTGATTTGATCACAGGGATGCCGGAACACGGGAACGAGAAAAGAGAACAATACCGGCAACGAGGTAACTGGCATAGTGGACAAGGTGTTGATCCACGGGGATGCCAACATGTCTCACCTCGGGTATTGGTAACATATCGCGAAGAAACAGGAATAGCACACGGCAACTGGAGGTTCACTCGAATATTCATTCGTGTGGGTATAGGGGTCAATATGGGTGTTCACGGCTCCGATGTTGATCATTGATTGGAAGGGGTTCCGGGTCATGTCTATACTTCACCGAACCTATAGGGTCACACGCTTAAGGGTCATCTATCTGCTGAATACTAGACAAGGAGTCCGAGAGAAAGTCACTGGAAAAGTTTCGGAGACAACGAAAAAGTTCTGGAGAGAACACCGAAAAAGTTTCGGTAAAACCGAAAAGTTGTTTCGGATAAAACCATTGATCCAAAAAGGTTTCGGCAAGCACCGGGAATGTTTTGGAGGTTGCCAGATTGGTCTGGTAATTTTTGGAATTTTTTCGGAGAAAAAACCGAAAAAGGTTTTCGGAGCTGCCGGAATTGTTTACCGGGTAAACGAAGATGGTTTTAAATTAAACCACCATACCGGAAATGTTCCAGAGCGAGTCCAGATAATTTTAGAGGGTGCCGGAAATGTTCTGGGACCTTCCGGAATTTTTCAGAAGAAATAGTTTCGGAAAACATCTTGTCCCAGCGAGAGGGGACAAGATCCCACGGATCGTGGGGGCTGTTTTTGGGCTGTTTTTGGGGGCGCCCCCTTTAGGGGACAGCCCCCTTGTGGCTGGACAAAGTGTTTGGGGGGCCCCCCATGGTGGGGGGCAGCCCCCACAAATGGTGGAGAGTGTTGGGAGGAAGGTGGGGCCCCATGGGGGAACACCATGGACAAGGGAACATGTTTTCTCCATGTTTGGTGGGAACATGTTTTCCTTGTTTGGTGGGTGCATGTTTAGTGGGCTGAATTTCAGCCCCCCCCCTCACCCCTTCCAACACTATATAAGGAAGTGGAGAGGAGCTCTCCATACACACTCTTGCTCTCATACACAAAGCCATGCATGATCTGGCATTCTTCTCTCCCTCCCAGCGAAATAGTTTCGTAGAGCCGAAAGGTTGTCTGGGTTCCGGCAGGAACTAGTTCTGGACGGCGAAGCCCTGCCGGATAGATGACACCGTATGTGTGCAACTCTGTAGAGAGATCATAGTTTTGGTCTTAGTTCGAGAGTGCCTCCCGAAGGGCTGTCCGTGTGACCGTCCGAGTTTTGGAGGTCCTCCCGAAGGGCTGTCCGAGTGACAGTCCGAGTTTCGGAGGTCCTCCCGAAGGGCTGTCCGCGACACCGTCCGGGGACTGTGCGACCGCCTCCCGGAGGGCTGTCCACGGGGCAGATGAGGGTATACATCCTCGCAGTTGGGAGGTTGTAAAATCCTAGCTGCGGGGATCTGCACCGCCGTTCGTCATCGACTCTACTTCCGCTACGCTACGAGTCGGTAACGAAAAAGATCAAACCTTGTATGCAGTCTCCATAGTGGTCCTGGGCTGGTGCGTAGGTTGGAAAATTTTTGTTTTCTACTGCGTTACCCTACAGTGGCATCAAGAGCCGTGCTATGCGTAGATGCAGGTTGCGATCTAGAATACATAGAGATGTATGGGTGTTGCACAATATAATTAGGTAGTAGATGAGATCTATTGCTGAAAATTATTTGTGCGGGTAGCATATGAAGTCTGTTACCCGATGTTCTTGTTGCTTCCCTAGAATTTGCATATTTCTGATCTTGATAACAGTATGGTGGAGTTTCAATGTTCTGGCAATCCGCGATCCTGATTGATCAACGAAGTGCTAACAGTTCATTGAATTCTACCGTAGTTGAAAAGAAAGATGAAATTTCGCAGACGAAAGGGCAATGCAGATATGATCTGCACGGGGGTCACGCATATGACGAAGTTTAGTATGGGGCACGAGATTTTATTATCTCGTGTTTCATACACCCCGCAATGTTAATCTAGCGACTTGGATTATCATGCTTGATGATGGACGTTGGTAGCTTCGGTTTGTTTCGACACCTTAGAAGCCACGTAAAATAAAATTTTGCATGAACCGATTAGAGGCGTCTAACTTGGTTTTGCAGGATGGTTTGCATGTGCATATGATGTGGTATAGCAGTGTTCATAATAATTTGATTATGTATGAGATGACTATATGATGTAAATTGATTAACATGACCTGCGTGTCATGATTCGGCATGATGGCTGGAGCCATATGATTGCACTTTAATGACCTGCGTGTCAACCTTATGTAATGCACTTATTTTATTAGCTATAGAGATAGCAATATTATCTGGTGCATCGACAAGGTGGTGGCAATCTTCGCAAAGGTGAACATCGACGCGAATGCCGAAGACGAAGAAATGAGACTTCTCCGTCAGAAAGGGCTATACCATATCATGCTATTATGAATTGCCTGAGATGTTTATCCCTTATGATGCACCCTTCTTGATTGCATGGTAGTCGCTTTTATTAGGGTGATCTCTCACAAAAATATCAAGTAGTTAGTGTTCTCCCAAGTGTAGCACCGTCACGGCACCTAACTTTTCAGGGTATCACATGGATACATGGGTACGAACGATTAGGGATGTGTGAGGCGGGTGAGTTGAGACCTCACAGCGAGATCACTTGGTTGTCTTGACGTTCAGGCATGAAAGTCATGAGCTCGGAACACACGCATCGAAAGATGAACAAGAGTCACATAGAGATGTGATTGGCAAGTTGGCCTACCGATTGCAGTTCTCGTCACTTGAGATGGATACATCCTTGGCGTTGAATTGTAATTTGGATCTTGAATCGCTCACAATCAATTATGAGAGATATTGATTTGAGTGGGAGCGCACTGTAGAATTGAATTCTTTTAATTCTCAGTGCAATTAATTTTGAACACTGTCTAAGTGTGATTTGCATAATAGTTGTAGAATAATGGCTCGCGTTTCCACCTTCTCTATTAAAATTGAATAGCTGTTAAATATTTGGTTAAAACTTTACGGTTGGTAACGTAATGTGAGGATTGTCCTCTAGAGTGCCGAGAAGGACTTTGTCCTATCGCATACTTTCGGTATTCTCCCGCTAATGCTATGGATCATGTGACTCTCGTCCTTCGATCCAAAAGCTAGAATTCTGTTTCAGTCAAGTGCAATGCGTTTGCTTCCATGAGACCCGAACTTCAAAAGTTTGGATAGTTATGTGATATTCATGGAATCTGAAAATCATTTTCAGAGACAGACAAAGGCTAAAAGATATGAGATATCCAAAGCAATGTTTGTTTGAAAACTATTAGTAAAGGAGTTTACTATGCATTAGACTGATAAGAGAGGGATCCAGGAGAACGCCTGTCATATGATGATGGTGAATAAAACAACAACTTAAAGAGAAAGGAAGTATCCGAAGGGTGTTAGTGAAACTTTCACGCCTAGGAAGTCCGGGGCTATCGCCACTCTTTAAGTTGGGTGCTTCTTCTGAGAGTAGGAGAAATACTAAAAGTTAAACTGTTAGAAGTATAATGGCAAAAGGAAAGGAGACTGGAATATCCAGCTCATGTATGAATGTCATACAAGTTTTTGATGTATAGTAGGCTGGTCAAAAATATAGTTCTTGGGAATTATGGTTAAACATGTTAATCACTAATTCTTGGGTATTGTGAGTTAATCACAAAGATACCCGCTCGATTGCATTCTGTTGCAACTCGATGTAAGAACTACTATGGCCTGAAAGACTAGTCAGGGATGAGATTTAGATACACGCAGGGAACATAGTAAATGTTACTATGCCTTCCATCGGTGTATTCCCTATGTATTTACTTTCATAATTCATTTTAGAGTTTCACACTCTAGCCCATTGCATAAAGTATCTTGCAAAAAGGTTATTCATAAGGGAACTTTTGATGTTCGATGTTATGAATAACATAAGGGCCATATTTTCATTATGAATGAGATGTATGTTATGAATATTGATATTAATACATTACCTCTGGGTTTACTTTCATAATTCATTTTAGAGTTTCACACTCTAGCCCTTTGCATAAGGTATTTTGCAAGAAGGTTATTCATAAGAGAACTTTTGATGTTCGGTGTTATGAATAACATGAAGGGCCATGCTTCCATACAGGATGGGATGTATGCTATGAATATTGATGGTAATATGATACATCCATAACACTGACGCTAAATGTCGCAAGACTAAAAGAATACCACACAAGTGTGGCACTGCATTTGGTCACATTGGAGAAACCCGCATGGAAAATTCCATTATGATGGATTTTGAAGTCGTTTGATTTGAATCATCTGACACTTGCAACTTTCCTCTGAAAAGTGAAGTGACTGAAATACCGTTCACACGCCATAAGGAACGAACAAAGAACATATTGGTGATCATACATTATGATGTGTGTAGTCCAATAAATGTTGTTGCAAGTAGTGGATTTATCTATCTTCAGAAATGACTCAAGTAGATATATGGATATTTACTTGTTGAGACGTAAGTCTGGATCTTTTGAATTCATTCATAAGGTTTTCAAAAATGAAGTAGAAGTTATTGTAATGAGAAAATTATGTTTCTACAATTCGATTGCAGAAAGGAATATTTGAGTTACAAGTTTAGCGAATGTCTGATGAGTTGTGAAAGGGGTTTCATAACTTGCACCTCCCGGAACACCACTGCAAGTGGAAAGTCCGTGAAGATGTAATCGAACCATTTATGACATGGTAAGATCAAAGATGACATAAATAGATTTGCCATTATCATTTTTAAAGAGTGATGCTTTAGAGACTGCGGCTTTTACACTGAAAAGAGCTTCATCGGGTCTGTTGAAATAACGTCATGGTATGGTACGCCCAACGATGTTATATCTTTTCTTAACATTTGGAATATGGGGCTTGTGTAAAAGGTTACAAACCTATTCCAAATCAGACAAGTGCTACTTTGTAGGTTATCCCAAGTAAATGGGTATTCCTCCCTCACAATATCGAGGCAAATAAGTTTGCCACAAAGAACGGTATGCTTTTTGAAGGAAATAGTTCTTTCAAAATGGGTGAGTGGGAGAACAGTGCAACTCGACGAGATAAACAGTATCTTCGTCGTCAGATCAAAGGAAAGGAACCTTGGAAGTGATTCCAGGGTTTCCTACTGCGACTGATACGGAAGTCTCTACAATAAAATGTATGGACTTCGGTCGAACTTGCAGCTGAACCTCGTAGGCAAGGCTCGTGCAAACCTCTCAGGTGCGCAAATGAGATATTGTTGTTGGACAACAGTATACCTACGATACACAAGGAAGCGGTGATGGGCCCTGACTCCGGAATTGGCTAAATGCCAATACAATCTGAGATAATTTCCATATAAGTGATTCGAGATTAAAATCTTGATACACCTTTCGGAAGACTTAGAGTCTAACGAATATTTATGGAACTAAAAACTGATACGGATAAAAATGTTTTATCCATAAAGCTCGACTTGTTGAAATAACAAGTTCAAGGAGTTGACTACGACGAGGTTGTTTCACCGTAGCGATGCTTGAGGTCGGTTCGGGTTGAACTAGCAATTAATTCATATATCAATCATGAGATATGAAACATGGATGACAAAAGGACTTCCATCTGATGGAAATGATACCTAGGACTTATATGTGATACAGTCCAAAGTAATTTGTCGATCCAGAGGATGCTAGTAAGTATGCAAACTTCAGAGTTCCAGCGATGGACAGAAGAGAGCAAAGTGGAGTTGGAATCTTCGTTTTTGATGAAATGGTCAAAAGAGTTTGACTTCATCAAATGGGTATCGAAGATGCTTGTGATTCAAGAAAGTAAGTGGGAGCATAATAATATTTCTAAAAACCGTGTGTACTTGACACATTGTTAATTGGAAATAAATTTCTTGACACGAATTAGGACTTCATTTGAAAATAGTTTTTCGATGAAGTGCTTAGGCTAAAATGGCCTCAATATTAGGCATGATGATCTATGGAGATAGATTTACCTAAATGGGGCTAAGCAATGAATACATATTGACAAGATGCTAAAACTTTTTAGCATTTAAAACGCCAAGGAGTGATTCTTGCCAAAGTCACATGGAAAGAGTTTTTGCAAGACTCGGTGTCCCAAAACACTGATGAGTAAAATACATGATGGAGATTCCACACACTCTTGTGTTTGGATTAATCATGTATTCCATGGTATGTAAAACCAACCAGATATGTCCAATACTCCAAAGTTGTTGCGAGTATAGATACCATAGTGATCAAAGTACTGATCATGGGACAACAGTGAAAGATGTCATTGAGTACTAGAGCAGTACTGATGACATGTTTTCTCGCAAACGGAGATCATGAAGAGTTCGTTGTAAAAGGTTACATCGATACAGTCTTCATCAATGCTCCATGCGATTTTCGATTTAAATTGAGGGTTTTGTGTGATACACAATATGGTGGCACGGTAGTTGGAAATTGTTCCAAACAAGATACTGTGGCGAATTCTATAACAAAGGCTAAGTATGTTGACGCTTGAGAAGCGACAAAGAAGTTGTTGAATCATATAGTTCATTCATGAACTTAGTATGGTTCCAAGAATGCTTTGGTCTATGGGACACTATAGCAGATAGTTGCTCCATAGCTCAGTCTGAGGAATCAGGTTTCGACCAATGATTCACACATATGCAAAGCCAAGTCCACACAAAATATGAATTTTGTGAAAGCGTGAAAACACGAGGATATGCAAAGTTACACACGGAGCTGAAGTTGTCAGATTCGTTGGACATCAGGCTATACCACATGCGAAGCATATTTTACACCAGTATGCCATAGGTGTAAAGTGCATTAGCATTGACTAGATTATTGACTCTAGTGCAAGTGGGAGTCTGTAGGAGATATGCCCTAGAGGCAATAATAAATGTTATTGATTATCTCCCTGTTCATAATTATGTTTATGTTCCATGCTATAACTGCAATGATTCTCGAGTCTACAAATAAAACGAGGCTTGGAGGGAAACTCATGTGCACGTGTGGGATAATAAACGGTAAAATGTATTCCTAGTCAAGCCTCTATGACTGGCTCAAGTATTGCATGATGATCCTGTTTTCCTGATCATGGGCATGACTATGCCGGCAATTTTGAGGGCACAATTGTTGGTAGAACACTTGTGTTGAATCGACCCAAATTGATGTTATGCTATGAGATACATTCGTCATAAGTTAATGGTTAATAACACAGGAAGTTAATGTTTGCATAATTCCTTAGACCATGAGAGTATCGAGTTTCTTCATGCTTGCTTCATGAACTTTGGGGTTTGTTAAACGTCATCCGTAAATGGGTGGCTATTACGGCGACTTACGGGTTCATGGAAAAGTATGTCAAGTAACTTGATAGCTCAAGATTGGGATTTGCTCCTCCGACGATGGAGAGATATCTCTGGGCCCTCTCGGTGTTACGGTATCCATCATCGTCTGGCCAGACACAGGGTGATTTGATCACAGGGATGACGGAACACGGGAACGAGAAAAGAGAACAATACCGGCAACGAGGTAACTGGCATAGTGGACAAGGTGTTGATCCACGGGGATGCCAACATGTCTCACCTCGGGTATTTGTAACATATCGCGAAGCAACAGGAATAGCACACGGCAACTGGAGGTTCACTCGAATATTCATTCGTGTGGGTATAGGGGTCAATATGGGTGTCCACGGCTCCGATGTTGATCATTGATTGGAAGGGGTTCCGGGTCATGTCTATACTTCACCGAACCTATAGGGTCACACGCTTAAGGGTCATCTATCTGCTGAATACTAGACAAGGAGTCCGAGAGAAAGTCACTGGAAAAGTTTCGGAGACAACGAAAAAGTTCTGGAGAGAACACCGAAAAAGTTTCGGTAAAACCGAAAAGTTGTTTCGGATAAAACCATTGATCCAAAAAGGTTTCGGCAAGCACCGGGAATGTTTTGGAGGTTGCCAGATTGGTCTGGTAATTTCTGGAATTTTTTCGGAGAAAAAACCGAAAAAGGTTTTCGGAGCTGCCGGAATTGTTTACCGGGTAAACGAAGATGGTTTTAAATTAAACCACCATACCGGAAATGTTCCGGAGCGAGTCCAGATAATTTTAGAGGGTGCCGGAAATGTTCTAGGACCTTCCAGAATTTTTCAGAAGAAATAGTTTCGGAAAACATCTTGTCCCAGCGAGAGGGGACAAGATCCCACGGATCGTGGGGGCTGTTTTTGGGCTGTTTTTGGGGGCGCCCCCTTTAGGGGACAGCCCCCTTGTGGCTGGACAAAGTGTTTGGGGGGCCCCCCATGGTGGGGGGCAGCCCCCACAAATGGTGGAGAGTGTTGGGAGGAAGGTGGGGCCCCATGGGGGAACACCATGGACAAGGGAACATGTTTTCTCCATGTTTGGTGGGAACATGTTTTCCTTGTTTGGTGGGTGCATGTTTAGTGGGCTGAATTTCAGCCCCCCCCCCCTCACCCCTTCCACCACTATATAAGGAGGTGGAGAGGAGCTCTCCATACACACTCTTGCTCTCATACACAAAGCCATGCATGATCTGGCATTCTTCTCTCCCTCCCAGCGAAATAGTTTCGTAGAGCCGAAAGGCTGTCTGGGTTCCGGCAGGAACTAGTTCTGGACGGCGAAGCCCTGCCGGATAGATGACACCGTATGTGTGCAACTCTGTAGAGAGATCGTAGTTTCGGTCTTAGTTCGAGAGTGCCTCCCGAAGGGCTGTCCGTGTGACCGTCCGAGTTTTGGAGGTCCTCCCGAAGGGCTGTCCGAGTGACAGTCCGAGTTTCGGAGGTCCTCCCGAAGGGCTGTCCGCGACACCGTCCGGGGACTGTGCGACCGCCTCCCGGAGGGCTGTCCACGGGGCAGATGAGGGTATACATCCTCGCGGTTGGGAGGTTGTAAAATCCTAGCTGCGGGGATCTGCACCGCCGTTCGTCATCGACTCTACTTCCGCTGCGCTACGAGTCGGTAACGAAAAAGATCAAACCTTGTATGCAGTCTCCATAGTGGTCCTGGGCTGGTGCGTAGGTCGGAAAATTTTTGTTTTCTACTGCGTTACCCTACAACTACTGCGTACCGCGTTTACATCCCTAACGAATGCCGCCGAGCAAGAACTTGATCCTCAGGCCGATTTTGCAAATCGACCTAAGTCTCAGGGGCTACTGGGAGTTTTATTTTGATTATTATTTTTTCCTTCAGGGGCATCTCAGGTTTTAGACCGACACGCTCCTTGAGGGCTACTGGCTATATATCTCGGCAGAGAATGAATTGCACCAATAGAAAATATCCACAAAAAATCAGCCCACGGTCAGGGTGGTGCACCACCTCGGAAGCAGTCCGGCATAAAGCTCGGGCGCAAGTGGCTGGCTCCATAGAGGGCATTTCCGGCATTAAGCTCGGCTGAATTCGTTCAATCTTTTAAAGACCGAGGTAGTTTATGACACCTCGGACGCTGATCATCGTTGGAGCTCGGATGCAGTCCGGCGTTGGAGCTCGAAAGCATTCCGGCATAAAGCTCAAGATCGAAGACACTTCGTAAGCAGTCCGGCATAAAGCTCGAATGCGAACGACTGGCTCCATAAAAGACTATCCCGATATTTAAGCTCGGATGAACTACTTCAAATATTCAGAGACCGAGGTCTCCTATGACACCTCGGATGCCGACCAGCGTTGGAGCTCGGGCTCAGAAAGACACCTCGGATACAGTTCGGCGTTGGAGCACGGACACAAGAGGATACCGCCACACGGGAAACACTTCGGACCCAAGTTGTGGCGTAAAAATAATGAGGCATTAATACAGGCTGATAACTTAAAGGGGCTCCTCAGATGCCCGACTTGTGAACTCTTCGGATTCACCTCGGCGATCCTCAAGATCAGTGATGGGAAGATTTATTGAACCAGTTTTCAAGACCGACGGCCGAAGACGAAGAACTGTTCGGAAGGACCGAGGAGCGTCCCTAACTTGAAGACCGGTTCAGGGGGCTACTAACGGTGTCCTGGACTAGGGGGTACTCACCACGTCGTCTCCCGACCAGTGGGTCGGGCCGAGGACCCCCAGGGCGGTTCATTACTGGGCCAGTTCGGACAGCCCATGATGCATACGAGGAAGATTCCACAAGACTTGGTGATCAAGACAAGGACTCCTCTCCACCGATGTAGCTGACTAGGACTCTTGTTATCCTAGGCCTCTGGTGTGTTATATAAGCCGAGGCCAGGCTAGTCATTAGGGACGATCAGATCATCATAGATCATATCATCATACGAGCATAGCTCTTAGGGTTTAGACCACTACATACGATCTCGTGGTAGATCAACTCTGTACTCGATACACCATCATCAATACAAACAAAGTAGGACGTAGGGTTTTACCTCCATAGGAGGGCCCGAACCTGGGTAAACACCGTCTCCCTTGTCTCCTGTTACCCATCGATCCAAGACCCACAGCTCGGGACACCCTACCCGAGATCCACCGGTTTTGACACCGACACACGGTGTGCTTGGAAATTTCTGTAGAAATCCTCTCATGCTTCACTTATACCTTTTTGAGAGATGAAATCTTTATGCTCATGTGCTTCACTTAGATTTGTTTGAGCTTGTCAAAAAAGGGGCAATGGCAATATATGAAACTAGCCCCAAAGTGATAGATATCCAAGGAGGATATAATAAAAACATTCATGAAGATCATTGGACAAATTAAACTTGATTCCTTGTAATAGTTTTGAAACATGATGATAGTAATATGCGAGTCATGTTAGTGAGTAATTATGCTTTAGTAGGAATATTGGTGTTAAGGTTTGTGATTCCCTATGCAAGTACGAAAGTCAATAGTTATGCAATGAAATTACATCCTACTTATGGTGCATTATTCGGTGTTAGTTATGCTCAATGCTCGCTTATGTGAATTTTCATTTCTTGCTTTGGTTGATTCTCAATCTTTTGCTAGCCTCCCTTTGTACTAAGTAGAAATACTACTTGTGCATCCAAAATCCTTAAACCAAGTTTTGCCTTATGAGTCCACTATACTTACCTATATGCGGTATTTCCATGCCGTTCCAAGCAAATTTGTATGTGCCATCTCTAAATTTTCAAAATAAATTTTCTCTTTTGTGTGCTCGTACCGCTCATGAATGTTGGGGAACGTTGCATGGGAAACAAAAATTTTCCTACGCACACACACGATCTATCCATGGTGATGAGCATCTACGAGAGGGAGAGTGAATCTACATACCCTTGTAGATCGCTAAGCGGGAAGCGTTAAGAAACGCGGTTGATGTAGTCGAACGTCTTCGTGATCCAAATCACCGAGCGTCCCGCGATCCAATCACGATCCGTCCCGATCAAGTACCGAACGGACGGCACCTCCGCGTTCAGCACACGTACAGCTTGATGACGATCTCTGCCTTCTTGATCCAGAAAGAGAGAGCGAAGAGATAGACGAGTTCTCCGCCAGCACAACGGCGTAGTGGGGGTGGTGGTGGAGCTGTTCCGGCAGGGCTTCGCCTAAGCACCGACAAAAACAGATTTGAGGAAAACCGTATAGACGGGGGGAGAGAGGGCTGCACCGTGGCTTAGGGTGTTTGGCCCTCTCTCCCCTCTAGTATATATAGGAGGGAGGGGGAGGGGGCTGGCACCCTAGGGTTTCCCCCCTAGGTGCGGCCGAACCAAGGAGGAGGAGGTGGACTCCTCCACTTCTTCCTAGTCCAAATAGGACACCTTCCATATTTGGTACCCCTTCCCTTTTCTTGGGTTTTATGCCTTTTCCACTTATTCCAGCCGCATGGGCCTTATAGGGCTGCATTGCCCAGCCCACTAAGGGCTGGTGCAACTCCCTTTAGGCCCATGTGGCCTCCCGGCGTGGGTGGCCCCTCCCGATGGCCCTCCGGCACTCCCGGTACACTACCGGAAATACCCGAAACTTTTCCGGTGGCCAAAACGGGACTTCCTATATATCAATCTTTACCTCCGGACCATTCCGGAGATCCTCGTGATGTCCGTGATCTCATCCGGGACTCCGAACAACCTTCGGTCACCAACATGCATAACTCAAATCTACCGAAACGTCACTGAACCTTAAGTGTGCAGACCCTGCGGGTTCGAGAACTATGTAGACATGACCGAGACACCTCTACGGCCAATAACCAATAGCGGGACCTAGATGCCCATATTGGTTCCTACATATTCTACGAAGATCTATATCGGTCAAACCTCTATGTCAAGGATTCAATTAATCCCGTATGCTGTTCCCTTTGTTCTTCGGTATGTTACTTGCCCGAGATTCGATCGTCGGTATCTCTATACCTAGTTCAATCTCGTTACTGGCAAGTCTCTTTACTCATTCCGTAATACAAGATCTCGTGGCTAACACTTTAGTCACATTGCTTGCAAGGCTCATTGTGATGTTGTATTACCGAGTGGGCCCTGAGATACCTCTCCGTCACACGGAGTAACAAATCCCAGTCTTGATCCATGCCAACCCAACAAACACCCTCGGAGATACCTGTAGAGCATCTTTATAGTCACCCAGTTACGTTGCGACGTTTGATACACACAAGGTATTCCTCCGGTGTCAATGAGTTGCATGATCTCATGGTCATAGGAACAGATACTTGACATGCAGAAAACAATAGCAATAAACTGACACGATCAAATGCTACATTTATAGTTTGGGTCTTGTCCATCACATCATTCTCCTAATGATGTGATCCCGTTATCAAATGACATCTCATGTCCATGGCTAGGAAACCTTCACCATCTTTTGATCAACGAGCTAGTTAACTAGAGGCATACTAGGGACACAGTGTTGTCTATGTATCCACACATGTACTTGAGTTTCCAATCAATACAATTATAGCATGGATAATAAACAATTATCATGAACAAGGAAATATAATAATAAGCAATTTATTATTGCCTCTAGGGCATATTTCCAACAGTCTCCCACTTGCACTAGAGTCAATAATCTAGCTCACATCACTATGTGATTTACATTGTAATGAATCGAACACCCATGCAGTTCTGGTGTTGTTCATGTTTAGCCCTTGGAAGAGGTTTAGTCATCGGATCTGCAACATTCAGATCTGTGTGTACTTTGCAAATATTTATGTCGTCCTCCTTGATGTAATCGCGGATGGAATTGAAACGTCGCTTTATGTGTCTGGTCCTCTTGTGAAATCTTGGTTCCTTGGCCAGAGCAATGGCACCAGTATTATCACAAAACAGACTCATTGGGTTAAGCGCACTAGGCACTACTCCAAGATCTGTCATGAACTCCTTCATCCAGACACCTTCCTTCGCCGCCTCCGAGGCAGCGATGTACTCCGCTTCGCATGTAGAATCAGCTACCACGCTTTGCTTGGAACTGCACCAGCTAACCGCACCCCCATTAAGAATAAATACGTATCCGGTTTGTGACTTAGAGTCATCTGGATCAGTGTCAAAGCTTGCATTGACGTAACCCTTTACGACGAGCTCTTGATCACCTCCATAAACGAGAAACATGTCCTTAGTCCTTTTGAGGTACTTTAGGATATTCTTGACCGCCGTCCAGTGTTCCATTCCTGGATCACTTTGAAACCTTCCGACCATACTTATGGCAATGCTGACATCGGGTCTTGTGCACAGCATTGCATACATGATAGAGCCTATGGCTGAAGCATAGGGGACGACACTCATCTTTTCTCTATCTTCTGTAGTCACTGGGCATTGAGTCTTACTCAACTTCACACCTTGCAAAACAGGCAAGAACCCCTTCTTGGACTGATCCATTTTGAACTTTTTCAAAATCTTATCAAGGTATGTGCTTTGTGAAAGTCCTATCAAGCGTCTTGATCTATCTCTATAGATCTTGATGCCTAATATGAAAGCAGCTTCTCCTAGGTCCTTCATTGAAAAACTCTTGTTCAAATATTCCTTCACGCCTTCCAACATTTCTATATTGTTTCCAATCAGCAATATGTCATCTACATATAATATTAGAAACGCTATAGAGCTCCCACTCACTTTCTTGTAAATACAAGCTTCTCCGTAAACTTGTATAAACTCGAACGCTTTGATCACCTCATCAAAGCGAAGATTCCAACTCCGAGATGCTTGCACCAGTCCATAAATGGATCGCTGGAGTTTGCAAACTTTGTCAGCATTCTCTGGATCGACAAAACCTTCTGGTTGCATCATATACAACTCTTCCTTAAGGAAACCGTTAAGGAACGCTGTTTTGACATCCATCTGCCAAATTTCATAATCGAAAAAGGCAGCTATTGCTAACATGATTCTGACGGACTTAAGCATCGCTACGGGTGAGAAGGTCTCATCGTAGTCAACTCCTTGAACTTGTGAAAAACCCTTTGCCACAAGTCGAGCTTTATAGACGGTGACATTACCGTCCACGTCCGTCTTCCTCTTAAAGATCCATTTGTTCTGAATGGCCTTACGCCCTTCAGGTAATACTTCCAAAGTCCATACTTTGTTTTCATACATGGATCCCATCTCGGATTTCATGGCCTCTAACCACTTCTCGGAATCCGGGCCCATCATCGCTTCTCCATAGCTCGTAGGTTTATCGTTGTCTAACAACATGACTTCTAAGACAGGGTTGCCGTACCACTCAGGAGCAGTACGCGTCCTAGTCGACCTACGAGGTTCGATAGCAACTTGATTCGAAGGTTCATGATCATCATCATTAACTTCCTCTTCAACTGATGCAGGCTCTACAGAAACATCTTTCTGTACTGTGCTACTCTCAGGTTGAAGTAAAGGTTCAACAACCTCATCAAGTTCTATCTTGCTCCCACTCAATTCTTTCGAGAGAAACTCTTTCTCAAGAAATGTTCCGTTTTTAGCGACAAACACTTTGCCTTCGGATCTGAGGTAGAAGGTATATCCAACTGTCTCTTTTGGATATCCTATGAAGACGCATTTCTCCGCTTTGGGTTCCAGCTTTTCAGGCTGAAGCTTTTTGACATAAGCATCACATCCCCAAACTTTAAGAAACGACAGCTTTGGCTTCTTACCAAACCAAAGTTCATATGGCATCGTCTCAACGGATTTTGATGGTGCCCTATTTAAAGTGAATGCAGCTGTCTCTAATGCATAACCCCAAAACGATAGTGGCAAATCGGAAAGAGACATCATAGATCGCACCATATCCAATAAGGTTCGATTACGACGTTCGGACACACCATTACGCTGTGGTGTTCCAGGCGGTGTCAGTTGTGAAACAATTCCACATTGTCTTAAGTGACTGCCAAACTCATAACTCAGATATTCTCCTCCTCGATCAGATCGTAGGAATTTAATCTTCTTGTTACGATGATTCTCAACTTCACTCTGAAATTGTTTGAACTTTTCAAACGTTTCAGACTTGTGTTTCATTAAGTAAATATACCCATATCTACTTAAGTCATCATTGAAGGTGAGAAAGTAACGATAACCACCGCGCGCTTCAATGCTCATCGGACCGCACACATCAGTATGTATAATTTCCAACAAGTCACTTGCCCGTTCCATTGTTCCAGAGAACGGCATTTTAGTCATCTTGCCCATGAGGCATGGCTCACATGTGTCAAGTGATTCAAAATCAAGTGATTCCAAAAGTCCATCAGCATGGAGCTTCCTCATGCGTTTTATGCCAATATGACCTAAACGGCAGTGCCACAAGAAAGTGGTTTTATCATTATCAATTCTACATCTTTTGGCATCAATGTTATAAATATGTGTATCATTACTATCGAGATTCAATAAGAATAAACCCCTCATATCGGGTGCATGACCATAAAAGATATTACTCATATAAATAGAACAACCATTATTCTCTGATTTAAACAAGTAACCGTCTCGCAATAAACAAGATCCAGATATAATGTTCATGCTTAACGCAGGCACCAAATAACATTTATTCAGGTTCATCACTAATCCCGATGGTAATCGAAGAGCGAGCGTGCCGACGGCGATCACATCAACCTTGGAACCATTTCCCACGCGCATCGTCACTTCGTCCTTTGCCAGCCTCCGTCTATTCCGCAGTTCCTGTTTAGAGTTGCAAATGTGAGCAACCGCACCGGTATCAAATACCCAGGCACTACAACGAGAGTTGGTAAGGTACACATCAATAACATGTATATCATATATACCTTGTTTGTTGTTGGCCGCCTTCTTGTCAGCCAAATACTTGGGGCAGTTCCGCTTCCAGTGTCCAGTTCCCTTGCAATGAAAACACACAGTTTCTGGTTTGGGTCCAGCCTTGGGTTTCTTCACGGTAGGAGCAACTGCTTTGCCACTCTTCTTGGAGTTACCCTTCTTACCCTTGCCATTTTTCTTGAAACTAGTGGTTTTATTGACCATCAACACTTGATGCTCCTTCTGAATTTCAGACTCAGCGACTTTCAGCATCGCAAACAGCTCGGCGACTGACTTGTTCATCCCGTGCATGTTATAGTTCAACACGAAGCTCTTGTAGCTAGGTGGCAATGATTGAAGAACTCTGTCAGTGATAGCCTCTGGCGGGAGGGGCATCCCCAATTCAGCCAGACGGGTGGAGTACCCAGACATTCTGAGTATGTGATCACTAACAGACCCGTTCTCTTCCATCTTGCAAGCATAGAACTTATCGGAGGTCTCTTACCTCTCGATCCGGGCATTCTTCTGAAAGATAAACTTCAACTCCTGGAACATCTCATATGCTCCATGACGTTCAAAACGTCTTTGAAGTCCCGGTTCTAAGCCATACAACATTGCACATTGAACTATTGAGTAATCATCAGAACGAGCCTGCCAGGCGTTCACAACGTCTAGAGACTCAACTGGAGCGGGTGGATCACCAAGCGGTGCATCAAGGACATAAGCCTTCTGGGAAGCCGTAAGGATAATCCTTAGATTACGGGTCCAGTCCACAAAGTTACTTCCATCATCTTTCAACTTAGCTTTCTCTAGGAACGCATTAAAATTCAGGGGTGCTACTGCGCGAGCCATGATCTACAACATAAATATAGCAAAGACAACTTAGACTATTGTTCAAGATAATGAGTTTAGTTAATCATATTACTTAAAAACCTCCCACTCAAATTGACATCCCTCCGGTCATTCGAGTGTCACATGATCCAAATCCACCAACTCAAGTCCGATCATCACGTGAGTTGAGGTGGTTTCAATGGTGAACATCTTCATGTTGATCATATCTACTATATGACTCATGTTCGACCTTTCGGTCTCTTGTGTTCCGAGGCCATGTCTATACATGCTAGGCTCGTCAAGTTTAACCCGAGTGTTCCGCACGTGCAACATGGCTTACACCCGTTGTATGTGAACGTAGAGTCTATCACACCCGATCATCACGGCGTGTCTCGAAACGACGAACTTTCGCAACGGTGCACACTCGGGGAGAACACAATTTATCTTGAAATTTAAGTGAGGGATCACCTTATAATGCTACCGTCGTCCTAAGCAAAATAAGATGCATAAAAGGATTAACATCACATGCAAATCATAAGTGACATGATATGGCCATGAACTCGTGCTTTTGATCTCCATCTCCAAAGCACCGGCATGATCTCCATCGTCACCGGCATGACACCATGATCTCCATCATCTTGATCTCCATCAACGTGTCGCCATGAGGTTGTCGCGCCGACTGTTGCTTCCACGACTATTGCTAACGTTTAGCGATAAAGTAAAGCATTACATAGCGCTTAATGATTGACATGCAGGTCATACAATAATTAAAGACAACTCTATGGCTCCTGCCAGTTGCCGTACTCATCAACATGCAAGTCATGATATTCTATACAACACATGATCATCTCATACATCACATATATCTCATCATGTAATTGGCCATATCACATCACAACATACCCTGCAAAAACAAGTTAGACATCCTCTAATTGTTGTTGCAAGTTTTACGTGGCTGCTACGGGTTTGCAAGAACCGTTCTTACCTACGCAAAACCACAACGTGGTGTAGTGATTGCTTTTTGATCTTCTAAAAGAACCCTCTTCATTGAAATCGATTCAACTAAAGTGAGAGAGACAGACACCCGCTAGCCATCTTTATGCAACAAAGTTACATGTCAGTTGAAGGAACCAGTCTCTCGTAAGCGTACGAGTAATGTTGGTCCGGGCCGCTTCATCTCACAATACCGCCGAATCAAGTATCAACTAGTAACGGCAAGCAATATGTATACACCCACACCCACAACTCGTTTGTGTTCTACTCGAGATCTCATCTACGCATAGACCTAGCTCTGATACCACTGTTGGGGAACGTTGCATGGGAAACAAAAAATTTCCTACGCACACACAAGATCTATCCATGGTGATTAGCATCTACGAGAGGGAGAGTGAATCTACATACCCTTGTAGATCGCTAAGCGGGAAGCGTTAAGAAATGCGGTTGATGTAGTCGAACGTCTTCGTGATCCAAATCACCGAGCGTCCCGCGATCCAATCACGATCCGTCCCGATCAAGTACCGAACGGACGGCACCTCCGCGTTCAGCACACGTACAGCTTGATGACGATCTCCGCCTTCTTGATCCAGCAAGAGAGAGCGAAGAGATAGACGAGTTCTCCGCCAGCACAACGGCGTAGTGGGGGTGGTGGTGGAGCTATTCCGGCAGGGCTTCGCCTAAGCACCGACAAAAACAGATTTGAGGAAAACCGTATAGACGGGGGGAGAGAGGGCTGCACCGTGGCTTAGGGTGTTTGGCCCTCTCTCCCCTCTAGTATATATAGGAGGGAGGGGGAGGGGGCTGGCGCCCTAGGGTTTCCCCCCTAGGTGCGGCCGAACCAAGGAGGAGGAAGTGGACTCCTCCACTTCTTCCTAGTCCAAATAGGACACCTTCCATATTTGGTTCCCCTTCCCTTTTCTTGGGTTTTATGCCTTTTCCACTTATTCCAGCCGCATGGGCCTTATAGGGCTGCATTGCCCAGCCCACTAAGGGCTGGTGCAACTCCCTTTAGGCCCATGTGGCCTCCCGGCGTGGGTGGCCCCTCCCGATGGCCCTCCGGCACTCCCGGTACACTACCGGAAATACCCGAAACTTTTCCGGTGGCCAAAACGGGACTTCCTATATATCAATCTTTACCTCCGGACCATTCCGGAGCTCCTCGTGATGTCCATGATCTCATCCGGGACTCCGAACATCCTTCGGTCACCAACATGCATAACTCAAATCTACCAAAACGTCACCGAACCTTAAGTGTGCAGACCCTGCGGGTTCGAGAACTATGTAGACATGACCGAGACACCTCTACGGCCAATAACCAATAGCGGGACCTGGATGCTCATATTGGTTCCTACATATTCTACGAAGATCTATATCGGTCGAACCTCTATGTCAAGGATTCAATTAATCCCGTATGCTGTTCCCTTTGTTCTTCGGTATGTTACTTGCCCCAGATTCGATCGTCGGTATCTCTATACCTAGTTCAATCTCGTTACTGGCAAGTCTCTTTACTCATTCCGTAATACAAGATCTCGTGGCTAACACTTTAGTCACATTGCTTGCAAGGCTCATTGTGATGTTGTATTACCGAGTGGGCCCTGAGATACCTCTCCGTCACACGGAGTAACAAATCCCAGTCTTGATCCATGCCAACCCAACAGACACCCTCGGAGATACCTGTGGAGCATCTTTATATAGTCACCCAGTTACGTTGTGACGTTTGATACACACAAGGTATTCCTCCGGTGTCAGTGAGTTGCATGATCTCATGGTCATAGGAACAGATATTTGACATGCAGAAAACAATAGCAATAAACTGACACGATCAAATGCTACGTTTATAGTTTGGGTCTTGTCCATCACATCATTCTCCTAATGATGTAATCCCGTTATCAAATGACATCTCATGTCCATGGCTAGGAAACCTTCACCATCTTTTGATCAACGAGCTAGTTAACTAGAGGCATACTAGGGACACAGTGTTGTCTATGTATCCACACATGTACTTGAGTTTCCAATCAATACAATTATAGCATGGATAATAAACAATTATCATGAACAAGGAAATATAAAAATAACCAATTTATTATTGCCTCTAGGGCATATTTCCAACAATGAAACGGTGGGGAGTGTCCAATATTTTTCCATACTAGATGTGTTATTCTCAAGATAAGTGTTTATTCACTTGTCATTGCACGAGAGTGCGGCGGTAATAGGGATGCCCATTCCCGAAATGAAAAAGAAAAAATATTTACTTTATGTTGTCAAATAATAAATTCCTTGGAAAGTGTTGGTATGGAAGGCAACCGTGGATACGGCCCGCCATGGAATGTGAAAGAATGGTGGAAAAAGGAATAAACTTTATTTTTTGTTTGGGAACCGCCTATGATATATCTAGCATGGAAATTACTGTGAGCTATTTTGTCGTTTTCGTTGACAGGAAAGGCATGCCACCCAAAATATTTTCTCTCTCTCGATTTAAACCCTGAGCTCTAGCACCTCTACAAATCCCTACTTCCCTCTGCGAAGGGCCTATCTATTTACTTTATGCAATTTTTATTTTTACTTTGAGTCTCCATCTTTTCTTATAAAGCACCAACTAGGGGGCACTATGATCGTACTTGAGCATTGGGCATAGCTAATATTTGAGTGTGTTTCATGAATGGATCAGTGATTGAGCATGATGGGCTAGGGATAACTTTCTTTAGTGTTAATATTTTGAAAGACATGGTTGCTTGTTGACATGCTTGAGTATTGAAGTCATTATCTTAAAACTAAACTATTGCTTTGAATCATTACAAGTCCAAATGTCCATTCTATACAAAAGAAAAAAATATGAGAGGAACATGTTAGGCGGCATTCCACATCAAAAATTCTGTTTTTATCATTTACCTACTCGAGGACGAGTAGGAATTAAGCTTGGGGATGCTGATACGTCTCCAACGTATCTATAATTTTTGCTTGTTCCATGCTGTTATATTATCATTCTTGGATGTTTTACAATCATTTTATAGCAACTTTATATCTTTTTTGGGACTAACCTATTGACATAGTGTCAAAGTGCCAGTTGCTGTTTTTGCTTGTTTTTTACTTCGCAGAAAATCAATACCAAACGGAGTCCAATCGTGATAAAACTATTTGGAGATTTTTTCTGGACCAGAAGACACCTAGTGGGCCAAAGAAGTGCCAGAGAGGTGGGCCGTGGAGACCACAACCCACCAGGGCGCGCCAGGGGGGCCCCGGCGCGCCCTGATGGGTTGTGCCCTCCTCGGGGCCCCTCTCCATCGCCTGTGATGCCTATAAATTCCAAAATATTTGGAAACCCCCAAAAATAACCCGAGACTCTCCGCTCCGCCGCCGCAACTCTCTGTATCGACGAAAAACCAATCTGGAGACGTTCCAGTACCCTGCCGGAGAGGGGAATCCATCTCCGGTGGTCATCTTCATCATCCCAGCGGAGGCCATGATGAGGAGGGAGTAGTCCACCCTCGGGGCTGAGGGTATGTACGAGTAGCTATGTGTTCAATCTCTCTCTCTCGTGTTCTTGAGATGTCACGATCTTGATGTATCACGGGCTTTGTTAATATAGTCGGATCATATGATCTTTCCCTTGCTATCTTGTTGTGATGAAGTGAATCTTTCCCTTTGAGATCTCGTTATGTTGGATTGAATATTGGATTTGAGAACACTTGATATATGTCTTGCATGCGGATACCCGTAGTGACAATGGGGTATTCTATTGATCCACTTGATATATGTTTTGGTACTCAACTTGCGGATTCCCGCGGTGACACTGGGGTAATCTATGCATAGGGGTTGATACACGTTCTTGTCCTACTTTCTCCGATAGAAATCTTGGGGAACTCTTTGAGGTTCTTCGTGTTGGATTGAGTATTATAAATCTGAAATTGTTTGATGCGTATCGTATAATTAACTCATGGATACTTGTGGTGACATTGGAGTATCTAGGTGACATTAGAGTTGGTTGATGCGTATCATATGGTGTTATTCTAGTACAAACTTTTAGATAGATCGATCGGAAAGGATAACTTGGTGTTATCTTAGTACGAACTCTTGGATAGATCGACCGAAAAGAATAACTTTAAGGTGGTTTCGTACCCTACAAACAATTTCTTCTTATGTTCTCCGCTAGATAAGAACTTTGGAGTGATTCTTCGTTGCACGTTGAGGGATGGTTATGTGATCCAATTATATTAGCATTGTTGAGAGATTGCACTAGCGAAAGTACGGACCCTAGGCCTTGTTTTCAAGCATTGCAATACCGTTTGTGCTCACTTTTGTTACTTGATACCTTGCTGTTTTTATATTTTCAGATTACAAAAACCTATATCTACCATCCATATTGCACTTGTATCACCATCTCTTCGCCGAACTAGTGCACCTATACCATTTGCCATTGTATTGGGTGTGTTGGGGACACAAGAGATTTCTTGTATTTGATTGTAGGGTTGTTCGAGAGAGACCATCTTCATCCTACACCTCCCACGGATTGATAAACCTTAGGTCATCCACTTGAGGGAAAATTGCTACTGTCCTACAAAACTCTGCGCTTGGAGGCCCAACAAAGTCTACAAGAATAAAGTTGCGTAGTAGACATCAAACGCCTTTAGCAAGTTTTTCCCTGTGTCATCGGGAATCTTTTTTAACGTATATTCATTTACGTTATCTGGGTTAATGAACCCAATGTCATAGATTTTCGTTTTTTGCATTAGAGGATCTTCAATCTGCATAATATAGTGTGAGTATAATTATACATGCAATGAACGAGCTGAGCTAGAGAATTAATTACAGAAAAAATAGTTACACGCAATAGCAAATGACTGCTTGATTATAGAACTGAAAAATTTCTTCAAATTTAATGTACAATGCTTGGACTCCATTGAAGTAGTGTTCACCTTTAATTCCCACGAAGATACTGTCGGTCCCATCCTTGCAGGCTTTCAAGTACCATTCATGCAATTTGTCATCATCGTTGGTAGACGCGGGAGCTGCTGACGTCTGACGAGAGGCTTCCCGTGCTCGTATATTGCTACTACCTCAGCCTTTTCGAATTGTACCTCATCGCCTATGTAATCACCAAGAGTGATATTAAGACCACCGGCCGCTATCTCCGGATCATTGGCGATATCGGTAAACACATTGAGCGGGGGGCACGATTGCTTTTCTTGTTCACCGAGCTGGGGAATTGTTTTCCCACTTCTTGCACCACTGCTACTTAAGCTTCCTGACCGCTTCGCTTGATGAAATGTCTTTTCAATACAGCGGTCATAGTTTGATTGCGGCGGAGGCGGTGGTGGTCGCCTAAGGGCATCCGGACATCGCTTCGCTTTTACCGGATATACTTTCTCCTTTGGAGGTGGACGTTTCGGTGCAAGTTGGCGTTTCACATCGGCAGCCACGGTCTTGTCGGTTTCTTCCTCAGTCATGTCGTAGGGTAACTTGGGAGGAGCCTTCTTGACGCTTGGGCCTGCTCTAGATTTCTTCGTTTTTGTACTGCTGCTAGTCGCTGGAGTGGTGGCAGCTCTCTTCCACCGTTGCTGAGGCGGCGGAGTCCGCTGACGCAGAGGAGGAGGCGGAGTCCGCTGACGCAGCAGAGACATGAGCTGAGGCGGAGGAGGATTCTGCTGAGGGGCCTCCTCCGGCTGAGTCTGCTGAGGGGCCTCCTCAGGCTGAGTCTGCTGAGGCGGCGTCCAGTTTGAAATCAGATTGCAATGGAAAGTTCCATCAGGTGCAGGAGGTAAGACATAGCCGACCGCCACCTTCAAGGTTAGGTTATGGCATTTTGCAATTAGATCACAATGTTCCCTCTCTGTGATACCATCCACGGGGTAGCGAGGAGCCGTGATATCAGGCTGAACAAGCTCCGTGGAAGCCACGCTGCTTTTCTGCTGAGATGGTGGGGTAGCTTCGTGGGTAGTATCGAATGAAGGATCTTCGTGCTGCTGAGATGGTGGGCCGGTAATAGCTCGCTGACTTGCCTCTAGCAACGCTAATATTTCTTCCATCTTCTGCATCCGGTTTGCTTCCTCTTTCTTCTTTCTCCCTCGGCTTCTATAATCAGTGATATCTGGAAACCCATACTTCCACGCAACGGAGCCTGATGTGCCTCTAGTTCGTCTAGGGTGTTCAAGATTCCCGAGGGCCTTTGATAGCTTGTCCTTCTCTCTGTCGGGGTGGAACCTCCCTTCCTGCACTTCCTTGATTGCTGCCTGAATCATTTTGACGGGTGTCTTAAGTTGAGCTTTCGTGAAAACACACTTCTCTATTTCTGGGTTCAAAGTTCCCCCATGCCCGAAGAACCAAGTCCTACACCTATCGGGCCAGTTCAATGTCGCTGGTTGGACCTTTTTAGTATGCAGGTCGTTCTCAGCTTTGTCCCACATAGGCCAGGCAACATTGTAGCCACCTGACCCCGTAACATGGTGATACTTCTTCTTTGCAGCATTTATCTTATTTGTCTGTGACCTTTTCTTAGATTTCTCTGATTTCTTGTACGCCACAAATGCGGGCCAGTGATCTTTTATCTTCCAATATTAACCGGTGAATTCTGGAGTCTCGTCTTTCTCAACAAACTTTTTGTTCAATAGTTTCTTCCAGTTCTTGAATAGTTCTGCCATCTTTTTAAGAGCAAACGCCTTGACTTTTCGCTGTATAACTGGGCTATTTATATCCTCCTTTGGCGGTAGGCTGAAATTTGTCATCAGCGAGGTCCAAAGTTCATCTTTCTGTCTATCGTCGACATAAGAAACTTCACCGTCCTTCTTCTTATTCCATTCTTGGATGCTGATCGGGATGTTGTCCCTAACAATAACTCTGCACTGATGTATAAATTTGTCTTTGGTCCGCTTGGGAGCAATCGGTTGGCCATTGATACGTCTCCGTCGTATCTATAATTTTTGATTGTTTCATGCCAATATTATACAACTTTCACATATTTTTGGTAACATTTTATATGATTTATTGGACTAACATATTGATCCAGTGCCAGTGCCAGTTCCTGTTTGTTGCATGTTTTTTGTTTCGCAGAATATCCATATCAAACGAAGTCCAACGCGATAAAAATTTATGGAGATTTTTTTTAAATATTTGTGAATTTTGTGAAGTGGAATCAACGCAAACGGAGGCCCACAACCCCCACAAGACACCAGGGCGCGACCAGGGGGCTCAGGCGCGCCCTGGTGGGTGATGCCCACCTCGTAAGTCGGTTGAAGCTCTCCTTCGGGCGCAAGGAAGCTAATTTTTGAATAAAAATCCCCTCAAAGTTTCAGCCCGATCGGAGTTACGGATCTCTGGGAATATAAGAAACGGTTTTCGGCCAGAAAACAGGAACGCGAAACAGAAGAGAACAGAGAGGGAGATCCATTCTAGGAGGGGCTCCTGCCCCTCCGCCGCCATGGAGGCCATGGACCAGAGGGGGAACTCTCCTCCCATCTTGGGGGAAGGCCAAGGAAGAAGAAGAAGGAGGGGGGCTCTCTCCCCCTCTCTCCCGGTGGCGCCAGAACGCCGCCGGGGCAATCATCGTGACGGCGATCTACACCAACAACTTCGCCGCCGTCAACACCAACTCTCTCCCCCTCTATGCAGCGGTGTAACACCTCTCTTCCCCGCTGTAATCTCTACTTAAACATGGTGCTCAACTCCATATATTATTTCCCAATAATATTTGGCAATCCTATGATGTTTGAGTAGATCTCTTTTGTCCTATGGGTTAATTGTGGTATGATGTTATGGATGTGAGTTGTATGTTGATATGGTGCTATCCTATGGTGCCCTCCGTGTCGTGCAAACGTCAGGGATTCCCGCTGTAGGGTGTTGCAATATGTTCATGATTTGCCTATGGTGGGTTGCTTGAGTGATAGAAACATAAACCCGAGTAGGTGGGTTGTTTCGTATGGGAGTAAAGAGGACTTGATACTTAATGCTATGGTTGGGTTTTACCTTAATGAACTTTGGTACTTGCGGATGCTTGCTAGAGTTCCAATCATAAGTGCATATGATCCAAGTACGGAAAGTGTGTTAGCGTATGCCTCTCCCTCATTGCATATGACAAGTATCTATCATATTATATTCAATTGCCTAGGGGCAATCTTTCTCCTGCGTTACACAAAAAGCTTTCTACCAAGTTATTTACTTTTATTGTTCTTTTATTCAAACACCACCTAACTTTTAGTTCCACGTTCTTTATTATCTTGCAAAGTACTTCTAGTTTTATTCCCGCAAAGTAGCTTCATACTTGTTCTAGGTAAAGCAAGCATTAGCGTGCGTAGAGTTGTATCGATGGTCGATAGAACTTGAGGGAATATTTTTTCTACCTTTATCTCCTCGTTGGGTTCGACATTCTTACTTATCGAAAAAGGCTACAAATGATCCCCTACACTTGTGGGTTATCAAGACCTTTTTCTGGCGCTGTTGCCGGGGAGCAATAGCGTGGGGTGAATATTCGCGTGTGTGCTTGTTTGCTTTATCACTAAGTAGTTTTTTATTTTGTGCTCTTGTTTTCTATCTTTAGATATGGGTAGGGAACGCAAAATACAAAAAAAATTAGATGTACTTGCTGCTCCAAAAGTTGAGGAACCACTAGTGTTCCATACTACCGAAGAATATTACTTGGATCATCTTCCATCCATTTGTGCTCGTGCTGAAAGCCCAACTAGCTTAGTTGAGGGAAAATCATTAAATGAGCATGCTTATTATGTGCAACACCGCATATCTCAAAAAGGGAAACTCTTGTGGCATCAAATTAATACTTTGTGTTGCTATGCTTGGAATTTATGCGAAATACATGATTTTACTTGTTGTTCTGAAGAAACTAAAAAACACCTTCCCTACCAATGTGTGTTTAATGATAATGAAATACTATCTTCTTATGCCAAGGAAGCCTATTGTTATTTTGATGTTGAACAAATTGAAGAATTTGTTGCTTTTAAGGGTGCATATGAAATTGCTTCTTTGATTGAAAAGTATGATGCTACTCTTTACGAATCTGAAAATTTTGCCATACTTAAATATTGCTATGAAAACTATGCTTCTAATGCTTATGTTAAAGAATTTATTGTAGGAATGACCGCTGCCTTGGAAGAGACTAATATTTTGCAGGAATCTATGGAAGAAGAAATTGCTGAAACTGTGAGCTCATTAGAGGAAAAAGATGAGGAGGAGAGCGAAGAACAAAAGGAGGAAGAGCGGATAGATCACCCATGCCCACCTTCTAATGAGAGTAACTCTTCAACTCATACATTGTTTAATTTCCCTTCGCACATACCGAAGGATGAATGCTATGATCCCTTGGATTCATTTGAAATATCCCTTTTTGATGAAATTGATGCTTGCTATGCTTGTGGCCATGATGCCAATATGAATTATGCTTATGGAGATAAACTTGCTATAGTTCCTTATGTTAAGCATGAAATTGCTGCTATTGCACCCACACATGATAGTTCTATTATCTTTTTGAATTCTCCTAACTACACTTTATCGGAGAAGTTTGCTCTTATTAAGGATTACATTGATGGGCTGAGTTTTGCTACTACACATGATGATTTTAATGAATATAATATGCATGTGCTTGCTGCTCCTACTTGCAATTATTATTAGAGAGGAACTACATCTTCACCTCTCTATGTTTCTAATACTATAAAATTGCAAGAAACTGTTTATACTATGCATTGCCCTTTACTTAATGTGCCTGAATTGTTCTTGTATGACATGCCGATGCATAGGAAGAGAGTTAGACTTCGTTGTCACATGATATATATCACTTTGTGCTCACTACTAAATTACAAATCATTGTTAATTAAGATTTGCTTTGATATACCTTGGGATCCGGGTGGATCCATTACTTGAGCACTTTATGCCTAGCTTAATGGCTTTAAAGAAAGCGCTGCCAGGGAGACAACCCGGAAGTTTTAGAGAGTCATTTATTTCTGTTGTGTGCTTTTATAAAGTTTAAAAACAAAAAAAATATAGAGGGTAACCTAAAACTTCACAAAAGGAAAGGTGAAAGTGAGAGAGATGATGAGCATCGTTGAAGTGGGGGATATCCTTGAACTTTGTTCATGCCCATGGAAACTTTGTGAGTCTTGAATCACGAATACTTTTCCAACAAAAATAATTATCCCCTTGTACAAATCCATTGTATTATAAAAATAATGTGCCAAGATTTGCCTTTAGGATGATTAGATTGCTTGTTGGTATGTGCGGTGTAAAATCAAAAACTTTGGCTGTAGTGTGTGAATTTTTGTTTTATACTGGAACATCAAAAGTTTCTGAAATTTTTACACAGTATTTCCATACAAAATTTTTATTTCTTCCTAATTTTTCAGAATTTGTGGAGTTACATAAGTATGGTCAAAGTTCAGATTACTACAGACTGTCCTGTTTAAGACAGATTCTGTTTTTGATGCATTGTTTTGCTTGTTTTGATGAAACTATCGATTTTATTGGTGGTATAAGCCATGGAAAAGTTATAATACAGCAGGGATAATGCAAATATAAAATATGAAAGGGTTTGCAACAGTACTTAAAGTAGAAATTTGCTTTATTATACTAACGGATCCCACCAGTCTTCTGTTAGTTTTGTGTGGATGAAGTGTTCGAACATCGAGGAGGTCTCGATATGAGGAGAAGGAGGAGAGGCAAGAGTTCAAGCTTGGGTATGCCCAAGGAACCCCAAGTAAATATTCAAGGAGACTCAAGCGTCTAAGCTTGGGGATTCCCCGGAAGGCATCCCATCTTTCATCAACAAGTATCGGTATGTTTTCGTTTTCGTTTCGTTCATGTGATATGTGTAAATCTTGGAGCGTCTTTTGTGTTTAGTTTTCACTTTTCTTTTATGCACCATGTTTGCATGAGATAGTCCATGGTTGATTTATAGAATGCTCATTGCACTTCACTTATATCTTTTGAGTATGGCTTTATAGAATGCTTCATGTGCTTCACTTATATCATTTGAAGTTTGGATTGCATGTTTCTCTTCACATAGAAAACCGTTATTTGTAGAATGCTCTTTTGCTTCACTTATATTTGTTAGAGCTTGGTCTTTTGTAGAAAGAATTAAACTCTTTTGCTTCACTTATATCTATTTAGAGAGTCAATAGGAATTGGTCATTCACATGGTTAGTCATAAAATCCTAAATAAAACTTAGGGATCACTGAATATGATACGTTTGATTCCTTGCAATAGTTTTGAGATATAGAGATGATAATATGTGGGAGGTACTAGTGGATGATCGTGTTTAGTAAGATATTGGTGTTAAGGTTTGTGATTCCCGAAGCATGCACGTATAGTCTCCCGTTATGCTAGGAAGTTGGAGCACAATTTATTCTTGATTGTCTATCTTTGTGTGAAGGTCGGGGGGGCGCGATGGTTAACTCCTACCAACCTCCCCCCTAGGAGCATGCGTAGTAATACTTTGCTTCGAGAGAGCTAATAAAACTTTTGCAATAAGTATGTGAGTTCTTTATGACTAACGTGAGTCCATGGATTGTACGCACTCTTACCTTTCCGCAATTTGCTAGCCTCTACGGTACCGTGCATTGCCCTTTCTCACTTCGAGAGTCGGTGCAAACTTCGCCGGTGCATCCAAACCCCGTGATATGATACGCTCTATCACACATAAGCCTTATTATAAATTCCTCAAAACAGCCACCATACCTAACTACTATGGCATTTCCATAGCCATTCCGAGATATATTGCCATGCAACTTCCACCGCCTCCGTTTTGATGACTTGAGCATTCATTGTCATATTGCATTACATGATCGTAAGATAGCTAGCATGATGTTTTCATGGCTTGTCCATTTTTTGATATCTTTGCTACGCTAGATCATTGCATTCATATAGGGTCATACTTTGTTCTACTATCGTTGTAATATTGAGTTGTAAGTAAATAGAAGTGTGATGATCAACATTATTCATTATTAGAGCATGCACCAGTGATGAAAGGATGATGGAAACTATGATTCCCCCACAAGTCGGGATGAGGCTCCGGACAAAGAAAAAAAAGAAAAAGAAAAAAAGAAAAAGAAAATAAGAAAGAAAAAAATGAATGAAAGAAGAAGGAATAGGGGCATGCTAATTCCACACTTGTGCTTCAAACTAGCACCATGTTTTTCATATAGAGAGTCTCCTATGTTGTCACTTTCATATACTAGTGGGAATTTTTCAATATAGTTAGATGCACACCCATTTACTTTTCATATTGAGCTTTCATACACTTATAGCTCTTAGTGCATCCGTTGCATGGCAATCCCTACTCCTCGCATTGATATCTACTGATGGGCATCTCCATAGCCCGTTGATACGCTGAGTTGATGCGAGACTTTCTTCCCTACTTTTACCCCTTTGAAACCTACCACCATATTCTATTCCACCCATAGTGCTATATCCATGGCTTGCGCTCATGTATTGCGTGAGAGTTGAAAATGCTGAAGCGCGTTAAAAAGTATGAACCAATTGATTGGCTGACACCGGGGTAGTACATGATTTATACTTTGTGTTAAGAAGACAGAGCATGACAAGGCTATATGATTTTCTAGGGATAGCGTTCTTTAGCCTTGATATTTTGAAAGACATGATTGTTTGTTGGGATGCCTGAGTATTAATATCTTTATGTCAAAACTAGACTATTGCTTTGAATCACTCGTGTCTTAATATTCATGCCATGATTAGATATATGATCAAGATTATGCTAGGTAGCATTCCACATCAAAAATTATCTTTTTTATCATTTACCTACTCGAGGACGAGTAGGAATTAAGCTTGGGGATGCTGATACGTCTTCGTCGTATCTATAATTTTTTATTGTTTCATGCCAATATTATACAACTTTCACATATTTTTGGCAACATGTTATTTGATTTATTGGACTAACATATTGATCCAGTGCCCAGTGCCAGTTCCTGTTCGTTGCATGTTTTTTGTTTCATAGAATATCCATAACAAACGAAGTCCAAATGCGATAAAAAATTACGAAGATTTATTTTGGAATATTTGTGAATTTTGAGAAGTGGAATCAACGCAAACGGAGGCCCACAGCACCCAGAAGACACCAGGGCGCGGCCAGGGGAACCAAGCGCGCCCTGGTGGGTTATGCCCACCTCGTAAGTCGGTTGGAGCTCTCCTTCCGGCGCAAGGAAGCTAATTTTTGGATAAAATCCCCTCAAAATTTCAGCCCGATCGGAGTTACGGATCTCCGGGAATATAAGAAACGGTTTTCGGCCAAAAAACAGGAACGCGAAACAGAAGAGAACAGAGAGGGAGATCCAATCTAGGAAGGGCTCCTGCCCCTCCGCCGCCATGGAGGCCATGGACCAGAGGGGGAACTCTCCTCCCATCTAGGGGGAGGCCAAGGAAGAAGAAGAAGGAGGGGGGGGCTCTCCCCCCTCTCTCCCGGTGGCGCCGGAACGCCGCCGGGGCAATCATCGTGACGGCGATCTACACCAAAAACTTCACCGCCGTCAACACCAACCCTCTATGCAGCGGTGTAACACCTCTCTTCCCCGCTGTAATCTCTACTTAAACATGGAGCTCAACTCCATATATTATTTCCCAATGATATTTGGCTATCCTATGATGTTTGAGTAGATCTCTTTTGTCCTATGGGTTAATTGTGGTATGATGTTATGGATGTGAGTTGTATGTTGATATGGTGCTGTCCTATGGTGCCCTCCATGTCACGCAAATGTGAGGGATTCCCACTGTAGGGTGTTGCAATATGTTCATGATTTGCTTATCGTGGGTTGCTTGAGTGACAGAAACATAAACCCGAGTAGGTGGGTTGTTGCGTATGGGAGTAAAGAGGCCTTGATACTTAATGCTATGGTTGGGTTTTACCTTAATGAACTTTGGTACTTGCGGATGCTTGCTAGAGTTCCAATCATAAATGCATATGATCCAAGTACGGAAAGTGTGTTAGCGTATGCCTCTCCCTCATTGCATATGACAAGTATCTATCATATTGTATTCAATTGCCTAGGGACAATCTTTCTCTTGCGTTACACAAAAAGATTTCTACCAAGTTATTTACTTTTATTGTTCTTTTATTAAAACACCACCTAACTTTTATTTCCACGTTCTTTATTATCTTGTAAAGTACTTCTAGTTTTATTCCCGCAAAGTAGCTTCATACTTGTTCTAGGTAAAGCAAGCATTAGCGTGCGTAGAGTTGTATCGGTGGTCGATAGAACTTGAGGGAATATTTGTTCTACCTTTAGCTCCTCGTTGGGTTCGACACTCTTACTTATCGAAAAAGGCTACAAACGATTCCCTACACTTGTGGGTTATCAAGACCTTTTTCTGGCGCCGTTGCCGGGGAGCAATAGCGTGGGGTGAATATTCGCGTGTGTGCTTGTTTGCTTTATCACTAAGTAGTTTTTTATTTTGTGCTCTTGTTTTCTATCTTTAGATATGGGTAGGAAACGCAAAATACAAAAAAAATAGATGTACTTGCTGCTCCAAAAGTTGAGGAACCACTAGTGTTCCGTACTACCGAAGAATATTACTTGGATCATCTTCCATCCATTTGTGCTCGTGCTGAAAACCCAACTAGCTTAGTTGAGGAAAAATCATTAAATGAGCATGCTTATTATGTGCGACACCGCATATCTCAAAAAGGGAAACTCTTGTGGCATCAAATTAATACTTTGTGTTGCTATGTTTGGAATTTATGCGAAATACATGATTTTACTTGTTGTTCTGAAGAAACTAAAAAACACCTTCCCTACCAATGTGTGTTTAATGATAATGAAATACTATATTCTTATGCCAAGGAAGCCTATTGTTATTTTGATGTTGAAAAAATTGAAGAATTTGTTGCTTTTAAGGGTGCATATGAAATTGCTTCTTTGATTGAAAAGTATGATGCTACTCTTTACGAATCTGAAAATTTTACCATACTTAAATATTGCTATGAAAACTATGCTTCTAATGCTTATGTTAAAGAATTTATTGAAGGAATGACTGCTGCCTTGGAAGAGACTAATATTTTGCAGGAATCTATGGTAGAAGAAATTGCTGAAACTGTGAGCTCATTAGATGAAAAGGATGAGGAGGAGAGCGAAGAACAAAAGGAGGAAGAGCGGATTGATCACCCATGCCCACCTTCTAATGAGAGTAACTCTTCAACTCATACATTGTTTAATTTCCCTTCGCACATACCGAAGGATGAATGCTATGATCCCTTGGTTTCATTTGAAATATCCCTTTTTGATGAACTTGATGCTTTCTATGCTTGTGGCCATGATGCCAATATGAATTATGCTTATGGAGATAAACTTGCTATAGTTCCTTATGTTAAGCATGAAATTGCTACTATTGCACCCACACATGATAGTCCTATTATCTTTTTGAATTCTCCTAACTACACTTTATCGGAGAAGTTTGCTCTTATTAAGGATTACATTGATGGGTTGCGTTTTGCTACTACACATGATGATTTTAATGAATATAATATGCATGTGCTTGCTGCTCCTACTTGCAATTATTATGAGAGAGGAACTACATCTTCACCTCTCTATGTTTCTAATACTATAAAATTGCAAGAAACTGTTTATACTATGCATTGGCCTTTACTTAATGTGCATGAATTGTTCTTGTATGACATGCCGATGCATAGGAAGAGAGTTAGACTTCGTTGTCACATGATATATATCACTTTGTCCTCACTACTAAATTACAAATCATTGTTCATTAAGATTGGCTTTGATATACCTTGGGATCCGGGTGGATCCATTACTTGAGCACTTTATGCCTAGCTTAATGGCTTTAAAGAAAGCGCTGCCAGGGAGACAAGCCGAAAGTTGCGGATGCTTGCTAGAGTTCCAATCATAAGTGCATATGATCCAAGTACGGAAAGTGTGTTAGCATATGCCTCTCCCTCATTGCATATGACAAGTATCTATCATATTATATTCAATTGCCTAGGGACAATCTTTCTCTTGCGTTACACAAAAAGCTTTCTACCAAGTTATTTACTTTTATTGTTCTTTTATTAAGACAGAAGCTAACTTTTATTTCCACGTTCTTTATTATCTTGCAAAGTACTTCTAGTTTTATTCCCGCAAAGTAGCTTCATACTTGTTCTAGGTAAAGCAAGCATTAGCGTGCGTAGAGTTGTATCGGTGGTCGATATAACTTGAGGGAATATTTGTTCTACCTTTAGCTCCTTGTTGGGTTCGACACTGTTACTTATCGAAAAAGGCTACAAACGATCCCCTACACGTGTGGGTTATCAGCCATCTGGAGCAACTTCTTCGATCGTGAACCTTTCATCCTTATCCAACCTTTTCTTCGGGCCTCGTCTCGTTACAAAAGTTTGTCTCGATCCGGAGGACTAAAAGGAGAAATAAGTGTTAATATATGTACATACAAAATAATTAATGCATCTAGTCAGCAGAGGCTTAATTAATATATATATATATACCTCGCCAGACTTTGCAACAGTTAATGCTCCAACATCGGCGGAGCCGGCATCTCCTTCCTCCTCCATTTGATCACCGGAGCCGTCATCTCCTCCCTCCTCCATTCGATCATCGGGGTTGTCATCCTCTCTTCCATCACCATCGGTGTCGTTGAGAAACGACAAGGTGATATCATCATCACCTCCGTCGCGGATTATATCCCCCAACAACTCTTCTTTTTCTAAGTCTCTATCCATAGTTTCTGCAAATATCACAACCTAGCAATATACAACCATGAGAGATGGATTAGTGGCAAACATATACCTAATCACAACAAGTAATCATATGCATATCACATCATGCAAAGTTGACAAGTTTTATAACTGTCAGTTTCAGACGATCGTCGAGGACTCCTCCCCCCTCATGTCTGATGAGTCGTCCTATCTTTCGGGAGAGGATACTATGCAGACGATCTTTTGCCTATCTTCATCTTTTGCCTATCGTCTGACGTGCAAGTCATGTTTTCATATGCCTCAAAATCAAAGTTATCGGGGTTATGTTTAACGACCCCCCCCCTCATGTCAAAGTTATCAGGGTTATGTTTTAACGACCCCCCCCCCTCATGTCGAAGTTATCGGGGTTATGTTTTAACGCCCCCCCCCTCATGTCAAAGTTGTCGGGGTTATGTTTTAACGACCCCCCTCGCATCGAAGTTATCGGGGTTATGTTTTATTCATACATGTTACAAACTAAGTGTCACACAAAAGATATTGTTACAAACTTCATGTTACAAACTAAGTGTCACACATAACAAACTTCATGCATGTTACAAATTAACTAAGTGTCACATAACAAACTTCACATAACAAATTAACTATTTTTCTACCCCAAATTCATATACTAAGCAATCACAAAAGATGTATGTGTATGTAATTTTTCTTGAATTTTTCTGTTTTTCTTGAATTTTTCTGTCTAGATGCATCGGGCCGGGGCGGCGGCGGCTCACAGCGGGGGCGGTGAGGGCTCGGAGAGGAGGTCCGGCCGATGACGAGGACGGGCTCTCGGAGGTGTGGCGATGCTCGGGAAGGTCCGACCGGCGACGAGGAGCTAGCGGGCGGCGTCGGGGCAGGGCACGGGGACGGCGTCGGAGGCGGCGACAGGGGTAGAGTCGATGACGATCGGCGGTGCAGATCCCCGCAGCTAGGATTTACAACCTCCCAACCGCGAGGATGTATACCCTCATCTGCCCCTCGGACAGCCCTCCGGGAGGCGGTCGGACAGTCCCCCGGACGGTGTCGCGGACAGCCCTTCGGGAGGACCTTCGAAACTCGGACGGTCACTCGGACAGCCCTTCGGGAGGACCTTCGAAACTCGGACGGTCACACGGACAGCCCTTCGGGAGGCACTCTCGAACTAAGACCGAAACTACGATCTCTCTACAGAGTTGCACACATACGGTGTCATCTATCCGGCAGGGCTTCGCCGTCCAGAACTAGTTCATGCCGGAACCCAGACAGCCTTTCGGCTCTACGAAACTATTTCGCTGGGAGGGAGAGAGAAGCCAGACAAGTCTATGGCATGTGTATGAGAGCAAGGGATAAAGGATTGGGCAGCCCCCTCTGCTCCTTATATAGGAAAACCAAGGGGTAGGATGGGTATTCAAAATACCAAAAATACCTATGAAGGAAACACTTTCCAAGGGTAAAAGGGGGAAGCAAGTGGGCAAGTGGGGCTCCAAGGAGGAGCCCCCTTCTTGGACGGCCACACCCCATGTGCCCCCCCCCCCCCCAAGGGGGTCCTCATCCATCCATCCCTTCTAGAAGCCTTTTGGGAAAATATCCCAAAAGGTGACTTTCCAAAAATATCCCAAAAAGCACTTTCACTATTCACGACGACATTTTTCAGCGTCCGTTCGAACTGAAAATTTTTATGTGGTCCTAGAACATTTCCAGTACCCACAAAACTAATTTTCAACGCGTTCCAGAACAATTCCGGATTAGTGATTTTCATCTGCGAAAAGCATCCGAAGCGGTTCCGGCAGCTCCGGAACATTTCTGGTTTTTCTTCCGGAAAATTCCCAGAAGTTTCCAGAATGATCCTGGCACCCTCCAAGAATTATCAGGCATGTGCCAAAACCAATTTGACTTAATGGTATCCCCTGAAACACCTTTTCAGTTTTACCAAAACTGTTCCGGTGTTCTCTCTGCGGAACTTTTCCACTGTCCGAAACTTTTCCAGTGTCCGAAACTTTTCCGGTGATTTTCTCTCAGACTTCCTGTCTAGTATTCAGCAGATAGATGACCCTATATAGGTTCGGTGAAGTATAGACATGACCCGGAACCCCTTCCGATCAATGATCAACATCGGAGCCGTGGACACCCATATTGACCCCTATACCCACACGAATGAATATTCGAGTGAACCTCCAGTTGCCGTGTGCTATTCCTGTTGCTTCGCGATATGTTACAAATACCCGAGGTGAGACATGTTGGCATCCCCGTGGATCAACAACTTGTCCACTATGCCAGTTACCTCGTTACCGGTATTGTTCTCTTTTCTCGTTACCGTGTTCTGGCATCCCCGTGATCAAATCACAAAGTGTCTGGCCAGACGATGATGGATACCGTAACACCAAGAGGGCCCAGAGATATCTCTCCATCGTCGGAGGAGCAAATCCCAATCTTGAGCTATCAAGTTACTTGACATACTTTCCCATGAACCCATAAGCCGCCGTAATAGCCATCCAGTTACGGATGACGTTTAACAAACCCCAAAGTTCATGAATCAAGCATGAAGAAACTCGATACTCTCATGGTCTGAGGAATCATGCAAACGTTAACCATCCTTGTGTTATTAACCATTTAACTTGTGACGAATGTATCTCATAGCATAACATCAATTCGGGTCGATTCAACACAAATGTTCTTCTAACATTGTGCCCTCAAAGTTGCTGGCATAGACATGCCCATGATCAGGAAAACATAACCATCATGCAACACTTGAGCTAGTCTTAGAGGCCAGACTAGGAATACATTTTACCGTTTATTATTCCACACGTGCATATGAGTCTTCCTCCGAGCCTCGTGGTTATTGTAGACTCGAGAACCATAGTAGTTATAGCATGGAACATAAACCTAATTATGAACAGGGAGATAATCAATAACATTTATTATTGCCTCTAGGGCATATCTCCTACAGTCGGGGCAGGCATGGGGACGGCGTCGGGTCAGGGCACGGGGACGGCGTGGGGGGCGGCGACGAGGAGCGGGCCCGGGGAGGCGACGGCGAGGTCCGGCAGCCTGGCGGCGTCGAGGTGGTCGTCGGCGCCGTGAGGAGGAGATCGAAGAAAGCAGTTGGATTTGGAAATTTTGCTAAGTGCCGCTTATATACCCCACCCTTTAGTCCCGGTTGGTGGCTCCAACCGGGACTAAAGGCCCCCCTTTAGTCCCGGTTGGATGGAGCCACCAACCGGGACTAAAGGTGAATTTCACCAGGCGAAAGGGCAGGAAGCCCAGGCCTTTAGTCCCGGTTGGTGGCACCAACCGGGACTAAAGGCCTGTTCCCAGCACGGCCGAGGGGCGGTGGAAGTTTAGTCCCACCTCGCCAAGCGAAGCGCGCTCGCAGTGGTTTATAAGCCCTGCTGCGGCTTCCTCTCTATTGCAGGCAGTACATGCCTAATACTCTCTCTGCCCTGTTGGGCCTACTTGCCCCGTGGGCCTGCATCCTGGCCCATGTATAGTTGGGTTTCTAGTCGTATGCAGGCCGTGGTGGCCTAGTAGGCTGGCATTTTTTTATTTTTTATGTTATTATTTGCAAAATTATAGTTTTGTTTTAGTTGATCATAACAAAAAATTATAATTGATTCTTTTTAATTGATTCCTTTTGCTATTAGAGTTTTATAAAAGCTTTTTAGTTTGCTATTAAAGTTTTTAACAAAAAATACTTTATGAAATTTCTTTTTGCTATTAAAGTTTTTAACAAAAAATACTTTATAATTTTAGTTGCATAAATTTAATATAATTTTATGTTAATATTATTTTGATCATAACTAGAGGTTTATAAAAGCTTTTTAGTTGATACTTTTTGCTATTGAAAAATATTATAGTTTTGTTTTAGTTGATCATAACAAAAAATTATAATTGATTCTTTTTAGTTGATTCTTTTTGCTATTATAGTTTGATAAAAGCTTTTTAGTTGATTATTTTAATGTTTTTTTCCAGCTAAATGACAATGAAATTAAAAAGCACTACAAATGAAGAATATTATAAAATACTTTTTGTTAACCTAAAGGGATTTAAATTTTTTTAACATATTTTAACTCCAAACTTTTTGTTCGTCCAATATGCACCATTCAAAGCCACATCATCAATTTTCAACCCTTTTCTGACCTCATTTGCTATCTTTCATGCATTTCATGATTTATTTTGAGCTAAATGACCCTGAATTTGAAAAGCACTGCAAATGAACTCTGAAAAGGTTGAAACTTGGCATGGTATCATAATTTCACCCACATAGCATGTGCTAAAAAGTTTAGAGGGTTACGGCAAAAACTGGATGCACTTCGTGTACAAAACTGGACAATCTCTTTCGAAGTATCAGGGTTACAAACGAAAACTCATCTATTACAAAGGGATTTCATTTTTAACATATTTTAACTCCAGACTTTTTGTGCGTTCAATATGCACCATTCAAAGCCACATCATCAATTTTCAACCCTTTTCTAACTTCATTTGCTATTTTTCATGCATTTAATGATTTATTTTGAGCTAAATGACCCTGAATTTGAAAAGCACTGCAAATAAACTCTGGAAAGGTCGAAACTTGGCATGGTATCCTAATTTCACCCACATAGCATGTGCTAAAAAGTTTAGAGGGTTATGGCAAAAACTGGATGCACTTCGTGTACAAACTGGACAATCTCTTTCGAAGTATCACGGTTTCGGACGAAAACTCATCTATTACAAAGGGATTTCATTTTTTTAACTCTATACTTTTTGTGCGTTTAACATGCACCATTCAAAGCCACATCACCAATTTTCAACCCTTTTCTGACTTCATTTGCTATTTTTCATGCATTTAATGATTTATTTTGAGCTAAATGACCCTGAATTTGAAAAGCACTGCAAATGAACTCTGAAAAGGTTGAAACTTGGCATGGTATCATAATTTCATCCACATAGAATGTGCTAAAAAATTTAGAGGGTTACGGCAAAAACTGGATGCACTTCGTATACAATACTGGACAATCTCTTTCGAAGTATCACGTGCATCACGTCTTCTTCCACATGGGGACGTGTCCGTCATCGTCATTCGGAACAGATTGTCCGCCAAGACCCTTTCCAAAGATTACTTGTAAATCCTTGACCATATCAAGTATATCATCAAATGTTATTACTGAAAAAATAAATACATAAAGTTCATACATATAGTTCTCATAGAACAACATATAACTCTCTAGAGCATCTAATTAAAACATACTCCCTCCGTCTCAAAATAAGTGTCTCAAGCTTAATACAACTTTGTACTAGAGCTAATACGAAGTTGAGACATTTATTTTGGGACGGAGGGAGTACATTGAAACTAACATACAACTATGTAAAACATTTCAATGCAACAACAAATGCGATCAAAATCGCAACTAAGGTAACAATTGATCCAATGGCATAATGATACCAAGCCTCATTATCAATGGCATATTTTCTAATCTTTCTAATCTTCAAGCGCATTGCATCCATCTGGATCTTGTGTACATCGACGACATCGGCAACATGCAACTCCAATTTCATCTTCTCTTCTTCAACTCTTTTCAATTTTTATTTCAAATAATTGTTTTCTTTTTCAACTAAATTTAACCTCTCGACAATAGGGTCGGTTGGAATTTCCGGTTCACATACCTCCTAGATAAAGTCATCTATGTCAAGTTGGTCGGCATAATTGTCATAAACATTGAATGAAACAAATAGTAATAAAAGATAATATACCACATCCGAATCATAGACTGGACGAGAGCCGACGGGGGCGTCTACCAAAACCATGGCACTATATAATAACAAACAATAATACAAGTAAGAAGTTAATTTGAGCTCAAATTGTGCATCTAAATCAAATAAACTCACACATACACTCCTCCACTAAAACCCACAAACCACGCTACTTCTAGAGCATTTGAAATGAGCTAAACTTGCAGTGAGAGATGAAAGGATGAAGTTGCTAACCTTTTAGAACACTTGTGTAGTTGGTGCACCGCCAAACCTAGACAAATCTTGGGAAAAATGTAGCTTGGAGGTTGAGCTTGGAGAGGAGAAAGCTTAGGTGTGGCTCGGGCATTTCATCAAACACCTCATGTGCATAGGAGGTGAGAACAGAGTAGCACACACCTCCCACCCTTCCACGGCCAAAAAACAGAGGAGATGGGGGGCGTGGATATATATAGGCAAAACATTAGTTCCGGTTTGTATCTAAAACCGGGACTAATGGACTACCCTTTAGTCCCGGTTTTAGATACAAACCGGGACTAAAGGGCATCAACCCCTTTAGTCCCGGTTGGTGGCTGGAACCGGGACTAAAGGTCCCAGCCGAACCAGGACTAATGCATGCCGAGGCCTGGCCGGCGTCCTAGCCTCTTGAGCTGGGACTGATGCTGCCAGTAGTCCCGGTTCGTAACACGACCGAGACTAATGTTCTGATCTGGCTAGGACCAAAGCCCTGTTTTCTACTAGTGTAATATGCACCACTCCCTATGATGATCTAGTCATCTACTTGACCAAATCAAACTTATAGATCGGAAAGCATACATAGCCATATGAAATCACACATAATAAATCTCAGATTGTATCAATTACTTTTAATGAATAATCCGAACATAAACTCGCAATTCATTGGATCCAAACAAACACACCACACAAATTACATCGAATAGGTCTCAAAAGAGAAATTTGTATTTAACATCAAACGATATCTATATATATATATATATATATATATATATATATATATAGGACAAATGTTTGGTACGACCGTGTGTAGTTACTCCCACTTTTGTTTCGTATGTTATAGGTAGTATCTATCATTCCGAAGTGTATGTATGCGTAGTATGTAGTATATAAGAATGTTTAGGTAGTATATATACTACTTATTAGGTAGTATGTCTCATATTTTGAGCATCCACTTTTTTACGTACAAAATATGTACGTATTTTATAAACATAATAAAAATACGAGTCTACTTGCAATTTTATAAACATAATAAGATATAGTATACAAACATACTAAAAATAATAAAGTAGTATATATACTACCACATGGTAGTATATGAGACATGGGAGTAATTAGACCCAGTAGTAAGATGTATTTTCCCTATCTATATATATATACACACACATAAACACTATTCTGATCACAACCTGCACTTCCTGAGTTACACAACCTGACCTTCCCTCTGGAGGAACCCGACCTTCGGGCTATCTTCGCAACCGTGTCTCCCCGAGTGAATTCTTCTGGCCAGTCATGTTCTTAGTGATGTAAGTGTAACCAGGAAATAGTTTTTAGCAACTAAATGCTCGTTGGCGGATTTGCTCTCGGGTCATGATGAACTTGTGTCTGTTACAAGTTTAATGCATGCTCTGGATGTTCTCGAACCTCTAACACGATCGGAATTGGGTTTTGGTATGAGTTTCGTGGACAATTTGTTGTTATTTTTAACGGATTTGATTTCGGGTGTGTTCTTCGTCTGCAAGAGATGCATCGTCCGCTTCAGTCGATTTCTCATTTTCCTGTGAAGATTGCCGGCGGATTAGCTTACTTTAGTGAAATTAAAGGCTTCCTACGTCGTCAATTTCAATCGGGAGGGTCCATACGGTTTGAATTCCGGTGATTCAATGTTGGCACTCCCGCGGCTGTTGCACGCGGTGTTTTTGCGTTTTTGAGATTTGCCCTCTATTCATTTTTGTTGTAGAAAGGGAGTTGCCAGATCATTTCCATGGAGGTGCGGACGTGTTCAAAACTGGCGCAGGGGATTTTATGCTTCGGACGAATTCGTTCGTTCAAATTTATTAGATTATCTAATGGTCGTTGTACAAGCTGGACTTCTGCGTTGTTCCTACCTGAACTTCTGCTTTTCCTTCTTTCCAAGGTAATGCATCAAGTCCTCTGTATTTCTTTTTTTTCTGTCATTTTTCATTCTTGCATTGGTTTTGATTTTTTGACTCAGTCCCGTGAGCAACCATGCAATTGGCCGATGGATATGCGTGTAGTTTTTATTTTTTCTAGTATGTTTTCGCACTTCTAATAGTTATTGGACTTCACAGAATAACTATCCTGAACTTTTGTATGCTAATTGTTTTTAACATGTTAATTTAAGGTTTTACAAAACACCGAACTTCTATATATTCACTATTTGAACTTCTTATTTTAATTTTATTTGTTATTTTTGGATTTAAATATTTGTAGACATTGAAATCGGCATTGCGCCTATCGACCAACGCGGTAGCGCGAGGTCGAGCCGGGGGGGAGGGGGGTCGGGACCCCCCCCTCCCCTCCCCCTGCGAGGCCGAGCCGGAGCAGGCGACGACGCGGCGTGCCGCGTCGTCGCATGCGGAGGCGAGTCTGTCACATCCGTGACCCCACTATCTATCTTAGGGGTGTGGCTCTGGGGTGCGTGCGGGTGGGGGTGGAAACAGAATAACCGCATTGCGCCTGTCAACCTAGCGCGCACTGCCACGGTAGCGCGAGGCCGAGCCGGGGGGAGGGGGGTCGGGACCCCCCCTCCCCTCCCCCTGCGAGGCCGAGCCAAGAACGAGCCGGAGCAGGCGACGACGCGGTGTGCCGCGTCGTCGCATGCGGAGGCGAGTCCGTCACATCCGTGAACCTACTATCTATCTTAGGGGTGTGGCTCTGGGTGCGTGCGGGTGGGGGTGGAAACAGAATAACCGCATTGCGCCTGTCAACCTAGCGCACACTGTCGCGGTAGCGCGAGGCCGAGCCGGGGGGGAGGGGGGTCGGGACCCCCCCTCCCCTCCCCCTGCAAGGCCGAGCCAGGAATGAGCCGGAGCAGGCGACGACGCGGCGTGCCGCGTCATCGCATGCGGAGGCGAGTCCATCACATCCGTGACCCCACTATCTATCTTAGGGGTGTGGCTCTGGGGTGCGTGCGGGTGGGGTGGAAACAGAATAACCGCATTGCGCCTGTCAACCTAGCGCGCACTGCCGCGGTAGCGCGAGGCCGAGCCGGGGGGAGGGGGGTCGGGACCCCCCCTCCCCTCCCCCTGCGAGGTCGAGCCAGGAACGAGCCAGAGCAGGCGACGACGCGGTTTCTTTTATCGTGAAACAGAGTCTTCGAAAATGCACCACGTGAGGAACTTGAACTTCTCGGCTTTGTCTACTTGAACTTCACTCTGTTCTTCACGTGGTGTTATTTGCTCGTAACTCTCCATCCACTTATCAGAATTGAGCAAATGATATACGGTTGGAAAGCTGCTGTAAACACGCAACTTTCCCGTGTTGATCATTTTTTTCATACTCCCGACGGTTTAAAAGATTTTAGTCTGATTTTCATGCGGTGTAGTAGTTGAACTTCCCTCTGTTCTCACGTTGAACTTATGTCGCGTATCTTCAAAAATGCACCGCGTGAAGAACTTGAACTTCATCAGCACGTCTACCTGAACTTCACTCTGTTTCTTCACGTGCTATTTTTTGCTCGTAGCTCTCCATCCACTCACCGGAATTGAGCAAATGATATACCGATGGAAAGCTGTTGTAAACACGCAACTTTTCCGTCTTGATCATTTTTTTCATACTCGCGACGGTTTAAAATATTTTCATCTGAAATTCATTTAGCGTAGTAGTTGAACTTCCTACTGTTTCCACGTTGAACTTCTGTCGCATATTTTTGTTTGTAATTTCTCACCCATTCGTCGATGTTACACAAATGATATTCCTTTTTGTACAAACCTCTCTCACAATATTTTTCTAACTTTCTCCGACCGAGAACTTGAACTTATAGCAAGAAAAAAAATTGGACCTTGCCTTTTTATTCATTTTTCTCACTCATAAGAATGGGTGAGAAATACATAGTGAACCACACTCACAAGAAGTTTTGAACCTTCCCGTGTCGAGCACCTGAACTTCTAGCAACAAATTTTGTATACTTTGTCTTTTTATTCCTTTTTCTCATATGAAAACACACACCATGCAACACGTGAACTTCTGTGTTATTTTAATTTGAACTTCACGTTTTCTATTTTTGAGTAAAGAATTCTAGTAACGAGAAAAAAATCTGAGTTTTTCATAAACTTCGAACTTCTCTGCTATTTTAATTTGAACTTCTTTATTTTATTATTTAGTAACGAGAAAACATATGAGTAGTTTATATACTTCGAATTTCTATGTTATTTTTTTAAAAGTAGAGAAGTTCAATTTTTTTGAAAGTACTTCGATGTTTACTTAAAACTCATTTATTTAAGAAATATTGGACCGTTCGTTATATAATTTGAGTTTTTTATACACATCAAACTTTCCCAGGCAGAGCACGTTAAGTTCTTTCAACAAACCCTTTAAGCTTTTATTTTTCAACATAAAACTGTCGGAGCGTCGCACGTAGAGCAAAGGGTCCAGTAGCTTGCGAACAGAGGTCAAGGAGGAGGCATGAAGCTGGATATGAACGCAAGTGCTTGCCGGCCGAGGAGCTTCTCGAGGGGAATCCCATAGCCATTCATGAGGAAGAAGTTCAGAGGCGGAGCTGGGGCAGGCCATGGACGGAGATGTGCGAGGGCGGCGGGTCCAAAGAAGGCGTCAGGCTGGGGACCTCGCATGACAACGGTCGAGGCGCCCTGGGGCGGCACCCATGGCCAAGAACAGCGCTCACAGGAGATCTAGGAGCTGTCATGGCTGGGGATAATGGTCGGCCGGTAGCGGGACGAGGAGAAGTGTGCAGGGGCGGCCGGATCCATGCCCGACAAAGACAGACGAGGGTGGTCGCGGCGACTGCGCCATGGGAGGTGGGGCAGGGGCTGCTGGACACGGGCAAGTAGAAGGAAGGAGGATGGTCGGGAGGTCTGCTGGGGATGGACGGCGGCGGCGGGAGGCTCGCGAAGGTTGGGAGGCCGGCGGCTGTAGGCTCTTGGGGGCCGGGGGACCCGCGACGGGAGGCTCGCGGGGGCCGGGTCCGGCGGCGGGAGGCTCGTCGGTGCCGGCTGGCCGGCGGTAGGAGGCGCGCCGGAGGCTGGTCGGGAGGATCTAGGAGATTTGCGGGGGAAGATAGGCGGCGGTAGTGGATAACGTGTGTTCCAGTTCGGGAACACCTCCGCGGCTCCTTATATGGCCGTTGTTATCATACTAACTATTCTAATCCTAGGATTAGAATAGTGCCACTATATATATATATATATATATATATAGAGAGAGAGAGATCTAGATACAACTATGGACCCGTAGGTCATGTAGGAACTACTCACACATCATGTGGGAGGCAGCAAGGTTGATGAAGATGACCACCGTGATGGATTCCCCATCCGACAGAGTACCGCAAAAGGCCTCCAGATGGGATCGCGGCCGAATAAAGGCTTACGACGTCGAAAAAAGTGTTTCAGATGCTCCCCTAAGGTGTTTAGGATATTTGGAGATTTATAGAAAAAGAGGCGGTCGAGGGGACCCACGAGGGAGTCGCAAGGGGGGATGGCGCGCCCCCTACCCTTGTGGCTGCCTCATGTATCATTTGGTCTCCCTCCAAAGCTCCTAGGTCGTGTTTTGGTCCAGAAAAAATCTTCAAAAAATTTCTTCACAGTTATACTCTGTTTGACACAGATTTTCTGAAAAGCCAAAAACAAGCAGAAAACAACAACTACCACTGGGACTGAGTTAATAGGTTAGTTTCCAAAAATGATATAAAATGACTTGTAAAGCATACACGACTGATAAAATAGTAGCATGAAACCATCAAATATATAGATACGTTGCAGACGTATAACGGACCATATGAGTTGTTCGAAATTTGGCTGCTTTAGCATTGTTCAAAACTTCCAAGTTGAGCACTTGGGAGCTTTCCAAGCTATATATGTCAAAAAGTTGCTTATCATGCTGGTAGGGGATCTTGTGCTGCTACGCAGTGGCACGGGCGCCAAATCCCGTCTAGTGGGCGCCGTGCTGGATGGGGCGCATGCGATGGGTCGTAGTGAGGGTCGAGGCTGGTTCTCCCTTTCTTGCTCGAGGTCGCATTCGATTAGATCGACGAATTTCTTAGTCGGGTTTTTGATTTGGGAGGATTTCTCCTTCGGATTTGACTGTGTCCACATTAGCCGACTGCTCGTAACAAAGAGGTTGCATGATGCAGCTGGAAGACTCCACCGTTGGTTTTGGACAACGGCTTGACGCATAGGGTATGATGGTGCATCGACATGGTGGAATTTCTAGCCAAACACAAGTAGCTGCTGGGATCACGAAAATTTGGTGGCAAAATCACTTGATTGACTTCAAATTGATGGTGGTTTTTTGAGTACGCATGCTACATCTCCGTGTGATAATCCCCAATCTGAAATGAGTTTGTTATATCTGGCAATGCCGAAGTTTTTGCATCGTGGCCTTGTTGAAGGCATTGGTCGGATATGCTCAGACTTGTTCTTCTGAGGGAAACCTAGAATCTGACCTTTGGTGGTTGGATCTGATGGTGGTGACGCTTGAGCGCCGTTTTCAAGAAGACGTTGCTTTTGAAGAGTCATTGTAGCGTCAAGACATTGTTGGTGCGGATATGGTCGTTTTCGTAGTTTTTCGCTAGTTGTTTTAATCGCTATAGCTTTTTTCTTTTCCCACGCTAAGGCATAACTTCGGCCTCATATAAATATGTTATTTGCTGACATTGTGTGTGTACGTTTGTGTTGGTTGTGCATCCTAACTATGCAGAGAACGAGTGTAGCTTATTGTGTTTGTATCCACTTGATGCTTCTTTGTGAATCAATAAAATCCACCCATTTTCAAAAACACATAGTTGCATCAAAGGAACAATGTAAAAATGCTTCCCCCAAAGTATTAGCTCCATGATATTGTTTTCGTAACATCAAAGCAGATGTTTCAGCTAGGTTTGGCTAAATATTCCTTGAAGCAAAGTGTAAAATCGACTGGAGAAAAAAATCACAACGTTTTACAAAACTAGAAGACTAGGCAACAAAATTCTTCCAAATATGAAATTCCTTTAAAGCAAAGAGAGATTAAAAAGGACAAAATTGTTGGGATTATTAGTCAACCATTTTTCAATGACGACTGTTTTGGGCTCCTTTGATCCATAGGATTTTACACGATTACATAAAATTGTGATTCTATTTAATTTTCCCTATAAGTGGTGTTTGATTTATAGGAATGCAATCATTGGGAATTGTTCCTATGAAAATTTCTCTAGTCTATTTCATAGGAAATTTTGCATTAAGTCTGAGCTCCGAAGAGAATTCCTATGCACCCATCAAACACACACTTGCGCCAGTTCCTTCAGTTTGACATCCCTTCATTTTTCCTATCCTATGAATCAAAGGAGCCCCTATATTACTTGATTACCAGTGTTTACTTTGGCTAGTGCAAAGTAGTACAACATCATTTCAAAAGGAGAAAAATAGTGCTAATGACAATACTCCTTACTTGCATTAGAGCCTTTCTTGAGAAAAAGAGAATTGTGTTGGGGAACGCGACAGAAAACAAAAAAATTCGGTACAGCGAGCACGCCCAGGACCACTATGGAGACTGCATACAAGGTTTGATCTGATCCGTACCGACTCGAAGCGCAGCGGAAGAAGAGTCGGTGGAGATCGTTGGTGCAGATCCCTGCAGCTAGGATTTACAACCTCCCAACCGCGAGGATGAACTCCCTCGTCGGACAGCCCTTCGGGAGGGGGTCGGACAGTCCCTCGGACGTTGTCGCGGACAGCCCTTCGGGAGGACCTTCGAAACTCGAACGGAAACTCGGACAGCCCTTCGGGAGGACACACGAACAGCCCCTCGGGCAAAAGATCGAAACTACGACCTCTCTACGGGGTTGCACACATACGGTGTCATCTATCCGGCAGGGCTTCGCCGTCCAGAACTAGTTCCTGCCGGAACCCAGACAGCCTTTCGGCTCTACGAAACTATTTCGCGGGGAGGGAGAGAGAAGCCAGACAAGTCAAATGGCATGTGTATGAGAGAAGGGATGAAGAGATGGCAGCCCTCTCCTCCTCTATTTATAGGAAAGCCAAGAGGTAGGATGGTCACACAAAGTACCAAAGTACCCCCACTTTATGTCACACATAAAGGCCATAAGAGGGAAAAAGGGGTGCCATGTGGAGCTCCATGGAGGAGCTCCACCCTTGGCCGGCCACCCCTTGGGGGCCCCCCCATGAGGGGCTTCCTTGGCCCCCAAGCCCTTCTAGAAGCCTTTTGGAAATATCCCAAAAGGTGACTTTCCAAAAATATCCCAAAAAGCACTTTCACTATTCACGACGACATTTTTCAGCGTCTGTTCGAACTGAAAATATTTATGTGGGCTTAGAACATTTCCAGTACCCACTAAAATAATTTTCAATGCGTTCCGGAACAATTCCGGATTAGTGATTTTCATCTGCTAAAAGCATCTGAAGTGGTTCCGGCAGCTCCGGAACATTTCCGGTTTTTCTTCCGGAAAATTCCCAGAAGTTTCCAGAATGATTCTGGCACCCTCCAAGAATTATCAGGCATGTGCCGAAACCAATTTGACTTTATGGTATCCCCTGAAACAACTTTTCAGTTTCACCGGAACTCATCCGGTGACCTCTCTCTTCGGAACTTTTCCGCTGTCTCCGAAAACTTTTTCCGGAAACTTTCTCTCAGACTCCGTGTCTAGTATTCAGCAGATAGATGACCCTTAAGCGTGTGACCCTATAGGTTCGGTGAATTATAGACATGACCCGGAACCCCTTCCGATCAATGATCAACATCGGAGCCGTGGACACCCATATTGACCCCTATACCCACACGAATAAATATTCAAGTGAACCTCTAGTTGCCGTGTGCTATTTCTGTTGCTTTGCGATATGTTATAAACACCCGAGGTGAGATTTTCTGCATCCCCGTGGATCAACAACTTGTCCACTATGCAAGTTACCTCGTTACCGGTTTTGTTCTCTTTTCTCGTTTTCGTGTTCCGGCATCCCAGACGATGATGGATACCGTAACACCGAGAGGGCCCGAGAATATCTCTCCATCGTCGGAGGAGCAAATCCCAATCTTGAGCTATCTTGTTACTTGCCATACTTTTCCGTGAACCCGTAAGCCGCCGTAATAGCCACCCAGTAACGGATGACGTTTAACAAACCCCCAAAGTTCACGATACAAGCACGAAGGAACTCGATACTCTCATGGTCTAAGGAATTATGCAAACATTAACTATCTCTGTGTTATTAACCATTAACTTGTGACGAATGTATCTCATAGCATAACATCAATTCGGGTTGATTCAACACAAGTGTTCTACCAACATTGTGCCCTCAAAATTGCCGGCATAGCCATGCCCATGATGAGGAAAACAGGATCATCATGCAATACTTGAGCCAGTCTTAGAGGCAAGACTAGGAATACATTTTACCGTTTATTATACCACACGTGCAAATGAGTTTCCCTCTGGGCCTCGTGGATATTGCAGACTCGAGAATCATTGCAGTTATAGCATGGATCATAAACATTCATTACAAACTCGGAGATACAAAATAACTGTTATTACTGCCTCTAGGGCATATCTCCTACAGACTCCCACCTGCACTAGAGTCATAATCCAGTTACATGGCTTCCCTAACACCAATGGCTATCCGGTGTTGCGCATGCTTTGCTCGTGGTAGAGGCTTTGTCATCGGGTCTGACACGTTCAGATCCGTGTGAACTTTGCGTACTTTCACTAAACCTTCTTCGACATGATGTCGAATGAGTTTATATTTGCATTGAATATGCATTGTATTATGGTGCGAAATCGGATCCCTTGCCTGAGCCACGGCGCCACTATTATCACAATAGATCTCCACCGGGTCCAGCGCACTTGGGACCACACCAAGGTCTTCAGGGAATTGCTTGATTCCGACAGCCTGCTTGGAGGCTTCTGAAGCAGCAACATATTCCGCCTCCGTTGTAGAATCCGCCACAGTCTTTTGTTTGGAACTTTTCCAATCAACTGCGCCGCCGTTCAATATGAAAACATAGCCAGATTGAGATTTGAAGTCATCTGGGTCAGTCATGAAGCCTGCATCGGTGTAACAACTTACAATGAGCTCTTCATCACCTCCGTACACAAGGAGTAAATCCTTGGTCCTTCTGAGGTACTTAAGAATACCCTTGACTGCGGCCCAGTGTTCCAATCCTGGATCACCTTGGTATCGGCTGCTAACACTTAGCGCTTAGGAAACATCCGGTCTTGTACATAGCATGGCATATATAATAGAACCAACTGCCGAAGCATATGGAATATCATTCATTTGTACTCGCTCATCGAGGGTCCGAGGACACTGATTCTTGCAAAGCACTGTGCCAGGTGACATGGGGAGTAGGCCTTTCTTGGAGTTCTCCATGTTGAACCTTTTCAACACCTTGTCAATGTACGTGCTTTGGCTAAGCGCTATTAGGCGTCATGATCTATCTCTATAGATTCTGATGCCCAATACATATGCCGCTTCGCCTAAGTCTTTCATTGAAAAACTCTTCTTCAATGAGTCTTTTATTTCGCTAAGAAAATTCACGTCATTTCCAATCAACAATATGTCATCCACATACAAGATTAGAAATGCTTTTGCGCTCCCACTAAACTTCTTGTAAACACAAGATTCTTGATCGTTCCTGATGAAGCCAAACTCTTTGACCACTTCATCAAAACGAATGTTCCAGCTCCTTGACACTTGCTTCAGACCATAAATGGCTTTCTGAAGTTTGCATACCTTTCCAGCATCCTTATGAATGACAAAACCTTCTGGCTGTATCATGTATACATCCTCTTTGAGGTTTCCATTTAGGAAAGCCGTTTTGACATCCATCTGCCATATTTCATAATCAAAATAAGCAGCAATTGCTAGTAATATCCGAACAGACCTAAGCATAGCTACGGGCGAGAAAGTCTCGTCGTAGTCTACCCCTAGAACTTGCGTGAACCCTTTCGCGACAAGTCTAGATTTGTGGATAGTAATGTTACCATCCGCGTTCGTCTTTCTTTTGAAAATCCATTTACAACCAATGGGTTTTACGCCATCTGGAAGTTCTTCCAAGTTCCAAACTTGGTTTTCGTACATGGATTCCATTTCGGATTTCATGGCCTTGTGCCATTCCCTTGAGCTAGGCCCCGCCATCGCTTCCTTGTAGTGCGCAGGTTCATCGTCTTCAAGAATGAAGATTTTGTTATGAAACCACTCAGGTGGCTGGATAGCCCTACCTGATCTGCGCGGTTCAGTTACAACATTGTCTGAAGTCTCCGCATCACATGCGACAACTTCCGGCTCGGTTGTAGGGATAATTAGCGGAATTTCTTCCGGTTCCTTAGCCATATCAACGGTTGCCGAAGATTCACTAATCTCATTAAGTTGTACTGTCCTCCCACTCAATTCTTTAGCGAGAAACTCTTTCTCGAGAAAATGTCCAAACCTTGCGACAAACACTTTGCCCTCGGACTGGTTGTAGAAGGAATACCCAATGGTGTCTTTGGGATAACCTACAAAGTAACATTTGTCCGATCTGGGATCAAGTTTGCTTGGTTGTAAACGTTTTACATAAGCTTCACAACCCCAAACCCTGAGATGCGACACACTGGGTTTCTTCCCATACCATAATTCAAATGGTGTCGTCTCAACTGACTTAGATGGTGCTCTGTTAAGTGTGTGAGCGGCAGTTTCTAGTGCGTGACCCCAAAAAGATATTGGTAGATCTGTAAGAGACATCATCGACCTTACCATGTCTAACAGGGTTCGGTTACGTCGTTCCGACACTCCGTTTCGCTGTAGAGTTCCGGGAGGCGTAAGCTGTGAAACGATTCCACGGTCACTCAGATGTTGGTCAAACTCGTGACTAAGATATTCGCCTCCGCGATCAGACCGCAGAAACTTAATCTTTTTGTTACGATGATTTTCTACCTTATTCTGAAATTCTTTGAACTTTTCAAAGGTTTCCGACTTATGCTTCATCAAGTAGATATAGCCATACCTACTTAAATCATCAGTAAAAGTTACGAAGTAGAAATACCCACCCCGTGCGATTGTGCTCATTGGACCACATACATCACTATGTATTATTTCCAACAATTCACTCGCCCGTTCAGGATGACCCGTGAACGGCGTCTTGGTCATTTTTCCCATCAAGCAAGCTTCACATGTGTCAAATGATTCAAAATCAAGGGACGGTAAAACTCCATCTTTATGGAGTCTTTGCATGCGTTTCTTTCCGATGTGGCCAAGGCGACAGTGCCACATGAAAGTGGTGGTGGTATCAGCCTTCTTAAGGCGTTTAGCATTTACGTTAAAGACATCATTTCCACATTCAAGATTTAGTATGAAAAGGCCCCCAACAATGGGTGCAAATCCATAAAACATATCCTTACAATAAAGTGAACAACCATTGTTCTCAGACTTGTAGGAGTACCCATCGTGCACTAAACATGATCCAGAGATAATATTTCTACACAACAACGGAACAAAATAACAGTTACTTAGTTCCAAAATAAATCCTGAAGGGAGACGTAGAGGCATAATGCCGACGGCTTGAGCGGCGATCCCAGCGCCGTTCCCGACACGCATCACGACTTCATTCTTTGCCAGCTTGCGCACCTTCTGAAGCCCCTGTATCGAGTTGCAAATGTGAGCAACCGATCCGGTATCAAATACCCAAGACTTAGAATTTTCGCTAGCAAGCAAAATGTCCATGACATTAACTTGTATAACAATTATACCTTTTCCGGTTTTCCCGGACTTCTTATCTTCCAGATACTTCTTGCAGTTTCTCTTCCAGTGTCCTGTGCCCTTGCAGTAGAAGCACTCAGTTTCATTCTTGGCTCCGCCCTTAGATTTGCTTTGGGAGCCGGTCTTACCGGCGCCCTTGCCCTTCTTTGGCTTGCCTTTCTTTTTGAAACTAGCAGTTTTATTCACAAGCAACACTTGCTTGCGATTTTTCCGCAGTCCTCCTTCAGCAGTTTTCAGCATGGCAAGCACCTCATTAGCTGTTTTGTCTATCCCATTCATGTTGTAGTTCATGATAAAACCGTCGTAAGACGAGGGGAGTGAACCTAGCAACATGTCCATAACATGCTCTGGCGGAAGTGGAAATTCCAGGGTTTTAAGCCTTTCAGCGTAGCCAATCATATTGACTACGTGCTCGCCAACTGAACTGCCCTCAGCCATCTTGGTCTCCGACATGATCTTGATGATATCAAAACGTTCAGACCGTGCATTAAACTTGTACAGAGCATCCAGTTCCTTGATCATATCAAAGGAGTCATGGAATTCAAAACGTTTTTGAAGCTCTGAACTCATGCAAGACAGCATGAGGCACTGCACTAAGTTGAAGTCATCATCCTTAGTGGCCCAGACATTTTGTTCATCTGCCGGGGCGGTTGCCGCCGGCTTAGGTGGAAGAGGTCCGTCAAGCACGTACACTTTCTTAGCACTCCTGAGGACAATCCTCAGGGTACGGACCCAGTCCGCATAGTTGTTTCCATTCGCAACTAACTTCTCTTTCTCTAACATCGGGCCTAAGTTGAACGCGTTGTTGCGAGCCATTTGTTCTACAACGGTAAACACAAAATTCACTTAGACTTTGTTCATAATGAATTTGCACTAGTGAATAAACAGTTTTATTCTAAGGTGCGCTCCCACTCAAATCAATATCTCTCAAAATTGATTATGAGTGATTCAAGACCCGTATTTCCATTCATCGTCACGGTTCGAGATGAACTCAAATGGCGTGAACTTCAATCGGTAGGCAAACTTGCCGATCACATCTCTATGCGATTCTTGTTCATCTTTCGATGCGTGTGTTCCGAGCCCAGGACTGTCCTGCCTGAACGTCAAGACAACCAAGTGATCTCGCTGCGAGGTCTCAACTCACCCGCCTCACACTTCTCTAATCGTTCGCACCCATGGAGATCATGTGATGCCCCGAAGAGATAGGTGCCGTGACGGTGCTACACTTGGGAGAACACTAACTACTTGATATTTTAAGTGAGAGATCACTAAAAAGCGACTACCGCGCAATCAAGAAGGGTGCAACATAAGGGATAAACATCTCAGGCAATTCATAATTAGCATGATATGGTATAGCCCTTTCTGACGGAGAAGTCAAGTATCTCTTCGTCTTCGGCATTCGCGTCGGTGTTCACCTTCGCGAAGATTACCACCACCTTGTCGATGCACCAGATAATATTGCTATCTCTATAGCTAATAAAATAAGTGCATTACATAAGGTTGACACGCAGGTCATTAAAGTGCAATCATATGGCTCCAGCCATCATGCCGAATCATGACACGCACGTCATGTTAATTACATCATATAGTCATCTCATACATAATCAAATTAATATGAGACTTGCTATACCACATCACATGCAAACCATCCTGTAAAACCAAGTTAGACGCCTCTAATCGGTTTATGCAAAATTTTATTTTTCGTGGCTTCTAAGGTTTTGACTCAAACCGCAGCTACCAACGTTCATCATCAAGTAAGATAATTCAAGTTGCTAGATTAACTTTCCAGGGTGTATGAAACACGAGATAATAAAATCTCGAGCCCCATACTAAACTTCGTCATACGCATGACCCCCATGCAGATCACATCTGCATTGCCCTTTCGTCTACGAAACATCCATCTTTCTTTAACTATGGTGGAACCCAAAGAACTGTTAGCACTTCGTTGATCTGTCAATCAGCATACTCAGGAGCAGCATGAAAGGATCGCAGATTGCCAGAACTTTGTGAGATTCCACCATGCCGTCAAGATCAGGACTACGCAAATTCAGGGGAAGCAACAGGAACATCGGGTAACAGATTTCATCTGCTACCCGCAAAAATAATTTTCAGCAATAGATCTCATCTACTCCAAAATTATATTATGCAATACCCATACATCTCCATGTATTGTAGATCGTAACCTGCATCTACGCATAGCACGGCTCTTGATGCCACTGTTGGGGAACGCGACAGAAAACAAAAAATTTCGGTACAACGAGCACTCCCAGGACCACTATGGAGACTGCATACAAGGTTTGATTTGATCCGTACCGACTCGAAGCGCAGCGGAAGAAGAGTCGGTGGAGATCGTTGGTGCAGATCCCCGCAGCTAGGATTTACAACCTCCCAACCGCGAGGATGTACTCCCTCGTCGGACAGCCCTTCGGGAGGGGGTCGGACAGTCCCTCGGACGATGTCGCCGACAGCCCTTCGGGAGGACCTTCGAAACTCGAACGGAAACTCGGACAGCCCTTCGGGAGGACACACGAACAGCCCCTCGGGCAAAAGATTGAAACTACGACCTCTCTACAGGGTTGCACACATACGGTGTAATCTATCCGGCAGGGCTTCGCCGTCCAGAACTAGTTCCTACCAGAACCCAGACAGCCTTTCGGCTCTACGAAACTATTTCGCGGGGAGGGGGAGAGAAGCCAGACAAGTCAAATGGCATGTGTATGAGAGAAGGGATGAAGAGATGGCAGCCCTCTCCTCCTCTATTTATAGGAAAGCCAAGGGGTAGGATGGTCACACAAAGTACCAAAGTACCCCCACTTTATGTCACACATAAAGGCCATAAGAGGGAAAAAGGGGTGCCATGTGGAGCTCCATGGAGGAGCTCCACCCTTGGCCGGCCACCCCTTGGGGCCCCCCCCATGAGGGGCTTCCTTGGCCCCCAAGCCCTTCTAGAAGCCTTTTGGAAATATCCCAAAAGGTGACTTTCCAAAAATATCCCAAAAAGCACTTTCACTATTCACGACGACATTTTTCAGCGTCTGTTCGAACTGAAAATATCTATGTGGGCTTAGAACATTTCCAGTACCCACTAAAATAATTTTCAATGCGTTCCGGAACAATTCCGGATTAGTGATTTTCATCTGCTAAAAGCATCTGAAGTGGTTCCGGCAGCTCCGGAACATTTTCGGTTTTTCTTTCGGAAAATTCCCAGAAGTTTCCAGAATGATTCTGGCACCCTCCAAGAATTATCAGGCATGTGCCGAAACCAATTTGACTTTATGGTATCCCCTGAAACAACTTTTCAGTTTCACCGGAACTCATCCGGTGACCTCTCTCTTCGGAACTTTTCCGCTGTCTCCGAAAACTTTTTCCGGAAACTTTCTCTCAGACTCTGTGTCTAGTATTCAGCAGATAGATGACCCTTAAGCGTGTGACCCTATAGGTTCGGTGAAGTATAGACATGACCCGGAACCCCTTCCGATCAATGATCAACATCGGAGCCGTGGACACCCATATTGACCCCTATACCCACACGAATAAATATTCGAGTGAACCTCCAGTTGCCGTGTGCTATTTCTGTTGCTTCGCGATATGTTACAAACACCCGAGGTGAGATTTTCTGCATCCCCGTGGATCAACAACTTGTCCACTATGCAAGTTACCTCGTTACCGGTTTTGTTCTCTTTTCTCGTTTTCGTGTTCCGGCATCCCAGACGATTTTGGATACCGTAACACCGAGAGGGCCCGAGAATATCTCTCCATCGTCGGAGGAGCAAATCCCAATCTTGAGCTATCTTGTTACTTGTCATACTTTTTCGTGAACCCGTAAGCCGCCGTAATAGCCACCCAATAACGGATGACGTTTAAAAAACCCCAAAGTTCACGAAGCAAGCACGAAGGAACTCAATACTCTCATGGTCTAAGGAATTATGCAAACATTAACTATCTCTGTGTTATTAACCATTAACTTGTGACGAATGTATCTCATAGCATAACATCAATTCGGGTTGATTCAACACAAGTGTTCTACCAACATTATGCCCTCAAAATTGCCGGCATAGCCATGCCCATGATCAGGAAAACATGATCATCATGCAATACTTGAGCCAGTCTTAGAGGCAAGACTAGGAATACATTTTACCGTTTATTATACCACACGTGCAAATGAGTTTCCCTCCGGGCCTCGTGGATATTGCAGACTCGACAATCATTGCAGTTATAGCATGGATCAGAAACATTCATTACAAACTCGGAGATACAAAATAACTGTTATTACTGCCTCTAGGGCATATCTCCTACAAATTGCACTGGTAGAATATCAATCCAAATGTTCCCAAGTTAAGAACTCCTGCAGCTCAAGTAAGGAATATCAATTATAAGTATAACAATACTAAAGTGGCAAGCGATTGATTTTCCCTTTTTTTTTTTTGAGTTTTTTTCCCACACCCCTGTTCACAAATACGGGCCTGGTCTGGGACGTCACGTGGCAGTTGTATGCTTTTTTATCCCACAGCCTTGTTCACAAATACGGGCCTGGTCTGGGGCGTTACGTGCCAGCCGTATGTATTACGTGACATGTGCCAGCCGTCTGTTTAACTTTCTATCCTCTTGCACGTGTTGCCCTGGTTGTTTACCACGTATATGTGCCTCTGCTTCTAAGGTAGTGCGTTCAGATTTTCTAGGGAGTTCTCGACCGGCTGTTATTTGGGATGTCTGTCTCCTTTCTCTCTTCTTTCCCTCCGTTCCTTCCGCCATTATGGCCCGTCTCCCTGTCAGCACCAGTCGTGGCGGCCGGCACGGCCGTTCTCCAAATTCCAGCCGTGGCCGTGGACGTTCTGCCTGTCATACTGATGTTTCCCGGTGACCTCTTCCTTCTCTTTATTTGCTTCCTTTACTCTACTTACTACTACCTACTACTAATTTGGTTTTTGAATCTAGGGGATTAAACACAGCAAATGAATGTGCTCCCCGTGAAAGACAACCTTATACTGGTCGATCAGCGCGTGCACGATCACGTGCGCCGCCTCATGTTCCGTCCGCGGAAGCCCATCGTGTTCCTGCTGATCAAATTGGTTTTCCTGAGTTGTCTTTGGTTCCTTCCACATCTGCTGGCCCTGATGCAGGTTTCCATGCTTTCCCTCATTTTCTCCCTTTTATTACATTCTATTGTTGCTATTTTCTTGATTTTTATTTAGTATTATTGTTGTTCTCCTTGCAGGACCGTCTTCTCTGCAGCAACGTCGTCAATAGATACGCGAGGGAAAGCTTCCTGTTGTTTCCTCGGATGGTGATCCTCTCTTTTTTTTGTTCTTATTTACTGTTTTTGTCTACTGATCTTTGTTTCTTGATGTTATTTTTGTGCTTTTTTTTGCTAGGTTGTCTAGCTGCTGATACTGCTGCTCCACATGTCTAACCACCATGAGGTACAAACACTTGCATTCTAATACATCATATAATCAATGAAAAGTCTAACCTGCGAATTTATGTTTTGCTGGATATCTTCAGATCTCATCTACTGACGCGAACCCAAAGGGCAAAAAAAGATTCCGCGACGATGAACACTCATCTGCAAACAAAAGCAAAAAAAGGTAAGCACAGTTTACCATAAAAACAATTACAAAATGAAATCTTTATGCTCATTAACTTGACGCTGTTTTTCCTTCTATCTCAGCAGTACGATGAAGCAACTGTTTCCTACCGGAAGCACTAGCGCTACACACGACAACTAAGGTCAAAGCATCTATGCAACCAACTGCATCGCCATAGGCTTCTCTACGGAGTGAACGAGCGCACCATCCGCCACTTCATCAAACTTCTATCTCTGTTCTGCCTTTTGCTACCGTCTCTTTAGTTGCAATATAATCAAAACTCACTACATCCCGCTGTGCCTTTTGTACTAATGGCCTAGTAGTATGTTTCGTCTGTACAATGACACTACTACCAGTAGATCCATAATGCCAACATGACAGCTACTTAGGCCTTATGAATCGCACTACTTAACTTACCTTTGCATATTTAATTCACCAGTTCCAACACGATGCAAAAGAATTAAAACTGGAAAAAACTAATTTGTCTTCACAAGCACTGGTCTTAACTCTGCCATAGACTAAAAAAATTGACACATGCACTGCACCAAAGCATGCAACACCGGCATTAATCGGACTTGCCACGTTTCCAATCAAGAAAGCCAACACGGGCACAAGGCACGCAACCTTCCACGGGCGCGGCGTGCGCCGCGTCTATTTGGCACTAGTATAAAATACAGTGCCTGATGATATTTTTGCGTCGTGACCTTGTTGAAGACATTGCTTGGATATGTTCGGACCTATTCTTCAAGGTGAAAATCTAGAATCTGACATTTGGTGGTTGAATCCGATGAGTGTCTTTTTCAAGAAAACGTTGCTTTTGAAGAGCCCTTGCGGTGTCAAGACATTGTTGATGCAGATATGGTTGTTGCTATAGTTTGTCGATCATTGTTTTGATCATTTTTTTCCTTTTCCAAGCTAAGGCATAGCTTTGGTCTTGTATGGCTTTGCTATTTGTCGGTGAGTGTGTGTGCGTTTGTGTTGGCTGTGTGCATCCCAACTATGATGAGAACAAGTGTATACTCATTGTCTTTTGAAACAAAGGCAAAAGATTTGCCTCATCGATTAATTAAGAAGAAGAGAATTGTCCAGTTAATTAACGAAACCGGGCGAAAATCGATACAAACTAATTACGTGTGGACTACTCATAAAGTGTGTACTCATTGTGTTTTGTATCCACTTGGTACTTCATTTTGAGTCAATAAAATCCACCCGTTGTCGAAAAATGTGTAGTTGCATCAAAGGAACAATGCAGGATTCCCTCAAAGTCCATGATATTGTTGCCATAACATCAAAGCAGATGTTTCTACGAGGTTTGATCAAATATTTCCTTGAAGCGGATTGTAGAATCGAGTAGAGAGAAAAATTATAGCATTTACAAAAGTAGAAGACTCATATAAAAAAATCTCTAAGCAATTGAATTATTCCAAATATGAGATTCCTTTAAAGCAAAGAGAGCCCATGTAGGTCCAAATAGTTGGGATTATTAGCTAACCATTCTTCAGTTTAATAACGATTGTTTTGGGCGCCTTTGATTCATAGGATTTTCACATGATTTCGGAGAATTGTGATCCTATGTAATTTCTCCTATAAGTGTTGCTTGGGTTTTTGGAATGCAACCATTAGGGATCATCCCTATAGATTTGTTTTTTGCAGGAAATCCCTATGGAAATTTCCCTAGTCTATTTCATAGGAAATTAAGTCTGAGCTCTGGAGAAAATTCTTATGCATCCATCAAACACACACTTGCCCCAGTTCCTTTGTTTCTGATTCCATAGGATTCACATGGACACGAACATATCAATCCTTCGTTTTTCATATTCCTCCATTTTTTCTGTCCTACGAATCAAAGTATCCCCTACATTACTCGATTACTAATGTTTGCTTTGGCTGGTGCAAAGTAGTACAACATCATTTCAAAAGGAAAAAGATAGAGCTAATGACAATACTGCATGCTTGCATTACGGCCTTTCTTAAGAAAAAGAGAACTGCACTGGTGGAATATCAATTCAAATGTTCCCAAGTTAAGAACTCCTGCGGCTCAAGTAAGGAATATCAGCTATAAAATATCGTGTAATAATACTAGAGGATAAAACGAAAAGTGGAAAAGGTGAGGAGGAGCAAAGCAAATATGTAAAGGCCAAGCAAGGGATGGGGTTCCATGACCATGAGGTGGGACGCAACGCAAACGCAGCAGGCCAGGGTGAGGTGGCTAACCAAAGCGGCCAGGCCCAAAGCCAGCACCCAGTCGGGACATGGACAGGGACAGACTAAAGAGCGGGAAAAAGAAGGAAAGAGAGGGAGGAGATGTAAAGCGTGGCCGAGACCGAGAGAGGCGCCGGCTGCCAAAGGTCGGGCTTTGGCCGACGACCGCTTTGGCCGCTGCTCAAATCAGGCAAAGCGATGCGACGCGCCACGCAACAGTGCTCCTGGCTCTCCCCCGTCCGCGGCCGGCCATGGCCTGACCTGACCTGACCTGGAGCTGGAGCTGGAGCTGGATTGGACGACAGCGGCAGCGGCAGCATGCGGAGGGGACGGACTCGAAGGAATCACGGATCGCGTGCACCAGCAACAATCGGTCCGTGGATGGATGGTTCATGTCATTGTGTCCATCGGAGCACACAGCATGGAGCAACCTTTGAGCCGATCGAACCTCACGGACCAGCTGCTTGGAGTACGTCTCGTCGGGAGTTGAAGCTAGCACAGCGATAGAGCAGTAAAAAAGAAAACCTGTTGCGGATGCTCCCAATTCCTTTTGATTGACGTGCTCGACAGCTAGACCGGAACGCCACGCGAGGTGCATGCCGCGTCGGTGTTCCACACATACTTGCAGCCCAGCACCAGTGCAGTAGTCGCCAGAGTCCCTGCGTACAGGAAAACTCGGGACACGTCCGTCAGATATGATCAGTTGCAATTTGCAAAGGGCCGGCCATCGCCAATGGACGGCGGGCGCCCGACCGGCCACGCCATCACTCTGCAACAGTGGTAGGATATGATCTCTCCGTCTGTTGCTGCATGCGACTCGCTGCTTCTCCGGCTTGCAGGTGCCGGGGTGGCAATCAGACACACCCAGTCCATGTCCATCGCGCGCAGGGCGTATAGTGTATACGTACGTGAACTTGCAGCTCCCCTGCTGTCCTGCCTGCCTGCTGCATGGCATTGGCGTGCACGTATTTCCGTGTGCCTGACTGCTGACTGCCTGGGTAAATGCATTGGTGAATGATTGTGTCCCGCGCCGGGCGTACACGCGGAACTGTTTGTTGGGGAGGAATGGAAGGGGGCAGGCCCGCCGGGTCGTGCGCCGCTGCTTGGACTGGACTGGCTGTTGTTTTTCTTTTGACCATGCGCATGGTGTGGCGTTTATTTAATTATTTAAAAATTCCTAGTATTTCTGATGGACTGGACGATCTCAAATGTTGTTTTTTTCTACCATCGTTTTAAAAAAAATTCGGGGTACCATTGTTTTGGTAATGCAGTGACGGCGGGTCGACCGCTTCATGGCAATCGATGAACAGTCATTGTTTCACAGCAGCGACGTGTATAGGAGTGCCGGGAATGGAAGGAATCATTGGCGCTTTGTGAACTGTGATTGCTCGCCTGCAAGCTTTATTTCCCAGCTACTGCGTGGTGCTGGTGCTGGTGCATGCCATGCATGATCCTGAACAAAGCACCTCTGCCATGGAAAGAGATAGACGAGGGGGAGACGGTAGAGATAGATTCTTTTGCACAAACTCAAAAATAAAAAAACGTTTAGTGTTTAATTCCGTTACGTAATACTCGTACTATGAATCAACCGATTTTGCATCTCGACTGGAACTGTCTTACTAATAGGACCGAGTTGAATTTTTCAAACGATAGGTACGTTGCCTTGTGCGCGCCGCTTTACAAATTCCTTTTGTAGGAAGTTTCCGCATGCAGCTTCATGCCATGAGTAGTGCACATGCATGGGAAAGTGTGAGCTCAAATGAAACAAAAAGGAATCTTTGGGGAGTGCAATTTTGATAGCCAAATCTTTAGCTCATAAGAGCATCTCCATCCAATAGATTTGGATACCTAAAACTCAGTTTTGGGCATAGGAGATATAAGAAATTAAGATTATTTTTTTGCCTCTCCATCCAACATAGACAAGGAGAGAGAAATGTAGCTTATTACCTAAATTTTTTAGTTATTGCAAACAATAGATATTTTATTTTTTTTGGAATGAAACTAGATTAAAGATGTTCCAACATGAGTCTACGTCTAGACACCACGCGTGGCGGCGGTCGGCCGCTCGTACCCTGCATCTTGTGCTATGGTTTCTTCTGCCTCCCGTCGGCGCTGTCGCCGGTCTATCTTGTCTTCTGTGGTCTTAGGACCATGGAGGCATGATGGATCCCGATCCTTGCTGGCGGGAGGGCTCCGTTTTCTGATAGTTTTTTAAATTTGGTAAGTTTTGTGTTCTACTCAGAGATGCGAGATGGAGGCGGCTCTCTGCAGATGGAATAAGGTCCTCCCTGCCTAGACCCGTTCCTATGGTGTTCCTAGCATCGTCGGAGGGGGTGTGGAGGTTTGTCTCCGGCGGATCTCATGGGATTCGGTCGGCGTTTGTCTTCGGTGGATCCATGTGGAACCGGTCTTCGTTCGTCTGTGTTCGTGTGTCTACAAATTGGATAGTTCCGATTTACTCTTGTCTTCGACGGCGGCGGTTGCTGTTTTGGTGCGCTGCTCCTATGAGGCCTTAGCACGACGACTTTCCGACTATGTACTACAATAAGGTTTACCCGGGTACAATGACGGAGGGGCGATGACGGCGACGCGCCTTCGGCTCGCTTCGATGCTTGTAGTCGTCACTTGGTGGTCTGTGAACCTGGATGTTTTTTTACTTTTGATGTTCTTTGTACTATCTTGACAGTTGATGAATAGATTGAAAGTTTTCCTCGCAAAAAAAAAGCTAGATTAAAGATCTGTTGCGATTTTAGCAGTTTTATTCATTCATTGAAGATGCTATAAGAAGACGATTATAATGTACTGCACCGTTTTGACTTCATGTGCGTAACTTATCCTTGTGATATTTTTTTTGAACACAGTACAGACGCAAATACTCATATATACGTGCATACACTCATTTCTATGAACGCGTGCACACATACCCTACCCCTATGAACACCTTCAAGAGACTGGGCCGGCATATCATCTTGAGCAGTGGCGGAGACAGGGGGACCAGCAGGGGCCCTGGCCCCCCTGACATTAGGAATTTGCTACTAATTCACTGATGAACAGTGCGTAATTAGCAATTAGTTGATGCTTAAAGTCTTGTTTTTCTATGCTTTGGCCTTCCCCAACCTATTTTGACTACAATCAGCCCATCCCATCCTAATTTCCTGGCTCTGCTACTGATCTTAAGATTACGAAGTCACCGTAGACGCCTCGTCGTCTACAGGAACGTCTCCTCCCACTGAATGCGCATCGTCAGAAATCCTAAAATAAATTTAGGAATAATACGAGTACCAGAATTTGAACCCTGATGGGCCGGAGATACCGCTGTCGCTTTAACCATCCAACCACATATTGGTTCGTTCGTGATATTTAATTTGACAGTGCACCAATAGCTAAACTACAAGTAACCATGCGCACACCAGCCAAGATAATCCAAAGCGAGGATGCTAAAGAACATAAAGAGGCGAGGTAAAGATTGAGGTTAATTTGCAGGTTCGGATCCCATCCCGCTTGATCGAAGGGAAAGCGAAAACCTATAAAGAGCCATGGGACCAACATGCATGCATGCAGATCGAGCCGAGCCCCCCACACACCTAGCGCATGCATCGGAAAGCGTGCACGTGGTATCATACGGGCTCCCATCCGATCTCTCGTATCCTGCCGGCCGGCCTTCCTGCTCTCTCCCTCTCTTTCTCTTTCCCTTTAGTTTTTGCTGCTTCTGCTTTTGCAAAGCTATCTCCATGGATCTCTGTCTCTCTCCCCTTCGCTCTTTCTGCTAGGGTAGTATGGCCCTGCTCCTCGTATGTACGTGCTGTGTCTAGCTAGCTAGCCAGGCTAAAGGAACGGATCACGAAATTGGAGGCGCCGCTTTGCAGAGGCTCGATCACTTTCCTTGTTTTCATCAGTCGGAGGAAGGTCCCTTCCTTCAAGGGCGGCCAACCTTTTGTATTTTACTGTACGTGGCGCAGAGATCGCATGCAGTTTTTTTACACAGGCTAGGTTAATCGTGGTCGCAGGCGGCATCGCCGACTTGATAGGATGCTCACTCCAACAGAAAACTCTCGTGTGGTCACTGGCTAGCTTGGATTCATAATTTGGATGATGAAAAGCTTGCACACCAGCGCACGATCATGCATGGCGTGTATATTTAGTGCTAGTATGCGTTTTGTTATCTAAAATGTCGTGGCAGGCTAGCATGCACGTAAAACATCAATCCCCGATCATTTGCATGCATGCACTGTTCGTCGCTGTTAAAATAGACTGTGCTGCTAATTTAACGTAGCACTCCATGCTAGCACTAACTTTTGCTAAAGCCATGCATTTTCAGTTGCACACGTTCACTGACTAGGATTGGACGGTCAATCATGAACCTAGTAAATTTGTTTCTCTCCGTGAATGCGTGAATATTCACGTAAGGTCCCTACTACTATCTTTGCCGGTTTTATGTTTACCTTTGCAGCTGCTTCTGCGGTGGGTCTAAGAGCATGTGATGCCAGCTCTAAAAGATACCTAAGCTATGCCGATTTTACTTGTCAGTTATATCATGTTCTGATCACAGTGGTAGCTTGTACCTCATGTACATGGCGTCCACCGATCAGCATGTGCGACCCTGAGAACAAAGGGAGCGCCTAGCCGGAAATTCGCAGGGCATGCACTTCTCCAGCCGTGCAAGCCTTTGATTACCTCGCGATGCGTAAAGCGTTGGATCCTCTATGAGGGCACAACAAGTTTAAGTTTTAGTTTCTAAAACTTACAATTTTGTCGGTCGCACCTTCTAGTACTTACGATTTTGTGGGGCCGCTTGTACAAGTTTGAGAGTTGAAACTTACAACTTACAAGTTTGTCGGTCGTAGGTTCTGAAATTTATGATTTTATCGGTCGCTCGTATCAAGTTTTAGAATTGAAACTTAAAACATATGATTTTGTCGGTCGGTTGTACCAAATTTTAGAAGTTGAAACTTAATGACATTTGAAAAACTCGTTAAAATGTATTCAAAATTAATCTCATTTGAAAGCCCTCATCACCTGAAACACGAATATGAAAACAAAACATAATTTATACTTTTGGTTCAAAAGATATGAAAAATTGAAGTCAAAAGCCAAAAAGGGGGTTGCGTGCCGCCGCACCTACGTGCACAACTCCCCTCATGCGCCTAGCAAACAGTTGCCAGGTTCATTTTGCTCGACCAATCCAATGGTTGGCACATCTTCCTCCTCCACCACCCTTATCTCTCCTCTGCCGGTGACGCCAAGACAAGCAACGTCGTCTCCACCCGGCGAGCCCTTGGCGAGTTCTCGTTGGCGATTCATGAGCAATTGCGACTTACTGCCTCAAGCTCGGGCATTGTTTCATTTGAGTGACATCGGAGAAAGCTACCCCCTCCCCCCGAATCTAACCCTCCCCCCTTTATCTTTTTCGCCGACGACGACACAACTAGCCACGCCATCCCTGCTTTCCACGGACCTCTCGACCTTGAGGTTGCGCTTCTCTCATACGCATGAGAATTGACTGTCGCAACCAAAATTCTTAGGCAATCGAGAAATAACAAATGCGAAGAAATAAATATTGGGTTGCAGCGCATACTGCTATTTTGCCGATGTGCTGATCTAGGTGTGTGGCGACCAAGGCCTAGCTCTCGCCCCCCTTATCATTAGTGTAAAAAACCCATATAGGATTTCCATATTAGTGGCACGTCTGATATGCCACACGTCACTGGTAATATGGGAAGATACTAATGGTGTGCCGGAATAAGGGGCACACCACCAATGAAGCTTTACTAGGGGCGTGCTACCAATCACCCAATCCTGCATGTCACTAGTAATCTTCATCGAGAAGCACCCCAACCCAACATTACTACTTGTGTGCTAGACACATCGCACACCACCACTAGTAGAAAACAGGGCATCGGTCCCGGTTCTGAAGGGCCTTTAGCCCCAGTTCTTTAACCGGGACTAATCAAACGGGACTAAAGGCCCTCACTTTTAGTCCCGGTTGGGTTACGAACCGGGACTACAGGGGCTCCACGTGGCCGCTATCGGGCGCCCAAGCAGGAGGACCTTTAGTCCCGGTTGGTAACACCAACCGGTACTAAAAGGCAGCCACACGTCAGCACCAGCCAGCGCTGGTTTTTTTTTTAAAGGAGGGGTTTTGGGTTTTGGAGGGTTTAGGGGTTTCATATTGTGTTTCCCCCTTTTCTTTTTGTGTTTACCATTTAATTCTTTTACATTTGGGGTTTTTGTTTTTATTTTATGTTTTCCATTCAACTCGACGCTAGCTACTAATAGCAATATGAAGAAACCGTTACACAACATCGTGATGAATATAACATAGATAAGTGATGAATATATTTGACGCTACTACAATATTACACGTTCATGCATATATACAATATAATATTCCTTACTATCCCTAGTATCTAATTACCAAAATCACCATGCAATTCCTGATGGTATTCTCCGTTTTTATCTATGACATCGTTAAGTAAGAATCCCGTCAATTCCTCTTGAATTGCTCGTATGCGACTCTTTGGTAGGAGTTCGTCCCGCTTCCGTTCGATCTAATTTAAAGAAGGGGGTCAATATTTATGGTAATAAAATAGAAACTCAACACAATTGATGGTAATAAAATAAAATTGTGAATATTGTTTACGTACTTCAAGTTGTTCTAAGATTCTGCCCTTCTCACAGGTCGTCTGGCGAATGAACTCGCAAACGTGGTATCCACATAAATTATTCCCGGATCCCTGCCTCGAACACTTTACGAGAATAGAGTTCAATCAAAATATAAATCAAGAATGATAATGGTATTCAAACTAGAATCAAAGATATGCGCGGACCTAGCTAGTACTACTTACATTGACTGGTTGAAATTGCAGCTCGTCTCTCCATTCACCCTTAGCCTTTTGGGTGAACTTTTTCCAAACCCTGCCCGACAAAGAAAATAAATAATGGAGTTATTAATTACTTGATATCAGGAAATGAACGAAAGTTGCGGATATAGTGCGATAATGATTGAAATTACCTCTGGAGCATGTTTTTCATGTCCGCCCACATCTCAGGGTCTTTACCTAACGAGTCCATGACAAGTACTTTTCCTGCGTCAAACTGAATGACTAGCAGAATAAAGTGGAAGTTGCGCACGCATAGCTCATCAATTACACTTAACATCGAGTAAGCGAAACAGAATATGTATAAGACAGTATAATTAACACTTACTTGAAGTTGTAAGGAAATAGCATTTCTCTTTTGGTTTGTTGTTGAAGTAACGCCCTGAGCAAGATCTTCTCTGTGTCCTTGGCATGCATTTGTACCGTAACTTCATTAACAGTATATGGGTTAATGAACCCAATGTCATAGATTCGTTCTGTTTTGCATTCGAGGATCTTCTTCCTGCATAATTAACATAGAGAGGATAATTATACATGCAATGAACGAGCTGAGCTATAGAGACTTATTACAGAAATGATACTTACAAACAATAGCAACTGACGATAGATTTGTCGATGGCGTCTTGATTGTATAACTGAAATAATTCATCAAATTCAATGTGAATCTCCTCTTTTCCATTGAAGTAATGCTCATCATTAACTCCCACAATGATCCAGTTGGTCCCTGCCTTTGATTCTTTAATGTACCAGTTATGCAATTTTCGCATTTGTGTTGGTAGATCATCTAGCTACTCAGGTCTGACGAGAGGCTTCCCGTGCTGGTATTTATAGGCTACCTCAGCAATTTTGAACTGTACCTCATCGCCTAAGTAATCACCAAGAGTGAAACCAGGAGCAACGGACGCTACCTTCGGATCATTAGCGATATCGGCAAACACCTTCAGCGGGGGGCACGATTGGTTTTTCTGTTCGCCCAGCTGGGGATTTGTTTTCCCCTTTGCACTACTGCTAGTACTTGTCGACCGCTGTTCTGGATGTTTATGTGACTTTACAATAGAGCGGTCATAGTCTGATAGCAGTGTAGGCGTCGGTTTCGTAAGGTTTTTCAATAAGCGCCTCGCTTTTACCGGATCTATTTTCTCCGTTGGAACTGGACGTTTGGGTGCAAGCTGGCGTTTCACCTCGTCATCCACGGCCTCGTCCAATTCCTGGTCAGTCATGTCGTATGCTAACTTGGCAGGAGCCTTCTTGACACTACCTGCTCTGGATATCTTCACTGTTGTACTACTAGCAGCCGGAGCGGCAGCGCATCTCTTCTAGCGCCGCTGCTGAGGCGGCGGAGGAGGCGGAGTCACCTGACGCGGCGGATTCTGTTGAGGGGCTGCTTCCGTCGGAGTCCGCTAACGCGGCGGAGACAGCTGAGGCGGCGGATTCTGCTAAGGGGCCTCCTCCGTCGGAGTCCGCTGACGCGGCGGAGACAGCTGAGGCGGTGGAGAAAGCTGACGCGGCGTCCATTGTGGAAGCACGATGTTTTACTTTCTCCATAGAATTGTAGTCCTTAGGGCATTTATCAGACGAGTCTCCCATTCGCCTGTAGGGTACTCAAGGTCCAGATCCTCAAATCCGTTGGAAACTTCATCCACCCCGACAACAGCATAGCCATCTGGAATCGGATTGCAATGGAAAGTTCCATCAGGTGCAGGAGGTAAGACATAGCCGACCACCACCTTCAAGGTTAGGTTCATGCATTTTGCCATTAGCTGACAATGTTCCCTCTCCGTGATATCATCCACGGGGTAGCGAGGAGCCGTGATATCAGGCCGAACAAGCTCCGAGGAAGCCACGCTGCTTTTCCGCTGAGATGGTGGGGTAGCTAATTCGTGGGCAGTATCGAATGAAGGATCTTCGTGCTGCTGAGATGGTGGGCCGATAGCTTGCTGACTGGTAAGTGTCTCTAGTTTCTTCTCCTGCAACGCTAATCTTTCTTCTAACTTCTGCAGCCGGTTTGTTTCCTCTTTCTTCTTTCTTTATCGGCTTCTATAACCAGTGCTGTCGGGAAACCCATGCACCCACGGAACGGAGCCTGATGTGCCTCGTGTTCGTCCAGGGTGTTCAGGATTCTCGAGGGCGCGTGACAGCTCGTCCTTCTCTCTGTCGGGAGTGAACCTCCCTTCTTGCACGTCCTTGATTGCTTCCCGAATATTTTCCAAGGTTGTTTGAAGATGAGCTTTCGTGTAAACACACTTCCCTGTTTCTGGGTGCAAAGTTCCCACATGCCCGAAGAACCAGGTCCTTGACCGTTCGGGCCAGTACAATGTCTCTGGTTCGATATCTTTAGCAAGCAGGTCGTTCTCAGCTTTGTCCCACGTAGGCCGGGCAAACTTGTAGCCTCCTGACCCCATAACATGGTGATATTCCTTCTTTGCAGCATTGTCCTTATTTATCTGTGATCTTTTCTTAGCTTTCTCCGATTTCTTGTACGCCACAAATGCGGGCCAGTGATCTTTCATCTTCGCATATTGAGTACCGGCGGCGAAATCTGGAGTCTTGTCTTTCTCGATAATTTTTTCGTTCAATCTTTTCTTCCAGTTCTTGAATTGTTCTGCCATCTTCTTAAGAGCCCGCTGTATAACTGGGTTATTTGGATCCTCCTCTGGCGGTAGGCTGAAATTTGTCATGAGCGAGTTCCAAAGCTCATCTTTGCATCTATCGTGGACATAAGAAACTTGATTGTCCTTCGTCTTATTCCATTCTTGGATGCTGATCGGGATGTTGTCCCTAACAACAACTCCGCACTGATATACAAATCGTTCTTGGCTCCGCTTGGGAAGAGTCGGTTTGCCATCTGGAGCGACTTCTTCGATCGTGAACCTTTCATTCTCGCCCAACTTTTTCTTCGAGCCTCGTCTCCTTATAGAAGGTTGGCTCGATCCGGAGGGCTAAAAGAAGAAAGAAGCCTTAATATATATGTACATACAAAACAATTAATGCATCTAGTCAGCAGAGGCTTAATTAATATATATACCTCGCCGGACTTTGCAACAGTTAAGGCTCCAACACCGCCGGAGTCGTCATCTTCTCCCTCCATTCGATCACCGGAGCCGTCATCTTCTCCCTCCATTCTATCACCGGAGTCGTCATCCTCTCTTCCCTCACCATCGGAGTCGTTGAGAAACGACAAGGTGATATCATCATCACCTCCGTCGCGGATTATATCCCCCAAAATCTCTTCTTGTTCTATGTTTCTGTCGTGTGGATCCATAGTTTCTGCAAATATTACAACATGGCAATATACAACCATGAGAGATAAGCTGTTTTTCAGACTTAATGAAATCTGGGAATGCAAAACAGTAACATTATGATGACAACTTGAGAGCAAGATTGGGGCCTCCTCCGGCGATCGTCGAGGACTCCTCCCCCCTCATGTCGTAGTTATACCGAAGTTATCAGGGTTATGTTTTAACGACCCCCTCCCCCCTCATGTCGAAGTTATACCGAAGTTATCAAATGGAAATCTCCTTTCACAACTCTCTGTGGTGCCCAACAATCTGAAATCATTCACTAATATTGATGTTGGACTCGACTAAATATGCACTCCAAAGTACAATCAACTATATAAGCCCACGGTGATCAAACACATACATGTTACAAGTTATCGTGGTTATGTTTATACAACAAATGTAACCACTCATCATATGCAAATTTTAACATTTTTTTCTCTATCTAAAAAAACCTAAAAAAATCTCTTCCATATCATCTCATCTTCACAAAACATCTATCTCATCTAATCCCCATCTCATCTCACCCATCTCATCTCATCCATCTCATCTTATCTCAATGAACAAAATTTTATATTACACATGAAAATATCACAAATTCATTACATACGCTCGGAACAAAAATATCACAAATGAAATAATGCTATAAAACACTATATCACAAAATATCATATTATACATACTATCACAAAAATATCACAAAATATCATATTATACATACTATCACAAAAATATCACAAAAATATACATACTATCACAAAAATATCTCATCCATCTAGTGTTTATACATACTATCACAAAATCGAAAATGAGCATATGATTCATAGCATCTATACATACTATCTCATCCATCTAGTGTTTATCGGCTTCATGCATGGTGGATTCTTTCATCATAGAAAACAAGGAATGAGCAGAGGAATCGCTGGAGGGGGGATGCTAACTGCAGGAGACGGCGTTGCGGGGTCGCCGGACGGTGGCGCGCGTTGGTCGCCGGACGTCGAGGGCGTGGGCGGCGGTACGGGGTCACCGAAGACGCGCGCGGATATCGAGGCCGGGCGCGGAAACGCTGGAGACGCGCGCGGACGTCGAGGGAGGGCGCCGGCGCTGCGGGTCGCCTGCGAAAATGGGCAGCCTGACAGTGTCGCGATGGAGCGGGCGGCGGCGGGTCTGCTCCTGATCTGTTCTTCGCGAAAATGTTGCTCGATTGGGAGGGGGAGAAGGCGGCAGAGGTTATATATGACATGGACCTTTAGTCCCGGTTGGTTCCAACAACCGGGATTAAAGGGTCTTTAGTCCCGGTTCTCCGAACCAACCGGGACTAAAGGTGCGGCGCCTGGCCCACCGGCGGCCCAAATTAGGCGCGGGAAGGGACCTTTAGTCCCGGTTGGTATTACCAACCGGGACTAAAGGGCCCATTTTCGGCTGTGGGCGAAAGTGCGCGTGCAAAGCCAACCTTTAGTCCCGGTTGTTAATACAAACCGGGACTAAAGGTCCCTGGCACGGGAGCGGAGCTGACGCGGGTGGGAGTTTAGTCCCACCTCGCTAGTTGAGCAGCATGACGACCAGCTTATAAGCCCCTCTGTGAGAGAGGCAGCACGAGCCTCTCTCAAACCGAACGCGTGCCTACTATGTAACTATTACTCTGCCTTGTTGGGCCCACTAGCGGATGCTCTGCGGGCCTGCATCCTGGCCCTGTTGGGCTTCTAGTCGTGTGCAGGCCGTGGAGCACTACCTAGTAGGCGGGCATTTTTTTATTTCTTTCCTTTTTTTGATATGTTGCACATTTTTTCTGTTTTCATTTTATATTTTGAAAAGAGTTTGAATATGAATAACTTCTGCACACTTTTATATAGTTTCCTGTTATTGTTTGCATGATTTGGACAGCTACAACTGAAAAAATTTCTTGCATAAATTTTATATAGTTTTAAGTTAATATTATTTTGATCATATAACTAGAGTTTTATAAAAGCTTTTTAGTTGATTCTTTTTGCTATTGAAGAATATTATAGTTTTGTTTTAGTTGATCATAACTAAAATTCTAGCATGTCACAAATGCCATATTTGATTATCTTGCCAAGTCTCATGGCTTGGAGAATTTTTGTTGCATAAATTTTATATAGTTTTAAGTTAATATTATTTTGATCATATAACTAGAGTTTTATAAAAGCTTTTTAGTTGATTCTTTTTGCTGTTGAAGAATATTATAGTTTTTTTAGTTGATCATAACTAAAATTCTAGCATGTCACAACTGCTATATTTGATTATCTTGCCAAGTCTCATGGCTTGGAGAATTTTTGTTGCATAAATTTTATAGTTTTAAGTTAATATTATTTTGATCATATAACTAGAGTTTTATAAAAGCTTTTTAGTTGATTCTTTTTGCTATTGAAGAATATTATAGTTTTGTTTTAGTTGATCATAACTAAAATTCTAGCATGTCACAAATGCCATATTTGATTATCTTGCCAAGTCTCATGGCTTGGAGAATTTTTGTTGCATAAATTTTATATAGTTTTAAGTTAATATTATTTTGATCATATAACTAGTGTTTTATAAAAGCTTTTTAGTTGATTCTTTTTGCTATTGAAGAATATTATAGTTTTGTTTTAGTTGATCATAACTAAAACTCTAGCATGTCACAAATGCCATATTTGATTATCTTGCCAAGTCTCATGGCTTGGAGAATTTTTGTTGCATAAATTTTATATAGTTTTAAGTTAATATTATTTTGATCATATAACTTGAGTTTTATAAAAAGCTTTTTAGTTGATTCTTTTTGCTATTGAAGAATATTATAGTTTTGTTTTAGTTGATCATAACTAAAATTCTAGCATGTCACAAATGCCATATTTGATTATCTTGCCAAGTCTCATGGCTTGGAGAATAAGATAACATCATCAAATTCTAACATCATCAAATTCTAATACAAAATGGGTAATACAAAATGCCCTAGGTAGCTCTTACAAAGATTCCCTCTGGTTTGTCCGGAGTGGCACTTTCCAGCTATAAGTCCGGAAACTCACACTAGAGAGAAAGTGATGGCGGTGAAGCCGGTCACATCCCAGAGTGGGATCTTTTGGGGTATAAAACTATTTCTACGCTTGTGTCCCTTGCTTATTGCGCCGTAACCATGGATAATCTTCATCATTTAACAGGATGCTTGGGTCAGTCTTCAGTGTGAAGGGAGAAATTTCATGATACTTTTCATAATCTTCTGACATGTCTGTCTTGTCCTCCACTCCCACGATGTTTCTTTTCCCTGAAAGAACTATGTGGCGCTTTGGCTCATCGTATGATGTATCCGCTTCCTTATCTTTCCTTTTTCTCGGTTTGGCAGACATGTCCTTCACATAGAAAACCTGTGCCACATCATTGGGAGCGTGTCCGTCAGCGTCATTCGGAACAGATTGTCCCAAAATATAGATTTCTTCTTACACATGGGGGCGTGACCGTCAGCGTCATTCGGAACAGATTGTCCGCCAAGACCTTTTCCAAAGATTACTTGTAAATCCTTGACCATATCAAGTATATCATCACCAGTACGGAGGATATGCTTCTTTCAGTGATCTGCCTCACCTTTGAAATGCTTGCCTTTCTTTCTTAAGGCATGCTTGGTCGGAAGAAATTGACGATGTCCCGGGTACACATTCTTCTTGCATTTGTCCAAATGTATACTTTCAGTATCATCTAAACAGTGCGTGCATGCGCGGTATCCCTTGTTTGTCTGTCCTGAAAGGTTACTAAGAGCAGGCCAATCATTGATGGTTACAAACAGCAACGCTCGTAGGTCAAATTCCTCCTGTTCGTTCTCATCCCACACACGTACACCTTTTTTATTCCATAGCTGTAAAAGTTCATCAACTAACGGCCTTAGGTACACATCAATGTCGTTGCCAGGTTGCTTAGGGCCTTGGATGAGCACTGGCATCATAATGAACTTCCGCTTCATGCACAACCAAGGAGGAAGGTTATAGATACATAGAGTCACAGGCCATGTGCTATGCTTGCTGCTCTGCTCCCCAAAAAGATTAACGCCATCTGCACTTAAACCAAACCATAAGTTCCTTGGGTCACCTGCAAAGTCCGTCCACTCTCTCTCGATTTTTCTCCACTGCGACCCATGAGCGGGTACTCTCAACATCGCGTCTTTCTTACGGTCTTCTTTGTGCAATCGCAACAACTTGGCAAGCTCTTTGTTTCTGAACAGACGTTTCAACCGTGGTATTATAGGAGCATACCACATCACCTTGGCAGGAACCCTCTTCATGGGGCGCTCGCCCTCAACATCACCAGGGTCATCTCGTCTGATCTTATACCGCAATGCACCGCATACCGGACATGCATTCAAATTCTCGTACTCCTCACCGCGGTAGAGGATGCAGTCATTAGGGCATGCATGTATATTCTACACCTCTAATCCTAGAGGGCAGAGAACCTTCTTTGCTTCATACGTACCGTCGGGCAATTCGTTATCCTTTGGAAGCTTCTTCTTCATTATTTTCAGTAACTTCTCAAATCCCTTGTCAGATAAACCATTCTCTGCCTTCCATTTCAGCAATTCCAGTGTGGTACCGAGATTTGTGTTGCCATCTTCGCAATTTGGGTACAACCATTTTTTGTGATCCTCTAACATGCGATCGAACTTCAACTTCTCCTGTTCACTTTCGCATTCTCTCTGTGCATCAACAATGACCCGGCGAAGATCATCATCGGGCACATATGGTGCCTCTTGATCTTCAGCTTCCCCCGTTGCAGTATCACCATATTCAGGGAACATAGGATAGTTGTCATCATCCTTTTCTTCTTCGTTGTCTTCCATCATAACCCCTCTTTCTCCATGCTTGGTCCAAACATTATAGTGTGGCATGAAACCCTTCTCAAGCAGGTGGAAGTGAAGGGTTTTCGTGGAAGAGTGATCCTTCGTATTCCCACAGACAGTACATGGACAATACATAAAACCATTCTGCTTGTTTTCCTCAGCCACTTTGAGAAAATTGTGCACACCCGTAATGTAGTCGGAGGTGTGTCGGTCACCGTACATCCATTGCCGGTTCATCTGCATGCATTATATAAATAAATACATAAAGTTCATACATAGTTCTCATAGAACAACATACGGCTCTCTAGAGCATCTAATTAAAACATACATTGAAACTAACATACAACTATGTAAAACATTTAAATGCAACAACAAATGCGATCAAAATCGCAACTAAGGTAACAATTGATCCAACAACATAATGATACCAAGCCTCATTATCAATGGCATATTTTCTAATCTTTCTAATCTTCCAGCGCATGGCATCCATCTGGACCTTTTGTACATCGACGACATCGGCAACATGCAACTCCAGTTTCATCTTCTCTTCTTCAACTCTTTTCAATGTTTCTTTCAAATAATTGTTTTCTTTTTCAACTAAATTTAACCTCTCGACAATAGGGTCGGTTGGAATTTCCTGTTCACATACCTCCTAGATAAAGACATCTATGTCAAGTTGGTCGGCATAATTGTCATAAACATTGAATGAAACAAACAGTAATAAAAGATAATATACCACATCCGAATCATAGACCGGACGAGAGTCGACGGGGGCGTCTACCAAAACCATGGCACTATATAATAACAAACAATAATACAAGTAAGAAGTTAATTTGAGCTCAAATTGTGCATCTAAATCAAATAAACTCACACATACACTCCTCCACTAAAACCCACAAATCACACTACTTCTAGAGCATTTGAAATGAGCTAAACTAGTAGTGAGAGATGAAATGATGAAGTTGCTAACCTTTTTAGAACACTTGGATAGTTGGTGCACCATCAAATCTAGACAAATCTTGGAAAAAATGGAGCTTAGAGGTCGAGTTTGGAGGAAGAACAGAGAAGATAACTTAAGTGTGGCTCAGGCATTTCATCGAACACCTCATGTGCATATATAGGCAAAAAACAGAGTAGCCCACACCTCCACCCTTCCACGGCCAAAACAGAGGAAATCGGGGGGGGGGGGGGCGTGGATATATATAGGCAAAAGCTTTAGTCCCGGTTTGTGCCTAAAACCGGGACTAATGGCCACGCCTTTAGTCCCGGTTCCAGACATCAACCGGGACTAATGGGCAGCAACCCCTTTAGTCCCGGTTGGAAGGTCCCAGCCGAACCGGGACTGATGCCTGCCGAGGCCCGGCCGGCGTCCTAGCCTCTCGAACCGGGACTGATGCTTTCATTAGTCCCGGTTCGTAACACGACCGGGACTAATGCTCTAATCTGGCCAGGATCAAAGCCCTGTTTTCTACTAGTGCACTATGCTAAGCAAACTAGTGGCGTCCTTAAGACAGTGCACTCCACTAGTAGTTCCTATCGAGCCTGCTAGTGGGCATCATATGCTTGCACCGTGTTGCAAATTGTGCGCTATTTGCCGCACGCTTCTAGTGTTTCAGCTACTCTTCTTCGACGACACATCACAAGTATCTGTAATATTGGACCTGCTTACTAGTTGAGTGCTATTCTTGTTGCCCATCATTAGTAGTTTGCTTATTAGTGGCGTGCCCCATTCCGTGCAAGCCACTAGGAGATATTTGAGCTCAGCTCACTCACTACACATGTGAGCCTCTCGCACTCACGTCTTCCTTCTCCCACTCACTCACTTCTTCTTCCTCCCCCCCCCCTCTCTTTCTCCTTCTTCCTTAATTTCTCCAATTTAATCTCTCCGACACTTTTTTGTACATTTTCCTATCTAGATATCTAATTAGCCCTAGATCTAAGAGCAACTCCAAGGGGAGGACCATTTCGTCCGCGCGCGTCCGTTTGGGTCGGCGCGGACAGAAAAGTCGGCCCAACGCGCCAACCCAAACGGACGTGCGTCCGCTTTTTGTCCGCCTGCCGACCCATTCCAGGCCCATTTTTGAGCCGGATTTGCGTCGGCGTGGACACGAGACGGACGCGCGCGCGCCCACCTACTCCCCCCTGGCCCGCTGGTCGGTGGCACATTGGCCATCCTCTCCCATTCCAACAGCAAACCCTCCTCCTTCGTCGCCGACGCCGCCGCCCATTTTTCCGGTGCCGGTGCCGTCACCTGCAACGCCGCCAGCTCCCACGTCGCCCCACTCCCCGACACAGCCAAGACCGCGGCCAAGAATCCGCCTCGCCGCCCCCCGGCCAGTTCCTTCGTCTTGACACCGGCACGCTCGTCGGACGTAGGCACACTCGCCTGACACCTCCAGGGCAGCTAGCTGGTCCGAGGGCGGCGCGACTCCTTTCACCGGTCGGCTTCTTCGTCGACGCCCGCAAGATGTTTGACAGTTTGCCAAGGTACAAAAATGGACTCCGCCGACGAGTTCTTCTTTCATAATTTTCTTTGTGACTCCGACGATTCCTCGTCCGATGAGGAGGAGGAGGTCTTGGCTGCCGTGTTGGTTCGTCACCACATCAATAGCCAACAGCCGTTGTTCCGTGGCTCCATTCCGGGGCACCTTCCGACGTTGGATCGCAACCGAGAGAGCGGGCATTTCCTTCTTTGGAAAGACTACTTTGACACACCGAACCCGTTGTTCAAACATCAGAAATTTCGTCGCCGTTTCCGTATGAGTAGGCATCTTTTCAACCGTATTAGAGAGGGAGTGGTCGGCTACGATAACTATTTCGAGTGCAAAGAGGATGCCGTTGGAAAGATTGGCTTCTCCTCTTATCAGAAATACACTGCAGCCATCCGAATGCTTGCATACGGAGTGCCTGGTGATCTCATTGACGAGTACGTCCGTATGAGCGAGTCTACTTGCCTAGACTCCCTGTATAAGTTTTGCAAGGTTCTTATTGCTGTGTTTGGCCCTGAGTACTTGAGAGAGCCGACTCCTGAAGATACAGCCCGTTTGTTGGCGATGAATGCTAGCAGGGGCTTCCCGGGGATGCTTGGTAGCATAGACTGCATGCACTGGGAGTGGAAGAACTGCCCTTCTGCTTGGCAAGGGCAGTATAAGGGCCATGTCAGGAAATGCACTGTCATACTTGAGGCAGTGGCATCTCAAGATCTCTGGATCTGGCACTCTTTCTTTGGCATGGCCGGATCACACAATGATATCAACGTGCTTCAGCGCTCGTCGGTGTTTGCTAGGCTTGCCGAAGGCAACGGCCCACCGGTTAATTTTACCATCAACGGCCACAACTACGACAAAGGATACTACCTAGATGATGGTATCTATCCTCAATGGACCAGTATTGTGAAGACAATCCCCAATCCTGTCGGAGAGAAGAGGAAAAGATTTGCCCAAGAGCAAGAGAGTGCTAGGAAAGACGTCGAACGTGCCTTTGGTGTTTTGCAATCTCGATGGGGCATCGTTCGGTATCCTGCAAAAACTTGGAGCACGAAGAAACTGTGGGAGGTGATGACTGCTTGTGTGATCATGCACAATATGATCGTAGAAGATGAGCGCCCGGAACGTCTCTACGATCAAGGGTTTCCGTATCAGGGTGAGAATGTTGTACCTGAGCATGGAAGAGCGGCAACGTTTGAACAGTTCGCCCAATTTCATCACGACATGCGTGATTGGGAAACTCACATGCAATTGCAAAATGATTTGGTTGAGCATATGTGGGCTCATGTTGGCAACCAATAGATGTATCTCTTTAATTCGGCTTGCAAAACTATGTGAGACTATTTTATTTTTATTCGGCTTGTAAAACTATATTATTTATTTGGTTGAAACCATGCTATTTATTTTGTTGTCGACTATATGTTTGCTTTGTGAAATTAATGCAAAATATGTGTGTGTAGCAAATGCAAAATTTGTGCTACGTGCTAAAAAGGGCGGCCAGCCGGCCACGCCGGCATATATGGGTCCGTGCGTTGGGCGCACAGCCGACCCAAATGTTAGAGAGGGCGGACGTCGCGCGGGCGGCCGACCCAAACGGACAAAAAGCGGACAAATCCGCCGTCTGTTTGGGTCGGCCCGTTGGAGTTGCTCTAACTAGCTAACTAATTAAGCTCTTTATAATTATCTTCTCTCTCCTCCATCCTACTCCATGAATCAAATTAACCTTCTCTCTACTGATCGATGTCGAGATCGGTCGATCCTGTCTTTTTGGTGAGAACATACTTTTTGAATGAAGTCATCGTGACGCCAAAGAGTGACTTTTTTACTAGTTATTTAGCCGAGGCAACAACTATTGTTGGCCCATGTGCTTTTTTTCAGGGATGTATGAGTGCCCAATGTTTGAAAAAAAGTTGACTCATCAATGTTGTGTCAAATTTCTAGCATATTATAGGAAATGTCATACTGAAATTTTCCGTGGCTTTGTTGGTTTTTATTTTATTTCATATATCATCGTATAGGGATCGATCGATAGATCAATATAATGGATCAAAGTATGGAATGATTCTTACCGTTTTCCTTGGAAGACATGAAGCGAAAAGTGGTGGCAAGGAGATATGTTGTCTGTGTCGTAAATGCAAAAACCTGCAAATGTTCACGACCCGTTCTGCCGAAGTGGAGGCTCTTGTCGGAACCCTTATTTTTCTAAAAGCAATGATGAACATCCTTATCGACTTTTATGGCAGCACCACCTCTACGGGCAAAGTTTTCAAATCAAGTGCATCACTTGGGATAAAACCTTAATATGAAGGGTCTACTGTAAGATATGCCCCTTAAGTATGTCGTATGTATTTTTGGAGTCAATAACTCCGCTCAACTTTTTCTGGTGCATCTAATGAACAATGTCATGGAAGATTACAACTCCATCAAAGACGTTCCTACCTTGCATAAAATTGGCTAAGTGGGTCAACTCCTGTGGCCTTGACATTGTTCAGCCTATTGTTTGATACCTTGGTAAAAATTGTAACATTTAGAGGCAAATGGGCATGTACTACTAAATGTGCTTCAACTCTTTTATCTTTGGTAGCAATGATCCGGTTATTACTGTGTGTGTCATTAAGACAATTGTGGTAACGAATTCCCAAAAGACCTAGCAAAACTAAGGTAGTGCTACCAGTTGAGGTGGCCATCAATCGGTTGTAGGAACAACCTGATAAGGATGGCATTCAAAAAACGCACAAGGAGTTGAATTTTTTTGAGGTTGGATACACCATCCTTTAACTAAGCTTGCAGTGTGTCAACGTATGCGTACCATGGATTGACACCTAAGAGTAAATTAAACCTTAGACACGGTGCTTGTTGCTTTATTTTCTATAATTTTTTGAGTGGACGATCCATTTTTTTAATAAAAAGGCATAGCACATAGATTGAAGAAACTAGATGCATAGACACAACAAAAATCCATTATCAATGCAAATTTACATCAAAGACCTTTGAAGTCGTCATTTCTAGTTGTGTCTTTGCTTCTTGATGTTTGTCCATAACTCGAGTAAAATTTCCATGATTTACCAAACTGCACGGGATGGAATAAATTAAAGGTGTTGAAGTGCCGCTCTAATCATTTACTCCGATAAATGAAAATCTAAGATCATTGAACATCTATGGCCCCAGACATACCCCTTGGAAGGCAAGCTATCGAACCACTGGTTTGTAGGCGTGTTACCCTGGAAGAGCATATGAGCTCAAGAGAACGAAACATGAGAACCACTGAGCATGTCAAATTTGATACCATCATTAGCACCATCGTCACCAATACGTGGCGAGTGTACCCGACCCCGACAACAAACCACTTGATCCAGAGTTGGTATTTCACCGTAAAAAAAAACATAGGCTCCTCGGTGTTGACCCCGTCGACCGCAACAATCACACTAGGCTGCATGATGCCATCTTCATCGTCGAAACTATGACACCAATCCACACAAAACCAACTTTGAAGAGAAACACGGTGCACTTTCTTATCTATCATACCCTAGCTATATTACTCTAATGTTCCATGATTTCAGGAGAAAATTTTCTCTATTTTCCTTCTATTACACTAGCACAATTCATACCATGGAACAAGATGCTATGAAATCAGTGTGGGAGTAACATTAAAAAAGAAAACAGTGTGAATACCCTTGACTAGGAAAGGAAGATGCCGAACAACAAAAGGTGGAGATCGATAGTGTTCAGCCTGCCATGCTATGCATCTTTTCCTCTTGCAAAATTCATAGCACATTCACATGAATTACGTCCAAGACAAGTAACGGGCTGCATAGACAAGAATCCGAATCAAATTATTTACGGGTCAGAAATGATTGATCAGTAAGTGCTTACTTTTTTCCACTTTTCAGGGTTTATATATAGATGGATGATCTTTGCTCAGTGTACTTCGTGGTCAGTTCAATCCAACGAAATTATTAGGTGCAATCAGCCAATCAGAGAGAAAGATAGGAGCTTTTGAAGTGAGTTTTCTCAATCTGAAGTAAGCTGCTGGAATGAGTGATCAATCGATGGAAAGGAAAAGAAGGGGATGGGTGATATAAAGAGAACCAAGCCATGCTAAAGTAAAACAAGGGCATATGTTTGGCCTCTTTAACCCCCTTTAGACCATGTAAGACCCATGTATTCACTTTATAGCAGAGATTTCTGGCAGGAGTCTTCTAGCTAGCCAGGACAAGCATCTTTAGCTGGAAGGTGCATGCCATTGCCTCCTCTGTCTCTCACCATCATCACTAGACGGATCGATAAAAACAGCTTTGTGCATGCAAGGTAACCCCGTGTTGTTGTCAGTAGAACACGTACGATCCCATGCATGGCGAACTTCACCTTCAAGCTGTATGTTAGATTACCGTTTGATCAACGTTTGAAACCTTTGATGGTCTAGCAAAGGCGTACCTGGCAACTAAACTTAGTATGAAGATTGCAGTTGTTCATTAAACCGATGCCTAGGATCGTCGGCACCCGCGTAAAAAAAAAAAAGCAAAGGTACGTAGCAGCACTCAACAAACACAAGAAACAACACGCGCGTCGTCTATGTATTACTACAAGGTACTCCTTCGGTCTCATAATATAAAAACGTTTTTTACACTAGTACTCATGAGAGATATGAGATCCGAACTACTCCCTCCGTTCACTATTATTAGATGTTCTAACGTTTTTCTAAATCGAATGTATATAGACATATTTTAGTATGTTTGTTTACTTATTTCAATCTATATGTAGTCCATATTAAAATATTTAAAATATTTTATAATAGTGAAAGGAGGGACTACAAAATCACATTTTTATTTCTTATCGAGGGATACTGGATTTAAGTGTAACGAGTAAAGTTGGGGTCGTACGCAAAGTTGTCAGAATCGCGACTCAAGTCTTAGAATCTTACGACTTTACGATCCAAACTAGCTTTTTCGATTCTACGATTTTGCTCATAAAATCTAAGTTTTTATGATCCTAATAGTTATGATTCTACGACTCACGATCCTGACAACGAAGCTTCTATCCGATTCAGAATCTTGATTTTCACAAGTTTGGTCATAGGTCCTATATATACTCCCGACTGTCCAATCAATGTAGGTACGTACGTAGCATACAAAGGAGATATCAGATATGCACACGTCCCGAGTATGATGGTGGCACGGCTGGATTCCTAATTTTGAGTTTCAGCTCCTAGCAGCAGAGAACGCTTTGCGTGGCCACTCGATCCCCACTCGCTTGAGGATCATGCCCACCTGGCTCCTTTTCAGTTTTATATCAGCTCTAGTGCCTCTCTGCACGCATATGTTTATTAGTTTCTTTTTCAATAAAAGAAATATATTAATATCGAGAAGATAACAACTACATCCAGCCTCTGTAACGATAAAATATACAACTAAACATTAAGGATGTACACAACCAAAAAAAGAGGAAAAAACCCGACACAGTGATGAGTCACTCGTAATAACAACATATAGGTAACCCCCGCGTCTCTGCGGGGCGGCTCGGGCGAAACCCTAGAGCCGCCGCCTCCCTCTCCTCCGCCCCCACTCCCCCCCCCCTCATAATCGCCGAAGGATGACGCCGGTCAAAGGACGCACGACTGACGATGGTCGCGGGTTCTCATCCCCGAGCGTGACTGCCGGTGGCGGGGGCCTCTTCCTTCTCACGTGGCGGGATCTCCGACTGGAGTTTCGTGGCGGCGCGGCTCGTTCGATGGACTTTGACGTCGGGGCGGCGGTCCCGGACTTCTTTGGCGACCTGGGTGACCGATGTGGCCACGTGGGCGGCATGGCGCCTGGTTTAGGGGTCTCAGTGCGGCCTAGCCCCTCATCCCCGCGTGGTGCGGGTGGTGGCAGCGGTGTCCGTTGAGTTCTCTAGCCTGCTGATTGATACGTCTCCGTCGTATCTACTTTTCCTAACACTTTTGCTCTTGTTTTGGACTCTAATTTGCATGATTTGAATGAAACTAACCCGGACTGACGTTGTTTTCAGCAGAACTAACATGGTGTTGTTTTTGTGCAGAAATAAAAGTTCTCGGAACTGGACGAAACTTTTCAGAGAATTATTTTACAATAAATAAAAATACTGGAGCTAAGAACCACCGGAGTGGGTGCCCTAGCTGGGCACGATACACCAGGGCGCGCCACCCCCTCCGGGCGCGACCTGGTGGGTTGTGCTCACCTCGTGGCCCCACTGACCCTAATTCTGGCACTATAAATTCCTACTTTCGAAGAAAAAAAAAGGAGAGGAAGTTTTATCGCGTTTCACGAGACGGAGCCGCCACCGCCTCCTGTTCTTCATTGGGAGGCCAGATCTGGAGCCCGTTTGGGGCTCCGGAGAGGGGAATCTTCGGTCTTCGTCATCACCAACCCCTCCTTCATCGCCAATTCCATGATGCTCTCCATCGGGACCGAGTAATTCCTTCGTAGGCTTGCTGGTCGGTGAGGAGTTGGATGAGATTCATCATGTAATCGAGTTAGTTTTGTTAGGGCTTGATCCCTAGTATCCACTATGTTGTGAGATTGATGTTGCTATGACTTTGCCATGCTTAATGCTTGTCACTAGGGCCCGAGTGCCATGATTTCATATCTGAACCGTTTATGTTATCACCATTATATCTATGTTCTTGATCCGATCTTGCTAGTCATATGCACCTGCTATGTGTTATGATTCGTAAACCCCGGGGTGACAACAATCGGGATACTTTCCGGTGATGACCGTAGTTTGAGGAGTTCATGTATTCACTATGTGTTAATGCTTTGTTCCGGTTCTCTATTAAAAGGAGGCCTTAATATCCCTTAGTTTCCTTATGGACCCCGCTGCCACGGGAGGGTAGGACAAAAGATGTCATGCAAGTTCTTTTCCATAAGCACGTATGACTATTTACGGAATACATGCCTACATTACATTTATGAACTCGAGCTAGTTCTATTTCGCCCTAGGTTATGACTGTTATATGATGAATATCATCCAACGAATTCACCGATCCAGTGCCTACGAGTTTTCCACATATTGTTCTTGCTAAGTTACTATTGCTACTACTACTGTTACACTTGCTACGAAACCATTGCTATCACTGTTACCGTTACTGTTACTGTTACTACTGCTATCAAAACTATCATATTACTGTACTACTGATCACTCTGCTGTAGATATTTAATCTTCAGGTGTGGTTGATTGACAACTCAACTGCTAATACTCGCAAATATTCTTTGGCTCCCCTTGTGTCGAATCTATAAATTTGGGTTGAATACTCTACCCTCGAAAACTGTTGCGATCCCCTATACTTGTGGGTTATCACTGATCAGGAGCCGACGGGCGGCGGCGTGGGGGCCTGCCGATCTGCCTAATAAAGGAGGTGGTCGTAGGGTTCTTCTCGCGTCAAGACGTTGTAATGCTTGATGCGTGTCCTCGTTGAACTGTCTGATGACAAGTGCCGGAAGGCTCCGTGCGGCGATCTCCATTGGGCGTCTGATGCATGTAGATCGTTGGATCGGATGGAATTCAGTTGTGTGAACCCGTATTTCTAGCCATGCGGCTTCAAGAGGGTGTGACGCGAAGCTTCGCTGTCCATTGCCATCATGGGACATGTTGGTGTTTCGATTTCCATGGTGAAGATAGAGATGGAGAATGTTATGGCGGCTGAGGTCTGAGGTCTAGTAATGGCGGACTGCGTCTTTGAGGCGATGAGGACTTCACTTTAGCGTTTCCTGACTTGTAGCAGCGGCATCGGCAAGCTGGGCCGGTAGCACGGGAGGAGTACATAGTATTACCTTTAAGGGTGAAAATGAAAGGTCTGACCTCAAGTCGTTGTGTCTCACAATAGCCTTGTTGAAGGCATTGTTTTGAGAGCGCGGACCTTCCCTAGGGTGAAAACCTGAGATCTATGATCAGGTGGCGACGACACTTGTGCATTGTTTCCTTTTTGGAGGGGTCACTTTTGAAAAATTTCGACTCCGGGTGCTGCCTTTGCAGTGGTTTGTGTTGCAGCTATATGTTTTTGGTCACCGTAGCGGATCTTCTGTTTTTTCTTCTTCTTCTTCCTTTTTGTAGTAGGGTTGTGTGCATCCGTAATGTCTATAGGACATTTCTTTATTGCAGAGGCTGGTTGTAATTGGTATCTTCGCGATATTAATATATTCCCTTTGTCGAAAAACAACATCATACTAACCAAAATTTAACATGAACCATAAACTAAAATTGCCATGGTGAATTACTTCAATTTTTCATGATGAATGTATTAAATTTGCCATGGTTTGTACAAAATAATAATTATCATGGTCAAAATACTAAAATTGGCATGGTCAAATTATTAAAATTACCATGATCAATAAACTAAGATTGTCATGATCTATAAACTAAATTTGCCATGATGAATTCCTAAAAGTTTTCATGATCTACGAAGTAAATTTACCGTGTTTAATTACTAAACATTTCCATGGTCAATTAATAAAATTTGCCGTGAAAAGTAGTTGAAATGCAATGGTAGCTTCAAAATCTAGAAAAAAAAGATGAAACACATCATGGCAACTTTTGTGTAAACACTATGACAACTTCAGCATGGCAACTTTTGGCCCCAAAAAAAGTTGTCGAAAAATATCAATATGAGATGTAGTTTTCAAATCACACCGAGACAGATTTAATGGTAAAAATGGATTTTTTATTTAAGTGATAATACATTTTAAAGTTTGAAAACCAAAGAGATTTTGCTAACATGATTTGTTTCGTTGTGTATGCATGCATGTGATGATGTGACAAGATGGATGATGATGGGCCGTTTGGCCAACTTGTTTCGTGCCACATGAGTGACACTTATCATCTGGGTTATTATTATTATTATTATTATTATTATTATTATTATTATTATTATTATTATTATTATTATTATTATTATTATTATTATTACTATTATTATTATCATCTAGGAATTATATTTACTTTTTATCAGACCACACAGATTGCGGACATTTAGCTCCATTTGTTGGCGAGCGTTTCTTGCCCTTCGTAGGCTACATACTTAGAATACTTACGCAAATGCTATGTTTTGTCTAGAATATTGGAAACATGGTGCTCGTCTCGGGCGATAGATGCAACCCGTGGCCCGGTAGTGGACGGGGGAGATGCCCCGCTCATCTATTTGATGTTGTTTTGGGAACCTTCCGTTCAGTTATGGGTATGCTTCGTTAGGTTTTTCTTGACCGGTTATATCGGTTTTTAAGTCTTTTATTTTTTTCTTCTCTTACATTTCAGTTTTAAATTCATTGAGATTTTTTGAAATACACATTAAACATTTTATTGATACACATTATATAATTTCCAAATACATGTCGAACAATTTTTGGTATACACAAGGTTGTCAGAATCACGATTTTTTAAATTCATTGAGACTTTACGATCCAAATTAACACATTCACGATTTTGGTCTGTAGAATATGCGTTTCTACGATCTTGATTGTTAAGATTCTATGATTTGCGATTCTACCATAGGAGCTCCGTATACATTTTTTTCATTTTTATGTATACAATGAATTTTTTCAAATACAATATCAATATATTTTTAAATACATGGACAAAATTTTCTATATGTTGCAGACATTATTTTTGGAATTATTAGTAGATATTTTTTATATTGTAATGAACATTTACAAAATAAGAAAAAGTTTTAAAAAGTATTCTTTTTAGTTGGCATGATCCTTTTTAAATGATATTAAATTTTTTAAATTATAATAACAATTTCTAATTGTTTTAAAAAGTAAACATTTACTTGAACCATACGAACATGTTTTTACGAATATATTTTTGGAATAAAAAATGAACAATTTTAATACATAGTTAACATATTTAAATAACCCACGAGCATTTTTAACATTCATATATTTTTATACAATGAATAAAAATATATTTCAACAGTCTAGAGCTCTTAAATTTTAGATAGTATATAGAAAAGGGTAATCATAAAGAAAATAGTTAGAGCTTGCATGAGAATGGCCATGGAGCTCGTTGTGCAAAAAAGAAATCAAAATATATTTAAAAGTTTTAAAAAATGTCAAAAATAATTCCACAAATACATATGCATATCAAGTATGTATAAAATTTCATCAAGTAATTTGATTATTTGCATGCTACACAAAAAAAGACAAATATCTAGCCCAAATATAATGAAGGAAAAGCCCATTTTAATATGTGTATTTGTCTTTTTTGTGTACATCACATATGTCTACATGTATATTTTTTCAGAGTTTTTTGAGGTGTGAAGAAAGTATTTTCGTTGAAAAAAAGTAAAGAGGTCAATGGAGCTCGGGCTCTGCACGCACTTTTCAGAGCTTGCACACCCTATAAGAGCAAGTACAATAATGGGTTTATTGTCCGGTTACATGGCATTTTTGTCTATGTGGAGAAAAGAGACATGAGTACTCCTAGGCAAAATACTAAAATTGCCTGGGTCAAATTACAAAAATTACCATGATCTATAAACTAAAATTGTCATGATCTATAAACTAAATTTTCCATGAGAAATTCCTAAAAATTGTCATGATCTATGAAGTAATTTTTCCGTGCTTAATTACTAAAAATAAATCATGGTCAATTGATAAAATTTGCCATGAAAAATAGTTTAAATGCAATGGTAGATTTAAAATCTAAAAAATAATAGATGAAACACATCATGGCATCTTTTGTGTAAACGCCATGACAACTTCAGTGTAAATATCATGGTAACGTTTGACCCAAAAAAAGTCGTCGAAAATATCAATATGGGATATAGTTTTAAAAATCTCGTCCAAAATCGATTACGTGAGCCTGCCCAATGTGCGGTACGCTGTAGAGGAGCACGAAGGGTGCGCTCGCCTAAAGCCCTATTCGGCGCTTATGGTGTTGGTTTTAGTTCTTTCTGTTAACTAACGCAATTTCTGCATCTTTCTGGGCTCAGGGCATTTACATCTTCCGTTCTTCTTTTCTATCGCTCAGCTCGTTGTTTTCGGCCACACCCTCCCCACCGAACATTTCTCAGAAAAACAAAAAACCCTCCCCACCGAACAAATGTTCCTGGTTTTAGTGTGGACTGTTTTTCTTTTACATTATAATATATTTTATTTTTCTAGTTTTAATATTCATATAATTTTTCTTTTGAAATTAAGCAACATTTTCTGTAAATCATGGAAATTTTTCAAATTCATGAACTGTTTTCAATTCATGAACATTTTCCAAATTCTAGGACATTTTTCGAATTCACGAACTTTTTCAAATTCGTGAAAAATTCATACTATGTGTGAAGTGTTTTCTATATTGGTGAAGTTTTCCAGATTCGCAAATTTTATTTTAAAATTCATATTTTTTTGAATTTGTGTAAAAAACTTCTTACTCGTGAACTGCAAATAATATCTGTATTCAAGAATTTTTAAATTAGATTAGTTTTTTCGAATCTGTGAACATTTTTGAATTTGAGAACAGTTTCTGAATTTGCGTAAGTTTTCAAATTTACAAACTTTTTCTCAAATTCTTAAATTCTTTTCGGATTTGTCCAAAAAAATAATGTTCGATTTTTTATAATTTATAAAAACTATGATTCGGTTTTGCGCTAACTGCCTCCTGTTCATATCATTGTTGCGGATATAGTACAGCTTTGGTAGCTGTTGTTGGTTTTTTTGGTTACCAGATCGAACTATCCAGCCAAGCTCTGGAGGGAACGGGCATTTTCTATATGCCGCTCCTTGTGTCGGATTGTCGTCCTTATGCAGAGAGCGACCGAGCTAGCAACCGAACTGGGCTGGTCCATTCCTCGGTAACTGCGTACAACAAAACGTTCCGGTTTAGCGACCTTCTGGATGGTTCCTTTTGTCTCCTTCCTACTTTTTTGCTACTTTTTTTCTTTTTCGGCTTTCCCTTTTCTTGTTCCTTTTTAAAAATGTTTTTGTTTCTCGGAAAATGTTCCTAAATTTCAAAAAAAAAAACTTTTCATAAAATTTTCTAATCTTTGAAAAGTGTTTCTGTTTTATATTTTATTAAGTTTTTTTAAAAAAATATTCGCTTTTTCAGAAAATGTTGTGTTTTTAGAAAGTTGTTCACAAGTACAAAATATGTTCCTATTTTCAGTTTTTTGTTTAGAAAAGTCAAAAATGTTTGTGATTTCAAAAAACTGTTTGCAAAATTGAAAAAATGTTTTCCTTTCACAAAAATACTCGGAGTTTCAAAAATTATTTATAGATTCAAAAATGTTTTATTTTGCAATTTTTGTTCAGAGTTTTCAAAATAATTTCATGTATTCAAAATTGTTCGGGATTTTGAAAAACTGTTGACATTTTTCGTAAAAATTAATCACAATTTTTAAGAATGTTTGTGTTTAATAAAATAAACTTTTTTTCTCAAAAGAAAGACTTCGTGTTCACAATTTAAGAATGTTTGTGTTTAATAAAATAAGTTCGTTCATGATGTTTTGCGTTGCTTTTTATTCAGTAATGTCCGAGTGAGTTTTATGACTTGCGTGCTTGTATTGAACACTATTAGTCTTCACCTCGAGTGTCTAGCAGCATGCATCATTTGGTCGCACTTACACAAAACCAGTGGCTTCACGCCCGTTGGCCTGGCCCAGTTCTGCGTGGGACGTGTGCCTCGTGCTAAAATGCGTCATATAGGGGGACAAACTAACCAAGGAGCACCCCTTTGCGTGAGCCCCGCATGGATTGCTTTGGTGGGCTGAGAAAGCGCCATCAAATGGCGCTCACTCAGCCGCCGCTATGTATCACATGTTGGGCGCTTCCTCATGATATTTTTATATATTTTTATCCGTTTTCGGGTTTTAGATGGCATTTTCCCGTTTTTTGTTTTTCACCTGATTCCCTATGTTTTGGGGAAGGAAAAAATTCAAAAAAAAATGTTTTTCTGCATGGTGAAAACGTGTCTTTTAAACTATGCCTCCACGAAAAACTGAGGGAAAACATCTAAAACCTGTTTTCTGGCGACAAGTAGAGTATATGCAGTGTGTCACTTGTCCACCCTTAAAAAGGTAGGAGTAATCTTTGCAAGGGGTGCCCTTAATTAGTGATCTTGTTATATAGAAGGTCCCATACAAACAACCCCATGAGCGAGCGAGGGAAGACTCAATTGGCTGTGACCTAGTTGGAGTGAGTTTGATCGCCGGCCACCATTTCAGGTACCTGAAGTGCCAAACCCAATAGCGCTAGGCGTGTGTTCTTCAAGCACACGTTCTTTCCTTTTCCAACATTTCAATGTTTGTTTATTTTCTCTTTCTTTTATTCTTTTTTATATTTTTATTTTTTAATATTTTGAAATATTGTAGATACAGATATGTTAAAAATTTATTTATTTTAAAATTTAGTTAATATTCACTGTGCATTTAAAAAGGAACATCATGTAAATAAAAGGCGCAATTAAAAAACAATATTTGTACCATTTGAACAAATATTTATGATATTTCGAAATGTTCACGTGTTTCAAAATAATATTCGTGAAATTGTGAAAATGTGTTTCTACAATAAAATTTTTGCAAGTAAGCTCATACTATTCAAAACAATGTTCAACAGTTCACGCTTTACACTGTTCATCTCTCCAAAATATGTTCAACTTGTATAAAAAATATTCTACATATACAAAAAATATACAACATGTATTAAAATTCTACGACACGTATTTGAAGAAACAATAAAAAAACAAAGACAAACGATACAAAAACACATAGACAGAAAGGACAAGAAGAACCGCACGAAAGCTTCTTAAACGATCCAAATCATTGCAGAAAGCTTTCTAAACTCACTCTAGAAAGCAGTCGGATCACTAACTTCAAGCCCGAGATGAGAGAAGCTACTGTCTCGGTGCCGGTGAGATATAGCTCCCGCGAGGTGAGTGCACCTTGTAACTCGCGAGGAGCGAGTCTATACGCTCCTGAACACTCGCCTTACAATCTGAAAGAAGTCCTACAAAGCAAGATTTTTTTGGGCCAACTCTATTTTAGCATGTGGCCTGAACAACCTAGTAGAACAAACAGAAGTGTCAGACCAATTTCTCAACGGCCCACATTGAGTCAACAAGTGTAGGTCAAGATCGGCCTAAGCCCCAAGGGCAACTCGAATCACAACTCATCAAATGGACCTCGTCATATGTTTACAGACATGTCTGGACGTGCTCGTGGACAGGCGGACGCGACGACCATTCAAACAGTCACCAACTGTCCATTCTTGTACCAACCTCCTTCCTTTCACATGGATATCTAAGTCAATCACAATTTAACCATGCATTTAAATAGTTTCAAACATATGCAACCACAACTGAAAGCACGGGATGTTTAATAAGATTTACACACCCATCGATTCCAAAAGCTCCCATTCCGGCTGTGTGTGCCAAACACCTCAATTTTTTGGCCTCCTTCTCACTCTTCATTTGCACAAGGTAGCAATGTAATTTTAAACATATTTTGCTGCGTCGGGATTCAAGTCCGACGCCTTCATCACAAGCTTCTTTCTACTCAAACTCGAGCTTCTTGTCTTGTATGTGAATAAACATATCAAACCTCAATGTCTTCTTTTACCCCTTGACCTCATAGCGCTCGGCACATGCCTTCCCATTATTGGTCATGATATCCTCAAACTTATATGTCATCTTGGTTGTCGCCCCTTTTTGCTTCTCCGTCTCCACCCCACTTCCTCTCCCGGTTCCTAGGCACATGAGAGGATGGAGCAAGGTCTCGTTGCAACAGTTGGGTCACCACCGTCATGTTGGTTGGGCATGACAAGTCTTGTGGTACAAAATGCACGCACGTGTGGGCTAGCAAAGGAAGACAATGATATGGTCAACAAATTGCAACACTGAGCAAATCAATGAAATGACCAACACACAAAGTAACAAGCCACAAAACTTACGAGCTCATGGATTGACGCACCACTTGGCCACCGGTTGTCCACTTGTTTGTACATGCCGCAAAACTTGTTGACGACATCTTGAATGATGTACCATTGATGGTCTTGTGACTACCGATTGCAATCATGGATCACTTCTGTGCGGTAGGGATTGTATCACCTTTTCTCATGAAACCAATTGGGCACATATTATCAAAACATCGTTCCCTTTTGCTTTGTGCCATAAACAGATCCACACTAGTGGACAACCACGCCTCACAGATCAAATCATCCTCTTTGTTCAAGTACACTACTGCTCTTTCTTTGGCCAAGAGTCATCCACTTGTTTCGTCTTCATAGCCGCCTCGGTCGTGGATAATTTTCATCACAGTCCCGTCCTTTGCCACCATCTCACTTGGTTGAGGCCTTCCATCAAATAGGACCAAGCACCAACGAAAGAGAGCTCCATATTGGAAGCCCGCGACCGGACAAGCGACATCGAATCCTGGAAGAGGTAGTCGTTGTTGAGGTCAACAACTTACGAAACTTGATGGTCGAAGGTGAAGGAGGACCCATATTGTTGCGTGTTGGGTGGACCGCGGTGTTGAGCGGGCTAAAGCTATGATTGCCCTAGCGGCACCAGCCCGACGGTGCGCTTTGGACGAGCGCCGCCTCGACTAGCCGCCACCACCTTCTCCATCGACCATCGTCTCCTTCTCCTTGAGCCACTGACCTTGGCATAACGTGGACACGACCTTGCGGGCGGACGCCTCCAGGTCCGGGTCCTGCGAGACGATGAACATTGTCATTAGCTTCTCTGAGGGCTCCACCACGGCGGCGATTGGGACGGAGGGTGCAGGAGAGAACGAGCTTTCGCACGGGAGGAGGGACTATATTGTGCAAATGCGCAGGCTTTGGTGCCGTTTTGGGTCGGTCTGTGTTGTCGCGACTTGACGGACGTCCGGTCCTGCTAAACGTCCACGGGTTTGGTGACGGTTTGAGAAATTTCGAACGTCTTTACCAGTTCGGACAATTTTGTTGACCAATGTTGGATGACTAAAAGTGTCTTGACAATTCGGTATCGACATTTGTGGGAGGTTTGGTGACGCACGTTGGAGGTGCCCTAACCTCCTGGAGAGTAGCCGTCATGTTCTATTTTATTTGTTTTTTTTTAGAGTGAATAAAACCCCGCCTCATCTATACCATTTGGAACATCTGGAAGGAGCGCAACAGACGCATCTTCAACGGCACTCGTCTGACCCATCTCGAGGTCGCGTCTATCGCACTCGACGATATCAGGCAAAGGTCCCTTGCTTTTGGTCAAGGCCATGCCCTGGCGGCCACCGGCATCGGCTAACCGTGGTCCCTTGGGGGGGGGGGGGGGGCTTACTGGGGTTTTTTGTCAGGTTTTCCCTTTTCAAAAAAAAAAAAACCTGCCATCTCTGTACATAAAACTCTATTTCGCCATCTTATATGAAAAGGCAGTGCTCCTGCCGGTTTCCCGAAAAAAAAGAGTGAATAAAACCCATTTTATATCTGCACGTCACTCTGTACTACTCATTGGATTTTCTACAGGTTCAGTCATATACCAAAGGCCGAAGATCTCGCTCCCATATGAATTGTGTAAATTCTTGCTCGATTAAACTTTTGAGCCGTCACATGTCATACCGTCTCATCCAGCACATATGTTCTTCTTGAGTATGTATAAACAATTTACACACTGATAAGCAAGCAATATTTTTCAATTCATTTAGTGCGGGACATGAGCTAGCTATGCAACAAACCTACATCACTCGAATATATTCTGGATCGCATTGAGCATATTGTGTAATGCAAGGATTTTGATTGGTTTATCCTCATTTTGGACATAAAACATGGTTATGTGTTCACGCTGTTACTTATTTCTCTTGTCCTCTTATCCAAGGAGCTTTGTTTCATTTTACTTGTCCAAAGAACTTGTGAGACCGTTTTTCATGGACGGGAAACATCAGAACTCTGCTGCATGTATTTTTATTATTTTTTGAAATGAAATACAAAGTCCAGAAAGTAAAAGAAAAGCGAAAATAAACAAAGAGAAATAAACACCTGTGAAACCATGTACACTACTAGTTGCTTAGACAAAAAATAAATTATTTTTTCCTTAAGCAGCGGGGCTTATTTGTGTTTTTATCTACTCCCTCCTTTCACATATATAAGAGGTTTTGGATATTTCAGTAGGGACTACATGCAAACTAAAATGAGTGAACAAACACACTAAAACATACTTATATACATCAGATTCACAAAGAAGTTAGAACATCTTATATTTGTGAATTCTCGCAAAAAAAAACTTATATTTGTGAAAGGAGAGAGTACTTTTTGGGGGACTATTATGGTTTTTACCATTTGAAATTTTTGATTTAGAGGTCATGGGACCATGGGGCCTGCCTTGATAGCCTATTTGGCACAATACCGTTGGTGAAATCATGTGATCCATGATAGCAACCTCCGCTCCTTAATGCTGCAAAGTTAATATGCACCCATGACTCCTGGAAAAGGTAAGCACATTTTGTTTTCTGAGATCGTGTAAGCACAGCCGTGTGGTTGTGCTTTCAGCAAGTGCATGCCACTATCCTTGGCTGCTCATGCACAGCCACTATCCTTGGCTGCTCATGCACAGCCGGCCAGATGGCAGCAAGAGCAACCACATCTATTCATGGTCTCTATCCTATGGCCGTTTTCAGTCAAAATTTGCAGGACCACGATGAATTGTGTCCGTAACATTTTACTGTAAAAAGGTTGAGCTAAATTGGGTTGTAAAACATGTATTATTAATATTCAAGAAGCCGTTTTGATTTAATGGCGAACTTTTTCATGTAAAAAATCGTCTTTGATTATAGTACCATTTTTTCAATAATTTGATTATTGACAAGTTAATTCTGTATCGCAATAAAAATTAATCAAGAAAAAAAATCATTTGCCGACAAGGCAATTACTCAAGAAACTATGATAGCCTAGATTTGTCATGCCAAATTATCAAAGAAGGTGGCGCGTTATGTCGATAGAGATGTGCCCGACATTACACTATGACCATATGTTATATGGTTCCTTGACGAATCATAGAGCTGACACGTGTTCAATAGTATTTTCCTACCTTACCAACTTACTAGTCGCGGGTAATAAGACTTCAACATGCACGATAATTAAAAACTTATGCAAACTCTACTTAAGCTCTATTCTGCAATCTTATTCAACGTGACAGTTCCTCCAAACCCCCTTTGCCTTTTTTTGGAAATAATTCTTGTATTACTCAATCAAGGGGTACAATCCCAGCTAACCGCATCCACAACCTCAGGTCCTGATCCAAGCCAGACGGCGGTACGGCATTGGGTCCTACCAAAGTTTGCTAGAGTATGACTAGAAGAATTACAACTATGGCGTATATGAGTAATACAAGAACTACGTTCGGACATGCTATCTTTGATCTCTCTTATAAGAAAAACATACTTCGATCTGTTTGTGTCTCCACTTCTTACCATGTTCACCGCCTCCAAATTATCACATCCAATATCAATTGGTAGACTGCTCCATTGTAGTACAACCATTACTCCCTCCCTGATTGCTAAAATCTCATATTCCAGCACGACATTGCATGAGAACAGATGCCTATAAGAGCTAAAAATCATGGCGCCGAGGTGATCTCGGAGGAGCATAACAGTACCGCCCAGACCGTCCAGAATGGAGCCATCCGTGTTCATTTTGACACGTCCAAGAAGGAGTCCATGGTACTGAGTCAGTGAGGGTGTTATTGCATGTATGTGATGTCAGAAGGAAGCAAAACGGAACTGGTGCTTTTCCTTTTACATGGTCATCACCTGGGCGAATTGCTATAGATTGCAGTGAAGATATGTAGCTTGACAAGAACCTGACCGAGACATCCACAGGGGGCGCATGCTTGGAGTGAACAAGTTCATTTCTAACGTGCCATATCCTCCAGAAGAGCATCAACAGCCGCACCCTTGTAGACTCATCAATTTTGCAAATAAATTGGATGAACCCATCTATACTAGTCGGTTTGATAGTAGATGCATCAGGTAACGTCCATACAACAGCCATGGCCCACCATAGAGTTCTTGCGTTTGCGCACGTACAAAACGTATGGAAGGAGTCTTCATCACCCGAGCCGCAGATCGGGCACAGTGAATTGACTTCCAACCTTCGTTTCTTTTTATTACACCAAGTAGCAAGAGAGTTGTTTGCCAAACGCCATGCAAAACTCAACACCTTAGGGGGTGCTGGGCAAGACCAGAGGGCCCTCCATCCCTCACGCCGTCCATCCGAAAGGTGACTAGAAGTAGTCACACACCCATTGTATAGATCATCCGAAGCCAACCTATATGGACTTCTCACATTTATGTTGGAAATATACCCTAGAGGCAATAATAAAATAGTTATTATCATATTTCCTTGTTCATGATAATCATTTATTATCCATGCTATAATTGTATTGATTGGAAACTCAAATACATGTGTGGATACATAGACAACACTGTGTCCCTAGTAAGCCTCTACTAGACTAGCTCGTTGATCAAAGATGGTTAAGGTTTCCCGACCATGGACATGAGTTGTCATTTGATAACGAGATCACATCATTAGAAGAATGATGTGATGGACAAAGACCCAACCGTAAGCATATCATTTGATCGTTCTAGTTTATTGCTACTACTTTATCCATGTCAAGTATCTGTTCCTACGACCATGAGATCATGCAACTCCCAGACACCGGAGGAATGCATTGTGTGTATCAAATGTCACAACGTAAATGGGTGACTATAAAGGTGCTCTACAGGTATCTCCGAGGGTGTCTGTTGGGTTGGCGTGAATCGAGACAGGGATTTGTCACTATGTATGACGGAGAGGTATCTTTGGGCCCACTCGGTAATACAGCATCACAAGAAGCTTGCAAGCAATGTGACTAAGGAGTTAGTCACGGGATCTTGTATTACGGAACGAGTAAAGAGACTTGCCGGTAACAAGATTGAACTAGGTATGGAGATACCGACGATCGAATCTCGGGCAAGTAACATACCGATGGACAAAGGGAACTGTATACGGGATTGATTGAATCCTTGACATCGTGGTTCCACCGATAAAGATCTTCATAGAATATGTAGGAACCAATATGGGCATCTAGGTCCCGCTATTGGTTATTGACCGTAGAGGTGTCTCGGTCATGTCTACATAGTTCTCGAACCCGCGGGGTCTGCACACTTAACGTTTGGTGACGATTTGGTATTGTTGATTTATATATGTTGGTGACCGAAGGTTGTTTGGAGTCCCGGATGAGATCCCAAACGTCACGAGGAGCTCCGGAATGGTCCGGAGGTAAAGATTTATATATATGGAAGTGCTATTCGGGTTCCGGAAAGGTTTCGGGTGTTTTCGGTAGTGTACCCGGAGTGCCGAAAGGGTTCCGAGGGTCCACCGGGAGGGGCCCACTCCCCCGGGGGCCACATGGGCCCAAGAGGTGGCGCACCAGCCCCTGGTGGGCTGGGAAGCCGACCCCTATAGGGGCCCATGCGCCCTAGGTGGTAGGTGGGAGGTGCCTTGGGAGGGAGGGGCTCCTCCCTAGGGCGCCCACCTCCCTTGTGGGAGGTGGACTCCTCCCCCCTTGGTCGGCCGACCCTCCTTGGAGGAGGGGCTAGGGCCGACGCCCCACCTACCCCCTCCTCCTATAAATAGAGAGGGAGAGGGAGGGAAGCCGCACCCAAGCCACGGCGCAACCCGCTCCCTTTAGATCTTCTTCTCCTCTAGATCAGTTTCGGTAGTGCTTGGCAAAGCCCTGCTGGAACAGCTCCACCACCACCGCCACCACGCCGTCGTGTTGCCGGAGATCTCATCTACCTCTCCGCCCTCACTTGCTGGATCAAGGAGGTGGAGACGTCATCGAGCTGTACATGTGCTGAACGCGGAGGTGCCGTCCGTTCGGCGCTAGATCGGAAGGGAACAAGATTGGATCGCGGGACGAATCATGATCGGATCGCGAAGACGTTCGACTACACCAACCGCGTTTCTTAACGCTTCCCGCTTAGTGATCTACAAGGGTATGCAGATGCACTCCCCCTCTCGTAGCTGTTGATCTCCATAGATAGATCTTGGGTGTTCGTAGGATTTTTTTGTTTCCCATGCTGCGTTCCCCAACAGTGGCATCATGAGCTAGGTCTATGCGTAGATAACATGCACGAGTAGAACACAAAAGAGTTTGTGGGCATTGATGTTCAGATTGCTTACTTCCTTAGTCTTATCTTGATTCGGCGGTATTGTGGGATGAAGCGGCTCGGACCAACCTTACTCGTCCACGTACGAGAGACCAGTTCCATCGAATGACATGCACTTGTTGCATAAAAATGGCTGGCGGGTGTCTGTCTCTCCCATTTTAGTTGAATCGGATTCGACAGAGGCGGTCCTTGTAGAAGGTTAAATAGCAACTTGAATATCACCATTGTGGCTTTGCGTAGGTAAGAACAGTTCTTACTAGTTGCCCATAGCAGCCACGTAAAACTTGCAACAACAAAGTAGAGGACATCTAACTTGTTTATGTAGGGCATGTTGTGATGTGATATGGCCAAAGACGTGATGTGATATATGTGATGTATGAGATGATCATGTTTTTGTATAGATTATCACGACTTGCATGTCGATGAGTACGACAACCAGCAGGAGCCATAGGGTTGTCATTAATTATTTTCGCCTTCTTTTGCTTTACTTTATCGCTATGAGTTAGCAATAGTTGTAGAAGCAATAGTTGGCGTGACAACCACATGACGACACGATGATGGAGATCATGGTGTCATGCCGGTGACGATGGAGATCATGCCGGTGCTTTGGAGATAGAGATCAAAAGCACAAGATGATGATGGCCATATCATGTCACTTATATGATTTGCATGTGATGTTTATCCTATTTATGCATCTTATCTTGCTTAGAACGGCGGTAGAATTATAAGATGATCTCTCACTAAAATTTCAAGATAAAATTGTGTTCTCCCGGAGTATGCACCATTGCGAAGGTTCGTCGTTTCGAAGCACCTCGTGATGATCGGGTGTGATAGACTCTACATTCACATACAACGGGTGTAAGCCAGATTTACACACGCGGAATACTTGGGTTAAACTTGACGAGCCTAGCATGTACAGACATGGCCTCGGAACACAGGAGACCAACAGGTCGAACATGAGTCATATAGTAGATATGATCAACATGGAGATGTTCACCATTGAAACCACCTCATCTCACGTGATGATCGGACTTGGGTTGGTGGATTTGGATCATGTTACACTTAGACAACCTGAGGGATGTTGATTTGAGTGGGAGTTCTTTAGTAATATGATTAATTGAACTCATTATCATGAACATAGTCTAAATTGTCTTTGCAAAATTATGTTGTAGATCAATGTCTCGCGCAGTAGCTTCCCTGAATTTTAATGCATTCCTAGAGAAAGCTAAGTTGAAAGATGATGGAAGTAACTACGCGGACTGTGTCCGTAATCTGAGGATTATCCTCACGGCTTCGCAAAAGGCTTATGTCCTTGATGCGTTGCTTGGTGTGCCACCCCCTCCAGCGTCGTCTGTGGACGTTGTGAACGCCTGGCAGGCACGTTTTGATGACTACTCTATAGTTGAGTGTGCCATGTTGTACGGCTTAGAATCGGGACTTCAAAAGCGTTTTGAACGCCATGGAGCATATGAGATGTTCCGGGAGTTGAAGTTAATATTTCAAGCAAATGCCCCGATCGAGAGGTACGAGACCTCCGATAAATTCTTCGCCTGCAAGATGGAAGAGAATAGTTCTGTCAGTGAGCACTTACTCAGAATGTCTGGGTTCTACAACCGTTTGAATGATCTGGGAGTTCAGCTTCCACCCAAAACGGTCACTGACAGAATTCTCCAGTCACTGCCACCTAGCTACAAAGGCTTCGTGATAAACTATAATATGCAAGGGATGAAAAGTCTGTCTCTGAGCTGTTTGCGATGCTGAAAGTCGCGGAGGTAGAAATAAAAAAGGAGCATCAAGTGTTGATGGTGAATAAAACCACCAGTTTCAAGAAAGGCAATGGAAAGAAGGGAAACTTCAAGAAGGGTGGCAAGCAAGTTGCCGCTCCCGTGAAGAAACCCAAGGCTGGACCCAAGCCTGAGACTGAGTGCTTCTATTGCAAGGGGACTGGTCACTGGAAGCGGAATTGCCCCAAGTACCTGGCTGATAAGAAGGCTTGCAACGTCAACAAAGGTATATTTGATATACATGTTATTGATGTGTACCTCACTAGCTCTCGTAGTAGTGCCTGGATATTTGATACCGGTTCGGTTGCTCATATTTGTAACTCGAAACAGGAACTGCAGAATAAATGGAGGCTGGCGAAGGATGAAGTGACGATGCGCGTCGGAAATGGTTCCAAGGTTGATGTGATCGCCGTCGGCACGCTCGCTCTTCAATTACCATCGGGATTAGTAGTAAACCTAAATAATTGTTATTTGGTGCCTGCGTTGAGCATGAACATTACTAGATCTTGTTTATTGCAAGACGGTTATTCATTTAAATCAGAGAATAATGGTTGTTCTATTTATATGAGTAACATCTTTTATGGTCATGCACCCAATGTGAATGGTTTATTCTTGTTGAATCTCGATAGTAGTGATACACACGTTCATAACATTGATGCCAAAAGATGCAAAGTTAATAATGATAGTACCACTTTCTTGTGGCACTGCCGCTTAGGTCATATTGGTGTAAAACGCATGAAGAAACTCCATGCTGATGGACTTTTGGAATCACTCGATTTTGAATCGCTTGATACATGCGAACCATGCCTCTTGGGCAAGATTACGAAAACCCCATTCTCCGGTACAATGGAGCGAGCAAGTGACTTGTTGGAAATCATACATACTGATGTGTGCGGTCCGATGAGTGTTGAGGCGTGTGGTGGATATCGTTACTTTCTTACCTTCATTGATGATTTAAGTAGATATGGGTATATTTACTTGATGAAGCACAAGTCTAAAACATTTAAAAAGTTCAAGGAATTTCAGAGTGAAGTAGAAAATCATCGTAACAAGAAGATAAAGTTTCTACGATCTGATCGTGGTGGAGAATATCTGAGTTATGAGTTTGGTATGCATTTGAGACAGTGTGGAATTGTTTCACAACTTATGCCACCTCGAACACCACAGCGTAATGGTGTGTCCGAGCATCGTAATCGTACTCTAATGGATATGGTGCGATCTATGATATCTCTCACTGATCTGCCACTAATGTTTTGGGGTTATGCATTAGAGACAACCGCATTCACTTTAAATAGGGCACCATCAAAATCCGTTGAGACAACACCGTATGAATTATGGTTTGGCAAGAAACCTAAGCTGTCGTTTCTGAAAGTTTGGGGCTGCGATGCTTATGTGAAAAGGCTTCAACCTGATAAGCTCGAGCCCAAAGCGGACAAATGCGTCTTCATAGGTTACCCTAAGGAAACAGTTGGGTATACCTCTATCTCAGATCCGAGGGCAAAGTGTTTGTTGCTAAGAACGGGTCCTTTCTCGAGAAAGAGTTTCTCTCGAAAGAATTGAGTGGGAGGAAGGTAGAACTTGATGAGGTTATTGAACCGTCACTTCAGCTGGATGGTAGCACGACGCAAAAAATTGTTTCTGTGACGCCTACACCAAATGAAGAGGAAGCTAATGATGATGATCATGAAACTTCAGATCAAGTTACTACTGAGCCTCGTAGGTCGACAAGGAATCGTACCGCCCCTGAGTGGTACGGCAATCCTGTCTTGGAGGTCATGTTGTTAGACAACAGTGAACCTACGAGCTATGAAGAAGCGATGGTGGGCCCGGATTCCAACAAATGGCTAGAGGCCATGAAATCCGAGATATGATCCATGTATGAGAACAGAGTGTGGACTTTGGAGGACTTACCATATGATCGTAAGGCCATACAGAATAAATGGATCTTTAAGAAAAAGACGGACGTGGACGGTAATGTCACCGTCTATAAAGCTCGACTTGTTGCAAAAGGATTTTCACAAGTTCAAGGAGTTCACTACGATGAGACTTTCTCTCCCGTAGCTATGTTTAAGTCCCTTAGGATCATGTTAGCAATAGCTGCATTTTTCGATTACGAGATCTGGCAGATGGATGTCAAAACAGCATTTCTTAATGGTTTTCTTAAGGAAGAGTTGTATATGATGCAACTAGAAGGTTTTTTCGATCCTGAAAATAATGAAAAAGTGTGCAAGCTCCAGCGATCCATTTATGGACTGGTGCAGGCATCTCAGAGTTGGAATCTTCGCTTTGATGAGGTGATCAAAGCGTTTGGGTTCATACAAGTTTATGGAGAAGCTTGTATTTACAAGAAAGTGACTGGGAGCTCTATAGCGTTTCTAATATTATATGTGGATGACATATTGCTAATTGGGAACAATATAGAACTTTTAGAAAGCGTGAAGATATATTTGAACAAGAGTTTTTCAATGGAAGACCTCGGAGAAGCTGCTTACATATTAGGCATCAAGATCTATAGAGATAGGTCGAGACGCCTAATAGGACTTTCACAAAGCACATATCTTGATAAGGTTTTGAAGAAGTTCAAAATGGATCAGTCCAAGAAAGGGTTCTTGCCTGTCTTACAAGGTGTGAAGTTGAGTAAGACTCAATGCCCAGCGACTACAGAGGATAGAGAAAAGATGAGTGTCATCCCCTATGCTTCAGCCATAGGCTCTATAATGTATGCGATGCTGTGCACAAGACCAGATGTCAGCCTTTCCATAAGTATGGCCGGAAGGTTTCAAAGTGATCCTGGAATGGAGCACTGGACAGCGGTCAAGAATATCCTTAAGTACCTGAAAAGGACTAAGGAAATGTTTCTCGTTTATGGAGGTGATCAAGAGCTCGTCGTAAAGGGTTACGTCAATGCTAGCTTTGACACAGATCCGGATGACTCTAAGTCTCAAACCGGATATGTATTTATTCTGAACGGTGGAGCGGTAAGCTGGTGCAGTTCCAAGCAAAGCGTGGTAGAAGATTCTACATGTGAAGCGGAGTACATAGCTGCTTCGGAAGCAGCAAAACAAGGTGTCTGGATGAAGCAGTTCATGACGGATCTTGGAGTTGTGCCCAGTGCACTGGACCCAATGACCCTCTTCTGTGACAACACTGGCGCCATTGCTCTAGCCAAGGAGCCCAGGTTTCACAAAAGGACCAGACACATAAAGTGTCGTTTCAATTCCATCCGCGATTATATCAAGGATGAGGACATAAACATTTGCAAAGTACATACGGATCTGAATGTTGCAGATCCGTTGACTAAGCCTCTTCCACGAACAAAACATGATCAGCACCAGAACTGTATGGGTGTTAGATTCATTACAATGTAAATCACCTAGCGATGTGAACTCGATTATTGACTCTAGTGCAAGTGGGAGACTGTTGGAAATATGCCCTAGAGGCAATAATAAAATAGTTATTATCATATTTCCTTGTTCATGATAATTATTTATTATCCATGCTATAATTGTATTGATTGGAAACTCAGATACATGTGTAGATACATAGACAACACTGTGTCCCTAGTGAGCCTCTACAAGACTAGCTCGTTGATCAAAGATGGTTAAGGTTTCCTGACCATGGACATGAGTTTTCATTTGATAACGAGATCACATCATTAGAAGAATGATGTGATGGACAAAGACCCAACCGTAAGCATAGCATTTGATCGTCCTAGTTTATTGCTACTACTTTATCCATGTCAAGTATATGTTCCTACGACCATGAGATCATGCAACTCCCGGACACCGGAGGAATGCCTTGTGTGTATCAAATGTCACAACGTAACTGGGTGACTATAAAGGTGCTCTACAGGTATCTCCGAGGGTGTCTGTTGAGTTGGCGTGAATCGAGACTGGGATTTATCACTCCGTATGATGGAGAGGTATCTCTGGGCCCACTCGGTAATACAACATCACAAGAAGCTTGCAAGCAATGTGACTAAGGATTTAGTCACGGGATCTTGTATTACGGAATGATTAAAGAGACTTGCCGGTAACAAGATTGAACTAGGTATGGAGATACCGACGATCGAATCTCGGGCAAGTAACATACCGATGGACAAAGGGAACTGTATATGGGATTGATTGAATCCTTGACATCGTGGTTCCACCGATAAAGATCTTCGTAGAATATGTAGGAACCAATATGGGCATCCAGGTCCCGCTATTGGTTATTGACCATAGAGGTGTCTCGGTCATGTCTACATAATTCTCGAACCCATAGGGTCTGCACACTTAACGTTCGGTGATGATTTGGTATTGTTGAGTTATATATGTTGGTGACCAAAGGTTGTTTGGAGTCCCAGATGAGATTCCGGACATCATGAGGAGCTCCGGAATGGTCTGGAGGTAAATATTTATATATAGGAAAGTGCTATTCGGGTTCCGGAAAGGTCTCGGGTGTTTTCGGTAGTGTACCCGGAGTGTCGAAAGGGTTCCGGGGGTCCACCAGGAGGGGCCCACTCCCCCCGGGGGCCACATGTGCCCAATAGGTGGCGCACTAGCCCCTAGCGGGCTGGGCATCCGACCCCTATAGGGGCCCATGCGCCCTAGGTGGTAGGTGGGAGGTGCCTTCGGAGGAAGAGACAGGGACTCCTCCCTAGGGCTCCCACCTCCCTTGTGGGAGGTGGACTCCTCCCCCCTTGGTCGGTCGACCCTCCTTGGAGGAGGGGCTTGGGCCGGAGCCACACCTACCCCCTCCTCCTATAAATAGAGAGGGAGAGGTAGGGCAGCCGCACCCAAGCCACGGCGCAACCCTCTCTCTCTCCCTCTAGATCGTCTTCTCCTCTAGATCGGTTTCGGTAGTGCTTTGCGAAGCCCTGCCAGAACAGCTCCACCACCACGCCGTCGTGCTGCTGGAGATCTCATCTACCTCTCCGCCCTCGCTTGCTGGATCAAGGAAGTGGAGACGTCATCGAGCTATACGTGTGCTGAACGCGGAGGTGCCGTCCGTTCGACGCTAGATCGGAACGGAACAAGATTGGATCGCGGGACGGATCGTGATCTGATTGCGAAGACGTTCGACTACACCAACCACGTTTCTTAACGCTTCCCACTTAGCGATCTACAAGGGTATGTAGATGCACTCCCCCTCTCGTAGTTGTTGATCTCCATAGATAGATCTTGGGTGTTCGTAGGAATTTTTTTCCCATGCTACGTTCCCCAACAATTTAAACACCCGATTTCTCTGGGCCCAAGCTATAAAATCCTCTCCAAAGCGATGAGACATGCGTATTTTCTGGATCTCACAAATGTCCACTAGAAGAAAATATTTCTGCAATTTTGAGTTATTCTAGTTTCCATTATGGTCCACAAGCCCGGAAACCCATTTTAATCGCATTGTCCTTTTTGAGAGATGATTCCACCAGTAGGATCTGGAGCGATCCATGCGTCTATCTCTCCAGATTCTTACATTTTAGCCATTTGCAATCCTCCAAACAATTCCTTTTTTAGTAACTCAAGACCATGACACACAACTTGCCAAGTAGAAGAAGGATTCCCAGTAAATATTGTATCTTCGAATCTCCCATTTGGATAGTATTTAGACTTCAGCAACCTTGCACATAAACTATCTGGGTAAGTTAGAAGGCGCCGTGCGTGCCTTGCTAACAATGCTTGGTTGAATAATCTGAAATCTTTGAAAGCCAAACCACCTTGACATTTAGGTCTAGTCATTTTATCCCAAGCGTGCTAATGTGTTTTCCTCTTTCCCTTTTCTGCACCCCAAAAATAATTTCTCACTATACGGTTTAGATCATCACAGATCTCAAGTGGGAGCTTAAAAACACTCATTAATTCGTTTGGAATTGCCTGTGCAACCGACTTTATCAACACCTCCTTCCCGACTCTAGTTAGGTGACCATCAAAAGAGAACAAACGCTTTGTGACCTTAACTTGGAGATTCTGAAATTTACCCTTTGTCATTCTCCCATCAGGGTTCGGAATTCCAAGGTACTTCTCCTCAAAGCCAGTGGTTAAACTTGGAGAACACCCTTCACCGAATCAATGGTGTTCACATCACATGAGTTGTCAAATAAAACAGAGCACTTGGCATGGTTTATAAGCTGGCCCGTAGCATGTCCATAAGCATCAAATATCTTGGACATGTGTAGCCTCTTGGTCACAAGTTTTAAAGAACAACAAAGTGTCATCCGCAAATAGCAAGTGAGATATACCAGAAGTTCTTCATGTGATTTTTAGCGGAGAATATTTGCCAATTCAATACCTTGATTTATCAGAGCAGAGAGACCATTAGCAACAAACAGAAACAAATATGGGGATAAAGGGTCACCTTGCCGAAGCCCACGCGTCGGTGCAAAAGAATCCAAGATGGCTCCGTTGAATTTTACGAAGTATCTCACCGAGGTCACACAAGTCATTATCCAGCTAACCCATTGGTGAGAGAAGCCAAGCTTTTGCATCATTTTCTTAAGCTAAGACCAATCAACTGATCATAAGCCTTGGAGAGATCTAGTTTGTATGCACAAAAGCTCCTGGTAGGGTCTTTCTCGTGCTTGATATGATGGATGCATTCAAAAGCTATCAGTGCATTATCAATAATCGTACGTCTTGGAATGAAAGCACTTTGATAGGGAGAAATAATATCATCCAGTATAGGTCTAAGACTATGACAAGGCACTTAGACACAACTTTGTAAATAACATACATAAGCTTATGACACGGAAATCAGTAACTTTCACGAGGTTTATTATTTTTGGAATCATGATAATCACAGTATCATTTCTTGATGTTATTTCTTGATGTTGCTCACCCTAACTTAAATATGGAAATTTCTTATTTCTCCAATGGAATATTTGGAAGGCTCATGAAAAGAAGCTATGATCTCCTTTGCAGGCCTACTATGCTAGAAAATCAACATTAGTGCATTATTTTGAATTTTATTTTTTTTCTCCCTCAAGCACCTCCATCATGAATCCTTTATTTGATTTCTCAAGATAGGATCCACACTCTGTTATAACGAATAATACACTTTTGAATATACTCATAAGCATAATGTAGAAACTCTAATGAATGCCTCCGGCAGTGTACCAGGATGTGCATTCATCTAGAGTAAATATGTTAAACAATGAATAATAGTGGTTGTGTCACATCAACCAGAATGTGTCTAAATGATTATGCAAAGAAAAATGGTAATAACATATCAAATTTCTAGTCATGTAATGTAAAGGAACAATGGATGTTGCATTTTAATATATCTCGTAATGGCTATGTAAATGACATGGTAGGTAGGTGTGATGGCTGTTTTAGGGAAGATATCTGGTTTATGTGGGGGATTACATGAGGAAGTCCTTGATTATGTGGTTCTATGATAATGCCATGTGACATTTGTAATAAGTGTTTGAGTGGGAAATATAATGCCATGATCGAAGTATGCACCAAGTCTCGATATGAGAGTGGGCAATATAATGCCATGATCGAAGTATGCACCAAGTCTCGATATGAGAGTGGGCAACATAATGCATAATACCAAAGAGGCTAGCAATATGAGCGTAAGGTGGAAGTAAAGATGGCACATGGCGTAAAGAACTCAAACACTTATTATAAATGTACATGGAGTTATCATAGAACCACATAATTAAGGACTCCGAGGTGTAGTTTGGTAGATTAAAGCCCATTACGAATCTCGTCTGAACCGATGGCGTTGGCTCACTTACAATCGCCCCTCAGCTTGGTTATCATTGCAACACTAGAGGTTCCCAACTTATGTTTATTAGTGAAGAAAGGTGATGATCCCACTTAATTTTAATAGCACATTTCCACCACTAAGCTCAAGCACATTTCCCAACATATTCATCTATTAATCGCACACCATCTCAAAACTACTCCAAGGAATCAAATTCTCAAGTTTATAACTCATAGAGATTGTTCGTGCAAATTTAATGTATACCACCAATGCATGCAATCAAATTTAGTTCCAATTTATTGATGTCATGTCAAAAACAATTTGATATTCAACTCTCTAAAAATATATAGGTGAAGAAAAAGAGTGATTAACGTGTTCCTAATTGGACTCATGTCCCATCACCTACTCCTATAAAGGATGTTGTAGTACACGCCTCCTGGGGGCATCCGAGCGATTCAGTGTCCTCCGTGCAATCCATTCCTTGCGTGAACAATGCTGACTCATGCCTGGCGCGCGCGGCACCCACCCCACACCGTGTGTTTATCAGGTACATGACTCGTGGGCCAAGAATGCGACCGGGGCCACCTTGTTGCTATGGGTTTGTGTCGCACCCGTGTGTGCGCTCTCACGCGATGTGCTACTTGTGACGGGCGATCTGAGATGGGTTGTCAACACATCTCGCCCCAGTTGGGCTACATTGTTTGTGCGACCCATTGAGTGCCCTCCGAGAAGTCGGGTCCTCATGTGCGGGGCGCCTGTGGTTGCCGGCCACGCTCCCGGGCGTCCGATGTAGCCAACCGCTTTCCACCATGCGGATTTCCTCGGGGGAGGGGGGGTCCATGATGCATGGGCCATGGCATGCATGGGGGCACTGCGTCTTCCTCTCGCTGCCCTTGCTATGGGTGTGGGATATTTTGCTTCTTGACCTCACGCGCGCTGGAAAGGCCCCTTGGTCCGGGCAACTGCTTTGACATGCATTGTGCATGCCCACATGTTGGTGGTGGGATCCACTGTGCCTGGATCCCACCCGGATGTCCAACGTAGAGGTCGGGTGGTGAGTGACCTGTTGCAGGGTCGTTATGTTGTACGTCGGGTAGGCGCTTTTGATTTACTCGTGGGATGTTGTATTCAGGGGCGCCAGGTAGTGTGTTGTTGTTGGATCTGGACGGCCAACACCCTTGCGTCGTGTGTGTCTCCTTGTGTGTTCAAGGCACGCTTGCCCGGGCTTTTTAGCCATCTTGTTTTTCGGTTGTGCCTAGCCTCCCCGACCGCCCGCATGTTCGGTTACTCCGGCGGGCTTATTTTTGTGTGCTGGGTACAATATTTGTCTTCTTGTCCCACTGGTCCAGCCGTGTTTCTGGGTAACCTATTTGTGTTCACACGCGTCAGGCACGCCCAGCCGTCCGGTGTACCTCTTTTGTGTTCACATGCATCAATGTACACACGTGCATCTGGATGTGTTGTGCTGTCTAGAACTTGGCGTCGTTGGAGGACTAGTAGGGGTAGAGTATCCTAAATGTGTAGAGGAACCTTTCCATGGAGAACGAAATAGGGGGGGCACCCTTGCACAAGGAGATGTGCCAAAGGAGGGGCTACACCCTCCTCTATTTATAGATGGAGAGGGAAGGAGTGTGCCTTGGGGAAGGAGGCAGCTCCCACACGGGGTATCTAGGGTCGGCTCCCCCCCCCCCCAAGGGGGTGCGCCCCCTCCAACCCTAGCCACCAAGGGAGGGGTGCCCTCCAAGCAAAGTATCTCGGCCCCCATATGGGCCCCTTAGACCCATTCGACCAACCCCCTAACAATTCCAGGGGGCTCTAGAAAAATTCCGGAGCCCTCCTATATCATTTGGGGTAAACAATTTCTCCTTCAGAACTTTTACGAATTCCAGGTTTTATCCGCTTTTCTCCACACAAAATACGGTTCCTCTGAAACACTTCCGGTTCTCTCTCCGAAACACTTTCAATACCTTCGAAAAAGAAGCTATTTTGGTGATTTTCTCTCATGTTCTTAACCCATCTAGTACTCGACAATTGATGTCCCTTAAGCCTGTACCCTGTAGGTTCAGTGTAATATAGACATGACCGAAACTCTTTCTAATCAATGATCAATAGCGGAATCATGGACATCCATATTGATCCCGATACCCACACAAATGATATTCGAGCAAACCATTAGTTATTGTATGCTATTCCTTTTGCTTCACTATATGTTACAAAAACCGATGTGTCATTTATCGACATCCTCATGCAACAACTTGATCACTATGCCAGTTTCCTCGTTATCGGTTTTGTTCTCTTTTCTCATTCTCGTGTTTTGGCATCCCCGTGATCGAATCATGTTGTGTCTGGCTAGAAAATGATGGATACCGTTATACCGAGAGGACGCTAAGAATATCTCTCCATCGTCAGAGGAGAAAATCTCAGTCTTGAGCTATCTAGTTGCTTGTCATACTTTTTCCATGAACCAGTAAGTTGCCATTATGGTCATCCTATTACAACTGACATTTGGCAAACCCCAAAGTGCATCATCCGGTATGAAGGAACCCAATAATATCATGGTCAAAGAAATTATGCAAACGTTAACTTTATTCTATTATTAACTATTAAGTTGTGAGAAAGGATCCCATAGTATAACTTTCAATTGGGTATGTTCAACACAAGTATTCTTCTAACATTGTGTCCTCGATACTCTCATGGTCTAAGAAATCATGCAAAAAGTAACTTTACTATATTATTCACTATTAACTTGTGACAAAAGGATCTCATAGTATAACATTCAATTGGTTCTGTTCAACACAAGTGTTCTTCAAACATTGTCTCCTGAGAGATAAAACCCTATGTCTTGCTTGTGTTTTATTGCTTTTAGGGGGAGTACAAAGTACAAATGATCTACCTCGAGATCGCTATGTGTCTAAATTGTGTTATATCGACTAGCCTAACCCCGGTTTATATAAGTTATCGGAGGCCTAGGATTACAAGTGTCCTAGTCGATTACGTCGGTGGAGAGGAGTCCTCTACGCATAAGGGGTCCTTGTCTTGAACGACAAGGCTTCTTGGTTTTCCTTATAGATCACCATGGGCCGCCCAAAGTGGTCCAGGACGAAACCGACAAAGGGGGTCCTCAGCCCGGCCCACCAAGCCGAGAGTCAACATGATGAGAGGGCCCCTAGCCAGGACACCACTAGTGTGTGTGTGTGCGCGCGCGCGTGCCTACTTTGGATTCGTTTTTTTCTCAGAGAAAAAACATGTAGCAAGTGGTACAGTGGGTAGAATGTCATAGTTGTACTTAAAATTGGCATTTGTAGCATGGTAGCACCTACAAAATCAGGCAGGAAGGGCCTCTTTGGGTTGCTGGAATTTGAAATCATGGGAATAGGAAAACCCAAATTTTGGATGTCACATCCCATGAAATCCTAAGTGATTACCGAATACAAGAACTTTGGAATAGGTGTCTTTGGATGGTGCATAGGAAAAGAACACATGAATTTTAGAGGATTGAGAATAGAGGGTGGAGGGAGATAGTGTAAGTGCATTGAACTTTTTAGAAGTAAAATAAAATGAGGTTGAGATTCCTATGAGGTGAGGAGCATAGGAATGTCTTCCATAAGAATCTGGTGGTCCAATTCTTCGATCCAAAAGGTTTTTGTACGAAAATTTCCTATGGATTGGAATCCTATGAAATTCCTTGCAAAGAGGCCATGAGATGGATATATCAATTTTCTCTCAGTATTAATCTCTATGATCAACTTCTACCATAAACCCTTAGCACCACTCATATGTGTCATGGACTGTTTTTTAAACCAATACATATAGACTAATGAAAATGATTTTCCAGATTAGCAATGGAAACTGAGGCCTTAAGCGTTTTGATCTTAGGACCCATTCTCACATTCTTCGCAATTTCTCTCACCCCTAACACCTGCTTATAACCTAGGGATGGATGCTCTTAAAACTACATGATGTATAGGGATGGATATCCCGGAAACTCAATTTGGCTCCCGGGAGCACATGCTCCCGGGGCCAATTTTTTTTTTTCAAATGTCAAAAAAATCATGACAAAATTTTTATGTGATCTTAGTCATATCCAAATGCTAACTGCAAATTTTGAGACAAAAAGGTTAAGCATTTTGGGCTATGCAAAAAAAAAAACAAATTGAACATCAAATGTTACCCCAAAATGTCATCCCAAATTTGTTTTTTTCACCGACAAAAAAATGCCGCTCCGTTTCACATGAAAATTGTCAAGCATGCTTGCGACACTAACACGAACATCCACAAAAAATTTCAGAATTTTTTGAAAACATTTAGTATTTTTTTTCACGTTACTGTTCATCCGGGTGCATTTGCACCCGGGAGCCAAAACGCCTCCCCCTGGATATCCTCCTTTTTCTCTACACTGCAGACATCAATCATGCAGCTCCAAACGGTGGAACCAGTCTAGCTCTCCAGCAAACTCCGAAACCGCTTGTCCCTTGAATAATCCCCAAAAACGAATGGCAGCTAGCTAGCTAACTAACGAATTCGTATCTGTCATATTGATCCATCGACGTTGCATTATGATTCCTCTTAATCATATACCACAACTCATCAGATTACCCACTTGGACGATCACATTATTCTATGCGCAAGTATACATCCATGACTGTCCACGGATCAGATGATGCTGTGTGAGGCCTATCATTTTCGCACTCGTTTGCTAGCCACTTTGCTTGCCGACCTAGCACAATTTGTCGCCATCACGTCTAGTTTTAAACAGGGAAGACAGTGCGTTTTCACTTGCAAATTTGCATACATGTATGCATGCATCCAATTAAATATGCAAATGATAGTGTACATTGACGTGGGACAGGGCGCTCATGGCAGCCCAGTTGTGCTCTTGAATAGTCACGTGTGGAGTGTGTCATCTTCTAACGGCGACGACCTTGGTTGGTTTGACCATTTGGCGTCACAGGACTACAGGAGAACACTTTGGAAGAGACACCATGTAGAGCAGGCAACGCCTTCTATGCACCATCTCTAACTTCTAATTAGCGATTTTGGACATCGTGTACGTACATCTGAAATGTAATTAAAATAATGTTTGGACATTGAATCAACATGTACTTGGATAGTTAAGAGGACAGTTGTATCTTCTGTCCATCAGAGTTCAAGTCTTAGACTTGATATTGGTGCTCGTATTTTTCTGGATTTATTCAGCCCTTGCGGCGATGCTGTTCCGCGGGAGGATTTTTTTTTCTAGAAAAGAAGGATTACCTCCGGCCTTTGCATCAATACGATGCATGCGCCCCCTTTATTAATGAAAGCAATCAAATAGTCTGCGGTTCCAAACAAACTCAAAAGGTGCAGCAAACTAATCCATGAAAAAAGGATGCCACAACCGGCTAAAATAGGTCTAGATGCCTACCTAATCATCTATCCTATTACTGAACCGTCATCCAAACCGGTTGTAGATATCCCGAGCTACCGTCTCCCACCGGGTAGACCCAGTAACCAAAGGCTCCCTGATTTCCGCAGGAGTGAGTAACGACCATGTACGGATCAACGCCGATGCCATGTAAAATACCTGCAAAAAAATTATATGTGTTTGTCTATTAAAAACCATGTCATTCCTGCAATTCCATATAGTCCAAAGTAATGCACATACTCCTATACGAATATGTCTGGCAGTAGGATAAGACTTGAAATATCTGATTTTTATTTTTGAATGCAAGATGCTTGAGTGTGCCACCTGCGTGCAAAAAATTGTGGGTAGGTTGGTGAAAACTAAACATCGATGGTCCTTTTGTTGAAGCGGACGGGAACGGAGCTGCAGGTATGATCATGAGAAATCATCACGGTGATGTGGTTTTTGCTTCCTGCCGGTTCCTTCTGAAGTGCTCTGAGTGCGCTCGAGGCCGAGATCGCCGCATGTATGGAAGGCATGTCTCTCGCACTCGAATGGAGCTCCGATCCCTTCGAGACTGATTGTACCACCGCGGTAGCCATACTCACTGAGACAGTAGGTCTCTGGCTGCATCGCTAGTGAAGGAAACAAAGTGACGTGAGCATGGGATATCACATTTAGGAGAGAAGAAAATCAGGTGAGCCATGAGCTGGCTCAAATGCGAAGGGCGCCCCGCACGGCTGTTTGGCTCCGCCATACACCTATGAAAATTATCCACTTGTTTAATCTTGAATATGACACCCCTGGTTGACGAATGAAAAGTTATATTTTCACAAGAGTAATGAAATTCGAGGAGTTCGGGGCAAAAAGGATAAAATGAGCTCTGAACAGTCATGTTTTCAAAAGTTACTCAGGGGCCCAAAATTTGTGTTATTTTTTCGACAGCCAGCGAAATGTACAAACTCCACAAAATTTGGCACGGGAATCACACACATGAGCATCTGGCAACACAAAAAAACAAATCAGATTTTTCTGAATTGTTTTGCTAGCTATTTTAGACGATTTTACTTTTCACCTGCGGGAGCATCTGCACCTGAGAGCCAAAACACCACAATTCGGCTCCCGAGCTCACTGCTCCCCTGCCTGAATAGTAAATTCAAAAAAAATACCAAAACAATTCAAAAAATCCAAAAAATGATTTTTTTTTTGCATGAAAGGTGTCCGAATGCGTGATGTCTTTGACAAATTTCAACGTGTTTAGACATATGAGTAGCTCTCAGCAAAAAAAAAAAGGGTACGTGAGAAAGTTTAGTGTTTGCACACTGTCCAGACTGATTTTGTCTTTTTTACCACGAGCTCTTCAGAGGTCCGAACACAATGAAATATTTTCCAGACATCACGCGCTCGAACATATTCAATGCAAAAAAAAAATCAGATTGTTCTGAATGATTCTAGTATTTTTCTAAATTTACTAGTCACATGGAGTAGATAAGCCTGGGCTCAGAAATGATATTCTGTTTTGACAGTTTAATTTAAACTCTAGAAACGTCTTACATATGTTAACATAGGGAATAAAAAACAGACCACTATTCTTTATCAAAAAAAAAAACAGACCACTATTCCTGATATGAAATAAGAACACTGTCCGAAATTCTAAATTTCAAACCGATGCCAGACTCCTGATGGATCGTCCTTTTTTCCGTCTCTTCTTTTTTGCTGGTTTTTGCTGGGGTTTTTCTGTCATCACGAGCATTGTGTAAGCCTGTAGTCACATGATTTATTTATTTTTCTGTGAAACGTAGTCACATGATGTTGATGTTCGGTATGGACTGCGGACAGATGAAACGTTTCTAGCTGAATCATACCATCCAATGATGGCCCTTTTTAAGAACATTGATTATGCATTTCAGCATTTATAATACTATGATATGGCTCTTTTGAAACGGCGCGGAATAACAGAGCATTGAATCGTACGATGTCCGAGCCTTTCTGGAACATCGCATGCATCATGCATGCCCAGAGTGCGACGCCACAAGCTCAATCCCACATTTATCTGCAAAATCCAAGGGAAAACAAATGAGTTTGTAAGAATTAAAGCACCACCTTGGTTGGTAGGGGTACTGGCCATGCGATGCATAGTGTCATGTGAATCCTGTAGCTTTGGGATTGCATCGGTCACTGCTGACCTCATTTCCGAGCGCCTTTTCACCCAACCACACGATGACCTCCTGCGAGTTGCCCGCGTTGCAGGGGTACTCCCACCTTGCTGGAGCAAAAGTGATAGTTGTGGGAGGCACCTAAATATATAGCCAATTTCCTTTTGTGATGCTGCAGTTAAATAACCAGATGAATGCACCTGTGAATAATAATAATAGTAATAGTAATAATAATAATTTTTGGAATGACTTGTAGCTTTACTCACACTTACCGAATAATACATGTCCAATGCTTTGGATCATAGAACTATGAAATTACATAGGAACTTTTACAACTAAGAATTACAATGAAATCCCTCAAAAGCATCTTCTTCTTGGTACAATCTTTAAAACACGAAATACTATCAAGACTCCAGTGAAGGAACTGCAATCATATTGGAGGAGCGATACTGTCTACGTAAGTGTGTTATCAGGTTGGATACTTCCGTTCTACGTTTTTCTTCATTTACGGCGGTTGCTGTTCTGGTGCGCTGGTTCTATGGGACCTTAGCGCGATGGTTTCCTGACTGTCTACTACAACAATGTTTGTCGGGCTTCGATGAGAGAGGGGCGATGACGGCGGCGCGCCTTCGACTCACTCCAATGCTTCTTGTCATGTTAGGTGGTCTATGGATCTAATGTAATTTTCACTTTTGGTGTTCTTTATACCACCTTCACGGTGGATGAGTGATCAAAAGTTTTCTCATAAAAAAACATGTCAGTATAATGAGCCTTACACCAATGGTATGTTCTGATTTTGTTTTACTAGCAATTTTCAAAGTGGCGACATTGTACAACGATTAGGTTTCTTAGGCATTGTACAACGATTAGGTTTCTTAGGCTGGTCATAGTGGGAGTAACATACATGCCACATAACCTAAAAAGATGATGTGACAAGCAATTAATGAGGAAAGAGGCCAATAGAATAAGATGGTAATATGTTACTCCCTCATTCCATAATGTAGTGCGCCCGCGTTTTTCGAGATCTAAGTTTGACCATAATTTTAATATGAATTCAATGGTATAATTTTTGTTGCCGCCGCAGTCGGTCTCGTTAGTTAAATCTATGGTCAAACTTAGATCTCGGGAAACGTGGACACAATACATTGTGAAATGGAGGGAGTACCATCATATAGCGCTTCTCAATGCAAAATGAGTCTACCAAGTAATAAATGTAGGTATATATGTTATCACACATTTACATATAATGAGTCCGCCCATGATAGTGTCATATAAGAGCTAGGTATACATATATGTGGATAGTGTCATACATATATGTAATAAATGATGACGGATCATGCAAGCTAGGGGGTGACGGCGGATAGGGATACGGCCCGATCTGGCGTCCGTCTTCAGCCGGCGGCGCGGGCTGTGGGATGCATGAGCCGTTGTCCTCCGTTGTGGCGGCGATGGCGTCGGTGGAGGCAGCGGTGTGGTGGCGGTCCTAGTGCTCTTATCACATCATGGCAACGATATGCATGATTGGTCCTCCTTGATCTGACCGTCGACGTGTTTCGGAACTGCTGCCGGAGATCTTGACCAACGATATCTGGATCATATAGAATCCGGATGTGCGCGTCCATATCAGCCTACGAGGCTCCATGAGGGCGCTGCGCAAAGCTCTACTGCTTGTTGACACCATGGAACATGTCGGTATTTCGGTTTTCATGGCGTAGACAACAGTGTAGAAAGTCATGGTGGCTGAGGTCAGAGGATTGATAAGGCAGAGGGCCCCTTGGAGGTGATGTAGTCTGCCAGGTGTTTGATAACTTTTAGAAGCATGACATCACTGGAGGATTTCATTTTTTGTGGTGCTCCTCGGGTGTCGAGTCGTGACTTTTAAGGTGAAAACCTAAGGTCTGACCTTCATTGGTTGTGCGTGGCAATTGTCTTGTTGAAAGTATTGTTTTGAGAGCTCGGACTTTCTTCAGGATGAAAACTTAAGATCTAGGATCGGGCGACGATGATGCTTGTGCATTGTTTCTTTATTGAAGGCGTCGCTTTTAGAGACCTTTTATGTTTTTCGGGTGTTATCTTTGATGTTGGTTTGTGTGCTGCTGCTGAGTGGAGTTAATCACTGTGGCATGGCCTTTATTTTTTCCTTTTCTTTTTTGTTCTTTTTTCGGGTTCTCTGCATCCTGGATGTCTTTTAAGACATCTTGTTGGTGCAGAGACGAAGTGTAATTGGTATATTCGCGATAATAATATATTTTTGGAAAAAATAAATTATCCACTATAAAAATAATAATATAGATTATAAACATATATTTATACGTTACTAGTCTAAATTACTCACCAATATGATTAGCCTTAAAGTCAAGAGTCCGTCTGTGTGAAAACATACGGACCCGCAAAAATAGGCGTGGCAAAAAGAACAAGTTTACTTGCCACTCTTCGAGGGGAGACATGCATGCGGAGTCACTTGGCAACAGATCGATGTAGACCCCGATCACAATCTCGGATCATGCTCTTCAGCGATCGATGCGTGCACTTTCATGTGAGGGGTGGTACGTGGTAAAGATAGATCGAGGAGCTTTCGTTGCGTTACACGTCCCACACTACATGAATGATGAAAGGGAGTGAAAACGATTTGTGTCCGATTGCCGTCCGTATGTTGCGTGACCACAAACATTAACGGACCCAAGACTAATTTAAGGTTTGAGATGATGGAGCAAACATTTCGAGATCAAAATTTTAAAGCACAAATATATGTGCAAACGGGTAGCTTTTGGGTACCGGTGACCCTATTTAGTTCAGTCGGATGAACTAAAATTCAAAAGTGATGAAATAAAAAATTCTAACCAGGGACATAATGGCATTATTAGTTCGAGACCGGTTACCGGAAGAGATGACGAGCATCCCCTCCTGCATCTGCCCTGGCAACTATGGCCTCATGTCGTCAACGCTGGTGTCGGCCTCCCCGTCCCACCGTGCTACCTCCTCGGCAGCCTAGGCCCCCTATTTTTCATCCTAGATGATTCTCTACTCTCACTACCGTGGTGCGTCACCACTGCCCCTCCGTTGGCAGCCCACCGCCACGACCTTCCCCAACTCGCCCCCATCCGTCGGCGACACCTGTCCCCCACGATGACAACGGCAAGACCCTTTGCGAGGTCTATTGCTAGGCAAGCCCGGTTGGATCAATAAAGACAATATATATTAATATCAATAGGACATATCCGACATCTGCACCAACTCAAGTGGTTGAAACGGCATCGAGATTGCACATAGACAAATTATTAAGGAAGGTATAAACAACCAACAATAAAGATGCATGAAAATCAACATTAACCAACAATGATGGCAAACCAAGGGCAAAATGAGAAGTACTATGACAAAGGTGCCTCAAGGAAGGAAAGGACGCATCAGCATTCTCGTCGCTAGATATAATTACTTAAGCGACATTATGAGCTTTTACCCTAAAGAGAAGTATGAGGAAGCATTTCGTTCACCAAGGTAACAATCGATGAACGTCATCATTGCCAAGTTCAACCCCAAAAGGCCGGAACTAGAGTTTTGCCCTGAACCTAAGACCGAGCACTCACAGAGCACCACCTAACCGAAGCCACCGTGTACTACCACCTCCCGTTATCCACCCTCCCAGTCCCGGCGAGGACCTAGCTACACAACCATGCCATGTCTGCTCAACACATGTGATAATCCTCAAGTGCAAGAAATCATCGTAACACTTTCCAAAGATGGAAGTGGTAAGTATGGAGTGTCAAACCCATGAGGAGCTAAAGGTAAGAGCAATATTCTCTCAAGTCCTATCTGCCATTGATACAGCCCTATGTATACCAAACGTTTGCTTCTATCTAAAAACGAAAAATAAAACTATGAAGTGGTATAAAGAGATAACTTTGCAAGATAACAAAGAGCATAAACATAAATATAGGTGTTACCGAAGTAAAGGTGCAGTATGTTACAACATAATACAGATAGCGAGTGTGTAATAACGGTGGTATGGTGTGCGGAATTTTCCCTACGAAATTAACTAACTTACTAGACCAATGCAAAAAATATATGTGGAAGAGACCTCTGCTAGCATGTCATCCCTTACTTGGAATTCTATGCACTTATGATTGGAACTATTAGCAAGCATTGGCAAATACTAACAAGTTCATGAAGGTAAAACCCAACCGTGGCATTAAAATATGTTGGTCGTCCTTCAATCCCCGTATGTATCAATTTCTATGGTTAGGATGCATAGTACTGTCAACATATAACTAAGCCTATGGTGTGATCCATGCGCGTGCTCATATGATGGGCACTAAAGGACAATAACATAACCACAAGCAATTGAAACCAATCATAGCAATTTACCAACTAACCCATAGGACAAATAATCTACTCAAACACAATAGCGACGATACAAATCATTGAAAAATAATGCATGCCATCAAACACCATGTTCAAGCAGGGGATTACAATGGGTTGCGGGAGAGTGGACCGCCGAGCATAGGTGAGTAAGGCAATGAAGATTGTTGGTAAAGACGGCGATATTGATGAAGACGATCACCGCGATGATGCTTCCCGCGTCGGCATTCCGGCGCTACCGGGGCAGAAGGGGAGAGAGGCTCCCCTCCAGCTTCCTCCTCCACGGAGCTCACCCCTAAATGGGGAGAGGTTGTCATCTCTGGTCCTTGGACACAATGGCTCTCGGAGGGGCGGGGAGATCCTCCGAGACTGGATCTCTTCTCTTTATTTCTCTGTTTTTTGCTACTGTTTTCTACCTTTTCATGGTTTCTTAAATATCCGTAGATCCGTAACTCGACAGGGTTGAAATTTTGAGGAGTTTTTTATTCAAAAATTAGCTTTCTTGCGGCAAAAGATGGGCTTCAACATCCTTAAGGGCTAGCCACATGGGCCAGGGGCGCGGCTTGGGAATGGTCACGCCACTTGTCCATGTGGGGCCCTTGGGCATCCTTTTGTATTGATTCCTTCGCCCAAAAATCACATATATTCCATAAAAATCATATTAAATCACGACAGTATTTTGACTTTCTAGATATTGATTTTCTGTAAAACAAAAAACATGCAGAAAACTGGAACTGGCACTAGATTAATAAGTTAGTTAGTAAAATAATATAAAGTGCACTAGAACCATATATAATCGATGTAAATATTGCATGAATACTTCATAAATAGATATGTTAGAGACATATAAGCATCCCCAAGCATTATCACTGCTCGTCCTCGAGTAGGTAGATGACAAAAAGAATAATTTTTAAAGTGTAACTGCTAGAATAGAACAAACTTTTGAACACATAGGCAGTGATAATTCTAATAACAAGTAGCATCATTTCGTTAGGTTTAACATATCATAAAGTGGTAATAAAGTATCTCGCGAATATTTTCAGAGTATATTGCAAACATAAAGCGATCAATGAAATAAAGATGATGACTAGGTACCCCAAATTTAAATATAACCATCTTACTTATACAATGCTCAACAAATTACTATTAGAAGAATGCATACAAAGCTAAGAGTGATCCCCATGCTCAATACGTGGTGCCGCAAGAAAGAAAGATGGAATTGACTCAACAGTAAAAGTAAATAAATAGACCCTTCACAGAGGAAAGCAGAGATTAACATATGCCAGAGCTCATTTGGTTAAACCAGAGATAAATTTATTTTGAGAAGTGTACTTTTCCTATCAACTGTCCAATAATTTTACACTCCCCCTCCACCATAACCAACACAAACCATAGCTAGCCAAATCCACAGGTGCTTGCCAACTTCCAACTTTTCTGGAGGAGTCTTTTTTCAAAATTATCTTTTATTAGGACTGGGCATCCATATTATCAGCCTCTCTCATAAATTTGACAAGTCGAATAAATATTCCTCCTTAGTAAAACACATTTAGCATGGAAGATAATGACTACCCCCACCACTCCTTAAGTTGTACGAGCACACAAAAAAGAAGTTCATTTGAAGTTGTAGAGGTGGCACATGCAAACTTACTTGAAATGATAATGAAATACCATGTATAGGTAGGTATGGTTGATACTTTGTGGCATAAACTTGTTTCAGGGATTGGATGCACAAGTGGTATTTCCGCTTAGTACAGAAAAAGGCTAGCAAAAGACTGGGAGGCAACCACTTTACCAAGCACAAAAACCACAACCATGCATTCTCTAATAGTAACATCATTGAGAAAATATAATCATGATGATAACCTATTCCGTCCTTCACTGAGAGATACTTAGCACCACAACATGATAGGTTCAACCTAATAAAACTAATGTTCATTGTAATTATAATATAACTCCCGTACTTGATTAAAGATATACACTATCATAGCACTTTGATTTTAAAGTATTAAACAGAGGAGGCATGTTTACTTCTCAATGCATATATAATAAGTGAAGCACATGACATTCAGTTCATTCATAAATTTTAGTTTAAAGATATAAGTGAAGCACAAGAGTAAATGATCTTACTTATTAAATCAGGGATTCTCCAAGATAATGGGATCAATACCAATTACTAAAGTTTGACCTTTTATAACCCAATTTTAACAATAATGTAATCCACATGAATTGTGTCAACTTCCGAAATAGTGGGATCAATAATATTTAAAGTTGAACTCTTACAACCCACTTCCAATGATAATTTCATCCATACTCTAAAGGATATAAATGAAGTTCATAGAGCATTCTATAGATATTATAAATATATAGAGGCCAATATCCATGCCCCAAATATATATGTGAATCACACAAAGCATTCTATAAAGTCATACTCAAAACATTGAAGTAAAGCGCAAAGAACATCTATAAATCCGTACTCAAGAGATATAAGTGAAATGCATGGAACATTCTATAAATCAACCAAGGACCACAAAAAAATCATTCCCAACCAGCATGGTGTAAATTAAAAAAAATGACGCTCCAAGACTTTTCACATATCATATGAACAAATAAAAACTTAAGTCCAACCGAGACATACTGATAAATGTTGAAAAATAAAGACGGGGTGCCTTCCGGAGCATCCCAAGCTTAGACACTTGAATCTCCTTGGATATTACCTTGGGGTGCCCATTGGGCATCACCAAGCTTAAGTTCTTTTTCCTCTCATATTGATGTCTCCCCTGGGTCTTAAAAACTCTATCCACACAAACTCAACGGAACTCGTGAGATAGGTTAGTATACATAGAAATAAATCACTCAATCATGTACTACGAAAACAGGTTGCATAATTATTTTCAAACAGTAGCTACTATATACTATCATTTTCACAAGTTATTCCCCCCCCCCCCCAATGTAAGCCAAGAATACTCTAGAACAAGCACATAACAAAACTATAATAGCAATCTGTCAAGACATAATATTTTGTAATAATTAATTCTAAACGTATACTTCCGTAATTCCAAACATTCCAAAATATAAGGACATAATAGACGATTTGCATGAAAGTACTATGTAAATAATTTCATAAAATTTGCATGTTCCAGTAAAATATGATAATTCAAATACTACAGCAAAATTTTCTATTTCTGCACAGCACACATCAAACATCAAATTTAAACATTCTAAAGGCAAACCTTGGAACTTTATTTTTATGGTACATATAAAGGGGACAATTATTTTTATAAAAAACTTCCATGAAAGTTTTACATTGTTTCCATGAGCATGAACACAAGTATTCAAGGTCAACCCTCACTTGTTTAATGCCCAACTTCCCAACCGCTTCTATTTTTGAAAAAGTTTTAGGTTCCCCACTTAATTTTTTTTGTTTTTAACTTTTTCTAAAGCACACAAATATGAAGAAGACTCTCTAAAACTTTCAGGTTGTCTTCTAGGCAGCATTTCCTTTAAAGCCATTAAGCTAGACATAAAGGTGCAAGTAAAAAAGAGTGTATTATGCATTTTTTCTAAAAAAACATTTTCATACCATAACTAAAGAAAGAAATCAAGAACAAGAAAAAAAATCTACTTAGTGATATAAGCAAACAAACATACACGAAGATATTCACCCCACATTATTGCTCAGTAGCAACAACGTCGGAAAAGAGCTCAAAGAATCATCGTAGCACTTTCCAAAGATGGAAGTGGTAATTAAGTATGAAGTGGCGAATCCACAAGGAGCTAAAGATATGATCAATATTTTCTCAGGTCCTATATGTCACTTATACAACCCTACGTATATCAAACGTTTGCTTCTATCTAGAAACGAGAAATAAAACTACGAAGTGGGTATAAAGGGATAGATTTGCAAGATAATGAAAAGAATAAACATGAAAAAATGTGCTACCTAAGTAAAGATACAATATATTACAATATAATATAAATAAATAGTGTGGAATAATGGTGGTATGGTGTGCGAAATTGTCCCTATGCAATTAGCTAAGTTACTAGACAGATGCCAAGTTTTTATGTGGGAGAGGCCTCTGCTAGCATGTCATCCCTTACTTGGAATTATATGCACTTGTGATTGAAACTATTAGTAAGCATCCACAAACACTAACAAGTTCATTAAGATATCCTCCTTAAATCCCGTATGTAGAGACATATTCTCTCACTTGTGCCCCCATATGAATAGTGCTATCAACATATAACTAGCACTATGATATGATCCACGTGCACGCTCATATGATGGACATCAAAGGACAGTAACATCACCACAAGCAATTTAAACCAATATATCAATTCACCAATCAACCCATAGGACAAAATAATCTACTCAAACACAATAGCAATGACACAAATCATTGAATAATAATTCATAGCATCAAACAACATGTTCAAGTAGGATATTACAGCGGATCACGAGAGAGTGGACCACTGAGAAGACGTGAGAAAGATGATAAAGACGACGACATTGATGAAGATGATCGCCGTGATGATGGGTTCCTCCGGCGGCACTCCAACACCACTTGAAGAGAAGGGAGAGGTCCCCCCAACGGCTTCCACCTCCATGCCCCCCCCCCCCGTAGATGGGGAGAGGTTTTCCCCTCTGGTCCTTGACCAACATCGCTGCTGGAGGGGCGGGGAGCCCCTCCGAGATTGGATATCTTCTCTCTGTTTCTCTGTTTTTCACTGTTGTTTTCTGCCTTTTCACCATTTCTTAAATATCCACAGATCCGTAATTTCGATCGGGCTGAAATTTTGAGGGGATTTTTCTCTGGAAATTATCTTTTCAGTGGAGAAAAAAGGGCTCCGACCTCCTTAAGGGCTATCCACACAGGCCAGGGAGTGGCTAAGGAGTTTGTCGCACCACCTGTTCATGTGGGGCTTTCGGGCATCCTTTTGCATTGATTTCTTTTCCCAAAAATCACATAGCTGAACCATAAAAATTCATATTAAATCCTCGGGGTGTTTTGATCTTCCTAGATAGTTATTTTCTGTAAAATAAAAAACATGTAGAAAACATGAACTCACACTAGGCACTAGATTAATAAGTTAGTCCATAAAGTAATATCAAAGTGCACCAGAACCATATATAATTAATGTAAATATAGCATGAATACTTTTAAAATTATAGATACGTGTGAGACGTATCAATATGTAGTGGAACAATGCCGAGGGGCATCCATCATCGATAACAATCCCATGACGCCATGAGCATAGACCACCCACGTAGAGCCTATCTAGGCCAATCACGCATGGCACCTCAAACGCGTGGCACCTCAGACACGGTTTGAACTCACACATTGATCAGAAGTAGATGCACAAAACCTCCAATAAGGAGACGAAAACTCGCCAACCTTTGGCCCCATAGAGATGACTAGCATCATGGGATTGGTGTCGTATAGATCAAAATAGCGACGCGCACAAATACCTTGGAGGCGGCCCACATCCGACTAGATCAATACCGCCATAGACTATAAAATCTCCTCATGCCACAGACCGAAAAGATGCGTCGTCACAACTAGGACACCATAACCTAAATATCCACTTTAACCACAAATAAGTGACCGGGGAGTGAAAGCACATATGCTCCCTTGGTGGTTTTGATAATTCATGACATACATTGTCTCTTGGACTAATATGTCTACCAAGTTTATTTCAGTTTTAGTCCACAGAGAGTGTTGGCAAAAGGGTGTGAGGAGATTCCCAAGAAGAGCAAGAAATGGATTGGCAAAGCTTCAAGCTAGAAGACTCTCTTTTTACTTTGTGAGAAATCACTTTGAGTCCATAGGAAAGCCAATACTATTAAAAGGGGGTAAGGTATTGTTGGTGAACAAATTGCTCCACGTGCACAAGTGCTAGCCAACAAAAACACCCACAAGCTCTCCCACAAAATACTCTGTCTAAACCCAACTTCACAAAATCGGTGCCACCAAGTTTCCATCCGGCTCTACCGATTTTCTACCCAAGACAGAACCCTAGCCAAACCCTAGCTCTTCGGTACAATCGAGTTGCAGTGACCAACCTTCTGGTGTCCCAATTCATAAAATCAGAATTTCCGAGTTTATGCTTCGGTCTCACCAAGTTTTGGAAACTGCCCTAAGCCACTGGTTTCGGTACCACCGAGAGTTCCATATTGGTCTCACCGAGATTCCAAAGTTGCCACATTTTTGACATATCGATAGAACCGAGTTTTGCTTCGATTTCACCGAGATGGCCAATTATGTTGTAATGGTTGGATTTTTGGAGATGCCCATGTATACCCCTCCACCACATCCCACTCAGAAGAGATGCACTCAGAACAGTTCCCCACTTCCCATATCCAAATTTCTGAGAGAGAACCACCTACCCTTGTGTTGAGGTCAAGATCATCCACTCCAACCATATGGATCTTGATTTCTAGCCTCCCCAAGTTGCTTTCCACCCAATCAATCCCTTCCACCAAGCCAAATCTGTGAGAGAGTGATTGAGTGTTTAGGAGTCTATCATCTTGAAGAACAAGAGCAAGGAGTTCATCATCACTATCAAGCCTATTACCTTTTGGAGGGTGGTGCCTCCTAGATTGGTTAGGTGTTGCTTGGGAGCCTCCTACTTCGTGTTGTGGAGTTGAACCAAGAAGTTTGTACGAGCAAGGAGATCGCCTACTTCGTGAAGATCTACCCATAGTGAGGCTAGTCCTTCGTGGACGGAAGCCGTTATGGAATAGTCAAGGTTGCTACTTCGTGGACCCTTATGGGTGGAGCCCTCCATGGACTCTCGCGACCGTTACCCTTCGTGGGTTGAAGACTCCATAAACGTGGATGTACGATAGCGCCACCTATCGGAACCATGGGAAAAATCCTTGCGTCTCCAAATTGCGTTTGATCTTCCTATCTCTACTCTCTCTTACATGTGCTTGTCTTACTTTTCGCTGCCATACTTGTTGACTAGCATGTGTAGGGTGCATTAGACTTGTTATAATTGCTAAAACTGCCCACCAATTAACTTGGGAAAAGGTTAGGTTTTAATTCTTGCAAGTAGTCTATTCACCCCCCCCCCTCTAGACGTCTCTTCTATCGATCCCTTCAATTGGTATCAGAGCTTTGGTCTCCATAGCTTCGGTTTCATCCCTGTGGAGGAAGATGGATATGTCTAGTTTGGGGAGTATTAGTTGTAGAGTGCCCGTTCTCGATGGGGAGTATTATAGTCAATGGAAATATAAGATGCTTGAACTATTCGATGAATTTCATCTAAGCAAGTATGTTAAGATCCCCTATGTACCTCCCATTGATCCTTTACATCCCACACACGAAGAGGAAATTGATATGCTATGCAATCTTAGAACTGTTAATCATATCATTAGAGGATTGCCTAGAATTGTGCTTAATCAAATGAAGAATTTTGAATGTGCTTATACTTTGTGGAATGATTTGGAGAAACGATATCCAAATTATTCATTAAGTAATCTTGATGAAATTCTTCATAAAACTATTGCCTTTCACAAAATGATGCCTAGTGATCCTAAGTTTGATGATTATCTATTTGAGCTTAGAGACCTCATGCGTGCTAAAGGAGATGTCATAACTATCAACAACATCGTTGTAGAAGACATTCGCATTCATAATCTTGAACATTGTCATGATCAAAACTCTAACGAATCACTTGTTTCTTGTGACGAGGATTTCCCACTTGATGATGACAATGTGGAACATGGCTACTATGATGAAGATGAGTTGTTCGACATCGAGTATGAGAAGACACTGAAGAATCTAAGTCTCATGGCAAACTTCAAGGATTACATGTCCGGAGTTAAAGAGTGGATTCTCGATAGTGGATGCACCGATCATATGACCGGGGATAGAGACATGTTTCAAGAAATCACACCAAACCATGGACCACGAAGGTACGTAACTTTTGGAGATAACTCCAAGGGTAAGGTACTTGGTCTCGGTAAGGTGGCCATATCCCATGATAGCTCTATTCAAAACGTCATGCTTGTTGAATCCCTTGGCTACAATCTTCTTTCCGTATCTAGACTTGTCGACTTCGGTTTTAATGTGCTATTTACCAAAGTAGATTGCCAAGTGTTTTGTCAAGATAATCATAATATGATCTTTACCGGTTTCCGTAGAGGTGATCTATACATTGTCGATTTCACTAAGAGGTCCAAGCCTCGTACTTGTCTTATTGCAAAATCTTCTAAAGGTTGGCTTTGGCATAGAAGACTAGGACATGTTGGTATGTGTAATCTAGACAAGCTTATCAAAGGTGATCATATACTTGGTGTTAAAGATATTATCTTTGACAAAGATAGACTTTGTAGTGCTTGTCAAGCCGGAAAGCAAGCAGGTGGAAGTCATGCTGTAAATAATATCATGACTACTAGGAGACCACTCGAGTTGCTTCATATGGATCTTTTTGGTCCCAACGCTTACAAGAGCCTTGGTGGAAATTCTTTTGGTCTAGTTATAGTTGATGATTTTCCCAGATTTACGTGGGTATTCTTTCTCGATGATAAGTCGCAGGTACAAAAGATCTTCAAGAACTTCGCTCGCAAAGCCCAAAATCAGTTTGAAAGTGAAGATCAAGAAAGTTCGGAGCGACAATGGATCAGAGTTCAAGAACACAAATGTAGACACCTTTCTTGACGAAGAAGGGATTCTACATGAGTTCTCGGCTACGTACACGCTTCAACAAAATGGAGTTGTTGAGAGGAAGAACCGAACCCTTATTGAGATGGCAAGAACGATGCTCGACAAGTACAAGACGGCAAGACATTTTTGGGCGGAAGCCGTGGAAACAGCTTGTCATGACACAAACCGACTCTATCTTTACAAGCTTCTCGGTAAAACGGCATACGAGCTACTCACCGGTAACAAGCCCCAAGTTGGATTCTTTTGGGTATTCGGCTCCAAGTGTTACATTCTTGATAAGCATCGTCGTTCAAAATTTGCTCCTAAATCTCATGAAGGTTTCCTACTCGGTTACGGATCAAACTCTCACACTTACCGTGTCTACAACAACTTCACTCAAAAAGTTGAAGAGACGGTAGATGTGAAGTTTGATGAATCTAATGGTTCGCAAGTCAAACAATTGCCGAATGATGTAGGAGATAAGGAACCTTCAGAAGTTATCCAAGACTTGTCCATCGGCAAGATTCGTCCCATGGAGGTGAAGGAAAGTACCTCATCAACTCAAGTGGAAGCCCCTACTTCACGTCAAGGTGAACCTCAACACGACATGGAGGCATCCACAAGCGGTACACGACAAGATGAAGAAGAGAAAGAAGTTCATCATGATGATCCACCGCAACCACCTTCACCACCACCTCAAGGCAACGACACCTTCAACAACGATGAAGAAGAAAATGATGATGAAGAAGCTCCACCATCCAACAAGCAAAAGCTACCCCGAGTTCGAGCAAGAGTGGACAAAAACCATTCTCTGAATCAAATCTTCGGTGACATACAAACCGGGAGGATAACTCTCTCTAAAACTCGACTGGCTAATTTTTTTGAGCATTATTCATTCATATCTAGTATTGAGCCCTTGAAGGTAGAAGAAGATCTTCAGGATCCGGATTGGGTGAACGCTATGCACGAGGAGCTACACAACTTCGAGAGTAACGAAGTGTGGACACTTTTGGAGAAGCCCAAGGACGAGCAAAACGTCATCGGAACCAAATGGGTGTTTCGGAACAAACAAGATGAAGACGGTCAAGTCGTACGCAACAAGGCGCGTCTCGTGGCTCAAGGCTACACCCAAATCGAAGGTATGGACTATGGTGAGACCTATGCACCCATTGCTAGACTTGAAGCTATCCGCATTCTTATTGCTTATGCTAATCACCATGATATCACGCTTTATCAAATGGATATTAAAAGTGCATTCTTAAATGGTGAGATTGAAGAAGAGGTCTATGTTAAACAACCCCTTGGTTTTGTGAATCCTAAGAAACCTAATCATGTCTACAAGCTTTGTAAAGCTCTTTATGGTCTTAAGCAAGCCCCACGTGCTTGGTATAAATGCTTAACGAAGTTTCTCATTGAAAAGGGTTTTATTCACTAAGAGAGTTAATGGTGAATTATTTGTGTGCTAAATCTACGTGGATGATATTATCTTTGGATCTACTAACCCACAATTTAGTAAAAGATTTGGAAGGTTGATGTCCGAGAAGTATGAGATGTCCATGATGTGTGAGCTGAAATTTTTCCTTGGTTTGCAAATCAAGCAAACGAGAGAAGGAACTTTCATCTCTCAAACCATGTATACCAAGGACTTGATCAAGAAGTTCAACATGCAAGAGTGTAAAGGTATGAAAACTCCTATGCCTACTAGTGGACATGTTGATCTTACCAAGGAGGACGAACCGGTTGATCAAAAGGTTTATCGATCTATGATTGGTTCAATGTTATATCTATGTGCCTCCCGTCCCGATATTATGCTTAGTGTTTGCATGTGTGCTAGATATCAAGCTGCTCCTAAAGAGTGTCATCTTAAGGCCGTGAAAAGAATTGTGAGATACTTGATACATACACCAAACTTTGGCATATGGTATCCCAAGGGATCTTCTTTTAACCTTGTTGGCTATTCCGACTCGGACTATGCCGGAGACAAGGTTGATAGAAAATCCACCTCGGGTACTTGCCAATTTCTTGGTAGACCTCTTGTGTCTTGGTCCTCCAACAAACAAAACTCGGTATCTCTATCTACTGCCGAAGCGGAATACATTGCCGCTGGATCATGTTGTGCTCAATTGCTATGGATGACTCAAAATCTTAAGGACTATGGCATACATGTGAGACATGTACCATTGTTAGGTGACAATGAGAGCGCAATCAAAATTTCTCATAATCCCGTGCAACATTCTCGAACTAAGCATATTCAAGTTCCACATCATTTCATTCGTGATCATGTTGCCAAAGGAGATATCAATCTCAAGCATGTTCGTACTGAAAAACAACTGGCTGATATCTTTACTAAGACACTTGATGAGAAAGTGTTTTGTCACTTGAGGAGTGAGTTGAACATCCTTGATGCTTCAAACTTCAGCTAGACTCACTCAGTTGCATGCAAGGGCATGAGATTACATGATACTTCCATGATACACTTGACAAGTTATCTTATACCATGGAAATATATGCTCCCTTGTATTGCAACTAATCTTTTGTAGGTACTTGGAAAAACTTCATTCCACAAGATTGCCAACAACTCAAATCATAAGCAATCTTGTCATGACCAAGTATCCACAACCCTTCTTGTTCATGGAAGGAAGAAGACAACTCAACCATATCCTTGACATATATTTGATGTGATCATATTTGCTAACTCTCAATTGATATCATGTCAAATGGATATATCTTGTTCTTCTTTGCATGACTAACCCATGCAGGTGAAAAGAGAACCAAAACAAACAAGGATTGCTCCCAACTCAAGATGATTTTCATCAACATCGAGCATCCACAACAAGTTCTTCTACATGCTACGTCATCAACATCACTCAAAGGTATGTACTCATATCCTTGAAAAAGCTTTACTCCAAGTCATGAGATAAAGCAACTCAAGTAATATGAAAACATTAAAAATGCTTAATCAAAAATTGGCAACCCCATTTTGAGCTTAACGTAGAGTATGACCTATGATCAAGTACACTTGCTTGGCTCCTTAAGTCAATATACTCTAATATAGGTGACCTAGTCACCGCCCATCATCTAGATAAAGTATCTTCTTTGGTTCATTCAATATTTGCAAGATTTCTTGGAACCACTCAAATCTTCTCTGCTTGATATTTCTTTGTAAAGGTTTTTGTATTTCCTTTGAAGTTTTTCTACATTTTAATACAAGCTTTCCAAACTCATTTGCAAGTTTCTAAAACATTGCCAAATTTCTGTTTACTCCTCGGAGTCTCCGACTCAAACCACTTGGTTTCACCGATTTAGCAGATAAGCTGCATGATCACAATTCGGTTCCACCGACTTGTTTGTCTCGAAGCCATCGACTTTGATTTCTTCTCTGATTTGTGATCATACTAGGAAATCTTTATTTCTTCAGTGATCCCTTAAAAAAACTATTCCATTCTATGACCCTTGTTCTAAAGGATCCCTTCTGACTCCATGATCCCTGTGTCTGACCCCGTGTATGGACCTTTTTGGAAATTAATGCCAAAGGGGGAGAAATACCAAAGCTTCAATGCTAAGGGGGAGATACATGCTTCAATGCAAAGGGGGAGATACAATCAAGGGGGAGAATATCAAGGCAAGGGGAGAATACCAAAGTAGGGGGAGAAGTTTCGTTGTTTCCCAAAGGAGATAGAGCATGCCATAATCCTGTTCTAATTTGATACTCTTATTTGTTATTCTCATGTTAGACTTGTCTCACCCTATCCAATCCCAATATCTACATGCTAAGATTCAGGAAGAGGATGACCTACTATTTCACATCTAGGGGAGAAAGTTCTAAATGAGCTTGGAGACGTATCAATCTTAAGGAATACTATCTTTTATACGTTCTCCACATCTTAGTGCTGTTGAATTCTATTGCTGTTTGATTTGTAGAATACTCTTGTGTTTCCTAACACTGTTTTCTCAAGAGTGCTTCTACTACTAGACTGCTCAAGAACTTAAGGTAAGTATATGCATCATATCCTTTCTCAAGATGATCTCTTGCTTCTTGCACATATTGTTTGCAAGAGTGAAGTCTTGAAAAAGGATGCAACTCATTCACATATTTCTGATGCATATAGCCAAGATACACATGACTTATCATATCCCTTCTACTATATGTGTGTCCATGCATTCCAAAGCAACTATCCTCAAAAGGATTTCACACATTTAGGGGGAGCAAGTCTTAGTCATGTGTCTCTCAAAGTCTTCGTTATATCTATGCATATCTTTATTTGAAGCTTTGATTGTATGTTGTCATCAATTACCAAAAAGGGGGAGATTGAAAGCACATATGCTCCCTTGGTGGTTTTGATAATTCATGACAACATACATTGTCTCTTGGACTAATATGGCTACCAAGTTTATTTCAGTTTTAGTTCACAGAGAGTGTTGGCAAAAGGGTGTGAGGAGATTCCCCAAGAAGAATAAGAAGAGCAAGAAATGGATTGGCAAAGCTTCAAGCTAGAAGACTCTCTTTTTACTTGTGAGAAATCACTTTGAGTCATTAGGAAAGCCAATACTATTAAAAGGGGGTAAGGTATTGTTGGTGAACAAATTGCTTCACGTGCACAAGTGCTAGCCACCAAAAACACCCACAAGCTCTCCCACAAAATACTATGTCTAAACTCAACTTCACAAAATCAGTGCCACCAAGTTTCCATACGGCTCTACCGATTTTCTACCCAAGACAGAACCCTAGCCAAACCCTAGCTCTTCGGTACAACCAAGACTACATCGGTGCAACCGAGTTTCAGTGACCAACCTTCTGGTGTCCCAATTCATAAAATCGGAATTTCCGAATTTATGCTTCGGTCTCACCGAGTTTTGGAAACTGCCCTCGGCCACTGGTTTCGGTACCACCGAGAGTTCCATATCGGTCTCACCGAGATTCCAAAGTTGCCACATTTTTGACATATCGGTAGAACCGTGTTTTGCTTCGGTTTCATCGAGATGGCCAATTATGTTGTAACGGTTGGATTTTTGGAGATGCCTATATATACCCCTCCACCACATCCCACTCGGAAGAGAAGCACTCAGAACAGTTCCCCACTTTCCATATCCAAATTTCTGAGAGAGAACCACCTACCCTTGTGTTGAGGTCAAGATCATCCACTCCAACCATACGGATCTTGAGTTCTAACCTCCCCAAGTTGCTTTCCACCCAATCAATCCCTTCCACCAAGCCAAATCTGTGAGAGAGTGATTGAGTGTTGAGGAGTCTATCATCTTGAAGCACAAGAGCAAAGAGTTCATCATCACTATCAAGCCTATTACCTTTTGGAGGGTGGTGCCTCCTAGATTGGTTAGGTGTTGCTTGGGAGCCTCCTACTTCGTGTTGTGGAGTTGAACCAAGAAGTTTGTACGGGCAAGGAGATCGCCTACTTCGTGAAGATCTACCCATAGTGAGGCTAGTCCTTCATGGACGGAAGCCGTTATGGAATAGTCAATGTTGCTACTTCGTGGACCCTTATGGGTGGAGCCCTATATGGACTCTCGCGACCGTTACCCTTCGTGGGTTGAAGACTCCATAAACGTGGATGTACGATAGCGCCACCTATCGGAACCACGGGAAAAATCCCTGCGTCTCCAAATTGCGTTTGATCTTCCTATCTCTACTCTCTCTTACATGTGCTTGTCTTACTTTCTGCTGCCATACTTGTTGACTAGCATGTGTAGGATGCATTATACTTGTTATAATTGCTAAAACTGCCCACCAATTAACTTGGGAAAAGGTTAGGTTTTAATTCTTGCAAGTAGCCTATTCAATCCCCCCCCCCCCCCCCTCTAGACGTCTCTTCTATCGATCCCTTCAGGAAGCATCCACCACAAATCGCCGCAAACAATGCCACGACCAGCTGCCGCGCAGCCCCCACAGGTTAAGTGGCATGGCTAGCGTCCCCAACGTTCGACCTCCGCATGCCCGCCATTCAGGGCAACCGCTGTCCTCCACCGTACAGGCGTTGCCCGTCATCTTCCTCCGGGGGTTGTGAGGTAAATGGGAGGGAAGGAGACGAGGGAAACTGTGGCTAAGGTTTCACTTGATCGCCCCGGGAGTTACTCCAGAGTTAGTTTTGATTCGAAGTAGTTTTCTTTGTAAAAGGAATACGGGTCTGTCTAGGACACATCTAGATGTGACTTAAGTATTGCACATCTAAATGACTCAATCAACATAAAAAGGGAAAAGAAAAAGGAAAACAGAAAAATGTCCGTACAAATTTTCACGTAAAATCAATGGTATATGATTTAAATGTGCAATACTTAAGTCACATCTAGATGTGCCTTAGCAAATCCGAAGGAATATGTTTTACTTCCTTGCATGCATATAATTGTACATTTATTTGTATCGTATATGCAAATTATTTTTATTTTTGCAAGGAAATTAATTCCTAGGTATTCCCCAGGTTTCCCCTTTAAGAAAAAAGAGACATGTCCCAGGTGCTCACGTTCCCCAGTCAGCTACAGAGAATCCGTCCCCGGCCGGTCCCTCACCACTCACCAGCCACCAGCAGCCAACGGAAGGAGGCAAGAGGGCGGCCGCATGCCACTGTTCAAACGGCACTCCCGCAAGCAACAACCTGCGCCCTTCGCTTCCTTTCCCTTCCCTTCCCTCGTGTCCCACCCATCATCACTGGCCAACAATCCGAAAATATTGCCCTCCCCACTGTGCCCAGATACCGACCTCTACATTTATGTATTCAGTTTTGCTAAAACACATCTAGATGTGAGATAAGTATTGCACATGTAAGTCCTACATCATTGATCTTACATGAAGATTTGTGTGAGTATTTTCTTTTCTTTTTTCTTTTTTCTTTTTATGCTTGATTTAGTCATTTAGACGTGCAATAACTATGTCACATCTAGATGTGCCCTAGACACACCCCTTATGTATTTATGCATCTACTCCACATCTCATCCGTGCATCATTGCCGCCCACAAGAGACACAGCTCCCGGCAGCCACCTGAAATAGCAAGCTCTTCTTCCAGCCAGCGCTCCCTCCCTCCCTCCCCTGTCCATCTCAGCTTCTCCTCTGATCTCCCTTCCTTCGCGCCGAGCCTCGTGAGTTCTTGCTCCTTCGGCTGTCTGCTTTCCGTTTGATGAGAATTCTTGGAGGGCGGGGACAAGAGACGAAGAAGGAAGTTCGGTTCAGCGAGGCGTACGAGCAGAGAGGGATCGAGTTGAGGAGATGCTGAGAGGTATGTGGGTTTGCGCTATGCTCTGTTAGTACTCTGTTTTGTTTCATGGATTTGCATTCTTGTTGGTGGAGTAGATCAGTAGTGCTCATTCCACATGTAGCTATTTAGCTGACAGGATCATTGTTGCTGCTTACACAATCTAATTGCTATCATGTTTACCTTTCTCCATGTCAACCAGCGTCAGTCTTTGCTATAGAGGACTGGGCTACCAGATTACCCCATTTTATTTGTTCTAACTATATGTTAAGGACATGACAGTTCGTGGAGTTTTTTTTTTTTTGCCTACGTTTCTTTTTTCACCTCAGATAATATATTGGACAACTCTGACATGACAGCGGCCTCATTGCTTCCAAGCAACTGATCTGGCGACTCTTAAATGTTTTTTCATTTGCGACGAACCCATATCCCCAAGAAAATGGATTTTTGTTCCCCCATAATTGATGCCCAAGACCACCAAATTCATCTTTGTACAATTCAGGATTTAAAACATGTACGGCTTTCAGAAAAACCATCAGCAGAAGTTGCTTTTCATCAACTGACCGTCCAAAAAAAAAAATTATGATTCCGTACCGTCTTTGCACCCATATTTTACCTGCCCTAGGGTTACCGGGGTTTACCCATGATTTTATAGCCATGATTACTTCAGACGAATAACCTATGAAGGTTGTTCGATGGTTTATAATTCAAAGCGGACAAATCTAAGAATTTATGGAGGATAGATGGCCAACAATAGATGTATATGCTTTTACTTATGATGTTGACAATAATTTTCTCATTTTAACAAGTCAAGAAAACCAACTAATAGCCCTAAAAAGCCCAACAAATAGATGACCATTGCCCTAGCACCAAAAGCGGTGGATTAGTTGTCAAGTTTCCATATTTGCTCATGCAATCCAGCAAAAATGTTTCAAAGAACAGAACAACCGATTTATGGAATTCACAATCAAAATATATTTAGATATACGTCCGTATCTAGACAAATCTAAAACAAGTAATATGGATCGGAGGAGTACATAGAATCCAAGACCCCAAGCTTTTGTAATCATCCATGACCGGGTGCTAGATAATTCGGCCCTGAGACAAAGTTTGTTGGGCAATTTCTTTTCCAAAATATAATAGCATGTATATATTCCCAAAGTGGATTTAATTCGCTGGGCAATAAGTTTCACTTTAAAGGTCGGTCATATCGCGCCATTTCTAGGTTGCACTCGCTATCGCTCGAAGCACCATGGTGTTTTTTTTTTTTGCGGACGTGTCATGTTGCACACACAAGGCGCACAAAAATAGCAATTGGTAAAGCATATCCCCACTGAAATTGCCTTGACCATCTTTTCTCCCCGGTGTGTGCATTTCATCAACTGACCCCATTACATGCTGGCAAGTGCTCTGGCCTTTTTTGCCCCATTACCTGGTTAATTTAGGGGAGAAAATAGTCGATGTGCAATGCTGACAGTCTAGTGCAGTTTTGGCCCTGGTGAAAAATGAGAGGGAAACAGGGGAGGGAGTGGATGGTGGTAGCTGGGAGGTCTTCTTCTCTGGAACATGTAGTACTGTAATTAACAGACCAAAGCAACTTTGGGATGTCCAAATCAGACACCAATTATGCAATGTTCTGACGGCCAGTTAACTGTTTGAGGCTGACATTGGCTTTGTCCTGTGATCTTGTGCATGAGACAAAGCTTCCACTCTAAAAAGAAGCCTCTTAAGGCCTTGGAGTTTTTCTTCTTCCCTTTTTTGTTGGTTTTAGCTGAAGAGAGGTATGATTAGCAAACAGTAGAATAGACATAGTGCATACACAAACTAATTAATGTACAGTGAGGAATGAAGATGCAAAGTAAGTACTAGTGTCACAATTAGAAGGCTGATAGTTAAGGCTTTAGTTTTTTTTTTCAAATCAATACCATTTCATAGAGTGTTTGTAGCTTGTAGACACACAAAAAACATACTTTTCATTGGATTAGTAAGCAATTTCAGAACAGAAGCACTAACATATCTGCATACTCCTGCATACTCCAAGTCCCTCTGTTAACTAACAGGTCTCATCTCTTGCAAAATTTTCAGGTCTTCCAAAGCAAAATCCAGGGCAGTACTAAATACTCATGTAATCAGTTCTTTCCAGATTTGCCAAAACCAACCCTTGCAATGAGAATACACATCCTATTCTGCCTCCATCTCACCATACTCCTCTCCCTCTCCGTGAGCTCAACCTGCCAAACTGATCCCCAAACAGAGGCACTTCTCCAGTTCAAGGCCAGCTTAGCTGACCCTCTGAACTATCTTCAGACATGGACAAATGCCACCTCCCCCTGCCACTTTTTCGGCATCCGGTGCAACGCAAGCTTGGTCACTGAGATCTCGCTGTCCAGCATGAACCTCTCCGGTACGATCTCGCCATCCATCGCGGCGCTCCGCGGCCTGGAGCGGCTCGATCTGGACAGCAATTCATTGACAGGAGCTGTACCTTCTGAGCTGATCAGCTGCACCCAGCTCCGGTTCCTGAACCTTTCATGGAACACCCTGAGCGGAGAGTTGCCGGATTTTTCGGCCCTGACGGTGCTAGAGACCCTCGACGTCGCGAACAATGGCTTCTCCGGCCGGTTTCCGGCGTGGGTGGGCGACATGACCGGCCTGGTGTACCTCAGCATCGGCTGCAACAACTACGATCAAGGGGAGGTTCCTCCGAGCATTGGGAACCTCAAGAACCTGACGTATCTGTACCTGTCGAACTGCAGCCTGAGAGGGGCGATACCCGACTCCGTCTTCGAGCTGACCCTGCTGGAGACGCTGGATTTGTCCTTGAACAATCTCGCCGGCGAGATCCCGAGGGCCATCGGCAACCTCAAGAAGGTGTGGAAGATCGAGCTGTACAAGAACAGCCTCACCGGCGAGCTCCCGCCGGAGCTTGGCAGGCTCGCGGAGCTGCGGGAGATCGACGTCTCCCGTAACCAGCACGGCGGTGGCATCCCGGCAGCATTCGCCAAGCTCAAGAACTTGGAGGTGATCCAGCTGTACCGGAACAACCTGTCCGGGGCGATCCCGGCTGAGTGGGCCGAGCTCAGGTCCCTGAAGAGCTTCTCCGTCTACGAGAACCGTTTCGCCGGCGAGTTCCCGGCGAACTTCGGCCGGTTCTCGTCGCTCGACAGCGTGGACATCTCCGAGAACGGCTTCACCGGGCCGTTCCCGAGGCACCTCTGCAGCGGCAAGAGCCTCCAGTTCCTTCTTGCCCTGCAGAACGGCTTCTCCGGTGAGGTCCCGGAGGAGTACTCGGCGTGCAAAACCCTCGAAAGGTTCCGGATCAACAAGAACCAGCTCACCGGCAGCATTCCGGAAGGGCTGTGGGGGCTCCCCGCCGTCACAATCATCGACGTATCGGACAACGGGTTCACCGGGACCATATCGCCGCTGATCGGCGAGGCGCAGAATCTGAACCAGCTCTGGGTGCAGAACAACAGGCTCAGTGGCACGATCCCGGCGGAAACCGGCCGGCTCGGGCAGCTCCAGAAGCTCTACCTGTCCAACAATTCTTTCTCGGGGACAATACCGTCGCAGATTGGGAACTTGGGACAGCTGACGGCGCTGCACCTGGAAGACAACGCGTTGGGTGGCGCTTTGCCCGCCGATATTGGCAGCTGCTCCAGGCTCGTCGAGATCGACGTCTCCGGGAACGAGCTCACGGGGCCGATCCCCGCCTCGCTGTCGCTGCTGTCGTCTCTCAACTCACTCAACATGTCACGCAATGCCATCACCGGGATGATCCCGGCCCAGCTTCAGGCGCTGAAGCTGAGCTCCGTCGACTTCTCGGCAAACCGGCTTACCGGCAGCGTGCCGCCCGGGCTGCTCGTGATCGCCGGCGACGAGGCGTTCGCCGGGAACCCCGGTCTCTGCGTCCATGGCTGGTCTGAGCTCGGCGCGTGCAATACGGACGACCACCACAGGGACGGCCTCGCGAGGAGATCGCTTGTCGTCCTGCCGGTTATTGTGTCCGTGATGGTGCTGCTTGTGGTTGGCATACTGTTCGTGAGCTACAGAAGCTTCAAGGTCGAGGAGCAGAGGAGGAGGGACCTGGAGCACGGCGACGGGTGCGAGCAGTGGAAGCTGGAGTCGTTCCACCCGCCGGAGCTGGACGCCGACGAGATATGCGGCGTCGGGGAGGAGAACCTCGTCGGATCGGGCGGCACGGGGCGCGTGTACCGGCTGCAGCTAAAGGACGGCGGCGGCACGGTGGCCGTGAAGCGGCTGTGGAAGGGCGACGCCGCGCGGGTCATGGCCGCGGAGATGTCCATCCTCGGTACGATCCGGCACCGGAATGTCCTCAAGCTCCACGCCTGCCTGTCGCGCGGCGAGCTCAACTTCATCGTGTACGAGTACATGCCCCGGGGGAACCTGTACCAGGCGCTCCGCCGGGAGGCCAAGGGTGGCGGCGGCGAGCCCGAGCTGGACTGGACGCGGCGGTGCAAGGTCGCGCTCGGCGCCGCTAAGGGGCTCATGTACCTCCACCACGACTGCAAGCCGGCGGTCATCCACCGCGACATCAAGTCCACCAACATACTTCTCGATGAGGACTACGAGGCCAAGATCGCCGACTTCGGCATCGCCAGAGTCGCTGCACAGAAGTCCGAGGAGTTCAGCTGCTTCGCCGGAACCCACGGCTACCTCGCTCCCGGTGAGTCCGACGTTTATATTGTCTATATCCAGTTAATTAACCGTGTCAGCGAGTTGCAGCTTACGAATTCTCCGTGCCATGTCCTCAGAGCTCGCCTACTCTCTCAAGGTGACCGAGAAGACGGACGTGTACAGCTTCGGCGTCGTGCTGATGGAGCTGGTCACCGGCCGGAGCCCGATCGACGCGCGCTTCGGCGAGGGCAAGGACATCGTGTTCTGGCTGTCGAGCAAGCTCGGCGCGCAGAGACTGGAGGACGTCGTGGACCCGCGCCTCGCAGCGTCGTCCGCCAAGGGCAAGGAGGAGATGCTCAAGGTGCTCAGGATCGCCATGCTCTGCACAACCAAGCTGCCGGCCGGGCGGCCGGCAATGAGGGACGTGGTGAACATGCTCACAGACGCCTGCGCGGGGTCATGTAGCCCGCGCGGTAACCCGCCGGTGTGGAGCTGCAGCAAAAGCGCCTGCTGAATTTTAGAGCAGACTCTGACTAGTGCGTAGCGGCCTCTTATCTCTGTTTTTGTAACCAAATTCTGATGTGATCTTTGTGGTGTATTAGTAGGGTCATATGTTTGCAGGTATATTGTAAAGTATTTACGACCATATTTTGGCAGATAATGAAGTGTTTTAGACTTGATCCATTTCGGCGGGTTTTTTCTGGTGAACACGCAGAAGGTCTGCGTGCCGATATATTATGATAGAAAGCAAGTTACATATACAAGAACGAGGTTAGGTGCCACGTGATAGAAAGCAAGTTACATATACAACCGGGCAGTATGAGAAATTGTCTCTATCACTCTGGGTTACATTAGGGGCTACTCTCTTATCGTTCCCATCCTCGTCCATTCGCCGCAATAGTTGTGAATTTTAATGATTATCACTACGGGAGGAGGGAGGAGTTCTTGAACACGCGACGATTCCTCTCAAGCCCTATGCATCATAGTGAGCAAATAATTATCGAGTTCACCCCTTTGCAAATTTTAGGAGGAAAGGTCTGATGGAGAGATAGTATAACGCCTAATATGTGGTCCTATCCTCTTTTCGTAACCAAATTCTGATGTGATCTTTATGGTGTATTAGTAGGGTCATATGGTTGCAGGTATATTGTAAAGTGTTTACGATCATATTTTGGGTGGATAATGAAGTGTTTGACTTGATCCAGAAGGTTTTTTTTTTCATGAACACGCAGGAGGTCTGTGTGCCGATATATTAAGATAGAAAGCAAGTTACATATACTAGACGAGGTTAGGTGTCACAAGCAGGCAGCCTGAGAAACGTCTCTACCACTCTGGGATATATTAGGGGTTACTCTCTTACTGTTCCCATCTTCTTCTATTCGCAGCAAGGAATCCTCGCCTGATTTCATCAACGGCACCGAGCAGCAATGGTGGAAATTCTAGTGCTAGCATATGATATATTCACATTGTGGTGATCACCGCATTCAGGAGGATGATGCATCCACTGATTGGGATCAATTCCTTTTTCCACGCCGGCAACTGGCTTGCAAATTTGTCCAAAGGGGGGGGGTGAGGGTGACTTGCTAAGTTTATAGTGCGATAGAGGCAGCCCGATTTACTTGATTGCGAAAGACCCGATGGTATGAGTTCTTCCAAATTAAGATGCTGCCATCGAATAGGGACTAAGGCGCTCTTCATCATATTCACTAGGGACGTGTTTGGTTGTCCCGGATAAATAGTGCCTGCATTTCAGCCACATCACGAGCCAGCCTGGTTGAGAAAAAGCAAGCAACAAACCAACATATGCATGTTGTTTGGTTGCCTGCATTGCATTAATGGTCACTTTAGGGCCGGTTGTTTGGTTGCCTGCATTTGTGCTTAAGGGATGAGTGGGTGCAAACCACAACTGTTTGGTTGCATACATGTTTCTGTTTTGCTCACCCCATTCAAATGTGATGGGCACAACAGCAGGCAGAGCACTGCACATAAACTAGCAAGTAAAAAACAGCTAATAGGAGATAAACAAGCAACGAAACATGCATAAGTTTTTAGATAGCAGGGGCATGGGATGCCCCTGCTTCACCACAGGGTGCTGAACCCTGAACAAAATATTAACAGTTTCACAACAAGTTCTCCCATCACCACAACAAACTAACTAGAAGTTCATACTAACAAGTTTAGAGGGCGAAAGCTAGGTCAGCGATGCAGATGTGCCTGCTGCAGCGCACCCTGCACCCGATGGAGTTGTCGTGCTTGTAGATTTGGAACTTGAGGCCTAGGCCGGATATGCGCAGCGCGACGATCGAGGTCGCCGGGGACGATCCTGTGGCGGCGGCAGAAGTACTGCCAGCCCCGGCCAAGCACCATCTGCCCCTCGAAGTTCTGGACCTGAACCCAGAACTCGCACCACTTGTTCGCCGAGAGCCTGAGGACGCGTGGGAGCTTCACCGTCAGCCACTCATTTCATCACCTCCATGAACTTGGGAGGGATGACGAGCATGGCGAGATCCTCCTCGTCCTTGATTTGCATGTAAAAGCGAAGCGGTTCTCGGTATCCCTCCTTGTGGCTGGTCCTAGGAGCTCGTCAGGATCATGAAGGCAACCCTGCCATGCAGGTTCACCCTCTTGAGCCAGCAGTTCGTGGGGATGAAGTCCACGACGGCCTCGGCGCCAATCACGACATGGGCTCCTCCTCCGTCCGTGTCCCACTCCATCTTCATCACCTTGTCAGGTAAGATGACATGGATTAGTAACAGGGCATTGACAGCATGCTATATTTATACTAGTAGTCTATCTAGTACCTAAAGTAGCAAACACATTGGTCCTACCTACCTACCATGAAAACCATGCACGTAACAGAATCATGCAATATAGGATGCCCATTCCAGCACCAATCGAGCTAGCATGCCCATGAAACCTAAGCATAACACAACACCAATCTAGCTAACTAGCATCATGAAAACTAAGCAGAAACATCAAAGACAGCACCAATATAGCTAGCATGCCCATGAACCCTAAGGATGAACATCAAACACACACCAATTTAGCTAACTAGCATCATGAACACTAAGCATGAACATCAAAGACAACACCAATATAGCTAGCATGCCCATGAACCCTAAGCATGAACATCAAACACACAACAATGTAGATAACATGCACATGAACACTTGCAGGAACATCAAAGACAACACCAATATGGCTAACATCATGAACACATAGTACATCGTGAGCAATGAACATCAAACACAACACCAATCTAGCATGCCCATGAACACATTGTACATCTCGAGCACTAAGCACTAAGCATGAACATCAAACACAACACCAATCTTACCTGCCTATTAACACTACTAAACATGCACACTACCCTGCCTATCAACAGCACAAGCATGAACACTACCCTGCCCATGAACAGTACTGCGCAAGAAGGGATCGAATCCAATCGATTCATTGGCATGCTAATGATGAAAACTCTAATCTACACATCTACAAGCAGAGGGGAGATTTGGTTCTTACCGGAGCGGGTGGAGCTTGAGCGTACGCCGGCAGGGGAGAAAACCCCGGTGGGAAGAAGATGCCGGGCAAAGAGGAGGAGCCGCCAATGCCGACGGCCGTCAACATTGGCCCGGTGCTCGTGGCCACGCGCGCGGTCGAGGAGGAGGGCGCCGTCGTCCATGGGCTTGTCGCGCTGCGCGGAGAAAACCCTTGGATGGGGGTAAAAACCCACCCAGAGGGGTTCCAAGCTGCGGCGCGGTGGCCGCCCCCTCCGGCGGAGCCACCGAACCCAGGACCACGAGATCCGGATATGGCGGCGGAGCTGGAACGGCCGGCACCGCATTGGCCGGATGAGGCGGCCTGGTGCAGAGAGGAGACGACACGTGCAGAGCCCTCACGAGATCGACCCCGGAGTTTGCCAAGCCGGCAACCCACCGCTCGTGGATGCGTTTTTTGTTGGTGCTGATGGGGGTCAGCGGACGGAGCGGCGGCGGGCGACTCATCAAAGGAGAAAAGAGGAGAGGAGAGAAACGGGCGGTGAGAGGAGAGTGAGGAAGCGTGGTGTGAAAGAGAGTGGGCGGTGACAAGAGAGAGAGGGGAAGTTATGAGACGTCATGTCCGTCTCCCGCGCTCCCCTAGACGTGTAGCGAAGAGCCACGCGTGGCCGTGCTGAGCCTGGCTGCGGAGAAACTGTTGATTCGGCAGTAGCTCGCAGGCTTGGCCCGGGACTGCTTTAAGTTCCATGCGGGCCGAGACGTGGGTGCAGCCCAGGCAACCAAACACCTCATTTTCGTGCTGCGCGGGCCTGATTGGGCCAAATGCGAGCAACCAAACGCGCCCTAGAAGGCTAGAGGCGCCTCCGAAGAGATTTAACAGGACGTGTGTTCCGCGTAGATCATGTGGAGACAGACACAGGAACAACGCACCGTCGGCAGCGAAAAGGGAGGCCCTATGCTTGATGCCCCAAGGGGATTGAGGAAGGAGAATCTGCTCATTGTCAAATTGTCGGATCAAGGCGTCGAGAACATCAATGACGAAAAGGAAGAGCGTATGCAGAATGGTGTCAATGCAGGCATCAGAGTTGGTTTCTCGGCCTCCACGCCTGCTCAATGCATACAGGTGGGCGAACAGGCCAGCCAGTATGAATGTGGTAGATAGTCGCCCCGTCCTGTCGAGTCACATCTCCCGACATTGAACAGGCACGGAGACCAGGAAGCGGATGTGGATGCCGCTCTCGGCCAGTGTGTCGCTTGACCAGTCGTGTCCGCTCTGGATCAACATGAATGCGACGCGGGAGAGGGCATGGGATAGTTTTTTTGTGTGGGACCGGGAGTCGTTTGCGTTTGTGGCGGCGGTCCAGACGCCCGTTAACCCTCCTTGGTTTGCGGGAAAAACGGGTACGGACAAATCGGGCACCGCGTTGTATGGTGAAGTGCATCTAGACAGCTCGATCTGGATCGTTTGCGGCCAATTTGAGAGTCCGTGTTGGAGATGGCCTTAGGCCAGTATATCCGGACGGGGGGGGGGGGGGGGGGGTGCAAATCGCGCGAGGCGGACAGTGGGGCAACAACACACAGGGTTGTTTCCTTTCTAACTATTTTTGCATGATAATATATGTCTCGTTTATATCCTAAAGATTACAGCAAATGCCACGCCCACATTGACAAAACTGAAAAGACAGTAGAACACTGGCCTTTGTATAAAGAAACCTCAACAAAGAAAGAAAAATACCATAAAGACCGAAGAATCCGCTGACACCGCCGTCGGCCGACAATACTTGACATCAACGCCCATCACCTGCCTCTGGCACCACCACATCAACCACCAAAGGAAAAAAAATGACAGATCAGCTCCTTATCTGAGCTCGATGTGACTCCTCGTTGATATGTAGCTTTACGGACCTCCATGGTGGCCCACCAAAGACAACGCCATTGCCGTTGAACGAATCAAAATGTGGCAGCACCCCAGACACACCATCGAACTCAGATCTGGCATCCCCGCACGACTAAGATGCTGGAAGAGAAAACCATACATGTCAGCCACCAACCACGAACCCAACATATGATCCATTTTCGAGATGTCGTTGATGCAAACCACTATCCGCATCCGCTCCTTGACTACCTTCCAAGCTCCGAGTCGGAGCTGGAGCAGACGCCGTTGCAACGACGGAGTCCGAGGACACAAGTCTGTCACAAAGATGCAGTCGCCGCCAGGACATCCCCTCTTGGACAGGCTAGTTAACAAATCCATCACCGCCCATAGTCCGTAGAGCTTCTTTATCCAGCGTCGCCACCGCAGCTGAAGTCAAGACGTCGAATGACCTAAAACCTAAGCTACTAGGGCCCTAAAACCTAAAGTTACCTGATCCACACGCGCGGATCCGCACCACACCGACGACCTCTCGGAGAGGAGCTACCAGAGACGGTGCCGGAAGATTGGCCTCTCTTGACGGTGGCTAGGGTTCCAGTCGCCTCGTACCAAAGAGGAAAAGTGCTTCGCTGCGGAAATTCTTTTCTATCTTACCTAGTAGTACTACCTGGCCTAAAAAAAACTAGTACTACTACTGTACGGGAGTGGATATAATCTCCCCAAAACATACTCAATGCTTTAGCCACCGCAGCCGCAGGGGCGGCGGCGAGCAGTGGACGCCCCTCACATGAGCTTGTAGCAGCAGGGTACCGTGGTGATCCTTGTATCCAAAAAGGTTTTTGCCCCGCTTTATATATAAAGCAACGATATGATAATTTTATTGGATAACTTCCTGTACTAGTGGTAATTTAGGCGGCGTCTTATTTGATTCGAGTAGATGCGCCACTGTGTTGATTCATTGTAAATTGGCACTCATGCAGTAATACATTCCTTTCAGTTTTGACAAAAGTTTTGATAGAAAAAAACACTAGGAGATCATACTTAAATGCTAATTTCCTTCACGGTACTGCAGTAGGAGGATGATGAACCTAGTAAAAACATTGTTGGCTAGCAATTCATTAGCAAGACAGCCATGTTCTTACAGGAAAAATCAAACTGTAAAACAACAGAACCAACTCCTGCAGTCAGAGCCAGTGTTTGAGAACCTAATTGAATAAAAATACAAAGCATGTAACATTTGCAAAATACAGATCTATTCATAATACAACAGCTAATGGCTTCTTAGAAATAACTAGATGCATGATACAGTTGTCTGCAGAGGCAATGAATAATAATATTATACTAACATGCATGGACTAGTAATTATGGAGGTTGACCACGAAGATTTTTGTTAAGCATGGCCGGCAGAGAAAATTCCACGTGATATGGTTGAAATGTGTGAAATTTACTGATCGGTAATTGTATCCTCTAGCAAAGCGCGGCCTTGTTGAACTCCTACCAAGCTTTGACTGCTGGCCTCTGAAGCAGGGACTTCAAATGGAGCAAGAAAAAAATATCACCTGATATCAGTCTTACAAGAGATGTATTAAGGCCCACAGAAAGTGTCTTCAGCTCCATTTCTGAATGTAAAGCACATATCATAAAAAGTACTTTCTCTGTAAAGAGATATAAGACCTTTTAGATCAGTATAGGGAGTATGTAATTTGCGTTCCTTTTTCCTAGTGTATCACACAGCATATCAGACGAACCAAGATGATACTACTGGTTTAGCCCCGTTGAAATTGGCAGACCTGAATACCTGTGAAATGCACAAAAGTGCTACTGAAAAGAAAATGAAAAACAAGGTAGAAATATAATATTATTGATCTGAAATTTGGGGATCAAAAGACAGTGTACCCATGTATGAATGACAACTCTCGGCGGATCAGATCACGGGGTGATACAGTGACATGGGTCAAAAGATACCAAGATATAAAATGAAATGTTCGACAGGATTAATCATAGAAGATGTTCGATACAAACAATACATACCATCACATGAAATTATTGCTAAGGCATGTAAGTTAAAACAAACACAAACGGTACAGAGCACGGTCAACAAAAAACACAAACGGTACAGAGGCCTCTGGAAGGCAATGGATACCAACCAATCTTTGAGGAATAAATTTGTTACAGTATCCAAATGCTGCCAGGATCCCACAAACTTATTGGAATGATTAAAAGTATTGCCGCAGTTGCACTCGATGCAAAAGGAACCAACTTGACACATCTAAACACGAACCTCTAGAACATGTAGTATCTTCTGATGCATTCCTTTAGTGTCCCATTGAGTTCTGAAATCCTCATGCAAGCTCAGAAGCCAGAGCTTCTTCAGGGAGCGAAGGGACTCAATGCCTTGAGGGACTTTATCGAGCTTCGACAGTGACACAATGTACAAACCATCAATGCAGGAAAGAGCGCCATCAATGATTTTTAGCTCACTGACATCATGCATGTGCTTTAAGACAAGCGTCTTCAGGTTGGGATAGGAGTCTGCAGAAAGAACCAAAGTTTTTGGACTGTGCATGTTGTTTAGTCTCAGATATGTGAGGTTCGGCATGTGCGGTGCCAGCATCCCCAGTGGATCTTCTCCAAGGTGACACCAGCTTAGAGCTAGATACTTGAGGTTTTCCCCATACCTGAGGAAGATCGGGCAATTTAGTGTCCCCGTGGCCCATTGTCCTCTGATAATTAACCTGTGTAGATGTGTAGAACTTGGCTGGAGAGCCTTGAAGCAAAGTGCCTCATTCTCATCCCTCGCAGAAAGAAGCAAGCTCGAAAGAAGTGGCAAAGTTGACAGGGTAGCAAACAGCTTTGCACAGTCAGCAGCACTAATGTTATCAATCCACACATTTCTCAGTTGCATCAGTTTCTTCAGCTGCTCAGCCAAGTCACTGTTGGACTCCACAGTCTCGAGAGTTTGCAGTTCTTCCAAGTTGGACAGCTCTTTAGGTGCTTGCACTCCGATAAAGTACCGAAACTCTGTCTGCTTCTCATCAGCATATCTATCGGCTAAAAGGTGCCGCAGCTTCTTGATCTTGACAACCCCTCGGGGTAGCCTCTCTATTTTGGTTTGCTTGATGTCCAAAGTGTGGAGGTTAGACAGATTTTCGATAGAGTCTGGAAGTGACTTGACCTTTGTGCGTCGTAACCCGATGTAACGTAGATTTAACAGAGACCCTATCGATGTTGGCACTTCAGTGACTTCAGAGTCTTGCAGCTCAAGAATAGCAAGGTAGTTGGATCCAGACAAAATAGAAGATAACATGCCAGGAGAGGGTGAAACTGCTCCAAGGAACAGCAGAGTTCGAAGATGTGGAAGTTTAACTTCCAGTGCAGTGTCATTTTTCCATCCACATGATGACAGACGACGAACATCCTTACCCATCTGTATCATAGTGTAGTAGTCATCTGCTGAAGCAAATGCCTCTTCTTTAGCAACTGAACTAGCCAGTTCACGCACAGTATCATGCATCTTGCAGGTGTTGACCCTACCAAGCTCATCATTCTCCACGACTTCAAGCATCTTACGGTGGATCAATTCAATGAGAATTCCCTCAGCCACTACCTCTGGTGTATTCTCTTCTTTACTCGGTGCAAACCCTTCTGCAACCCACAGCCGCACAAGGGTTTCACGTGACATGGGGTAGTCTCTAGGGAACAGAGTGCAATACATCAAGCAGATTCTGAGGTCTCCTGATAGCTCATGGTAGCTCAGATTCAAACTGTCCTGTACATGATCATTGGTTGACAACTCACTTTGAAGCTGATCTTTCATCTGTATAACTCTCTGAATCTCCATTTCTACCTCAATCATCTCATCCATAATTTCAGTGAAATTTTTGACATCACGAGTTCTTTTGATGGCAAATTTCTTCAGGAACCCTCCTCCTTTGAGCTCAGCAACATGGTATGAGCATTTATCCATTACATCCTCAACATGATGAGCCAATTTGCGGACCTCCCCAATCCAACTCTTGGCAATTCCATCAGTGAGGTGCACTGTGCCTATTTGTCTTATAACAATGGCTATCACTGGCAGTTGGTTCCCTATTTCCTCGAGCTGCCCTGGCAGTTTCTTGAGATTGGTAGCCTTTTTAGAGAGGTCAGCGATGATAACCATGGCGGCTTCATCACCTAAAATGGAATCAATCTTTGTCAAAGCAGGGAGTAGCACCTCGGAAATTTGTGCTGGAAAACAAAGACAAAAAAACATATTAATTGGTAGAAGAACAAATTCCATACAAGTTAGCTCATTCAGACATAATAATCAGGAATATTCACCCATGGCCACTTTATATCGTATCTAACTATCTATCTATCAAAGACATCCTAACTATTTAGCACGTTTGAAATTTTATCACTAACTCTTCAAGCCGTTTACACATTACCATGAGATAGTTGATAGGAATATGTTTGATGGAATCATGAATGTGGAAGAATTGACAAAATTGACCATATGTTGAAAGTTCAATGAAAGATGGCACTATTCCAAGACTTTAACAAATTCTGACCCTTTTGCTCAATGCCAGCCAGTCAGGCACTGAACCACCATCGACACTGTGACCTTTCACAGTGTCAGACAAAGTACTGTCTTACTTTTTTAAAAGTTTGGCTGGAACTGGATATGCAGTATGAATACCTGGCTGCATTTGATCCAAGAATAAATTTGATGAACAGGGAAATGAGAAATTCTGTCAGCAAGAAAAAGAAATTATGTTCAGTCAAAACGATACAAGATGACTCAAAATGAATGCATTGTGAAGGACTACAGCACATGGCTCAAGTTAGCAATATAAACCGGGTTCTGGAAAAATTAATTGTACCACATCTACGACATAGGAGAAAACGCTTTACGGAGTAATCTTGTTTTCTTGAAAATAATATTACTCCTCTGGAACACAAATAAAGTGAGGTTACATTAAACACACTCTTTAAAATTTAATTTGGACCTCTAATTTCTCTTACAGTATATGTACCAACAAAGTTATAATATTATGGAAAACATACGTATAAATTTGTGCACGTAATAATTTTGAAGTTTCTAATCTCAATATTTTCAACTAAATGTATTGGTCTGAAACTGTAAATTCGCTATATTATGAATAGCAATAACGACTGACCTAACAATGCTATTTCTTCTGACCAATCTTTTCTTTTTGCCTCATAAAATATTTATTGAAAACATTTTACCAGATGTTAGCAAACGGTGGATAAAAAATACTTATACGTAAATTGTTAAAGGTACGTTTTGATGAAAACTTACCTCAGAGCTCGTCTCTCCTGAAGCCTTAGGCATATCGTGATGCAGTTCACTCAAAGCATTTTCTGCCTGTTAAAATAATCAATCATGGTCACTTCACCTCATCTGACGGATCGAAGGTTCAAAAGTGCAAATGGAGACATACACAAGTTCTCAAGATTTAAGTTTTGTAGAGGATTTCATGGATGGTTCAGGAGTGACCTTACCTGCTCTGATGTAATTACGTCAGTTTCGGTATAACCCCCCGCACTTTCTGTTTCGGCGAGTCTGTTGATTATGTGCTGTGTACTAGGTCTATTCACCGGGTCGGAGTCGGTACACTCTATTCCTATCTCAGCACATACTCGAACTTGTTCCAACTGTATGTCGCTCTGTGACTTCTCTAACCTCTCACTCCATTTTTGAACTACCTATAAATTGAATTTGTGAGTTATCAAAAGAAGTACCATCTTTTCATATATGAAATTCAAGTACGTAGTACTGTAATTAGCCCCATGCACAATGTTTACAAGCTTATTACCAAATCACTTCAATTAAGATTGCAAACTCAAACTAACAAGAAAATTCATCATTAACTTTATTTGCGCGCGCCCCTAGTTTCTTCTCACATATCGGAAGAAACTAGGTATTAATTCAATAAAGAAATAAATATGCCTCCAAATAAAGGTTTGAGATAGCTTGAACAAGGATGATCACGTACATTGTACAAGTACTCTCCCAAAAAGAAAAACTGGACCTTCTTTTTGTTATCAGACACAGGGGCATGTAAATTTGCATTTTTATATCGTTCACCAAAAGGAATATGTATAGAAGGTATCTTTCTGAAAATTATTGCTCATTCCACTACAGGTAGTTTGATGCCTGTTATTTCCATTTTCAATATTTTTAATACTACTGGCTAGCGGCATCTCTGTAAGATGCTAATTTTGCTCCACTTGTCAATCTCGGTGTTACCGTGATGGTCAAAAAAACGGGAACAAAAGTTGTTTTATTCTTGTCCACCTAATTTTCACTAGCCGTATTTGATGTGTTGAGGAAATATATTGAATCGTCCATGCACAATTTATTTTTTACAAATCACATGTTAAACCATGCTCTTAAAAATACACCACTTGCACTTAGTTTTACAGATAAAATCTTGATTTCAATCTGGCTGTTAGTTCGTGTGATTTTGAAGTGCTAAATATTGATGCAACATGGTAACTCAGATATTTACTTCAACATGTCTTTCTCTTTCAAATGTAGGATGCAAACACCTCTTGGTGAAGTGTAGTAGATTGTGGATGCCCACCATCCACTAGAGGTTCAAATCCTAGTTTATATTTATAATTTTGTAGGTTCTTTAAGTCTTTCAGTCAAAATATGTGGTCCATGGTGCATTTATTACTAAAATTGAAAGAGTGATATTATGTTGCTTCTAAAAAGAACGAAAAACTACAATGTGAAAAGTAATGCATTAGTTTTAAAGTCGAACTATTTTTCCGGAAGAGGACCTAAATTGTTCTTACATTATCAACTTCGTGGCTCCCTCTCTTTCCGGTGAGTATCTCTATGATTATTACACCGAGACTATAGAGATCAAACCGATATGTAATTTCACCATTACCGAATTCTGGTGCCAAATATCCACTGCATAAATAAATATAAGTATGATTAGTTAAAATGAGCAAGGTAATGCAATGCTTGTATAATTCATAGGAAAAGTAAAGCTTAAATTCTCATGGGTCTTAGCAAACTTACTATGTTCCACTCATATTTGCAGTAATAGCCCGGCTCTGCATTTCATCAAAGCGTCTTGCTAGACCAAAGTCAGTAATTTTCGGTAACATGTTATTATCCAGCAAAATGTTTGAAGGTTTAAGATCCAAGTGAAGAATTCGATTTTGATGGAGGTGGTGTAATCCCTTGCAAATACCACTAATTATATTGTAACGCTTTCTCCATTCAAGTCCACAAGACGCATCTATGTACATGAGAAGAGGCAGGGACTTTAGTATCGTTTGACATACATGAAAACCTTAAATCTTTGAATGGCTGATAGTATACTGCACGGCAAGTCATGTGTCGATGGGATACTTGAACCAAATAATCTTAAATGAAGAAATAAATGTGCAAATAAAACTTTATGGGCCATATGATCCTACCAGTGATATATTTATCAAGAGTTCCATGAGGTAGATACTCAAAGCAGAGCAATCTGTGTTGTACATCTGCCATGACAAATTTTCCATGGTAGCTTTCCGCTCTCTTTTGTGAGTCAGCACAATATCCAATAAATCGAATCACATTTTTGTGCTTCGCCGTTATCAGACACTCAACCTCTCGATCGAATTCTTTCTCATAAATATATGGTTTGAATAGCTTCTTCACAGCAACAGCCACCCCGTTCTCAAGCATTCCCTACATTTGCAATAATTTGCCTGGTATCAACTAAAATCTTGAGATCAACTGTGGTTTTAACTATGAATGTTGAGAGTTGGCATACCTTATAGACCACTGCAAACCCACCTCTGCCAATTTCACTCTCATCAGAAAATTGATCAGTGATATCTTCCAGGAGGGATAATGGCAGGGCCTTCGGTTCTGCCTCTACATCAAGTAGCATGCGCTCCAGGTCCCTTTGTGTAGGAGTTGAATGACGATCCATTTGCGATTATATACCTCGATATCCTGGAAGTGCAAATAATAGCAACCTTATTAAACCGTTGCTAGTGCGCATATGAAATGTATAATAAACATAAAATGCGTTTTAAGTGGCCAGAAAATAGTTGAAAGGTAAAAAAGTTTGAATAAAAACAACCTACGGTCAAGCGCCTGTTTTCCTCTTGTGTTCAACCCCACAAAATCAACCTAAAAGAACTTTAAAAACGCACGGATCTCCCTTAGAAGTACTACTCCCTCCGTTCCTAAATATAAGTCTTTCTAGAGATTCCACTACGAACTATATACAAAGCAAAATAGGTAAATCTACGCTCTAAAGTATGTCTATATACATCTGTATGTAGTCCGTAATAAAATGTCTAAAAAGACTTATTTTATAAACGGAGGGAGTAGTACATAGAGAAGACCGTGAGATCAACATTTAAGGATCTGCAAAGTACTGAATGAATGATGGCAACCTAAGGACAAGAATAGCTTTTTTTAATCCCGAATTAGACCTCCAGAATCTTCGTCAGATGAAGTCAACTCGTGCGCAGACTGAAGAAGTAAGTAGGCGGATGCTCGCAGAACCGAAAAGAAAAGGTTCAATATTTTTTGGCGCAAATGGATAAAACACCGGGCATGAATCTCCGTCTAGGCAAATCCAAGAAAAATGATGAGCAGAGTGAGTAGAATGGTCGTCTAACCACGATCCGGCCAGCAGATCCACAAAACTCCCGGTCAGAATAGCTAAACTCCCAACCGATAGAATCAGAATACTAGAAAATAACTGCAGTCGGATGCGAACTAGTTCGTCAGAGAAGAACCATAAGATGTTCATAGATCTGCTGGAAATTATGGCAGAATTTGCAAACCTGGTTGACTGGTTGACGGCAGTGAAGCTTACCCTGGTCAGTGAGGACTTGGATGCCAAGGGCAGGAGTCAGGCCCTGGGAGATGCTATTGATCCGACATATAACCACGTGGTTCTTTTTGTTATCTGATCTTCAGCCACTTGCCTCCTTGTTTATTCTTTTTTTAATTAAAACTCAAAGTTGGCTTTGATTCTTTCAAAGGCATGGGCATATGACATCCAGTCTAGTCTCTATCCCCACCACCGTAAGAGCATCTACACCCGAACTTAACAAATTCGGCCTCCTATACGTCCGCGTCCGCGGACAGTGTCCATCGGTCTTTCATATGGATAGTCACACATTCATGCATTCTAAATACAGATATTTAAATCCATATAATTCATGCATGTCATACGATATAAATTGTTCAAATTCAACAGTTCAAATCAAATCAAGGTAAATCATAATTCAACAATCTGGTTATGACAAAATGAAATAAGTGTTCGAGCATATAGAATGCCTCGCTTGCTGGCCGGATCACTGGCCGGACGCCGTCCATGCGTCTTGCTCTTCCTACTCCACGTGTATCTGGGTTGTATGTTATGCTTACATCCTTGCCGCATGCTCCGCCTCCATCCGGTCTGCATGCTCCGTTTGCATCCTTGCCACATGCTCCGCCTTCATCCTCGCTGAATGCTCCGCTGCCGCCCTCGCCGCCTCGTACTCCCTACACTCGTTGATCTCCTTCTTCGCAAGCCACTTCTTTACATGCTCATCCAAGAGGGTGTCGTCAGATAACATGATCTTGAAATCCTCCGCGTCCCCCGCCAGTTGCAACCTCTCCTTTTCAAGCCTAATCTCTCCAAATGTCTTGGCCTTCTCGAGCTCCCATTTGATCGCCGCCTCTTGCTTCTCCAACTCGATATTCTCCCTCTTAATTTCCATCTTCTTCTTCGCCCTCGTCCGGTCCCAATCCATCCTATCCTTTTGCGCATCCAACATGAGCTTGTACATCTCCTCTTTCTTGTTCTCCCTCACTAAAAAAATGCCTCTCCATGTGGACGACGTTTTTGTAGTCGCGGCGTCACGGGATGCCCTTGCCTTCTCCCTCTTGTTTCCCATGACTTGCTGGTTATCCTTTGGCACGATGGCTCTTCCATTCTCGACGACAATATCGTCCTCTTCATCGTCCAACCCAATTAATTGGTGAGAGATTGAGCCATCATTCCTCTTCTTGTCGCCTTGAGATCGGCCACAAGTTTTGTCCACTTTGGCACTCCGTTCAATAAGATCTAACAATGGTTAAAAGCAAACGACTTCTTCTCTGTTTCATGATACAAAGTGGACAGCGGTCAAAGTGGCCACCACCACCGTCTAGCAAACAACATATATATGAGCAGGAGAAGGCAAACACAAGATGTATATGCAAATGATGACAAGATGAAGCAATTGAGCTTACGTGAGTTGCCACTCCCATTCCACTTTGAGGGTGTTTGGTCACTTGTAAGTAGTAGCGAACGTATTTGTTCACGTCTGCTTGAATGATCCCCCATCGATGTTGGGAGATGCCACATCGCGGGTCGTCACAATAGGGTGCGGCTCGACATAATTCTTTCGGTCGTGATAGTCCTTCCAAATCTTCTCCCAATACTTGGTCCCCTTTTGCTCGGTGCCGCATATTGGATCCATTGTTGTGGCCAACCAAGCATTGACCAATAAGATTTCCTTAAGAGTTGAGAATGCCGAACCTCTTGCCTTTGTCGTCTTTGCCTTCTTCTTCTTCTTGCTCGGTTTGGAATCGGATGTTGCCCCAATTTAAAATGCAGTGCCCCCCAATTCGTAATCCATTTTGGTCGGACCTTTGATCATGTCCGACATGAACACCTCCTAAACGATCATGGTTTACAAGCATTCATCATATACGAAATGAACTAGCGGTGTATGTGAAGTTGATCGGAAAATAGCAAAAAACATATTGTTTCTTGTTTTGTCATTCCGTCAAACATGTCGTGGGCAGCCCGGGCGAAGACGGTGCCCGTGCTCATCCGTCCTGAATGAGCTGCGGCGAGTTGCATACGTCCACCACCGGCATCTGCGTGGGCGAAAAGCAGACCGGAATGGCCCAAGCAGCCGTCGAATCCTCCTGTGTCCCAACGTGGTCTGACGGCACAATCTGCATCTGCAAAAGGATGGACGGGGTGCGGGGTTCCTGCCACGGTGGGGGGGAGGGGGGAGACATCTGTTATTCCATGCTTGCACCTCCCTGCACCGCCGCCACCGCTTCCCTCTCACGCTGTCGGCGACTCCGCTCTTCAGGGCGATGTTCTCCGGCTTGCACGACGAAGCCGAGGACTGGACGCCGACGGACGAGGCGGACGCAACCTTCGTCGCTGTGGTCGGTGACAGACTGGACGACATCTATGACGGTGAATCGACCGGTGGTGAGGATGGAGAGCAAGGGGGTGGACGGCGAGGGCTCGGGCACGAGAATGGCAGGATGGAGGCGGGAGGAGGAGGAATGGTTTAGTGAATTTGGTGCAATTTATGATGGATTATGGTGGGCTGTCGGGTCCGACATGGCGGGCGCGCTCGGGCGCCCCCATATCCACCCCATATTTGGGCTGGATATGAGGGGTGTTGGTCAGCTCGGGCGTTTGAGGCCCATTTAAAAAGCTTGTCCGGGTCACTTTTTTTGACCGGTCACTGACCGGGAGGACTGCCCGGGCATTTAAAATGGATTTGGAAGGTCCAGTTGTAGATGCTCTAAGCCATGGCAAGGGCATGTATGTGCCCACCAGTAAAATAACATGAAGAAGTTTAGGCACTAAAGTGGCAATTGAAATACAACCATGGGCCACAACTTGATAGGTACAAGCTTATTGAGAGGCAATACACGACAGGCTCGTCTAGCTCCCGTGGAAAACATATTTCATACCCTCCAACGTCGCTTCCGTGGGTGACGGGGAGGGTGCCCCAACCGCCGCCGCCAGGACCCTTCTCCCCCTTCCTTCTTCCTCGCCGTTGCCATAGGACGCGGGCGGGCAAAGCCTGGCGGGCGGAGGCGATGGCGAGGCGTTTTGCCTTCTCGCGCAGAGCCTTCTCCACGGGGCGGCGCGGCTGGGCCGGGACACTGAGGGTCACGGTGTTGCGACGAAGGATCCATACGGCGACGACCCTTGGGCCGGCGGTGTACGACGGGTTTCGAGGTGGTGGATCATGCAGGCGAGGCGGTGGCGACGGCTCAGGATCCGCCCCGATCTAACGTTCGTCTTCAGCCGATGGTGCGGGCTATGGGCAGCGCGGGCCGGTGTCCTTCGCCGTGGCGGCGATGGCGTCGACGTGGTGGAGACAGGGTTATGGTGGCGGTCCTACTGCTTTTGTCGCATCACAACAACGATCTTCATGATCGGTCCTCCTCGATCTAGCCGTCGACATGTTCCGAAATTGCTGTGAGAGATGTTGCCAGGGATATTTGGATCAGATAGAATTCGGCCGCGCGCGTCTATATCAGCCTATGCAGCTCCATGAGGGTGTCGCATGAAGCTCTGTTTGTTTGTTAACACCATGGGACGTTGTCGGTATCTTGATTTCCATGGAGTAGACAATGATGGAGAAAGTCATGGTGCTTGAGATCGGAGGATCAGTAAGGCGGAGGGGGCCTTGGAGGCAATGGAGTCAGCCAGATGCTTGATAACTTTCAGAAGCAGCAGTGACAAGTGGGGGCGGCGGCACTAAAGGATTTCATTTTTGGTGGTGCTCCGTGGGCGTCGAGTGTGACTTTCAGGGTGAAAATCTAAGGTCTGACCTTCATTGGTTGTGGCTAAGAATTGCCTTGTTGAAGGTACTATTTTGAGAGTTCGTACTTTTTTCAAGGTGAAAACATAAGATCTTGGATCGGATGACGGCGGCGCTTGTGCTCTGTTTTCTTCTTGAAGGTGTCGCTTGTGAAGACCTTTTATGTTTTCCGGATGTTGTCTATGATGACGGCAGCGCTTGTGCTCTGTTTTCTTCTTGAAGGTGTCGCTTGAGGAGTTGATCATTGTGACGAGGTCTTTGTTTTTTTCTTTCTTTTCGGGTTATGTGTATTCTAGATGTCTTTGAAACATATTATTAATACAGAGGCTGAATGTAATTGATATCTTCACGATATTAATATATTTATAGAGTTCAGGGGTAGCTACAAGAGGAACGCCAAAGAAGAGCCAGAGAGAGCGGATGCAGAAGAAGCTGCAAGCCGGAACATCGGGAAACCGGTGCTCGTGCTGGCTGTCTCACAGCCGCAAGCCGCAAACCAGGAGAACAACGGTGTCTTCCCATGTCGGCTCGGGCTCGCTGCCGCACAGTTGCTTTCTTGCACCAGCGCACGAAACAGGGGAAGTTGGGGTTGGGGATGGACATGGACCGGGGAAACTCGCCGGCTATTCCAAAATCCATAGGCAACTTGCCCACGGTCACACACCAAGCGATTAAATTGGTAGGAGTACAAGTTTTGCACGTATATCTACAAGTATTAAAGCGGCTAAGCTAACCTCAACGCCAAGCATTTCAAGTCGTGAGCATAACTACCCTCCTTGATTGACACGTGTCTTTCGTATTTCCTATGATTCACTCATGGTTTTGTTATGGATTATTTTATTTTGTTAAGGGTCGGTCCACCGTTATATTTTTGAACACTGTACAGACATATATGCTCAAACATACGCACATACACTCACGTCTATAAATGCACATGTGCATACCTTATTTTTATGAGCAAGTCCGAAAGACTAAGGCATCACATCATCTTGAGATTAATGAAGTTGCCATAAACGTGTCTTTGTAGTTGACGGAAAGATCTCCTTCAAATGAACCGACATCGTCGAAAGGACTAAAATAAATACAAGAAAATACGAGCGGCTAAGCTAGCCTCAACGCCAAGCATTTCAAGTGTTTAGCATAACTACCATCCTTGATTGACACGTGTCTTCCATATTTCCTATGATTCACTTATGGTTTATTTTATTTTGTTAAGGATCGGCCCATCGTTATGTTTTTGAACACTGTACATACACATATGCTCATACATACGCACATACACTCATGTCTATAAACGCACACGCATACACCCTATTTTTATAAGCACCTTTGAAAGACTGAGGCATCACATCATCTTGAGATTGACGAATGTGAGATACAAATGGTGGGCTAGAATGAACCGGCATCGTCGGAAGGCCTAGAATAAATACAGGAAAATACGAGCACGAGTGTAAAGTCTAGGACTTGAATCATGGTGGGCTAGGGATATCATTGTCCTCCTGACCATCCAACCACATGTTGGTTCACATGTATGATGCGTATTTGGGTTTCGTGTTGCGATCTGGTTTCTCGCCACGTCTCTCGCAAGGTCGTCATAACTTTTGTGTCCTGTTTATTATGCTTCCCCAATCTCTCTCTCTCTCTCTCTCTCTCTCTCTCTCTCTCTCTCTCTCTCTCTCTCTCTCTCTCTCTCTCTCTCTCTCTCTCAACAGCGACAACACATACACAACATGTCGAGTTAGTACAAGCGTCCAACGACACATCTCCACTGACGTCTCCCAGCAACACGCAACCATGCCTTCAACCAGCGGTCATGCAAGTCGGTGGTGACCTACAAGTTGCACCTTCGTGGACCACTAACTTCAGGTGGCGTTGGACGAACTAATAGCCCTGGTGCGTCCCAGTCTTTCTCTCTTTCGCCTGTTGGCCGAGATTCGCAACTTACCACGTCACCATCGGTTGGTGGGCATCGTTTATGTTGGCGCAACTCTTCATGCTACTCGACTTGATATTCGGGTGGGAGGCCACGCCATTGGAGTTCGTGAGTGAAACGCCATGGCCGAGGTTGTTGGCACGGCATCGAAAGCCATGTAAAGAAGCAGTTTACCGTTGTGTGCTATTTGGCTAGGTACGCAATTTATTCTGTGAGGTCCCAGTTTCATTCTTCTAATTCGTTTTGTATGCCTCAGGTGGTTCTGCCCCGTGTCGTACCTAGAGACAAAACATGAATTCATTTGTGCCAATAGGATCAGGTTGTTGAGGTTCATAATAGACGGCTGGAAGGTGAAGAAATTGGATGAGACTTCCTTATCCCTATGGGTATGTACATCCTTGGCTAAGTTTGCTCCAAGCTATTTACATGTGCAGAATTATTGCGGTTTATTTTCTTTGTCTTATACTCATTGATCCACGGTTTTACTTGCTTTTATACATTCATAATATATCTAAGATTTGTATTATTTATACATTCTTGGTTTTATTTGGAGGTTCTACAGTTGGTAGCAGTCGACTTTCGCTTGACAAAAGTTCATTGTTGATGCAGGTGTGGCCTCATTCCCCGCCCCGGTTTTCTGCTCGGTGATGTTTTACCTCAACTTTGCCTCTCTCATGTTCTTCTTAGTTTTTGTACAGTGGGGGCTAAATGGTTGTTTGATTGTAAAAAGGTATGTGAGTTTCTTAGAAAAAGCATTGGCGCTTGGAATATATGGAATTCTTTTATGTGGCTATAAGACATTTCAAATGGACCATGACCCTCCTAAATTTGTGTGTATGAAGATCGAATAGGTAAATGGGCAGTAATGTTTCTCCAGGGTCTCTTGCTAATGAAACTCTTCCCTTGCATGTAGGAATGTACATGGTCATGTTATGTGGATAAACAAATAGAAACAAATATCAGTGACCAAAAGTAATTATCAAACTGGTGATTGATTGGAATCAGAAAATCTATTTATAAACAGAGGTACACGAGTGGCCAAGATTTAAAACACAAACTTCTAGCACTCTTTCACTCAAATTAAAAGCAAACCAACAAGCACGCCCAACTTCCAGATACAACCAACCATCGTCCTGTCCCAACTCCTTCCCCTTGGCGGTAGCAATGTCGTATGGATCCTTGGCATAATTAGCCATGACATCACACGCTTTCGTGTGAAAAATAATTTCCTTGCATGTTGCTATAACCTCCCTACCTTCTACAAATAAGAAAGTAAAAGAAACTTCATGAACACGCTAAATAAACATATACTTTTACGCCATGAGCTCGCCTTCAAACACATTGTTGCCATTTCCCTCTTTAAGAAAAAGCAACATACACGCACACATAGGCTTTCTGATGGGCGCGGCGTGCCGCCACGCCTCTGTCAGCTAGTAGCATTAATTTACTCAACGAATCCACTTCACGGACGACATCTGCCTGCACGATCCTGTTACGATGCCTAATCCAACAACTTTCTATACGTTGACGCTTTGAATAGATGGTGTGATATGGAGTGTCGCCCTGAAATCGTCCGTGAAGCGTCGTCTGTATGGCAGTCGTTTTTACTCAATTACTCCTTTGATGTCTTACAACAAGTTTTGCACAAAGCGTCTATTTGTGTATAGCAAAGTGAGCCATTATTCCAATAGCTCAAATTGATTGCACGACTTTGACCAATAACTCAGGAATTGATCAATTTAGATCATAAACTCGTTAATTTGATCATTTAAGGTCAAAACCGATTCGGGAGGGGAAAAAGGTGCAACCATTAATGTGGACAGAGAAGTTATGCGCGTGGACGATGAAAGGACGTGGATGTCGCCTAAGGGGGGGGGGTGAATAGGCGCTTTAAAATAATTACGGTTTAGGCTTGAACTAATGCGGAATAAAACTAGTGTTTAATTAGTCAAGCACAAAACCTAAAATAACTAGGCTCACCTATGTGCACCAACAACTTATGCTAATCAAGATAAACAACTAAGTGATAGCAAGATATATAGCAGGGAACAATATGGCTATCACAAAGTAAAGTGAATAAGTAAAGGGCTCGGGTAAGAGATAACCGAGGCACGCGGAGACGACGATGTATCCCGAAGTTCACACCCTTGCGTATGCTAATCTCCGTTCGGAGCGGTGTGGAGGCACAATGCTCCCCAAGAAGCCACTAGGGCTACCGTAATCTCCACACGCCCTCGCACAATGCAAGATGCCGTGATTCCACTAAGTGACCCTTGAGGGCGGTCACCGAACCCGTACAAATGGCAACCCTTGGGGGCGGTCACCGGTACCCATTGTGACGCCCCCGATTTCGACCGTACGCTAAACATACACGCAATGCGTACGACCAAGATTAGGGACTCACTGATCGATATCACAACACAACACTAGACACAAATTAAAGTCATACAGCTTCATATTACAAGCCAGGGGCCTCGAGGGCTCGAATACAAAGCTCGACAAGCACGAGTCAGCGGAAGCAAATAATATCTGAGTACAGACATAAGTTAAACAAGTTTTGCCTTAAGAAGGCTAGCACAAACATAAGCAGCGGATCGAAAGAGGCGAGGCCTCCTGCCTGGGAACCTCCTAACTACTCCTGAGCGTCGGCACTCTCCACGTAGTAGTAGGCTCCAGCGGTGGTGTAGTAGTCGTCTCCGGCGTACTCCATCTCCTGGGCTCCATCGTCTGAACGCAGAATCGTATCGAGGGGGAAAGAGAAAGCAAAGCAACGGTGAGTACTCATCCAAAGTACTCGCAAGACTGACATCAGAACTATGCTAAGTATGCATCATTATCAAGGGGAGGGGTTATATCTGGACTGACTGCAGAAAGCAAGAATGAGGGGGAAGGCCTAGTCCTATCGAAGACTAGCATCTTCAGCATCTTGCAGTATTAGAAGAGAGTAGACTGGTATCTCATATATAGTCATATTATTGTAGCAATTTTATTAAGTAACCACGCCCAGAGATTCTTCCTCGACTCCCTGCGAGGAAGCAATCCCGGAGCCAACATTCATTTCAATTTAAAATCTCAATTATAGTTGTAGAAGGTCAAGGTACAACTCCAAGTCGTCCTGTTACCGTGGACACGGCTATTCGAATAGATAATTTCTTCCCTCCAGGGGTGCACCACATTCCCCAACACGCTTGATACCTCTGGCCGGACACACTTTCCTGGGTCATGCCCGGCCTCGGGACATCAAAACGTCGTCGCCCCACCTAGGCTCAACGAAGAGGCCAGCCCGCCGGTCTAAATCCTAAGCGCGCAGGGGTCATGGGCCAATCGCCCTTTGCACACCTGTACGATGCGAGGGCGGCCGAGGTCAGCCCTAGCACACTCTAGTCCAAGAGCTGTACCGTCCAGGCCACTCGGGCGCGCGCCGCTCCATTGCTGACGTCCGAAGAGCTTCGGCTGATACAACGACGCTGAGTACCCATAACTTCTCCCACGTGAAGGTTAGTGCGTATTAGGTCAAATGACCAACTCAGATCAAATACCCAACCCATTAGCATTTTATTAATGAGGGGCAAACGCGACCCATGAAGTGCAGTCCCGTCACCCCGTCTCGAGGATGTGTGGCAAGGGCCTCTCCTGCCCGTCCATGCCTCATCACCAACAAACCGTGGGTACCCCTCAGGGCCGACCCATCACCAACATGTTTCTGTAACCCGGTCATAGTAACTGTGTGTATAAAACATCAAGACGGAACCTAAGGAATCACCCTCAAAGGGCCCCGCTCGATGAAACCGTCAAGGTGGACTTAGAGGAATCATCCTCGAGGGTCCCACACTTGAGGGGTTGCACGACAGAGTCATCGTCAGGAGTGGTGAAGGAGGAATCACCCTCGATAACCACGACCGACTAGCTGCACTACAGAGTTAGCATCATGAGTACTTCACGAGGTGTCACCCTCGGTACTCGATAGTAGCTCTGCAGAGTCGTACAACTAAGGGGGTGTGATGTGATGTGAGGGGCCTGGCTCGTCGGTCGGTTGACCGAGTCTTCGAGTCTTCGGGTCGTCGAGTCGTCGAGTCGTTGATGAAGAAGCAGGGGCAACTGGGACTAAGGGGGTCACTGGGGATTCATTGATCAACCTATACTAAGCAGTTGATATAACAACAGGTGTAGTAGCAGTTTATCAAAAACAGGCTATGCATCAGAAATAGGAGCTAGCTAATACAGTAGCAAAATCTAATGCAAGAAGGGGAGGGAAAGAAATGGGCGATATCGGAATGCTCAAGGGGGGGGGGGGTTGCTTGCCTTGCTGCTCTGCGGCAAAGGCCTGATCGTCAGTGTCGTAGTCGTACCCGGCAGCACCGTCAGTCTCGGGGTCTACTGGTAAGAAAGGGGGGGAGAAACAATAAATATAAAGAAGACAAATGCATCACGATGCCTAACATGGCAATATGCAGAGCTAGGCATGCACTAACGCAATATTACACGTCGCAGACGGATCGGAAGAATATCTGACGATATTTTCCGGTTCTCGGGCTACTATCAGACAGACGAAATCGATGGAAAAGTTCCATGTTCGCTATGCTAGGAGCACGTGACAGACTAACGCACTGCGTATTCGGAACCGTGGGATTTTTCTGATCAACTTTCATGTTCAAAACTTTTTCATCCGACTTACGGTTTATTTTATATTAATTTTTAAAGATTTATTAGTATTCTGAAATTAGCAGAATTACTTAAATCCGAAAATAGCATTATGACATCAGCATGATATCATGCTGATGTCAGCAGTCAACAGTGCTGTTGACCTGGTCAAACTGACCAGTGGGTCCCACCTGTCAGTGTCTATTTAATTTAAGTTAATTATCAGAATTAATTAAGCAGTTTTAATTAGCATTAATTTGACTCGGCCCACATGTCATCTTCACTTAAGTTAACAGAGTACTTAATTAATCTAATTAATCTAATTAAGTTAATTAACTTACTAATTAATCAATTAATTATATATTTTTATAAACACACATTTTTTTAACTCTTTTTAATTAAACAGGGCAGTGGGCCCCGTTGTCAGTGGGAGGGGGGGGGGGGGTTAAGCCCCGCTAATGGATCGGGGGCACCGGACGGGGCTTGTAGCCAGGGCCACGGCGGCTCCTGGCGAGGCCAGCGCCGGGGTTCGCCGGCGGCATCGAGCGCGGCGGCGCGTGGGTGTGAGGAGCGGGGCCGGGCGCGGGGCGCGGCGGCGTGGCCAGCCGCAACGGCGAGCGGCGGCGTGGGCAGCGATGGGGCGCGGGAGCGCGAGTGATACGTCTCCAACATATCTATAATTTTTGATTGTTCCATGCTATTATATTATTTGTTTTGGATGTTTTATATGCATTAATATGTTATTTTATATTATTTTTGGGACTAACCTATTAATCTAGAGCCTAGTGCCAGTTTCTGTTTTTTTTTCTTGTTTTTGAGTATTGCAGATAAGGAATATTAAACGGAGTCCAAACGGAATAAAATCTTCGGAATAATTTTTCTTGGACCAGAAGCAACCCAGAGGACTTGGAGACCAAGGCAGGGGAGCCGCCGCGTGGCGACAAGCCACAGGGGCGCGCCCTAGGGGGGGGCGCCCCCTGGCTTGTGGCCCCACGGCAACTCCTCCAACCCTATTCTTCGGCCTATAAATTCAGAAATATTCCCTGGATACCAAAAAGAGCCACTAAAACACTTTTCCGCCGCCAGGAGCCTCGGTTCCCGTGAGATCCAATCTTGGAGCCTTTTCCGATAATCTGCCGGAGGGGGATTCGATCACGGAGGGCATCTACATCAACTCCATTGCCCCTCCGATGATGCGTGAGTAGTTCACCACAGACCTTCGGGTCCATAGCTAGTAGCTAGATGGCTTCTTCTCTCTCTTTGCACTTCAATACCATGTTCTTCATGATCTTCATGGAGATCTATCCGATGTAATACTCTTTTGCGGTGTGTTTGTCGAGATCCGATGAATTGTGGGTTTATGTTCAGATTATCTATGAATATTATTTGAGTCTTTTCTGAATTCTTATATGCATGATTTCATATCTTTGCAAGTCTCTTCGAGTTATTGGTTTGGTTTGGCCAACTAGATTGGTAATTCTTGCAATGGGAGAAGTGCTTAGTTTTGGGTTCAATCTTGCGGTGTCCTCACCCAGTGACATAGTAGGGGTAGCGAGGCACGTATTGTATTGTTGCCATCGAGGATAAAAAGATGGGGTTTTCATCATATTGCTTGAGTTTATCCCTCTACATCATGTCATCTTACCTAATGCGTTACTCTGTTCTTCATGAACTTAATACTCTAGATGCAGACAGGAGTCGGTCGATGTGTGGAGTAATAGTAGTAGATGCAGAATCGTTTCGGTCTACTTGACACAGACGTGATGCCTATATGCATAATCATTGCCTTGGATATCTTCATAATTATTCGCTTTTCTATCAATTACTCGACAGTAATTTGTTCACCCACCGTAATTCTTGCCATCATGAGAGAAGCCTCTAGTGAAACCTATGGCCCCCGGGTCTATTTTCCATCTTATACTTCCAGATCTAAAACCAAAAATACCAAAAATATCTTGCTGCAATCTTTTTACTTTTGTTTTACTTTCCGTTCAAGCAATCTATTCTATCTATCTCTATCAGAGCTCATCCTTGCAAGTAACCGTGAAGGGATTGACAACCCCTTTATAGCGTTGGGTGCAAGTGTTTGATTCTTTGTGTAGGTACATCTATTGGGGACTTGCTTGTATCTCCTACTGGATTGATACCTTGGTTCTCAACAACTGAGGGAAATACTTATCTACTTTGCTGCATCATCCGTTCCTCTTCACGGAAACCAACGCATGCTCGAGAAGTAGCAAGAAGGATTTCTGGCGCCGTTGCCGGGGAGATACATAGCAAGTCAAGAGAAGAACTTTCCCGTCAACTTGTCAATTTCTGACGTGCTTGCCGGAGAGATCTACATCAAGCCTACCAAGTACCCATCACAAACTCATCTCTTGCATTTACTTTATTTGCCATTTGCCTCTCGTTTTCCTCTCCCCCACTTCTAAAACAATTTTCCAAAAGGATTTGTCTTTTTATTCGCCCTTCTTCCGTTCGTCTTTTCGGTTGCTTTTTGCTTGCTTGTGTGTTAATCGGTTGGTCGTCTTTATGGCTCAACCCAAAAGCTTTTATCCTTATCTTAGAAAGTTGGAAGATATTGAGGATAACGTTAAAAGTTTCATGTCGCTCCAATATGATCATAATAGCTTCTTTAGGAATGAGCTTAAAGAACAAAAGACTATGTGGGAGTACATGAATAAGGAACTTGATGATATGTCCAAAGAGTTCTATGGTTTGAAATCTCAATTTGCTCACCTTGAAAACTTAGTGGGCCAAATTTCTGATAAACAAGCTACCTTAGTCAATAAAATGGCCGCGAAGCTAGAATCTTTAAATATTGATGAAGATCTTAAAGTGATTGATGTGACTCCTATTGAATCTTTGTTTTCTAATGTAAATCTTGATAAAGATGGGACTGGAGATGAGTCAACTTTAGTTAAAAGGCGTCCCAATGATTTGGAGTTTATAGATCTTAATGCTAAGATTGATAAAAGTGGGATTGAAGAGGTCAAAACTTTAAATAGCAATGAACCCACTCTTTTGGATTTCAAGGACTTTAATTATGATAGTTGCTCTTTGATTGATTGTGTTTCCTTGTTGCAATCCATGTTGAATTCTCCTCATGCTTATAATCAAAACAAAGCTTTTACTAAACATATTGTTGATGCTATGATGAAATCTTTTGAAGAAAAACTTGAGTTGGAAGTTTCTATACCTATAAAGCTTTATGATGAGTGGAACCTACTATTAAGATTAAAATTAAAGATTATGAGTGCCATGCTTTGTGTGATTTGGGTGCTAGCGTTTCCACGATTCCAAAAACTTTATGTGATGTGCTAGGTTTCCGTGAATTTGATGATTGTTCCTTAAATTTGCATCTTGCGGATTCCACTATAAAGAAACCTATGGGAAGGATTAATGATGTTCTTATTGTTGCAAATAGGAATTATGTGCCCGTAGATTTCATTGTTCTTGATATAGATTGCAATCCTACATGTCCTATTATTCTTGGTAAACCTTTCCTTAGAACGATTGGTGCAATTATTGATATGAAGGAAGGAAATATTAGATTCCAATTTCCATTGAGGAAAGGCATGGAGCACTTTCCTAGAAAGAAAATAAAATTACCTTATGAATCTATTATGAGAGCTGCTTATGGATTGCATACCAAAGATGACAATACCTAGATCTATTGCGTTTTGCCTAGCTAGGGGCGTTAAACAATAGCGCTTGTTGGGAGGCAACCCAATTTTATTTTTGCTTTCTGTTTTTTTGTTTCTGTTTTAGTGTGTTTTCCACATTATTACTTCTGTAATAATTGTGTTTTCTTGTTTAAATTAGTGTTTGAGCCAAGTAAGACCTTTGGGTTGGTCTACGCTGTTTGTTGATTTGATTTTGCTGAAAAACAGAAACTTTTGCTCTCAGTCCAGGAATTGTGTAAATTCACTGGAACGTGATTTTGATCTGAAATTTTTACACAATATTGATATACAAATTTCCCTGATTTTCCTAATTTTTAAGAATTTTTTGAGTTACAGAAGTATTCGAAGTCTATAGATTGCTACAGACTGTTCTGTTTTTAACAGATTCTGTTTTCTTTGTGTTGTTTGCTTATTTTGATGAATCTATGGGTTGTATCGGGGGGTATGAACCATGGAGAAGTTAGAATACAGTAGATATTACACCAATATAAATAAAGAATGAGTTCACAACAGTACCTAAAGTGGTGGTTTATTTTTCTTATACTAACGGATCTCATGAGTTTTCTGTTGAGTTTTGTGTTGTGAAGTTTTCAAGTTTTGGGTAAAGATTTGATGGACTATGGAATAAGGAGTGGCAAGAGCCTAAGCTTGGGGATGCCCAAGGCACCCCAAGCCATATTCAAGGATACCAAAAGTCCTAAGCTTGGGGATGCCCCGGAAGGCATCCCCTCTTTCGTCTTCAATCCATCGGTAAATTTACTTGAGGCTATATTTTTATTCACCACATGATATGTGTTTTGCTTGGAGCGTCTTGTATGATATGAGTCTTTGCTTTTTAGTTTGCCACAATCATCCTTGCTGCACACACTCTTTTTTGAGAGAGACACGCTGAATCGTGAATTTATTAGAATACTCTATGTGCTTCACTTATATCTTTTGAGCTAGGCAATGTTGCTCTAGTGCTTCACTTATATCTTTTTAGAGCACGGTGGTGTTATATTTTATAGAAATTATTGAACTCTCGTACCTCACTTATATTATTTTGAGAGTTTCTTAAAACAGCATGGTAATTTGTTTAGGTTATGATTTTAGTCCTAATATAATGGGCATCCAAGAGGGATATAATAAAAACTTTCATATTAAGTGCATTGGATACTATGAGAAGTTTGATTCCTTGCATATAGTTTTGAGATAATGGAGATGGTAATATGAGAGTCATGCTAGTGAGTAGTTGTGAATTGGAAGAGATACTTGTGTTGAAGTTTGTGATTCCCGTAGCATGCACGTATGGTGAACTGTTATATAACGAAGTCGGAGCATGATTTGTTTAATGGTTGTCAACCTTTGTGTGAGGGTCGGGAGCGTGCGATGGTTAACTCCTACCAACCTCTCCCCTAGGGGCATGCGTCTAATGCTTTGTTTGATAACTAATAGACTTTTGCAATAAGTATGTGAGTTCTTTATGACTAATGTTGAGTCCATGGATTATACGCACTCTCACCCTTCCACCTTTGCTAGCCTCTCTAGTACCGCGCAACTTTCGCCGGTACATCAAACCCACCTTCCTCAAAACAGCCACCATATATGTTCCTCAAAACAGCCACCATACCTACCTATTATGGCATTTCCATAGCCATTCCGAGATATATTGCCATGCAACTTCCACCGTTCCGCTTTTCATGACATGCACCATCACTTTCATCTTGCATATATAGTCATATTTTGTTCTAGGTATCGAGTTGTAATTTTCTTTTTGAGTTGTAAGTAAATAAAAGTGTGATGATTTTCATTATTAGAGCATTGTCCCGTGTGAGAAAAGGATGATGGAAGCCATGACTCCCTCACAAGTTGGGATGAGTATCCGGACTTTACAAAAAAATAAAAGAGGCCAGCGAAGCCCAAATAAAAAAAGAGGCCAAAGATGCCCACCAAAAGAAAAAAAAACGAGAGAAAGAGAGAAGGGACAATTGCTACTATATTTTTCCACACTTGTCCTTCAAAGTAGCACCATGATCTTCATGATAGAGAGTCTCCTATTTTGTCACTTTCATATAACTAGTGGAGTTTCATCTTGCACGACCACTTAGTTTTCTTTTTGAGCTTTCATACACTTATAGCTCTAAGTGCATTTGTTGCATGGCAATCCCTACTCACTCACATTGATATCTATCGATGGGCATCTCCATAGCCCGTTGATACGCCTAGTTGATGTGAGACTATCTTCTTCCTTTTTCCTTGCAACCTCCACCATATTCTATTCCACCTATAGTGCTATATCCATGGCTCACGCTCATGTATTGCGTGAGAGTTGAAAAGGTTTGAGAACACCAAAAGTGTGAAACAATTTCTTGACTTGTTCATCGGGGTTGTGCATGATTTAGATACTTTGTGTGGGGAAGATGGAGCATAGCCAGACCATATGATTTTGTAGGGATAACTTTCTAAGGCCATGTTATTTCGAAAGGACACAATTGCCTTGTTGGTGTGCTCGAAGTATTACTGTTTTTATGTCAATATTAGACTATTGTTTTGAATCTTACGGATCTGAATATTCATGCCACAATAAAGAATATACCATGGATAAATATGTTAGGTAGCATTCCACATCAAAAATTCTATTTTTATCATTTACCTACTCGAGGACGAGCAGGAATTAAGCTTGGGGATGCTTGATACGTCTCCAACGTATCTATAATTTTTGATTGTTCCATGCTATTATATTATTTGTTTTGGATGTTTTATATGCATTAATATGCTATTTTAAATTATTTTTGGTACTAACCTATTAATCTAGAGCCTAGTGCCAGTTTTTGTTTTTTTCTTGTTTTTGAGTATTGCAGATAAGGAATATTAAACGGAGTCCAAACGGAATAAAATCTTCGGAATAATTTTTCTTGGACCAGAAGCAACCCAGAGGACTTGGAGACCAAGGCAGGGGAGCCGCCGTGTGGCGACAAGCCACAGGGGCGCGCCCTAGGGGGGGCGCCCCCTGTCTTGTGGCCCCACGGCAACTCCTCCAACCCTATTCTCCGGCCTATAAATTCAGAAATATTCCCTGGATACCAAAAAGAGCCACTAAAACACTTTTCCGCCGCTAGGAGCCTCGGTTCCCGTGAGATCCAATCTTGGAGCCTTTTCCGGTAATCTGCCGGAGGGGGATTCGATCACGGAGGGCATCTACATCAACTCCATTGCCCCTCCGATGATGCGTGAGTAGTTCACCACAGACCTTCGGGTCCATAGCTAGTAGCTAGATGGCTTCTTCTCTCTCTTTGCTCTTCAATACCATGTTCTTCATGATCTTCATGGAGATCTATCCGATGTAATACTCTTTTGCGGTGTGTTTGTCGAGATCCGATGAATTGTGGGTTTATGTTCAAATTATCTATGAATATTATTTGAGTCTTTTCTGAATTCTTATATGCATGATTTCATATCTTTGCAAGTCTCTTCGAGTTATTGGTTTGGTTTGGCCAACTAGATTGGTAATTCTTGCAATGGGAGAAGTGCTTAGTTTTGGGTTCAATCTTGCGGTGTCCTCACCCAGTGACATAGTAGGGGTAGCGAGGCACGTATTGTATTGTTGCCATCGAGGATAAAAAGATGGGGTTTTTATCATATTGCTTGAGTTTATCCCTCTACATCATGTCATCTTACCTAATGCGTTACTCTGTTCTTCATGAACTTAATACTCTAGATGCAGGCAGGAGTCGGTCGATGTGTGGAGTAATAGTAGTAGATGCAGAATCGTTTCGGTCTACTTGACACGGACGTGATGCCTATATGCATAATCATTGCCTTGGATATCTTCATAATTATTCGCTTTTCTATCAATTGCTCGACAGTAATTTGTTCACCCACCGTAATTCTTGCCATCATGAGAGAAGCCTCTAGTGAAACCTATGGCCCCCGGGTCTATTTTCCATCTTATACTTTCAGATCTAAAACCAAAAATACCAAAAATATCTTGCTGCAATCTTTTTTACTTTTGTTTTACTTTTCGTTCAAGCAATCTATTCTATCTATCTCAATCAGAGCTCATCCTTGCAAGTAACCATGAAGGGATTGACAACCCCTTTATAGCGTTGGGTGCAAGTGTTTGATTCTTTGTGTAGGTACATCTATTGGGGACTTGCTTGTATCTCCTACTGGATTGATACCTTGGTTCTCAACAACTGAGGGAAATACTTATCTACTTTGCTGCATCATCCGTTCCTCTTCACGGAAACCAACGCATGCTCGAGAAGTAGCAAGAAGGATTTCTGCCGCCGTTGCCGGGGAGATACATAGCAAGTCAAGAGAAGAACTTTCCCGTCAACTTGTCAATTTCTGACGTGGTTGCCAGAGAGATCTACATCAAGCCTACCAAGTACCCATCACAAACTCATCTCTTGCATTTACTTTATTTGCCATTTGCCTCTCGTTTTCCTCTCCCCCACTTCTAAAACGATTTTCCAAAAAGATTTGTCTTTTTGTTCGCCCTTCTTCCGTTCGTCTTTTCGGTTGCTTTTTGCTTGCTTGTGTGTTAATCGGTTGGTCGTCTTTATGGCTCAACCCAAAAGCTTTGATCCTTATCTTAGAAAGTTGGAAGATATTGAGGATAACGTTAAAAGTTTCATGTGGCTCCAATATTATCATAATAGCTTCTTTAGGAATGAGCTTAAAGAACAAAAGACTATGTGGGAGTACATGAATAAGGAACTTGATGATATGTCCAAAGAGTTCTATGGTTTGAAATCTCAATTTGCTCACCTTGAAAACTTAGTGGGCCAAATTTCTGATAAACAAGCTACCTTAGTCAATAAAATGGCCGCGAAGCCAGAATCTTTAAATATTGATGAAGATCTTAAAGTGATTGATGTGACTCCTATTGAATCTTTGTTTTCTAATGTAAATCTTGATAAATATGGGACTGGAGATGAGTCAACTTTAGTTAAAAGGCGTCCCAATGATTTGGAGTTTATAGATCTTAATGCTAAGATTGATAAAAGTGGGATTGAAGAGGTCAAAACTTTAAATAGCAATGAACCCACTCTTTTGGATTTCAAGGACTTTAATTATGATAGTTGCTCTTTGATTGATTGTGTTTCCTTGTTGCAATCCATGTTGAATTCTCCTCATGCTTATAATCAAAACAAAGCTTTTACTAAACATATTGTTGATGCTATGATGAAATCTTTTGAAGAAAAACTTGAGTTGGAAGTTTCTATACCTAGAAAGCTTTATGATGAGTGGAACCTACTATTAAGATTAAAATTAAAGATTATGAGTGCCATGCTTTGTGTGATTTGGGTGCTAGCGTTTCCACGATTCCAAAAACTTTATGTGATGTGCTAGGTTTCCGTGAATTTGATGATTGTTCCTTAAATTTGCATCTTGCGGATTCCACTATAAAGAAACCTATGGGAAGGATTAATGATGTTCTTATTGTTGCAAATAGGAATTATGTGCCAGTAGATTTCATTGTTCTTGATATAGATTGCAATCTTACATGTCCTATTATTCTTGGTAAACCTTTCCTTAGAACGATTGGTGCAATTATTGATATGAAGGAAGGAAATATTAGATTCCAATTTCCATTGAGGAAAGGCATGGAGCACTTTCCTAGAAATAAAATAAAATTACCTTATGAATCTATTATGAGAGCTGCTTATGGATTGCATACCAAAGATGACAATACCTAGATCTATTGCGTTTTGCCTAGCTAGGGGCGTTAAACAATAGCGCTTGTTGGGAGGCAACCCAATTTTATTTTTGCTTTCTGTTTTTTTGTTTCTGTTTTGGTGTGTTTTCCACATTATTACTTCTGTAATAATTGTGTTTTCTTGTTTAAATTAGTGTTTGAGACAAGTAAGACCTTTGGGATGGTCTACGGTGTTTGTTGATTTGATTTTGCTGAAAAACAGAAACTTTTGCTCTCAGTCCAGGAATTTTGTAAATTCACTGGAACGTCATTTTGATCTGAAATTTTTACACAAGATTGATATACAAATTTCCCTGATTGTCCTAATTTTTCAGAATTTTTGGAGTTACAGAAGTATTCAAAGTCTATAGATTGCTACAGACTGTTCTGTTTTTAACAGATTCTGTTTTCTTTGTGTTGTTTGCTTATTTTGATGAATCTATGGGTTGTATCGGGGGGTATGAACCATGGAGAAGTTAGAATACAGTAGATATTACACCAATATAAATAAATAATGAGTTCACAACAGTACCTAAAGTGGTGGTTTATTTTTCTTATACTAACGGATCTCATGAATTTTCTGTTGAGTTTTGTGTTGTGAAGTTTTCAAGTTTTGGGTAAAGATTTGATGGACTATGGAATAAGGAGTGGCAAGAGACTAAGCTTGGGGATGCCCAAGGCACCCCAAGACATATTCAAGGATACCAAAAATCCTAAGCTTGGGGATGCCCCGGAAGGCATCCCCTCTTTCGTCTTCAATCCATCGGTAAATTTACTTGAGGCTATATTTTTATTCACCACATGATATTTGTTTTGCTTGGAGCGTCTTGTATGATATGAGTCTTTGCTTTTTAGTTTGCCACAATCATCCTTGCTGCACACACTCTTTTTGAGAGAGACATGCTTAATCGTGAATTTATTAGAATACTCTATGTGCTTCACTTATATCTTTTGAGCTAGGCAATGTTGCTCTAGTGCTTCACTTATATCTTTTTAGAGCACGGTGGTGTTATATTTTATAGAAATTATTGAACTCTCGTACCTCACTTATATTATTTTGAGAGTTTCTTAAAACAGCATGGTAATTTGTTTAGGTTATGATTTTAGTCCTAATATAATGGGCATCCAAGAGGGATATAATAAAAACTTTCATATTAAGTGCATTGGATACTATGAGAAGTTTGATTCCTTGCATATAGTTTTGAGATAATGGAGATGATAATATGAGAGTCATGCTAGTGAGTAGTTGTGAATTGGAAGAGATACTTGTGTTGAAGTTTGTGATTCCCGTAGCATGCACGTATGGTGAACTGTTATATAACGAAGTCGGAGCATGATTTGTTTAATGATTGTCAACCTTTGTGTGAGGGTCGGGAGCGCGCGAGTGATACGTCTCCAACATATCTATAATTTTTGATTGTTCCATGCTATTATATTATCTGTTTTGGATGTTTTATATGCATTAATATGCTATTTTATATTATTTTTGGGACTAACCTATTAATCTAGAGCCTAGTGCCAGTTTCTGTTTTTTTTTGTTTTTGAGTATTGCAGATAAGGAATATTAAACGGAGTCCAAACGGAATAAAATCTTCGGAATATTTTTTCTTGGACCAGAAGCAACCCAGAGGACTTGGAGACCAAGGCAGGGGAGCCGCCGTGTGGCGACAAGCCACAGGGGCGCGCCTTAGGGGGGCGCCCCCCTGGCTTGTGGCCCCACGGCAACTCCTCCAACCCTATTCTTCGGCCTATAAATTCAGAAATATTCCCTGGATACCAAAAAGAGCCACTAAAACACTTTTCCGCCGCCAGGAGCCTCGGTTCCCATGAGATCCAATCTTGGAGCCTTTTCCGGTAATCTGCCGGAGGGGGATTCGATCATGGAGGGCATCTACATCAACTCCATTGCCCCTCCGATGATGCGTGAGTAGTTCACCACAGACCTTCGGGTCCATAGCTAGTAGCTAGATGGCTTCTTCTCTCTCTTTGCTCTTCAATACCATGTTCTTCATGATCTTCATGGAGATCTATCCGATGTAATACTCTTTTGCGGTGTGTTTGTCGAGATCCGATGAATTGTGGGTTTATGTTCAGATTATCTATGAATATTATTTGAGTCTTTTCTGAATTCTTATATGCATGATTTCATATCTTTGCAAGTCTCTTCGAGTTATTGGTTTGGTTTGGCCAACTAGATTGGTAATTCTTGCAATCGGAGAAGTGCTTAGTTTTGGGTTCAATCTTGCGGTGTCCTCACCCAGTGACATAGTAGGGGTAGCGAGGCACGTTTGTATTGTTGCCATCGAGGATAAAAAGATGGGGTTTTCATCATATTGCTTGAGTTTATCCCTCTACATCATGTCATCTTACCTAATGCGTTACTTTGTTCTTCATGAACTTAATACTGTAGATGCAGGTAGGAGTCGGTCGATGTGTGGAGTAATAGTAGTAGATGCAGAATCGTTTCGGTCTACTTGACACGGACGTGATGCCTATATGCATAATCATTGCCTTGGATATCTTCATAATTATTCGCTTTTCTATCAATTGCTCGACAGTAATTTGTTCACCCACCGTAATTCTTGCCATCATGAGAGAAGCCTCTAGTGAAACCTATGGCCCCCGGGTCTATTTTCCATCTTATACTTTCAGATCTAAAACCAAAAATACCAAAAATATCTTGCTGCAATCTTTTTACTTTTGTTTTACTTTCCGTTCAAGCAATCTATTCTATCTATCTCTATCAGAGCTCATCCTTGCAAGTAACCGTGAAAGGATTGACAACCCCTTTATAGCGTTGGGTGCAAGTGTTTGATTCTTTGTGTAGGTACATCTATTGGGGACTTGCTTGTATCTCCTACTGGATTGATACCTTGGTTCTCAACAACTGAGGGAAATACTTATCTACTTTGCTGCATCATCCGTTCCTCTTCACGGAAACCAACGCATGCTTGAGAAGTAGCAGCGAGCTGCCGATGGCCGCGAGCGGGGGCGCATGCGCGCGAGGCCAGGGGCGCGGACGGAGAGCGGTCACGGGTGCGGGCGCATGCGGGGTGAGCGGCGGGGGCGCGTGCGGGGCCGCGACAGGTGCGGGCAGCGCGCGAGCGTGGGCGGCGGCGTGGGCGCACGCGTGCGGGCGTGCCGCGGCCAGGACGCGCGGGGCGGCGCGCGGCGATGCGGGGGAGGGGGCGGCTCCGCCCGGGGAGGAAAGGAAGAGGGAAGGGGGGAGCCCGGCTCACAGCGACGGCAGGAGGGGGGCAGCGGGCGTGAGGGAGGAGTCGGGGAGGCGCCGGTGAGGAGGGGGGCCACGGCAGGGAGGAGGAGCGCCGGCGAGGTGGCGGGGCGGCGTCGGCGCAGCGGCGCGGTCGGGGCGCCGGGCGGGCGAGCGGGTTAATAGGCCAGGGGGGTGGGCCGGTGGTTAGGTGGGCCGAGGCCCATGGGGAGGGGGGGTGTTGGGGCCTTTTCATTTCATTTTTTTGTTCCAGCTTTTCTTTTTATTTGCTTCTGTTATTATATATTTTAGCAATAAAATACCTTTAGTAAAAATATGGCACAAGGCCCATTATTTTCAATGCCATTTATGGCACTGCCACAAAAAGGTTGGGGACCTTTTGAAAACATTTGAAAACTGCAAAAATTCAAAAGGGCATTTAATAATTGTTTTGGCCCCTGATAAAATGTTTTAGAGGCACTTAAATACATGTTAAAATGTGTTTTGCAATTTTATAAATACCAGGGGAATATTTGCAACCCCAACATGATTTTAGTTTTCAGGTTTATGAATTTCTTATCACGCCTTTTATTTGAACTTTTGATTTGATTTGGATTTTTGTCAAGGGGCAATTTGGCTTAAACAATCTTGATGACAAGGCATCATTAATATGAGGTTACTGTGGCTTAACACTGGGGGTGTTACAACTCTCCTCGTCTAACAAGAATTCTCGTCCCGAGAATTAAGAGGTAGAGTAAGGGAAAAGTTCTGGTTACGAAATTCCAACGAGTCTTCTTGTTCATGTTGCCATCATCGAAGAGGCTGATCCCTTATGTTGATGTCTTCAATTCGCTGCATCGGGGCATCATGATGAAGTCGTCATCCTTTCTTTGGGATCTTCAACGTCCTATGAGTGCGATAGGAAGGAAAACTCTGGAAGAACACATCTCCACAAAGTTGGGCGTGTGACGATGAACTGAGGGGAGAAGACATGAATTATCTCTCGAGTTGTAATTCAGGGAATTCATCGGGAGCAATAAGCGATGGTACGAAAGTTTCAAATGGGTAGGCAATCATTCGATGCCTTATCAGAAGATGAAAAAGGGGGTTCAGAGCAACGAAATAAATATTGCGTCTGATACCAGAATAGAACATCCCTTGGACGGTGGCTCGGGACTTACATCCGAAGTCAAGTGCAAAGGATACTTTAGAATCAAGGCTGTACAGGAGAGTCAGGTTTCGATCCTGTGGAACTTTGGGTTATGGGCCCATCATGTGGGTCAAGAGTAGGAAAGGCGGTGACATCCTGTATGGACATGGTAGCAAGACATGTTAGAGAAAAGTCTGTTCGTTATGTCGACACAACATCGGCACCAAGGGCGGGGGACGAAGAGAACCATCTTCCTGCTCGTCGAAACGAGGCGGACCAATAGGCAAGGTTCTCGTCCACCGACGGTTACCGGAATGTTAACAACAATAGTAACAGGGCCTTACTGACAGAGTTGTACACCGAGGTGTTTACCTAAGCAGGAAATTGTCACTGCTCAGATAATGTAAATCTCTAGAAAGGTTAAACAGACCAATGGAAAGGAAAATGTGGTTAACACATTAAACAGACCAATGGAAAGGAAAATGTGGTTAACACATTAAACAGACCAATGGAAAGGAAAATGTGTTTATACCCGCGTATCAAGAGTATAACCTCCCCAAGAGCAAGCAGAGCGGGACAATCATGATAGGGCTACAAGTATGTAACCATTTAGACAAAGGGCAAGGAATTTATGATGTTTACCCATACAACGATGTTTGGATAATTGGTCAAGAATTATTTATCATTATGCCTCAAATGTTCTTGTTTGACGATCGGTGTACCACAGGCATGCTTCGAGATAGCAGTGCCATGGTCACCAGGTAAAGGTCAGACTCTGGATACACAAAGGATCCATCAGGAACAACTTATAAAATAAGTTATTCAATTTCCTCACGGAAGAATGGCAATTCTTGCTAAACAAGGTATTATAACAATAGGTCCTCCGGTCGGGTGTGCTAGCGACAACATCACCTTACCGAGTAACCTAAAGAGTAATGTTATAATTTTTGGAAATTGTTCCAACCATCATATCTGCCCGAGATTCAGATCTGGTTGGTGTCAGGATACTTCAGACATAGCAGGCCTGAGAAGAAAAGGATGCAACGCATATCTTCGAGATGATGTTGCAAGATTTTCGAGAGATGAACTGTGGAAGCAAGCTCCGAAACAGGAGTCCATCATTAACCATGAAGAAAAATGAGAATGTGGCCGATAGGCTAAGCAACAATTTATCGAGAATTCCATAAGGATAGTTTTCCACAATTATGTGAACAAGGCGATAGCATTGGTCAGACCAAATGATACAATGATGTATGCTCGAGGAAAACATCCTCAACTAAACATTGAACGAAAAAGTGCACCCGGAATTAGGGATTGGGTAGCACGATTAATGTTAGAATGGTGATTTAACAACCATCACATTGAGAATGAAATTATCACTCATCAACTTCAGGGCAATAGAATTGCTTGAAGTATCAAATTCACAAATCACAGTTCACTTGTCGGTACTCCGGTTAGAAACAACACGGGGACCAAGAAATGAATGATGATGGTAAGGAGTATCACTATATCAAGAATTCTTAAGAGGTGATGAAATTCTCACAACATTCTTGATATAAATGATGGTAATGCTCCAAGGTAGAAAATAACACAAGCTGAATAGCAAGGAACTCAAGTTACAACACAAAACATGAACAAGTTTGTGTTGGAGGAAAGGCAACAAAGTTATCGATGATAATACTAATCATCGAGGGGAAAGGGTGGTATTGCTCACCATGAATTCGATTGATATGCTGGAAGAGCTCAGAATGTTGATGATGATGTAGCCAATCAGCCGGAAATGACATGATCGAGTACAAACTTCTAAACAAAGAAGTTTACTAAGAGTTGTTAAATTACAGTGCGGAATCGATTCACTATTCGGTGTTCTCGGTTGACGACAACCCAGAACCCGCGGAGTGACTTTGACAGGGAAAGGTATTACTTCATCTAAAATTTATAAGATGTAATGCAATGGCATGATACCCTCGAGATACCAAGGGGTAATACTCGAAGGTAGACCAAAATAGAGGTTGGGCACGTGTATTGATCTACAGAAGACAAGTGCTTTAACTTGTCCGGGAAATGGAATCAAAGAAGAACAATCATGGTCGGAACCACGGTTGTAAAGGACCAAATCAAAATTACAAGATGAATTTATAACAAGGGGATAATGAATATTATGAGAAGCTCCCATGATGAAATCTACATCGTGTCCATGGGCATGAACACAAAGTTCAAGGTCGACTCCCACTTCTTCAATGCATAACCTATCATTCACTTCTCACTTTCGATGAAGTTATAGTGTTGAAATTTTATCTGGCAAAACACCAGAAGAGTATGACTCATGAAAACTCTTAGGTTCACACGGATTAGGGAAGGCATAGGTTCAACCCATAGGGGCATCTTAGGAACATATACCATAAACTACAAGAGTAAATAACACAAGCTCGAAAGTAGAGCAGTGTTGACTACAGCAGAGGATACAATTTTACCAAAGGCATTTAAGTATCAGGGAGAGAACTCACAGGATTTGAATGCGAAGGATACTATCGGATAACAACCCAGCAATGGGTCTGACGGTTCACAACGGAGCTGATGTGAGTATCGGTACTCAATCACAGGAAGAGAGAATGCAAGGCATCGGAATATAGAACTCCTGAACAATTTGATGCTTAAATAACAAAGGAATTATGATTTCCAAAACGAAGGATCAGCAACAGACGCTTTGATCAAGGGTGGATAAGTTGAATAGACTCAGAGGCACAATCGATCAAGGTTTGATTTGCCGAGAACCAGCTCATGCTTGAAAAGACGTCTGAGCCGAAAAGACAATTTATAAGGTTCGACCGATGACTGCGTGCATTCACACACACAGGTTGAATCCATTAGATCAGATGATGATCACAAAGGATTTAATGAATATTGCTAGAGATATGAAATTAATCATAATGCAAGCGGGTAAGGAAGGTCAAGAGCAATAGGCTACTGCAGATTTCGGAGGATCGAACAGTAATTCGAAGAATTTTGTGAATCACATGATCAACTAGGGACGAACGAATCCCCGGTAAGTAAGAGGAATTATCCGTAAGGCTTTCATGCGATAAAGAACTGCCAAGCAGTAAGCTCAAAGGATTCTCGAAACAACGGAGAGTATTTCGGGGCACCTTGTAATAACAAGAGCAACGGGGAATGATTGTATGAATGACAGTTGTATGCAGTTATCCATAGGGGTTGACGGTGGAAGGAATCGCAAAAGCAATGAACACAAGTTCTCGAAAGAACATCGGAGAGTATCTTCGAAGTCTTCTGTTGAATCGAGCCATCATCTGTAATAAAGGGCTCTCCGGGAGGAAGTAGTTACGAGATCCTAAAGTTAGAGTTAGCAAAATCTTTAACCCGAAAGAGAAGAGAGATCAGAACCCAGAGTATAGACGGGGAATAAAAGATCCTAATACCACCCGATTGAGATGTGGGCCCATAAGCCACAACATCAGTGTTAGTAAAAGTTTTTCAACGTCTAGACTCAACTTCTGCCAAGGAGTTGGAAAGGGGGCTACCTACAGGCAGTCGGCTCTGATACCAACTTGTGACGCCCCCGATTTCGACCGTACGCTAAACATACATGCAATGCGTACGACCAAGATTAGGGACTCACTGATCAATATCACAACACAATACTAGACACAAATTAAAGTCATACAACTTCATATTACAAGCCAGGGGCTCGAGGGCTCGAATACAAAGCTCGACAAGCACGAGTTAGCGGAAGCAAATAATATCTGAGTACAGACATAAGTTAAACAAGTTTTGCCTTAAGAAGGCTAGCACAAACATAAGCAGCGGATCGAAAGAGGCGAGGCCTCCTGCCTGGGAACCTCCTAACTACTCCTGAGCGTCGGCACTCTCCACGTAGTAGTAGGCTCCAGCGGTGGTGTAGTAGTCGTCTCCGGCGTACTCCATCTCCTGGGCTCCATCGTCTGAATGCATAATCGTATCGAGGGGGAAAGAGAAAGCAAAGCAACGGTGAGTACTCATCCAAAGTACTCGCAAGACTGACATCAGAACTATGCTAAGTATGCATCATTATCAAGGAGAGGGGTTATATCTGGACTGACTGCAGAAAGCAAGAATGAGGGGGAAGGCCTAGTCCTATCGAAGACTAGCATCTTCAGCATCTTGCAGCATTAGAAGAGAGTAGACTGGTATCTCATATATAGTCATATTATTGTAGCAATTTTATTAAGTAACCACGCCCAGAGATTCTTCCTCGGCTCCCTGTGAGGAAGCAATCCCGGAGCCAACATTCATTTCAATTTAAAGTCTCAATTATAGTTGTAGAAGGTCAAGGTACAACTCCTAGTCGTCCTGTTACCGTGGACACGGCTATTCGAATAGATAATTTCTTCCCTGCAGGGGTGCACCACATTCCCCAACACGCTTGATACCTCTGGCCGGACACACTTTCCTGGGTCATGCCCGGCCTCGGGACATCAAAACGTCGTCGCCCCACCTAGGCTCAACGAAGAGGCCAGCCCGCCGGTCTAAATCCTAATCACGCAGGGGTCATGGGCCAATCGCCCTTTGCACACCTGCACGATGCGAGGGCGGCCGAGGTCAGCCCTAGCACACTCTAGTCCAAGAGCTGTACCGTCCAGGCCACTCGGGCGCACGCCGCTCCATTGCTGACGTCCGAAGAGCTTCGGCTGATACAACGACGCTGAGTACCCATAACTTCTCCCACGTGAAGGTTAGTGCGTATTAGGTCAAACGACCAACTCAGATCAAATACCCAACCCATTAGCATTTTATTAATGTGGGGCAAGCGCGACCCATGAAGTGCGGTCCCATCACCCCGTCTCGAGGATGTGTGGCAAGGGCCTCTCCTGCCCGTCCATGCCTCATCACCAACAAACTGTGGGTACCCCTCAGGGCCGACCCATCACCAACATGTTTCTGTAACCCGGTCATAGTAACTGTGTGTATAAAACATCAAGACAAAACCTGTGGAATCACCCTCAAAGGGTCCCGCTCGATGAAACCGTCAAGGTCGACTTAGAGGAATCACCCTCGAGGGTCCCACACTTGAGAGGTTGCACGACAGAGTCATCGTCGGGAGTGGTGAAGGAGGAATCACCCTCGATAACCACGACCGACTAGCTGCACTACAGAGTTAGCATCATGAGTACTTCACGAGGTGTCACCCTCGGTACTCGATAGTAGCTCTGCAGAGTTGTACAACTAAGGGGGTGTGATGTGATGTGAGGGGCCTGGCTCGTCGGTCGGTTGACCGAGTCTTCGAGTCTTCGGGTCGTCGAGTCGTTGATGAAGAAGCAGGGGCAACTGGGACTAAGGGGGTCACTGGGGATTCATTGATCAACCTATACTAGGCAGTTGATATAACAACAGGTGTAGTAGCAGTTTATCAAAAACAGGCTATGCATCAGAAATAGGAGCTAGCTAATATAGTAGCAAAATCTAATGCAAGAAGGGGAGGGAAAGAAATGGGCGATATCGGAATGCTCAAGGGGGGGGGGTTGCTTGCCTTGCTGCTCTGCGGCAAAGGCTTGATCGTCAGTGTCGTAGTCGTACCCGACAGCACCGTCAGTCTCGGGGTCTACCGGTAAGAAAGGGGGGGGGGGAGAAACAATAAATATAAAGCAGACAAATGCATCACGATGCCTGACATGGCAATATGCAAAGCTAGGCATGCACTAACGCAATATTACACGTCGCAGACGGATCGGAAGAATATCTGACGATATTTTCCGGGTCTCGGGCTACTATCGGACAGACGAAATCAATGGAAAAGTTCCATGTTCGCTATGCTAGGAGCACGTGACAGACTAACGCACTGCGTATTCGGAACCGTGGGATTTTTCTGATCAACTTTCATGTTCAAAACTTTTTCATCCGACTTATGATTTATTTTATATTAATTTTTAAAGATTTATTAGTATTCTAAAATTAGCAGAATTACTTAAATCCGAAAATAGCATTATGACATCAGCATGACATCATGCCGATGTCAGGAGTCAACAGCACGAAAGCTATAGCCTTAGAAGAGGAGAACAAATCGCAGAAATGGTGCTGTTGACCTGGTCAAACTGACCAGTGGATCCCACCTGTCAGTGTCTATTTAGATTAAGTTAATTATCAGAATTAATTAAGCAGTTTTAATTAGCATTAATTTGACTGGGCCCACATGTCATCTTCACTTAAGTTAACATAGTACTTAATTAATCTAATTAATTTAATTAACTTACTAATTACTTAATTAATTAATTAATTATATATATATTTTTTATAAACACACATTTTTTTAACTCTTTTTAATTAAACAGGGCAGTGGGCCCTGTTGTCAGTGGGAGGGGGGGGGGTGTTAAGCCCCGCTAATGGATCGGGGGCGCCGGCCGGGGCTTGTAGCCAGGGCCACGGCGGCTCCTGGCGAGGCCAGCGCCGGGGTTCGCCGGCGGTATCGAGCGCGGCGGCGCGTGGGTGTGAGGAGCGGGGCCGGGCGCGGGGCTCGGCGGCGTGGCCAGCCGCAGCGGCGAGCGGCGGCGGTGGCTAGCACGCGCGGCGGCGTGGGCAGCGACGGGGCGCGGGAGCGCGAGCTGGCGATGGCCGCGAGCGGGGGCGCGTGCGCGCGAGACCAGGGGCGCGGCCGGAGAGCGGTCACGGGCGCGGGCGCATGCGGGGTGAGCGGCGGGTGCGCGAGCGGGGCCGCGACGGGCGCGGGCAGTGCGCGAGCGGGGGCGGCGGCATGGGCGCACGCGTGCGGGCGTGCCGCGGGCAGGACGCGCGGGGCGGCGCGCGGCGATGCGGGGGAGGGGGCGGCTCTGCCCGGGGAGGAAAGGAAGAGGGAAGGGGGGAGCCCGGCTCACAGCGACGGCATGAGGGGGGCAGCGGGAGTGAGGGAGGAGTCGGGGAGGCGCCGGTGAGGAGGGGGGCCACGGCGGGGAGGAGGAGCGCCGGCGAGGTGGCGGGGCGGCGTCGGCGCAGCGGCGCGGTCGGGGCGCCGGGCGGGCGAGCGGTTGCCACGGGGGGGGGGGGGGGTGTGGGCCGGTGGTTAGGTGGGCCGAGGCCCATGGGGAGGGGGGGTGTTGGGGCCTTTTCATTTCATTTTTTTGTTTCAGCTTTTCTTTTAATTTGCTTCTGTTATTGTATATTTTAGCAATAAAATACCTTTAGTAAAAATATGGCACAAGGCCCATTATTTTCAATGCCATTTATGGCACTGCCACAAAAAGGTTGGGGACCTTTTGAAAACATTTGCAAACTGCAAAAATTCAAAAGGGCATTTAATAATTGTTTTGGCCCCTGATAAAATGTTTTAGAGGCACTTAAATACATGTTAAAATGTGTGTTGCAATTTTATAAATACCAGGGGAATATTTGCAACCCCAACATGATTTTAGTTTTTAGGTTTATGAATTTCTTATCTCACCTTTTATTTGAACTTTTGATTTGATTTGGATTTTTGTTAAGGGGCAATTTGGCTTAAACAATCTTGATGACAAGGCATCATTAATCTGAGGTTACTGTGGCTTAACACTGGGGGTGTTACACCCGTACACTTTGGCAACCCTTGGGGGCGGTCACCGGTACCCGTACAAATGGCTCGGGGCAATCTCCACAACCTAATTGGAGACCCCGACGCTTGCCCGGAGCTTTACACCACAATGATTGAGCTCCGAGACACCACCAACCGTCTAGGGTGCCAAGGCACCCAAGAGGAACAAGCTCTAGGGTGCTCAAACACCCAAGAGTAATAAGCTTCTCAAACTTCACTTCCACGTATCACCGTGGAGAACTCAAACCTATGCACCAAATGCAATGGCAAGGGCACACGGAGTGCCCAAGTCCTTCTCTCCCAAATCCCACCACAACAACTAATGCTATGGTGGAAAATGAGAGGAAGAACGAAGAAGAACACCAAGAACTCCAAGAACTAGATCCAAGGGGTTCCCCTCACATAGAGGAGAAAGTGATTGGTGGAAATGTGGATCTAGATCGCCTCTCTCTTTTCCCTCAAGAACTAGCAAGAATCATTGGAGGGATTGAGAGTTAGCAAGCTCAAAGAAGGTCAACAATGGGGGGCAAACACGAGCTCAAAGGATGGGGACCATTGGGGAAGAAGACCCCCTTAAATAGGTCCCCACGAATCTGCCCGTTATGTGCAGAATAATACAGGAGCGGTACAACCGCTATGCGCACCGGTACAACCGATCAAAGCAGACAAAACCTACATGTAGCAAAAGCAATAAGCGGTACAACCGCCCGGGGCACCGATAGTACCGGTATAACCAGAACAACCAGCCCACAACCGCCCAAGAACCGCTCCAAAACAGAAACTAGTCCGGTGATAGAGCGGTACATGGCCGGTACAACCATCGGACCAAATCTGGAGCGGTACAACCTCTCCAAACACCGGTTGTACCGGTCAACCGGTACAACCTCTCTATGGGGCGGTACAACCTCTCTATGTAAAACAGGTAAGACTAAAACAGCCATAACTTTCGCATACGAGCTCCGATTTGAGCAAACTCAAGCTTGTTGGATAAAGGACAACAAGAGCTATCCAACAATGACTAGTTAAATTAAGAACAAGCAATGGAGAATAAATGCCACTAGAATAAGGAAGATGACCTTCCCAATAAATATCCGGCAAAATCTCCAACACCGAAAACACAATATGATGTTGGGGAACGTTGCATGGGAAACAAAAAAATTCCTACGCACACGCAAGATCTATCCATGGTGATGAGCATCTACGAGAGGGAGAGTGGATCTACGTACCCTTGTAGATCGCTAAGCGGGAAGCGTTAAGAAACGCGGTTGATGTAGTCGAACATCTTCGCGATCCAAATCGCAAGCCGTCCCGCGATCCAATCACGATCTAGCGCCGAACGGACGGCACCTCCGCGTCCAGCACACGAACAGCTCAATGACGATCTCCGCCTTCTTGATCCAGCAAGAAGGAGCGGAGAGGTAGATGAGTTCCCCGGCAGCACGACGGCGTGGTGACGGTGGTAGTGGATCTAATCCGGCAGGGCTTCGCCAAGCACCGACGAACTAATCTAGTGGAAAAACTGTATAGACGGGGGGAGAGAGGGCTGCACCGTGGCTTGGGGTGCGGCTGCCCTCTCTCCCCTCCAATATATATAGGAGGGAGGGGGAGGGGCTGGCTCCCTAGGGTTTCCCCCTAGGGTCGGCCGAACCAGGGAGGAGGAGGAGTCCTCCTCCAACTAGGAGGTGGGCGCGGGAGGAGTTCTCCTCCTACTAGGACTCCTCCCCTTCTCCTCTTTCCTGCGCATAGGCCCATAGGGGCTGGCCGCCCAGCCCACCAGGGGCTGATGCGCCACCTCTAAGGCCCATGTGGCCCCTTGGGGTGTGTGGGCCCCACTTGGTGGACCCCCGGAACCCATTCGTTACTCCCGGTACACTGCCGGAAATGCCCGAAACTTTTCCGGAGTTCAAACACCACTTTCCTATATATCAATCTTTACCTCCGGACCATTACGGAGCTCCTCGTGACGTCCAGGATCTCATCCGGGACTCCGAACAACCTTTGGTCACCACCATGCATAACTCAGTACTACCGAAACGTCACCGAACGTTAAGTGTGCAGACCCTGTGGGTTCGAGAACTATGTAGACATGACCGAGACACCTCTACGGTCAATAACCAATAGCGGGACCTGGATGCCCATATTGGTTCCTACATATTCTACGAAGATCTTTATCGGTTGAACCTCTATGTCAAGGATTCAGTTAATCTCGTATGTTGTTCCCTTTGTTCTTCGGTATGTTACTTGCCCGAGATTCGATCGTCGGTATCTCTATACCTAGTTCAATCTCGTTACCGGCAAGTCTCTTTACTCGTTCCGTAATACAAGATCCCGTGGCTAACTCTTTAGTCACTTTGCTTGCAAGGCTTATTGTGGTGTTCTATTACCGAGTGGGCCCTGAGATACCTCTCCGTCACACGGAGTAACAAATCCCAGTCTTGATCCATGCCCACTCAACAGACACCCTCGGAGATACCTGTAGAGCATCTTTATAGTCACCCAGTTACGTTGCGATGTTTGATACACACAAGGTATTCCTCCGGTGTCAGTGAGTTGCATGATCTCATGGTCATAGGAACAGATACTTGACATGCAAAAAACTATAGCAATAAACTGACACGATCATATGCTATGTTCATAGTTTGGGTCTTGTCCATCACATCATTCTCCTAATGAAGTGATCCCGTTATCAAATGACATCTCATGTCTATGGCTAGGAAACCTTGACCATCTTTGATCAACGAGCTAGTCTACTAGAGGCATACTAGGGACACATTGTTGTCTATGTATCCGCACATGTATTTGTGTTTCCAATCAATACAATTATAGCATGGATAATAAACGATTATCGTGAACAAGGAAATATAATAATAATCACTTTATTATTGCCTCTAGGGCATATTTCCAACATATGATGCATACGAAATCTGTTTTCGATGAGCTTGAACTTATCACGATGAAGACCATAAGCGCAAAAACTCACATAGAGAAAAACTAAATAAGGACCAAGAAAGATGATGATGCAAGGATGCAAATGGTTTGAGCTCTCAACGAATGATACGATCAACCTACTCACTTGAGAGCCCCCCTTCATAGTACGGCAATCGACCCTATAACTCGGTCTCCCAACTACCACCATGAGACCGGTAAAATAGAAAACCTATCAAGGGCAAACCTATACCTTGCACATAGTCCACTTGAGCAAGATGATGACGATCTTGACTTCCTCAAGATGGACCACCTTTCTTGATTGTGTTGGCTCGATGAAGACTAGTTGATTGCTCCCCCATACTCCACTATGGGTGAGCCACTCTTCGTCACACCTTCACAAGTCCATTGTCACCACAATGGACGACAAGCTTCAAGCATGATCTCTTCGTGATGCTCCACTTGAACTTGCACACCGCAATCTTGATGACGATCACCACTTGATGTCATCCTCCATGGGTTGTATGAGATCTTCCTCTTGACAGAAGCCCATGGAAACATACCTAACCCCACACAGAACTCTCACGTAGACCATGGGTTAGTACACAAAGCGTAATGGACAATGCTTACCATACCATGAGATCACTTGATCCCTCTCGGTACATCTTGTACGCTTTGTGTGTTGATCAACTTGATTCACTCTTTGACTTAGTCTTGATCAACCTTGTATCTTATCTTCTCTCTTCATAAAGATGATGTCTTGAAGGTAAACATGAATGTTCCCACAATCTTCTTCTTCAAGACATGCTTGCAATAATCTCAACTCTCACATGACCAATCTTTGGATAAAACCTTGAATACCACCTTGGTCACCGTATGAACTCCTTGAAACCAACAGATGGACTTCAAGAAGTACCTATGGACAAATCCTTCGAATATAACTCAAGGCAACCATTAGTCCATAGGGATTGTCATCAATTACCAAAACCACACATGGAGAAATGTGCTCTTACAATCTCCCCCATTTTGGTAATTGATGACAACCACTTTCAAGAGAGTTTATATAAGGAAATCAGCACAACCAAGCACACACATGCAAAGTAATAATGCATGTGTATGAGATGCAAATGCTTAAGCAACAAAAGCAAAACTCTCTAAACAATCTAAACTTCTCCCCCATTGGCATCGATTGCCAAAATGGACGAAAAGCTTAGAAAGCCTATATAATAGGTGTTCCTCCAAAACGTGTGTATTTCTCAAAATATGAGTGCAATGAAATACACATATACAATGAAAAGTAGTTGGAGGAAGAGAAACTATATTGAGGATACAAAGATTGCAAAAAAAAGATAGTATGGCACAGAGACATACCAAATAGAGAAGCAAGCAATCAAAAGATACCTATTGGACCAAACAGTCGCATGATCCAACGAGCCACATTAATAAAAGATATTATGATATGGGCAAAGGAGTGTTTTAAAGAAACTAGAGAAGCTCCCCATGATTTGTGCGCTATTTAGGATTTTTTGTATTTAGATACACATGCACAAAATAGGATCATCGCTCAACCAAATTCAATAGAAACACACAACAAGTGCAAGCGAGTAGATAAGACAATAAGCATAGCACTTGCCCCAAACATATGGTTGAGCAACATGTAAAAGAGGCAACTTAAGAATACACTCAACCAAAATGATGTGTGTGAGTCATGGCAAAGCACTTGAGAAGACTAGTATAAGGATGAGCATTAAGCATTTGCATAGTCTTGATGAAATGAGACACAAAGTGCAAGCCATATCCTTCCCACAAACACAAACCACTGGCATATGGGTCCACAAGCTTCCTAATGGGAAAATTAAAAACCAAAGCTTGTGACAACTCTTGGTGAAGATAGGAAATAATAGCCTTGGCAAGAGAAGGGATACCAATCGAAATGGCAAAACCCTCGACAAGGCAAGCATGAGGAAAATAATATTCACCACCAAAGAGTGCATCAAGATGCAAGGATATAAGATCTGCACTGAAGACAAATTCTTTCATGAAACCACCAAGGAAATAAACAGGGAATGCAACGGTGGACGTGAAAGAAAAGAGGATATCAACTAGAGATGTAACTTCTCTCATGTGTATAAGATTCTAGGTAGAGGACAATCATGATGATATATCCACAAAGAATGATGTACACACGAAATAGTTACAAGAAGGAACGAACAAGATATCCAAAAGGAAGTCATAAATATACCAATAAGATCTTTGCTTGAAAGCATAGCACATGGCCTAGTATTTTCTTATTGTACATAAATGAACTCCCAGCATACGAACATCAAAGACATCACAACTAGCAACAAGAGATCATCGTTGGGATGCTTTGAGAAAGGAAACAAGTACCACAAGAATGAATCAAGAAATTCATGCCATGATGCAACCTACAAAAGGTTGAATGCAAGTAATGTATGCATGAAGTAGATACTTGTTACAGAGATAGCATTGGATTGATGTAGTAGATGATGTTTAATCGATCATCCTAGCATGGCTCCAATAAGCACATGGTGTTAACACCTTCCTTGTAAGTGAGCCGAGCATCCAATGTATCTCCAATTGTTCCTAGAACAACACCACAAACAAAGTGGTACCCAAACTCATTGGGACCAAAGAGTTAGTGGACCAACAATACATAGGACAAACTCCACATAAATATGTGCATATGGATATGAAATTGAATTTCATGCACACTTTAGCCAATTTATGTCATAGTGGAGTTTCCCCTATATATTGGGTCAAGGAAAGAGAACATGCCAACGAAAGTACATAGAGTAAATATGCATGCTTACGGCTTTCAAGAATCAAATCAACACATAGTTGATAAGATACCAAAAGACATGGTATCAAGAGAAAATAAGATACCAAACAAAGAAATCACCTGAAGGATACTAATTAAAAGATACATCAAGGAATGAGATATCCATCGACACATGCCAAATAGAAGGAAACAAGATACCAATTGAAGGAAAAACAAACAAGAGGTATCAAGTTCCCAAAAGAGAGCTAGGTTCCAAACAAACCAAACACTCTGCATATTTTCATGATGGCACAAAGCACCATAAAGAAAAGGCTTGCCTCCCACCAACACACTTGATGAGGATCAAAAAAAATATATGATAAACACATAAAGAGAGTGTTCTAAAGAAAATATGATAGCTCCCCCAAGAGATGTGCATTATAAAGAATTTGCATTTGAATACAACATGCACAAGATGGGATCATCACTTTCCCTATATCTATAGAAACACTAGACACGCTCAACACGACCCACAAGAGGCAGGGAAGACAAACGATAAATAAAATCCAGTGTAAAGATGATTAGCAATTTCTACCACTTAAAAGGAATACCAATTGTCAAAGGACAAGAAGTATTTGGAAATAATTCCCATTGGTAGATTGCAAAAAGACCCAACATCATCTTTACACCTAAATCACAAGCAAATGACACTTGTAGAGCTAACATGACACCTAGGAACAAGATAATTTACAATATCAACTCTAAGTGGCAATACCTCAAATGTACACATTTTCTAGGCTTGTAATATGCACATAGCATATTACTCCCCCATAATGTGATAACCCACAACATTAACAAGTGGCAAATGAAATACGACAAGAGATAGTTAATGGACCATTTAGAATTTGAATTTCTCATGAGAAGACATACCACATAGAAGCTAGATAATCTTGTAATATCAAAACTAGGTGGTATTCCTCATGTACACACATTTGTAGGATCGTGAAGTGCACAAAGCACATCACTCTCCCAAAATGGTATAATCCATTAACTCCTCACAAGAGCCAACTAAGATAAGACAAGATGCAAAAAGGCTCAACAAAATACGTACACGTACATGATGTGCAAACCAACATACCCATACTTGATTACTCAAGATAAGAAAGCCGGAGGCACACTATATACAAACACATGCAAGGTACAAAACCACAACATGCAAAGGCGCAAGTAACTAACAATGTAAACAATTTAAGTACAAGTTACCGCAAGGAGGCACATTGGATATCAGATAGACACTCGATAATCCAAATGACTTGGCTTGAGATAATATGAATGATGAAGATCCCTTAATTCTTCATGATGTAGCCAAGTCTCCAATGCCCTCCAAGAACACCTATTGATCAAGTTTGAGTTTGTTGGTCCCCAACCAAGTTGGGTCCTAAGATGTTAGTCACAATAGGCTTGGCTACCCAAATGGTTCTTTTCTTGACACCACTTTGAGTACCAACAAACTTGGCAAACACATTGCCAACCTTATCCTTCCCAAGAGAGTAGATATCATCAATAATAATTGGGTTGGATACTTTACCATTAGTGCATGAAGAAGCAAAGTGACCCTTCTCACGACATAAGTAGCAACATCTATCCTTTACTTTCTTCTCAATTGATTTCTCAACTTGAGGAGCATTGACTTGGGTCTTCTTGGGAAGAGGCCTTTCTTCAACTTGAGGTTGAGCATGAGATTGAACTTGTGGCCGCTTCCCGTGATGCTTGTCACTATGGGGCTTCTTCTTCAATGGGCAAGATCTAACATGGTGCCCTTCTATTTTGCACTTGAAGCAAATAATCTTGGCCGAAATCTTGACTTGTTCTTGGCCCTTCTTCTTGTAGCTTTTGGACTTCTTATTATTATTATTAGAGTTGAATCCAAGTCCACCCTTGTAATTTGGGGATTTTTGCACACACAAGATATTGTTGAGTGTGGACTTCCTTTCATGACTCTTTTCCAAGTAATTCTTCAAAGAAGTGACTTGGGCCTTGAGCTCTTTGATTTCCTCTACATGGTTAGTATCAACACAAGTACTAGAGGAAGTAAAAGCTTCCTCGTTAGAGCAACAAGGTAAGGAAAGTAATTCATCACAAGATGTAGCAACATTATGAGTCAATGAATTACGAGGACTAGCACATGGGAATAAAGCATTTCGACTAGATGTAGTGCTAATGTCCACATGAGGCTCACTAGATATTACCTTAGTAGTAGTAGCCTCGTGAGCTATTTTTAGCACATTATGCAATATTAGAAGATCACCATGAGAGCTAGAAAGCTTTTCATGACTTTCTTCCAATCTCCCATAATTGCTAGATAGCAACTCAAGTTGTGCCCTTAGCTCAACATTCTCCTTCAATATGGATGCTTCACAAGAAATAGGGTTAGTAGCACAAGCATCATCATTAACAACTAGAGAAGGCAACTTGCCAAGCTCTTGTTGGAAATATGCCCTAGAGGCAATAATAAAAGTAGTTATTATTATATTTCCTTGTTCATGATAATCGTTTATTATCCATGCTATAATTGTATTAATTGGAAATACTGATACATGTGTGGATACATAGACAACACTGTGTCCCTAGTATGCCTCTAGTAGACTAGCTTGTTGATCAAATATGGTCAAGGTTTCCTAGCCATAGACATGAGATGTCATTTGATAACAGAATCACATCATTAGGAGAATGATGTGATTGACAAGACCCAAACTATGAACGTAGCATATGATCGTGTCAGTTTATTGCTATTGTTTTCTGCATGTCAAGTATTTGTTCCTATGACCATGAGATCTTGCAACTCACTGACACCGGAGGAGTACCTTGTGTGTATCAAACGTCGCAACGTAACTGGGTGACTATAAAGATGCTCTACAGGTATCTCCGAGGGTGTCTGTTGAGTGGGCATGGATCAAGACTGGGATTTGTTACTCCATGTGACGGAGAGGTATCTCGGGGCCCACTCGGTAATACAACATCACAATAAGCCTTGCAAGCAATGTGACTAAAGTGTTAGCCACGGGATCTTGTATTACGGAACGAGCAAAGAGACTTGCCGGTAACGAGATTGAACTAGGTATAGAGATACCGACGATCAAATCTCGGGCAAGTAACATACCGAAGAACAAAGGGAACAACATACGGGATTAACTGAATCCTTGACATAGAGGTTCAACCGATAAAGATCTTCATAGAATATGTAGGAACCAATATGGGCATCTAGGTCCCGCTATTGGTTATTGACCGTAGAGGTGTCTCGGTCATGTCTACATAGTTCTCGAACCCGCAGGGTCTGCACACTTAAGGTTCGGTGGTGTTTTGGTAGTATAGAGTTATGTATGGTGGTGACCGAAGGTTGTTCGGAGTCCCGGATGAGACCCCGGACGTCATGAGGAGCTCCGGAATGGTCCGGAGGTAAAGATTGATATATAGGAAGTCCCGTTTTGGTCACCAGAAAAGTTTCGGGTATTTCGGTAGTGTACCGGGAGTGCCGGGAGGGTACCAGGGGACCATCGGGAGGGGCCTCTCGCCCCAAAGGGCCTCATGGGCTATGGGAGGAGGTGAACCAGCCCCTAGTGGGCTGGCTGAACACCCCCAACAAGGCCCATGCGGCTAGGGGTGGGAAAGTCCAAGTGGAGATAAGGAAAAACTAGTGGAAGTGGAATCCTACTTGGAGTAGGATTGGAGTAGGACTCCTCCACCTCTCCCACTTCGGCCGCACCTAGGAGCAGCCCTAGGGGCGCCGGCCTCCCTCCCCTTCCTCCTATATATACTGGAGGGGAGAAAGGGCAGCCACACCAGAAAAACCATGATACGTCTCCAACGTATCTATAATTTATGAAGTATTCATGCCATGTTTACAATAATTTTATATGATTTTGGTATGATTTTATTAGAACTAACCCGGACTGACGCTGTTTTCAGCAGAACTACCATGGTGTCGTTTTTTTGTGCAGAAACAAAAGTTCTCGGAATGGGCTGAAAATTTAGGGAGAATATTTTTCGAAAATATAAAAAATACTGGAGCAAAAAGATACCAGAGAGGAGTCCCGAGGCAGCCACAAGCCTAGGGGGCGCGCCCCCCCAAGGGCGCGCCCCCCTGGCTTGTGGGCCCCTCGGGAGTCCCCCTGACTTGATTCCAACGCCAAGTATTCCTATAAATACCAAAACCCCCAGAAAGAAACCTAGATCGGGAGTTCCGCCGCCGCAAGCCTCTGTAGCCACGAAAACCCAATCGGGAGCCCGTTCCGGCACCCTGCCGGAGGGGGAAACCATCACCGGAGGCCATCTTCATCATCCCGGCGGTCTCCATGACGAGGAGGGAGTAGTTCACCCTCGGGGCTGAGGGTATGTACCAGTAGCTATGTGTTTGATCTCTCTCTCTCGTGTTCTTGAGATGACACAATCTTGATGTACCACGAGCTTTATTAATATAGATGAATTATATGGAGTTTTCCCCTCTTTATCTTCTTGTGATGAATTGAGTTTTCCCTTTGAAGTTTTCTTATCGGATTGAGTCTTTGAAAGATTTGAGAACACTTGATGTATGTCTTGCGATGGGATATCCGTGGTGACAATGGGATGTTCTATTGATCCACTTGATGTATGTTTTGGTGATCAACTTGCGGGTTCCGTGACCTTGGGAATCTATGCATAGGGGTTGGCACACGTTTTCGTCTTGACTCTCCGGTAGAAACTTTGGGGCACTCTTTGAAGTTCTTTGTGTTGGATTGAACATGATGAATCTAAAATTGTGTGATGCATATCGTATAATCAAGCCCATGGGTACTCGTGGTGACATTGGAGTATCTAGGTGACATTAGGGTTTTGGTTGATGTGTTTCTTAAGGTGTTATTTTAGTACGAACTCTAGGGCTGTTCGTGATACTTATAGGGATAGCTCATACGATTGATCGGAAAAGATAACTTTGAGGTGGTTTCGTACCCTACAATAATGTCTTCGTTTGTTCTCCGCTATTTGTGACTTTGGAGTGAACTCTTTGTTGCACGTGAGGGATTTACATATGATTCAACTATGTCAGTATTGTTGAGAGAACTTGCACTAGTGAAAGTATGAACCCTAGGCCTTGTTTCCAAGCATTGCAATACCGTTTTTGCTCACTTTTGTTACTTGCTACCTTGCTGTTTTTATATTTTCAGATTACAAAAACCTATATCTACCATCCGTATTGCACTTGTATCACCATCTCTTCGACGAACTAGTGCACCTATACAATTTACCATTGTATTGGGTGTGTTGGGGACACAAGAGACTCTTTGTTATTTGGTTGCAGGGTTGTTTGAGAGAGACCATCTTCATCCTACGCCTCCCACGGATTGATAAACCTTAGGTCATCCACTTGAGGGAATTTTGCTACTGTCCTACAAAACTCTGCGCTTGGAGGCCCAACACGAGTCTACAAGAAGAAGGTTGCGTAGTAGACATCAAGCTCTTTTCTGGCGCCGTTGCCGGGGAGGTGAGTGCTTGAAGGTATATCTTTAGATCTTGCAATTGAATCTTTTATTTTCTTGTTTTATCACTAGTTTAGTCTATAAAAGAAAACTACAAAAAAATTGAATTGAGGTTGCCTCATATACTTCATCTTTATAATGTCTTTCGTGAAAATGATGGAAAGGAAAATTGTGCCAAAGTGTTAGAAAAAGAAGTCAATAAAATGTTTGGCACTAAATCTTTGTATGATGATCATGATTGCAATGTTGTTAGTATGAATTCCTTGAATATTCATGATGCTAATGATATGCAAAGCTACAAGCTTGGGGATGCTATGCTTGATGAAGATGATATGTTTAGTCCCCCAAGTTTTGATGAGCAAATTTATTATGATGAAAGCATGCCTCCTATTTATGATGATTATTGTGATGACATGTATGCTATAAAGAATAATGATACCCATGAAACTTGTCATCATGATTTTAATTTTCAATTGGATTATGCTTCACATGATAGTTATTTTGTTGAGTTTGCTCCCACTATTATGAATGAGAAGAAATATGCTTATGTGGAGAGTAATAAATTTTCAATGCTTGTAGATCATGAAAAGAATGCTTTATGTGATATTTATGTTGTGAAATTCCTTCATGATGCTACTGAAAATTATTATGAGGGAGGAACATATGCTTGTAGGAATCGCAATAATATCAAGTTTCCTCTCTATGTGTTCAAAGTTTTGAAGTTATGCTTGTTTTGCCTTCCTATGCTAGTTGATTCTTGCTCCCATAAATTGTTTGCTCAAAAAATCCCTATGCATGGGAAGTGGGTTAGACTTAAATATGCTTGTCATGAGATTCATGATGCTCTTTTACATGTTTCAAATACTATTCCTATGTGAGCATCATTGAAATCATCATGCCTAGCTAAAAGGCATTAAAGAAAAACGCTTGTTGGGAGACAACCCAATATTTATCCTTACTGTTTTTGTGTGTCCACATGATTAAGCTACTGTATAATCATGTGTTATAGCTTTTGTTTCAATAAAGTGCCAAGTAAAGCCTTTGGGATGACTCACAAGATGAGTAGGACTGATGCTGAACCAAAACAGAAACTTTTGACTCCAGTACAGGAATTTTAATTTTTTACCGGAGCATGATAATGATCTGAAATTTTTACACAGTCTTGATATACAAATTCTTCAGGTTTCCTAATTTTTCAGAATTTTTAGAGACAGGAAAGTATGGTTACACTACAGATCTTCACAGACTGTTCTGTTTTTGACAGATTCTGTTTTGCATGCATAGTTTGCTTGTTTTAGTGTTTCCATAGCTTATATTTAGTGGTATAAATTATGGGAATAATAGAATACAGTAGGTATCATGTGGAAACAATTATGAATCTTGTATTGACAGTACCTAAGTGAATGATCTTTGTTTATTATAGTAACCCATCTCACGAAGTTCCGTTAAGTTTTGTGTGATTGAAGTTTTCAAGTTTTGGGTGAGACACCGATATGAGGAGAATAAGGAGTGACAAGAACCTAAGCTTAGGGATTCCCAAGGCAACCCCAAGGTAATATCCAAGGAAGACTCAAGCGCCTAAGCTTGGGGATGCCCCGGAAGGCATCCCCTCTTTCGTCTTCAACACTATCGGTATATCTTACTTGTAGCTATATTTTTATTCGTCACATAATATGAGTTTTGCTTGGAGCGTCATATTACTTTGTTGCTCTCTGTTAGGAGTTATTTATAATCTTGTTTTTCAATAAAAAGTTCCAAGAATTGTCTTAGGATGCTTGCATTGCATGTTTTGATGTGTGCTGTGTAAGAACAGAAACTTTTGCTGTAGTGTTTGAATTTTCATATTTTACTGGAACGTGGAAAGTTTCTGAAATTTTTACACAGTGATGTAATATAAATTATTTAGCATGTCCTAAATTTTCATAAATTTTTGAGTTACAGAAGTACACTGTTTCATAAATTTCTACAGACTGTTCTGTTTGGACAGATTGCTGTCATAATTTCGTTATCTACTTATCCTATAGTTTCCATAGCCTATATTGGTAGATATAAATTGTGGAAATGATAGTATACAGTACCTAATGTTTCAAAATTATTATGCAACTTGTCTTGGCAGTACATAAAGAGTTGATTTATTATTATGTGTACTAACCTATCTCACGAGTTCTTTTCAAGTTTTGTGTGGAAGATGTTTTTGAGAATAGGTGAAACCATGATATGAGAGGATTGAACGAGATTCAAAAGTTCAAGCTTGGGGATGCCCAAGGCACCCCAAGTAAATATTTCAAGAAGTCTCAAGCATCTAAGCTTGGGGATGCTACGCATCCCACCTCTCTTCATCAACAATTATCGGTTAGCCTATGTTGAGCCTAAATTTTTATTCGTTCACATGATGCGTGCTATTCTTGGAGTGCTATTTTTCTTTTGCTTGCTGTTTAATAAAATGCTTAATATCTGAAATTCTTAGATGAGAGAGTCCTCACATAGTTATTTAATTGTTGGCTACGCATTGATCTTCACTTATATCTTTTTGGAGTAGTTTGTCATTCACTCTCGTGCTTCACTTATATCCTATGAGTAAATGGTTGAATGAATTGAATATCATAAATCTGAAATTAAATATGCTTCATATACTTATCCCATGGGGAGTAATGACTTCACACATAATAAGTATAGGTGGTAAAATTTATTGAAAGTTAGCAAACACCGCATTGGTCACTTGAACAATTCATGAAAGAATATTGAAGGAAGAGAGATTCCACATATAAATATACTATCTTGGACATCTTCTATGATTGTGAGCTCATTAATTATTTTCAAACTCGAGAAAATTAGTTAAAATTGGACAAGGAAGACAACTTAATGAGTTATGTTTGGGTATATTTGTATAGAAGTTATATTGTTATGGATCCTCCAACATGTGGTGCTTGCTTCCACCTCATACTAGCCAAAACTTCCGCACCAAGTAGAAATACTACTTGTGCATCCAAACACCCTTAAACCAGTTTTGCCATGAGAGTCCACTATACCTACCTATGGATTGAGTAAGATCCTTCAAGTAAGTTGTCATCGGTGCAAAAAGCAATAAAAATTGCTCCTAAATATGTATGATCTTTTATTGTGAGGGAAAATAAGCGTTGTACGAACTTGTGATGGTAAAGAAATAAAAGCGACGGATTGTGTAATAAAGGTTGCTATCACAAAGGGCAATACAACGCGACGTTCCTTTGCATTAAGGGTTTGCACATCCAAAAACAAAAAGCGCATGACAACCTCTGCTTCCCTCTGCGAAGGGCCTATCTTTTACTTTCTAGTACTTACCTTTATGCAAGAGTCATGGTGATCTTCACCACTTCCTATATTTTGCCTTTTTCTCTTGGCAAGTGTCATGTGTTGGGGAATGATCTAGACATATATATCCACACAAATATATTTGATCATGAATAATTATTGTTGACAATTATCTATATGATAAATAAGTTGGGAGGCAAAACATTAAGCCCCTATCTTTCTCTGTGTTCGATGGATGCTATTTGTTCTAAAAATATGCTTTGAGTGTCAATAATCATGGAAGACTATATGATAGTTGAGTATGTGGAATTTGCTAAAAAAAGCTCTTACATAGACCCTTCCTGAAAATAAGATGAATTGCAATTGTTCGATGACTAGGAATATGGTTTGTTAGTTTTCAAGAAACTTTCTGGTCTATACTTTAACATGTGAATAGCTTGTTACTTGATCATGAGAAGTTTTATGAGATGAGCTACTATTTATGGTTTATATTGATGCTAGAAAAAGTGATTGGAATTATCATTGATCAAACTTGTGCACTTGCTAGCATTCACACTTCATAAATTATTTCTTTTATCATTTACCTACTCGAGGACGAGCAGGAATTAAGCTTGGGGATGCTGATACGTCTCCAACGTATCTATAATTTATGAAGTATTCATGCCATGTTTACAATAATTTTATATGATTTTCGTATGATTTTATTAGAACTAACCCGGACTAACGCTGTTTTCAGCAGAAGTACCATGGTGTCGTTTTTTTGTGCAGAAATAAACGTTCTCGGAATGGGTTGAAAATTTACGGAGAATATTTTTGGAAAATATAAAAAATACTGGAGCAAAAAGATAGCGGAGAGGAGTCCCGAGGCAGCCACAAGCCTAGGGGGCGCGCCCCCCTGGCTTGTGGGCCCCTCGGGAGTCCCCCTGACTTGATTCCAACGCCAAGTATTCCTATAAATACCAAAAACCCCAGAAAGAAACCTAGATCGGGAGTTTCGCCGCGGCAAGCCTCTGTAGCCACGAAAAACCAATTGGGAGCCCGTTCCGGCACCCTGCCGGAGGGGGAAACCATCACCGGAGGCCATCTTCATAATCCCGGCGGTCTCCATGACGAGGAGGGAGTAGTTCACCCTCGGGGCTGAGGGTATGTACCAGTAGCTATGTGTTTGATCTCTCTCTCTCGTGTTCTTGAGATGACACGATCTTGATGTACCGTGAGCTTTATTAATATAGATGAATCATATGGAGTTTTCCCCTCTTTATCTTCTTGTGATGAATTGAGTTTTCCCTTTGAAGTTTTCTTATCGGATTGAGTCTTTAAAGGATTTGAGAACACTTGATGTATGTCTTGCGATGGGATATCCGTGGTGACAATGGGATGTTCTATTGATCCACTTGATGTATGTTTTGGTGATCAACTTGCGGGTTCCGTGACCTTGGGAATCTATGCATAGGGGTTGGCACACGTTTTCGTCTTGACTCTCCGGTAGAAACTTTGGGGCACTCTTTGAAGTTCTTTGTGTTGGATTGAACATGATGAATCTGAAATTGTGTGATGCATATCGTATAATCAAGCCCATGGGTACTCGTGGTGACATTGGAGTATCTAGGTGACATTAGGGTTTTGGTTGATGTGTATCTTAAGGTGTTATTTTAGTACGAACTCTAGGGCTGTTCGTGACACTTATAGGGATAGCTCATACGATTGATCGGAAAGATAACTTTGAGGTGGTTTCGTACCCTACAATAATTTCTTCGTTTGTTCTCCGCTATTTGTGACGTTGGAGTGAACTCTTTGTCGCACGTGAGGGATTTACATATAATTCAACTATGTTAGTATTGTTGAGAGAACTTGCACTAGTGAAAGTATGAACCCTAGGCCTTGTTTCCAAGTATTGCAATACCGTTTTTGCTCACTTTTGTTACTTGCTACCTTGCTGTTTTTATATTTTCAGATTACAAAAACCTATATCTACCATCGGTATTGCACTTGTATCACCATCTCTTCGCCGAACTAGTCCACCTATACAATTTACCATTGTATTGGGTGTGTTGGGGACACAAGAGACTCTTTGTTATTTGGTTGCAGGGTTGTTTGAGAGAGACCATCTTCATCCTACGCCTCCCATGGATTGATAAACCTTAGGTCATCCACTTGAGGGAAATTTGCTATTGTGCTACAAAACTCTGCGCTTGGAGGCCCAACACGAGTCTAAAAGAAGAAGGTTGCGTAGTAGACATCAAACCCTAAGCCACGGTGCAGCCCTTTCTCCCCGATAGATCAAGTCCTCTAGTTTTTCAGCAGTGCTTAGGCGAAGCCCTGCTGGAATAGTTCCACCACCACCGCCGCCGCGCCGTCGCGCTGCCGGAGAACTCCTCTACCTCTCCGCTCCCTCTTGCTGGATCAAGAAGGCGGAGATCGTCATCGAGCTGTACGTGTGCTGAACGCGGAGGTGCCGTCCGTTCGGTACTAGATCGTGATTGGATTGCGGGACGCTCGGCGATTTGGATCGTGAAGACGTTTGACTATATCAACCGCATTTCTGAACGCTTCCCGCTTAGCGATCTACAAGGGTATGTAGATCCACTCTCCCTCTCGTAGATGCTCATCACCATGGATATATCTTGCGTGTGCGTAGGAAATTTTTTGTTTCCCATGCAACGTTCCCCAACAGTGGCATCATGAGCTAGGTCTATGTGTAGATGAGATCACGAGTAGAACACAAAGGAGTTTGTGGGCATTGATATTCAGATTGCTTCCTCCCTTGGTCTTTTCTTGATTCGGCGGTATTGTGGGATGAAGCGGCCCGGACCAACATTACTCATACGCTTACAAGAGACCGGTTCCATCAACTAACATGTAACTTCGTTGCATAAAGATGGCTGGCGGGTGTCTGTTTCTCCCACTTTAGTTGGATCGGATTCGACAAAGGCGGTCCTTGAGAAGGTTGAATAGCAATTTGTGTATCACCGTTGTGGTTTTGCGTAGGTAAGAATTGTTCTTGCTAGATACCCGTAGCAGCCACGTAAAACATGCAACAACAATTAGAGGACGTCTAACTTGTTTTTGCAGGGTATGTTGTGATGTGATATGGCCAATTACATGATGAGATATATGTGATGTATGAGATGATCATGTATTGTATAGAATATCACGACTTGCATGTCGATGAGTATGTGATGTATATGATGTATAGGAGCCATAGGGTTGTCTTTTATTATTTTCGCCGTTTTGCTTTACTTTATCGCTATGAGTTAGCAATAGTCGTGGAAGCAACAGTCGGCGCGACAATATCATGGCGACACGTTGATGGAGATCAAGATGATGGAGATCATGGTGTCATGCCGGTGACGATGAAGATCATCCCGGTGCTTTGGAGATGGAGATCAAAAGCACAAGTTCATGGCCATATCATGTCACTTATGATTTGCATGTGATGTTAATCCTTTTATGCATCTTATTTTGCTTAGGACGACGGTAGCATTATAAAGTGATCCATCACTTAAATTTCAAGATAAAATTGTGTTCTCCCCGAGTGTGCACCGTTGCGAAAGTTTGTCGTTTTGAGACACCACGTGATGATCGGGTGTGATAGACTCTACGTTCGCATACAACGGGTGCAAGCCAGTGTTGCACAAGCGGAACACTCGGGTGAAACTTGACGAGCCTAGAATGTATAGACATGGCCTCGGAACACAAGAGACCGAAAGGTCAAACATGAGTCATATAGTAGATATGATCAACATGAAGATGTTCACCACTGAAACCACCTCAACTCACGTGATGATCGGACTTGAGTTGGTGGATTTGGATCATGTGACACTCGAATGACCGGAGGGATGTCAATTTGAGTGGGAGTTTTTAAGTAATATGATTAACTAAACTCATTATCTTGAACAATAGTCTAAGTTGTTTTTGCAAAATTTATGTTGTAGATCATGGCTCGCGCAGTAGCACCCCTGAATTTTAATGCGTTCCTAGAGAAAGCTAAGTTGAAAGATCATGGAAGTAACTTTGTGGACTGGGCCCGTAATCTAAGGATTATCCTTACGGCTTCCCAAAAGGCTTATGTCCTTGATGCACCGCTTGGTGATCCACCCGCTCCAGTAGAGTCTCCAGACGTTGCGAACGCCTGGCAGGCTCGTTCTGATGATTACTCAATGGTTCAATGTGCTATGTTGTATGGCTTAGAACCGGGACTTCAAAGATGTTTTGAACATCATGGAGCATATGATATGTTCCTAGAGTTGAAGTTTATCTTTCAGAAGAATGCCCGGATCGAGAGGTATGAGACCTCTGATAAGTTCTATGCCTGCAAGATTGAGGAGAACGGGTCTGTCAGTGAACACATACTCAAAATGTCTGGGTATTCCACTCGTCTGGCTGAATTGGGGATGCCCCTTCCAGCAGAGGCGATCACTGACAGAGTTCTTCAATCATTGCCACCTAGCTACAAGAGCTTCGTGTTGAACTATAACATGCACGGGATGAACAAGTCAGTCGCCGAGCTGTTTGCGATGTTGAAAGTCGCTGAGTCTGAGAATCAGAAGGAGCATCAAGTGTTGATGGTCAATAAAACCACTAGTTTCAAGAAGAATGGCAAGGGTAAGAAGGGTAACTCCAAGAAGAGTGGCAAAGCAGTTGCCCCTCAAGTGAAGAAACCCAAGGCTGGACCCAAGCCAGAAACTAAGTGCTTTCATTGCAAGGGAACTGGTCACTGGAAGCGGAACTGCCCCAAGTATTTGGCTGACAAGAAGGCGGCCAACAACAAACAAGGTATATATGATATACATGTTATTGATGTGTACCTTACCAACTCTCATTGTAGTGCCTAGGTATTTGATACCGGTGCGGTTGCTCACATTTGCAACTCAAAACAGGAACTGCGGAATAGACGGAGGCTGGCAAAGGACGAAGTGACGATGCGCGTGGGAAATGGTTCCAAGGTTGATGTGATCGCCGTCGGCACGCTCGCTCTTCGATTACCATCGGGATTAGTGATGAACCTGAATAATTGTTATTTAGTGCATGCGTTAAGCATGAACATTATATCTGGATCTTGTTTATTGCGAGACGCTTACTCATTTAAATCGGTGAATAATGGTTGTTCTATTTATATGAGTAATATCTTTTATGGTCATGCACCCAATGTGAGGGGTTTATTCTTATTGAATCTCGATAGTGATGATACACATGTTCATAACATTGATGCCAAAAGATGTAGAGTTGATAATTATAGCACCACTTTCTTGTGGCACTGCCGTTTAGGTCATATTGGTGTAAAACGCATGAAGAAGCTCCATGCTGATGGACTTTTGGAGTCACTTGATTTTGAATCACTTGACACATGTGAACCATGCCTCATGGGCAAGATGACTAAGACCCCGTTCTCTGGAACAATGGAACGAGCAAGTGACTTGTTGGAAATCATACATACTGATGTGTGCGGTCCGATGAGCGTTGAGATGCACGGTGGATATTGTTATTTTCTCACCTTCACTGATGACTTAAATAGATATGGGTATATTTACTTAATGAAACACAAGTCTGAAACGTTTGAAAAGTTCAAGCAATTTCAGAGTGAAGTTGAGAATCATCGTAACAAGAAGATTAAATTCCTACGATCTGATCGAGGAGGAGAATATCTGAGTTATGAGTTTGGCAGTCACTTAAGAGAGTGTGGAATTGTTTCACAATTGACACCGCCTGGAACACCACAGCGTAATGGTGTGTCCGAACGTCGTAATCAAACTTTATTGGATATGGTGCGAGCTATGATGTCTCTTGCCGATTTGCCACTATCGTTTTGGGGTTATGCATTAGAGACAACTGCATTCACTTTAAATAGGGCACCATCGAAATCCATTGAGACGACGCCATATGAACTGTGGTTTGGCAAGAAGCCAAAGTTGTCATTTCTTAAAGTTTGGGGATGTGATGCTTATGTCAAAAAGCTTCAGCCTGAAAAGCTGGAACCCAAAGCGGAGAAATGCGTCTTCATAGGATACCCAAAAGAGACAGTTGGGTATACCTTCTATCTCAGATCCGAAGGTAAAGTGTTTGTCGCCAAAAACGGAACATTTCTTGAGAAAGAGTTTCTCTCGAAAGAATTGAGTGGGAGGAAGATAGAACTTGATGAGGTTGTTGAACCTTTACTTCAACCTGAGAGTAGCGCAGCGCAGAAATATGTTTCTGTAGAGCCTGCATCAGTTGAAGAGGAAGTTAATGATGATGATCATGAAGCTTCGGATCAAGTTGCTATCGAACCTCGTAGGTCGACAAGGACGCGTACTGCTCCTGAGTGGTACGGCAACCCTGTCTTAGAGGTCATGTTGTTGGACAACGATGAACCTATGAGCTATGGAGAAGTGATGATGGGCCCGGATTCCGAGAAATGGTTAGAGGCCATGAAATCCGAGATGGGATCCATGTATGAAAACAAAGTATGGGCTTTGGAAGTATTACCTAAAGGGCGAAAGGCCATTCAGAATAAATGGATCTTTAAGAGGAAGACGGACGTGGACGGTAATGTCACCGTCTATAAAGCTCGACTTGTGGCAAAGGGTTTTTCACAAGTTCAAGGAGTTGACTACGATGAGACCTTCTCACCCGTAGCGATGCTTAAGTCCGTCAGAATCATGTTAGCAATAGGTGCCTTTTTCGATTATGAAATTTGCAGATGGATGTCAAAATAGCGTTCCTTAACGGTTTCCTTAAGGAAGAGTTGTATATGATGCAACCAGAAGGTTTTGTCGATCCAGAGAATGCTGACAAAGTTTGCAAACTCCAGCGATCCATTTATGGACTGGTGCAAGCATCTCGGAGTTGGAATCTTCGCTTTGATGAGGTGATCAAAGCGTTCGGGCTTATACAAGTTTACGGAGAAGCTTGTATTTACAAGAAAGTGAGTGGGAGCTCTATAGCGTTTCTAATATTATATATGGATGACATATTGCTGATTGGAAACAATATAGAAATGTTGGAAAGCGTGAAGGAATATTTGAACAAGAGTTTTTCAATGAAGGACCTAGTCGAAGCTGCTTTCATATTAGGCATCAAGATCTATAGAGATAGATCAAGACGCTTAATAGGACTTTCACAGAGCACATACCTTGACAAAGTTTTGAAGAAGTTCAAAATGAATCAGTCCAAGAAGGGGTTCTTGCCTGTATTGCAAGGTGTGAAGTTGAGTAAGACTCAATGCCCAGTGACTGCAGAAGATAGAGAAAAGATGAGTGTCGTCCCCTATGGTTCAGCCATAGGCTCTGTCATGTATGCAATGATGTGCACAAGACCCGATGTCAGCCTTGCCATAAGTATGGCCGGAAGGTTTCAAAGTGATCCAGGAATGGAACACTGGACGGCGGTCAAGAATATCCCGAGGTACCTGAAAAGGACTAAGGACATGTTTCTCATTTATGGAGGTGATCAAGAGCTCGTCGTAAAGGGTTACATCGATGCAAGCTTTGACACTGGTCCGGATGACTCTAAGTCTCAAACCGGATACGTATTTATTCTCAATGGGGGTGCGGTAAGCTGGTGCAGTTCCAAGTAGAGCGTGGTAGCTGATTCTACATGCGAAGCGGAGTACATCGCTGCCTCGAAGGTGGCGAAGGAAGGTGTCTGGATGAAAGAGTTCATGACAGATCTTGGAGTAGTGCCTAGTGCACTAAACCCAATGACTCTGTTCTGTGACAACACTGGTGCCATTGCTCTAGCCAAGGAACCAAGGTTTCACAAGAGGACCAGACACATAAAGCGATGTTTCAATTCCATCCGCGATTACATCAAGGAGGACGACATAAATATTTGCAAAGTGCACACGGATCTGAATGTTGCAGATCCGATGACTAAACCTCTTCCAAGGGCTAAACATGATCAACACCAGAACTGTATGGGTGTTAGATTCATTACAATGTAAATCACATAATGATGTGAGCTAGATTATTGACTCTAGTGCAAGTGGGAGACTGTTGGAAATATGCCCTAGAGGCAATAATAAAAGTAGTTATTATTATATTTCCTTGTTCATGATAATCGTTTATTATCCATGCTATAATTGTATTAATTGGAAACACTGATACATGTGGGGATACATAGACAACACTGTGTCCCTAATATGCCTCTAGTAGACTAGCTTGTTGATCAAAGATGGTCAAGGTTTCCTAGCCATAGACATGAGATGTCATTTGATAATAGGATCACATCATTAGGAGAATGATGTGACGGACAAGACCCAAACTATGAACGTAGCATATGATCGTGTCAGTTTATTGCTATTGTTTTTGGCATGTCAAGTATCTGTTCCTATGACCATGAGATCATGCAACTCACTGACACCGGAGGAGTACCTTGTGTGTATCAAATGTCGCAACGTAACTGGGTGACTATAAAGATGCTCTACAGGTATCTCCGAGGGTGTCTGTTGAGTGGGCATGGATCAAGACTGTGATTTGTTACTCCGTGTGACGGAGAGGTATCTCGGGGCCCACTCGGTAATACAACATCACAATAAGCCTTGCAAGCAATGTGACTAAAGTGTTAGCCACGGGATCTTGTATTACGGAACGAGTAAAGAGACTTGCCGGTAACGAGATTGAACTAGGTATAGAGATACCGACGATCGAATCTCGGGCAAGTAACATACCGAAGAACAAAGGGAACAACATACGGGATTAACTGAATCCTTGACATAGAGGTTCAACCGATAAAGATCTTCATAGAATATGTAGGAACCAATATGGGCATCTAGGTCCCGCTATTGGTTATTGACCGTAGAGGTGTCTCGATCATGTCTACATAGTTCTCGAACCCGCAGGGTCTGCACACTTAAGGTTCGGTGGTGTTTCGGTAGTATAGAGTTATGTATGGTGGTGACCAAAGGTTGTTCGGAGTCCCGGATGAGATCCCGCACGTCACGAGGAGCTCCGGAATGGTCCGGAGGTAAAGATTGATATATAGGAAGTCCCGTTTTGGTCACCGGAAAAGTTTCGGGTAATTCGGTAGTGTACCGGGAGTGCCGGGAGGGTACCGGGGGACCATCGGGAGGGGCCTCTCGCCCCAAAGGGCCTCATGGGCTGTGGGAGGAGGTGAACCAGCCCCTAGTGGGCTGGCCGACCCCACCCCCCCAACAAGGCCCATGCGGCTAGGGGTGGGAAAGTCCAAGTGGAGATAAGGAACAACGAGTGGAAGTGGAATCCTACTTGGAGTAGGATTGGAGTAGGACTCCTCCACCTCTCCCACTTTGGCCACGCCTAGGGGCAGCCCTAGGGGCACCGGCCTCCCTCCCCTTCCTCCTATATATACTGGAGGGGAGAGAGGGCAGCCACACCAGAAAAACCCTAAGCCACGGTGCAACCCTCTCTCCCCGATAGATCAAGTCCTCTAGTTTTTTAGCAGTGCTTAGGCGAAGCCCTGCTGGAATAGTTCCACCACCACCGCCACCGCGCCGTCGCGCTGCCGGAGAACTAATCTACCTCTCCGTTCCCTCTTGCTGGATCAAGAAGGCGGAGATCGTCATTGAGCTGTACGTGTGCTGAACGCGGAGGTGTCGTCTGTTCGGTACTAGATCGTGATTGGATCGCGGGACGCTCGGCGATTTGGATCGCGAAGACGTTCGACTACATCAACCGCATTTCTTAACGCTTCCCGCTTAGCGATCTACAAGGGTATGTAGATCCACTCTCCCTCTCGTAGATGCTCATCACCATGGATAGATCTTGCGTGTGCGTAGGAAATTTTTTGTTTCCCATGCAACATTCCCCAACAGCTCTTTCACATAAGATGCTTCAAGTTGAGCATGAGACTCGGTGAGTTCGATGAGCGAACTCTTCATGACCCTTGAGGCATTTTCGAGATGCTCAAAGTCCTCAAGGAGTCTAGCATGTGCAACTTCAAGCTTATCATTTTTAGTTCTAAAATCATTAGCCACCTCGAGAGCTCTATCATGGGATTCCTTTAATCTAAAAAATTCTAGAGCAAAGGTCTCCTCAAGAGATTCCTTGGTGGTTTGTTCATTTTCAAGAGCTTGAGATAGCTCCGCGATCTCATTAGCGTAATCACGCTCATGACCTTCCATTTTATCAATTGTGGCCTCATGCTCCTCGAGATGAGCTTCCAACTCCTCAATATACTTCTTGCCCTCAATGGCAATAGACATGATTTCCATGAAGTTGGAACGAGCAAGTTTATTCTTATGAAGAGCTTTAAAAATCTTTTCTCGCTTAATTTTTAAGGAAGCAATATTATCATCCTCTTCATCAATAAGCTCATCCTCATTATCATCAACATCATCATCATGAGAAATGTTGGGGTTCAAAGTAGGAGATACCTTTGACGCCTTAGCCATAAGACAAAAGTGAGAAACAATAGATGATGATGTAGGATCCCTTGAAGCACCATTCAAGACCACATCTTGTTCCGTGGAGTGTTGGGTTTCCTCTACATTGTTAGCACAACAATTCGAGGAAAGCGATGCATTTTTATCACGACAACAAGACATGGCAAGCATATCATCATGAGATTTAGTCAAGCAATTTCTACATGATATGCAAGGACTATCAACACAAGCATGTGAAACATTTAGAGTGCTCGGAGTGTTAAAGTCCAAATATGAAGCATTGCAATAAGATAGTGATGAAATATCATCAACAATAAGCCCACTATCATCATTACAATGATCACCACTACTCACCATATCATTACCTTGTGGCAATCCACATGTAGGTGAAGTAGATGAAGTTGAGAAGACAACATGACCGAAGGAACAGTCATCCCTACAAATCTTGGACATACCATATTCATCTTGAAGCTTTGTCCACAACTCATGAGCTTCCCGGAACGGCATGAGTTGAAATATAACTACATTGCTCAAAGCATCGAAAAGCACATTAGAAGCTTGATCATTGAGATAAGAGTTTTTCTCATCCTCTAAAGATATGTGTTGAGAATCCTTTGGAGAAGAAAAACCCATATCTACAATTCGCTCCAAATTTGGGTCCATGACCCTAAAGAGATTAAGCATGCGAATTATCCAAACATCAAAATTTGTGCCATCGAAACTAAGAGTGTCAGAGAATCCTAATCCCCTAGTCGACATCCGTACTCTCTAGGTGGTTAAACCTAATAATGAGAGACCTAGCTCTGATACCAATTGAAAGGACGTGGATGTCACCTAGAGAGGGGGGGTGAATAGGCACTTTAAAATAATTACGGTTTAGGCTTGAACTAATGCGGAATAAAACTAGCGTTTAATTAGTCAAGCACAAAACCTAAAACAACTAGGCTCACCTATGTGTACCAACAACTTATGCTAATCAAAATAAACAACTAAGTGATAGCAAGATATATAGTAGGGAACAATATGGCTATCATAAAGTAAAGTGCATAAGTAAAGGGCTCGGGTAAGAGATAACCGAGGCACGCGGAGACGACGATGTATCCCGAAGTTCACACCCTTGCGGATGCTAATCTCCGTTCGGAGCGGTGTGGAGGCACAATGCTCCCCAAGAAGCCACTAGGGCCACCGTAATCTCCTCACGCCCTCGCACAATGCAAGATGCTGTGATTCCACTAAGGGACCCTTGAGGGCGGTCACCGAACCCGTACAAATGACAACCCTTGGGGGCGGTCACCGGTACCCATACACTTTGGCAACCCTTGGGGGCGGTCACCGGTACCCGTACAAATTGCTCAGAGCAATCTCCACAACCTAATTGGAGACCCCGACGCTTGCCCGGAGCTTTACACCACAATGATTGGGCTCCGAGACACCACCAACCGTCTAGGGCGCAAAGGCACCCAAGAGGAACAAGCTCTAGGGTGCTCAAACACCCAAGAGTAATAAGCTTCTCAAACTTCACTTCCACGTATCACCGTGGAGAACTCAAACCTATGCACCAAATGCAATGGCAAGGGCACACGGAGTGCCCAAGTCCTTCTCTCCCAAATCCCATCACAACAACTAATGCTATGGTGGAAAATGAGAGGAAGAATGAAGAAGAACACCAAGAACTCCAAGAACTAGATCCAAGGGGTTCCCCTCACATAGAGGAGAAAGTGATTCGTGGAAATGTGGATCTAGATCTCCTCTCTCTTTTCCCTCAAGAACTAGCAAGAATCATTGGAGGAATTGAGAGTTAGCAAGCTCAAAGAAGGTCAACAATGGGGGGCAAACACGAGCTCAAAGGATGGGGACCATTGGGGAAGAAGACCCCCTTAAATAGGTCCCCACGAATCTGCCCGTTATGTGCAGAATAACATAGGAGCGGTACAACCGCTATGCGCACCGGTACAACCGGTCAAAGCAGACAAAACCTACCTGTAGTAAAAGCAATAAGTGGTAGAACTGCCTGGGGCACCGGTAGTACCGGTATAACCAGAACAACCAGCCCACAACCGCCTAAGAACCGCTCCAAAACAGAAACCAATCCGGTGGTAGAGCGGTACATGGCCGGTACAACCATCAGACCAAATCTGGAGCGGTACAACCGCTCCAAACACCGGTTGTACTGGTCAACCGGTACAACCTCTCTATGGGGCGGTACAACCTCTCTATGTAAAACAGGTAAGACTAAAACAGCCATAACTTTCGCATACGAGCTCCGATTTGAGCAAACTCAAGCTTGTTGGATAAAGGACAACAAGAGCTATCCAACAATGACTATTTAAATTAAGAACAAGCAATGAAGAATAAATGCCACTAGGATAAGGAAGATGACCTTCCCAATAAATATCCGGCAAAATCTCCAACACCGAAAACACAATATGATGCATACGAAATCTGTTTTCGATGAGCTTGAACTTATCACGATGAAGACCATAAGCTCAAAAACTCACATAGAGAAAAACCAAATAAGGACCAAGAAAGATGATGATGCAAGGATGCAAATGGTTTGAGCTCTCAATGACGATACGATCAAGCTACTCACTTGAGAGCTGATGGGGATATGTACCTAGGGTAGGGTCATAGGCCTGACCTACATACCCTACCTAAGGACACTGCCCTAGAAAGCTTAAGGACTACAAGGAAGTCTCCGACTGAAATCACCAAGACGTACGAGTCACTCGACAACATCCACTCGGAGGTTTCTTCCTTCACTCGACGGCTACCTTTCACTCGGAAGAACTAGAAGCCAGTCGACCGCAGAAGACCAGAGGCCACTCCAGGGAGGCCAACGGATAGGCGTTTAGCTGTATTTCATTAGTAGCATTTATTGCGTACGTTACCAGTAACGTACACCTTCATTACCACGATCGGACCCTTGGATGCCGGGCATTCATGAGGGGCAGCGTACTCTATATAAGCCGCCCCTCCCCTCTTGCACAAGGGTTCGCACCCCTTGTAACACTCATATTCCACACGACAGAAAGCTCCCGAGCACCTGAGACGTAGGGCTGTTACCTCCACGAGAGGGGCCTGAACTCATACATCTGTGTGTACAACCTCGCCGTAGCTAGGACTCTGCCCTCTCCTTTCGTACCCCTATCTTCTACTGTCAGGCTCATTCCCACGACAGTTGGCGCCCACCGTGGGGCAGACGTCTAAGCGACTTTCGACGAGGTTGCGTTTTTTCTCCTTCGTCATGTCTTCCGGCGGTGATTTGTTCCTGAGCCACGAGATCCGTCTCGGAGCGCTCACCTTCATCGCCGACGACTCGGCATGGCTCCAGGAAGCGCCTCTAGATGTTGAGGCGCTCCCGATCCGCGGGGCGACGCACTTTTGCGCAAGATCCTGCGGTGTTCTTCTACTACAGCCGTCGACTCCGTACTTGTCGACCCTCCCCGCTGTTCGTCACCGCAAGAGATCTGGTCGTTCGCGGCTCCAGCGCTGGGTGAGGCATGCGGCGGTTCGCCAAATTTCGTTTCCGCAGATTGTGGCTATCGAGCCCGCCGAATCACTTCATGGCGTGTTCGACTCTGCATTGGATCAGTCTGACGTTCCCTCCGAGTGCGAGAGCTGCGATCCTGCGGCTGAGGTTCTTATGGTGGTTCACATCAGAGTCCGCCGCCTGGCTTCGGCCGCGGCAGACGCGAAGCTGGAGGACCGTCGGGTGAGCAGCAGCACCGGGATGAGGAGATTCTCCATACTCCCATCGTCGGTGCGACTGCTGAGGCTCAGGCCATGGAGGCCACGTGTCTTCGGCTCAAAGAGATGCAGGAGGCACTCGACGAGTGTGCCCGCCAGCGTCCCCCCGTTTCCAGTCGACGTCAGCGACAGTTGTTTCCGAGTGGATCTCATAACAATGTCAAGGTATTCCGTACTCCAATTCTGAATGTTGCAGCAGCTGCAAAGACTGGAGATTCCATTCAGCCGTCCCGTTCGGAGGCTGGTAGAGGTTTGCAGCAGATCCGAGCGTTGCTTGATGCAGCGCAACAGCAGAATTCAGCTGTTTCTCAGTCGCGCAACAGATTGCATAGTAACTCCCCCAGAGCAGACACAGTTCAGTCGGCGCACAGTCCAGGGTCACCTCTGCGTCGCAGGGGCGGAGGTTACCGCGAAGATCAGTACCAAGATCAGGGGCGAGACCATTTTGCTCCTCGTTATCACCGTGATGACCGCCGTCAAGTGCCTACTCCTCCGTGGAGTGGTTCATATGTGCCCCGGCACTATGACGATAGGCGCCCGTTTGGCGATGAGCAGAATCCTGGGTTCGATGCAAGGAATGTCCTCGCACAAAGGCGCATCGATAGAGGAAGAGCTCACAGAGATGGTAATGACAGAGATTATCTGAGTGGAAGTGGTACCGTTGTTTCTGGCCCCGAGTGTTTCAGCAAAGCCATTCGTTCTGCAGAGATTCCCCCCAACTTCAGGTTGGCGGCTGGAATAAGCAAGTTCTCCGGCGAGTCGAAGCCGGAAACGTGGTTAGATGATTACCGAGTGGCTGTGCAGATTGGTGGAGGAATGACAACGTAGCCATGAAGCATTTATCCTTGATGTTGGATAGTTCGGCCCTGGAGTGGCTAAATCGTTTAGCCCCTTCTAGCATCTATTGCTGGGAGGATCTTGCCCGAGTGTTCATCAGTACATTCGAGGGCACTTGCAAGCGTCCTGCGGGTTTGATCGATTTGCAGCACTGTGTTCAGAAGCCCAATGAGTCCTTGAGAGATTACATTCAGCGTTGGTCCACCTTGCATCACACAGTGGAGAATGTCTCTGAGCACCAAGCCGTTTGTGCTTTCAAGGCCGGAGTGAAGTACAGAGAGCTTTATCTGAAGTTTGGGCGGACAGGTGACATTTCCCTGAGCAAGATGATGGAGATTGCCACTCGGTACGCCAATGGCGAAGAAGAAGACCGCCTCCGCAGCGGCAAAGGAAAAGCGGTCGACAATGATGCCGGCGGCAATTCCAATCGCAAACAGAAGCGCAAAGCTGATGGCCCTGTTCAGGCAGAGGCGGCCGCTCTGGCGGCGCAAGGAAAAAATTAGGGGAAGTCCAAAGGACAGTTTACCCCCAAGAAAGGAAAGAATCAGTCGGGAACAGATGTCCTGGATTTACCATGTGCAATCCACACGAAGAAAGATGAAGAAGGCAATTTGATATTGCCTAAGCATACCACTCGACAGTGCCGTTTATTGATCCAGCAGTTCAAGGAAGGTCAGTCGAGTGAGAAGGCTCCTGAAAAGGAGGATGATGAAGACAAAGAAGAGTTTCCTGAGGTCAATGCCACTCTGTTGATTTTTGCTGATGTAGAAAGCAAGAGTCGACTGAAAGTTATCAACAGAGAAGTCAACATGGCTGTTCCTGCCACTCCCACATACCTTAAATGGTCTCAGACTGCTATCACATTTGACCAGTCAGATCACCCGGTTCATATCGCTACCCCCGGTCGACAGGCACTGGTGGTGGACCCGGTTGTGGGGGGCACTCGGCTCCGCAAAGTTCTGATGGATGGCGGGAGCGGTTTGAACATCTTGTATGCAGATACCCTAAAGGGGATGGGCATTCCGATGTCCCGACTCAGCGAAAGCAACATGCAGTTCCACGGAGTCATCCCTGGGAAGAAGGCCAAGTCACTCGGCCAGATAGCATTGGATGTGGTGTTCGGCACTGCCAAGAATTTTCGCAAAGAGAAATTGACATTTGAAGTGGTGGACTTCCAGAGCGTTTATCACGCCATCCTTGGCCGTCCGGCTTATGCTCGTTTCATGGCCCGTCCATGTTACGTGTATCTCAAGCTGAAGATGCCCGGGCCCAAGGGTGTGATCACAGTCACTGGCAATCGACAGAGGGCTGAGGAGTGCCTTCAGCAGGGCTCCAAAATTGCCGATCATCAGATGGCTGTGGTCGAGTTGGAAGAGTACAAGAAGAGTGCTGATCCTGCCGACCTGCTGCGTTCCAAGAAGCCCGCCTCCGAGTCAGCTTTCCAGTCGGCGGGCGAAGTGAAACAAGTACACATTCACCCGACGGATCCCAATGCTGCCCCGACCAACATCTCAACGACACACGACAGAAAATAGGAAGCCGAGCTCATCCAGGTCCTCCGTGAGAACTGGGACATCTTCGCATGGAAGCCTGCTGACATGCCGGGTGTACCCAGGGAACTGGCTGAGCACCGACTGAGAGTCGACCCGAAGGCCAAGCTTGTGAAGGAGCACTTGCGTCGGTCGGCAGCAGAGAAGCGGAAGGCAATCGGCGAGGAGGTGGCTCGTCTCTTGGCGGCTAAGTTCATACGCGAGATTTACCACTCCGAGTGGCTCTCGAACGTCATTATGGTCCCCAAGAAAGATAAGTCACTCCACATGTGTATTGACTTCAAACATATCAATCGGGTCTGCCCGAAAGATCATTTTCCGCTCCCCTGCATCGATCAGATTGTCGATTCGACTGCGGGGTGTGAGCGTTTATCTTTTCTTGATGCATACTCCGGTTACCATCAGATCCGTCTGTTTGGTCCGGATGAAATAAAGACAGCCTTCATCACCCCGTTCGGGTGTTTCTGTTATATCACCATGCCTTTTGGTTTGAAGAATGCTGGCGCTACTTTTATGCGCATGATTCAAAAATGCCTGCTTGATCAGATCCCTCGGAATGTTGAAGCATACATGGATGATATTGTTGTCAAGTCTCGCAAAGGTTCCGACCTGCTGACTGACTTGGCTGAGACATTCGCCAACTTGAGGAGGTATGATATGAAGTTAAACCCGACTAAGTGCACTTTCGGTGTTCCTGGTGGCAAGTTACTCGGTTTTCTCGTTTCCGAACGAGGAATCGACGTCAATCCTAAAAAGATTGGTGCCATTACCTGAATGAAGAGCCCTGAGCGTGTGCATGATGTCCAGAAGCTCATAGGTTGCCTGGCGGCGTTGAGTCGATTCATTTCTCGTCTCGGTGAGAAGGCATTGCCTTTATACCGACTGATGAAGAAGTCTGATACATTCGAGTGGACTCCCGAAGCTGAAGCAGCGTTTGTCGAGCTCAAAGCCCTGCTTTCCACCCAGCCGGTGCTTGCTGCTCCGCACAGCAAAGAGCCCTTGCTCCTGTACATTGCGGCCACTAATCAGGTCGTCAGTATAGTTCTCACTGTCGAGCGGGAAGAGGAAGGCAAAGCTTACAAAGTCCAGCATCCTGTTTATTACATTTCTGAAGTGTTGACTCCTTCAAAGCAAAGGTACCCACATTACCAGAAGCTTGTATATGGTATATATCTGTCAGCGAAGAAGGTGGCACACTACTTTCAAGATAACTCAATTTCAGTCGTCAGTGATGCTCCATTGTCTGAGATCCTCAACAATCGAGATGCGACTGGTCGAGTGGCCAAATGGGCTATTGAGCTCCTTTACTTTGATATCAAGTTTGAAGCGAAAAAGGCAATCAAGTCTCAAGCACTTGCTGATTTCGTGGCCGAGTGGATAGAACAGCAGCAGCCAATCCAAATTCACTTGGCACACTGGACCATGTTCTTTGACGGCTCGAAGATGCTGAATGGGTCTGGTGCTGGCGTAGTATTGGTATCCCCAAAAGGCGACAAACTTAGTTATGTCCTGCAGATTCACTTTGATTCTTCCAATAACGAAGCTGAGTACGAAGCACTCTTATACGGGTTGCGTATGGCCATCTCACTCGGCGTCCGGCGCCTGATGGTATACGGCGACTCTGATTTGGTGGTCAATCAGGTGATGAAAGAGTGGGATGTCAAGAACCCTGCTATGACTGGATATTGCAATGCAGTAAGAAAGCTTGAGAAGAAGTTCGAAGGTTTGGAACTCCATCATGTTCCTCGAGTGAAGAATCAGGCATCTGATGAGCTGGCAAAGATTGGATCCACTCGGAAGCCGGTCCCCAGCAATGTGTTTCTCGAGCACTTACATTCTCCTTCAGTGCAGGAAGATCCTTTCACTGAAGAGCCCCCGCAAGCAAAGAGCGCCTCTGATCCGACTGAAGTTGATGTCCCAGTGGTCATAGATCTGGTCATGGAGATTTTGGTGATCACGCCCGACTGGACAGTACCTTATATTGCATACATTCTGAGGCAAGAACTCCCGGATGATGAAGATGAAACTCGACAGATAGTCCGCAGATCCAAGGCCTTTACTGTTATGGATGGACAACTCTACAGAGAAAGCGTAACTGGCGTGACTCAGCGGTGTATCTCTCCTGAAGAAGGTCGACTGATTTTGGAGGAGATTCACTCGGGAACCTTTGGTCATCATGCGTCCTCTAGGACGATTGTTGCCAAGGCATACCGAGCTGGTTTCTTCTGGCCGCGCGCTAACGAGATGGCTAAGGAGATTGTTGATCACTGTGAAGTATGCCAGTTCTATTCAAACTTGTCGCACAAGCCTGCATCCGCCTTGAAGACTATTCCACTCGTCTGGCCGTTTGCTGTATAGGGTTTGGATATGGTCGGACCCCTTCGAACAGGACAGAGTGGATTTACTCACTTGCTTGTAGCAGTCGACAAGTTCACTAAGTGGATTGAAGCTAAACCCATAAAGAAGCTGAACTCCCGCACTGCAATCAAATTCATGAAAGAGATAACATTCCGGTATGGAGTCCCCCACAGTATCATTACAGACAATGGCTCAAACTTTGACTCGGAAGAGTTCAGACACTTTTGCTCATCTCAAGGCACTCGGGTGGATTACGCATCCGTTGCGCACCCCCAGACCAACGGTCAAGCTGAGCGAGCGAATGTCCTTATCCTTCAAGGGCTGAAGCCTCGACTCATGCGAGATCTCGATCATGCAGCTGGAGCTTGGGTCACTGAATTGCCGTCTGTTCTGTGGCACTTGAGGACGACTCCTAACCGGTCAACTGGGCACACTCCTTTCTTCTTGGTGTATGGAGCCGAAGCCGTTTTGCCAAGCGACGTCCTTCACAATTCTCCCCGAGTAGACCTTTACTCCGAGGCTGAAGCTGAGCAAGCATGACAAGATGGGGTGGATCTCCTGGAAGAAGAACGCGAGATGGCTCTGATTCGGTCGACTGTATATTAACAAGATTTGCGCCGCTTCCATGCAAGGCACGTCAAGAGTCGGTCGTTCCACGAAGGTGATCTGGTGCTCCGAGTGGATCAGCAGGGACCTCACAAGTTGGCCCCGGCATGAGAAGGCCCTTTCCTCGTCACCAAAGTACTGAACAATGGAGCTTACCATCTCTTCAACCTCAAGAAGAATATCGACGAGCTGCGCGCCTGGAACGCGGATTTACTTCGACGTTTTTATACTTGACGACCGAGTTGTTTTGATGTAATAAGAGTACTCCAGACAATGTCGTTTGTTAAAGTTATGACTCCCGCAGTCTATTGTTGATTCCGATCGCACAATTTCGCATTCAAAAACTACTCCGAGTGACGAGCGACCCTCTCACTCGGGGGCTTAGCTGCGAACCAGTTTTTGCCTAAGTTAAAAAACTTCTCCGAGTGACGAGCGATCCTCTCACTCGGGGGCTTAGCTGCAAACCAGTTTTCGCCTAAGTTAAAAACCTTTCTGGGTGGATAGTATTCCATTCACTCGGAAACTTAGCTGTGAACCAGTCTTCGTCTAAGTTTAAAACTTCTCCGAGTGACGAGTGACCCTCTCACTCAGGGGCTTAGTTGCGAACCAGTTTTCGCCTAAGTTAAAAAACTTCTCCGAGTGACGAGCGAATCTCTCACTCGGGGGCTTAGCTGCGAACCAGTTTTCGCCTAAGTTAAAAACCTTTCCGCGTGGATAGTATTCCATTCACTCGGAAACTTAGCTGCGAACCAGTCTTCGTCTAAGTTTAAAACTTCTCCGAGTGTCGAGCGATCCTCTCACTCGGGGGCTTAGCTGCGAACCAGTTTTCGCCTAAGTTAAAAACCTTTCCGGGTGGATAGTATTCCATTCACTCGGAAATTTAACTGCGAACCAGTTTTCGTCTAAGTTCAAAACTTCTCCGAGTGACGAGCAATCCTCTCACTCAGAAATTTAGTCGCGAACCAGTTTTCGCGCAAAGGAAATCCTTTCGTCTAAGTTCGAAATCCTTCCGAGTAACGAACAAACTTAACCAAGCAAGAGATCGGAAAGAAAAATGCAGATAAATCCAGAATCTCTAGCGCGGTTAAAAGTTATTCGCGCAAAGGAAAGTACTCAGGCCCAAGGCCCGAACGAAGTTTTAATCGGTTACACCATCACTCGGCATACCGAGGCAAATAAAGTTTCAGTTTCAAGCAAAGTATTTTTTAAGCACCAGTGGGGCTCGCGGGCTCGACGAAGGTGTCCAGATCAATCCCGTCAGCGATCCGAGTGGCTGCTAGGTCTCCATGAAGTGTTCAAATTGAAGTTTCTTTGTGTTGATCACTCGGAGAGCCTTCAGTTTGTCCTCCCTGGCCTCTTTGCAATGAACCCGGACGAGTGAAAGTTCCACATCAGCACCGCAGCGAGCGGCAGATTTCTTCCACGCTTGCACTCGACCAGGAATCTCATTGAGGCGGGTCATCATCGATTCGAGGTCAGTCTGGAGGGAATCTTCTAGCCACAGTTCTTTGTCGACCTTCTCCAGCGCAGCCCTCAGTCGAGTGACATATCCTTGGACACTCCTGAGACGAGCTTCAAGTCGAAACATGTCCATGGCCACGGCGTCCCCAACAGGTGACTTGGTGGGATCCAGATTTGGCTCGATCTCCTCAGTTTCCTTTTCAAAATCTTGACAGAATTCTGCGCGAAGAGAAAATGAAAAGATGATCACACTGCCGTTCTGAAGAAGTCAAAGAAATTCACTCGACGGAAGAAAGTTACCTTCAAGCATGCTGAACATCTTCTTCGCGAAGTCTCCCAAGTATTTCTCCAGAGTGCTCTTTCTCTTGGTCAGTTGTTCAACCTTCTGGATCCAGCCGGCCTGTTCCTGCTTGAGTTTGGCGTTTTCTTCCTCCAACTTGTTGGCTGCAGCAAGCTTCTTCTCAGCAGCCTTCGTTTTCTCCCTCGCCACCCTTTGAGCATCAGCGAGTGCTTTGTCCTTGTCTTCAAGCGCCTTCTTCATGGTATCTAAAGAAATAGCATTGTTGAGTCGCGCTTGGAGTTGGCGGTTCTCATCACGTACGTCTGTTCGAGTGGATACACTCGGTTCAAAGGATGGAAGATGAAAGTAATAGTACAACTGGTCGACAAAAAATACCTCCCAGGGTCTTCAGCTCAGTCTGCGCACGGTCCAGATTGTTCTTGGACACCTCCAGATCCAGTTCAAGCTGATTCTTCTCCTTCTCCAGGTCGACGTACTTGGTCCCGAGCTCACAGGCTTTCTGAAATCAGCAAAGAAGTGGTTCAGTCGACATGAATATTTCTCTACTCCCGAGTGGAAAGGTACAAGTTCAGTCGACTGGAAGGCGGCCCGCCGCCCCACCCCACACCCCTATACAACGTCATATCATGGTTGATGGAAATGATGTCCATTAAACCTACAGGATGGTTCTTAAGACTACTGCCCATCGTAAACGATCGACAGTAGTCTCGGGGACTACACCCAGTGGGTGCACTCAGCGTGCCCCCACTAGACCAGAGACCACTCGACCAGGTCCGACCTGTCCGAGTACAAGCGAACATTGTCTCTATCAGACCCCTGCCGGCGCAAGCACTCGACGGCGGTCTCGGGGACTACACCCAGTGGGTGCACTCAGCGTGCCCCCACTGGACCAGAAACTACTCGACTAAGACCTGATCTATTCGAGAAGAAAGCAAAGCAAGTATGCGTCCAAAGAAAACACCCAGTGGGTGTAAAGTCAAGATGGACAGGAATTCAATCGGAAATGAACTTACAATAGCACTTACTCGGATGTTGGCTCGAAGAGCTGAGCTGGCATCATAGGCTAACTTGCTGGCCTCATACGCCTCCTTTGTTCGCAGCATCATTTACCCAGCCTGGATCATGGCCTCTTTGGCAGCTCCAATCTGGTCTTCTGGGATGTGGTATAGAGGGTATGCAGGCGCCAGATGAGTCGTTGCTGCAGTTGAGGTCACGAGAGGTGCTTGAGGTTGCCCAATCGGCGCTGAAACCACGAGAGTTGAAGTCGCTGGTGGGGCACTCGACAGGGGAACTACAGGATCAGTTCTGGCTCGGGAAGAATCACCAAGCTCTTGAGAGGACGCAGCAGTCGATCTACGTGGTGCTTGCCCTGTTGACGTTCTCCGAGTGCGTACACGTGGAATGTCCAAGGCCACAACTTCTCCCTCAGCACCCTGCTGTAGATCCTCGTCGTCTTCCACATGTATGATGTCGTCAACTGTCAATCGTCAACGTTGGCTTACTCATTCGACCAATTACCTTCAAAAAATCAGACTACAGTGAAGATTTATTATACCTCGTTGAGAGGTGGCCGCGTCAGGAGTGTCCACTTCCATGTGACCCCCCTCATCCCGCAGAGGCGACTTCACCGAGGTAGCAGCTCTGGCGAATAAATTTCACTCGGTCAGCAAAGACATGAAGTTCCACAACAGCAGAATAAGGAAAATAAACACTCATGTTGAGGCGACAGGCACATCGATCTTCATACGGGGCAAAGCCTTCCGAGGCTTTGGTGCGTCCGACCTGGGCTGTTTCGTAGCTTTTTCAGTCGACCCAAATGTCGCGGCACGGTCGCGCTTCGGGTTCCTGGTGCTCGATGCCAAAGTTTTGCTTGGGGCGGCCTCCGGGTCTTCACGCTGCTTGGTACGACGCTCGATGCGCGGAGGAGCCTGGGCCTCTACCTCGCCTTCCTCTAGGTCGTCATCGCTGCCTTCACTGTCATCGGCGTAATCGACATCTGCGCTGCCGTCTGCGCTCCCTTCTTCGTCGTCAGGCTGCGCTCCATTCGGCACTGGCGAATACATGTTCATAAACTCCTGCAAGATACAAACTGTAAAGTCAGTCGACTGAAGACTCAATCACTCGACGAAACATGAAAACACTCGACAAAGATATAACTCACCAGGTTCGTCGGTGGGTTCAAAGCAGAGAAGGGCAAGATTCGCTTGGCTCCCAAAGGATTATCACAGGCTCCGGTGATGCTCCTGAGCCACTGGGCAACTGTCTCGTCGGAAACTTCCTCTGGATGTGTCCGAGTGGTATCCTCGGGGCCCGAATAATGCCACATAGTGTGATCCCTGGCTTGAAGAGGCTAGATTCGTCGACTGAGAAACGCCTCTAAGAGATCCATACCAGTCACTCCGCCACGGATCAGATCTACTACTGCATTCACTAAAATTCCTACTCGGACTTGCTCTCCCTTTGTCACGTTCAGTATTCTGGGAGTGGTGGGTCGATTTAATGTGAAGGGAGGAAGACCAGTCGACATATTGGGGGATGCAACATCTTTGCAGTAAAACCATGTCGACTGCCAGCCCCGAACAGATTCTGGAAAGGTCATTGATGGAAACACACTCCTACCCCTCTTCTGGACCCCCAAGCCACCGCATAGCTGGATGACATGGGTCTTACTATCGCTAGGGTTGGCTTGTTTGACACATTGGGACCGGATGGTGAATATATGTTTGAACAAACCCCAATGAGGAGAACAACCCAAGAAGCACTCGCACAAGGTGATGAAAGCAGCAAGGTATGAAATGGTATTCAGAGGAAAGTGGTGGAGTTGCGCTCCGAAAAAGTTCAAAAACCCGCGGACGAATGGATGAGGGGGCATAGAAAAACCTCGCTCGACGTGGGTGAGGAGGAGGACTCGCTCCCCTTCGCGCGGTTCCGACTCGATCTCCCCCTTCGACAGCCTCCACGAACCTTCAGCTATGAGCCCGTCGGCGACGAGGTTCTCGACGTCCCCCGTCGTGACCGTCGACGGGAGAAAATCTCCCTGGATCCACCCCGGCGGCGCCGTGAATCGGGCGCCCGACGGCTTCTTCGCCTTGGCCCCTCCCTTCTTGGCGCGCTCGAGCTTCTCCGTCTTGCTTTTCGTCATTGCGGCGGCGGTCGTCGAGGGGGAGCTGAGCGACGCGCGTGGAGCAGGGGAGGCGGAGGAAAAGAGAGGATTTGGGGGAGAAGTTATGTGCTGTCCGCGGTGCGGTCCGATCTTATATCAGCCCGAGTGGGTCGCTGACCTATGGGCCCGCCAGATCTCTGTGTATCTCCGCTGCAGAAGACGCGCTGTACGTGGCATAATGGGCGGCGCGGAAATCGAGGCGTTATGCTCCCAATTGCCCCAGTCGTGGCGTCATCTTCGCGCAGCGCGCGCTTCCCAAATTTTGGAACCCCGTGAAATCCGGGTCTGACGAAGCGACCCGTCGCATCAGAAGACCCTGCTGACCGCTCGGACCTGTTTCCGCGCTGAAGTTCACTCGGATACATTTCAAGACAGAATCGATCAGGGTGAATGACAAAGATTCCAATCGATGCAGACTTCTGTGAAGCCCTAAAATGCACTCGGAATTTTTGTGTCTTATCAGAACCCGCATCGATCCCTTTTTCACTCGAACCCCGATCCATTCGGGGGCTAATGATGGGGATATGTACCTAGGGTAGGGTCATAGGCCTGACCTACATACCCTACCTAAGGACACTGCCCTAGAAAGCTTAAGGACTACAAGGAAGTCTCCGACTGAAATCACCAAGACGTACGAGTCACTCGACAACATCCACTCGGAGATTTCTTCCTTCACTCGACGGCTACCTTTCACTCGGAAGAACTAGAAGCCAGTCAACCGCAGAAGACCAGAGGCCACTCCAGGGAGGCCAACGGACAGGCGTTTAGCTGTATTTCATTAGTAGCATTTATTGCGCACGTTACCAGTAACGTACACCTTCATTACCAAGATCGGACCCTTGGATGCCGGGCATTCATGAGGGGCAGCGTACTCTATATAAGCTGCCCCTCCCCTCTGGCACAAGGGTTCGCACCCCCTATAACACTCATATTCCACACGACAAAAAGCTCCCGAGCACCTGAGACGTAGGGCTGTTACCTCCACGAGAGGGGCCCGAACTCATACATCTGTGTGTACAACCTCGCCGGAGCTAGGACTCTGCCCTCTCCTTTCGTACCCCTATCTTCTACTGTCAGGCTCGTTCCCACGACAAGAGCCCCCCTTGATAGTACGGCAATCGATCCTATAACTCGGTCTCCAAACTACCACCATGAGACCGGTAAAATAGAAAACCTATCAAGGGCAAACCTATACCTTGCACATAGTCCACTTGAGTAAGATGATGACGATCTTGACTTCCTCAAGATGGACCACCTTTCTTGATTGTGTTGGCTCGATGAAGACTAGGTGATTGCTCCCCATACTCCACTATGGGTGAGCCACTCTTCGTCACACCTTCACAAGTCCATTGTCACCACAATGGACGACAAGCTTCAAGCATGATCTCTTCGTGATGCTCCACTTGAACTTGCACACCGCAATCTTGATGACGATCACCACTTGATGTCATCCTCCATGGGTTGTATGAGATCTTCCTCTTGACGCAAGCCCATGGAAATATACCTAACCCCACACAGAACTCTCACGTAGACCATGTGTTAGTACACAAAGCGTAATGGACAATGCTTACCGTACCATGAGATCACTTGATCCCTCTCGGTACATCTTGTACGCTTTGTGTGTTGATCAACTTGATTCACTCTTTGACTTAGTCTTGATCAACCTTGTATCTTATCTTCTCTCTTCATAAAGATGATGTCTTGAAGGTAAACATGAATGTTCCCACAATCTTCTTCTTCAAGACATGCTTGCAATAAGCTCAACTCTCACATGACCAATCTTTGGATAAAACCTTGAATACCACCTTGGTCACCATATAAACTCCTTGAAACCAACAGATGGACTTCAAGAAGTACCTATGGACAAATCCTTCGAATATAACTCAAGGCAACCATTAGTCCATAGGGATTGTCATCAATTACCAAAACCACACATGGAGAAATGTGCTCTTACAGACGAGAGGGGCAAGGGGAGTGGAAATGGGCTCTTTCCGCAAGGCAATAGAGGTTACATGGTAGTGGTCAGCGCGTTGTTGGGGGATCGGGGGGGGGGGGGGGGGGGTATGGCTGATGCGGGTGGGTTCGCAAGTTCCGTGGCTCATGTAGGCGGGGTGCGATGGCTTGAGGAGGTCAGGCGTGTCGGGATTGGACGCCTTCTAGGGAGGCGGATGCCACGTGAACTCTCACTATGTTGCGGGTGTGGAGGTGACACAATGCCACCCCTGTGTGTTGAAGGTTCATCAATGCACTAGCAAAATTCCAGAGAGGGGCAATGGATAGTTGTTGAACATCAGGTGTTTGTAGTTGAGTCTGGGAGAATTGTTGGGGTGAATGCTCTAAAATTTGGTGGGTGGTGTTTGGTTGCTAAAGTGAATCTCTCTACCAAATTTGAGTCTAGTTGGATAAGACCATGTTGCAATTCATGTGCAATGGTACATATAGGCGCAAAATGAGGTTTTGGTTGTTGAGCTCAATTATGCACTATGGCATCAATGGTGTTGGTGTGCATGGGTGTGTTACAGGTACGAGAAGTTATGAAATTGATTTGGGAACCTTGGATCACAAGAAACTAATGTGGCTTTTGATAATAACACTCTTTTCGTAGGAAAGAATGTTTCTTTAGGACGAAGAACTATGAAATGGCGAGAATAGGTGTGTACTTGCTTTTGCAAGATTATAGAAAGGTTGGATAACTTGGGTGAAATAGGGAAAAAGTTTGATCTCAAGTCCGAATAAACTTCCAAATCAAGATCCAAACCAAAATTTAAAGAGAATCCAAATGAAACTCAGGGAAAAAGAAAGGGAAAAAATTGGGATGTTACAACACACATACATACCAACATCCATACTTGGAAACAAAATGAAAAATCAATCTCATATTTCTACACATATCACATACTACAGTTAACTCATATAAAAAAACGGAAATAACTTATTACTCTGTGTTTCACCTTAAGCTAACATTCAATCACATGCATGGCAACAAAACATCACATCCATACATATTCCAACTTTGCTCAATTATTTTGGTTTGCATTTTAAACAATGATATATGTACCTTCAACTATGCCACGATCATCACATATATGCCAAAACAACATGTCATTAATAATTGCATCTCATACAATAAATCATTCTTGTGTTTAGCTCGACACTAAAAGAAACTTCTATCTTTGGTCCAAGTCAATGGCTATAGGTGATTCAACCAGACATTGTTAATCACTTCCACTAGAACAAACTACAAAATGAATAGGAATTACATGACCCAAATGACAAGTTCCAACAAGACCTAGGGTTTCATCTAGTGCTAAAAAATGCATAAAAATAACAACACTCAATTGAATATTTGGGGAAATGAGAGGTTACCTCAACCTATGTAGGGGAGGCAAGATCCATGAAAAACAAGTGACATTTGAGGAAGATTGAGAAAGATTTGAGTCGGGGAGAGAAATAACTATCTTTGTTCTTCTCTCGGGGTGAGTCGGGCGTGGCTGATGGTGCCATGTGCTGGGGAAAACTGGTAGACCAGAATTTGGCCCACTATGGGCTCTATCTACTTGTACACTAAGTCATGTCCTTATCTAGATATATTTGGACTACAAGCCATGTAAACCGACTCGGGCCATGTAACCATACCCCTTGTCCACCTCTATAAGGGGAGGTACAGGCTTTCCGAGTCGGCACACCCAATAGGCTCAACACGCCTCTCTCGTACGAGAAAACCACCATTAATACAATCAGGCATGCAGGAGTAGGGTATTATTTCAAGTTAAGGGTCTGAACTTGGGTAAATCCTTGCCTCGTGTGCATCCAATCTGATTATCTAGGCGTACTCCACCCCATGATTATTATTGCCAAAATTTAAGGGACCACTGAACACGTCGGTGGGCTACCCCCGGAGGTAGTGGTGGTAAGATTACTGGTACCGCCCGAGCCAACAATGACAGGCACTTGTCTATGTCAGTGTGGTCTCGGCACCGTCGTTGACTAGCCACCACCCAGTTTTACGGCGACAACAATAAATGGTCAGATCATGAATTTTTTCCAGACTCGACTCATTTCGTGCTAACCTCATCATTAAAGATTAAAACAGTGATTTTGGCCCGTCTCTTGCGATTCGTGGCGCCATCAGGGATGAGACCCACCACCACCGCGGAGGAAGCTGACGACAACACTCACATATGGAGTACGAGGAAGAGCCACCGTCGGGGCATGGGTTTGCGCCCACAGGCCGCCGTCTCTTTCTTGGCAACAAATTTGTCTAACTGCAATCAACAAAAAGGAAGGTTCTGAATCATCAATTGAATATGGCCATTCGCTAAGAGCATCTACAACCAGGGAAGGCAAATCCGGTCCCTATATGTTTGCGGACCGAATGTCCCCAGAGGCGCTCGTGGACGACCGTTTTCAAGCGGGCCACAAATTTTCTCATTTACAACCACAAACTCTATATTCAAAACCGGGTGATAGCCGGCAACACGGATGTTTTAGTATGTGTTGAGCCGGCAGGGTTGTGTAAATACCAAAAAATTGTTTGTAAGATTTCCAGTATAGGAACATCCGTGTTGGGCCGACGTGCTTGGTTTTTTTAGTCCCGTCTTACCTCTTAAATAGCCCCTTCAAGCAAAAGCGTTAAGTTATTCTCTCTTAATAGGGGCTATCAATGCCCGCCTTCGAAGGAACTCATTTCCAAGGTGAGCATTGATGGATGCTGCTAACATTGAGAGTTTTTTTAAGTATGAAAACATTTTTTTTTCAATCATTCACATCAAGCTTCTATGTAAAAATCATGAAAAAGGTAGGTCCAAGGAGATTTGGTGAAATTTTTGTTGGGGTCGGGTTGTCAAGTCCAACGTTGCAGTCGCGTCCGGGCAGCCCTATATCCACCTCATATTTGGGCTCGATATGAGGGGTGTCAGTCAAGCCGGGCATTTGAGACCGGTTTAAAACGGTCATCTGGCTCCGGTTTTTATGACTTGTCAGAGACAGGGCCGTCGGATTCGACGTTTGAGGTATGAAGCACCGATACAGCGATATGAGTACGACGATACGACATACGGCAATTTGTAGAAACAGCAATACGGCGATATGACGAGTACATATAAATAATTAATAAAATGACATGTAATAAAAAGAAAACATAATAGAATGTGTGAGCAATAGCAAGCAGTAGCAATAGCAAGCAGTAGAAAGTAGCAGCAGAGCAGCGACATAACCAAGCAACTGCAGTTTGCAACTTGCAAGCAGCCTGCACCGTTCGCCCGGTTTGTAACAAGAACAGGGAGCGAAGAATTATGAATGGATAAATCAGCTAGAGAGTAGGAAAATTCGGCGGTCTATCTTCCCTTGCTCTTGTGTTCAAAAAAAAAAAATCTTCCCTCGCTCTTGCTGGCGACTGGAAACGGCACTGAAGAATATTATAGTCAACCGAGGCGGCGGCATGGAAAGTCGACAAGGCAACGAGGCGGCGACGAGCCACTCAAGTCTGCGGCGACGGACCGGGAGGTGAGTCCAGGCACCGGCGGCTCGATCCTTCATGCGTCCGTCGTGCAAACAGAGAGAGAAAGCGGGGGCAGATGTTAGGGTTGGCCATGGGCCCTCTACTGGGCTGGCCGTTTCCCAACCATATCATGGATGCTCAACAAAACGTATCGCTGTTTTTTCTTTCCTTTTTTAATCAAAAAATATGATACTTCTACGATACTCGTATCCCGGCCGTATCTCGCATATCGCCGTATCGGGCACCGGTTTTGCTAAAACACATCTAGATGTGACATAAGTATTACATATCTAACTCCTATATCATTGATCTTACGTGGAGATTCGTGTGGATATTTTTTTTTTTATGTTTGATTTAGTCATTTAGATATGCAATAATTATGTCATATCTAGATGTGTCCTAGACACACCCATCGGGCACGTCTCGCACTGCGATACACCAGTTTCTCACGTATCGGTGCTTAAGAGCGTTTGAGGGGGGGAGGGTTTGAGGCGACCTGCCGTAGATGCTTTAAGTTAACAAATAAATATTATTTCTTCGTCGAGATCAAAATATAGGCAAGAGGACGCATGTGAAAGAGAGACAGATGCAATCATCGACCGCACAACCCGAAGAAACCAACTACATTTTGCATTATCAACGGCTACCAGACTTGGTTTTAAATACGCAAGGATAAACGAAGAAGGGAGCACACAAGCAGTGGCGGAGCTAGAGCAAAATCCAAGAAAGGGGGGGGGGGGGGGGGGGTGGTGGTGGTGGTGGGAGGGGGCATTACTAGAAGGGGAGCAAATTAATATGGAAGAAGGGGCTAATCTCTAGTTTAAACGTTTAGTTAGGCTTAAAATATATCATATGCTTTGGTGATGCAAAAATTAAGGGGGGCCATGGCCCCTGTTGGCCTACACGAAGCTTCGCCACTGCACACAAGAATGGACGACCGAGTCTAGTAGGTCGATCCAATCTATCCAAGCTAGGCGCCGCCGTTTCGGCTCTGTTCAGTTCACCACGGTGGCATTTCACCGCCTGCAAGCGAAGACGAGCTGGACTGCTGGAGACGATGCCGACATCGCGAGGACCAGTTTGCTTGTTTGTTTCTTGGCTGCGGTTGCTGTTGCTGCCTTGCTGGCTTTCTGTCTGCTGGATATTTTTCCTCCTCTTCACCTTCCACGAGCCCGAGGAGAAGACTTGCATTGCGTCCCGGGTCGTCGCCCCGTGGGCTCCCTGGTGGCTACATATTCTTTTCGGCCTGAATTATTGCCAGCCTGGGGGGAAAGCATCTCCGTTTCTCAATTATCTCTCGCGCTCCTACCAAAGTAGCAGCGACCTGATTATATAGCTCGTCGGGCCGGTCGTCGTCTCTTCTCGCCGGCAGAGGATAGGACAGAGAGAGGAAGCAGCTGATCCCAGCCGGAGAACCGTCCATCCGCCATGAGCGACGGCCAGGGCAATGCTCCTCCTGGAGGTACGTATCCGTCCGATGTTCCCGTAGCTCGCTCTGCTCTTTGTGAACCGAAAGCTTGGTCAACTCATCAATCCACCTCTGGCAGAGCCGGAGATGTGGATTAATTAGCACAACCATGAGTTAATCTGACGCCGTAACCAAGATTTCTGTTGCCTCCCTCAGTTCCATCGACCTTTGCCGGCTGCTTTTGCTAAAATAAATCTGGTGCTTGTGTGTGACTACCGTAGGTTACTTCATCGGCCGTCCAGCGAACACCGACGAGCCCAAGGAGAAAGAACCGCCGCAGGCCGTCCCTGAGCCTGCTCCCGCTGTGAGCAGTCTTCCTGGCGGTAAGTGCGCGTAACGCTTTGATTATGTTACGTAAACCATGATTTTGTTAGTAAATCTCTGTTCGTCTTCTGTTGCTCAAACCAGATTACTTCGTCGGCCGCCCGTCAAACCAACCGCAGAATAGGGCAGCGGCGGCGCCTAAACCGAGCTTCTTGGCCAAATTGTACGACAGCTAGTATATATTTCAGCAAATTATATAGAGCTAAAACGCTCGAGCTGTGTCTAATGCTTCTGCTTTCGTCTCTGTCTCCGATCTCCAGCTGTCCATGCCTCGCCGGCGGTGGAGCTACCAGCTAGGCCGACAAGCCCAGCCGTGGTGCGGCGTGCCCGTGACTGCGGGAGGATTTGACGTGGAATCGGGTCCATAAGTCTCAATCCTGTATTGGAACTGTGCGAGTTCTCTTCGTCTTTGAAAGCTCTACTCTGTTTTTCCTTCTTTCACTATAGCATTTAATTCCTGCGTATTCATTCGTGTAATGCCGACAGACGTAAGCTCGACGAAATTGCCAATTTGCCATACGTCCCTGTGAAATGATGTCGATTTGTTCAATTGTATATACTGTGTACTGATGTGGACTCTGAAATCTGAATATATCGCGGTAGCGCATTTGCGTGCACAAATAAATCTCTACCGAAACAATTCGTGATTTCACAGCTACACACACCTCTTTCTCCTTTTCTCTTTTCAAATTAAGAGTATATTAATGGCGGGTACAAGGCGCCGGCCGGTCGGCTGAGAAGCGTTGGATTTTGCGTGCATCAATGGTCTAGATACCACGCTAGGTCGTCTTCCTCCTTCCGCGCCCCATCATCGGTTGACAGAAAAACTCTTCCGCCGCACTGCCATGGGCAAGGAGACGGCCGACCTCCAACCAACGCCGGGACGCAGCGGACGCCGCCAATCGCCGCCCTCACCGGCGTCACCTCATGCGTTTCTAGCCTCCGGGGATGCAGTAGCGTGTGTCAGTGGCTGCAGGCTTGCAGCTCTGGTGGCAACGCTCGCAACTCCAGTGCACAATGGCTCGGCGGACACAGTGCTCCGACGGCGAGCTCACAAACAAGATGCATCTCTCCTAAGGTTGCCGGTAGCAACAAAATTATCCACCGGTCGTAGAAAAAAAGTGCCGGTTCCAGTAAAAAAACAATGTAGCATTTTTGTCTCGTCCACCCCCGGTCACCGGTCGTAGCTTTCCCCCTCGCCGGTTGAAGCTTTTCACACATACGATTGAAGCTTTCTCTGTCGATGGTTGCAACTTTTCTCATTGTGCATTGTCTGGTTGTAGCTTTCTCTCTCAATGGTTGGAGCTTTTTCCATCTACGGTCGAAGCTTTTCTATTAAGGGTTGCAGCTATTTTCCCTTTAGCGGCGCTTGGTTAAAGCTTTTTTTCAATCGCACTGACTGCTTGCATCTTTCTCTGTATTCGGTTGAGGCTTTCCATATGGGGTTTGGAGCTTTTTTGTTAGCGGTTGCAGCACGAGGGTATGCAGCGGTTCTGCAATGCCTCCGGCGCCGTCCATCGTTGCTGCGACATGCCCCCCCCCCCCCCCCCATTACAACCGGTCTGGGGGAGCGTCTCACATGGTCGGGTTGCAGCAAAAACATGTGGTGGTCCCGGCGTTTGTAGATCACCGATGGTCACTTCGTCAACGACGCTCACTGCGGTCGCGCTCCATCGTTTCAGGCGAGCTCGACTTCGTGTTGCTGCGAGGAAGAAGGAACGGATGAGGACGAATGATGAAGAGATAATGTTGCGTTAAAAAATGATTTGTGTGGGCCCACCTGTGTCCATCACGGGGAGGGGGGCGCGAGGTGCACGATTGAAATGAATCACACGACCCACGCGTGACCGGCCCAAGTTTGAGCCGGTCGGCCGCGTGGAAATGCTATCCTATATAAATTCACAACATGCTTACGTCATGCCGAATACAGACACATGATAATGTTACGGTAGAACTGTAGTTGAATCAAAATATAATTTCAGCACCACTTCGCCCATGGACCGCACCCCACTCCCACGCGATCTAGGGTTTCTAACATTGCCGCTGCCTGAACGCCGCTTGGCAAAGCCTGGGCGGGGAATGATGGCGGTAGCGAGGCCTTCCTCTACCATGGTTCTAGTGTGCGGCTGTGGTGGATCTCCGCGCGAGTGTCCCGTTCCGGCGTGTGCGTGGTCCGGCGTAGCCCGTGCAACGATGTGGCTTCTTCTACGGTCGACAACAAACCCCAGTGGTGGTGGCACCGCTGCGAATCCGACCGTGTGCGGTTGTTTGTCGGCGGCGAGGACGTTCCCATGGTGTGTGGTGGTAGACACTTGAGATGGATCCGGTGGTCTAGCCGGTGGTGGATGCGAGTATGCCAGCAAAAGCTTGTTTCGGCCTTGGCCAGAACTGTCGACGACGGCACCTGTGGGCTAACTCGCTGGAGGCGTTGTGGGTTCATTCTTGGTCCCCATGTGCTCTAGGGGAAACACTGGATTTGCACTTTCTAGATTGTATGACGGCGATGTTCCTACATCGTCAACCCCATGGGGGCATAATCTTTGGAGCCATACATCAGCCGGAGGGACAAGTGTTTGGCTTCGGTGGCTGGGCATAGGTCTCAACATGCTTCTTGTGAGGTGACCAAGGTGGATAGGCGTGGCATCTACGGTATCGACGACGGCCAGTGTGGGCGGCATGGTGCAGCGGGATTTCATCACTGGACACCGTTTGATGGGCGCGCGCAGGAGGGTGACGATGTCTGGCATCATGGCAGGGTCGATGGTAGAAGGGTCTGCCAAGATTAATGCATTGGTCATGTCTGAAAATGGAACGACAGTGGGCGCTAAGGGTCAGCTACACCGGTTGGTGTTCCCGACTAGCCGGCAGGCGGTTTGGTGAGGTTACCCCTTTTTATGGTGTGTGTTGACCAGAGGTCTAGACACATCGTGAACCTTTTAGGTAGGGCGACAGTTTTCGCCAGAAAAATGGCTTTGGGTTTATTCATGTATTTATTTTGTAAGACTTCGTTGAATAATATAATAAACATGGATGTGTGCATCGCTCGATAATAGGCCGGGGTTATCCTCCTTTTTGGGAAAAAAATGAAAGCATGACTTCATCCAGTAATTCAAGGATGTTCGTGTAATTCCGGCCCAATAGCCTGATTTCGTAGCCCCTCACCCACCCGTCCTCTAAATTCAGGGGACATCCTCAATTACTAGAAGGGTTGAGTGCGCTTTACTGCGCCGATTGTGTTGTTGGATTTCTTAAAAAAATACTCACTTTGTTTTACAATATAATGTGTATGGGATCCTGATAAGTGCCATGTGTGTGGCATGAACACATGACAACTCCGAACATTTTTTTATGGTAAGTTCAGTGACGCGAGGATGGCAGCTTGAGTTGTCAAGCATGGCAACTTTCTTTTCGGATGACAGGCTTCAATTTTCTTTTGGGTTTGTTTTTCTTTTCTGATGGCAACTTTAGTTGTAAAAAACGTCACGTCCAGGGTGCTTCGTGCCACACATATGACACTTATCATTTGGTACTTTTTAATAAGTCAAACCTCTTAAGTTTGATAAAATTTATAAAGAAATATATCAAAATCCATAATAACAAAACGGTATGATTAGATTCATCATGAAATGAATTTCCATACCTTTTTCTTTTAAATATTGTAGATGTCGATAATTTTCTGCCTCTGAACTTGGTAAGAGTGAATTTTTTTGACTTTTCAAAAACTAATACCCCTTATATTTTGGAACTGATGGAATATTTAGTTTGACGGGTGGGGGAGGGGGTGATGGATCTTGTTTTATTTTTATTTATAATGCGGTGATTTGATGGGTTTTCGAGGTGTGGTTATGTGTTACCAGCTATCTGACATATATTTATGTGAGAAAATTTCTGCATGTACTATATCACATGGTGGTGAGGATGCGCGGGATTGATATATTTTTATAGGCCAGATTTTGCTGCTAGATATGAAAAATTGTTGGCCCAGTCAAAATCGTAAAACAAATCCAAAATTGAATACCTCAATTGAGTGAAAGAGATCCAAAATTAGGGAACATGGAAAATAAAAGGACTAAATAGCTTCTTGACAAATTATTGACCGGGTCAAAATCCGGTGACCAAATTGTAAATTGAATACCTTAATTAATTATGAGATTTTAGAAATTAGGAATCATAGTGTATATTATAAAAGTATTGAATGAGAGAGCTTTGATAAATTGTTTACCCAGTCAAAATCGGGTGACCCAATTCCGATTGAAGACCTTAATTGAATGTGGTCTTTTTAAAACTAGGGAACATAATGAAATGAATTTCCATATTTTTTCTTTTAAATATTGTGGATGTCGATAATTTTTTTGCCTCCGAACTTGATAAAAGTGAAAGAAACGACTTTTCAAAAAACTAACACCCTTTATATTTTGGAACTGATGGAATATTTAGTTTGGCGGGGGGGGGGGGGGAGGTGATGGAGTGTGTTTTATTTTTATTTATAATGCGTTGGTTTGATGGGCTTTTCGTGGTGTGATTATTGTTATCCGCTAACCAACATATATTTATGAGGTTAAATTTCTGCATGTACTATATCACATGGTGGCGCTTTTTTTCCTATGTGGTGGGAGGATGCGCGGGATTGATATATTTTTATAGGCCAGATTTTGCTGGTAGATTTGAAAAATGCCGGCCCGGTCAAAATCATAAACCAAATCCAAAATTGAATACCTTAATTGAGTGAAAGAGATTCAAAATTAGGGAACATGGGAAATAAAAGAACTAAATAACTTCTTGACAAATTTTTGACCGGGTCAAAATCCGGTGACCAAATTCTAAATTGAATACCTTAATTAATTATGCAATTTTAAAAGTTAGGAAGCATAGTTTATAGTATAAAAGTGTTGAGTGAGAGAGCTTTGAGAAATTGTTGACCCAGTCAAAATCGGGTGACCCAATTCCGATTGAAGGCCTCAATTGAATATGGGCTTTTTAAAACAAGAGAACATAGTGTTATAGACGATGCATATATTCCATATATTTTTCGATCACAACTAATTGCAAGCAATGTTGGGAGCTTATTAACTGATTTCTTTTACCAAACCATATATCTTCCCAAAATACAATTTGTATCCATCGCAAACTACAAGTGTTTCTCCCTTTTACGTAAATATCTTGGATTCTCCACTAGGTTTTATGGCATGCGGAGTCACATGCTTTTCCTTGCACTAGATGACTCACTACCTGTTACAACAGAAATCTTGGTAAAACAAATGCATGAGATAAATGGAGGAGTGTTCTCAGTTTATGCTTTAAAACAATAAAATCACAAAGTATGTGACAGAATGGTGTATGTAAGAAGGAACATTTGAATGGAACTTAATGCAACATGTGAAGCATGAATTATTCGCCCCACTCAAATTACTTTCATGTCAGGACAACAGACACTAGAGGGTATAGTAATTTTCATGAAACTTTGCATGAAAGTCATACGAACAAACTTGATGCGGTAATCTTTAAAGTTGATTTTGAGAAGGCGTACGATAAAGTAAAATGGTCCTTCTTGCAACAGGTGTTCCGTACGAAAGGTTTTGATCCTTCTTGGAGGCAACATGTTAAGACTTTTGTTCGGGGGAGGGGTAGTGTGGGGTTTAAAGTCAATGATAATATATATCAGACACTTCTTCCATACTCGGAAGGGGTTGCAGCAAGGAGATCCATTGTCTCCAATGCTTTTCATATTTTTGCTAATATGTTGACAATCCTCATTGGTAGAGCCAAGAAGAACATTCGGGTAGGTGGGTTAACCCCACATCTAGTGGAGGGGGGAGTGTTCCATTCTACGATATGCTGATGACACAATCATTTTCATGGAGCATGATATGGACAAGGAGTTTAATATGAAATTGTTTTTGTGCCTTTTCGAATGACCTTAAAATTAATTTCCATATGAGTGAACTTTTCTACTTTGCATGCGTCAAAGAAGTAAAGAATACCTATAGGCAATTGTTCGATTGTGAGATTGGCAAACTACCGTTTATTTATCTCGGGATACCAATTCATTACCATAAGTTAGCAAATCAAGAATGGAAGTGTATTAAGGATAGATTTTAAAGAAAAGAACTTATTTGTTGAAAGGAAAATTAATGACATATGGAGGGTACGCTGACCCTCGTGATTTCGGTGCCCACTAGCGTCCTATGGTCATAGAGGTGCATAAAAGACTGTAATTTTATCGATCTTGCTTTTTCCAGCAAAGTGATGAGAATAAGGCCAACTATCGCTCAGAGAGGTGGGATTTCTTGTGCCGGCCTAAGGACCAATGGGTCTAGGTATAGAGAATATTGACATACAAAATAAATAATGGGTGCTTAGTAAATGACTTTACCGGTTCTCCTCGAGGAGGGGGGGGGGTATTGATACAGTTATTGCGTAACAAGCATGTACATTCAAAAAACTTGTCCAAAGTAACCCAATTGAACGACTCGCCTTTTGGAAGGGTTTGTTGAGGACTAAGGGTTTGATGAGGATTGGCCTTTATAAAGAGTGTGGTACGGCTATCTCGCATAAGCTTTTGGAAGGATATATGAGCGGGGGATATGCCTTTAGCTTTACAATATATAGTCGTCGCTTTATAATAGTGTGCATCGTAAGGATGCTTATGCGAGCACAAGTTTAGGGTTGTCTCCTTTAAATGTGCAGTTCATGCGATATTTGATTAGAAATAGATGGACAACTTGGATTCATTAGTTAGAAGTTTGATGGAGGTCACCTTAACTAATAAATCGAGCACTTTTTGCTGGAGATTAACCTTGTCAGGAGTGTCTTCTGCTAAGTCAATGTACACAAATATGATCAATACAGGGTCGTTTTCTCATTCATATCATATTTGGAAGACCAAAGTGACATTAAAGATTAAAATATTCATGTGGTTTGTGCATAGGGGTGTCATTCTAACTAAGGACAATTTAGGAAAACACGGATGACAAGGTGATACTTCTCCAACGTATCTATAATTTTTGCTTGTTCCATGCTGTTATATTATCATTCTTGGATATTTTACAATCATTTTACAGCAACTTTATATCATTTTTTGGGACTAACCTATTGACATAGTGCCAAAGTGCCAGTGGCTGTTTTTTCCTTGTTTTTTACTTCGCAGAATATCAGTACCAAATGGAGTCCAGTCGCGACGAAACTTTTTGGAGAATTTTTTTGGACCATAAGAAGGCCAGTGGGCCAAAGAAGTAACCAGGAGGGTGCCCAGGCCACCCACAACCCACGAGGGCGCGCCAGAGGCCCCGGGCGCACCCTGATGGGTTGTGGCCGCCTCAGGAACCCCCTCCACCACCTCTGAGCTCTATAAATACCCAAATGTTCCAGAAACCCTAGAGGAGTCGACGAAAAAATACATCCAGCCGCCACAAGTTCCAGAACCACGAGATCCAATCTAACACCATCACGGAGGGGTTCATCATCCTAATTGGTGCCTCTCCGATGATGCGTGAGTAGTCCACCATAGACCTACGGGTCCGTAGGCAGTAGCTAGATGGCTTCCTCTCTCTCTTTTGATTCTCAATACAATGGTCTCTTGGAGATCTATTTGATGTAAACTTTTTGTGGTGTGTTTGTTGGGATCCGATGAATTTTGAGTTCATGATTAGTTTCTATCCATGAATATTATTTGGGTCTTCTTTGATCTCTTATGTGCATGATTACTTATATCCTCGTATTTCTTCTTCGAATCTTTGGTTTAGTTAGGCCAACTAGATCGATTTTTCTTGCCATGGGAAGAGGTGCTTTGTGATGGGTTCGATCTTGCGGTGTCCTCTCCCAGTGACAGAAGGGGAAGCGAGGCACGCATGTATCGTTGCTATTAAGGATAACAAGATGGGGTCTATTCCTACATGAATAGATCTTGTCTACATCATGTCACCGTTCTTATTGCATTACTCCATTTTTCCATGAACTTAATACACTAGATGCATGCTGGATAGCGGTCGATGTGTGGAGTAATAGTAGATGCAGAATCGTTTCGGTCTACTAATCTTGGACGTGATGCCTATATAATGATCATTGCCTTGGATATCGTCATGATTATTTGATCTTCTATCAATTGCCCAACAGTAATTTGTTCACCCACCGTGTGCTATACTCATGAGAGAAGCCACTAGTGAATCCTACGGCTCCCGGATCTACCTTTCCAACATATTGCTTTCCGATCTATCTTTTTGCCGCTTTTGTTTTCAGATCTATTATTCCAAAAACCCCAAAAATACCTTGCTGCACTTCTTATTTGCCTCTTTTATTTTGTGTTCTTGTGAGATCTATTTATCCAATCTATCACTACCTAATCTATCTTTTTACCGTAGAGAGATTGGCAACCTCTCTTTCGCGTTGGGTTGCAAGTATTTGTTCTTTGTGCGCAGGTGTTGTTTACATAGTGTTGGTGATCCTCCTACTGGTTCGATACCTTGGTTTCATAACTGAGGGAAATACTTGCCGTCGCTATGCTGCATCATCCCTTCCTCTTTGGGGAAAATACCGACGCAGTCTCAAGCCACGTCACAAGGTAGCAAATATATTTTTTCTGATAAGGAGGAAACAATTCATCATTTGTTTCTTGCTTTCCCATTCGTCAAGTTGTTATGGCACACAATTCATGTGTATTTTAATTGCCTCCACCGATGAGTATGTCAAAAACAATTGGTAACTGGTTGGGTGATGTTGAGTTTACAATTAAGGCGTGAATCTATGTGGGAGTTTGTGCCCTGCTTTGGGCTATATGGAATTATAAGGACAACTGTGTTTTTAATAGAACAAGATTCACATGTTTTTGCAGGCTATCTACCAATCTAAAAGATATATTCGTACGTGGTCCTTCACTATGCTAAAGTGCGGAAGCTTATGATCTATGGGTGCAACCAAAGAGAATGTAAAATATCCGGACCACATTTTTGTTATTTACACACAAGAGATAACGTAAAAAATATATATCTTCCTCTCTTGCCCACCTTTTCTGGGCAGAAATTTCCAATCTATTCATAATCAATCATGTCAGTTCAGAGAACACCAAAGGTAATAAAATTTAGAACCAGGTGCTTGGACCACCTACCAATGCCTACACGGACTAGAGCGGGCATAACCAGGAAAGTCTTGTTGTAGTAGATAGTTAGAATTTTGTCATGCTAAGGTCCATAGAAATCGCACACCAGAGCATCAACCATCACCAATTAAGAGAGTCGTAGATCCAAAGGATAAAATTTGCAAACACGCAAATAAATACGAACGAAAAAGGATCCAAACAGAACTACTGAATATCAGCACCGACCGAATCTCACGAGATCCAACAGAGACCCACCTCCACACACCCTCAGACGATGCTAGATAAATCATCAACAAAGAGACTGGGCGTGGGATACATAATTCATACAGGACATCGTGGCCGCCACACAACCACAATTAAGAAGCCAAACCTAACAAGTAGGAGAGCGGGGTCCCTCCCAACGGCGGGAGGAGGGGGATCTGAGATCCTACGCACCTCCATGTCACAAAGGCCATTGGAGGAGGGGCAGACCAGCGGCATCACCGATGGGAGAGGAGCAAATTTGTTGCCTACCTTGCCAAAAGAAATATCTACTATGTGTACCATACTATTGAAATCACTTATAGAAAGAAAAGAAAAGCATTCAATCTGCTAATGAACATATGAGCAAAAATATTCATGAATCGACCATGTTGGGAAACATAGTAGAAAACCAAGAAAACACCTTCCGTCCTATGAATAATCTAAGGATCACTATGATGGTGCAATTATGTTTGATGGGATCTTTACCAACTAAAGCGCAACAGAGAGATGAGTTAGTGAAGATTGTTGACGCAGATTCCCACAGTTAGGATTTACAACCTCCCAACCACGAGAATTTCTCCCACAAACAAGGATCGAATGCAATATCCCTTTGCTAGTATCCACACGTACGTAATCATCGACCCGATATGGCTTCATCGTATAGAACAAATAATTGTCAGAGAGCTTGGGTAGACGAGCATCCTAAGAATATGGGGTGGAGACTTACGGGGGAGATGGAGAGGGGGCGCAGACTTGAAGAACGATGATGTGACTTTGGGGTTGCCCGCTCCTCTCTATTTATAATATGTCAGGGGGTGGCCGGCTTAGGGAGGGGTCCTCCCTATCAAGGGATGGTGCACCTAGGGATGTGGTTGCCCAAACCCTAACTACCACAAGGGGCTTGCACCCCCCAAGCAAAGGAGGGGCACGCACCCCTATTGGGGCATGCGACCCAAGTGGGCTTCCCCACTTGGCCTAGCCAAGTGCCAGCCCCATGGTGCCCTCCAGAAAATTGTGGGAGGTTTTAGAAACTTCTGGAACCTTGGAGTACCTTCTGGTGGGTTTCTAGGGTGATCCAGAACATTTTTGGTTTTCTGGTTTTTCTTGGTTTTCTCCAAAATCTTTTCGGTTCTCTCTTTGAAATACTTCTAATTCTTACGTAACTTCTCCTATGCAATTCTCATATGGTCTTATAACTACTAGCACTCAGTTAATCGATAAACCTTAAGCGTGTGACCCACAGGTTCGTTAAAGTGAAGACATGACCCGGAACTTTTTCTGTAGATAATCAATAATGGGATCTGGGCATCCATATTGACTTCTATGCTTACATGAATCATCATCAAGTGAACCTTTTGTTTCTGTACATCGTTCCCTCTGCTTCGCAATATTTAACAAAATCCAAGGTGAGACTTTCAATATTCGTTGATAATTCCTTTTCGTATGACACGGTAATGAATCAAAAAGTACCCCACACCTATTTACCCAAGAAATGACTTGGGTTATCGAACCCGCGAGAGGAAGGTTCCCTTAAAGCGAATGTATCTAGCAAGCAATTGTTAAAGGGTTAATTCCAGATTTTGACCGGATCAATCAAACTAGTAGTGATGTAACACTTTAATAAAAACAAGATACGGGTATTGAGGTCTTCATGCTTACAACCATGTATTTGTGTTGGGACCATATAGGGTATTAATTTGTGCGCTGGAAGTCACCCATCGAGATGTGCTTGTTATGAACCGAAGTGGGGGATGTGTCCAAATAACATCTTGACCGACACAAGTCCCGCATCAAGAATCAGTTGCCCTACCGTAGGCCCTATCCATCGCACGGGGTTGCCTCGATAATTAAGATTATAATAATCAGACAAGAGCTTTGGGTTGTTAATGACTACACCTCTTGAGTCCCCAAGGACTAGATTCATGTTACCATACTAAACCCTTTTGTCACTGGTGTTTAGAATAACACTTTACGTTCTCCCTGCTCCTAGCCTCATCGTGACTCGCTCTCCATGATCTTTGGTACCTACAAGGATGAAGAATGCGGACAAGACAGAGACATCTATGAAATAATTTTATGTCACACATACGAGACATTAATTCAAATCTCTTCCACTGAACCCCACAACAAATATAGAGGGTTGCAAGGCCTATGTCTCAACCCATACCTTACCAAACTATTCACATATGGAAATCAGATCACAAGGAGAAATCATTGGATAATACATCTTGAAGATTTATTCATTGGAAATATGTCTTACAATGGTTGCCTTGTGCGATGCACGATTACAAGTATGAACCAGATGGAGATGAACTATGGTGGTGGCGATGGTGGCTATGGAGATGTGTTGGCGGCGGCTAAGGTTGATGAAGGGGATGAAGCTGGCTCTGTTGTGGAAGACTTGTACGATGCTCGATGTTCTGTTGATATTTCGGCCGGGTCCCCTTTATAAAAGTTGTTCACGTAGACGAGTTGCCTCGGTTTCCATGCCATACAACCGCCCATACGCGCGGTCGCGGTCATATGGAATGTCATCTTTTGTGATGTCTCCTCTCTCGTGCCTCCTGTTGATTTCGTCTATCTCCTCATTTACTCCTTTCCATGTATTGACTTGATTTAGTCCATTTGTAGCCCATTTCCTGTAGATTCATAATAAAGAGAGGATCTGTGGAATCATGTGCATTCATTAGTCATTAGTACCAATATCGGAGCGAACATCTCGATTTAAAGAAATATCTCGGTTTAAACAAAGGTGAAATGATTGTAAAAATATCACTCATCATTCGTGTGAATCAACAACTTGATCACAATACCAAGTTATCCTCGTTATTGGTTTTGTTCTTTTTCTCTTTACCGCATTCTGGCATCCTCGTGACCATTTCACGATATGCCTGGATAGAAGATGATGGATATTGTAATACCGAGAGGGCCTGAAAAACATTTCTCCATCATCGGAGGAGCAACTCTCAAGCTTGACCTATCAAGTCCTTTGACATACTTTTATGACGCACCTGTAATTTGTCATTATAATCACCCTCACCAGTAGAGAAATCCCTAATTATCGGTGTTCGGATATGAGCACTGACAACATTCAGCCTGCATGCAGCCAGTGTGATGCTGCTGGTAAGTTCACAGTAGCAGCGCACGGATCGAACACTGCTAGCTCATGTGAACTAGCTGCGTTCACGCAGGACGCCACTAGCCTGGGTATCTCTGGCAGCATTCCGTAGATGTAAACACTGCTGATACAAAATAACAGTGGCCACATGCGAGCCGCACTGAACGCTTCCAAGTTTGCAAGAGCTATTAGCGTTTGCCAGTGTAAATGTTGCTAATGTCGATACAATCTAGCAGTGTATTCTTAGTTATACACGTTGCTGATTTAATTTTCCTGAATAAAACTATTAAAAATATGTTTGGGTTCTCCACAAGGTCTGGGTTCTCGCGTGCAAGAGCCTACATGTTCCCAACTCCATGCACTTCGACCATCTCTGTACCACGTCCCAAATCCTTGCTGCCCGGGCCATGACCCACTAAGGAGGCACTCATAGCTCCTCTCGCGGATGATGAGGGTATGGTATGGGAGGCATGGACTTGACAACGAAGGTCCTAATACTAAATAGAGAAGGAGCACACAATGGGACTCGGGAGCCAACAAATTATGCAAACATGTACAAAATAAACAGTAGAACAGAGGATACCTACATTGCCACTGGATTGAGAGTAATTAATCAATTAATCATTGACATGTGAGTTGACTTTTGGTCCATCGAGGCTCCCTTTAACAACTCTCATCTCTCATGTGGTGGTGATATATGGTGGGCTCCCCCTGATGGGTATTTTGACTGTCAGTTATGGTCACTGTTGTATTTCCCCTCTTGCTTTACCATTGTCTTAGCGAAGAAGTACAATAGTGACACCCTATGACAACAGCCAACATCCGGAGAAGTACAATAGTGACCCCCTACGGCAACAATCAGCACCCTTCAACCATCTCTAAACAATCGACCTCATAGATATTTCGACAATTGGTGATGGTGGTTCCTTCTTTTCCTTTCTTGTTACCAAGGTCAACAGATCGAAAGAAAAAGAAAAGAACGACTCCCTACGACAACCGTTGGTACCATTCATTCAAGAACATCAAACTACCACAAAGTGAGCCCCATCGGGCTAAAAATCAATACACAAGTCTGATAACCCACAAGTATAGGGGGTCGCAACAGTTTTCGAGGGTAGAGTATTCAACCCAAATTTATAGATTCGACACAAGGGGAGCCAAAGAATATTTGCGAGTATTAGCAGCTGAGTTGTCAATTCAACCACACCTGGAGATTAAATATCTGTAGTAGAGTGATCAGTAGCACAGTAGTATGATAGTTTTGATAGCAGTAGTAATAGTAACAGTAACGGTAACAGTGATAGCAATGGTTTTGTAGCAAGTGTAACAGTAGCAGTAGCAATAGTAACTTAGCAAGAACAATATGTGGAAAACTCGTAGGCACTGGATCGGTGAACTCGTTGGATAATATTCATCATATAACAGTCATAACCTAGGGCGACACAGAACTAGCTCCAGTTCATAAATGTAATGTAGGCATGTATTCCGTAAATAGTCATACATGCTTATGGAAAGAACTTGCATGGCATCTTTTGTCCTACCCTCCCGTGGCAGTGGGGTCCATAAGGAAACTAAGGGATATTAAGGCCTCCTTTTAATAGAGAACCGGAACAAAGCATTAACACATAGTGAATACATGAACTCCTCAAACTACGGTCATAACCGGAAAGTATCCCGACTATTGTCACTCTGGGGTTTACGGAACATAACACATAGCAGGTGCATATGACTAGCAAGATCGGATCAAGAACACAGATATAATGGTGATAACATAAACGGTTCGGATCTAAAATCATGGCACTCGGGCCCTAGTGACAAGCATTAAGCATGGCAAAGTCATAGCAACATCAATCTCAGAACATAGTGGATACTAGGGATCAAGCCCTAACAAAACTAACTCGATTACATGATGAATCTCATCCAACTCCTCACCGACCAGCAAGCCTACGAAAGAATTACTCACTCCCGGTGGGGAGCATCATGGAATTGGCGATGGAGAAGGGTTGATGATGACGAAGACAGAAGATTCCCCTCTCTGGAGCCCCAAACGGGCTCCAGATCTGGCCTCCCGATGAAGAACAGGAGGTGGCGGCCGCTCCATATCGTAAAACGCGATGAAACTTTCTCTCCTATTTTTTCTCCGAAAATAGGAATTTATAGTGCTGGAATTAGTGTCAGTGGGGCCACGAGGTGGGCACAACCCACCAGGGCGCGCCTGGAGGGGGTGGCGTGCCCTGGTGTACCGTGCCCAGCCAGGGCACCCCCTCCGGTGGTTCTTGGCTCCAGTATTTTTTTATTTATTGTAAAATAATTCTCCAAAAAGTTTCGTCCAGTTCCAAGAACTTTTATTTCTGCACAAAAACAACACCATGGTAGTTCTGCTGAAAACAGCGTCAGTCCGAGTTAGTTTCATTCAAATCAAGCAAATTAGAGTCCAAAACAAGAGCAAAAGCATTAGGAAAAGTAGATACGGCGAAGACGTGTCAACTCCCCCAAGCTTAACCCATTGCTTGTCCTCAAGCAATTCAGTTGATAAACTGAAAGTAATATAGAAAAACTTTTACGAACTCTTTTGTTCTTGTTTACATACATATGCTTAAGTAGCACCCAGGTTTTCAGCAAAGATTATGACTAACCATGTTAGCAATAACTCTTAAAAATTATATTAGCTCATATGAATGACATAAGCAACTAGCGAGCAATAATAAAATATCTCAAGCGCCAACACTTTGTCAAACAATTGTGATATAATATGACAATAGTGGTATCTCGCTAGCCCTTTCTGAGACCGCAAAACATAAATGCAGAGCACCTCCAAAGTTCAAGCAGTGACTAAACATTGTAATTCATGGTAGAAAAGATCCAGTCATGCTGCATCCAACATTAACTATACACAATGCATGAGGATGACAATAGTGCTCTCAGGTCTGGCGCTTATTTGAGAAGGTGATGACTCAACATAAAAGTAAATAGATAGTCCCTTCACAGAGGGAAGCAGGGATTTGCAGAGGTGCCAGAGCTGAAAGCTTAAATCAGAGATAAATATAATTTTGGGAGGTACACTGATAACCCACAAGTGTAGGGGATCGTTTGTAGCCTTTTTCGATAAGTAAGAGTGTCGAACCCAATGAGGAGCTAAAGGTAGAACAAATATTCCCTCAAGTTCTATCGACCACCGATACAACTCTACGCACACTTTAACGTTTGCTTTACCTAGAACAAGTATGAAACTACTTTGTAGGTGATAGGATAGTTTGCACGAATAAAACTAGAAGTACTTTGCGGGAAATAAGACTACGAGTAAAAAGCAAGATAATAAAAGTTAGTTGTTTAGTAGAAAGCTTTTGTCAAACAAGAAGGTTATTTGTCCCTAGGCAATTGATAACTAGACCAGTAATCATTCTTGCAATTTTACATGAGGGAGAGGCATGAGCTAACATACTTTCTCTACTTGGATCATATGCACTTATAATTGGAACTCTAGCAAGCATCCGCAACTACTAAAGATCATTAAGGTAAAACCCAACCATATCATTAAGTATCAAGTCCTCTTTACTCCCATATGCAACAACCCACCTACTCGGGTTTATGCTTCCGTCACTCAAGCAACCCACCATAGGCAAATCATGAACACATTGCAACACCCTACAGCGAGGATCCCTCACGTTTGCGCGAGACGGGGGGCACCGTAGGATAGCACCATAATAAAATATACAATCATACCAACCACGATCATCAATTAGCCCATAGGACAATGCAGATCTACTCAAACATCATAGGATAGCCACATATCATTGGGAAATAATATACGGAGTTGAATGATACGTCTCCAACGTATCTATAATTTTTTATTGTTCCATGCTATTATATTATCTGTTTTGGATGTTTTATATGCATTAATATGCTATTTTATATTATTTTTGGGACTAACCTATTAACCTAGAGCCCAGTGCCAGTTTCTGTTTTTTCCTTGTTTTTGAGTATTGCAGATAAGGAATATCAAACGGAGTCCAAACGGAATAAAATCTTCGCGATGATTTTTCTTGGACCAGAAGAAACCTACCAGACTTGGAGAGGAAGGCAGGAGACCTGCCGCGAGGCGACAAGCCTGCAGGGCGCGCCCTAGGGGGGCGCCCCCTGGCTTGTGGCCCCCCTGCAGGTCCATCAACCCTAATCTTCGGCCTATAAATTCCCAAATATTCCCCCAATACCAAAAAGGGCAACGATAATACTTTTCCGCCGCCGGAAGCCTTTGTTCCCGTGAGATCCCATCTTGGAGCCTTTTCCGGTAATCTGCCGGAGGGGGATTCGATCACGGAGGGCATCTACATCAACTCCATTGCCCCTCTGATGATGCGTGCGTAGTTCACCTCAGACCATCGGGTCCATAGCTAGTAGCTAGATGGCTTCTTCTCTCTCTATGTTCTTCAATACCATGTTCTTCATGATCTTCATGGAGATCTATCCGATGTAATACTCTTTTGCGGTGTGTTTGTCGAGATCCGATGAATTGTGGGTTTATGATCAGATTATCTATGAATATTATTTGAATCTTCTCTGAATTCTTATATACATGATTTCATATCTTTGCAAGTCTCTTCGAGTTATTGGTTTGGTTTGGCCAACTAGATTGGTAATTCTTGCAATGGGAGAAGTGCTTAGTTTTGGGTTCAATCTTGCGGTGTCCTCACCCAGTGACAAAGTAGGGGTAGCGAGGCACGTATTTGTATTATTGCCATCAAGGGTAAAAAGATGGGGTTTTCATCATATTGCTTGAGTTTATCCCTCTACATCATGTCATCTTACTTAATGCATTACTCTGTTCTTCATGAACTTAATACTCTAGATGCAGGAATGAGTCGGTCGATGTGTGGAGTAATAGTAGTAGATGCAGAATCGTTTCGGTCTACTTGACACGGACGTGATGCCTATATGCATAATCATTGCCTTGGATATCGTCATAACTATGCGCTTTTCTATCAATTGCTCGATAGTTATCTGTTCACCCACCGTATTATTTTCCTTCAAGAGAGAAGCCTCTAGTAAAACCTATGGCCCCGGGTCTATTTTGCATATTATATTTTCAGATCTATAAACGAAAAATACCAAAAATACTTTGCTGCAATCTTTTTACTTTTGTTTTACTTTTCGTTTTAGCAATCTTTTATATCTATCTCTATCAGATCTCATCCTTGCAAGTAACCGTGAAGGGATTGACAACCCCTTTATAGCGTTGGGTTCAAGTGTTTGATTGTTTGTGTAGGTGCGAAGATTGGGGACTTGCTTGTATCTCCTACTGGATTGATACCTTGGTTCTCAACAACTGAGGGAAATACTTATCTACTTTGCTGCATCACCCTTTCCTCTTCAAGGGAAAACCAATGCAAGCTCAAGAAGTAGCATTGAACACCATGTTTAAGTAGAGATTACAGCGGGGAGAAGGGGAGTTACACCGCTGCATAGAGGGGGAGAGAGTTGGTGTTGACGGCGGCGAAGTTGTTGGAGTAGATCACCGTCCCGATACTTGCCCCGGCGGCGTTCCGGCGCCACCGGGAGAGAGGGGGAGAGAGCCCCCCTCCTCCTTCTTCTTCCTTGGACTTCCCCCTAGATGGGAGGAGGGTTCCCCCTCTGGTCCATGGCCGCCGTGGTGGTGGAGGGGCAGGAGCCCCTCCTAGATTGGATCTCCCTCTCTGTTCTCTTCTGTTTCGCGTTCATGTTTTCTGGCCGAAAACCGTTTCTTATATTCCCAGAGATCCGTAACTCCGATCGGGCTGAAATTTTGAGGGGATTTTTATCCAAAAATTAGCTTCCTTGCGGAAAAAGGAGAGCTCCAACTGACATACGAGGTGAGCACACCCCACCAGGGCGCGCCTGGGCCCCATGGTCGCGCCCTGGTGTCTTGTGGGGGCTGTGGGCCTCCGGTTGCGTTGATTCCACTTCTCAAAATTCATAAATATTCCAAAAAAAATCTCCATAAATTTTTATCGCGTTTGGACTTCGTTTGATATGGATATTCTGCGAAACAAAAAAAATGCAACAAACAGGAACTGGCACTGGGCACTGGATCAATAGGTTAGTCCAATAAATCATATAAAATGTTGCCAAAAATATGTAAAAGTTGTATAATATTGGCATGAAACAATAAAAAATTATAGATATGACGGGGACATATCATACACCCTTCCTGTCAACGTTACGACCAAGAGTTATCAATATCTTCCATGCTAAACACATTAGCGGCCGTTCCCAAGCGGTAAAAGTAAAGGTTTACTCCCCCTCCACCAACAAACACACTCCACGGCTAGTCGAATCCATGGGTACCATCCATACCAACAACATTCCTGGGGGAGTTTTGTTTAATTATTTGCAAAAAAAATTGATGTCGGGACTGGGAATCCCTATTACCGCCCCTCTCGTGCAAGGACGAGTGAATAAACACTCACCATGAGAATAACCTGCTTAACATGGAAGATACTGACCGCCCCCTGCCGCTCCATGAGCGGTCCAGTGATACGTCTCCATCGTATCTACTTTTCCAAACTCTTTTGCCCTTGTTTTGGACTCTAATTTGCATGATTTGAATGGAACTAACCCGGATTGACGCTGCTTTCAGCAGAATTGCCTTGGTGTTATTTTTGTGCAGAAATAAAAGTTATCGGATTGACCTGAAAATTTACGGAGAATTTTTTTGGAATTAATAAAAAATACTGGCCAAAGAATCAACCGGAGAGGGGCCACCACCTGGTCACAAGCTAGGGGGGCGCGCCCCCCTAGGGCGCGCCCCCCTGTCTTGTGGGGCCCCTGTTGCTCCTCCGACCTCATTTCCACTTCTATATATTCCTATTCGGGGAGAAAAAAATAGGAGAGAAGAGTTCATCACGTTTTACCATACAGAGCCATCGCCACCTCCTGTTCTTCCTCGGGAGGGCAGATCTGGAGTCTGATTTGGGCTCCGGAGAGAGGAAATTGACGCCGTCGTCATCACCAACCATCCTTCATCACCAATTTCATGATGCTCTCCGCCGTTCGTGAGAAATTCCATTGTAGGCTTGCTGGACGGTGATGGGTTGGATGAGATTTACCATGTAATCGAGTTAGTTTTGTTAGGGTTTGATCCCTAGTATCCACTATGTTCTGAGATTGATGTTGCTATGACTTTGCTATGCTTAATGCTTGTCACTAGGGCCCGAGTGCCATGATTTCAGATCTGAACCTATTATGTTTTCATGAATATATATGTGTTCTTGATCCTATCTTGCAAGTTGTAGACACCTATTACGAGTTATGATCCGCATCCTCCAGGGTGACAATAACTGGGATTCTTTCCGGTGATTACCGTAGTTTGAGGAGTTCATGTATTCACTAAGTGCTAATGCTTTGGTCCGGTTCTCTATTAAAAGGAGGCCTTAATATCCCTTAGTTTCCATTAGGACCCCGCTGCCATGGGAGGGTAGGACAAAAGATGTCATGCAAGTTCTTTTCCATAAGCACGTATGACTATATATGGAATACATGCCTACATTACATTGATGATTTGGAGCTAGTTCTGTGTCACCCTATGTTATAACCGTTGCATGATGAATGCCATCCGACATAATTATCCATCACTGATCCATTGCCTACGAGCTTTTCCCATATTGATCTTTGCTAAGTCACTTTTCAGTTGCTACTGTTACAATCACTACAACACTGCTACTGTCACTTTGCCATCGTTACCGTTACTTCCATATTACTTTGCTACTGAATACTTTGCTGCAGATATTAAGTCTTTCAGGTGTGGTTGAATTGAAAACTCAGCTGTTAATACTCGAGAATATTCTTTGGCTCCCCTTGTGTCGAATCAATAAATTTGGGTTGAATACTCTACCCTCGAAAACTGTTGCGATCCCCTATACTTGTGGGTTATCAAGACCTTTTTCTGGCGCGGTTGCCGGGGAGCATAGATCTATTCTCTGAGTCACTTGGGATTTATATCTGTTGATCACTATGAAGAATCTGAAAGATGCTAAAACCAAGATCTATCCCTCAACTACGAGGAGAGGTAAGGAACTGCCATCTAGCTCTGCACTTGATTCACCTTCTGTTATGAGTAAATTTGCGACACCACCTCCTGCTATTGAATCTGCTATGTCGCAAGTAATTGATGATGTCACTTCTACTATGCATGATGCTTATGATGATACTTTGCTTGATACTACTGTGCCAGTGGGTGAATTCCTTGATGAACAAATTGCTAGAGTCAGTGCTGAAACTGATGATATTTCTGAATCTGATGAAATTATTGAAACTGAACACTATGAGACACCTGCTAGACCTAGCTCTCCTAGATATGAATTGCCTGATATACCTGAGGGTTATGTTATGGAAGGAGAGGTAGCTAGGGACTTTCTTGCTTGTAAGGATAGAGATGATCTTAAGAAATTGCTATGCAAGTGGAAAGAAAAATCTTTGAATGCTAGAATGCAATATGATCCTAAGTTTGCTACTTCACCTATCTTTGTTACTGATAAGGATTATGAATTCTCTGTTGATCGTGAGTTAATTACTTTGGTTGAATCTGACCCTTTCCATGGTTATGAATCTGAAACTGTTGTGGCACATCTTACTAAATTGAATGATATAGCCACCCTATTCACTCATGAGGAAAAAATTCGTTACTACTATATTCTTAAGTTGTTTCCTTTCTCATTAAAGGGTGATGCTAAGATATGGTTTAATTCTCTTGCTCCTGGTTGTGTGCGTAGTCCCCAGGATATGATATATTACTTCTCTGAAAAATATTTTCCTGCCCATAAGAAACAAGCTGCCTTGCAGGAAATATTTAATTTTGTGCAAATTGAAGAAGAGAGTCTCCCACAAGCTTGGGGGAGGCTTCTCCAATTACTTAATGCTTTGCCTGATCACCCTCTCAAGAAAAACGAAATACTTGATATCTTTTATAATGGACTAACCGATGCTTCTAGGGACCACCTAGATAGTTGTGCTGGTTGTGTTTTCAGGGAACGAACTGTTGAACAAGTTGAACTACTATTGAATAATATATTGAGCAATGATAATGATTGGACTATTCCCGAACCACCTCCAAAGCCAACTCTGAAGAAAAGAGGTATTCTATTTCTCAGTCCTGAAGATATGCAAGAGGCAAATAAATCTATGAAAGAGAAAGGTATTAAAGCTAAAGATGTTAATAATCTACCACCTATTGAAGAAATACATGGTCTTGATAACCCGACACAGGTAGTAGAGGTAAATTCTCTCCGTAGATTAGATGAAGGTGATATTCCTTATAATAAGTCTGCTAGCCAATGCTTGGATGAATTCAATAACTTTGTAGTCAAGCAAGAAAATTTCAATGCTTATGTTAGTAGACAATTGAAACATAATGCTTACATGCTTGATCGCTTGGGTGAGTATTTGAGTAGAACTGTTAATGATCTTAAGCTTATTAGTAAACATGCCTCCATGGTAACTACTCAAGTAGAACAAGTGCTTAAGGCACAAAATGATTTGCTTAATGAGATGAAAGTTAAGAACAATGATCATTCTGTTAAAGTTGTGACTAGAGGTGGTAGAATGAATGAGGAACCTTTGTATCTTGAGGGCCATCCTAAGAGAATCGAGCAAGATTCTCAGAGAGTTAATACTGATGCACCTAGTCGTCCCAGTAATAGTAGAAAAAAGAATGACGATAGGACTTTGCATGCTGCTAGTGAACCTGTTATAGATTCACATGAAAACCCAAAAGATATTTCTATTTTTGATGCTGAGACACAGTCTGGTAATGAACATGAGCCTAGTGACAATATTAATGATGATGTTCATGTTGATGCTCAACCTAGTAATGATGATGATGTGGAGATTGAACCTGCTGTTGATCTTGATAACCCACAACCTAAGAATAAAATATATGATAAAAGAGACTTTGTTGCTAGGAAGCATGGTAGAGAAAGAGAGCCTTGGGTTCAGAAACCCATGCCCTTTCCTCCTAAACCATCCAAGAAAAAGGATGATGAGGATTTTGAGCGCTTTGTTGAAATGCTCAGACCTGTCTTTTTACGTATGCGCTTGACTGATATTCTAAAAATGTCTCCTTATGCTAAGTATATGAAAGATATTGTGACAAATAAAAGAAAGATACCGAAAGCTGAGATTTCCACCATGCTTGCTAATTATACTTTTAAAGGTGGAATACCAAAGAAACTAGGAGATCCCGGAGTACCTACTATACCATGCTCTATTAAGGGAAATTATGTTAAAACTGCTCTATGTGACCTTGGAGCTGGTGTTAGTGTTATGCCTTTCTCTTTATATCGTAGACTTGATTTGAATAAGTTGACACCTACTAAAATCTCTTTACAAATGGCCGATAAATCAACTGCTTTACCCATCGGTATTTGCGAGGACGTGCCTGTTGTGGTTGCAAACGTTACTATCTTAACGGACTTTGTTATCCTTGATATTCCCGAGGACGATAGTATGTCGATCATCCTTGGTAGACCCTTTTTGAATACTGCAGGGGCTGTTATTGATTGCAACAAGGGTAATGTCACTTTTCATGTTAATGGTAATGAGCATACGGTACACTTTCCGAAGAAACAACCTCAAGTTCATAGTATCAACTCCATTGAAAAGATTCCAACGATTATTATTGGAGGTTTTGAATTCCCTCTCCCTACTGTCAAAAAGAAATATGATATACTTATTGTTGGGGAGATGCATATCCCCATTGAGGTAACCTAGTGTCATTCGAAATTTCTCCGGTTCCGTGTCATTCGAAAAAAGTTTGTCAATAAGACTTGATCAACCTTATTGATGGATTCTTTTTGACGGGCACAAGAGAGATGAATTTAGAAAGCACAACCTTCTGTACTCAACTTTTACCTTCTGTTATTTAGATTAAATAAAGCAAGAATGCTATTATCCTTCTGTTTTCTGTTTTACCCGTGCAATAGAAAAATGACCTGAAAATAAAAGTCCTTAGAATGCCCTGAAAATTTAGTATGATTTTTTCTTGAATATTTTAGAATTTTTGGCACTGAGAACACATCAGGGGGCTGCACCAGTGGGCCACAAGCCTGCAGGGCGCGCCCACCCCCCTGGGCGCGCCCCCCTGACTTGTGGGTGCCACGTGGGGCCCCCTCACTTATTCCAGCCACCATCCACTTCGTCTTCCTCCAGAAAAAATCCCACCATTGCTCAAATTCGTGTTCTAGCTCATCTTGCTGCCATTTTCGATCTCCTTGCTCAAAGCTCCATTTGCAAAACTGTTTTAGGGGATTGCTCATCGGTATGTGACTCCTCCAATGGTCCAATTAGTTTTTTTTCTAGTGCTTTATATATTGCAAATTTTTGCTGCTTTGGTGACCTTGTTCTTGAGCTTGCATGTCAAATTTGTATGGTCCCAAGTAGTTTTGATGCATGATATAGCTTCTAGGCACTTGTGGGAGTAGTTGCTATAAGTTTTGTTGAGTTTTATTCATCTTCATTTTAAGTCTCTAAAAATTTCAGAATTTTTTCAGAAAAATGTTGAGGAGAATGTGCCAAGGTGGTTCCTCGAGCAAGAAAACTCTGAGACTTGCGATACGGGAGCCCGATTTTGAACCACCGAGGGAAGCTCAAGTGCGGCCTTGTGAATGGCCATTAAATCAATTCATGGCTCAAGCCGGTTTCAAAGAAGAATTGTACGCGTACATACAAAATGCTGGCCTTGAAGACTTCGTTTCAGACCAATGCAAGCAATATTATCAACTCACTGATTCCTTCGTGCGGAGGAAAAACGGAGACACTTCATAACCAGAGAGGAGGCAAAGGAGTACGAGAGAGAGGCGGAAGCTGCTCGCCTCCGCGCTGCAGCTGTTCAGGCGGTAGCCGCTGCAGCCCAGTACAACCCCAACTATGACTTTGAATACTATCCGGGCCAGCCATGGCCCTAGACCAACTTAGGCCAAAAGCCTAAGCTTGGGGGAGTACGTATTTCTCACCGACATTACATTCATGTTCACACACTCATTCCAGTTGTCGGTGTTCATACTTTTTCATTGTACCATCCATGGTAGTTTATTTCTTCTTTATGCTTTCTTCTTGTGTGTTTAATTAACCTTGAGAAAATCCAAAAAAAAATAGTTCTAGCTTTACCTTCTAGTTTGTTTAGTTGTAGTATTAAAAGAAAACCCAAAAAGATTTCTCGTTCTTCTTTTGCTTGTTGGGAGCTTTCCCGTGTAAATAGTTTTCTTTTCTTCTTTGGGTCGTAAGGAGAAGACCACGATGACATGTTGAGTGGCTCTCATATGCATTATTGTTTATCCATCAGAGAGCCCATATTACCTTGCCTTCTCCTTTTGAGTTATCGTTTGCAGATTCCAGCTTAGTCCAATGCACGTGCACTCTTATTATTATTCACACCGTTCGGTCGTGCAAGTGAAAGGCAATGATGACGATATATGATGAAATGATTGAGATGGAGAAAAGCTGGTATGAACTCGACCTATCTTGTTTTTGTAAATATGATTAGCTCATCGTTCTGAATTCAGCTCATTATAGATGAAACATGTTTGCAATGACAATTGGAGATTATAGTTGCTCATGCCATGCTTAATTAGCTAAGAGTGTATAATGGTTTGTCTTGGGTGCCAACATGCATTTTAAAATGGTTGTGATATAGTATGATAGGATGGTATCCTCCTCTGAATGATTCAAGTGGCTTGACTTGGCACATGTTCACGCATGTAGTTGAAACAAAATCAACATAGCCTCCACGATATTTATGTTCATGGTGATTTATATCCAAATCATGCTTGCATTCAATGTTGGTTAATCTCAAAGCATGTTTATGACTGTTGTCGCTCTCTAGTTGGTCGCTTCCCAGTCTTCTGCTAGCCTTCACTTGTACTAAGCGGGAATACTTCTTGTGCATCCATTTCCATAAACCCAAAGTTGTTCCATATGAGTCCACCATACCTACCTATATGCGGTATTTACCTGCCGTTCCAAGTACATTTGCACGTGCCATACTCTAAACCTTCAAATAAACATCCTGTTTTGTATGCCCTAATCGCTCATGTAGTGACTGGGGGCTGTCAGTATCTTCCATGCTAGGTGGGTTATTCTCACGATATGTGTTGATTCACTATCATTCACGAGAAAATGGCTGGTATTCGGAATGCCTAGTTCCATGCTCAAAATCAAATCAAAATATAATAAAACAAAACTCCCTCAGGATTGTGTTTGTATGGACGGTACCCGTGGATTCGGCCCGCCGTGGAGTGTGATCGATTGGTGGAGGGGGAGTAAAAACTTTACTATTCTGTTTGGGAACCGCCGATAATGTATCTAGCATGGAAGATATCGAGATCTCTTAGTTGTTATGTTGGCAATGAAAGCATATTACTCAAAATCATTATTCATCCCTGTTTTAAAAGCTCGAGCTCTGGCACCTCTGCAAATGAATGCTTCCCTCTGCGAAGGGCCTATCTATTTTACTTTTCTGTTGAGTCATCATCCTCTTATAATAGCACCAGTTAGAGAACACCTCCGTCATTTGTATGCTTTGTTATTAATGGATACTGAGTATGAGTGTGACTGGATCTCTTTTACCATGAATTATAATGTCTAGTCAGTCCTTGTTCTTTAGAGGTGCTCTGCATTTATGTTTTGCGGTCTCAGAAAGGGCTAGCGAGATACCATTATGTCATATTGTATCATGATTGTTTTGATAAAATTGTTGTCATCCAAGACTTATTATTATTGCTCGCTAGTTGATTATGTCATTGATATGAGTAAATGTGAGACCTAAGTGTTATTGTGAATGTGGTTAGTCCATAATCTTTGCTGAAAACCTGAACATCAGTTAGACGTATTTACAACAACAAGATCAAACAGAGTTTGTAAAAGTTTTTCTTTATCACTTTCAGTTTGTCAACTGAATTGCTTGAGGACAAGCAATGGGTTAAGCTTGGGGGAGTTGATACGTCTCCATCATATCTACTTTTCCAAACTCTTTTGCCCTTGTTTTGGACTCTAATTTGCATGATTTGAATGGAACTAACCCGGACTGACGCTGTTTTTAGCAGAATTACCTTGGTGTTATTTTTGTGCAGAAATAAAAGTTCTCGGATTGACCTGAAAATTTACGGAGAATATTTTTGGAATTAATAAAAAATACTGGCGAAAGAATCAACCGGAGAGGGGCCACCACCTAGTCACAAGCGAGGGGGGCGCGCCCCCCCTAGGGCGCGCCCCCCTGTCTTGTGGGGCCCCTGTTGCTCCTCCGACCTCGTTTCCACTTCTATATATTCCTATTCAGGGAGAAAAAAATAGGAGAGAAGAGTTCATCACGTTTTACGATATGGAGCCGCCGCCACCTCCTGTTCTTCCTCGGGAGGGCAGATCTGGAGTCTGATTTGGGCTCCGGACAGGGGAAATCGACACCGTCGTCATCACCAACCATCCTTCATCACCAATTTCATGATGCTCTCCGCCGTTCGTGAGCAATTCCATCGTAGGCTTGCTGGACGGTGATGGGTTGGATGAGATTTACCATGTAATCGAGTTAGTTTTGTTAGGGTTTGATCCCTAGTATCCACTATGTTCTGAGATTGATGTTACTATGACTTTGCTATGCTTAATGCTTGTCACTAGGGCCCGAGTGCCATGATTTCAGATCTGAACCTATTATGTTTTCATGAATATATATATGTGTTCTTGATCCTATCTTGCAAGTTGTAGACACCTATTACGAGTTATGATCCGCATCCCCCAGGGTGACAATAACTGGGATTCTTTCCGGTGATTACCGTAGTTTGAGGAGTTCATGTATTCACTAAGTGCTAATGCTTTGGTCCGGTTCTCTATTAAAAGGAGGCTTTAATATCCCTTAGTTTCCATTAGGACCCCGCTGCCACGGGAGGGTAGGACAAAAGATGTCATGCAAGTTCTTTTCCATAAGCACGTATGACTATATAAGGAATACATGCCTACATTACATTGATGAATTGGAGCTAGTTCTGTGTCACCCTATGTTATAACCGTTGCATGATGAATGCCATCCGACATAATTATCCATCACTGATCCATTGCCTACGAGCTTTTCCCATATTGATCTTTGCTAAGTCACTTTTCCGTTGCTACTGTTACAATCACTACAACACTGCTATTGTCACTTTGCCATCGTTACCGTTACTTCCATATTACTTTGCTACTGAATACTTTGCTGCAAATATTAAGTCTTTCAGGTGTGGTTGAATTGACAACTCAGCTGTTAATACTCGAGAATATTCTTTGGCTCCCCTTGTGTCGAATCAATAAATTTGGGTTGAATACTCTACCCTCGAAAACTGTTGCGATCCCCTATACTTGTGGGTTATCATCCAGGCACAACAAAGAAATGTTCATTTGAATTTTTAGAGGTGGCACATGCAAATTTACATGGAACGACAGGGTAATACCGCATATAGGTAGATATGGTGGACTCATCTGGAATAACTTTGGTTTAAGGATTTTGACGCACAAGCAGTATTCCTGCTTAGTACAGGCGAAGGCTAGCAAATAGATTGAGAAGCGCCCAGCTAGAGAGCGAAAACGGTCATGAACAAGCATTACGAATAATAAACATTGAATACTAGCATGAGTAGGATATGGACACCATGAACATAAATATCCTGAAGGCTATGTTGGTTTTGATTCAACTACATGCGTGAACATGTGCCAAGTCAAGCCACTTGCAACATTCAGAGGAGGATACCATATCATCATACTACATCACGACCATTTTAATGCATGTTGACATCCAAGATAAATCATTATCCACTCCTAGCTACTTAAGCATGGCATGAGCAACTATAATCTCTAATTGTCATTGTAAACATGTTTGATCATAATATGTTGAATCATGGATACTAGGTTAAACATATTTACAAAAACAAAAACAAGTTGAGTTCATACCCACTTTTCTCTGCCACAGTCACTTCATCAAATATCGTCATTATTGCCTTTCACTTGCACGACCGAATGATATGAAAATAATAATAGTGCAAGAGTACCGTGGACTAAGCTGGAAGCTGCAAACATTTTATTCAAGAGGAGAAGACAAACTAATATGGGCTCTTTGTTAGATAAACAATAATGCATATGAGAGCCACTCAACATTTTCATTGTGGTCCTCTCCTTGGTACGACTCAAATAAAAGGAAAAGAATTTTAGAGAAACACACTAAAATATTTTTAGAGTTTTTGGTTTTTCTTGAAGAAAGCAAATTAAAGAGGGAAAAACAAAAACGAGAAAAACTATTTACACGGGAGAGCTCCCAACAAGTAAAAGAAGAAACGAGAAATCTTTTTGGGTTTTCTTTTGCTACTACAATTAATTTAAGCTAGAAAGAAAAACTGAAAAGAAGTAGGAAATATTTTTGGATTTTCTCAAAGTTTTTCAAACACGCAAGAAGAAAACGAGAAAATAAATCTAGCATGGATAATACAATGAAAAAGTGTAGACACCGACAACTGGAATGAAATGTGTAAACATGAATATAATGTCGGTGGAAATACGTACTCCCCCAAGCTTAGGCTTTTGGCCTAGCTTGGTAACCACCATTCGTAATAGCCATCCGGTCCTAAGTTGAAGTGCGGTGGCGACGACACCTGAGCGTCCCACTCCTGGGGCTCCTCCTCGGCCACTGCCAGGTTGTTCCGGTAGGCTATATTGTCCTCTGGCATGATCCTGTATCCGTTCCTGGCAGTAGAATCAAACAAAGCAGGTGCAAGCAACGGAATAACATCATGGGTAACCACGCTGAATACTAAGTTGTAGCGAATGTTATGAAAAGAATCAGCTGCATCAATAAATTTATGGTCCTGCAATGCCTTGTGATCTAGATAAACTTGGGACAAGGGATAATCATGTGGGTGAATCTGATCATTAAAGTGTCTCGCTAAGCGAGTAGCATAAATACCACCATGTATCTTGCCCTTGTTCCTGTTAAGGTGTAGGCGGCGTGCAATAATAGCCCCCATGCTAAAGGTGTGATCATTGTGCAGTGCATGGCGTAAAATGGCGAAGTCGGGGGCACTGAGTGCACCAACCTTCTCCCTAGCGGTTAAACACTTCGCGATGAATAAAGCAAAGTAATGCACATAAGGAAACTGCAAACTAGTGGCAGTGGCATTTGACACACCTCTTTCATCACCCACTGTCAAAGTGAGCAGAAAGTCCTCAAACTCCGCTAGTCTAGGCTCTCTTAATTCCCACTCAGAAGGGATCAAACATATGTAACAAAAGTCAGTGAGCGGTATCTTATGGATTTCTGCATATAAATTAAACTGCACCTCAGGAGGATTATTCCTACTCAGAAAATGAAAACTTTGCACAAAAGAATTTGTAAGGAGGTGGTGTTGGTCACACTCAGATGCGAGGAAATCGGTTAGCCCAGCATTTGCAACGAATTGGGCAAACTCTTGATGGAACCCGACCTCCTCCATGAAGGCATTATGCGGCCATTCGCATGGCCGCACCTCCGCCGTTCTCGGAGTGTGGAGGTCATTGTCTGATGATTCCCCAATGACTCCTTTAGCATTCTTCTTGGAGGAGAACTTCCTAAAGAAATCCATCTTATTACTATAAATAAATTTCTGAAAATTTTTAGTCCCAAATTTTTGTTCAACAAAACTTCGTAAGATTGATAGCAACTACTCCTAAGGATGCATAGATGCCATATTAAGCATTCAAACTACTTATAACTCTAAGAATTCAACATGCAAGCCCATCTACAGCAGCACCAAGAGTAGCTAATTATTCTAAAAATAAACCACTAAGTCAAATACTAATTGGAGCAATGGAGGAGTCACATACCAAGTAGCAATCCCCCAAAACAGTTTCGGAAATAGAGCTTCGAGGAAAGAGATCGAAATCCGCGGGTTTGAGAGCAAGAACATGAGAGAGAGAGAGCTATGGTGATTTTTTCTGGAGGTAAGAGATGGAATGGGCTAAAGGGATAAGTGAGGGGACCCACGTGGGGACCACAACCCACCACGGCGCTCCTGGGGCTGCTGGCGTGCCCTGGTGTCTTGTGGACACCAGGTGCACCCCCCTCTAATGTTATTTGCACCAAAATTCAGAAATATTCAGAAAAAAATCTTGTTAAATTTTCAAGACATTCTGAGAACTTTTATTTTTGGGTCATTTTTTTATTGCACGGAGAAAACAGAAAACGGGATAAACATGGCATTTTATTTTATTAGACTAAGAAAAATAGAAAACAAAAGGTGGGGGCAGAAGGTTGTGCCTACTAGATTCATCAACTTCAGACCTCTCAAAAATGATCAATTAATAAGGTTGATCAAGTCTTATTAACAACCACTTCCGATTAGCATGAAACCGAAGAACTTTCGTAAAACACTAAGTTACCTCAATGGGGATATGCATATCCCCAACAATAAGTATGTCATATTTATTTTTGGAGGTGAGTAGAGGTAGTTGAAAACTTCCAATAGTGAGTGTCGGAGATTCTTCAATAACATTTATACCATTCACTTGGAATTGTTTCTTCGGAAAGTGGACCGTATGCTCGTTACCATTGATATGAAAAGTGACTTTGCTTTTATTGCAATCAATAACAGCCCCTGCGGTATTCAAAAAGGGTCTACCAAGGATAATCGACATGTTGTCGTCCTCGGGCATCTCAAGAATAACAAAGTCTGTTAAGATAGTAACATTTGCAACAACAACGGGCACATCCTCACAAATACCGATAGGTATGGCAGTTGATTTGTCAGCCATTTGCAATGATATTTCAGTAGGTGTGAGTTTATTCAAATCAAATCTTTTATATAAAGATAAAGGCATAACACTAACACCAGCTCCCAAATCACACAAAGTAGTTTTGACATAATTTCTTTTAATGGAGCAAGGTATAGTTGGTATTCCAGGATCTCCAAGTTTTTTAGGTACTCCATCCTTAAAAGAATAATTAGCAAGCATGGTGGAGATTTCAGCTTTAGGTATCTTTCTTTTATTAGTGATGATGTCTTTCATGTATTTTGCATAAGGGGCCATCTTTAAGATATCATTTAAGCTGGTACGCAAAAAGACTGGCCTAATCATTTTAGCAAAGCATTCAAATTCTTCATCATCCTTTTGGTTAGATAGTTTATGTGGAAAGGGCATGGGTTTCTAAACCCACGGCTCTCTTTCTTTACCATGTTTTCTAGCCACAAAGTCTCTTTTATCATATCATTTATTTTTAGGTTGTGGGTTATCAAGATCAACAGCAGGCTCTATTTCAACATCATTATCTGGTTCTTTATCATTGTTCGGTTGAGTATCTTCATGAACATCATCATTATTATTTTCATCATCACTAGGTGAATGTTCATTACCAGACTGAGTTTCAGCATCAGAAATAGAGACATCATTATTTTTAGGAGGTTTTTCTATCTTAGGTTCACTAGAGGTATGCACAGTCTTATCATTTTTCTTTTTCTTTTTCTTTTTAGAAGGACTAGGTGCATCAGCATTAATTCTTTGAGAGTCTTGTTCAATTCTTTTAGGATGACCTTCAGGATAAAGAGGTTCTTGTGTCATTCTACCTCCTCTAGTCACTACTCTAATAGCATGATCATTCATATTATTACTCATTTCATTAAGCAATTCTCTTTGAGATTTAGCAACTTGTTCTAACTGGGTTTGAACCATAGAAGCATGTTTTCCTACACCTCTAACATCATTATTGATTCTAAATAACAAGTCACTGAAGCGAGCAATCATATCAGAATTATATTTCAATTGTATTAGAACATCTGCATTTGAAGTGATCTTGTTTCCTAATGTAGTTATCAAACTCATATAAGCATTGACTAGGATGTTTATTGTAAGGGATATCACTTTCATCAAACTTTAATAAAGAATTTACCTCTACCACCTGTTGAGGTGGTGGTGTGTTAAGGCCATGTATTTCTTCAATAGGTGGTAAATTCTTAATATCCTCAGCTTTAATACCTTTTTCCTTCATACATTTCTTTGCCTCTTGCATATCATCAGGACTGAGAAATAAGATACCCCTCTTCTTCGGAGTGGGTTTAGGTAGCGGTTCAGGGAGAGTCCAATCATCATAATTCTTCTATATATTATTCAATAGTTCCTCAGCTTGTTCAACAGTTCGTTCCCTGAAAACACAACCAGCACAACTATCTAGGAAGTCCCTAGAAGCATCAGTTAGTCCATTATAGAAGATATCAAGTATTTCATTTTTCGTAAGAGGGTGATCAGGCAAAGCATTAAGCAATTGGAGAAGCCTCCCCCAAGCTTGTGGGAGACTCTCTTCTTCAATTTGCACAAAGTTAAATATTTCCTGTAAAGCAGCTTGTTTCTTATGAGCAGGAAAATATTTTTCAGAGAAGTAGTAAATCATATCCTGGAGACTATGCACACAACCAGGAGCAAGAGTATTGTACCATATCTTAGCATCACCCTTGAATGAGAACGGAAATAATTTGAGAATATAGTAAAAGCGAATCTTCTCATCATGAGCAAAGAGGGTGGCTATATCATTCAACTTAGTAAGATGTGCCACTACAGTTTCAGTTTCATAGCCATGGAAAGGATCAGATTCAACCAAAGTAATCAACTCTGGGTCGATAGAGAATTCATAATCCTTATCTGTAACAAAGATAGGTGAAGTAGAAAACTTAAGATCACAATTCATTCTAGCATTCAAAGTCTTTTCGTTATACTTGCATAATAATTTCTTAAGATCATCTCTATCCTAACAAGCAAGGATTTCTCTACCTATCTCCTCATCCATAACGTAACCCTCAGGTATCTTAGGCATTTCAAATCTAGGAGAGCTAGGTCTAATAGGTGTTTCATACTTCTCAGTTTCAAAGACTTCATCAGTTTCAATAATTTTATTCTCTTTAGCTCTAGCAATTTGTTCATCAAGAAATTCACCTAGTGGCACATTATCATCAAGCATGGTACTAGCATCATCATAAGCATCATTCATAGCAGAAGTAGCATCATCAATAACTTGCGATATATCAGGATTAATAGCATGTGGTGGTGTTGCAAGTTTACTCATAACTGAAGGTGAATCAAGTACAGAGCTAGATGGCAATTCCTTACCTCCCCTCGTCTTAGAGAGAAAAATCTTGGTTCTTGTATCCTTCAGATTCTTCATAGTGATCAATTGATATAAATCCCAAGTGACTCAACAAATATAGCTATGCTCCCCGACAACGGCGCCAGAAAAAGGTCTTGATAACCCACAAGCATAGGGGATCGCAACAGTTTCGAAGTGTAGAGTATTCAACCCAAATTTATAGATTCGACACAAGGGGAGCCAAAGTATTTGCGAGTATTAGCAGCTGAGTTGTCAATTCAACCACACCTGGAGATTAAATATCTGCAGCAGAGTGATCACACTAGTACAGGCGCCTGCTATACAAACGATTTTTAGCCCCTTTCCGTGATGTAGTCTCAAACCGTCGCCTTGCATGTGTAGGCGATAGGGGGGGCTATCCCACACGACACGGAAAAACCGTCGGCGATGGCTACGCCCGGTCACACACGATGAGCAAAAATATGGCGTGTGCGATTGGAGGGGCCATCACAAACAGATATTTTTGGGAAGTCGTGTGAGATGTGCTTAGCATCCCATATAGTGAATCCCAAACGTACATTTCCGTTCGCATTCTACATAACACACAATTTTCTGCATAACATCGTCTGTGTTAGGGGTGGCCATCACGCACGGTTCCTAGAAGAAACTTTTTGGCACAGGGCTGTCCATCACACACACATTTTACATGAAAACGTTTGTGAATGTGTCTTCTAACGCACACAGTTTACGGCCGGAAGTCGTGTGTGATTTTTCACTGATCCAACATGCCAAATTTCCAGGAACCGTGTGGGTTTGGAGAGGTAATCGCCCACAGTGTTCTATGACAAGCCGTCTGCAATATGAAACCACAATAATCAGGATAATTGCTCTATTATTTATAATCCAGCTAGTAAAAAAATTGACACTTCATATCAAGCACACAATATATTTCATTTCGTATTACGACAACCAGGATTTCATAATTGGAATACATCAGAGTACAACATCATATAGGCATATACTACCTAGCTACCCAATTACACGACATGACCGAGTTTCACATGCAACATCTAAAACCTTTGGAAAATAGCATCATATACGGTAAATAGACAGATGAATCTCGTCTAGAAAACTGTTGAAGTGGAAAGCAAATATTGAGCCTTCGCTGAGGTCGAAGGTCCTTGCAACTTTATGCCAGTGCCTGTGGTTGGTTGCCCGCCCATCCTTCATCCTCTTGAGGAAGACTTCAAGATTATACCGTGGGTGCTATATGAATACCTTCCTCACCTCTTGACCATACAGGTGGTTTGAGACGTACTCATCGATGAACTGCTTTGGAAAGGACTTCAAACAAAGATATGCATAAATTTCGTTTCGAAAAATTGTAATGTCACAAAGGGAAAAAAGACAAGGTAAAAGCGATAGTACCATCCTATAGTTCACTGATGTCTTCTTCATTGTGCAGACAAACAGCTTGTTGTTTTTCGTCGCAAGTTTCTTTATCTTAACAATCTTTCTGAGTTTCTTGATTTGACTGATATTCATGAACACATCATTTCCCCACATGCAAAATGGGTCGAACAGTGGGTCTAAACCTCTTACAGCAGGACCTACATGTGCAAGACCAAATTATTATTAGAAACCTAAAGATTAGAATGGTTCCTGCAATTCCACAATAATGTGCTATTAGCCAAAGGATGAGGAAAGTGCAAACCTCGATGGTAAACTTCAGTGTCTCCCATTGTTCTCCCTGTAACGCATTTAAGATAGATATTGATCAGGTTTTAAGTGAGATTTGGCGTGCTATCAATAAAATATGTTAATGAAAAATAAACGCATTGCAGATCCAACATATTAATTCAATCCACATGGAAAAGCCAAGCGTGCTAAGAACTATGAAATATAGCAATTATATGTTTCACATGCATAACAATACAAAATTGTACCAACAATAATCGAACATCACATTGCAGATGATCACCAAAACAAATGAACCAAACAGTTAACTGAGCATCACATTGGACAATAGAACATACTAGAAGGTCAGATTGCATAGTAGCATTACTTGCATATTTCACTAGAATTTCTTAAGGAAAGGCAGGAGCAGCACATGCAACAGGTAAAGCAAACATGCTTAAGGCGTAGCTACCTGAACACATGTCATTAGTAATTAAGCTAAAAAACAAGCTATTCCTCATTGTCGAAGATATCGATAACGATGGGCTTGGAAGAGGGCGAGGCCTCCACATCGTGGGTGCCCTCCTCATAGTGGTGAGTGGCCACAGCCTGTCCGGGCACCAACCTGCTGGCTCTGGAGTTGAGGAAAGCACGGACACGCTGAGAAAACAACTCATAGTCGTCGTCGAAGGCAAAAGCAGATCTCTCGAGAAAACACAACGAGCTGTTGTTCAAAGCAGACAAACCCGTGGCGGCGTCCGCGCGCGAGGCATCGACGGTGGCCTCGACGGCGATGTGCTGCTCCAAGATCTGGGGGTCGGCACGCATGGCAGCCATCGCGGCCTCATCCGCGCGTGCGGTCATGATTTGCTTCTCCGCTGCCAGGTGCTCCTTGAGATCCTGGCTATACTGTGTGCACCTTGTCTTTCGGCGGCCATTATGTGGGGGGTGGGCCGGTGATTTTGGTGGAATGTGTCGCGCCGGCGGTTGGGGCATCTGGAATGGAGGAGGAGGGGGTGGAGGGGGAGGAGTGTGGGGAAGGTGTGGATTACCTGACTAGATGGAGGAGGGCGAGCAGCAGGAAGGAGCGTCGTCGGCGAGGGGGAGGCGCTGCAAGCAAGATGTGCAGGTTTGAACTTAGGAAAGGAAGGGGGAAGCAGGGGGTGTGGCTTTTGGTTGGTACGAGGGGCGGGGGAGGTAGATATTTGCGCGGCAGCCCAAAATTTCGTTCGGTGCAGCGAAAAAGTTGCGTGCATACTCACATCGGACACAGTCCCTTTACCATAACTGTGTGAGATATTCAACAACACAAACGAATCCTATAGTTGATCCCATGTGTGATGAGACTGAACGTGGAAATTTTGGTCTCCAAGCTTCCGACGTAAGATATCGGATACTACATTGCACATGGTACTTGCATTTCATTTTCATTTGGAAGAGAAAATGGGGATATGGCAGCAAATTTTGGTCCGAATTTCCCTCGTTACATTGGTCATCGACGTCATTGCTTAATTTAACAACACTTGCAAATTTGAGTACTACACAAAAGAGCCTACAACACTGCCCGCACTTACTTAATCGAGCAACTAATAAACATTAGTTAGTTGACCTAAACATTACTCTAACAAAAGACCATTGCGCTAGACAGAGACTTATATTCCGCCTGGCATTCGTCGATCTCTGCCGCCTCCTCGATGACCGGCTCCCGCTCGACGACCTCCGGGGTAAGGAGATCCATGGGATCCGTCGCCACATACTCCAACACCTCGCAGTCTTCCTCCACCATCTCTTTGGATAAGGCCACCATGAGCTGGGCGTGGGCGGCCTTGCTCCGGGCATGGACAGCCACAATCTTGGCTAGGGAAGCCGCCGATGAACGGACGCCTGCTCGAGCACACTCAGCGATTACCAACTCATAGGACGTGGGTTGTCGACCGGTGTCGGAGAAGGCAGATGTGATTTGTGTAGTGACCGACACGAGATGGGCGTGGGCGGCCTCGAGATGGGACTGGGCGTCCGCCATCAGGGCTACGACGACCACCGAGAAACTGACAGCTGATGTGCCATTCTCGCCATTTGCTATCCCCGTCGCGGTTGTTGCTGCCGCCTTCTCAGCTGCAGCAGCTGCCCTTTCGGTTGCTGCAGCCGCCCTGTCGGATGTAGCGGCCGCGTTCAAGCATCTTGAGAGCGCACTCATGGCTGATGCGGTCGCGCTTGGGCCGGAGTGGGTTGCCGAAGTTGCCCTCACGACGGGGATCCACGTCCCCATCTTTCACCGGCGTCGATTGAAAAGTAAAATGCTCTGGGGAGTCCGTGCAGTAAACTGGCTGGCAGTGTACTGTAGCCGAGGAAGCTTCCGTCCTAAGCCATGCATTATGACTTTATGAGGATTGGCCCAAGATGTTTTGTCCTACATCACACACGATTCATGAACTTGAACTGTTTGTGAAAGACTTGATTTTCAAAAAAATGAGGTTACTTCGACAAAGGACGGTGTTTGGATTGCAATAAGATTTATCTGCAGTGAACACTTACCAATATATGGGTCCTGCTAAAATATGGAATTATTCAGGGTCCGTTTGGCATTTTTATGCATTAATTGAGTTTTCTAGGCATTTAATGTGTATAATTCAAATTTGAACTATCGTCCCAATGTCCGGTGCGTCAAAATGGGATGAAAATCATATTAGTGTACATGGCTTCATCTTTAGGTCACGGGAAAGAAATGGGAATGAATTTCAAACATATCGGGGTCTTGGCTCGAACTCAAACATTGCAAAACTTGTTTTTTAAATTACTGTAAATCCAAAACGAGTCAGAAGTTCTAAAAACTTGGCATGTTGTCATGACATGGCACATATGTGCCATTGAAAAAAATTGTCCAACTTGGGACAATTATAGGCACAAGTCCCTTACAAACCGGAGCTCCTCACTGCAAGCTTTCTGGTTCCGATAAGGAACACGTCATCTTAATTACGTGGGCAAAACGATATCCGCTCATCTTGTCGCCTTAAACTTTTGTTAGAGGCAACATAGACCAGTAAGAGTGTTGGAAATATGCCCTAGCGGCAATAATAAAGTGATTATTATTATATTTCCTTGTTCATGATAATCGTTTATTATCCATGCTATAATTGTATTGATTGGAAACACAAATACATGTTTGGATACATAGACAACATTGTGTCCCTAGTATGCTTCTAGTAGACTAGCTCGTTGATCAAAGATGGTCAAGGTTTCCTAGCCATAGGACATGAGATGTCATTTGATAACGGGATCACATCATTAGGAGAATGATGTGATGGACAAGACCCAAACTATGAACGTAGCATATGATCGTGTCAGTTTATTGCTATAGTTTTCTGCATGTCAAGTATCTGTTCCTATGACCTTGAGATCATGCAACTCACTGACACCGGAGGAATACCTTGTGTGTATCAAACGTCGCAACGTAACTGGGTGACTATAAAGATGCTCTACAGGTATCTCCGAAGGTGTCTGTTGAGCTGGCATGGATCGAGACTGGGATTTGTTACTCCATGTGACGGAGAGGTATCTCAGGGCCCACTCAGTAATACAACATCACAATAAGCCTTGTAAGCAAAGTGACTAAAGTGTTAGCCACGGGATCTTGTATTACGGAACGAGTAAAGAGACTTGCCGGTAACGAGATTGAACTAGGTATAGAGATACCGACGATCGAATCTCGGGCAAGTAACATACCGAAGAACAAAGGGAACAACATACGGGATTAACTGAATCCTTGACATAGAGGTTCAACCGATAAAGATCTTCGTAGAATATGTAGGAACCAATATGGGCATCCAGGTCCCGCTATTGGTTATTGACCGTAGATGTGTCTCGGTCATGTCTACATAGTTCTCGAACCCGCAGGGTCTGCACACTTAACGTTCGGTGACGTTTCGGTAGTATTGAGATATATGTGTTGGTGACCGAAGGTTTTTCGGAGTCCCGGATGAGATCCCGGACGTCGCGAGGAGCTCCGGAATGGTCCGGAGGTAAAGATCTTTTTTCCACACTTGTGCTTCAAAGTAGCACCTTGATCTTCATGATAGAGAGTCTCCTATTTTTTGTCACTTTCATATACTAGTGGGAATTTTTCATTATATAACTTGGCTTGTATATTCCAATGATGGGCTTCCTCAAATTGCCCTAGGTCTTCGTGAGCAAGCAAGTTGGATGCACACCCACTTAGTTTCTTTTTGAGCTTTCATACACTTATAGCTCTAGTGCATCCGTTGCATGGCAATCCCTACTCACTCACATTGATATCTATTGATGGGCATCTCCATAGCCCGTTGATACGCCTAGTTGATGTGAGACTATCTTCTCCTTTTTCACACAACCTCCACCATATTCTATTCCACCTATAGTGCTATATCCATGGCTCACGCTCATGTATTGCGTGAAAGTTGAAAAGGTTTGAGAACATAAAAGGTGTGAAACAATTGCTTGACTTGTCATCGGGGGTGTGCATGATTTAGATACTTTGTGTGGGGAAGATGGAGCATAGCCAGACTATATGATTTTGTAGGGATAACTTTCTAAGGCCATGTTATTTTGAAAGGACACAATTGTTTGTTAGTATGCTTGAAGTATTACTGTTTTTATGTCAATATTGAGCTTTTGTTTTGAATCTTATGGATCTGAACATTCATGCCACAATAAAGAATATTACATGGATAAATATGTTAGGTAGCATTCCACATCAAAAATTCTGTTTTTATCATTTACCTACTCGAGGACGAGCAGGAATTAAGCTTGGGGATGCTTGATACGTCTCCAACGTATCTATAATTTTTGATTGTTCCATGCTATTATATTATCTGTTTTGGATGTTTTATATGCATTAATATGCTATTTTATATTATTTTTGGGACTAACCTATTAACCTAGTGCCTAGTGCCAGTTTCTGTTTTTTCCTTGTTTTTAAGTATTGCAGATAAGGAATATTAAACGGAGTCCAAACGGAATAAAATCTTCGGAATGATTTTTCTTGGACCAGAAGAAACCTGCCAGACTTGGAGATGAAGGCAGGAGACTTGCCAGGAGGCGACAAGCCACCTGGGCACGCCCAGGGGGGGCGCCCCCCTGGCTTGTGGCCCCCCAGCAGGTCTCCTAACCCTATTCTTCGGCCTATAAATTCCCAAATATTCCCCCAATACCAAAAAGAGCCACGAAAATACTTTTCCGCCGCCGGAAGCCTCTGTTCCCGTGAGATCCCATCTTGGAGCCTTTTCCGGTAATCTGCCGGAGGGGGATTCGATCACGGAGGGCATCTACATCAACTCCATTGCCCCTCCGATGATGCGTGAGTAGTTCACCTCAGACCTTCGGGTCCATAGCTAGTAGCTAGATGGCTTCTTCTCTCTCTATGTTCTTCAATACCATGTTCTTCATGATCTTCATGGAGATCTATCCGATGTAATACTCTTTTGCGGTGTGTTTGTCGAGATCCGATGAATTGTGGGTTTATGATCAGATTATTTATGAATATTATTTGAATCTTCTCTGAATTCTTATATGCATGATTTCATATCTTTGCAAGTCTCTTCGAGTTATTGGTTTGGTTTGGCCAACTAGATTGGTAATTCTTGCAATGGGAGAAGTGCTTGGTTTTGGGTTCAATCTTGCGGTGTGCTCACCCAGTGACAAAGTAGGGGTAGCGAGGCACGTATTTTTATTGTTGCCATCAAGGGTAAAAAGATGGGGTTTTCATCATATTGCTTGAGTTTATCCCTCTACATCATGTCATCTTACCTAATGCGTTACTCTGTTCTTCATGAACTTAATACTCTAGATGCAGGCAGGAGTCGGTCGATGTGTGGAGTAATAGTAGTAGATGCAGAATCGTTTCAGCATACTTGACATGGACGTGATGCCTATATGCATAATCATTGCCTTGGATATCGTCATAACTATGCGCTTTTCTATCAATTGCTCGACAGTAATTTGTTCACCCACCGTATTATTTTCCTTCATGAGAGAAGCCTCTAGTGAAACCTATGGCCCCCGGGTCTATTTTCCATATTATATTTTCACATCTATAAACCAAAAATTCCAAAAATACTTTGCTGCAATCTTTTTACTTTTGTTTTACTTTTCGTTCTAGTAATCTTCCATATCTATCTCTATCAGATCTCATCCTTGCAAGTAACCGTGAAGGGATTGACAACCCCTTTATAGCGTTGGGTGCAAGTGTTTGATTATTTGTGTAGGTACATCTATTGGGGACTTGCTTGTATCTCCTACTGGATTGATACCTTGGTTCTCAACAACTGAGGGAAATACTTATCTACTTTGCTGCATCACCCTTTCCTCTTCAAGGGAAAACCAGCGCAAGCTCAAGAAGTAGCAGTGAGTACGGCAACCGGCAGGAGCCATAGGGTTGTCTTTAATTTATTTTCGCCGTTTTTGCTTTACTTTATCGCTATGAGTTAGCAATAGTTGTAGAAGCAATAGTTGGCGCGACAACCTCATGGCGACACGTTGATGGAGATCAAGATGATGGAGATCATGGTGTCATGCCGGTGACGATGGCGATCATGCCGGTGCTTTGGAGATGGAGATCAAAAGCACAAGATCATGGCCATATCATGTCACTTGTGATTTGAATGTGATGTTAATCCTTTTATGCATCTTATTATGCTAAGGACGACGGTAGCATTATAAGGTGATCCCTCACTAAAATTTCAAGATAAAATTGTGTTCTCCCCGAGTGTGCACCGTTGCAAAAGTTCGTCGTTTCGAGACACCACGTGATGATCGGGTGTGATAGGCTCTACGTTCACATACAACGGGTGCAAGCCAGTGTTGCACATGCGGAACACTCGGGTTAAACTTGACGAGCCTAGCAAGTACAGACATGGCCTCGGAACACAAGAGACCGAAAGGTCGAACATGAGTCATATATTAGATATGATCAACATGGAGATGTTCACCATTGAAACCACCTCATCTCACGTGATGATCGGACTTGGGTTGGTGAATTTGGATCATGTGACACTCGAATGACCTGAGGGATGTCAATTTGAGTGGGAGTTTTTAAGTAATATGATTAACTAAACTCATTATCTTGAACAATAGTCTAAGTTGTCTTTGCAAAATTTATGTTGTAGATCAATGGCTTGCGCAGTAGCATCCCTGAATTTCAATGCGTTCCTAGAGAAAGCTAAGTTGAAAGATGATGGAAGTAACTTTATAGACTGGGCCCGTAATCTGAGGATTATCCTCACGGCTTCCCAAAAGGCTTATGTCCTTGATGCACCGCTCGGTGAACCATCTGCTCCAGTAGAGGCTGCAAACATTGCGAACGCCTGGCAGGCACGTTCTGATGATTACTCAATAGTTCAATGTGCAATGTTGTATGGCTTAGAACCGGGACTTCAAAGAGGTTTTGAACGTCATGGAGCATATGAGATGTTCCAGGAATTGAAGTTTATCTTTGAGAAGAATGCCCGGATTGAGAGGTATGAGACCTTCGATAAGTTCTATGCTTGCAAGATGGAGGAGAACGGGTCTGTCAGTGAACATGTGCTCAGAATGTCTGGGTATTCTAACCGTCTGGCGGAGTTGGGAATTGTTCTCCCGCCAGAGGCAATCACTGACAGAGTTCTTCAATCACTGCCACCTAGCTACAAAAGCTTCGTGTTGAACTATAACATACAAGGGATGAATAAGTCAGTCGCCGAGCTGTTTGCGATGTTGAAAGTCGCTGAGTCTGAGATTCAGAAGGAGCATCAAGTGTTGATGGTCAATAAAACCACTAGTTTGAAGAAGAATGGCAAGGGCAAGAAGGGTAACTCTAAGAAGAGTGGCAAAGCAGTTACCCCTCCCGTGAAGAAACCCAAGGCTGGACCCAAGCCAGAAACTAAGTGCTTTAATTGCAAGGGAACTGGTCACTAGAAGCGGAACAGCCCTAAGTATCTGGCTGACAAGAAGGTGGCCAACACCAAACAAGGTATATATGATACACATGTTATTGATGTGTACCTTACCAACTCTCGTTGTAGTGCCTGGGTATTTGATACCGGTTCGGTTGCTCACATTTGCAACTCAAAGCAGGAACTACGGAATAGACGAAGGCTGGCAAAGGACGAAGTGACGATGCCCGTGGGAAATGGTTCCAAGGTTGATGTGATCACCGTCGGCACGCTCGCTCTTTGATTACCATCGGGATTAGTGATGAACCTGAATAATTGTTATTTAGTGCATGCGTTAAGCATGAACATTATATCTGGATCTTGTTTATTGCGAGACAGTTACTCGTTTAAATCGGAGAATAATGGTTGTTCTATTTATATGAGTAATATCTTTTATGGTCATGCACCCATTGTGAGGGGTTTATTCTTATTGAATCTCGATAGTGATGATACACACGTTCATAACATTGATGCCAAAAGATGTAGAGTTGATAATGATAGCACCACTTTCTTGTGGCACTGTCGCTTAGGTCATATTGGTGTAAAACGCATGAAGAAACTCCATGCTGATGGACTTTTGGAGTCACTTGATTTTGAATCACTTGACACATGTGAACCATGCCTCATGGGCAAGATGACTAAGACCCCGTTCTCTGGAACAATGGAACGGGCAAGTGACTTGTTGGAAAACATACATACTGATGTGTGCGGTCCGATGAGCATTGAGGCGCGCGGTGGATATCGTTATTTTCTCACCTTCACCGATGACTTAAGGAGATATGGGTATATTTACTTAATGAAACATAAGTCTGAAACGTTTGAAAAGTTCAAGCAATTTCACAGTGAAGTTAAGAATCATCGTAACAAGAAGATTAAATTCCTACGATCTGATCGAGGAGGAGAATATCTGAGTTATGAGTTTGGCAATCACTTATGACAATGTGGAATTGTTTCACAATTGACACCGCCTGGAACACCACAACGTAATGGTGTGTCCGAACGTCGTAATCGAACCTTATTAGATATGGTGCGGTCTATGATGTCTCTTGCCGATTTGCCACTATCGTTTTGGGGTTATGCATTAGAGACAGCTGCATTCACTTTAAATAGGGCACCATCGAAATCCGTTGAGACGACGCCATATGAACTGTGGTTTGGCAAGAAACCAAAGTTGTCATTTCTTAAAGTTTGGGGATGTGATGCTTATGTCAAAAAGCTTCAGCCTGAAAAGCTGGAACCCAAAGCAGAGAAATGCGTCTTCATAGGATACCCAAAAGAGACGGTTGGGTATACCTTCTATCTCAGATCCGAAGGCAAAGTGTTTGTCGTAAAGAACGGGTCATTTCTCGAGAAAGAGTTTCTCTCGAAAGAATTGAGTGGGAGGAAAATAGAACTTGATGAGGTTGTTGAACCTTTACTTCAACCAGAGAGTAGCGCAGCGCAAAAAGATGTTTCTGTAGAGCCTACATCGGTTGAAGAGGAAGTTAATGATGATGATCATGAAGCTTCGGATCAAGTTGCTATCGAACCTCGTAGGTCGACGAGGGCACGTACTGCTCCTGAGTGGTACGGTAACCCTGTCTTAGAGGTCATGTTGTTGGACAACGATGAACCTACGAGCTATGGAGAAGCGATGATGGGGCCGGATTCCGAGAAATGGTTAGAGGCCATGAAATCCGAGATGGGATCCATGTATGAAAACAAAGTATGGGCTTTGGAAGTATTACCTGAAGGGCGAAAGGCCATTTAGAATAAATGGATCTTTAAGAAGAAGGGACGCGGACGGTAATGTCACCATCTATAAAGCTCGACTTGTGGCAAAGGGTTTTTCACAAGTTCAAGGAGTTGACTACGATGAGACGTTCTCACCCGTAGCGATGCTTATGTCCGTCAGAATCATGTTTGCAATAGCTGCATTTTTCGATTATGAAATTTGCAGATGGATGTCAAAACAGCGTTCCTTAACGGTTTCCTTAAGGAAGAGTTGTATATGATGCAACCAGAAGGTTTTGTCGATCCAGAGAATGCTGACAAAGTTTGCAAGCTCCAGCGATCCATTTATGGACTGGTGCAAGCATCTCGGAGTTGGAATCTTCGCTTTGATGAGGTGATCAAAGCGTTCGGGTTTATACAAGTTTACGGAGAAGCTTGTATTTACAAGAAAGTGAGTGGGAGCTCTATAGCGTTTCTAATATTATATGTGGATGACATATTGCTGATTGGAAACAATATAGAAATGTTGGAAAGTGTGAAGGAATATTTGAACAAGAGTTTTTCAATGAAGGACCTAGGAGAAGCTGCTTTCATATTAGGCATCAAGATCTATAGAGATAGATCGAGAAGCTTGATAGGACTTTCACAGAGCACATACCTTGACAAAGTTTTGAAGAAGTTCAAAAGGGATCAGTCCAAGAAGGGGTTCTTGCCTGTATTGCAAGGTGTGAAGTTGAGTAAGACTCAATGCCCAGTGACTGCAGAAGATAGAGAAAAGATGGGTGTCATTCCCTATGCTTCAGCCATAGGCTCTATCATGTATGCAATGCTGTGCACAAGACCTGATGCCAGCCTTGCCATAAGTATAACCGGAAGGTTTCAAAGTGATCCAGGAGTGGAACACTGGACGGCGGTCAAGAATATCCTGAAGTACCTGAAAAGGACTAAGGACATGTTTCTCGTTTATGGAGGTGATCAAGAGCTTGTCGTAAAGGGTTACGTCGATGCAAGCTTTGACACTGATCCGGATGACTCTAAGTCTCAAACCGGATACGTATTTATTCTCAGTTGGGGTGCGGTAAGCTGGTGCAGTTCCAAGCAGAGTGTGGTAGCTGATTCTACATGCGAAGCGGAGTACATCGCTTACTCGGAGGCAGCGAAGGAAGGTGTCTGGATGAAGGAGTTCATGATAGATCTTGGAGTAGTACTCAGTGCACTGAACCCAATGACTCTGTTCTGTGACAACACTCGTGCCATTGCTCTGGCCAAGGAACCAAGGTTTCACAAGAGGACCAGACACATAAAGCGACGCTTCAATTCCATCCGCGATTACATCAAGGAGGAGTTCATAAATATTTGCAAAGTGCACACGGATCTGAATGTCGCAGACCCGTTGACTAAACCTCTTCCAAGGGCTAAACATGATCAACACCAGAACTGTATGGGTGTTAGATTCATTACAATGTAAATCACATAGTGATGTGAGCTAGATTATTGACTCTAGTGCAAGTAGGAGACTGTTGGAAATATGCCCTAGAGGCAATAATAAAGTGATTATTATTATATTTCCTTGTTCATGATAATCGTTTATTATCCATGCTATAATTGTATTGATTGGAAACACAAATACATGTTTGGATACATAGACAACACTGTGTCCCTAGTATGCCTCTAGTTGACTAGCTCATTGATCAAAGATGGTCAAGGTTTCCTTGCCATAGGACATGAGATGTCATTTGATAACGGGATCACATCATTAGGAGAATGATGTGATGGACAAGACCCAAACTATGAACGTAGCATATGATCGTGTCAGTTTATTGCTATAGTTTTCTGCATGTCAAGTATCTGTTCCTATGACCTTGAGATCATGCAACTCACTGACACCGGAGGAATACTTGTGTGTATCAAACGTCGCAACGTAACTGGGTGACTATAAAGATGCTCTACAGGTATCTCCGAAGGTGTCTGTTGAGTTGGCATGGATCGAGACTGGGATTTGTTACTCCATGTGACGGAGAGGTATCTCAGGGCCCACTCAGTAATACAACATCACAATAAGCCTTGCAAGCAAAGTGACTAAAGAGTTAGCCACGGGATCTTGTATTACGGAACGAGTAAAGAGACTTGCCGGTAACGAGATTGAACTAGGTATAGAGATACCGACGATCGAATCTCGGGCAAGTAACATACCGAAGAACAAAGGGAACAACATACGGGATTAACTGAATCCTTGACATAGATGTTCAACCGATAAAGATCTTCGTAGAATATGTAGGAACCAATATGGGCATCCAGGTCCCGCTATTGGTTATTGACCGTAGAGGTGTCTCGGTCATGTCTACATAGTTCTCGAACCCGCAGGGTCTGCACACTTAACGTTCAGTGACGTTTCGGTAGTATTGAGATATATGTGTTGGTGACCGAAGGTTGTTTAGAGTCCTGGATGAGATCCCGGACGTCACGAGTAGCTCCGGAATGGTCCGGAGGTAAAGATTTATATATAGGAAGTTGGTATTTGACTTCCGGAAAAGTTCCGGAATTTACCGGGGTTACCGGAAGGGTTCCGAGGGTCCATCGGGTGGGCCCACCCACCCCAAAGGGCCCCATGGGCTGTGGGAGGAGGCAGCCAGCCCCTGGTGGGCTGGCCAACCCCCCACCAAGGCCCATGCGGCTGGGGTGTGGGAAAAAGGAAACCCCAAAGTGGGGGAAGGAAAATCCAAGTAGGAAAGGAATCCTACTTGGAGTAGGATTGCAGGGAGGCTTGGCCTCCACCTCCTGTTCGGCCGACCCCTAGGGGAAACCCTAGGGCGGCTCTCTTCCCCCCTCCCTCCTATATATACTAGAGGATAGAGGCCCCCAAAAACACACGGTCACGTGCTAGTTCTCTATTCTCTAGTTCCTCCACCAAATAGATTCCGGTAGTGCTTAGGCGAAGCCCTGCCGGGACAACTTCACCACCACTACCATCACGCCGTCGTGCTGCTGGAAATCTCATCTACCTCTCCGCCCCCTCTTTCTGGATCAAGAAGGCGGAGATCGTCATCGAGCTATACGTGTGCTGAACGCGGAGGTGTCGTCCGTTCGGCGCTAGATCGGGACGGATCGTGATTGGATCGCGGGACGGCTTGCGATTTGGATCGCGAAGACGTTCGACTACATCAACCGCGTTTCTTAACGCTTCCCGCTTAGCGATCTACAAGGGTACGTAGATCCACTCTCCCTCTCGTAGATGCTCATCACCATGGATAGATCTTGCGTGTGCGTAGGAAATTTTTTGTTTCCCATGCAACGTTCCCCAACAAAGAGTGTCTTGCTAAAAATATGGAATTATTCAGGGTTCTTTTTGCATTTCATACGTTAATTGAGTTCTCTAGGCATTTAATGTGGATAATTAAAATTTGAACTAAAATCACAAGGTCTGGTGCATCAAAATGGGTTGAAAAAACATATAAGTGTCTATGGCTACTTTGGGCCCCATGCAAGATTTGTGATGGATTTCAAACATCTCAGGGTCTTGGCTCGGCCACATACATTGAGAAGCTAGGTTTTACATTCATGTATAAATCAAAAACTCGTCATAATTTCATGAAACTTGGTATGGTGTCATGACATAGCTCATACGCGCCCTGGTGAAAAAATGTTCGATTTGGGACAAGTTTTGCAACAAGCCCCTTACAAACCTGAGCTTCTCACGGGAAGCTTTTGTGGTTTTGATATGGAACGCGTCACATTATGTGGGCGAATCGACATCCGTTGCATCTTCTCGTCTTGAACTATATATTTCTAGCGGCAACATATACCAAAATGAGTGTCGTTCCAAAAATATGAAAAATATACATGGTTCGTTTGGCTTTTTTATACATTAATTGACTTTTATATGCATTATTTAACGTGCATAATTCAAATTTGAACTACAATCACAAGATCTAATGCATCAAAATGGGTTGAAAATAATATAAGTGCACATGCATCTTTAGGACCCCATGCAAGATATGGGAATGAATTTCAAACATCTCACGGTCTTGGCTCGGGCACACATACATTGAGAATCTCGGGTTTTAAATCATGTATAAATCAAAAACTCGTGAGAAAAGTCATGAAACTTGGCATGGTGTCATGACATGCATGGCTCATACGTGCCCTAGTAAAATAATATCCAATTTGGGACAAGTTTTGGCACAAGCCTGTAACAAACCTAAGCTTCTCATGGGAAGATTTTGTGGTTTCGATATGGAACACATCACCTTATGTGGGCGAATCGACATCCGCTGCACCTTCTCATCTTGAACTATATATTTCCAGAGGCAACATATACCAAAATGAGTGTCATGCCAAAATATGAAATTATACATGGTTCGTTTGGATTTTTTATACATTAATTGACTTTTATATGCATTATTTAATATGCATAATTCAAATTTGAACTACTAACACAAGGTCCGGTGCATCAAAATGGTTAGAAAACCATATTAGTGTGCATGCATCTTTAGGTCCCATGCAAGATATGGGAATGAATTTCAATCATCTCGGGGTCTTGGCTAGGCGAGAGAAACATTGAGAAACTCGGGTTTTAAATCATGTAAATCCAAAAAATCATCAGAAGATTCATGAAACTTGTCTTGCTGTCATGAACATGGCACATAAAGGCATCATATCATTTTGTTTTCCTATTTGAGACTCGTTTTTAATATATTTTTTCTTTTAGAGCCAACATTGAGAATATTACGTTAAATCATAATAAATCTAGAACTGACACAAAATTCAAGAAATTGGGCATGGCATCATGATATAGCACAAATATGTTGTGGTATTTTTTTGTGTGCATTTTGGATAAAGACGGACACATTAATAGCTAACAAAATCTTTTTGGAGCAAAGAACTGTCACGTTTCCACGGAAACGGTTGCATTATTTTCAAACCGTCGGCGTTCTACTGCCCTTACGTGCTGCCAAGCGTCCCACTCTTCTATTGGCTAGCGCTTAGGAGGTGCCATGCGAGCAGCTGCTAGAGTTGACAGGAGGCGTGCGAGCTGGCCTCCGCTGCGCAAGCTCACCGGGAGGCGCGCGGGCTGTACGCCACAGGCTCACCGGGAAGCGAGCCCTTTGACCTCCGTATCCGTCCTCCTCGCTTCTAACCTTTCCATCAATGGTGCCCGAGCCGCTGTTTAATAGGCGGCTTTACTGCCCACTCACTCACAATCCTCTCTACATCTTCGCCTCCCATTTCCCTCCATCATTCAGACCTCCACGGCGACCTACGCCATGGTGCACAAGGATCATATGCCACTAGTCTTCCGGTTTGGTGAAGTTGACACCGAGCCAGAAGAGATAGAACATAAATACGAATGGGACGCCATGGACATGGCCCTAGAAGAGCTGCATGCCGCAGCGGATGCTGCCCCGACGCACTCGCCAGCAACCATCCTCGTGCCCACGCCAGCAACCATCCCCGTGGCATTGACGGGCTGGTCGCCGAGCATCATCGCAGCGCTGGAAACCACGGGCGTCAGGGAGGTCCCCGCAGACCCGCACGAGCTCGTGTACGTGCAAGCGCCAGCGCCTCCTCCCTCGCCCGTGCTCGTGCGCGCCCCTGCACACGCCACACCGGTACCAGTGCGCGTGCTCGCACCCACGGCGCCCGACACCGTGCGCGCGCCTGCACCCATCACGGGCCCCTCAGCGGATTGGGACGCTGCCATCGACAACTTCCTCGCAGCGCCGCTAGTCGCCGCCCCCGGCCCCGCACCCGTCGATCGCGCGACGACCGGCTCTTTTATTGTGAAGTCCATAACATTATGGTCTCGTTTGAAGAACTGTACAACTTCGCCCCGGAGCACGAGAACGCTGCCGCAGGACATCGCAGCCGCCGCCACCGCCACAACTAGTTTTCTTTATATTGTATCTCGATTGTATGAATGTAAAGTCAAAGCTTGACTGAATGAAATCTATGATTTGATGAACTAAGTATTTATCTCTGAATTCACATAGCAAACAAAAAACCATCATCGTTTTCTCTGAATAAGCACTCATCACAAACGGTTCAGGTTGAATACCCGTATACAGATAGACAGCTATCTTTCCTTCGCCCGTAAGCCAAGTGAAAATATGTGCGTGCAGGATTGGTGCAATCCGCCATCGCAAACGTTTCTCTAATATGACCCGTGTGCCTAGTACAAACAATCCAGGAAGATTTGCATCTATCATATTGGGTAAACTGCCATGTGTCAAATCGAAAGCATTGGCATCTGTCGATCTAGTAACACTGGCATTTGTCAACATTGTAGCACTGGCATTTGTCAAATTTCGCAGGAACAAAATCACTATTACGGTGCATTTTTGCAACTGAAATTCAGCAAACATGGATTTCATTCATAGATTCACGATTTGTCTTTGTACAAAATAGTTCAACTCGACAGCTGAATCGAACAAACTTTTCCCCAATTGTTGCCAACCACGTACTGAAATAGCTAGTTCAACTATATATACTAGCTAATTTAAAGTACGTGGTACAGTTCAACCATATCTATAGTTAGATGAACTGAACAAAATAGCCCTTAAATACTAGTACTACGTAGGGGCTTTGTACCACTTCTAGCTGAATCGAGCGCGCTCAGTAAGAGCAAGTGGAGGAGGAGCTTGTCGACGAGTTGCTGGAGTCGTGTCCGTTGCCTGCCAGTGCTGCCCTCCGGTGCTCAAGACGCCCCTCCTCGAAGCGACGGGACTCGTGCTTTTGGCCACGACGTCTGTGAGCTTCTTCGCGTGCGCGACCTGGCGCTCCACCTCCTTCTCTAGGAAGTAGATGTAGCGCGCAAGGGTTGAGACGCAGAAGCCCGGCGGCAGGCCTTTGGCGGCCTCCACCTCCCGCATTTGGGCCTTGGTGGCGGAGTGGGTGATGACCCCGCCGCCTGACGGCGGGGTCGTGGCAAAGACGGGCGACGGTGGGGTGGCGGCCCCGGCGGCTGTCGGCGTGTTGGCGGCCACGGCGGCCACCGGCAGCAGCTGCCTTCGGGCAGCGGTGGTGGAGCGTGTAGTTGGTGGTGTGCGCACACCCACCAGGGACGCCACATGCACCACACGCTTCAGAGGACTACCGCGCTGACGCGGTGAAGCCTCCCAGTTGGAGCTGTCCTCTGGCGGAGTGGCTGGGCAACGACGAACGGCTGGTGCCATTGGCGATTGGGGGAGAATCAAACTAGACAAGCTACCGGGAGGGAGGGGATGAAGGCAATGTGGAGTCGCCGGCCGTGAGGGTTTATATAGCAGGCCGGCAAGCATTGGGGATTTCACCAAGCCAGGCGGGAAGCTAGAGCCGTAGGACGGTTTTGTGCGCGGGAACATGCGCGGTTGTGCGCGGGAACGGGCTCATCGAGCGGACGCGTGGCCAAAAGCGGTGCCGAAGCATGCACTGGAATCCTCGGGCGGCAACGTGGTGACAAGACGCGAGAGCGGAGGATGGGGTGATGCGCAGGCATACGGGTCATAATAATAAAACGTATGCGATATTAATATAGGAAACGGCACTTCCCAACTAAGCGTCGGTAATGATTTCATCCACCGCTGACAATTGTTTGGCAGCAACTGTCTGCCAACAACCCACACAGCTTGTCAGTATGAATCGTTTGGGTTATTATTGGTCTTCCCACACAATTCTGATGAATGAACTGTTTGCCTGGTATCAAACACACCTTGTTATGGTAACTCGTTTGTGTTCTAGCTCGATCAACACAAACAGTTTGTCTGAATGAACTGTATGCCGTACTTCACACACATATGTATTTTGCGAATCGTTTGTGTTATCTTGTCTAATCGCAAACAGTTTAGAAGCACCAACTGTATGCCCAACATCACACACGCAACTATTTTCTGAATCGTATTTGATGGATCCGCCATCACACACAGTTCGTGTCATTAGCGACGGAGCTTGAACTATACCATTTGCAATTGATGGATCGCACACAGTTTCCACGAAGGGCCTCTGATTGATGTGTCGTCTTTGGACCATTCTGTAGTAGTGTCATTAGCACAGTAGTATGATAGTTTTGATAGCAGTAGTAACCGTAACAGTAAAGGTAACAGTGATAGCAATGGTTTTGTAGCAAGTGTAACAGTAGCAGTAGCAATAGTAACTTAGCAAGAACAATATGTGGAAAACTCGTATGCACTAGATCGGTGAACTCGTTGGATAATATTCATCATATAACAGTCATAACCTAGGGCAACACAGAACTAGCTTCAGTTCATAAATGTAATGTAGGCATGTATTCCGTAAATAGTCATACGTGCTTATGGAAAAGAACTTGCATGGCATCTTTTGTCCTACCCTCCCGTGGCAGCGGGGTCCATAAGGAAACTAAGGGATATTAAGGCCTCCTTTTAATAGAGAACCGGAACAAAGCATTAAGACATAGTGAATACATGAACTCCTCAAACTACGGTCATCACCGGAAAGTATCCTCACTATTATCACTCTGGGTTTACGAATCATAACACATAGTAGGTGCATATGACTAGCAAGATCGGATCAAGAACATAGATATAATGGTGATAACATAAACGGTTCAGATCTGAAATCATGGCACTCGGGCCCTAGTGACAAGCATTAAGCATGGCAAAGTCATAGCAACATCAATCTCAGAACATAGTGGATACTACGGACCAAGCCCTAACAAAACTAACTCGATTACATGATGAATCACATCCAACTCCTCACCGACCAGCAAGCCTACGAAAGAATTACTCACTCCCGGTGAAGAGCATCATGGAATTGGCGATGGAGAAGGGTTGATGATGACGAAGACCGAATATTCCCCTCTCCGGAGCCCCAAACGGGCTCCAGATCTGGCCTCCCGGTGAAGAACAGGAGGTGGCGGCGACTCCGTATCGTAAAACGCGATGAACCTTTCTCTCCTTTTTTTCTCTGAAAATAGGAATTTATAGTGCTGGAATTAGGGTCAGTAGGGCCACGAGGTGGGCACAACCCACCAGGGCGCGCCTGGAGGGGGTGGCACGCCCTGGTGTATCATGCCCAGCCAGGGCACCTCCTCCGGTGGTTCTTGGCTCTAGTATTTTTTATTTATTGTAAAATAATTCTCCAAAAAGTTTCGTCCAGTTTCGAGAACTTTTATTTCTGCACAAAAACAACACCATGGTAGTTCTGTTGAAAACAGCGTCAGTCCGGGTTAGTTTCATTCAAATCATGCAAATTAGAGTCCAAAACAAGAGCAAACGTGTTAGGAAATGTAGATATGACGGAGACGTATCAAGGTTAGATAATAGATGTTAAGTTTCTATTACACTTGGAGTTTAATTGCATGGTATTAATATACATTGCAAATCAAACAATTCTAACTTATTATTACACTTTAGGTTTAGTTTTACAATATTATGTACATTGCAAATCTAAGCAAGAAAACAAATATGGTCTAAAATATGAATTGTGCCAAAAAATAACTACTTACAACTATGTAAGCACAAGCCTATCTATAGTCACCCACTAGAACTAACTATTGTGCAAGAGTAAATATTCCCAAAAAACGAGCTTACACCTATCTAAGCACGAAGCCTATCTAAATCACCCACAACTAGAAATTATGCAAGAGTCAAATATGCCAAAAATTTGGCTAGTTACAACTATCTAAGCATAAAACCTATATAAATCACCCAATCGTAACTAATGTAGTAAATTTAACCTAAAGACGAGTGGCGGCTCGGCGAGATACGGGGCTCGGGCAACGCGGTGGCTCGGGTGAAGGCACGGCCGGGGCTGGGGCGAAGGTGTGATGCGGCGGTGGCCGCTGGTGTGAAGACGTGGGGTGGCAGCAGCTGGGCGATTTTAGGGTTCGGGTGAGATTGGGAAAATCTCCCCACACCCGCCGGATGTTAGCCATAATCTTGACATGCATAGTTGTAAGCTGCACGGCCGGGTCTTGTTGCTCATGGAGATATTCCAGGGAGTAGTTGTTAGACGTGCTTTTATGTGCATGCAACAAGTAGTTAGTGCATGCGGTTACTGGCCTCATGTGGTGGCTGGTTAGGCTAGTGTGTGTGTGACTTGCGTTGTGGCTGTTGTGCGTGCGTGTGTGGCCGTGTGTGCTACTTAAGAGAGTTGTGCCACTACTTGGAGAAAGCTTATAGAGATATGACCTTAGCAGTAGCGCTGGGTTGGGTGCAGCGCTACTGCTAATTAGTAGTAGCGCGTTGCACGCAACCGCGCTACAAGTAGGGATATAGTAGTAGCGCGGTCCGGTGGCCCAGCGCTACTGCTAAGTGGTCCCATCGTCACCCACCAGGGCTGTCCATAGTAGTAGCGTTCGGCAAAAACCCACGCTACTAATATTCACGTAGTAGTAGCGCGTGTTGGTGGCCCACCGCTATCGCTATGTTTGCACGGTGCCAGCGGGTGGACCCCACTTAGCAGCAGCGCCGGGCCACCGACACGCGCTACTGCTATAGAGCTTAGTAGTAGCGCTGCTAGCCATCCCACGCTACCGATATGCATAGCATCCACCTTTTCTCCCACCCCCCTTTCCCCTCTCCCTCCTCTACCTCCCTCACTTAGTTCTTCCTTCTCCTACCTCTCTTCTCTCCCCATTAATGCCCCCATCCACTATCTCCTCCATTAATGACCTCTCTTCTCTCTAGCTTCTTCCTCACTTTATTTGTCTCTCCCTCCTTCCTTTTCCCCACTCCTACCTTTGTATCACTAGCTAGCTGTCCCTCCCTCTCCACTAGTTAGGTAGAGCATCTCCTTCCAACTAGATCTACCCATTTTAGGAGTAAGCCATGCATCTTTGTCCACTACTTTCGATCCCTAGATAGCGGCACCGGCCATCTATCGTGTGCTCGATCCCTCTCTCTGGATGATAGGTGAGTAAAAAATTGTGCTTTGCAAGAATGGAAATATGCGTGTTTGCGCTATGATAGTGGGAATGTGCGTGTGGCATGAATTGCCGCCTATGTACATTTGTCGGATCGTGCGTGACATGAGTTGCTTATGTTTTACCAAAATGTCGATTTATTTCCATTTCGGCGAATTTCGGGCAAACTCTATATGCCCTATTTTTAGGGAAGGTCATGCCGAATTTTTGTATGACTTTGATGTATGCATATATATGCATGCATGGTAATAATTCTTTGCTTATTATACCGAGCAGGCAATCATGAAGGCTAGTGGAAGGGTGGTGGAAAGATGGTTGCAATTCGTGGTGCACGACATGCATTCAAATAACCGGACAGGGATTTTATGTTTGTGTAGAAGATGGAAACTAATCGTCATCTTGGACCCCTTTGACCGTGGCAGTTTGAAGGCGCACCTGCTCATGTATGGTTTCAAGGATAGCTATACTCGGTGGATAATTGAAGATGATGATGAGGATATCCAGATGGCAGGCAATAACGACATGGGGCTAGACGAAAAAATGACCGACGATGGACCCGAAGACGAGGGCGCAGGAAATGGTGGCGGAGAAGAGGCCGTACATGGCGGGGAAGAGGCCATACACGGTGGAGAAGAGGCCGGACACGACGGAGAAGAGGCGGATACGCCGCATTCTTCTACGTGACTAAGTTCAGTCATGCAGGACCCTCATGTTCGAGACCTGCTTCCCAAGAATAGGACTAGTGACAGAGCTGCTTCTAGAGAGGAGGCCAAGCTGGCGCAACTGGAGGTAGACTCGAAGACTCCATTGTATGACAGTTGCGATCTCGAGGTGACCCGCTTGAGTTTCACGCTCGAACTTCTGAAGACGAAGGCCAAAAACAAATGGACAGACGCAAGCCTTGGTGAGCATTTGAAGTATCTACATAATAAAGTTCTTCCCGCGGGGAACCTGTGTCCTACTAGTGTCGATGAGGCCAAGAAGATCGTGTGCCCTCTTGATCTGCCCCACATTTGATACCATGCATGCATCAATGATTGCATCATTTATTGGAAGGTGCACGCGAAAAAAACCAGCTGTCCGGTGTGCAATGCTTCTCGATACAAGAAGGCCGGGAAGAAATCTCCTCAGAAAGTTGTATGGTACTTACCGAACACTCCCCGTCTGCAGCGTTATTTCGTAGATCCTAAGGAAGCAAAGCTCATGCGCTGGCACGCGGAGAGGGTGAAGCCCGATGTCGGAGATGATCCGAAGCTGAGACACCTCGCGGATGCTAGCCAGTGGCGAGCATTCAACGCCGAATAAGGATATTTCACAGATGATGCAAAGAACATCGTGCTTGGCACGAGTACCGATGGCATGAGTCCATTTGGCAACCAGAACAACAACCATAGCACATGGCCTGTGTTTGTATGGATGTACAACCTCCCCCCTGGCTGTGCATGAAGTCAATGTACATACACATGAGCATGCTGATTCAAGGGCAAAAACAAACGGTAAATAATATTAATCTATATCTGGGGCTACTTAAAGAGGAGTTAGACATGTTATGGAAAACACCGACCAAGACATGGGACACCCGCAAAGGCGATTGATACGTCTCCAATGTATCTATAATTTTTGATTATTCCATGATATTATTATCATTCTAGGATATTTTTTGAGTATTTATTTACCAAATTATATTATTTTGAGCACTAACCTATTGACCCAGTGCCCAATGTCAGTTGTTGTTTTCTGCATGGTTTTGGCTTTTCAGGTTTACAGTACCAAACGAAGTCCAATTGCCTCAAAACTTTTTTATGATTTTTTCTGGACCAAAAGAAGACCTAGAAGCTTCGGAAGGATACCGGAGGCAGCACGAGGGAGGCACAAGCCAACAGGGCGCACCTAGGGGGCTTGGCGCGCCCTGATGGCTTGTCCCTCCCTGGTGGGTCTCCTGCCACTTTCTCTGGCCTATAAATTCGCATATATTCCAAACACCCTAGGGAGCATCCCGAAACACTTTTTCCGCCGCCATAAGTCTTTGTTCCGCCGCGATCCCATCTGAAGCTCCGTTCCGGTGCCCTGCCGGAGGGGGGATCGATCACGGAGGGCCTCTTCATCATCCTTGCTGCTCCCATGGAGATGTGTGAGTAGTCCACCACAGACCTATGGGTCCTTAGTTAGTACCTAGATGGCTATCTCTCTCTCTCTCTTGATCTTCAATACAATGATCATCGCATCTTTGCTTTGATCTATCCATTGTAATTCTTTTGTACGGTGCGCTTGTTGGGATCCGATGAATTGTGGGTTTATGTTCAGATTATTCATGAAAAGTATTTGAGTCACCTCTGAATATTATGATTCTTATTTGCATGATCATCATAGCTTCGTAAATCTCTCCGATCTATTGAAATAGTTTGGCCAACTAGATTGTTATTTCTTGATGAGAGGGGTGCATTGTAGTGGGTTCAATCTGGCGGTGCTCTATATCCCAGTAACCAAAAGGGACAAGACACGTCTTTGTATTGTTGCCACTAAGGATAAAGCGATGGGGTTAGTTCATATTAACTAAATTATCTTTGTCTACATCATGTCATTGTTCTCCAAGCATTACTCTGTTATACATAATACTCTAGATGCATGCTGGATAGCGGTCGATAGGTAGAGTAATAGTAATAGGTGCAGGCAGGAGTCGTCCTATTTGCTTATGGACATGTATATATACATGATCATTGTCGTGAATATCACATAACTATGCGCTTTTCTATCAATTTCCCAACAATAATTTGTTTACCCACCGTATGCTTCCTACATGAGAGATGCCGCTAGGGAAAACTATGTCCCCCGGGTCTATTCACTTATATATTTACAAACGCTTTCAATACCTTGCTGCCAGTTATTTTCTTTTATTTTATTTTGCAATTTTAAATTATCTACTATCATCTACACACTTCATTTGCTTGCAAATAACGAGATCAAGGGGATTGACAACCCTCTTACCGCGTTGGGTGCAAGTGTTTGTGGTAGAAACTAGGACATATTGAGTACCCGAGATTCGCCGGAACGGGAATGAATCAACATTCCGGCAAAACATAGGCCTTTTTATGTCATTATTCATTTTATTAGGTCTAGAATTAAACGAGCAGACTTAATCGTAGGAAACATGGCTAACAACATGGAAGGCGGGGGTTCTGGTAACTGCAAAGATGTCTATGAGGCGGCACACAAATTTTTCGGGTATCTGGATGAACAACGGTTGTTGCAGGCCAACCCTGCCACATCCGAGAGTTGCACCGACACCGACACCGGCACAAACACCGGCGCTGAGGCCAGCACCGATGCTGGTAAAGAAGTCGGTAAAGAATCGAAAGGGAAGAGGATACGACGCCCAAACCAGCTCCGCACTGGAAGACTGGTGGTCACGGCGGTGGACCCTGGCAATTTCAAGCCAACAAAGCCTGAGGAAGTGCACAAGTGCTACGTCAATCAAATAGGATGCATCCTATGGAAAACCGCCACCATCAACGATGAAAACTTAAGGAAGATACCAAATATGGAGCACTTCCTCCTAACGAAGTTGCACCAGATATTCCTATTCCCCGGCCGGGATGAAACCAAATATCCATCACCGTGGCTAGATAAGGAAATGAAGAAGATAAACAACAAAGCTATGGGAAAAGTTTAGCAACGCGCTGTCCGCCTGGAAAGTAAGGATGAAAAGTTGGATCGCCAAAAGGGAACCTTACTCCGAGATTGTAAAGGATAATCCAACAATTACGGAAGAGCAGTTCAAAATATTCAGGGCGGCTTGCGCTGGCAAAGCTGCCAAAGAAAAGTAGGAGTACATGAAGGGGCTTCAAGAAAGGAACATGGGGTACCACCGCCTCGGAAGCCGTGGTTACTCGGGCAAGAGGCACATATGGGGCAAGGAGGACGCGGAACGTGAAAGTCTGGGCTCCCAGACCCCTTGGCGGAGTTCACCATCCCGTGGGAGCATGGCTTTATTAGGGACCAGTACACTTGGGACCCAGTAAATAAGGTTTTCAAAACGGACACGCCCATGAGGGAGTACATGAGACTGCTGGTAATTATTATTTTACCACCTTATTTTAGCTTCTGATCAATTCGACTACACGTTTAGTCACATTTGTAAACGATCCACGTCCCTTTTGCAGAAAGAGTAGCACATGATTGCGACCGAAAGCGACTCGTCGTCTGAGTCGTCGGTGAGGCCCAAGTGGGACACCCCTTTCAACTAGACCTTGAACATAATGAAAGGACTCCCGTTGGACAAGCGACCGTCGTATGAACGTGTGCACGCCGTTGGAGACGGCGCCACGTGGAAGTACTACTACCATGAGGACGCCGAGGAGAGAAAGCGGAGATGGAAGTTAAACGAAATGAACATCGACAAGAAGGTTGAGATTGCAGTCGATAAGAGAACAACTGAGACCAAAGAAGCGATACGACCTGAGTTGGTGAGTGAGGCAGTCAACGCAGCGGTAGCTACCTGCAGAGAGGAAGTTGTAGCTTCTCTTGGTGCATTTGTTCTGGCATTTTTCGATTGGATGAAGCAAAATCCAGATAAAGAGGCAGTGGACTTTTCCTTTCTCAGCTTCGTCGGGGCAACTCGGTGAACGTCACACCAGCACCTGCTCACGCAACCGCACGTGCTCACGCAACTGCTCCCGCACCTGCTCATAGCAGCCCGTCCTCTGTCTCTGGCGTGCTCGTCGGGGCTTCATCTTTGGCTGAGCTCGACGCCCTCTTGGTAACTACTTGTCACATCGGCCCTCTTCAACATATATATAATCTTCCATTTCCGTTGCCTTCGGATGTCTGACGTCGCAAACATGTCTTCGCAGGCCGACGACACCCCGTGCACCATACTGTACACCGTCAACGGCCAGAAGGTGGACGTGGGAAAGGCAACGATAGTGAAGCCGGAGGAACGCTCGTTCCTTAGTCGGCTGATGCCCTCTGGCGTCTTCAAGGTTTCCGTGCCGAGTGTCAACGCGGGCCACGAGAATTTGGCTCCTCCATTACCACTAGGGGGAGATGACGACAAGACCCCGCGACGGTTTGGCGATTGCAAGAGTCTCCTTCGTCCGGAGGCAGCCGGGAGCACACCAACGACCAAGCCTCAGCAAGGTATGAACACCACAACCCCACCTACCCAATTAGCGGTGCCTGTCGTGTCGGGTGATAGCGGACAACGTGAGGAAGAGGCTCCATTAGTGGCTAATGACGTCGCCACCGTCGAAGAAGCAATGGATGATGTCATGGACGAGGATGATGACCCTCTACGGTTTCTCAATACTGGTGGCTATGACGACGGAGGATTGATGGCTCAGCAGTATGACTCAGGCTTTGAGCGTGATGTGTTGATGCTTGAATTGCCGGAGCAGGAACGTCTTAAGGCTGATCGCAAGAAGTCTGTCTTCATGCAATCCTAGTAGGAGACGCCTCCAGATGCCGCCTCAACCCAGTAACAACAACGTGAGGGTCGTCCAATGCTGAGCCCGACAACACTAGGGGCGGTGGTCAGGGACGGGTTGATAGGCTCACTTCCGGTACCAAAGAAGCATAGGAAGAGACCGAGGAAAGGCCCTACTGGCGCCAAAACTGCTTCTATCAGCCAGTCGCCTCCGCAGCCTCGGGTTGTAGACCGTATACCTATCAAACGTGCGGTGAAATTCCATGTCCCCTATGATCCGATCCTACCTAAGGCAGCGCTAGAGGCCATAAACGGCGATCTAAGGAGACTTCACGACGATGTGCTGTGGAGAGAGAAAAGCCTTATCATCTCGAAAAATCCAGGATACCCGCTCTATGTGGTTAACGTGCCGCAGCAAAGGTTATACGTCCAGACATTCCCCGCGGATAAGTTCTTCCTTCAATTTGATTAGCTCTTCGACATGTTTCACATGACAAAGCTGCATTTTACGTTCGTCGGCCCTTATGCCTTGTACATGAACTACATCGTCAGGCGCGAGCAAATATCTCATATCTCAGTCGCGGACCCGTACTTTATGCACAAGGGCTTCTTGGCAGTCTGCGCAGAGCACCGTGAATATGCGAGGAACTACATCACCAATTTCATGGTCGCCAATAAGGATAAGGAGACGATTCTCCTACCTTATCATCCGATGTAAGTCATCCGCGGATATCCTCTGTGACACATACATAATTTCGTAAATTTTAGTCATTCATTTGCACGCGTGGAGGATAATTTGAGGTGTATTTATTTTGCGTAGCGAGGGGCGCGTCGTCCTCATCATTCTTTACCCCCGATTCTCCCACGCTCTTTACTTGGACTCGTCGAAGAACATAAAGAAAAAGGATTACACACACATCAAGAGTGTTCTCGACAGTGCTATCTTAAGCTATGGCCAACGGGGTGGAGAGATCACGGTGAAGAGGACAAAGAACCGTGTGCCCTACTTCAGCCATAAGACCGACTTCTGCTGCATCCAGCAACCGAATGGTAGTCTCAGTGATGGATTCTATGTCATCCACCACATGCTGGAGTATAGAAGGGGTTGCCAGAAACTTCGCATGTCAGCTAAATCCGGTGATGCCGATATTCGGCAATGGGCCAAGAAACTAGGAAATGTACCGGATAATCGACTACGAGCTGAGTTCTATAACATCCAGCGTGAACTTGCCCAAGTCATCATGAAGGAGGTCGTCGAAAAAACAGGGATGTTCTACCAAGAAGGGCAAATGTCGCGGCAAGACGTCCGGACACGCGTAGCCGCTCAGCGTCTCGACCTGAAGCCTTTCACGGAGCTCGGGTCCTTCCTCCCTGATTTGGAAGGATAGCACGACATGCTGGAGTGATTGACGATGACAATGTGTCCGTTTAGTCACTACTTTCTCTATGACGAAACTTTGAATTTATGCACAATGAAACTTTGTGATGTAATTAAACCGTCCTACTCAAGTAGCGTAGATCACTCTCGTTAATTAGTTTGGGTACGATGAACTTTGTTATTTATGTTGCTTCTATTTTTGCTAACTCTGTCTCTTTGTGTTGCTAAACTATATATTATGTTGCATATTATCGATGAATTATCATCATGTGACGATGCAGGTATATAGATCATCGATGGCGAAGAAGTGCTACGCCGTGTTTGTAGGGAACGTTCCAGGAGTGTATGACGACTGGGCTGAGTGTCAGGCCCAAGTGTCGGGGTTCTCGGGCGGCAGTCAGAGAGGTTTCGATAGCATACGCGAAGTGGAAGCTAGTTACTTGAGGTTCATGCTTGCGCGAGAGAGGGATCGGTACCGACGCCTCAAGAACTACTACATTATCGCGCTCTTGCTCATAGTGATCTCTCTTATCTTCTATATCTTAGTTTAGATATAGATGATGAAACATGTGTATGTGATGAACATGGAGTTGCTTGTATTCGAGACATGTCACTTAACTTGTATCGCTATATCGAGATTATGATGAGAGACGACATCATTTGTGTTGGATGATGTGATGATATGATGAGACTATTATGTGTATGATATGATGAGCATATTGTATGTTTATGATATGATTAGACTACTGTATAAAACCGTATTATGGCGCAAATACACAACAAAAAAATACAGGTAATGTTAGTAGTAGCGCTGGTCAACAAGAAGCAGCAGCACGGGTTTAGCAGCAGCGCTGGCTAGTGGCGAGCGCTACAACTATCTACCTGTAGCGCTGGCCCAACCCACGCTACTGCTACGTAAGGATAGCAGTAGCGCGTGTCCGGTCAGCGCTACTGCTATAAGTTAGCTGTAGCACCGTAGCAGTAGCGTGGACACACGCGCTACTGCTAGCCCAAAAACCAGCGCTACTGCTAGGCTTTTCCCTAGTAGTGTGCCTGTGCGTGTAGGGCAGCAACGCCAATAAGCAAGCCAGTGAAGAAGAGATGTAGTCTCCAATGGTTAGTGCGTGTGTGTCCGGAGAGAAGCTAGGAGAGTTGTAGTCTCCAGTAGCCTCCGGTCTTCTTTGTGTATGTGCGTCAATCTGTTGTCGAGTCAGGGTATGTGCCTAATAAAGTGAGGCCGTTCATGCGGCGTGGCGTCGCTTGTGCGGCATGGTGTTTATGCGCCGAAAAGAAATCATGTGCTCCTCTTCTTTCACCTTTGTCCGAGCGAGTGAGAGAGTGAGTTATCCAGGTTTGTCCCAACACCGGATACTTATATAAAGCTAAAACGCTAGCAACATGCCAACATTTGTTCCTTAGTGAATGCTGCTAGTGGTGGTGCACTAGCGGCATGCATGGACCTTGATACACTGCTAGTTGAAGACACCTAGGAGCGTGTATTCTGCTTGGCAAGCTGCTAGTGCTAATTTGTGCTCTAGTTTGGTGTTTTCGTTGAAATTAATTGCAATGTACTCCCTCCGGTCTTTTTTACTCCGCGTATTAGATCTGTGTCAAGTCAAACTTTACGAAATTTGACTAAATTTATATTAAAAAATATCAACGTCTAAAATACCAAATATATTTATTATGAAACTACATTTCATAATGAATCTAACAATATTAATTTGGCATTGTAAGTGTTGATACTTTTCTCTATAAGTTTGGTCAAAATAAAGATACTTTGACTTCGGACAAAATTATATGCAGACTAAAAAGGACCGGAGGGAGTACAAACACTGATTAGCTTATATATTTCTTGGATAATTCAAATACTTAAAGGCTATGTACTAGCTATAGCTTAAAAACGAACATAATGTCTCCGACCTGAAGTCCTCTTGAAGCACAATAGAGAAGCGATTGGTCGTCATCCATCTTTGCCCCTCTTCGACCACCATATTGCACCTGTTAACCCGGCTATCACCACACCAGGGACACACCGAATTATTGTTGCGTTCATAACAAATTAGTGTGTGTTCACATGCATAGGTAAGATAATTATTAAACTCAAGTTGTGAAAACTATTTTTAGGCTTTTGCAAGAGGCTCACAGTGGAGGACTTATAGGTCGAGTTAGGGAATGGCTCTCCTCTCCCCCTCTCCCCCCTCATCCTCCCCCTCCCTCGCCGTGGCGACCTGCCCCTCCCCTGCCCCCTCTCCGATCGGGCCCTCCCCTCCTACCTCTCCCCGTTCTTCTCTTGCGGTCGTCGGTGGATCTGGTAGTGGCTCGCGCGGCGGAGGCTCTGTTGCCGCCCTTCATCCTCTTGGGAATCGCTTTTGGGCCTTGGATGGCGTTGATGACGAATCTAGTTCTGAGTGTGACCTTGCTCCTGTGGCGGTGGTCTCGTCGGTGGTGGAGCGGCCGGCGGCGCGTTGTCGCAAGTTTGCGCCTGGGGGCGTGGCCGGGCGGCCTCCTCCCCGTCGGACGAGTCTGGCTGGTCCAAGGTGACGCGGCGGCGCCGTGGTTCTGGTAAGTTTCCGACCCCCTCTCCGGCGCGCGGTGTGCTTGGCGCCCCGCCCGTCGCTCCTCTGGTGGATCTTGTATGCTCTCACTCCTCCTCCCCTTCCCCACCATGCTCTCCGAGTTCTTCTTGTGCCTCCCTTCCTCCTCCGGTGGCTTTGTCGGTGGCGGTGCGGCCCACGGTGGTGGTGGCGGCGGCGGGTGTGGAGCGTACCCTAACCCTAGCGCTCCCTCCCCGGTCGGTGTGCTGCGCTCCACGGGCCTCTTTGGGTTTTGGGCCGTCCTCGGGTGGGCGGCCCACGACGCCCCTTCTCGCCTCTCTGTCTGTCTTCCCACCACTGGCATCTGTGGGCTTGGGGCTAGCTGGGCCTCCTTCGCTTACCTCCTTGGCCCTCTCGGCCCAACTTGTTCGCCAGCCCGTCGCTGGGTCCGCCTCTTCGGGATATTTATGGGTCCGGAAGGGATCCCTTCCCCCATTTCTAGGGTTTCCAGCCTCTGCTGCGGACGTGCGTGGACGACGCTCTCCCATTCGCTTCTTCCACAGATCTAGCCCTCCACCACCCCTTTCCATCTCCTTTGTGGAGGTCCTCGCCATGGACAAATCTAGGGGATCCTCCAGCGAGGCGATCTCTGGTAGCAAGCGGCGCCGTGACGAGCCGTCGGCCGATGGGGCGGATCTGGAGTATGAGGCCTCTCTCAGATCTAAGCTTGAGGCGAAGCAAACGGTCCGTGAGCAGGTGGCTCGCGACCGTGAGGCTTGGGCGGCTGGGCCGGAGTGGCTGCAACAGGATGAAAGGGCCCGGTCGCTCGGCGGTTCCAGTTCCTTGGCCACGGGATCTGGCGGTGGCGCGGCGCCGGTGGCGGATCCTTGGGAGGTGGCGGCGGCGGGGGGTGCGGCTGGATCTGCTACCTCTCACCCTCGCCCTCCGCCTCCTCCCCGAGGTCAGGCGCCGCCCCCTCGCCTTCCTGCTCGCGGTCCTGGATCTGGGGCCGGTTCTCGTCTTCCTCCTCGCAACAACAACTTTGGCCCTCCTTCCCAGCAGTTCAAGCAGCGTCGGTTCTCTGCTCCCCCCTCTGATCCCTCCGCCTCCGGTCTGGGCGTTGGTATCCTCCCCCCGCCACCCCCTCTTCCATCTCGTCCCATGAATCCGTCTCCCAACCCCTCGTCCGCCCTGACGTGCTTTGCCTGTCATCAGCCGGGGCACTTCCAATCTAGGTGCCTCAATCCACCTTTCTGCCTCGTTTGTAGATCTGAGGGCCACCTCACTGTCGACTGTCAGAATCGCATCAAACCTCCCTCTTTTGTGCAGTATGGGATGGGGCTCCCAGGATGCTCCTTCTTTGCCTTGGATTGTGACCCGCCGCGTGTGGCTACTGCTCCTTCACTCTCGAATGCTACTGTCATTTCTATTCAAGGGCAAAAGATCACTCCTCAAGTCCTGCTGGAAGGTCTGTGGGTCTGGGCCGTGGATAGCTGGGATTGGCAGGTGAATCAACTGTCAGACTTTGAGTTTGTTGTGGTGTTCCCCTCTTCTGAGAGCTTAAGGATGATTGCCTCTTGTACTAGTTTCACCCTCCCGCTTAATCAATTGGTGATCTCTGTCAAAGCTGCGGCCAATGGCTCCAAGTCTGTAGGTCAGCTCTCTGAAGTTTGGGTGTTGGTGGAGGATGTTCCTGCGGAGCTCAGATCTGTCCCTTTTCTTATGGCCTTTGGTGTTTTGCTGGGGAAGCCTATCGAGGTGGATGGTGAGTCTTTGACCAGGTTGGGCCCAATTCGTCTGAGGATTTGGTGTGTGGATCCGGTGTGTTTGCATGGTCCGGTGGATGTGTTCCCCTCCGTTGATGGAATCCGGCTGCGGGTGCGGCTCGAGGGTGCTGAGGCCTTCCAGGCGCCTCCGCCTCCCCCTCCTCCCGCTCCCTCCTCTTCGGAGAAACACGACGATGGCTCTGCTGGTGGTGGGATGAACCCGAGTGGTGGTACGGGTGGGGGCACTGATGCCCGTTTCACCCAGTCCGAATGGGATGGACTGGGTCCTGAGGTTCAAGATCTTCTCAAGGAGAATGCACCCAAAGATGATGTTCAGCATGTGGAGACTGTGCCGGCTACTGCAGTCAATGAGAAGACGGCTCCGGTGGGCACCCCCATCTCGGGAGTCTGTTCTAACATGCCAGTTAGGCCTCTGTCTCCCTCCACGTCTGGCATCGAGGATCTGGCCTCATCTCTTGCTCGTGATGTGATGGCTCCGGTGAGCAAGAAGAAGAAGTCCACGGTTAGAAAGTTTTCAGCTAAAAGCAGGGCGTCTTCGGGTTCCAAGACCTCGGTGGCGGGGATGTGTCGCCGTCTTGATGCCGACCTGGGGGCTGCGTCGGGATCTCCTCCCAGGGTGCCGCCGCTTTCTCCTTCGGCTCCTTCCCCGTCCATCCGCACGCCCACCTCCACGGCCCGCAAGGGCAAACGGGTGCGTGACTCGGGGGAGCCTGTGGCGGCGCGTGCGGAGCGGCAGGCTGCGGCCAGAGACCTTCCTCCTTCAGGTATTCCTCTCTCTCCCCTCCCCCCTCCTTCCTCCCCTATTAGGCTAGTGTTGCCCTCTCTGTCCGATGATCATTTATTGCATGTGCTTGAGGACGTGGGGGTTTCCATTGATGCGGGTTTTGGGTCTCCGTCTACTGTTCTTTCCATTATCCGTGCTAATGAGATGGCCCAGGCGGCCATTGCTAAGGTTAAAGATTTGGTTGCGGCGAATGGAATCGCTGCAACCTCGGCGGGTGTGGATGGTGGTGTTACTGGTAGTGGCCAGTCGCCCCCTCCACCTTCTAAGCGGGCTATCTCTAAGCATGCCAAATCCTGCGTTTCCCCTTGCAGGTCGAGTCTTCGTATCAAAAACCTGTCTTTCAAATGAGAGCCCTCTTCTGGAATATTAGAGGTTTCGGCGCTAGGGGGCGCCGCGACCAAATTAGGGATGTAGTTAGAGGTGATAATATTGATATTATTGGGCTTGTCGAGACTTTTAAGGAATCCTTCTCCCCCAATGAGCTCTCCGCAGTTGCGGGGATGGACAGATTTGATTGGAACTTCCTTCCTTCTTCGGGGCATTCTGGTGGGATTCTTCTGGGCACCAAGCGCGACATGTTTGATTTTGTGACCTTTGACCATGGCGTTTTTTGGGCTAGCACGGTGGTGCACCATCGGAGTTTGAATCGCTTATGGGAAATCATGGTTGTCTACGGGCCTGCAGATCATTCTTTGTCTTACCTGTTTCTGGATGAGATCGCATCCAAAATTGATGCCTGTGCGCTTCCTCTGCTGGTTGGGGGGGACTTTAACCTTCTCCGCTCCCCTGCGGATAAGAGCTCTAACAATATTTCTTGGCCCCTGGCTGATGCTTTCAACGCCTTCATCCGTGATTGCGCTCTTCGAGAACTTCCTAGGGTGGGAGCCCGCTTCACATGGACGAATCGCCAGTCTAACCCTATCCGGTCGGTGCTTGACCTTGTTTTTATTTGCTCGAACTGGGATTCTCTTTTTCCCCGCGCTTCCTTGAAAGTCAAGTCCATCGTGGGTTCGGACCATGCGCCTCTTATTCTAGACGCAGGTTTGGATTATCCTGTTATTTCTTCGCGCTTTCAGTTTGACGCTTCGTGGCTTCTTGTACAGGGTTTCCCTGATTTGTTAGCTACTAAAATCTCTGGGCTGCTTTCTCCCGTCCGGCGTTCCTTTGGGCCCATGGATGATTGGCACAAGTGCTCCTACACTCTTCGCAAATTTCTGCGTGGTTGGTCGCGCAACAGGGCGGCGGAGGCTCGCCGCGAGAAGGGCTCTCTGGAGGCCCAGATCGCGAGCCTTGATGCGCAGGCTGATGGGCTGGGTCTGTCTGAGGGGGAGTGGGGCTCACGATACGGTCTCGAAGAGGCCCTTATGCTTTTGCATCGGCAGTCGGAGATATATTGGCGCCAAAGGGGTACTTTGAATTGGACCTTGAAGGGTGACGCCCCCACGGCTTATTTTTTTGCGATTGCTAATGGTAGGAGAAGGAGATGTGCTCTGGATAGTTTACTCATTAATGGGGTGAAGGTCTCTGATCAGGCTCAAATTTTGGAACATGTGGTTGAATTCTTCTCTTCCCTCTATGCTGCTAGGCCGGAGTCTGGTCTGTCTATCTCGCATTCCTTATGGGACGCCCCTTCTAGAATTTCTCCTGCTGAGAATGATGCCTTAATCGTGCCTCTTTCTGATGAGGAGATTTGGGAGGTTATTAAGTCTGCTAATCCTAACGCTGCGTCGGGCCCTAATGGTTTTTCCATCCCCTTCTTTAAAAAATTCTGGCCACAGCTTAAGGCCCTCGTTTGTAACATCATCCAAGGGTTCTCTCTTGGGACGGTGGATATCTCCAGCCTAAACTACGCTGTTATCTCCCTCATCCCCAAGGTCAAGGGCGCGGAGCTGATCTCCCAATTTAGGCCGATTGCCCTTATCAATAATATGGCAAAATTTCCTGCCAAGGGTTTTGCCACGCGTCTATCTCCTATTGCGCATCGTACGCTTAGCCCTTTTCCAATCTGCCTTCGTTAAAGGTAGATTTATCCTTGATGGGATTCTTTGCCTTCACGAGATTGCCCATGATCTTAAATCCCGCAATTCGAAAGCGGTGATCCTAAAGTTGGACTTCGAAAAAGCTTACGACTCGGTCAGTTGGCCTTTCCTTAGACAGGTTTTGCTTGCCAAAGGCTTTGACGGGGCTTATGTGCATCGGATTATGCAGTTGGTTTCAGGTGGGCACACGGCGATTTCGGTCAATGGTCAAGTTAGTATTTTTTTTGCCAATGGCAGGGGCCTGAGGCAAGGGGATCTGGCTTCCCCGATCCTTTTTAATTTTGTTGCCGATGCCTTATCGCGTATTCTGTCTAGGGCTGCTGCTTCTGGCCACATTTCTCCGGTAATATCTCATCTCATCCCCCATGGGGTCACCCACCATCAGTATGCGGACGATACCATTATCATTGTGGAGCTCAATGATTCCTGCCTTGCTCATCTTAAGTTCATCCTGTTATGCTTTGAAGCCTTGTCGGGGCTCAAAATTAACTTTGCGAAGAGTGAGGTCATTGTCACTGGTGTTGATGATGTGGAGGCCTTACGAGTGGCGCACCTCTTCAATTGTAGCCTGGGTTCCTTTCCTTTTAAATACTTGGGCCTCCCGATTGCCCTGGATAAGCTTTGTGCCAAGGAGTTCGCTCCTATTGTTACCAAGGTTGGTAATCGGGTGCTGCCGTGGAGGGGTAGATATAATACGAACGCTGGGAAAGTGGCCTTGACTAATTCTTGTCTCTCCTCCCTGCCCATGTTCATTATGGGCTTCTACCTTCTTTCTGCGGGTACGCATGATGGTTTCGACAAGCATAGAGGTGCTTTCTATTGGAATTCAGCGGATAATAAGCGTAAGTATCGGTTGGTCAAATGGAACATCATTTGTACGCCCAAAAACCTGGGAGGGTTGGGCATCATTAATACCACGGTGATGAACAAATGTCTTATGATCAAGTGGTGGTGGAAAATCATGTCCTCGGGCCGGAACTCCCTTTGGTTCTCTATTCTCAAGGTGAAATACTTCCCCTCCTCTAATCCTATGTTTGCCTCCCCTATGGGGGGGATCGCAGTTCTGGAAGGATTTGGTTAAGATTCGTCCTCTTTTTAAGGACCATGTCAAATTTTTGGTGGGTAATGGCGCCTCGACCCGTTTTTGGCTTGACTGGTGGTGTGGGGATTCTACTCTCTCGGTGGCTTTCCCCACATTGTTTTCCTTTTGTCCTAAGCCTGAGATCTCCATCGCGGAGCTTGCGGATGATAATTGGGACTTGGCCTTCCGACGCTCGCTGTCTCCTGAAGAGTTGGTTCAATGGCATCGTCTTGCTGCCCTTTTTCCCACGCTCTCGGAGGCGGAGGACTCGATGGTCTAGCCCCACTCTGCTTCGGGTCGCTTCTCTGTTAAGTCCCTTTATTCCAAGCTTATTGCTGGCACACCTACGAATAAGTTTTGTCAGATTTGGCGTGCACGTATTCCTCCTAAGATTAAAATCTTCATGTGGCAAGCTTTCAGGGGCCGTCTCCCGGCGGCCGATGAGATTCGGAAACGCAATGGCCCGGGTTCGGACCGTTGTGTCCTGTGTGATGCTTTGGAGGATACCAATCATATCTTTTTCAATTGTGTCTTGGCTAAATTGATCTGGTGCTGCTTTCGATCTTGGTTGCAAGTGTCTTGGGCTCCGACTTCTTTTTCTGAGCTCCGGACCCTCGCCATCCCTCTGGTCGGTGTTACGAAACGGTTGTTCTGGATTGGGCTGGCGGCGGTCTGTTGGGCCTTGTGGACTACCAGGAACAAGTTTACCATTGAACACATTTTTCCTGCTAAACCTGCTGATTGCTTATATAAAGCTTGCCTGTTCCTGCAGCAGTGGAGATTATTGACTAAGCCTGAAGACCGTGACTGCTTCGACTTGCTGCTATCTAAGATTCGGGCCTCGGCATCTTCCCTTTCGCGGCAGGAGCCTGATGTCTAACCTCTTGGTGGTCTGCGGGCATGGTTGCTGATCTTCCTTTTCTCTCGGAGTTTATGCTTGTCCGACCTGCGTGCCGTGGTTGTGGCCTACGTGCCCTGTATCTCATACTTTGCTTATCGTTTGGCCTTGGGTGGCTGTTGAACTTGTGGTGCTGTGATGGTTGTTACTCTGCCTGGTGGCTTTATTTATAAAGTCGGGCTCATGCCTTTTCTCTAAAAAAACTATTTTTAAATGTAGTACATCATCTTTCTTAATTAATTAATTAGTTGCATACTCAAGTTGTGATAATTGAAATCAAGTTCTACATTCTAATTAATCAATCTACAACATATAACACTAATTAATCGATCTAATTAACTAGCTATAATTGATCTAAATTATGTATATATAACACAAATTTATCGATAAACTAAATTTAACTAGGTACTCAAATGATCTAAGGGATACATGTTTGTACGATTGAGGGCGCCAAATTGAACTCACCACCTATGGAGCAGATCGAGAAGAGGAGGCCACCATGGGCAGTACACTAGCTAGGCGTGTGCACGCCGGCCGGAGGCATGAACGCCGCCAATAATCGTCGGCGTCGAAAGTCTGGCAGCCGTGGATTTTGCGATGAGAATGACGGGCGAGGCGGAAAGAGAGGTCGTAAAGAGATAGGAAGAGGAAGAAGAGAGAGTGAGCGGGAGCGGACAATTAATAAAACCCGTGCGGGATGGTTTGTATGCGTACGAGCTAATAACTCTACGCTGTTTATGCTAGAAAATGAGACGGGAAAGCAGTGCCGTTGGATGGAAAAGAGAGAGCGGGGAGCACGGATGGGAGCATGGCGGGGGAGCAGGCAAGCCCCATCCCTGTCTGTATGCCAAGCACCAGCCACGTGTGCAACCAGCTGTAGATCTAGCAGCATGCATATCCGCGTGAACGCTGCTAACTCTTGGACGTTTGATTTTTTGTAAATGCATTCTACAATTCTTAAAACTTGACGTGTTGTCATTATATGACTACTTGAATTAGTGGTTAAAATTACAAAGTGTTAAACCAAAGTTTAATATAGATTCCTTCCAAACCGAAGGTAGGTATCACCACAGTTAATCCGAAGAGTTTTGGAAGTGTGCCTGCTTTAAGAGAGAGATGGTGGTGTTGTCGTATATTTCACTTCAAAAGTTTATTGGCATATCATATGCATCATTTTATTATTACATGTACAATTATGGATTCATTGACTTTTGTTTGGATTTTCAAGACTATTTAATATAGAAAATAAGTTAGCAACGTGCATCTGTTAATACACGCTGCTAGCTTTCCTAAGAGGGGTGTGTTCCACGTGAAACACTGCTGCTAGTATTCATGCATTTTATTATTTTAAACACAACTATCGGTGTTTTGTGTTCCAAATTTTATAAACTAAATTTTTATGAGGCATTTCAAACTTATATGACATTTTTAGAATTTTCAAGAAAATGTAAACAACCGGGTCTGAAAAATGATACTTCTCATGTTTAAATTATAATTTCAAAGTGTTACGTAAAAGTTTTAGTTACAAACAAAGTACAGATAGAAATAGATCTATTAACAAAAATATACAAACAAAAAGTAGAGAGAGAGGTGAAAGGAGAAGGGGTGGTCAATTATTGGACACAACATTTAGCAACGTTTCAACGGAGCTAAACGTTGCTAGAGCGTACAAGTTAGCAATGTGCACCGAAGCCGAATGCCGCTAGTTTTTAAGACCCACACGCCAGCCAATACACAGGGCATCAGACATCACAGTAGCAACGTGCTTGCCCAGTTCACACCCCTGCCCAATACACAGGGCGAAGGCCTGGGTGGCGACGAGGCGAAGACGCGGCCACTTGGCGGCGGTGGCGGCTCCGCGCAGGACGTAGCCGGTGGCGCTCTGCAGGCCCAGATCTGGGTCCTTTTGGGTCTGGATCAGGGCGGGCCGTTCTGGGCTTCGTCATGCCGTCTCTGGCTGGATTGTCGAGCGACTCGCGATGGGGGGAGGCGGCGATGGCGTCACGTTTGCTGCAGCGCAGCGGCGGGAGCTTCATGGGTCCGAGCTGGGCCCGTCCGGCCTGGTCGCCTGGTGTGCTCCTGCTGCTGCACCCGGTCTGCTACCGTCTGAGCCGGTGGAGGTTGTTCCCTCCCACGTGGCTACGGTACTGTCGTCCCCCGTCTACGGTTGTTTCGTCTTGGTCCGGCCGGCCTCGCAGCGTTTGCCATGGTGAGGCGTCGTCGAGGACTCTAGACTGAGTTGGCGCATGTTGGTGGGAGGCAGACATGGTGGAGCCAATGGTTGGTTGGGGTCGTGGTTGTGTGGTGGTCAGGAGAAATCCTTGCCGGACCCTGCCGGCACCGACGCGGTGACGCCTGTGGGCGCCGCCTCCCTTCTTGAAGGGCGTCGGGTGTACCTCTTCCCCACTCCCCCCATGTACCGGAGAAATCCTAGGACCCGCCCGGACAGCAGCGTCGGTATCGTCACAGTCCTTCTGGAAGGTGTTGCTTGGTACACGACAACTTGGAGGCATAGGAGCGTGGTGGGAATCCTCCGGGGGGCGCATCAGTTGCGGGAAATTGTCGCTTACGTCGATCTGGCGCTGCTTGCATTTGTTTCTTTTGTATTTTCTCTTTCGTTTCTTTTGGACGTGACTGTGCTACTTCCGTCCCAGCACCTATCGTTGACTGTATCGGTTGGTTGCTTTGTATACAAAGCGGGGAAAACCCTTTTTCGTGTAGTTCATACGCTGCTACTAGACGTGACACTCGCGGCGTTCGTCGATGCATGCTGCCAAATATTTATGACATACCATCTACCTTCATGTACCTAGCTAGCGGTGTTTTATTTCCTAGAATGCCGCTAAATCCGATAATAATGCGGCTTTCATCTTGTAACGGGACGCTGCTGATAATTAGGCAAGTAGCAGCAACGTCCATATATAGGAAGACGCTGGTAATAATAAAATTCTATAAGGGGTTTTCCTACTAGTAGATGTTACATGTAACATTTGACTAACCCCAAAGTACATCTTCTAGCATGAAGGTGCTCGATACTCTTATGGTATAAGGAAGTGAGTATACATTAACATATGCATGACAATACTTAATAACATGCGGCTATGTGTTCTCGTAGTATTATCATTCGCTTGGGTCTGTTCAACACCATTCTTCTGATAACAATGTGTTCTTGTTGGTGTCAGTATCCTTGTTACTTTGATAATGCCCTATGATCTAAAAAATGGAATTATTATGAAACACATGAGCTAGTCTTAGAGGCGAGACTAGAAACTTATATATTGTGTTTACGTTTCCGCACATGCAAGTGAATTTTTCATTGAATCCCATATTCAAGAATCACTGCAATTATAACACAAAATATAAATATTAATTACAAATGTGAAAATAACAATAATATTTATTATTACCTCTAGTGCATATTTTCAACAAACCAGGATGAACTTCCTATCTAGGATAAAGACCCCAATTCCATCCTTCTTATTCTACAGAATATTTTCTACCAACATAGCACAATCAAACAACAACATTATAAAATGTTTTACAGAGTGTCCATATAATTTAGAGAAAGTTCCAAATTGACGTCTTTTCTCAGTTCCTATAAAAGCTTTCCCTCAAAGTGGTTTTTGGTTGTGGCACAACAACAAACTCCGGCGGCGTCTAACAACGAACATCAGTGGTTGGTGGGGCGATTGGTGGGGCGACGGACTTTGTGGCGGTTAGCTGAGATCTTCCCGTAAATGGAGGAGGAGTTTTGGAGATTATACGAAATCACGTATTTTTTTACGTGCTTACAAGAATTGTTGGAGAGCTTTTTTGGCTTGTTTTAAATGGTGGTTATTTTACAAATACAAGACATGTTGAAGATACTTTAAGGCCTTGTACAATGATAGGTGCTTATGCACATGTGTTTGAGGAAAAAGAGTAGCATTTCACGTCGTCTTGCAGTGCAGAGGTGCCAAGCAAAGATGCTTCGTTTATCAGGTGGAGGGGTTGGTCTTAATTTTTTCTGTCAATGGAGGCTTGAAAGGAGCAGTTATTCCTCCAAGCACCAGCTGGCACCGGAAGCAATGCTTCTGCCTTGTTAAGCACCGATGCAATCCAATAGGAGGGGAAAAACCGGGTTTTCTTCTATGGCATCTGGCTAAGCATCCACCGTTGTACAGTGCCTGAGAGTGTTTGGTTAGAAGGAAGAGAGTAAGAGACGATGGGTTGGGATCGACCATTTCTTTTATGTCCATTTTGTAGTTAAGCATGTGAGCATTCATCATGCGGCACAATCAACATCTCACATTCCTGAAAATTAATCTTCAACCTACACATTTGCATACGAGCATAAAACATGCCCACGTTGCATTTGCCGCCCGCCGGCAAATCCTGCCATCGTATCCGTAATTAGTTAGTTATATGGTATTGCTTATAGTTTAATTAATTACTTATTGTACGGAAGTCGTAGTGCAACTAATTTTCCACCCCTGTAAAGAAATAAAACCGATGCTTATGAAACAAACATGTTCTTCTGGATGGGGAATTATTGTAGAAGAGTCTATTACCATAATAGGTGGGGTCCTACTTAGAAGGAATTATGTAGGTTAATTTTTGACGATTCATATTTTTTGAATCCTGATAAGTGCCACACGTGTGACACGAAGCAGTTCCGCCCTGACGTTTTTTTATGGCAAGTTTAGTTATCCGAGGATGACAACTTTAGTTGTGAATCATGTCTACTTTTCATTTGAATGACAAGTTTCAGTGTTGTTTGAGGTATTTTTCCGGATCCCAATTTTAATTATAAAAATGTCAGAGCGGTGTTACTTCATGCATCATTTTTGGTGATTGAATTATGGCAACTCCACCAGAGTTGCTTTTATTGGAGAACAAAAATTAGATGTGCTCTTATTGGGCGTTGTCCTTACTGAAATTGGGGAAGAATCTTTTCTTGATCCAGTTGACATTTTTTTTACAAACTCTATTTGTTTATAACCACTTACGGTACTTACCAGCTGGTCGGCGTGAAGAGTGCAGTGCACCGTAGACTTTGACAAGTCTTGCACGGCCAAGACGCCAAGTTGCGATCTTTTATATTCACACAAGTAACACTAACACAGCAAGACCAACCCAAAAATTAAGAAAACAGATTAAAAAATAAGGGCCGGCTTAACCAGCGAACGTCCGCTAGAAAGCATGACACTTTACGTTGACTGAGAGAGGCAAGTTTAGTTAGTTACTCCCTTTGTCTCATATAATATAAGAGCGTTTTTGATACTGTATATTGTCAATTCATTTTTTATGTCGTGCTCTCTAATTAAAATTATCATTTTGTTTCAACATAAATTGCTATAAAAACGTTTGATTTGTCGTAACTTTCCGCGAACGTCAGCCGAATAGCTTTAGCAAAAAAAGAAAGTTAGCGTGATTGCGTGAGGGCTTCCGACCGAGAGACAGGGGCATCACAAGTAGCTATTGCCCACTGATTGCACTAGCCGCATTTCCTCCCGTCTTCCTAATTCCTATCCAGTCGTCGCCCCTTGGCCAGCTACCTCCGCCGCTACGGGCCGAACATGAGTTGAATCGTCGCAAATATCCATCCATGGCTCCGCCGCGACGATGATTCAGTTTCGAAGGCCGATTTAGTCCACCCCCGTCAACTCCGGAGCAGACCGCTGCTGCCTTGTCGACTCCACTGCAGACCTCACGCTTTGCGCTCGCGCGTCAGGTACTTTTTGTCAAATTCGTGGCTCGTAGCCCTTCTGTCTGTGTGTATCTCTGCCGTCTCACCTGGTAACTGCTAGACTAAGTTGGGATTTCGGGAACGTCGTAATCGAAAAGGTTTTACGCCCAACTTGTGTGTTCCAAACAAGCTTAGGATGGTTGTTTGCAGTTTTACTAGCGAAATGGTTGTCGTCCGCCATGTGTTCGATGGAATGCCCCTGCGGGGCCTAGAGGCCAAGACCCGCCGCCGCAGGCAGGCAGAGGGGGAGAATACCACATGGAAACCAAGGTTCAAAAAAAAAAAAAACTTCGTGGAAACCATGTTTGAAAGTTTAGAAAAAAAAAACTGAAAAAAAAATACGGGATGTTAAGAGGGTGATGTTCTATTGCCGAGGGGGCGTAGTGCGTCCACTCGATGTCGGCTGTCCTGTTGACGTGTGGAGGCAGCGCCAAGGTGGCTAATGTTATTCATTGTAGTAGTGTGTAAAGTGCCGTCATCATGTTCTTGCCGCTAATGAATATTTTCTATCTTGAGTATTAACTCTTGGTTGTATCTGCATCTGTGTACTTGGCTACATATTCTGATGTCCAACTTCTCCTTTTCTTATGCTGCAGACTTGATCACACTGGTCGTTCGTTCAGCACGTACCCTGCTGTCCTGCTCTATAGGCCACCAACTACAAGTCTCCAAAAGGTGAGCATTAGCTGATCATGTAGACCACCACCATCAAATGCTGCATCTTCTGAGAATAGCTCTTTTCCTTGTAGTTTGCCAAATGTGATAAATTAGCTACAGACTTGCAACCTTGTTCTAAACAGTGCATCCATTTATTTGCTAAACTACATATCAGTTGTGTTCTACGTGGATGCTGCTTCAATGGGTTTTGCGCTCAACTAGAACAAACATTAATATCTTGCTGGTCCTTGCATGGTGTCCTAGGCCTATCGAGCTCCCTGCGATGAGAATCACAGACTTGCAGTTCTCTAGTCCAGATTATTTTCAGAAGGGGTGACAATCGGATGTTCGTTCAAGCCTAGTGGATTTTTCCTGCTCTAATCTTTGTGCCCACCTGCCATTCACGTTACTATCTATTCTTTCATTTTTGGATTGTGCTAGGTGTTTTCACTTTGAAAGAAAAGAATGACTTGGACTGAACCTTTGTTTGTGATACAATTTATCTCTAGGATTGGGTCTCTGTTCTGGAATATGAGTCAAAGTCCTAGAATCTTTTCCAAATTTGACTGCGTGAAGTTCATTAGGAATTCCATCCATCACTAGTGCTGTTAACTGTGATCCAAGATCTCAGTGATCAAAGGAGGATTTTCTGATGTGGTGATATCTGACATCTTCCTGCATGATAAATTATATTGTAGTCGTAAATATGCTGTAGATTAATACATTCTGTTGAGACAAAATGGAATATAATAGGCCAAGGGGGAAAATACTCTTTACGTACGAGTTCATGAGCTAATTTGGTACCTATAATTCTTTCTTGTCTTGAAGGGGGTATCCCTGGCCTCTGCATCGATTAATGCACACAGCCACTAGTATCTTCTGAACGGTTACTTTTTATTCTGCCATGTAATATGCTCTATCTTTGCTGTTTAGATCAAATGGCCGAGGCGGTACTCATTGTTGTCACGAAGATTGGTGACATTTTACTAGAAGAAGCCACCAAAGGCATCATAGCTAAGATTTCTGAAAAAGTTACTAATCTGAAGGACTTGCCAGTAAAAATTGAGGAAATAAAGAAGCAACTGACCATGATGGGCAATGTTACAAGGCAGGTAGGCACGGTATACCTTGCGGACGAAGTTGTCAAGACTTGGATTGGGGATGTCCGCACAGTGGCCTATCATGTTGAAGATGTAATGGATAAATACTCTTATCACCTTCTTCAACTTCATGAAGAAGGGTTCCTGAAGAAATTTTTCATCAAAGGAACACACTATGTCCAAGTTTTCAGTGAAATTACGGATGAGATAGGTGAGGTAGAGAAGGAGATTCAACTAGTTATAAAGATGAAAGATCAGTGGTTGCATCCCTTCCAGCTTGTCGCTAACCCACATACTGATATGGAAAGGCAGCGGTCCCAGGACAACTTCCCAGAATTTGTCAAAGATGGAGATCTGGTAGGGATTGAAAAGAACAGGGTATGGCTAACTAGATGGCTGTACTCCGAAGAGCCAGAGACAGAGCCAGAGAACACCGTGATAACAGTATCTGGCATGGGTGGGTTGGGAAAATCTACCCTTGTTTCAAATGTTTATGAACGTGAAAAGATCAACTTCCCTGCACATGCATGGATCGTTGTGTCACAAGTTTACACTGTTGATTCCCTGTTGAGGAAGCTACTATGGAAGATTGGATACACCGAACAACCATTATCAGCAGGTATTGACAAAATGGACGTACATGACTTGAAGAAGGAAATACAGGAGAGACTTAAAAACAGAAAATATTTGATTGTGCTGGATGATGTCTGGGAGCAAGATGTATACTTCCAGATACATGATGCTCTCCAGGATCTCCCAGGAAGTCGGATCATCATTACGACACGGAAGGATCATGTCGCTGGAGTTTCTTCTCCCACCCGTCACCTTGAGCTCGAGCCATTGAGCAAGTCTGATGCATTTGACCTCTTCTGCAGAAGGGCTTTTTACAACCGGAAGGGGCACATATGCCCCGCAGATTTTGAGATAATAGCTACTTCTATAGTTGACAGGTGCCATGGCCTACCTCTAGCAATTGTTACCATTGGTGGCATGTTATCTTCAAGACAACGGTTAGACATTTGGACTCAAAAGTACAATCAACTTCGAAGTGAGTTGTTAAACAATGACCATGTCCGAGCAATTTTCAATCTGAGCTACCATGACCTTCCAGACGACCTCAAAAACTGCTTTTTGTACTGCAGTCTATTCCCTGAAGACTACCAGATGTCACGTGAAAGCCTTGTGCGACTGTGGGTTGCTGAAGGCTTTGTAGTAAGGAAAGAAAAGAACACACCAGAGATGGTAGCTGAGGGAAATCTCATGGAGTTGATCCACCGCAATATGCTTGAGGTTGTGGAGAATGATGAGCTTGGTAGAGTCAACACATGTAAGATGCATGATATTGTGCGTGAACTAGCTATTTCTGTTGCTAAAGAAGAGAGATTTGCTTCAGCAGATGATTACGCCACAATGATATTGGTACAGCAAGATAAGGATGTTCGTCGTCTGTCATCATATGGATGGAAAAATGACACTTCAGTGAAAGTTAAACTTCCACATCTTCGAACAGTATTGTTACTTCAAGCAATTTCACCCTGCTCTGGCATGGTGTCATCTATTTTGTCTGAATCCAACTACCTTGCTGTTCTTGAGCTGCAAGATTCTGAAGTCACTGAAGTGCCAACATCAATAGGGTCTCTGTTCAATCTACGTTACATCGGGTTACGGCGCACCAAAGTCAGGTCACTTCCAGACTCTATCGAAAATTTGTCTAACCTCCACACTCTGGACATCAAGCAAACCAAAATAGAGAAGCTACCACGAGGAATTGTCAAGATAAAGAAGCTGCGGCACCTTTTAGCCGATAGATATGCTGATGAGAATCAGACGGAGTTCCGGTACTTCATTGGAGTGCAAGCACCTAAAGAGTTGTCCAACTTGGAAGAACTGCAAACTCTCGAGACTGTGGAGTCCAACTTTGACTTGGCCGAGCAGCTGAAGAAACTGATGCAACTAAGGAGTGTGTGGATTGATAACATTAGTGCTGCTGACTGTGCAAATCTGTTTGCTACCCTGTCAACTATGCCACTTCTTTCGAGCTTGCTTCTTTCTGCAAGGGATGCGAATGAGGCGCTTTGCTTCGAGGCTCTCAAACCAAGTTCTGCATATCTGCACAGGTTGATTACCAGAGGACAATGGGCCAAGGGAACACTGGACTGCCCGATCTTTCTCAGCCATGGGAAAAACCTCAAGTATCTAGCTATAAGCTGGTGTCACCTTGGGGAAGATCCATTGGGGATGATGGCACCGCACATGCCGAACCTCACATATCTGAGACTAAACAACATGCACAGTGCAAAAACTTTGGTTCTGTCTAAAGACTCCTTTCCCAACCTGAAGACGCTTGTCTTAAGACTCATGCATGATGTTAGTGAGCTAAAAATCATTGATGGCGCTCTTCCCTGCATTGATGGTTTGTACATTGTGTCGCTGTCGAAGCTCGATAAAGTCCCTCAAGGCATTGAATCCCTTCGCTCCCTTAAGAAGCTCTGGCTGCTGAACTTGCACAAGGATTTCAGAACTCAATGGGACACTGAAGGAATGCATCAGAAGATACTACATATTCCAGAGCTTCGTGTCTAGATGTGGCAAGTTGATTCTTTCTGCAGTGCCATTCTTGGATGGTCCATCCAGTCCAACTGGATCGTACTTTTAATCATTCCAGTAAGTTTGCCAGTATCAACATCACCTGCAGCATTTGGTTGATACTTTTACACGGTAACACATTTATTCCTCAAATATTAGTTGGTGTCCATTGCCTTCCAGGAGGCCTCTGTACCGTCTGTGTTTTCTTTCAACCATGCTCTGTACAGTTTGTGTTGTTTAAGTTACATGCTTTAGTACCAATTCCATGTGACGGTATGTATTGTTTGTATCGAACATGTTGTAGGATTAATCATGTCAAACATTTCATTTTGTAACATTGATATCTTTTGATCTATGTAACTATGTCATCCCATCGTCATCTGGGTGTTAAGTTCAGGTCCCCAAATTTCAGATCAACAAGATCTCTTTCTTGTTTCCATTCTTTTCTTTTCATCAGCACTTCTGTGGTTTTGCATGTCTTTAGACCCGCCAATTTTAATGGAGCTATATTAGTAGTATCATCTTGGTTCATCTGATATGATGTGTGACACACTAGGAAGAAGAACATGTTCTTTCTGTTCATATAGAATAGAAAACAGTTTCTGTCAATCTCAATACATCATCTTTTTGAGTTCAACAAAGGCGTTTTGCTAGAGGATACAAGGGTACTTTGGACACTGAACGTCTTCTTTGGCTGCAACAACTGTTTACAACGTCACAATTGCTTTGGCCGCACCGTCTTGATGCTGCAGTAGAGAGCAATGGACTTCTTCCTTTACTGAAAAGAAAAACGGTTCCAAGAGGCAACACTGCTTGGATATCAGCAAGAAATTCAGAACTCAGAACATCTTAAGTGTTCACACGTAACTGCGACCGCTGAAGACTCCGAGTTCCAAATAAATCACATCTTTGACTGCACCACCCCGCTGTGGGGGCGAAAAGCAATAAGATTCCTTTGTATCCTTTTTTTCGTTTATGAAAGATATGCATTTTTATCGTGTTTATGCGAGAAATACTGTCTGGATATAAGCAAGAATTCAGAGCGTCCTCGGAGTGTTCAAGCATGCAACTGCGATCGGTGAAGACCTCGAGTTCATGATATCATGTGGCTTCAGTCAAAAGTGCAAGTGACAAAGTAACACATACAAATAAACCACACTGTGCTTCAACAACACGGATTGCGCTTCACCTGCCTTTGTGTCCATGACATGTGAGGCCAACAGGTGGTCGGCCCACATGTCAAGGACCTAAAGGCAGATGCCTTTACGACACCGAAGTTGCGTCCCAACCACACACACATACACATACACAGAGATAGAGAGAGTGATGGGAAAGAAAGTTCTGGTTGTACCCCATACCGTGTATCCTCTATTCTCACCGTTCATTTTTTGCATCAAAGTTCATGGAACCAAACTTTTTTTATTGCTACCAAATAAAAGAACATTTGAACTCGAAACTTGGCAGATCAACATCACATAAGTACTACCATGTGCAGAAACGTTTTCAGATTTTTTGGCGCAACATAAATTTTTAAAGAGATACAACTCATTCAAAATTTGAAATTCACAAATTTATGTTTCATCAAAATAATCAAAAATATTTTATACAATGTGTGGCACTTGTGTATAGTTGACCTGCAAAGTTTCAAGGTAAAATGTTCTCCTGTTTGGAAGAAACAAAAGAGAGAATTTTCTATGTAAGGATAGCATGAATCTTGACGCAAACTGAATGGTCTAGATAAAGAGTACACTGGTAAGTACTACAACAAATCCAAAACATAAGGTAGCCAAGGCTTTTGTCGATGATTTTCTATCCACCCGAACTAGGTCATGTGGAATATTCTCACCGCCGGTGCCAACAAAATATCCTTCATGGTCAACCTCTATAATTACTAATCCATCTCTATGTCCGATCATAATCCTATAACCTCGCACAAAAGGAAGGAAAATATCAATAATGCTAGACCTACAAAGAATTGTAAATGTTTTACTTAACTTTCCAAACTATAAATCCCTCCTCCCCCCACCCCTGAATTCAACTGGGGTGGGCCCCTACATCCCCCTATTACAAATCATATATAATCCCTCACATCAGCTTGTTTGTAAAAAAAGAGTAACCTTTTGTAGATGCAACATTACTCAGAAAATATTACAACCTTGTCTCTTTTCACTGGTGAAAACAATGAAACATTGAAAATGTGACCACTATGTTGGTAAAGAGCAAATTTCATTCTGTATTGTTATCAAGCAGCATAAAAACAGAAAAGTGGTATCTTCACTAGTGAACCAATACACAGAATATATGACCTAAAGTTTACTCTGGTACCTGTTTATATATTTTCTTCAACCCCATCTTGCTTGCTGACGAGTAATGTTATTGGCAGTTGGCAACTGAACTTGAAGAAAAAGAAATGTTTCAGTACACTCACCTTAAATCTTTCATACTACTACATTCCAATGCATTAATATGTCGAAGGAGTGGTCTACTTTGACTCTAGATCGGCGGATCATCTAAGATAATCTTCCCAAACTGCGCCTTTCACGCCCCCTCATCCTCTATTCTAGCGTAGGAATTAACTGCAGCCTCTTTGCATGACTGTAATTAGCAACCAAGGAATATGTGTTGATTGGTTGGGTGCATCGCGGGTTGCGAGCAAACAGGAAACGAGGATGCGCACGCGAACAGGAAACGAGTAGGCAATCTGTGCCAGATCCAATTTTTTACGGGTGCAATGGGAAACAATTTACTTTCATGGACTCTCTTTGGTGGATGAGAGTGAAAATTAATGCCCTAAGCATAGGAACAACAACAACAACAACAAAGCCTTTAGTCCCAAACAAGTTGGGGTAGGCTAGAGGTGAAACCCATAAGATCTCGCGACCAACTCATGGTTCTGGCACATGGATAGCAAGCTTCCACGCACCCCTGTCCATGGCTAGTTCTTTGATGATGTTTCAATCCTTCAGGTCTCTCTTTACGGACTCTTCCCATGTAAAGTTCGGTCTACCCCGGCCTCTTTTGACATCATCAGCACGCTTTAGCCGTCCGCTATGTACTGGGGCTTCTGGAGGCCTGCGCTGAATATGTCCAAACCATCTCAGACGATGTTGGACAAGCTTCTCTTCAATTGGCGCTACCCCAACTCTATCTCGTATATCATCATTCCGGATTCGGTCCTTCCTTGTGTGGCCACACATCCATCTTAACATGCGCATCTCCGCCACACCTAACTGTTGCACATGTCGCCTTTTAGTCGGCCAACACTCAGCGCCATACAACATTGCGGGTCGAACCGCCGTCCTAAGCATAGGAACAGAGGGAGTAAAAAATTCTTCCCATGTCCTTGTGGAGAACACAACCTTATGACTTGGTGGCTATCTACGAGTGATGTGTTTTTTAATAAAAAGAATGCTTCATCTCATGTGTATATTATTCATGCATGTACACAATGGCTCCGTACGCAATGACCTCATACGTGGTCTATCCTTCAAAAGCCTGGCTCCGTACATGATGACCTCATACATGGTCTATACTCAAAGGCCAGAGGACAGATCTTTTTACGGCAACATTTACTTAGTTGAAGCATACATCCAAGGATTTTTTTTACAACATGGATGGTGGTGTAGTTTTCAGACAAGACCTCTTTAATCCTAGAACTTTTCATTTTATTTTGTCAAATGTTGTCGGTGTTCATGCTTTTTTGGTTGTTTTGAACGTGTTGGCTATGTGCAACATGTTGCGCAGAAGTCGGGTATTCACTTAGTGCGGTCGTATCAGCTCGACACATTCACTGAATGAAATTCCCGTTATCGAAAAAATTGTTGCCAAACATGTATAAACATATTGAAACATGGAAGTACAAACAGATGTAACAGTATAGCACAAACCATAGTGATCAATGTACCGAAACCAAAAGATGCATCGGTCAGCTAGCTCATATGGAACTTTCGTTGTCACCCTTGCTACCAATTGTTTCTTCATCGTCAATATCCACTATAGATACCGCATGGCTTTGTCCAATCACGACCCTATCATATAAACATAATATTGTTCTTTACAATTTTATAATAAAAACATTCGAAGTGCGTCACAAATATAAAAGCAACAGTAAACAATTATATACATCTTTGAACAAACGAACTCATATCCATGCAGCAAATAAATGCTCTTCGGTAGTCGGTAGAAAAATAAAAAGAAAAAAGGAACAGCAAAAAATCATTAATTACCTTCTTGACCCCATCAAACATGCAAGACCCATAACATCTGCCCCACGTAAGATGTTGAGAATTCCCCTAACCCTGGGAAATTTAAGGTCCGTAAAATATCATATGAAAACATGTAAATAAGGGAATTTCAATAGTGCCTCTACTGTACATACTGTAAATTATACAAGCATGAATACGATAGTTGAAGTATGTGTGATGACCAACTTCAGATACCCCATACCTCTAGCAACATGGTGGCAGTGGCGGGGCCAGGAAATATGCATGAGGAGGGCCAAGTGCTGCTAAAATAGATTGGGGAAGCTGTTGAAAAATAGTTTTTTAGTAGCAAATAATGACCAATTTTGTGACTGTTCATACCAAATTAGCAGCTAATGGCTGATGATAGAGGGGGGGGGGGGGGGGGGGGGGGCAGGGCCCTGCTGGTCCCCCCTGTCTCCGCCACTGCATGGTGGTAAGGGTTCGGGGCTAGGTCTCGGTTCAGTTTGTGTTTCGGGTTATAGCACTATATGTATAGACAACATCAGACACCTTGTTTAGTCGGTTTTAGCAAAATCGACAACACCAGAGACAATCGGAGTCGGTTTAGGCAAAATATCTTGGCTTTCCCTTAAAAATGAAAATGAACAAGAATGGTGGCACCGCAATCCTGTGCCCATTTTTCACGAGAGCAACACTCTCGAGATTACCTGAAATCGGTGGAGCTCCACAAATAAATGATGCCATTTGTTGTACCTGTAATTAGAACTGGAAGATTGGGATGGGAGAAAACATAAATGACTGGAGACATAAAAACTTCCAGTGTAAGAATGCACGTCTTTTTCTGCAAGTCCCATATCTGATTAGAAAACAAAGGATGGCTTATTAGCATTTTTGTGAGAGCGTGGTGTATTAGTATATTTTCAATCAAAGTAGCATACCTTGGCAGTATTATCAACAGAACCAGTAATCAAATATTGGCCATCATCACGTGTGAAGAAATCTAGGCATTTCACACTATCTGAATGGCCAGACAGAGTGTAATGAGATTTGGGTGAATCAAGACTCCAGACCTGAAAACCTGAACATCATTAAGATATTGTAGGGAAAAGGTATTCGAGCAGCAAGGTGTTAGTTAGCAACAAGGAAGAAACTCAGACCTGTATTGTGCGATCATTCGACACACTAGCAAAACTGCTAGTGTTATTTGGATTAAATGCGAGTTGACATACAACATCAGAATGTTCCCCTTCAAATGTTGTTATGCATTCCCATCCCTTGTCCCAGTCCCAAAGCTTTATCAGTCCGCCATAGGATGACGAAAGCACATATGGCTTGGTTGGATGAACGGCCAGTGATGTAACAGAGCTAACACGAGCTCTGAATCTCTGGATTTTCTTCTTTTTTATTGCTTCCTCTTGTACATGGATCCCATCAGAGGCCCAGCCACAAACCATTGCTTTCGAGCAATAAACTTAATGCATTCAACTGCAGTTATAGAGATGGTCTTATTACATTAGCATTTGACGTAAAAGCTTGGCTTAACATGGATTTCTGAAGGTGTACATGCCTGGTCCCCTAGAGATTTGTATTGGACCTCTCCATCGCTGCCGGTAACAGAGAAGACACTATTAGTACATTGCATAGAAGGTTTCCCCACCTGAATTTCGTTACTTGAAGAACAAGGTTACAGGGGTGCGGCAGACTGCAAGAAGAGGTAATGATGCCAAGGAGTAGCATGTCCCTTACAGTTGGTATCTTTAAACCGATAGTCTAAAGTGTTAAATCAGTAATGATGTTTTTTTACAGTAACTGAAACATGCTCATCAGTGTTCCTACAAACTTTGGGATTCTTAGATGCCCATATTTTCCAAAGGAACAGGATGGAAGCTTCTGCCCAAATGGCAATCATTTTCATATGTTAAATAACAAGGAGTGTTCATGGCAAGTACCTGTGTGCCATAGTCCCATATACGAACATATCCACCGGAATGCCCAGTTATAATCCTGTTTGACCAGAGCAGATGCACGGTACAGTATAATCGCGTCCAAAGTACTCACTTGGAAATAAGTAACAAAATAATAGAATACCCTGTAATGCTATGAGCCTATGAGCTCACCATGATTTTTCCGGATTTGCATCTATGGAATACAGCTCCTGACGAGCTCTTTCTACAGATATGACCTGATGCAACAGAACTTGATTGTGTAAACCTTAGAGACACGACGTTGAAGTTAGCAGATCTATGCAACAGAAAATAGAACTCTCTACCTTTATTACAGGTGGGATGGTGTGCTACATCATATGCATCATATAAGATCACCACAAAAGAAAATGCACAGAATTAGTACAAGGAAACATCATTGTACACCATAGATACCCACCATTCAAGCAAGTATCATTTCAACAGTTTTGTCACTTTTGAGTGCACATCACTTGACCTCAACTTGTTGGGATAAGAAATAAGCAATTTCATGAAGGGATTGGCTAGAACTCATCTAGCTGAGACATAACTATGGTCTCATTCATCTCAGTTTTTTTTTTGAGACAATCATTCACCTCGGCTGATGTTATCCTAGTTGTACTCTGTTTCTTTTTCATTTTGGGTTGGCCTAAGAGCATGATTAGTAAGAGAGCCCGTTATTGGCTCCGTTTCCCCATAAACCATGTGATTTTTTATTCTGAAAATCATTTGTCAATTTTAAAATGTTCACGTACATGAGAAATATTCGTCGTCAAATACGAAAAATGTTCGTGAATTTTAAAAAATGATCATGAATTCAAAAAAAGTTGGTGAACTTTAAAAAATCATAAATGTTACAAAAAAAGTTCACGATTTTTAAAAGTCATCAATTTGGGACATGCCTTGAAATACATGCACTTGCGATATGCCTTGAAAGCGTGCAGTTGCGGCCCCTTGAAATACATGGAGTTGCGATATGTTTTGAAAACATGCAGTTGCGACCCCCTCTTGAAAACATGCAGTTGCAGCCCATCCTAAAAAATATGCAGTTGCAGCCCTCTTGAAAAACATGCAGTTGCGACACCGCCTTAAAAACACGCAGTTGCGACCCACCTTGAAAACATGCCGTTGTGACACCTCTTGAAATATGCAGTTGCGACCCACCTTGTAAACATGCAGTTTCAACCCGACTTGAAAAAAGAAACTGTTGCAGCTCCCTCTTGAAAACATGCAGTTGCAGCCCCTCTTGAAAAGCATGCAATTGCGGCCCCTCTAAAATAACATGCAGTTGCGGCCCCTCTTGAAAACATGCAGTTTTGACCCGCCCTGAAAAAAGATGCGGTTGCGCCCCCCTCTTGAAAACATGCAGTTGCGGCCCCTCTTGAAAACATGCAGTTTCGACCCGCCTTGAAAAAAGATGCAGTTGCGGCCCCTCTTGAAAACATGCAGTTTTGACCCGCCCTGAAAAAAGATGCGGTTGCGCCCCCCTCTTGAAAACATGCAGTTGCGGCCCCTCTTGAAAACATGCAGTTTCGACCCGCCTTGAAAAAAGATGCGGTTGCGCCCCCCTCTTGAAAACATGCAGTTGTGGCCCTTCTTAAAAACATGAAGTTGCGGCCCCTCTTAAAAAATATGCAGTTGCAACCCCGCCTTAAAAACACGCAATTGTGACGGGCATGGGTCGCCCCTCGTATAGATGAGCCACGCATCGGTCGCTCCCGCGATAACGAACAAAAGCCATCACAAATCTTAACGTGATGATCGGAGGGCTAGAAAAGTGACCGGACCGTAGTTAAAACTCAACTAGCTGAGTTTCAGCAAAACCGATAAAATAAAGTTAAGAAAAAAAAAGATGAAACAAGGAAAAAAGTTTAATAAAAAATAATACATTCAGATTTTAGAGAGTGATCCCTAAAAAAGTTAAATCAGATTTGAGTGAGTGAGTGGGGAAATGGGAGAAAAAAGCTCACAGACTTGCCTTGAATCTCTCGTTGCTGGTTGTGTTATGCACAGTGTACTAACTTGAAACAAGACCCATCCAGTCAAAGATAGCTACCATTCCCACCAAAAAGCAACGACAAAGGCATAACACAACCAGCTCCCCGCCCCCTGATACAAACGGGCCCAACAGCCTAGCGTGCATCGATCAAAAAAAAAAAGAAAGATCAGATAACAGCATGCTCCCCACGTATCTCCACAAAAGCATGAATCTTGGCTTGCTCCCCGATCGGACGGTTGTTGACGTGAACTAGTGGTAGGGGTGCGCCCCGGGCGCACCTCTTGAGGCGGTATTGTGCGCACTAATCAAGCTATCGTAGTTATTAACGTATTGACAGTGCAGATAGGCGACAGTTGTGACGGTTTGTAATTTTCTATTTTTCTGCAATAATCTAAGTTTACCCGAATGTGACCCTCTATTTGCTATCTGAAGCAATAAGATGTGCAACCCATTAGAAAGGCGCTTTGGGGCATGTCTGAAGCCTAGGAAATAACAAAGTTTTCCTACAACTTGGCACATCTAGAAGATAAAACATACAGGATGCCATTTGACCTCTAATGGATTTTGGAATAAAAGAAAAAACATTTAGAAATTTAGAAACTATTAATCATTGTGATTATCTAGGAATTTAGATACTATTATCATCGAGATTAGCTAGCTATCATGCAAGAATGTTAGAGAAGAAATAGTATAAGAAATATGACATGATTAAGGAGAAGAGAAAGAGAATCATGTTAACCATCAACCATTGAAATAAACGAATTTCTAACATTTTCCTTATAACATGTCTCTTCCATAACAACAATAATATCCTGGCATGGATCTGTCGTCACCAGAGGTACCTCTACGTATAATTGTCTGCCACAATCTGCATAGATTTGCCTAACAATTCATATCCTTGATGGAGGAGAGGGCTCCTGGAGGATGGAGCATGCCCTGCTTATGTACAGAAACAAGCATATATACTTTCAGTATGGGGTATCTATCTAGCCGAGTAAAATCCAGTAAGGCGAAGCAAAGAATAAAGAAACTAAAAATTGTGTGTTCTTTAACTTTACTGTATTATTTAGCAGACAAAAAATTATATAGGTAATGTTTCAGACTAAGTTGTCAGGGCACATCAAAGCAGATAGAATAAGTTCATAGAAAATAAATCTTCAGGACCAAGTCTTTTAAAAATTAATTAATATCTGGAAGAACTTCATTCGCATACAACCTGCAAGTTGCTCCATTACTCAAAGTAAATTTACCTACAGAGGTTACTCCATTAGACATGATTTTGAGAAATCAGGGAAGTTGTTAAATAGGAGTTGTGTAGAAAAATATTTGAGCCCTAGGCATCATACTTCCCTCGATGGTGAAAGACAAAATAATATGATATACCACTGGGATAATAAACGATTACAATGTATTAGGAAAAACAACATCCGACATTCAAATCCTCAAATTTTCGAAAAGTGTTAGCATCTTGACTTCCATCAATGCTATAAGACAGATTGAGAATGCGTATAACTGAACATTTACCATGTATTTTGAAGAAAAAACACAACGTCAACATCCTGTACACATGAAATAGCAACTAAGTTTTTTAGCTAACATTAGATGACATGGAAAATTACATGTAAACAGAGGCTTCTATTAGCATCAAAGAGCCCTATAGCTTGCTCACATACATTGTTTACAGCGAACATAAATAGTCGCACTGATCAATGCAAGCACAGGCACTGGCACGCATGACAAAATTAACATGCTCTGAACATGACATATTCAGGAGATAAACTTTAGATTTAAAACTGAAATACAGAAACATCAATGCCTGCAGTACGCTTTACATTAAAGGAGAAAGCTATAGTTTGTCAACATATTGCTTCTATGCCTGCAGTACATTTTACATTGAACTAAACATGTCCTATAGGCAATTTCAAAACCCCTTTCTAACTACAAAGTTCATCTGGACATAATCGATAACACAAAACATTGAATAATCCATCTAGGTTAAAACAGAAAGCCAGAATATAATTTGATAAAATATGTGCACAGCTGCAGCCATTTATGCACAATAATTCTTGCAATGCAACCCAGTCAAGCAAGAAAGAGGAGCTATAGAAGGAGGGGGCCATGTTACTCACTGTATCTTTCTCCATCCCTCACAGAGACACAAATTGTCCTCCTCTGGGTAGTCTTCTTCAGCATTTATAGAAACAAGCAGTGCTCACATCTGCAAGCTCAAAGACAAAATAAAATTTGAGAAATTAATTGCATGCGACCAAGCAAGCATATCACAAATAGGCACCGGGCAATGAAACCTGCAGAAATGCATATACTGGAGTTAAGGCTGCAGCAATGATTTTTTTCAGGAAACACTCATGCCAAGATGAGGTTTGCAGATATAAAAGCAAACTGCATATCGGAAGAATGCAAATTAGCCGGAAAACTGATGGATGTAGTCATGGAGAAGTTGAACTTGCTCATGTGATTCATCGTGGCCACACTCATGCCCCATGACTGTCAGCAAACTCGACCTGGTAGAGGAGCATGTAACTGGATAAGGACGGTACAGACGACGTCACGCACTGCTCGACCTCCTCGTTCGTCTCTCCGGCACGAGGGGCGAGGATGACAGGAACAAACCAGAGCAGCCTCCTGTGATGCTATTCCCGGACTGCTCCTGTCGCTCCGACCGGCCAGCCTCCCTCAACTACCGGCCCCGCCCGCATCCGCCGCTCCACCAACCCCGCTGATTCCGCCTACAGGTGTCTGACTCGCCACAGCCTTCTGCCCCCGCCCCGACCCAGCCGTCGCGTAGGGGAAAGTTAGACCTCCTGGCCTGCTACTCCTCATGTTCCATGGTCCTCTACAGCATCTTCATCCCCTGGAGAAGAGAAACAAAGACAGAGACTCAGAACGAGCAGAGCTAAATTGGAAGGAAACAGAGAAAGCCAAAGGGATGGGATTTGTGCGTCTGCGTCAACCACGTACCCGGAGGCCGGAGCCATATCTTGTAGAGGTCGGTATCGTTGCAACCCAATACAATCAAGCAACAAATAGAGGAGCTAGAGGAGGAGGCCAGCGACCATGTTATGTACCTCGGCACTCGGCAGGCAAGCTCGGAGGAGAATCCGATGGAGGTCATAAGCGGCGAGATGAACTGCCCGAGCGCGAGACCAATGGGCACCTTTGACCAAGCAGAATACGGAAGAGGAGGAGGGGCGACCTGGGGAGATAGAGAGAGGAGGGGCGACCTCGGAGAGAGAGAGCACGCGCGGATGCGCAGGTCACGGGCGTCCTCGCCTAGACCAAGGGCGGCTCTCCTCGCCTTCGTTCCTCGTGTGTCCTCTCCTTCTAGGAGAACACGGGCGCTGACGGTGGCGCAGAGGAGAGGACGAGGAGAACGAGAGGAACGGGAAGAGCTTGCGTCGACTGGAAGGAAACGTAGGGGATAAGCGTCTATCGCTATTTTACTGGGGGTGGTGTTACCTGGGAAGTATTTCTCATTCGCAAAAAAATAATATTTTCCCTCGCTGCAGTAAAAGTAGGATACGTGGATGACCCCAGCGATCGGCCAGCGTTCCCCTCTTGGAGAGTGTAAGGGCATCCATAGCGTTGATGGTGCCAAATATGCCACGTACTAGTATTTGGCATCGGTGTCAAATGTATCATTTAGCCTACAATGAGTGTGGTTCCAAATTTCTGTATAGCGGGTCCCACTGCTGAATAAAATAGTACCAAAAATCTTCCCATCTCTACACGACTGCATGCAGGTTGTACAAGAGCAGCTGCTAGCTTGGCCAAAAGAAACATTGTTTATTACCAAGCACAGTTTGGCATCGGCGCTCCTACAAGCTTCGGTTCCCAGAATCTTTAATTTGGCATTAGGTTGCACAATGGTGTAAAGCGGTTCCAAAAGCCAAAAGACAATTTGGCATCGCTGTTTGGCATACATTGTGGATGCCCTAATGAGCCCATAGATAAAACCCAGCTAGCTGGGTTCAAGCAAATCCGTTTCATGAAAGTTCCATTGCAATTTCCTTATCTGACCTAAAAGCTAACATCACTCAACCTTAACTTCAAGTGATAAGCAATAAGAAATTTCATAAAAGCTTCATTCAATTTCGCCTTCTACTTTTTTTTAGAAAAGAAGGATTACCCCTGGCCTCTGCATCTGGGCGATGCATGCATACATTTTATTAATTATTCACAAAGACCTTACAAAATAGTACATCAGGTAGTCTGAAGCCATCATCTTAGCAACAATTGTCGCTACTCCTATCCACTTGATGAAGGGGTGCCGATAGTCCGAGCCTAATACCAAACAGACATCGCACCAAAGCCTAACATCTAAAGCCGGAGGCCCCAACCAAGCCACATACTGGGTTTGGGGTACAAACCGGTCCGACGCACTCTCTTGTGTCGTCACCGCCGTCTTCCACCAATCCATCTTCAGAGCAGAAACTAACGCACCGACTTTGCCAGGCCTCTCTGCCATCGACGCCAACATGACGCCAGACAACGTCCTCCTCCTGCGCGAGTCCATCTCCGCGCATCAGACGCCGAGTCTCCACTGCGCCACGCCGCCGAGATCCGCCGCCATCAATGTGTAAGATGAAGCACCGCTCCACCAAAGAAGCCGTCCACTGGTCCCTCGAGCCCGTGTACTCCTCCAAGAATGACGCCCCCAAGGGGGAAACGACACTAGAGCACCGCCGTCATCTGATCTACTGATCTAGGGTTTCCCCCGGAGGTAGCGGATAGAGGTCTGAAGCTTCTCCACGACGATGCCTTCAAGAAGGTAACGACACAAAAGAGTGCCGCCATCGCCAGTCTTGGCAACAAGCCGAGAACGAGGTTTTCACCCAGATCCGCTCGACGAACCTCCATCAAGCATCGTGTGCATGGGTCGCCACCGATCTGAGCAGCCGCGCAACGAGTAGACCGCACCGGCCAGATCAGATCTGTCCGAAGGCCAGACCACTCATGGCGTCGACCCATCCACCAGGCCCTCCATGCCGTCACTGCCGATCCGAGGTCAGATGGACCGTCGCCGCAGATCCGATCGTCGTCGCATGCAACCAAACCGCTGCCTGAAGCAAGGTCGGCCGCCGCGTCCGCAGCCATCGTCGGCAAGGCAGGGACGCCCACCGCGCCGCCAAGGCCAGATCGGCCGCGCCTCCTCACGCCGCGGGGCTCCGCACCATCCCCATGGCGCGGGAGAGAGGGAGGCCCCCACCACCGCCATCGGCCCCCGGGCTAAAGGCCGGCGGAGTCCTTCGGCGGCGGCGGAGGGAGGGAAGGAAGGAGAGCCCCTGGCGGCTAGGGTTTCGTCCCCGCCCGAGTCGCCCCACGGGAGCGATGCGGGGGCCGCAGGTACTATGCAGCTTGAAATTTATCTTGCCAGAGGTTCATCAACTACATTTCATTTACTTCACTGCCATTCTGCAATCTTACACACATGACCTCTAACATGATTCCATCTCGGATCAATTTTTTTCTCCTTTAATATCGCTTTTGCTAATAATATAACAGTATGAGAAAACCTGTATAGCTTAAGTGTGAAATTGCACCATTATATTTTCCTTCAAGCTATTTCCACTCCATAAGAACCTAATAAATTTTGGTAAACTTATTTATTAAATACTAAATGTAAAAGATTATGCCGACACTAACATCATATATTTTCTAAAAGTATGTAGCACGACACAGAACAATTTAGTTTATACTAGCCCACTTGCCAGACCAATTATGTTTCTAGTGGACTACTACTTTCTTTTGCTAGATCACTGGATGGTAAGTACTTAACACATGGAGCAGAAGTGCCTTGCTTACTTGAATCAACTCACCTCATATGTTGTCTCTCCTTGCGGAGCAGACACAGCTTTTAATGTCACCTCATGCATCCCAGTGCCCACCTCTTTGGCTGCCTCAAAAAATCGGTCATTACATTGGCCTTGGATGATACCCTCCCCAAATTTAACACTCTGCAGGATCAGATCAAAATCTGTATCTTCTGACAGCTTATTCGGCGGTGTCATTATCACAATGACAGTGTAAGTAGACCGCTGCGGCACAACAACATACAGTGGCAGATTACGGAAGCATGAATATATCCATCTCCTTGGCATAAGTTTAAATGCCACTTGTTCATCTGTATTATTTGTTAGGTGAAGCGGGCACGGGATTAACGTGTTGTGATCCAAAGGAAAGCGGAGTTCGAGTGGGTGGACGTCAAGTGCCTCGCAGGACCCTGTACGTACCTGCACAAGAGAAGAACTTGTTTTATTGTGATTTACATTGTAAAGATAACACAATTCCTCAAAGATTCCCTTGATTTACTTGATAGCGAGTATCAATTCAATGTCCTTGCGGTAGCCAAAACACAATCCTTTTGTATTACACACTGCTCATCTTCTGATCTTTGGGTGTTATGTACCTATGACAATTCTACCTTGTAAACATGCCTGGATCCACTCTGACTGTCAATTCGCTCAGAAGAGGAATCTTCCATGATGTTCTTCAAACTTGCGCATGGTAGATTTGTTGGTTTCTCTCTTTCAGGATGCATACTCTCCAGTCCATTATGCTCCATATATCTGTTCGCCCAATCAATTACACGATACACTCTAAGAATTGTAGCATGGAAAAGTCATTTTGTTTACGATAAAACTCAAACAAAATTGTTCTTAGTAACGCTAACATTTCAAAACATAAACAGTGGATCAATGATTAAGTATTTTCTCCAGTACGAACCTTGTTGCTTTAGGAAAATTCTAGACCACAAACTAGTACACAATTTGGAACCATGCTATCTTAGAGTTCAGATTCAATTCAATCATGTGCATTGACCAGAAAAATGATATATGGTGAAACAGAGGTTGTTTGTTGGAGGCTTGCAGAAACTGAACTCATAAGGCATGAGGATGAGGCGTACATACCAAATTAGCCTGTCCTGTACGTGCACTCAGAACACGAACCGGGACTGCTTTTTCAGTCCTACAATATGATCACACCCTGCATTAAAGAAATGGAAGAACATTATTTCAGATGTTTAAAAATATGTAGGAAACACAAAATATGCGTGTCAAAATATGTGCAAGAGCTGCTACATGACGTGTTGTGCATAGCCGATGAGAAGAAAAAAGGCACGAGGTTTTGTTGGTTAAAAAAAAATCTGCAACATATGGTATTTACACGGCATGGGGCAACACAATAAAGAAAAGGAGATTTGGAGGTTATGGGGGCAAAAGACTCGGTGCACCCATGAAGACCATCAAGAAAGTAATTTCTTTTGGAAGTGTTGCTAATTGCACATGAGTTTTACCACGAGGTTGGCAGGATGGCGACGTGCGTATAAGGCTCGGAGGAGTCTGGAGCACGCCGTGGCAGGATCATGCATACACAGGGCGTTGAGCAATGCACAAGATGTGCGGGGCGGACATGACGCAGAGTGGAGCATGGTTGCAGTCGGATAATTTTGGCTGGGTCGGACTGGACAGTCTGACGGATCGACGGGGATGTCGGTCAAAGCAGAAGACGGCGGTGATTTCAGCGACGACGACATAGGAGCGTGATGCTGATGGTGACCAACTTCTGGGGCGTGGAAACACGTGGTGCAGGCCTGAAGGCTTGTGCGGTTTCGACAAGACTATGGCACAGGGTTGATTCAAGGCAGTGTACACATGAGAGAGCTTGAAGTCGACAGGGCGTGGGGTAGCATGGCGCAGCTACATGGAGTCATGTTGAAGGTGGAGCTGGAGTCTAGCCGAAGACTTCACTCTGTGCTGATGGAGGGGCTACGGCGTAAGTTAACAGAGAGTCGAAGCCTATTTCAGCGGGAAAGTGAGAGACACGTGGATCGGACTGGGTACCAGTGGTCTGATGGAGACGTGATACTCGGCATCGGTCGGTGATGATCGGTGGTTCTCTGTAGTGGGGGTTGAGTGGTGTGGGTCCGCGGCCCTAGAAACTCGACCAGGACAGCAGAGGCTCGACGCGGTGATAGCGGCGAGGCGTGCGGTAAGCACGGGACACAGCGACAGGCCAAGGCACTAATGGTGAGACATGTGGTCACACAAAGTGTGCAGGGGTGCTGAAGCAGTGTTGATGAGTACCAGATTCAAGTTGGTGACTGGGTCTATCGGTGCTAGTTGATGGACGGGAGTTGACCATGGGGAATCTGAGAAAGTGACGGAAAGTCTAAAATTGTCAAAAGCGGAGAGAGTACATGGCCGTATATTCTGTGGTGTTCAGTGCACATGGCAAAGTGCAGATGACAAGTACAGAAGGAGGCGGAGTGCTATAGCTGTGGGACATGTTAGAGACTATCCGGGAAAAGGGTGAGACAACTGCGAATTTGACTCAGGGTGACACGGGGCGACGGTGAAATTCCTTCAAGATTCAGAGAGACGGTCAAGAAAGAGCGAGGATGTTGAGTTTAGATAACTCGGATATGTGGCGTCCAATATGCGAGTTGTTCATTTTCACGCAGACAGTGATCGGTGTGTGATGGCGGTGAACGGATACTCCGGAAGTTTGGAGCAAAAAGTAGAGTAATGAGGAACTTAATTTCGCTCGAGTATTGATTGTGAAGAAAACGAGAAGGGACTACAGTTGCAGGTGGAGTCACGTGGAGTCTAGGAGTAGCAGCGGTGCTCATGGTATAATCTCAAGTCCAATGTACATGAAGGTTCGACGCATGGATGAATCCAAGGTGGTGGAGAATATTCGCCAAGGTGGAGTTTGTTAGCGTTGTGTCGAATATTATTGTACAAGGTAGGTTACAATTGGACTTGGTTTTGGACTGTGTGTAGACAGGGTAGGAGTCGTGTCCTATTAGGACACCTGTATCCCTAGGCCTCTTATATAATGAGAGGGTAGACACACGTGTAACCTATGCCAACATAATAGCACAGGCACGCAGGGGGAGTCGGCGGCGTGTGCCGGCGCCCAGGGCGGCCGGGGGTGCGGTATTGTAGCGGTGTCATGGGGAGGAGCGCCCGTAGTCAGGCCTCGGGGATGTAGCCATGTCGATGAACCTCGTTAACAAATCTCGGTGTCGTGCCTCATGTGTTGTTTGGTACTCGGTAGATTGACGGAGAGCCTCAGATTAATTCTAACAGGGGTTAGTTCTAAAGTGCCACTTGTGGGATTAATTGTGATAGCTTAAGAGTCTTTGCCTCTGAGCTAATATATCATAAGCTTCATGCGTCATGATATATTATAGTAACCAAATCAAAGTCCATGCAATGGGGGATGAAATTGTCAACTGGAAGTTACTATAAATCAGCCTCTCCTTTTTTTTTGTATTTTAGTCAAACTGGAGGCTACATTACATAGAACAAAAGTGGAATTAAAATTTCGCAGTTGGCAATGCTGTATACACTATACAGAGGGAAACAAGCTGCTAAAGACATACCCCAAAAGACAGTCACGAATTAGTAGACTGAGGAGTCAGTGGCAGTGCTCTGGTTGTTCACTGTGAAAAAATCCATCAAACGAACAACTGAAGAATCACCCAGTTCCCCTCTCCCGGGTCTCTCCGGTGCCCCGCCAATGCCAACGCCACCGGGACACCACCGCCAATCTAAGAAATCCCAACAGCAGCTCCTCCTAAACATGCTGGACTTAGTGGAGCCAAATTTCCAAAGGAGACGCGAGATCTGACTCACCTCAGGCTCAAAGTTCAGGTGCTTCTCTTGTAGCAGTACACGACGTAGGATCTTGTGCATGATACAACAGAGCCCGTCGTGCTCCGGTGACCGAACGCCCCGGCGAATGTGCGGTCAGCCGATTTGGATGCGTACGACATTGAAGCGGGTCTACAGAACGTCCTCTACCGCTTGCGTTGGGGAGCCGGTGTTGGCAGACGAGCAAGGTGCAGACGCCTTGCTGCCGGGGTGGGGGGGGGGGGGGGGGGGGAACGCGAGGACGGGGAAGGCGCCGGGGGCAAATTTCACCCTTTTCGCAAAGTTAAACCAGATATGACCCCGGTTTAAAACAATTTGATCTGACCCTTTATCTACAGCTGGAGTCGCTGACTGTAGAGTAGAAAGGCCTATCGCCGACGCTCCTGACGGTAGGGTTAACAGTAGAGGCAAACGGCCGTAGGTCGTTACTGACATGGCCAGAAAGCCTACCGTCACCCAGTCCGATGGTAGGCTACAGTAACCTATCGCCAGAGACAATGGCGGTAGTCAATGGATCCCCCCCCCCCCCCCAAAACCCGAAGTTGTAGGCGGTTTTGTTTCTGGTCTGGCATTTTAAGGCCTACCGCTAAACTTCTTGGCGGTATAGCTTGTAGTACCCTACCGTCAGACTCCTTGGCGGTAGGTGCAGAAGAGGTTTGTTGAATTTTTTTGTATTTTAACTTAACTTTTTTTTGCGGTAGGGTGTGCAATCCTACCACCAGGGTCTCCGGCGATAGGGTCCTGTCCCATATAAATTTGACGTTTCTCATAGCAATATTTAAGTATGGCAGGATTTTCAGATTTGTAAGAAACATCATCATATTTTTCAATCAAAGAGGCAACTTCAAAAACACCCTTAAAAGCAACAAATTCGTCTATTCGTTCCACATCATAGTAATCATATATACCATTAGCATAAGAAGCCAAGGTTTCATTATCATTAAATAAACACTGAAAGGGAAGGTGCGGAGTATCTAACTCAAAGCAACAAGTAGAATCACATTTCAAGCATGCATCCCAAGCAAACCAACGCAATATTGTAATTTGATCCCATAAATGTTTCCCTTTTTGAGATAAGCGATAATCCCTAAAGTACTCACGTTGATCCAACGTGTCTCCCATTATAAAGTTCAATGGGGATTTCTCAGGATCATCAAAGGAGTCATTAACGCGTTTCACATAAGGAGCATCGAGGGTTTTAGGAGGTTCCCCATCTCCATGACTAGCAAGTACATCTAATTTTTTTGGTGTTTCGTATTCCATATCCATAACTAAAGATATAAAACAATTAATAACAGAAAATAAAACAACTAATAACAAAAAAAAATTACTTAGTGATACAGCAAACAAGCACATATGAGAATATCAACCGCTACGCTATTGCTCCCCGGCAACGGCGCCAGAAAAAGGTTTTGATAACCCACAAGTGCAGGGGATCATTTGTAGCCTTTTTCGATAAGTAAGAGTGTCGAACCCAACGAGGAGCTAAAGGTAGAATTAATACTTTCTCAAGTTCTATCAACCACCGATACAAATCTACGCACGCTAATGCTTACTTTACCTAGAACAAGTATGAAACTAGTTTGCGGGAATAAAACTAGAAGTACTTTGTAGGTGTAGAGATAGTTTTGCAAGGTAATAAAGAACGTGGAAACAAAAGTTAGGTGTTGTTTTAATAAAAGAACAATAAAGTAAATATAGCGAGTGTGGAAAAGTGGTGATAGGATTTGCGAGATTGTCCTAGGCAATTGATAACAAGATCGGTAATCATTATTGCAGTTTTATATGAGGGAGAGGCATACGCTAACATACTTTCCGTGCTTGGATCATATGCACTTATGATTGGAACTCTAGCAAGCATCCGCAACTACTAAAGATCATTAAGGTAAACCCAACCACAGCATTAAACATAAAGTCCTCTTTACTCCCATACGCAACAATCCCCTTACTCGGGTGTAAGCTTTTGTCACTCTAGCCACCCACTATAAACGAATCATGAACGTATTGCAACACCCTCCAGCGTGAATCTTTCGCGTGTGCGCCTCACGGAAAGCACCTTAGGACAACACCAAAATAAACCATGCAACTCAAATCAATCAAGATCATCAATCAACCCAGAGGGCAAAAATGAACTACTCAAACATCATAGGATAGCCACACATCATTGGATAATAATATATAGCATTAAGTACCATGTTCAAGTAGGGGGTACAGCGGGATGCGGGAGACTGGACCGTTGTAGATAGATGAGGGAAGGTGATGGTGGTGGTGATGACGGCGGCGAAGTTGTTGGTGTAGATCGCCGTCACGTTGGATGCCCCGGCGGCGCTCCGGCGCCACCGGGAGAGAGGTGGAGAGAGCCCCCCCTCCTTCTTCTTCTTCCTTGGCCTCCTCCCTAGGTGGGAGGAGAGTTTCCCCTCTGGTCCATGGCCGCCATGGCCCCCGAAGGGCGAGAGCCCCTCCGAGATTGGATCTCTCTCTGTTTCTCTCCTGTTTTCGCGACTGTTTTTGGAGCCCTTCGCCGTTTCTTAAATATCTGGAGATCCGTAACTCCGATCGGGCTGAAATTTTGAGGAGATTTTTATCGCGAAAATATCTTTCTTGCGCCAGAAGGAGAGCCTCAACCAACCTAAGGGCTGGCCACAAGCCATCTGGCCGCCCCCCTAGGGGCACGGCCGGTTGGCTTGTGGGGCCCTCGGGTATCGTCTTGCGTTGATTCCGACTCTCAAAATTCACATATATTCCAAAAAAAATCTCCGTAGATTTTTATCGCGTTTGGACTTCGTTTGATATGGAATTTCCGCGAAACAAAAAATACACAAAAATCAGGAACTGGCACTGGGCACTGGGTAAGTAAGTTAGTCCCAAAAATATTATAAAATGTTGCCAAAAGTATATGAAAGTTGTAGAATTTTGGCATGAAGCAATCAAAAATTATAGATACGACGGAGACGTATCGGTGGTGCCTGGTTTTAAGTCGATGACAAACTCGACAACTCTAACAGGGGGAACTCCTGGAAGTTCTTCTGGAAAGACATCTTGGATGTCGCAAATAACTGGAATGCCTTCAATCCCCTCAAGAGGTGACACATTCAAGGCATTTAAGAGATAAATCCGGGCTTCGGCATCTCGAACAAGACAAGCATGATAGCTTACTATCTCATTCAAAGGATGTAGGAGATGGACGGTTTTTGTGGCGCAAACGATTGAAGTAGTATGAGTTTTCAACCAGTCCATTCCCGGAAATAGGTCAATATTGGAAGACTTCAAAATAATGGGAGAGACATGGAATTCCAACCCTTCAATTTCAATGGAGACATTGTGGCTAACCATGGAGGTTCGACATTGGCCCGCGGGGGTGTGTACCACTAGTGGAGTGTTCATCTCTTTGTATTTAATGCCATGCATGTATGCAAAATCATCTGACATAAAAGAATGTGATGCTCTTGTATCAAATAATACAGAAGCTAGTGCTGAGTTAACAAGAAGAGTACCCATCACAGTAGTAGGCTGGTCTTGAGCTTCATTCAGTTCAATGTTGTTAGCCTGACCACGACCATAAGAAGGCCTGGCATTGTTGTTGCGGGATTGTTGTTACCACTGCCAGTTGAAGGCAGTGCAAGCTGATTCTGATTCTGCCTGCATTCTCTGGCACGGTGACCTGGACAACCACACTTGAAGCACAACCTGTCATTGGGACGGGGAGTAGTAGCTCGGGGTGGTGCAGCTGGAAGTCTCGGCTGCCTAGGTGGTGGAGGAGGCAGACGAGGCACAACATAGGACGACCTTGGAGCAGGAGCACGTGCATGGTACATGTTGTGGGGAATCCATATCCTCCGCTTCTGTGATGATGAGCCCGAAGATGGGCCCACATCACGGGTGCGCTTGATGCCATCCTTGCATTCCTGCAGACCAGTCTCAACCTGAATGGCCTTGTTCACCAAGGTGGCGAAGTCAGCATAATCCTGAACAAGGAGCGCGAGCTTGATATCAGGGTGAAGTCCTTCATGGAACTTTTCCTGTCTGCGAGCATCAGTAGCAATTTCTTCTTCAGTATAGCGGGACAAGTCAAGGAACTCCCGTTGATAAGCATCCACGGTCTTGTTGCCCTGTGTGAGGTTGCGGAACTCTCTCTTCTTCCCGTCCATGATTCCCTGAGGAATGTAGCGAGCACGGAAAGCAGCTTGGAACTCCGTCCAGGTAATGATGGTTCCAACAGGTTGTGAACGCCGATGACTGTCCCACCATTGAGCAGTGGGACCCTTCAGAAAGTAGGTTGCAAAGGTGACATAGTTGGCAAGGGTGACATTGGCAGACTCCAGTTCATACGTGATGTCGCGGAGCTAGTCATCGACATCAAGGGACTGAGTTGAGCTGTGATAGACAGCAGGGTTGAGGCGCACAAAGTCTTGGAGAGTTATTGGGGCTGGCTGCTGATTCATGTTCGGCCGCGGGAATTGATCCATAAGCCCCTGCATAAACTGGCAGTTCAGCTCAAACTGCGGTATCATTCTAGCCATATATTCGGGCGGTGGTGGAGCGTTGGCACCATGGCCACGTCCAGCTGGCCTAACCATTCTGTCAAATTTTAACAGTGGTAGTTTATTATTGAGTAAAAGCAAAGAGAAGGAATCATGATGTAACATGCACAAAGAAAGAAGTGCAACAGATACATCATAGTAGTCACACATGACATACATATCCTTACATAGGTCTATTACAAGCCAGCGATCATAAGTTCGGAAGGGAAATAACCTAGACAAACTAGGCGGCACGCAGGCACGTGGTAGAGGGATACAACAACGGGACATAGCGATTGCTACATCAACGTCGGGGACAACCACTGAAGCCAGGTAGCTGCATGTGATGATGCAGGGTGCCCTCGATATAAGGATCCCGCGCTCCATGAAGACTCTAATGCAGAACCTGGTCCCGTACGGGGAGCAGAGGCCCACATGGAGTAGTACAACCTCCAACAGTAGGCCACTCAAGACCTGGTGGAAACTCTGTCCTGCGCGGGTAAAGGATGTGCTCAGGATGCATCCTCGCACTCATTGTTGGCAGCAACTATGTCAGAGCATCCTGAAGATGAGCACGAGTGGCGTACAACTCGACAACAAGAGCTCGGGCAGTACGATCCAGAGCCTCAGTGTACTGAACTAGAACATGCGGGTCATAATGACGTCGCACGTAAGGGGTGCAGACATCGGTGTAGCATCCAGTCTGATCCCCAGCGGCGACATACGGGATGTATCTGAATCCTGTCTCCTCCAAGCGGGGGTGCTCTCCATGGAGATGGACGATAGCAGCATAGGCAGCATCATGGACTGTCATATCAACAGTCACTTCAACACCATGGTAGGTGTGCAACTCAGTGATGGAGATGTTCTGCCGATCGAAGATACGAACCACAGCGTGGTACTGCTCCTGGTTGAACTCGTGGTAGTCCTCATGAACAATGTACTCGGGGTACCAGCGATATCCTAGCCTAGTCAAGAGGTCGACCAGAATGGCCGGGAACCCAGTTGCATCGACAGCCATAGTCTGGCGTACGAGCTGCCTTGCGGGACGCATCTGAAACAAGGAGGTTCAAAGATGTCAAAAGATAGTGTGTGCATCATATCTTCAAAAGATAACAGTTGTCGATAAAATGGCTCTCCAGGTGGATGTGATCACGATAATCTAAGTTAGAGTTAGAAAAATCTTTAACCCGAATAGAAGAGAGATCAGAACCCAGAGTAAAGAAGAGGAATAAAAGATCCTAATCCCAACCATTTGCGATGTGGGTCCGTAAGCCACACAACAATGTTAGTAAAATATGTTTTCAAATACTAGACTCAACTTCGGCCAAGGAGTTGGAAAGGGGCTTCCTACATGGAGTCGTCTCTGATACCAGCTTGTGAGGCCCCCGCCTTGATCGTACGCTAATCATACACGCAAATGCGCATGATCAAGATCAGAGACTCACTGGAAGATATCACAACACAACTCTAGACACAAATTAAAGTCATACGAGCTTTATATTACAAGCCAGGGGCCTCGAGGGCTCGAGTACATAAGCTCGAATAGAAACAAGTCAGCGAAAACAGCAATATCTGAGTACAGACATAACTAAACAAGTTTGCCTTAAGAAGACTAGCACAAACATCAACATGGATCGAAAAGGCAAGGCCTCCTGCCTGGGAGCCTCCTAACTACTCATCGGCCTCCACGTAGTAGTATGCTCCGTCCTGATAGTAGTGGTCATCGGCGGGATCAGCTGACTCCTGGGCTCCATCATCTAATCGCAGCAATCGTATCAAGGGGAAAAGGGGAGCAAAGCAACCGTGAGTACTCATCCAAAGTACTCGCAAGACTTACATCAGATCTATACTAAGTATGCATCGGTATCAAAGGAATGGGGCTATATCTTTGGACTGAACTGCAGAAATGCCAGAATAGAGGGGAAGGCCTAGTCCTATCAAAGACTAGCATCTTAAGTGTCTTGCAGCATTAGAAGAGTGCAGATTAGCATATTATAAGTATGTTGTAGTAACGCCCAGAGATCCTTCCTCGACTCCCTGCGAGAAAACAATCCCGGAGCCATCAATTCCATTTCAATGTCACAAGTATCCAGTTCTAGTTGTATATATCGGGATAAAACTCTGAGCATCCGTTACCATGGACACGGCTATTCGAATAGATATACTTCCCTGCAGGGGTGCACAAACTTACCCAACAAGCTCGATTAACTCCGGACGGACACACTTTCCAGGTCATGCCCGGCCTCGGCTGATCAACACGTTGTAGTCCTACCTAGGCTCAACAGAGAGGTCAGCATGCCGATCTAAATCCTAAGTGCTCAGGGGTCTTGGGACCATCGCCCTTTGCACTCCTGCATGTTACGAGGACAGCGGTGTCAGTCCTGGCACCTTTTTATACAAAGCTAGTGCTTATGCGGGCCACCCTGGCGCATGCCACTCAATTGTGACGTCTGAAGAGCTTTCGGACGAATGTACGACGCAGAGTACCCATGCTTATTCCCGCGTGGTGGTCAGTGCGAAAAAAGCCAGAGGCCTACTCAGATCACATATACAAACCCGTTAGTGTCTTGGTAGCGCGCGGTGACGATCAATGATCCACGATCTGTGGTCCCGTCGCCCCGTCTCCTGGACTTACGGCAAGGGCTAAGAATGCCCGGCCGTGCCGCGTAGTTATCTCGCTGGCACCTTCCTGGTCAACCTGACTACACATCACTCGCGGGTACCACTCAGGGCCGACCCGTCTTTCACATTTCCCTCGCGGGTACCCCTTCGGGCCGACCCGTCTTTCACATGGTTCTGGGGTAAAGTCAAAGTAACTGTGTGTTCATAACATCAAGGGGGGATATGAGGAATCACCCTCGATGGATTCCACTCGATGTAACCGTCAAGGTTATCTGGGAGGAATCACCCTCGAGGATTCACACTTTAGGTGTTGCACGACAGAGTCGTATCGGGAGTGGTGAAGGAGGAATCACCCTCCATAATCCACGACCGATTAGCTACACTACAGAGTTATCATCAGGGGTGCGTTACGAGGTATCGCCCTCGGCACTCGATAGTAGCTCTGCAGAGTCGTACAACTAAGGGGGCGTGAGGTGATGTGTCGGGCTCAGGACGTCGATCACGTTGATCGAGTCATCGATGATGAAGCGGGGGCAACAGGGACAAGGTGAGGGGTCATTGGTGGATCACTAACCAACCTATGCTAAGCATATAGGATAACAGGTAAAGTAACAATAGCAGGTTACAAAATCAGGCTATGAATCAAAATAGGAGCTATCAACAACAGTAGAAAAATCTAATGCAAGCATGAGAGAGAAGGAATGGGCGATATAGGAATGATCAAGGGGTTTTGCTTGCGTGGGAACTCTGCTACAAGTGGTTGAGCATTAGTGGTGTAGTCGTACCCGGTAGCAACGTCGGTCTCGGGGTCTACCGAAGAGAAGAGGGGGGGAAACAATAAATATAAAGCAAACAAATGCATCACGATGCATGACATGGCAATATGCAGTGCTAGGGGTGGCCTAACGCAGTGCTACACGATACAGATGAAGCGGGAAAATATCTGTGGATATTTCCCGGGTCTTAGGCATTTATCGGACAGACGATCCGGGGGGGGGGGGGGAATTTCCATGTTCATCATGCTAGAGGCATGTGACACATGAACATATAGCGTATTCTGATTCGTTATATTTTTCTGAGCAACTTTCATATATAAATTATTTTCATGTGACTTACGGATTATTTTAAATAATTTTTTTAAGTTTTAATCATTTTCTAGAATTATTTTAATTCAAAAATTCACGTCAGCAGTCAACCAAGCCGGCCCAGGTCAAACCTGACAGCTGGGTCCCACCTGTCATTGATAGAGAGACTAACAGTGTTTTAGTTTTAACTAAATTAGCTAATTAACTAACATGGCCCACATGTCAGTGTCTAATTAATTTAAACTAATTAATTTAATTAATTAACTGGTTAATTAGGGGTGGCCCACCAGTCAGTGACTCGGGCTGCCCAGTCAACAAAGTTGACTGGGCTAACCCAGTCAACTAGGGCCAGGGGGGCCGCTGGCAGTGACCGTGGGAGTGGCCCCGGGCCAGCCACGTCGGCGGCGGCGGCGGAGTTGGCTCCGGCAAACATTTCCGCGGCGGAGGGCCTCTGGCGGCTGTCGGGATTCGTCTACAGGCGACCATTTTGCACGGGCCGGTCGGGATCGAAGGAGCGGAGCAAGCCACGTCGATCTGCGGTGGTGGCCGGGCCGGGGGTGGCCGAGAACGGCGCCGGCGACGAGGTGGAGCGGCGGCGGCGCTCGGGTGAGGATGGATACGAGTGCAGAGGGCACGACAAGCGACGCAAAGGGGTGCGTTCAAACGCGGGCATCACACCTCGTCGAACGGTGGCAGTGGCAGCGACTACAGAGGCCGGAGTTGACGCCGGTGATGAGCGGGGCGGACGCCGGCGTTCGGGCATCGATGGGGACGTGGCTAGGGGGAACTAGAGGGGGTGTGTGTGTGCGTTAGCTAGCTGGGGACGTGCTGAGCACGTTGCCATGCTCGGCCGAGCGTGACGACGGCAGTAGCGACGACGACGAGCAGCGCGGCGGAGCTGAGCTTCGGCCGCGAGCAGAGGGGTGGCTACGGGCACGGAGAAGAGCAGGGGAGAGAGGGGAAAGGAAGAGGGGCTCACGGTGTGCTTGCAGATGTGCTTAAGAGGGCTCGGGGGAGGCTCGTTGCGGCGAATTCCAGCGGCGGAGCTCCGGCGTCCCGAGGTTGAAGACGACGGAGATCCGGCGCTGCAGGGGCTCCGGGCTTGAGTTCGTGGGCGAGGACGACGTAGCGGAGCATGACGGAGCTCGTGGACACGTTGGGGCTGCGCGGGGAGGCCGGTGGCTACGGCTACGGCGGCACCATGGCGATGACAGCTTTGGGTTCGCGCGCGGAGAGGATAGCGGCGCGAGGGGGAGGAAGTGAGGGGGGCTAGGTTTCGTCCAGGGGGTCGGGGCGACCTTATCCTCCGTGGCCGGCCGGTGGATGGCCGCCACGGCGACGGCCGAGGCCGTGGCGAGCATCGGGCATGGCCACGACCTCCTCCGCTCCTGTAGCGAGGAGGGAGACGAGCCGGGGTGGGCTGGGCCTCACTGTGCACTTGAGGCCCAAGTGCATGGTGGGGCTTTTATTTTTCTTTTTTCTTTTTTATTTTCTAATTTCTAATTTCTTTTCTGTTTTGCATTTATTTTTAATACCATTTGAATTTTGCAATTTATGGAACTTGGCCCATTATTAGTAATGCAATATTATGCACTGCCACAAAAAGTTTGAGATTTAATTAAAGTAGTTTGGCATTTTCATAATTTCAAAAGGCATTTAAATTATTATTTTGGCCTCTGCTTTAAATGTTTTAGGGCTTTTAACCACTTTATAAAAAGTTGGTTTCATCATGACAAATATCCAGAGAATATTTGCAACAATATGAACATTTTAGTTTTCATGTTGGTGAATTTCTTTATTTCACTTATTATTTGAATTTGAATTTAAAGTGGAATTTGAAATGAGATATGGATTAAAGATGATCAAGCACTGTTTAGCAAAAAGCCTTAGCTTAATCACACAGGTTTACTGTAGCTTAATTACATGGGTGTTACACTTTACGAAAAGGGTCAAAACATTGAAATTTTCCACGCCGGTGGGGTCGGAGGCGGCCGCAGCGCAGCAACCTCGGGAGCGTGTGTGTGTGTGCAGCAATATGCACTGTAGCAGTGACCGCGTGTGCTCCGACCGACTCTGACACACACAGGTACTTGGTCACACGTATTGTTTGCGACCTGTTGTCATGTTCGCCTAGTACTCTCGAAAGTGGTTTCACCGCGTAAAAAAAGTGTGGTTTCACCCCTGACCCCGGTTTATATATACACCAGTAAGCTTGCACCTGTAATGCACGTCTCGACCAATGACTCAACGAATACCCTTTTCAATGATACATTTACTATCAATCACACACATTTAAGATCGAATGGAAAACTCACTCAGCTTGAAAATGATTGCCAACATATAAACTCGCTATGATAATATCAGTTGAGTAATAATGAAAAGTAATACCCAGGATTACCATGGAGGGCATATGGTCTGATTGCTCATAGGACAGAATATGAACAGAAAATAAATGCAAGATGAATGAATAAAAAAAGTAATTTTAACATTGCCTCTCTTACCTCCTCTTTTCACATGAGAGATAAGAGCATATGAGCCGAGCCATTGATTTATTGAGTAGTGGGTCTGAGTAACTCTATCTTCTTACCTCCCATGTGAAAAGTGGAGGTAAGAGGGACCATGTTAAAATTGCTCATAGAAAAATGGTAAACAGAATAAAACCACACATAAAGGAAGCATTAATATGAAGAAAATGGAGCATAATGTACTGGGACAACAATGCCCAACCATGTTATAATTTGTTTAGAGTAACTTCAAACTTGATTGTGAAATATCATCTATTTCAAGTCAACAATGTGTGAAAAATACATTGGAAAGGGAACATAAAAAAACAAAAAAAATGCTATTCCTCTACTTTTTTTTCTTCAATTGTACAACACTGTCTTGTCTCCATTTAAATATCTTCACTGAGATTATGTATCCTTCCTCTTCATCCAGATACATGACTGAAAAGGTATTTAAATTGGTCATTTGACGACACTCAACATACGAGATCAATCATACTTTTGCAGTAAATGACTAAAGAGGAAAGATGTGTAAGAAAAGGACAACACCAAAAAACTAACCAAGATTGCATTCATTATATGACATGGTGCCGTACTTTCCAAGGTAACTTCATAAGCTAGTGAGCTGAAACTATAGATATAGATACTCATTGAAATAAGATGTGCCTACTACAACAACCCTAACTTTGGTCAACATCAATTTTCATGTATAAAATTCCATGCCTAGAGAAGGAGAAAATGCATTTGGACATACCTGAATAATGGGTGCATGATAGTTGGTTAAATAAGTGAACCATTTTTGCCAAAAAAAGATTTGAATTCAATTTAATGTCGTATGAATTGGTGCACCATTTATTAAGGAGTAACCATGCAAAGAAAGATATTGCCAGATCAAAGAGGAGTGACATCGATGATTCAAGATGTCCTACATGAAGATTCGTACATGAGGCCCACACTTCTTTCCGAAAAACGGAAAATCTTATCATTTATCTAAACCAATAGCCAAGTTAGCTAAGTGTCAACAACGGACAAGGGAAGACATATATGAAAACTGAGTTCTTGCGGGCACTATGAGTAATCAAACCATGGCGACTAATTAAACTTAGGCCCTAACATTTAACCATATATATCTCTCTCATAATAAGGGCTCATCAACTTGTAATGGAAGGGTTCGAATGGTGCCAGGTTGGCCTTCAAAACACGGCATTGCGAATAAAATATTTCAATTACTTTTGACTTGCAATTAATTAACCAATTGTTGTCATTCACCAAAAACACCTTTAAAAAAATCTGAGCATAATAGTCATTTTGACAAAGTTGCTTGAATATCAAGTGAGAAAATTCAAAGTATAATTGTTACCTACTATTTGCTTAAGTGTCATGAATCTGGGATTGTCTAGTTCTTGGTTAGAAATTAACTAAGAACACATACATGTCCACTTATGATTGTGTTAAACCGTAAGCACTTGTCCATCCTCAGTTCATGTAAACAAATCAAAATACAGAGAAAAGACTGAGGTGCTTTGGGTCGCCGTCATCAGAATTCATGTAAATTGTAAATTCACTGGGAATCACACCCCTTGGCAAACTTGATTATGTGGCAAACTTTTAACGACGATTGTAAATAACCATATCATAGTTGGTGCATCCTCAAATTAAGTTTGTTCCATCAATGTGCAAAACAATACAATAGGCCACCTGAGATACATGGGCAAAAATCATCTAACAATTATCTATGTCATGTAGAGTAAATTCATGATTTTAAAAAGAAGTTAGAAACAACTACTAAGTAGTATACATATCTAGATTTCTCTTCCTTTGAATTGTCTAAGTGCAATGTAAAAACATGCCCACGGTTTCTGTGAAGCTAAAAAATAGTACAAATAATGTGTGATCCTAGTTAGCAACAAATAATTAATTGGAATGTGGGATTTTCACAAGAAAGTACCAATAGAGCAATACAACTTCTGTGACGTGATGTGTGGTATGTGATGCTAGGATGTTTTAGTGTCGATTGGGATAAGCATAAAATTCTTTTAGCAAATCTACAGGCTAAGATAGGAATGAAGTTGAACTTGATTATTTGGTGTAGTCTAAATATAAATATAACATGAACATATAAGTCTTACCCAATGAAGTAAAACAAAAAGGCAAATCTCACAACGATTCAAAAGAAACTCACCATGGTGTCCATACATAGAATAGCAGAAAACTTAGTATGAATTGGTTTCTTTGCATCAATTTGAATCCTTTGTGCCGTACATCAGGAACCATGTACCTAAAATCCATGCCCCTCAAGTAGTGCATGCAGCTAAAGCAATCACCAACAGTTTAAAACATATCTACCTGATCTACAACTGAACATCACTCTATTGGACATGATTTTGAGAAATATTTAGAAGTTGTTATAAAGTTAATTGTCAAGCATATGGGCAAATATTGAAAGTATAGGAATTTTTGTACCTTGGCTATATACCATGCAAATAAAGAATTTTTAGCATGCATCCGGAATCAGTTTGTCTACATAATAAACATCAACAAAATCGGTTGCCTAACAAAAAATATCTGTAAGCCGAGCCTCCTATCTATACCTAATATTAAAGGAAGGAAGATTTCTTGGTTCTCCTTCCGTCACCCCTTTATATCCGTTAATTTTATGTTAACCACAAAGATTGACCGCTGAGATTTAAAAGAAGAATCTTGGTATTACCTCCTTAGTTGTCAAGAATTATCCCCACTGCCACTGGTAAGTCAAACGAACGGTTCATTCGCCTCCAACTCGCTTCAGCACTACCTCTCTCTTCTCTCTCCCATACTACTCTTTCCCCCATACCCTTGCAGCGGCCGCTGGTGGCCCACATCGGAGCCCTAATCGCCGACTCCCCGGAGCAATCCGTATCCCTGAAGGCCGGCGCTCTCCTCCTTTCCGAACTCGCCGAATCCCCCACCCCCAGGCACGGCCACAATCCTTCTCCCCGTTCCTTCAATCAAGTGGGGAAGATGCATGGTGTATAGAGATGCACCAAGGACGGAAGACGCGCCGGGAAGTGCATCAACCCGATGTCACGCTACCCCGCATCTCCCGCTCTTGCCCTGGTTGTGCACGCTAGCGAGAAGGTATGGTGATGTGTCATTTCGTCCCCCGTCGTCGAGATTCGGCTATGGCAAAGGACTGGGAGACTGTCCGAGGCGGTGGGTGTCATGTTTAAATCTGGCAGATATTGAGTAGGGGGTCCCGAGCTGATGATCTTAGCTTGATGGTAACAGGAAAAAGAGGGACGTATTTTTTTACCTACGTTCGGAATGTCTCGAAGAGGTAAAGACCTACATCATGCTTCTACCTTATTGATTGTGATGGAGTACAAAGTATAGGATGATCTACCTCAAGATCGTGTATGAATGAATCTAACTTAACCCTAAGGACTAAAACCCCTCGGCTTATATAGGGACCGGGGGTACCTAGGGTTACATGATGGCCGGTTACATCTAGGGATAAACTTGTTGATTATTTGAACATGTCTTGAAGTGTGCCCAAGTCTTCGGAGGATTCCATCTTGAGTATGCAAGGTACCAGGATAAACATAGCCCATTCTTCGGTAGTCTGGGGGTCCTCGGCCCAGACCATGACTAGCAGGCCGACGTGGCTAGCACCCCCTAGTCCAGGACACCGTCAGTAGCCCCTGAACTAGTCTTCAAGCCGATGATAATGTTCAACTCCTCGGAGTGGCGCTGGCTCTTGGTCTTCGGCTTCGTAGGCAAGTTCAACAAACTTTGATGCTTCTCTGTCGATCTCGTGTCTGAGGACACCCCAGGACCCAAAGTCCTTGCAAGTTGGTTTACCAATCTCTTCGGTGTTTATCTTTACTGTAACCATGTTTTTGTCCAAGAAGTGGTATACTTCGGACATCCGAGGATTTTGCACCAACAACTCTTTTCAAAGTAATTTTCTATTTGTGGGATCTGAAGACCCCACCTCAGCCTAGGTGGCTTAACAGTGACTTCTTTGTTGGACTGGTGCAGTGGGTTGATAGGGTTGTTCTCTTGACAACTCTGACCGAAAACCGAACTGCCACCATACACTCTAGAACCGAAAAGTCCCATCAATGGTCATTATGTTGAGCTTTATGGTGGCTCGAGGCCATTACCATTGGCACATCACGTAATTAAAGAGATCGTGCTTCGGATTTTTGGCGGCATCATCAACAAATCTCTCGACTCTCACATGCATATAATGCATGTCATGTTGGTAAACGACAAAATTATCGCCCGACATCGTACCCCTTTGTTTTTTTTACCGGCCTATAAAGTGAGAAGGATGAATCTAGTTCATTTCATACCTTCCCCATCGCTTCCAGCGCCCAAGTCCCCCAAGCTCAAGTGCCTAGAGAATAGAGTAAAATCCCAACCCTCATTCTCTTCCCATCCCCCTTTCCTTCCCCAATAATGACTAGAAAGGGAAAGGGTGCCACCGCTGCAGCAGCCGAGGAGAAGGCGGCGAGCAAGAGGGGGCTCTGGATGCCCTCCACCTTCATCGTTGGCAACATCGTCGAGCTCTAAGCGAGCGGCTACCACCCGTTGCCAGACGAGGTCAAGTGCCATTCGCCACTCATCGGAGACGAGGTCCGCTTAGCCTCCCGAGTTCATGAACCTCGGGAAGGCGAGTGTGTTGTGTTCATCTCCCACCTTATCCAAGACTTGGGCTTTCCCGTCCACCCTTTTCTCCAAGGCCTCCTGTATTTCTATGGAATTCAGTCCCACCGTCTCGCACCCAACTCCATCCTCCACATAGCCTCATACATAGTTTTTTCTGAGGCATTCCTCCGCATAGAGCCTAACTTTGGACTTTGGCTCAAATGGTTATGTGTTAAACAACAGAGCAATGGTCGTCATATCATGGAGTGCGGCGGAGGCATGATCAGCAAACTCACCAATGTCAAGTGGTTGCACAGTAAACTCATCGAGATGGTGAAACAATGCCAAGAGGAGTGGTTCTACATGATCGACATGCCATTGGGGAACAAAGAAGGGCTCCCCGCCTTCTTGGCAGCTCCCTTGAAGAGGGTGCACTCCTAAACTGCCAAGAGTCTCAATTGGGGCAATCAGAAGGAAGTCAAGGCACTCCAGGAGCGGGTGAAGGTCCTTATCGGTGATGGTGTCACCCTGGTGGACGTGATCCATATTATGCTCCACCGCGGGCCTCGGTGACCCAAAGCTTCTACCGAGGAAAGGACCTCGGTGGGATGCTAAAGATCATTTTCAATCCCTCATCTGGAGAGAACGAGTACTAGACGGAGGGGATGGCATCGGCCTCAGCCGAACACATCCAGCTGCCGAGGTGTGTTCTGCGTTGATTCTTAGCTTTGTGGTTTCTATTCCTTCTCATTCTTTAATTGAATGATTGATTTTAATCTGGCCATATCGCAGGGCTGACATTCTTTCGCCAGATCGGTCAAGTCGCTGATGCCTCAACAAGGGGAACCCATGAGAGCCGTGGTGGAGCAGTTGCTGACTGAGGACCTGCTATGTGGTCATGGTTCGAAGAAGACCCAGGGCCCAAGAAGACCAAGGCAAAGTGCCTGGTCGTCTAAGAAGCTGGTGTCGAGATCCTTGTTGAAAGTCAACACCACTCGGACTCCGATTCCAGCTCCGAGCAGCATGAGGAGTTCAACGAGGCTCCATCTTCCCGAGGAGGGAAGAGAGCTAATGGACGCGCGCAGGAGGATGGCGCTGTTCGTCGTCGTGGTGGCGTCGACGGTAGAAGGGTCTGGCAAGGTAAATGCATTGATCACTCCTGAACATGGGGCGGTGGAAGATGGCAGCTGCGGTGTACAGCATGCACATGCGAAGCATGATGTGGGTTTGCTAAACCGGTTGGTGCTCCCGGCTAGCCGGCGGGCGGCTTGATGAGGCCGCCGGATTACTTGGTGTGTGTTGGCGGGAGGTCAGGGCACATTATCAAGCCTCTAGAGAGGGCGACACTGTTTGCTAGTAAGATGACTTTGGGTGGATTCATGTATTTATTACTTAAGACTTTGTTGAATAATTGAATAAATATGGTTGTGTGGATCACTCGACGCCGAGGCCGGGGATTATCCTATTTTTCGAAAAAAAAACTAAAACTTTTGTGGTGAATTGCCTCTTATTAGATATACCCAGGAGCATATTGATATACACCCTTTGCTCAGATGATCAATAAAAGTTGATACTGGAAAATGATTGATCATTAAGGCTCTGACGCCTATACCCATCTTAAGCATCTACTAAAGAAAAATGAAAGTCTTTCTTCAAACTGACATTGAACAAAGACAATATCATTGCATCAAGAAATTTCAAATTCTTATTTCAAACCTCACTGAACAGAAATAACAATATTTTACTTGGAGTATAAAACCATGGACTACAAGAGATAATGGAATAACAATTGCCATAATAAATTTAACAAGTTCCACAATGACGTGACAACATAGCTGATTATATCGGAAATAAATTCATTATATTAGAGCAAGTTCTTTTCTTTCCATGGTGCCCTTGTTTTGTCAAGAGAAGATCCTAGTTTCATGCTTGCATGGGAGTGTTGGAGACCTGAAATTTTGTAGATAAAATGTTACCAACACCAGCTTAAATGCAGCATAAGCTAAATGAAATATGTAAACATGGTAAAAACCTAATAACAATGGAAAATCTACTCTATAAGTAAACTATGGATAGACAACAAAGACCAAAGGAAACCAAGTATGCAATATGATTATATTCCCTCCTTTTAGGATAATAGGCCGCTAATATCTTAATCAAGCATTTTGGGCTTCAAATGAGAGAAAAATCAATTCTTTCGAAAGCCTGATGATACTTAACTGGCCATGCCAGGCAGATAGTTTGAGTGCAATCAGGTAACTTCACAAGAAAAAGTTTGCAGCATATGATGGCATAGAATGCGGTTCTTTTGTGTTGGGGTGAATGTACTCTACAAAAACTAGCCGATGTGAAAAACTAGCCGCAAAAATTGAATAAAACCCACTGGCATTTAGACAAATTTATTATCACGATCCACCTCGATCCCCATCCATAGTCTAATAACAATCAATAACGAATTTTGGAGGGTACATCATCTCTACATAGATTTCAAAATATGTACACATGGATTTTTGTTGCCGCTTGAAACATTAGTGTATAGGAAGCAAACGAACAATTTGAGCGGTAGGTTTCCCAGAGCGGCCAGAGTACTGAAAGAAATTACAAGTTCCTGCATGAAACCAAGTGATTTCAATACAGTGCCTCTGATCCAGCCCATAGTTAAACGTATACCTGGTTTGCCATTCAGTTTGCACAGCGTCCGTCGAGCCTCTGAACAATATTTTCAATGGAAGGTCTCTTCTTCCGATCAATGTCCACACACTCTAGACCAATTTTAATGCATACTTTTATTTCCTGGAGGTCATTTGCTTTTAACATTGAGTATCTCGATGCTATGCGCCCGTCTGTCCAATTTTGACGCACCTGCATGAAAGAATGTCAAACTGCTATCCTTGATGATAATATAAAAGTAAACTCCCACATAAGCTTCCAGATGTCAACATGTAATATTATTTCTTACATTTTCAATAAAATGCCTTGCTGATGGTTCGTTCTGTTGGGGTTGATTCTTCTCGCCAGTGGTAGTCTCGATGATTAGTACGCCTAAACTATATATGTCTGACTGGGGGGAAATTTCACCTCTGTACAGATATTCTGGAGCTATGTATCCGCTGCACATAATTAGCAGTAATAATTTAATACGCATTACTTGAAGGTGAAAAATGCAATTTACAACACAATATTAGCATAGTTGTGGTCAACTTACTATGATCCCACAACATTCTGTGTGTTTGCCCGTGTTTGTTCTTGGCCAAAGAGCCTGGAAAGTCCAAAATCCGCGATTTTCGGTATCATGTTATTGTCCAACAATATATTTTCAGGCTTCAAATCCATATGGATAATAGGAATCCTATGAAGAAATAGTAAACCATCGAGATCCCCTTAATTATTTTGAAGCGCGCGTCCCAAGCCATGTCAATGGGTTTGTCTGTAGTTAAATATTGAGTTATTTCAGTACTAGCTAAGATTTAGTAGTTCAAGGAATAGAACATGAGACGGTAATCCGCGCTCCAAACATTGAATGAAGACAACTAAATATTAGATGAAACTAAAATAGAAATTTATCAGAAGCGTCACATACCAAAAAGGTTCTTCTGAAGGCTTCCCACAGGTAAATATTCGTAGCAGAGTAGACTTTCATAAACATCTGCAACAATATATCTCCCATTGTTTTGAACAACTTTCTTTTGTCCTTCATGGCAGTACCCTTCCAACTTTACCACGTTCTTGTGGTGGAGAGCCATGATATTCTGAACCTCATTGGTAAATGCTTTGTCGCGTGCAACCGGTGCACTCTCCTCAAGCTTCTTCACAGCAATTTTTTGTCCATCAGGCATAATTCCCTGCTCAACCTCACAGATGATTTCTCAGAACTAATAGTATTTTCTGCAACTTTGCAAATGGCAGAAAATGGCAAGGACTGAACATACCGTATAAACTGTCCCAAATGCACCTTTACCAAGAACACGATCATTTGAGAACTGATTTGTGATAGTCCTCAGGAAGTCTAACGGTAGGTCTTTGGGTAATGTGCTTAGAACAGTCTGTGTGCTCCCTTCGGCATTCATTTCTGATGATAGATAAATAAGAAGTAATGGGTGTGAGCTGTTATGGATTTATTATCTAAGCAAGGGAAATAAAATCACGCTTTGAACTTGAGATATAAACATGGTTTCGCTACGAGCATCTGAAGATAACAAGCATGTTAATGAAAAGCACAGACCTGGAGAAGATGGAACACTTGAGCTATGCTAGAAGCTGGGAATAGAACAACGAAATGGGGGTAAGGCTTGTGAGATGAATGGTTTCGTTGCTAGCCGAAGGTGTGCATATAAATCGAAGCCAACGAGATCTGGATTGAGTTGACTTGACTCTCTCTCGAGTCTTTCTTTTGAAAAGAAAACGGGGGGTCTGTAGCGCGTGAGGACCTCCGGTACAGCGTAGCTGCGTGACCTGCCGCTGGCAGTCAGATCCGGCGACGCGCTGGACCCAGCCGGCTAGACGCGCTACGCGCTGGATTATAGTGCTCACAAGAAAATACAAACTTTAGGTACTTGACTAGTTTACCTAGAAACACGGGGTCTTCGGTACCTTCAACCGGCTTCAATCGTCCGGACGTATGGTTCGGTAACTGATCGGTCAAAAAAAAAAATGATTCAAATGGATTTCTCGTACCGTTTCTAAATGTTCGGATTAATCAGCATCTCTCACATCTAGCCCAAATTTGAGGCGGATATGAGGCCCGGACGCGCCGGACACGTCCGCCATGTCTGATCCAGCCCACGTTGGTTCATCCCGAGCCCACATATGTTCGTCCCCGCCGCTACCCGGATCAAACTCTAGCCATTCCACTCCCCTCCGTTCCTCCCCCAAGCTCCCTACCAGCGATCTCCGAGCCTCTTCGACATGTCGGGCAACGGATCTGACTCCAACCACTCTACATCCGTCGACTGGGATGTCGTCCTATGCGGGGTGGAGGAGGGTATGGCCATCCGTATTGCCCTCCGCCGCTCCCGGAAGGAGTGCGTTTGACCGACGTCATGATCAATCTGGTGTGAATCCATTGCGTAGGCGCAACAGGCTCTCGGATCCGCCGGGACTGGAGCATCGCGGTCCGTTAGCCTTCCCATCTCCGGTCCGCCGGCGTATGAGTGCTACAGGGACCGGTGTGCCTGCAGTCGGAAGGAGAGGATGAGGGTGGTCCAAGCCCGCCTTGCTGCCGATATGATGGCGGAGGCGGAGGCGGCAACGCGTGCTGCCACAGAGGAGGATGCCATTCGTGCCTGCATCCTAAAGAATCGGCTAAGGAGGAACACACACGCCCTCACCTGAGAGCAAAATCGGACGATCCATGCCATGGTCAAACTGCCGAGAAGAGGAGAAGAACAACAGCGACGGGTCGGACAACTCCGACGATTAGCAGATCCGACTTAATCCATTTTGCGTTTTTGAGTGCTACTTCCGTGAGAAAGACGACAAGGGTGTCCGGAAGGGCAAGGGCAAGTGAACGAACATGGATGTCGCCTAGAGGGGGGTGAATAGGCGGTAAAACAATTACGGTTTAGGCTGGAACAAATGCGGAATAAAACTAGTGTTTAATTTGTCAAGCACGAAAACTAAATATACTAGGCTCAACTATGTGCACCAATAACTTTTGCTAAGAAACATAACCAGTTATGTGATAGCAAGATATATAACATGAATCGTGAAGGCTATCACAAAGAAAATTGCATAAGTAAAGGGCTTGAGTAACATACGCGGAGACTCTGATATATCCTGTTCACACCCTTGCGGATGCTAATCTTCGTCAAAGCGGTGTGGAGGCACAGTGCTCCCCAAAATTCCACTAGGACCACCGTATTCTCCTCACGCCCTCGCACAATGCAAAATGTTGTGATTTCACTAGGGTACCCTTGAGGACGGTCACCGAACCCGTACAATTTGCAACCCTTGGGGCGGTTACTAAACCCGTACAAATTGCTCGGGGCAATCTCCACAACTTAATTGGAGACCCCGACGCTTGCCCGGAGCTTTACACCATAATGATTAAGCTCCGAGACACCACCAACTGTCTAGGGTGCCGAAGCACCCGAGAGGCACAAGCTCTAGGGTGCCCAAACACCCAAGAGTATTAAGCTTCTCAACTTTCACTTCCATGTATAATCGTGGAGAACTCAAACCGATGCAACTAATGCAATTTGCAAGAACACACGAAGTGGTCAAGTCCCTCACTCTCAAATCTCACCTAAGCAACAAAAGTTATGGAGGAATATGGAAGGAAGAACAAGGAGAACACAACAGAACTCCAAGATCTAGATCCAAGGGATCCCCTCACTTAGAGGAGAGATGGATTGGTGGAAACATAGATCTACATATCCTCTCTTATTTCCCTCAAGAAGAAGAAAGAATCATCAGAGGGATTAAGAGATAGCAAGCTCAAGGAGGGTCAACAATGGAGGGGGAACACAAGCTCAAGAGATAAGAACCATTGGGGCAGAAGACCCCCCTTTTAAAGAGGGGGCTCAGATCCAACCGTTATGCACACAACCTAGGCTCAAGTGGTACTATCGCTCTAAAAGTGCCAGACAGTGTGTAATACAGAGTACAAGCATGGTAGTCCCACCGGAGCAGTACTACCGGCTATAGTGAGCGGTACTATCGCTAAATGTCAATGGATGCACATGGACCAGCGGCAGTGGAGCGGCACCAGAGCGAAAGTACCGCGTAAAGCGGTACTACCATGTAACTACCATCCAACTACCGCGAGAGTAAAATGGGCACCAGAAGCTTGCATACCACTCGAAAACAAGCGGTATTAGTAGCGATAGAAATAAGCAGAAGAACCGTGCAAGCGGTACTACCGTGCCAGAGCTCAACAGAGACGTCCAGAAGGAATTTCCCAAGCACAAGTAGGAGCGGCACCAACCTGCGGAAGTACCACCTAAGAAGTACTACCGTGGAGCTGAGCGGTACTACCGCTTGAGCATTGAAAATATTCCCTGGCAAAAACAGAAGGATGCTCCAAGAATAAAACTGCCATAACTTATGCAAATGGACTCCGAAATCAGCATACTCAAACTTGTTGGATAAATGACGACAAATACTTCCAACAATGATGGAGAATAAATGCTGATAGGATAAGGAAGAGAATCTTCCCAAATATGAACCAGCAAAATCTCCAATACCGAAAATGCACAGATGATGCATACAAACTCTGTTTTCGATGCATTTGAGTTTGACAAGAAGACAAACACAAACTCTAAAATCGGACATAGAGAAAAACCACATCAAAACCAAGAAAGATGATGCTAAGGATGTAATGGTTTGAGCTCTCTACGAATGATACGATCAAGCTACTCACTCGAGAGTCCCCCTTGATAGTACGACAATCAATCCTATAATCCGATCCTGAAAGTGTGTTATATCAACCAGAGGGGGGGTGATTGGGCATTTTTTACAAATTTTTCACTGAGGAATTTCTAGATGAGGAAATTGCAGAGTGACGAAAATCGAGCAACAGATAAAGTACTCAGAAGCATGCGAAACATGGTAACAACATAATCATCATGATGAACAGAAGCATACACAAAGTACTGGTAGCATGTAATCAGGATATGCAGGTGAAAGGTAACGTGACTAAAGAATTTGAATTGTGGAAATTGAGAAAGTCTTCAATCAAAGTATTCAAACAACATGGATCAATTTCATCAACATAATAATGAAGAAATAGAAGGGTTGAGGAAATAGAACTAGTAGCTCAATGAAGACAAGGACTTGGTCTACCAGTTCCAACTATTGTGACAGTCGTACGTCTGGTTGGAGCGGTTTGGTATTTAAACCAAAGGACACACAGTCCTTACCGTATTCTCTTTGAGCTAAATACACACAGTCTTCGCCCAATCACTCATGGTAAGTCTTCAAGGTGGACTTCCAAACCTTCACAAACTCGGTCACCCGGCGATCAACAATTCCTCTTGGACGTTCTAGACCATGATGCCTAACCGTATGGAAGATACACATTCTTCAAAGGTAACAAGCGTCTGTTCCACACAGGACAATATCTTCAGTGATGCTCAATCACTTTGTGGCTTTGGTTGTTTGGGTTTTTCCTCACTTAAGTTTGTCTCTAAGTCGTCGGAGGGTGGGTTGCTCTAATGACACTTGTCAATCTCTCTCGGAGCAGCCAACCAACTAGTGGTTGTGGGGGCGGATATTTATAGCCAGGGGCAACCCGACATGATATGACATAAAAGCCCCTAATGATATGACGGTTGTCAGGATAAGATCCTTTGGATAGCTGGCGCTAAGCACAACAACGGTCGGAATTTCGAACTCTCAAATTCCTCAGGGCTATCATTTTCCTCATGATAGGTAATTCGCACTGGTGAAATCCTAACTCCTCAGTCAGTTCAATTTCTTCAAAGACTAAAAGAACTTCGTCTCTGTCACTGAAGAACTTGACTGCACTGTAAGAGATTTCCAAAGGCTTCATTCAAAGGATTAGGTAAGTGTAGGTTTTGAGATGAGCATCACTTGGAAATTTGCCTTAGTATTACCTCGACCCCCTTCAACAGTGCGATGTTTCCTATGACTCAAAAAGGAGGAAAAGAAACTATGAAAACAAAGTCGTCAAGCTTCAAAGTCCTCGCGTCAATATCTTCAAGGTCACACCAAATTCCTCACTTCAAAGTCTTCACGAAGAGCACCAAAGTCTTCAAATGAAGACATACATTTTTAGGGGTCGTCTTTCGTCGGTTAAACCCAACTCCTCAGGGACTATATCACCTATGTACACTCACAAACACATTAGTCCCTTAATCCATCTGTCTTCAATACTCCCAAACCACTAAGGGGGCACTAGATGCACTTACAATCTCCCCCTTTTTGCTGATTGATGACAAATAGGTTAAGTTTTCAACAGGGATAAACATATGAAGTGTAAGTACACCGTTTGAGGAATTTGATTACAAGATATAGAGGAACTCCCCCTGAAGATGTGCATATTTGAAGAATTTTCTTTGGACTACAAATGCACATGGAAGGATGAAATCATGGAGATATCCCCGTATATCTTGGAATCCATTCACACTTTGAACATATAATATGAAGAATTTGAAATGCATGATGGAAAATGGTGTCTGACGAAATTTAGCATGCGTGCATAGATAAAATTAGAGGAATAAGCATGCAGAAAAAAGTTCAAAAGAGTCAGACCACCATTAGACTTAAGTTTACAACTCATAGCAATAAACACGTCAGAATAACGAGAGTTGTAACTTAAACAAAATAACAGCCCATATAGACCCGCTTGAAGACTAACTCAAATCCCTCCTTTGTCATCAAATGATCAAAAGGGACGAAATTGAGGACTAACGCCCCTGAAGAATTTTATCTTGAAGGTGGTGGAGGATCGACAGTGTTGGTGTTGGTGTTGGTGTTGGGGTCGATTATTGAAGAAGGACCGGCAGCAGTGTCATCAAGATCCTCAGCCTCATCAGTCTTGCGCGATGATGAACATGAGCTGGGGACGAGCGGAGGAACTTGAACCTTCTTGAACTTCTTCTTGGGTGGCCAGGACCAATCAAAGATTTGCTTGAAGTCCATTCACTAGTAGATAAATGGCTAGCCACGACTCTTGTTGGTGGCGCGCCGTTTCCAACCGACGCCAACACTATATTTTTCAAATAGCGTTGGCGTCGGCCATTTTAGTACGACATAGCTAGTTACTTAGTGCTGGCGTTGAACGCCACTTGTATGTATCCTCCAATGTTGTCTGCAGGCATAACTTACTGTTGGCGTAGCAGATTTATACCATGCCGACAATATTTCCTATATCTATGGCGTCGCTTTTGTTGGGACGCCAACAATATATTTTATGGGTCCATTTTTGTCGGTCAACTTTGGGGCCCACATAACACCGGCATAGCATACTATGGCACGCCAGGAATATACATATTAGTGTTGGCATTGCGTTGTTTAGCAATGCCAGTAATAAAGTCACAACACTATTCCCATGTGATAACCCTTGTGTATCCACCTAGTATATTCCCTTCTTCTTCCTCTTGCTCTTCCTCTTCCTCCTCTCTCTCCTCTCTTCATCTTGAGAAACCCAATTATTTTATTATGATTCTTAATTAGGTAGTTAGATCTAGCTAGGTGATGCATTAATTAAGTTTGCTAGCCTCCACACACCCACTCTCTAAGCTAGCTAGCTAGCTATCTCCTCCACCCACTTGCATTAAATTTTCCTTCACCCTCCATCAATGGCGCCCTCCAACCTACGTACGGTCGACCGGCTTCTTGCGCGATCAATCGAGGACTAGCTCGACTCGTGTCTCTTCTCTTTGAGGTAATTAACACAAACACTTTATCGTTATTTAATTATGTGTGTGTGATTGCTATATATATATATGGTGAAACGTGCATGGATGTGAAATTTGTAGAGAGAGTTGCCAATGTTTTGGTGAAACGTTGATTCATTTCTGTTTCATCAAATTCGTACTCTATATGTCCATTTTTTAGCAAAGGTCATGCCAAAATTTTGTATGCCCTCGTTGTGAATATATATGTAATTCTTTTTGTACTTCGCTTTACAGGCTACTTTGATCTATCGAAAGATTCAATATGGATCGAAGTGTGAAGGCCTTTCTAAATTTCGTGGTGAAAAAAATGATACAAAAGTGTGGAACATAGATATTATGTCCATGTAAGGTGTGCAAAAATGGAATTTTCCATAACCCGTTCGATGGTAGCGTCCTTGCGCACTTGCTTCGTAGTGGTTTTGTTGAAGGTTATACACGATGGAGAAAGCATGGTGAGGAGAATGAGGATGTTCGTGACGACGATGATGGAGCGGCGGATATGGAAGCGGAAAACCCTTTCGATGAATTAGCAGGGCCGCCAGAAGGAGGAAACAATAATGAACATGCGCCTGGAGGAGGAAATGATGGAATGCCACCCGAACATGAAGAGGATCATGTCACCCAGGATATGTCGTTGGCTGAAATGCTGCAGGATCCCCATGTTAAAGAACTGCTTCAGAAGAAGACAACAAGTGAGAAAGCTGCTATTAAAGAGGCTCTCAAGTTGGCGCAATTGGAGTTAGACGCGAAAGCTCCACTGTAAGAAGGTTGCGATCCTGAGCACAGACACAAGTCTAGACGCTACCTTGGAATATTTACATAAAGTTTTGCCCAAGGGGAATTTGTTGCCTAAGAGTGTCGATGAGGCGAAAAAGATCGTGTGCCCTCTTGATTTACCGCATGTAATATATCATGCATGCGTAAATGATTGCATCTTATATCGTAACGAGCATGAGCACAAAAAAGAGTGTCCAACTTGCAAGGAACCCCGATACAAGCCTGGAAAGAAGGAGCCTGAAAAGGTTGTATGGTACCTTCCGTTGATTCCACACCTGCAGCGTTATTTCGCTGACGCAAAGGAAGCAACGAACATGACTTGGCACAAGACTAGGACATCCAAAAATGATGGCATCCTAAGACATATTGCAGATGGTTGTCAGTGGAAAGCAGTCGACCGCATAGAACCAGAATTCGCAGCAGAAGCAAACACCCTAGTTGGGTGTCAGTAGTGATGGACTAAATCCATTTGGCAACAAGAGTAGCACACATAGTACATGGTCCATGTTTGTTTGTATGTACAACCTCCCACCTTGGCTCTGCATGAAACAAAAGTACATACACATGGTAATGCTAATTTAAGGGACGGTCCAACCAGGCAACGATATCAACACATTTCTTGCGCTATTGAAGGAGGAGTTAGACATATTATGGAAATGATGAAGGGGTCAAAATGTGGGACGCTAGCACTGGAAACTATTTTCCAATGAGAGCAGCATTGCTGACGATAGTTCATGACTATCTAGGTTACAGATGTATTGCTGGACAAGCGTGTCATGGACATTGCGGATGTGTTAAATGTATGGATGACACATCTTTTTACCAGCTATCAAAAAAGGGCAGTTGCAAAACCGTGTTCATGGGCCATCGATGGTGGATTGACAAAGATGATGAGTGGAGAACTCGTGGAGATCTGTTCGACAACACGGATGAGGCCCAAGGGACACCACATAAGAGGAGTGGAGAAGAAATCCATGAGATGTTAAAGAATTGGAAAGATTGCCCGGAGCCAGGAAGGAAGATAAAGAAGGCCTCTGAGAAAATGCTGCTAAAAGTAGGGAAAAGATAGTCTCTTTTATGGGGCTTGAAGTATTGGGAACTACTCAGTTCGCCACGTTCCCTTGATATGATGCATATCACAAAAAATGTGTGCGAGAGTTTGCTTGGCACACTGTTTGACATGCCAGAAAAAAGTAAAGATGGTCCGAGGGCAAGACAAGACTTGAAAGATATATGTATTAGGGAAGAACTCCAACCCGCATCCCTTAAAAGAACCAAGGAGACGGTGATACATCTCCAACATATCTATAACTTTTTATTGTTCCATGCTATAATATTATCATTCTAGGATACTTTTTGGGCATTTATTTGCTGATTCATATTATTTTTGAGCACTAACCTATTAACCCAGTGCCAAGTGCCAGTTGTTATTTTCTGCATGTTTTTGGCTTTTCACGAATACCATACCGAACGAAGTGCAAATACCCCGAAATTTTTTGAAGATTTTTTCTGGACAAAATAAGGACCTGGAAGCTTTGGAGGGAGACCTGGGGCCATACGAGGTGTCCCCAAGCCAACAGGGCACGCCCAGGGGGGTGGCCGTGCCCTGATGGCTTGGGACCACCTCCCTGGCCCTCTGGCGTTGTTCTCTGGCCTATAAATTCTCGTTATTTCCAAAACCCCTAAAGATCCTCCCAAAACACGTTTTCCGCCGCCGCAAGTCTCTGTTCCGCCGTGTGCCCATCTGGAGCCCTGTTCCGGTGCCCTGTCGGAGGGGGATCGATCACAGAGGGCCTCTACATCAACATTGCTGCTCCCATGGTGATGTGTGAGTAATTCACCACAGACCTACGGGTCCGTAGTTAGTACCTAGATGTTTCTCTCCCTCTCTCTCTCTCTCTCTATATATATATATATATATGTAATCACCACGATTCCTGCGGTGATCTATCTTATGTAATCACTCTTTGCGGTGCGTTTGTTGGGATCCGATGAATTGTGAGTTTATGTTCAGATTATTCATGAAAAAGATTTGAATCTTCTCTGAATTCTTATTTGCATGATTGTTATAGCTTCGTAATTCTCTCCGATCTATCGGTTTAGTTTGGCCAACTAGATTGGTTTATCTTCAATGGGAGATGTGCGTTGTAGTGGGTTCAATCTTGTGGTGTTCTATATCCCAGTGACAAAGTAGGGGACAAGACACGTATTTGTATTGCTTCCACTAAGGTTAAAACGGCGGGGTTTATTCACATTAATTGGATTTACTTTGTGTACATCATGTCATTATTCTCTAAGCATTACTTTGTTTGTTATGAACTTAATACCTAGAGAGGCAAGCTTAGAAGCGCTCTCGAAGTGGAGTAATAGTAGTAGATGCAGGCAGGAGTCGGTCTATTTGTTTATGGACGTGATGCCTATATACATGATCATTGCTGTGAATAAATGTTGCATAACTATGCGCTTTTCTATCAATTTCCCAATAGTAATTTTTTTACCCACCGTATACCTTCTTCCAGAGAGAATCCTCTAGCGAACACTATGGCCCTCGGGTCTATCCACATATATATTTACAAATGCTCTTATTATATTGCTGCCATTATTTTTTATTTATTTATTTTGCAATTTATAGTTATCCAACTATCATCTATACTCATTTGCTTGCAAGTAATGAGTTCAAGGGGATTGGCAACCCTCTTGCCCGCGTTGGGTGCAAGTGTTTGCTCTTTTGTGTGTAGGCACTAAAGATGGCAGTTGTGTGATCCTCCTATTGGTTCGATAACCTTGGTTCTCACTGAGGGAAATACTTATATATACTGTCCTGCATCATCCCCTCCTCTTCGGGGAAAAACCCAACGCAGATCAGAAGCATCAGGAAGGATTTCTGGCATCGTTGCCGGGGAGTATCACCAACTTACTATCAAGTACCTTCGCACAAATTATCATTCACTTGTTCTACTTTTTATTTGCTGTTATATTTTGCTTGCTATAAAAATAAAAAATACAAAAATATTTATCTTTGCTAGTTTGCATGTTTCGTTTGTTAGTTGTTTGCTTGAAGTTGCTATTATGTCTAAATTTGAGAAAGTTATCGTTGAAAGTGCTAGCAAAGATAGTGCTAGTGAATCGGAGGAGGAAAGACCAAAATTTATCGATGCTACACATGATACTCCTAAAAGTCAAGTTCCTAATAGTGATACTCAGACGGTTTTAAAATCCAAAATTTATCATGTGGGTAGTTGGAACATTATTGGAAAACATATTATTCAAGAATTTTTTGAGTGCTCAGGAGCTACCCCTTTTACTAAAGGAACTATACTTGATGAAAAAAATTGTTACGTGGATGCTATTATCATGCTAATATTAAATCTAGAAAGAAAGTTTGTGCATCTTCATCCTATGCTTCAAAAGTTATTTTTCAGACTCCCGAGCATACACAATCCTAAGATTAAGAAAATTGCTACTGTTATCCTTATGCATGAATTTGATTACATAGTGCGGGAAGCGATGGACATATTTGCCTTCTATAGAATAAAACCTGAAGCTCCTCCCATAGAAGTGATCTTACATAATAAAGATGCTTTGCGTATGCTGGAATCTAGTAATTGTCAAGGTTTTAGTGAGAATATGAGGAGGAATGTTCCTCCTGAAAAATTAATGCAAGCCTTGTTACTCCACACCTGTGATAAATTTTAATGGATTGCTAAAGGAATTAATGAAGGGTTTAGTGAAGACTGGCATGAAAATACTATTAGGGAACCTATTAATGATGAAATGCATGTCTTATATGAAGATCCTAATGCTGATGGTGTTGTTAGTGATGATATTATAAATCCTTTTGAACACTTGAGACCTTCAACTAGACTTGAGAAAGGTGATTTATTAAGTAAGATTTTGGAAGAGCTGGTCTTGAAGGACATGAAAGGTTCCAACACTTGATACTATGCATTATGCCTAGCTAGGGGCGTGAAACAATAGCGCTAGTTGGGAGGCAACCCAATAGTTATTTTATTTTTTTTGTTTTACTTTCTGTTTGTTTTAGATAACATGATTGTTTCAACTGTAACTATTGTGTTTTCATGTTTAAATTAGTGTTATTGCCACATAAAGCCTTCGAGATGACTTGCATGATAAGTAGAATTGATGCGGTGCAAAAACATAAACTTTTGTGCCCAGTGCAGAATTTCCCTAATTTTACCGGAACGTATTTTTGATATAAATTTTTGCACAATATTGGTATACAAATTCCCCAGGTTGTCCTAATTTTTCAGAATTTTTGGAGTTAGAGGAGTATAGTTTCTTTACAGATAATTACAGACTGTTCTGTTTTAGACAGATTCTGTTTTTGCTTGCATAGTTTGCTTGTTTTGATGATCCTATGGATTGTATCGGGGTGTATAAGCCATGGAGAAGTTAGAATACAGTGCCTTATGCAAGAATAAAATATGAATCAATTTACAACAGTACCGAAAGTATTTGATATGTTTATTATACTAACGGATCTCACGAAGGTTTCTATTCAGTTTTGTGTGCTAAAGTTTTCATGTTTTGGGTTTTATCACGATGGATGAAGGAATAAGGAGCGACAAGAGCCTAAGCTTGGGGATTCCCAAGGCACACCAAGTCAAATTCTAGGAAGAATCAAGCGTCTAAGCTTGGGGATGCCCCGGAAGGCAACACCTCTTTCGTCTCAATCCATCGGTATGTCACTTGGAGCTATATTTTTATTCATCACATGATATGAGTTTGCCTTGGAGCGTCGTTTGTTTTAGTTTGCTTTTGTTTTAGTTCCACAATCATTGTTTGATGGACACACCTATTTGAGAGAGAAACATGTTCACCATGATTTGATAGAATACTCTATGTGCTTCACTTATATCTTTTGAGCTAGGCAGTTGCTCTAGTACTTCACTTATATCTTCTAGAGCATGATGGCGTATAGATTTTATAGAAATAATTGCACTCTCGTTCTTCGCTTAAGTTTGTTTGAGAGTTAATATATGGTGGCAGTAATTTGCATGGGTTATAAGACTAGTACAAAAATAATAGGTATTCAATGAGTGCATAATAAAAACACATGTAGCACATAAAAGAGAAATTGTGGGTTAATGATATTGATGTGGTAATATGAAGGAGCGTGAGTGCATGGTTGTCGGTTAGAAGAAATATCGATAGTTAAAGTGTGTTAATTTTCTGTTTATCTAAATATTGGTTATGGCATGGTCATGATGTGTGAGCATTCTTATTCCTCGTTGAAAACCTGGTGCTATTTAGGTCGGAGGCGCGCGATGGTTAACTCCTCCCAACCTCCTCCATAGGGGCATGTGAGTAGAACTTTGCTTCAAGAGAGCTAATAAAACTTTGCAATAAATATGTGAGTTCTTTATGACTAATGTGAATGCATGGATATACGCACTCTCACCTTTCCATATTTGCTAGCCTCTTCGGTACCGTGCATTGCCCATTCTCACCTCGAGGATCGGTGCAAACTTCGCCGGTGCATCCAAACCCCGCGACATGATACGCTCTGTTGCACATAAGCCTCATTATATCTTCCTCAAAACAGCCACCATACCTACCGATCATGACATTTCCATAGCGATTCCGAGATATATTGCCATGCAACTTCCACCGTTACATGATATGACTAGTACATTCATTGCCATATTGCTTTGCATGATCATGTAGCTGACATAGTATTTGTGGCAAAGCCACCGTTCATCATTGTTATCATGATCTATATCATTGCACATCCTGGTACACTGCCAGAGGCATTCATATAGAGTCATATTGTTTAGTAGTTTTTCATATCGAGTTGTAAGTAAATAAAAGTGTGATCTTTATCATTATTAGGGCATTGTCTCTATGAGGAAAGGATGATGGAGACAATGATTCCCCCACAAGTCGGGATGAGACTCCAGACAAAAAATAAAAGAAAAAGAGAAAGAAAAAGAAAAAAAGAAAAAAGAAAAAAGAAAAAGAAAAAAGAAAGAAAGAAAAAAAAGATAAAAGGGGGGAAAAGAAAAAAAGAAAAAGGAAAGAAAAAATAAAAGAGAGAAAAGTGAGAAGGGACAGTGCTACTACCTATTTTTCCACACGTGTGCTTCAAAGTAGCACCATGTTTTTCATATAGAGAGTCTCATGATTTGTCAGTTTCATATCCTAGTGGGAATTTTTCATTATAGAACTTGGCTTGTACATTTCGATGATTGATACTTGTGATCTGCGTTGGGTTTTCCGTGAAGAGGAACGGGTAATTGTAGCACAAAGTGGGTAAGTATTTCCCTCAGTTATGAAACCAAGGTTTATCGAACCAATAGGAATATCAATCCTCAACCGTCTTCAGCGGCTATACACAAAAGAGCAAACAACTTGCACCCAACGCGGGCAAGAGGGTTGTCAATCCCCTTGATCTCGTTATTTGCAAGCAAATGAGTTGTGTAGATAATTGTAGATAATTGTAAATTGCAAAATAAAATAAAAGGTAAATAAAGGCAGCAAGGTAATAGTAGCGTTTGTAAATTTATAAGTGAATAGACCCGGGGGCCATAGTTTTCCCTAGCGGCATCTCTCATGTAGGCAACATATGGTGGGTAACAAATTACTGTAGGGCAATTGATAGAAAAGCGGATAGTTATGCGATTTTCACGACAATGATCATGTGTATATAGGCATCACATCCATAAACAAATAGGCCAACTCCTGCCTGCACCTATTACTATTACTCCACTGATTGACCGCTATCCAGCATGCATCTATAGTATTAAGTAAAACAGAGTAATGCATGGAGAACGATGACATGATGTAGGCAAAGTAAACTCAAGCAATATGAATAAACCCCATCATGTTATACTTAGTAGCAACAACACAAAGATGTGTCTTGTCCCTTTCTATCACTAGGGTATAGAGCACCGCCAGATTGAACCTACCACAACACACCCCTCTCACTGAAGATAGATCAATCTACTTGGCCAAAGTACATCGATAGATCGAAGAGAATTACGAAGCTATAATGATCATGCAAATAAGAATCTTAATATTCAGAGGTGACTCAAATACTTTTCATGAATAATCTGAACATAAACCCACAATTCATCGGATCCCAACAAACACACCGCACAATAGGATTTCATCGGATAGATCAAAGCGAAGATGCGATGATCATTATATTGAAGATCAAGAGCTAGAGAGATTGCCATCTAGGTACTAGCTATGGACCCGTAGGTCAGTGGTGAACTACTCACACATCATCATGAGGGCAACAAGGTTGATGAAGAGGCCCTCCGTGATCGACCCCCCTCCGGCAGGGTGCCGGAACGGAGCTCCAGATGGCTTCGCGACGGAACAAAGACTTGTGGTGGCGTAAAAAGGGTTTCGGGACTACCTCTAGGGTTTTTAGAATATATGAGAATTTATAGGCCAGAGAGCGAGGTCGTGGGAGCCGCTAGGGGCCCACAAGCCATCAGGGCGCGACCCCCCTCTAGGGCGCGCCCTGTTGGCTTTTGGGGCCCTGGTGTGGCTCCCAGCCTTCTTCCGAATCTCCCAGGTCTTCTTTTGGTCCAGAAAAAATCATCAAAAAGTTTCGTGGCAATTGGACTTTGTTTGGTACCATAAACCTGAGAAGTGAAAAACATGCAAAAAACAGGAATTGGCACTGGGCACTGGGTCAATAGGTTAGTGCCCAAAAATATTATAAATTAGTAAATAAAGACCCAAAAAGTATCCTAGAATGGTAATATATCAGCATGGAACAATAAAAAATTATAGATACGTTGGAGACGTATCAAGCATCCCCAAGCTTAATTCCTGCTCGTCCTCGAGTAGGTAAATGATAAAAACAGAATTTTTGATGTGACATGCTACCCATTATGTAATCTTTTTCATGCATGCTCATTGAGAAACGATGAATAAACAAATATTAACATAGCAATACTTATAAGTATAAGAAACAAAATCATCAATATTTCAAAGTATACGATCCTCAAATAATGTTTACCCCCCTTCATCTTATTATATTAGCAAGGCATGGCTCCATATTCACCACATTAATACAAATTTCAAGCACCACGGTGTCCAAGTCAGGCAATTGGATCGTACATTTCAATATGCATCAACTTTTTATTCTTCACGCAATACATGAGCGTGAGCCATTGGACATAGCATTTAGGTGGAATAGAATATGGTGGTAGATATCAAAGGGGCAAAAAGTGGAGAAGATAGTCTCACATCAACTAGGCGTACCAACGGGCTATGGAGATGCCCATCGATAGATGTCAATGCAAGGAGTAGGGATTGCCATGCAAATGATGCACTAGAGCTATAAGTGTATGAAAGCTCAAATGAAGCTAAGTGGGCTATGCATCTAACATGCTTGCTTATGAAGACCTCGGGCATTTGAGGAAGCCTGTCATAGGAATATACAAGCCAAGTTTATAATAATGAAAAAGTAATTCCCACTAGCATATGAAAATGGCATAACATGAGACTCTCTATATGAGGAACAAGGTGCCACTTTGAGGCACAAGTGTGGTAAAAGATAGTAGCAAAGTCCCTTCTCTCATTTTCTCTCATTCATTTTTTTTTACAATGGTGGGCTCATTTGGCCTCCCCCATTTTTATTTCCTCATTGGGACAACACTCTAATAATGATGATCATCACACTTTTATTTACTTACAACTCGATATGAAGAACTGATAGAAAGATATGACTCTATATGAATGCCTCTGGCAGTGTACCAGGATGTGCAATGATCTAGCGTGACACGTACCACAAATACATGTCAGCTCTATATGATCATGCAAAGCTATATGATGATGAACGAACTAGTCATGTGAAGTGACGATGGAATTTGCATGGCAATATATCTCGGAATGGCTATGAAAATGCCATGATAGGTAGGTATGGTGGCTGTTTTGTGGAAGATATAATGAGGCTTATGTGCAACAGAGCGTATCATGTCACGGGGTTTGGATGCACCGGCGAAAGTTGCACCGATCCTCAAGGTGAGAATGGGCTATGCACGGTACCGAGGAGGCTAGCAAATATGAGGTGGTGAGATTGTGTATGTCCATGGTTTCACATTAGTCATAAAGAACTCATATACTTATTGCAAAGTTTTATTAGTTTTATCACGAATCAAAGTACTACTCGCATGCCCCGAGGGAGGAGGTTGGTAGGAGTTAACCATCGCGCGCCTCCGACCCGAAACAACACTAGGATTTCAACGAGGAATAGAAATGCTCACACATCATCACCATGCCTCTTTAATTTTTAGACGAACAAGAAGTTAACCTCTCTTAATATCGACACTTCTACGAATCAACAATTATGAACTCACACCTTTTTCATATTACCACATCAATATCATTAACCCAAAATTTCTCTATATGTGCTACATGATGGTTTTAATTATCACTCATTGAATACCTATTATTTTTGGACTAGTCTTATGACCCATGCAAATTACCGTCACTATTTATTAACTCTCAAACAAATATAAGTGAAGAGCGAGAGTAAAATTATTTCTATAAAATCTACACGCCACCGTGCTCAAAAAGATATAAGTGAAGTACTAGAGCAACTGCTAAGCTCAAAAGATATAAGTGAAGAACATAGAGTATTCTAAAAGACTATGATGAAGGCATGTCTCTCTTAAATAGGTGTGTCCAGCAAACGATGATTGTGGAAAACTAAAAGTAAAAGCAAACAAAAACAAACGACGCTCCAAGCAAAAGTCATATCATGTGATGAATAAAAATATAGCTTCAAGTGACATACCGATGGATTGAGACGAAAGAGGGGATGCCTTCCGGGGCACCCCCAAGCTTAGACGCTTGAGTCTTCCTTAGAATATTAACTTGCGGTGCCTTGGGCATCCCCAAGCTTAGGCTCTTTCCGCTCCTTATTCCTTTGTCCATCGTGATAACACCCAAAACTTGAAAACTTCAATCACACAGAACTCAACAAAACTTCGTGAGAGCCGTTAGTATAAGCAACATATTGAATACTTTAGGTACTGTTATAAATTAATTATTATTTCATAATTTCATAATAGATACTTTATTCTAACTTCTCCATGGCTTATACCCCCCGATACAATCCATAGGATATTCAAAACAAGCAAACTATGCAAGCAAAAACAGAATCTGTCCAAAACAGAACAGTCTGTAGCAATCTGTAGAGAACCTATACTTATTTAATTATAAAACTTCTAAAACATTAGAAAAACCTCTAAAATTTGTATAGCAATACTGTGTAAAAATTTCAGATCATTATCACGCTCCAGTAAAAAAATAAAAATTCATGTACTGGAGTCAAAAGTTTCTGTTTTGTTTCAGCATCGATTCTACTCATCTTGTGAGTCATGCCAAAGGCATTACTTGGCACAAACAATAATTTAAACACAAAAACATAATCATTACAGAGGCAATAATCATGTTATCAAAAACAAACAGGAAGTGAAAAGCAAAAATGAAGATAACTATTGGGTTGCCTCCCAACAAGCGCTATTGTTTTATGCCCCTAGCTAGGCATAATGCATAGTTTCAAGTGTTGTCATCTTTGACATCCCCTTGAGAAGAAGGTTTTTCAAAGACAATAGGGAACACATCATCAAGTAATATCTTGGCATTTTTAACGGTGCTCTCCTTAAACCCTTCCACATTCTCTTTTACTATCCAAGAATATTGTTTGTTAATGGTATTGAAAACTTGTTGGATAATATGGATAGGAGGGACTTCTTTAATTGTGTTTTCATCATAAGTATGATTATCCTTGAACACATATCTCATCATATAGTCCTTATTATATAAAATTTCATCTGTTACAGGATGCTCACAACTCATATTATAGTGCTCAAAGATCTCCCGAGCTTCCCGTACTATATAGTCAAATTCTTGGATGAGGATAAGAGTGGCTATCTTCTTAGACCTAGGGTCTTTTATGATCGGCAACTCATAGAAAATCCTTTGAAAGGTAGGATGAATACGCATAAATCTTCTTTCAAGCTTTAGATTAGTTCTTTTAAGGATTGGCGTATCCTTGCAAGTTAAAGCACCCATGCAGTTAAAGAATTCTTGGATAACGCTTATCCCTATGATATTCCCCTTCCCCGCAATGAAAACCTTTACGTCTCGCTGTAGGGGAGTTTCCTCATTGGGAAGCCTATTCCCAACATCTTTTTCAATGATAAAGTCAAACATGATAGCGACTTTCAAGCAAGAAAAACAAGCAGAGGAGTAAACTAGTAACAAACAAAGATAAATATTTTTGTATTTTTGATTTTATGAAACAAATAAAATATAACAGCAAATAAAAATATAAACAAGTGAATGAAAATTTGTGTGAAGTTACTTGATAGTTGGTGATGATATTCCCTGGCAACGGCGTCAGAAATTGATACGGGGCACACTCGTGTGTGTCAATCTTTCACGAATTGGAGGGGGGTTCCACGAAGAACATAAAGAACACGGGGAAGAACGAGGAGAAATCACAAGAGAAACACTGAAGAACAAGTCAAATCACACATCCAATAGACTCACATACACATAAGATCCACAAAGGTACAAGAACAACAAAGGGAAAGAGGATACATGGCGGAGGTCATTCCAAATCCCATGGGGAGATGGGGCCTTGAATCCACTAGGGATCTTCCCTCTTGAGGGGCCTTGACATCCACTAGGGAATCTTCTCTCATAGAGGCATCTACTCCATGGGAGAGGTAGTGGAAGGAGCTAGGCTCAACTATCTATGAGCTAAACCATTGCTAACCCTAGAATGGAGGTGGGAGAGGAGTATATATAGTGCAAGCCACGAAGGGGTAAGTGAGGGGCAAAAGAGGTACACGGGTTGTGGCCCAAGTCTGTGTGTGCAGGCAGGGCCGGAAGTTCCGGGGGTGGCCGGAAGTTCCGGCCTCCGGAGGTTCCCGACAAGGTTAGGGCTATCCAGAGAGTTGGCACATGTGGGAGCTACTCTGGTCGCCAGAGACCGAAAGGTCCAGGCAGGCCGGAAGGTTCGGGCAGGCCAGAAGGTCCGGGCCTTCCAGAAGCTGTCCTTGCTTCTTCTTCCTTCTCTTCCAAGCTTCCCTCGCCGATGGTGTAGTCGTACGTAGGTGTTGGCACTCCTCCTCGTCATCCGTGAAGCTCCGACAGTACCTATGCATGCACATGAGAGGAGTGTCAAGTAGTATGCCATCCTCGAAGGGGTCAAGTGAACACGTGTAGAGGAGATGATTCACCTTTATGTATGTGAAGTAGTTGTGGCACGCGTCACTTGCCAAACGGACTCTTGTCATGGTGATGTCCGTAGGATGCTCCGCATCATCCCCTCCCCCTTGGGAAAAATCCGTCCTCGGATCAAAATCCAAATCACCATGGGAAGGAGATGTCATCGCCATGTAGAAGTTGACGATCACCAAGCACTTATCATCATCAAACTCTAAAGGGGCTCTCTGCAATGTCTCACCGCCTAGGAATTCCTTCAAAAGGAGCAAATACGACAAACACTTGGAAAAACAAATGTGGTTAACGTTAGTGCAAAACCAAACATTCAAGTGGTGAATCATCGCGCAAGTGTTGTCATCATGCATAACATATGGTGTGACAATGGATTGTGTCATGGCATGTAAGCATACAAATTGAGCACAAACAATGCAATCATGGAAACAGGTATGCCTAGGCGAGGTAGGGATGCCAATATGTGTGACAATATAACAAGCATCTACCCCAAGGTCATAGCACGCATGCACAAAGCAATCAACAAAAGGTCTATGGTAGGCATAGGAATCATTCACAATGCCAAGTAAAATGGAGTGTCTATACACATGGGGTAATCCAAAGTGCAAGGAAATCCAAGCATAATGTGCATATGGTGTAGTGAAGATAGGGTGGCACTCAACACCATAGAAAGAGCAATTGGTCATCATGTGTGAGGCAATCAAGTCAAGCATGTGGCAAGCAATCGGGCATGGCATATGTGAAGAAATGACATTGTTGCAACCAAGCATATGATAAGAGCAAGTAATCCACAAGTTGGATGCAACACACAAGGCATATATGTCACGAGGCATGGAAAAATGGCAATCAAGAATGGAAGCAACATCTCTATCATGTGTGCAAATATGTGGTCCAAGATGACCAATATATGTCATGGTACAAGCAACACAAATAGGATGATCCACAATATCCATGCTCAAGAAGGATGTCACCTTGAAAACTTGTCCTTGTGCGTCCTTCACAATGTCGATGCGCAAGCAAGTGCGATGTAGAATCGTGTGGGTGTAGCATGGCTCGCTCTCAATGTTGGGGAACGTTGCATGGGAAACAAAAATTTTCTTACGCACACGCAAGATCTATCCATGGTGATGAGCATCTACGAGAGGGAGAGTGAATCTACATACCCTTGTAGATCGCTAAGCGGAAGCGTTAATAAACGCGGTTGATGTAGTCGAACGTCTTCGCGATCCAAATCGCCGAGCGTCCCGCGATCCAATCACGATCCTTCCGATCTAGTGCCGAACGGACGGCACCTCCGCGTTCAACACACGTACGGCTTGATGACGCCTTCACCTCCTCGATCCAGCGAGCGATGGTGAAGTAGTGGTTGAGTTCCAGCAGCACGACGGCGTGGTGATGGTGGTGAGGAACAATCTCTGCAGGGCTTCGCCAAGCACTACGGAGATTATGACGGAGGAACTAGAGGGTTAGGGTTGCCGCACACGGCTTGGGGAAATCTTAATGTGTCCCGTGTGCTAGCCCTGCCCCTCTATTTATATGTTGAGCCTTGGGGTCTAAACTTGGAGTAAAAGCCTCCTCCGGGTCGGTTTTGCCCGCACAAGGTCGGTTTGGCCCGCAGGGAAAGAGTCCAACTCGGATCCCTGCCGAACCGTGCACAGCCGCGCACAAGCGGTAGTACCGCTTCACACAAGCGGTAGTACCGCTTGGGCAGTAGTACCGCTTCACACAAGCGGTAGTACCGCTCGGGCGGTAGTACCGCTTCACACAAGCGGTAGTACCGCTCCGGCGGTAGTACCGCTTCACCAAGCGGTAGTACCGCTTACGCGGCAGCAAAACTACTTTTGCACTTTCCAATACCTTGTGGGTTTTATCCCTTTGGCTCACATAAAGTGTTGCTGCACCCGAACACTTCGGTAAACATCCGGAACCCCTTCCGGTGAACTCCGGAACCCTTCCAGAGATCAAAACACTATTATCACATATATCAATCTTTACCTCCGGACTATTCCGGAGATCCTCGTCATGTCCGGGATCTTATCCGGGACTCCGAACAACTTTCGGTCACCAACATAATAACTCAATTATACTAATCGTCACCAAACGTTAAGTGTGTAGACCCTGCGGGTTCGAGAACTATGTAGACATGACCGAGACACTTCTACGATCAATAACCAATAGCGGGACCTGGATGCCCATATTGGCTCCTACATATTCTACGAAGATCTTTATCGGTCGAACCTCTATGTCAAGGATTCAGTTAATCCCGTATGCTGTTCCCTTTGTTCTTCGGTATGTTACTTGCCCGAGATTCGATCGTCGGTATCACTATACCTAGTTCAATCTCGTTACGGGCAAGTCTCTTTACTCGTTCCGTAATACAAGATCCTGTGGCTAACTCTTTAGTCACTTTGCTTGCAAGGCTCAATGTGATGTTGTATTACCGAGTGGGCCCTGAGATACCTCTCCGTCATATGGAGTAACAAATCCCAGTCTTGATCCATGCCAACCCAACAGACACCCTCGGAGATACCTGTAGAGCACCTTTATAGTCACCCAGTTACGTTGCGACGTTTGATACACACAAGGTATTCCTTCGGTGTCAGTGAGTTGCATGATCTCATGGTCAAAGGAACAGATACTTGACATGCAGAAAACAATAGCAATAAACTGACACGATCAAATGCTACGTTTACAGTTTGGGTCTTGTCCATCACATCATTCTCCTAATGATGTGATCCCGTTATCAAATGACATCTCATGTCCATGGCTAGGAAACCTTAACCATCTTTGATCAACAAGCTAGTCAACTAGAGGCTTACTAGGGACACAGTGTTGTCTATGTACCCACACATGTATTTGAGTTTCCAATCAATACAATTATAGCATGGATAATAAACGATTATCATTAACAAGGAAATATAATAATAACCAATTTATTATTGCCTCTAGGGCATATTTCCAACACTCAAGAGCTCGAATGGTCAACTCACGTGAAGTGGAAGTTGACATGTAGTCGAAGTATCCTACACATCGACAAAACAAAGGAAATGATGTATGTGCATGGTAGACAAACACATCATCCATCATGATGGTTCTCTTCTCTTGCACATAACCGTCAGGATCACAAGTGCATGAATAATATGATGCAACAATGGCTATATTCATGGCACTAGGTATATGGTGCAAAGAAGGAAGGAAAACATGCTTCACATGAAAGATGTCAAAAGCTCCAATAATATGAGAGAAAGCTATGGGGGTGAAAGCACATATGCTCCCTTGGTGGTTTTGATAATTCATGACAACATACATTGTCTCTTGGACTAATATTTCTACCTAGTTTATTTCAGGTTCAGGCCACAGGGATTGTTGGCAAAAAGGGTGTGAGGAGATTCCCCAAGAAGAAGAAGATTCAAGGAATGGAATTGGCAAAGCTTCAAGCAAGGAGACTCTACATTTTACGTTGCGAGAAATCACTTTGAGTCCATAGGAAAGCCAATACTATTAAAAGGGGGTGAGGTAATGTTGGGGAACAAATTGCTCCACGTGCACAAGTGCTAGCCACCAAAACACCCACGAGCTCTCCCACAAAATACTCTGTCAAAACCCTACCATACAAAATCGGTGCCACCAAGTTTCCCACTCGCCCCTACCGATTTTCCATCTCAGACAGAACCTAGCCAAACCCTAGCTTCTCGGTACAACCAAGTTCTTTATCGGTGCAACCGAGTTTCGGTGACCAACATTCGAATGACCAAGTTTATAAAATAGGAATTTCCAAGTTTTATGGATCGGTCTCACCGAGTTTGAAAACTGCCCTCGGCCACTCATATCGGTACTACCGAGAATCATATATCGGTCTCACCGAGATTCCTAAAGTTGCCACATTTTGAACAAATCGGTACGACCGAGTTTTACTTCGGTTTCACCGAGTTGGTCAATAATGGTGTAACGGTTGGATTTTTGGAGATGCCTATATATACCCCTCCACCACATCCCACTCGCAAGAGAAGCACTCAGAACAGTTCCCCACTTCCCATATCCAAATTTCTGAGAGAGAACCACCTACCCTTGTGTTGAGATCAAGATCATCCACTCCAACCATATGGATCTTGATTTCTAGCCTCCCCAATTTGCTTTCCACCCAATCAATCTCTTCCACCAAGCCAAATTTGTGAGAGAGTAATTGAGTGTTGAGGAGTCTATCATCTTGAAGCACAAGAGCAAGGAGTTCATCATCACTATCAAGCCTATTACCTTTTGGAGGGTGGTGCCTCCTAGATTGGTTAGGTGTTTCTTGGGATCCTCCTACTTCGTCTTGTGGAGTTGAACCAAGAAGTTTGTATGGGCAAGGAGACCGCCTACTTCATGAAGATCTACCCATAGTGAGGCTAGTCCTTCGTGGACGGAAGCCGTTATGGAATAGTCAAGGTTGCTACTTCGTGGACCCTTATGGGTGGAGCCCTCCATGGACTCTCGCGATCTCTACCATCCGTGGGTTGAAGACTCCATAAATGTGTATGTACGATAGCACCACCTATCAGAACCACGGGAAAAATCTTCGTGTCTACAATTGCGTTTGATCTTCCTATCTCTACTCTCTTACATGTGCTTGTCTTACTTTCCGTTTCCATACTTGTTGACTAGCATGTGTAGGGTGCATTAGACTTGTTATAATTGCTAAAATCTGCCCACCAATTAACTTGGGAAAAGGTTAGGTTTTAATTCTTGCAAGTAGTCTATTCACCCCCCCTCTAGACGTCTCTTCTATCGATCCTACAAGTGGTATCAGAGCTTTGGTCTCCATAGCTTCGGTTTCATCACCGTGGAGGAAGATGGATGTGTCTAGTTTGGGGAGTATTAGTTGTAGAGTGCCCGTTCTCGATGGGGAGTACTATAGTCAATGGAAATATGAAATGCTTGAGCTATTCAATGAATTCCATTTGGGCAAGTGTGTTAAGAGTCCCTATGTACCTCCCATTGATCCCTTACATCCCACACACGAAGAGGAAATTGACATGCTTCGCAATCTTAGAACTATTAATCTTATCATTAAAGGATTGCCTAGAACTGTGCTTAATCAAACGAAGAATTTTGAATGTGCTTATACTTTGTGGAGTGATTTGGAGAAACGATATCCAAATTATTCATTGAGTAATCTTGATGAAATTCTTCATAAAACCATTGCTTTTCTCAAAATGATGCCTAGTGATCCTAAGTTTGATGACTATCTATTTGAGCTTAGAGACCTCATAACCATCAAAAAAATCATTGTAGAAGCCATTCGCATTCATAATCTTGAACATTGTCATGATCACTATCCTAAGAAATCTCTTGTTTCTTATGACGAGGATTTTCCACTTGATGATGACAATGTGGAACATGGCTACTATGATGAAGATGAGTTGTTCGACATCGAGTATGAGAAGACAATGAAGAATCTAAGTCTCATGGAAAACTTCAAGGATTACATGTCCGGAGGAAAATAGTGGATTCTCGATAGTGGATGCACCGATCATATGACCGGAGATAGAGACATGTTTGAAGAGATCACACCAAACCATGGACCTCGAAGGTATGTGACTTTTGGAGACAACTCCAAGGGTAAGGTACTTGGTCTTGGTAAGGTGGCCATATCCCATGATAGCTCTATTCAGAATGTCATGCTTGTTGAATCCCTTGGTTACAATCTTCTTTCCGTATCTAGACTTGCCGACTTCGGTTTTAATGTGCTATTTACCAAAGTAGATTGCCAAGTGTTTCGTCAAGATAATCATAGCATGGTCTTTACCGGATTCCGTAGAGGTGATCTATATATTGTTGATTTCACTAAGAGATCCAAACCTTGTACTTGTCTCATTGCAAAATCTTCTAAAGGTTGGCTTTGGCATAGAAGGCTAGGACATGTTGGTATGCGTACTCTAGACAAGCTCATCAAAGGTGATAATATTCTTGGTGTTAAAGATGTTATCTTTGACAAAGATAGACTTTGTAGTTGAAAGGACGTGGATGTCGCCTAGAGGGGGGGGGGTGAATAGGCGCTTTAAAATAATTACGGTTTAGGCTTGAACAAATGCGGAATAAAACTATCGTTTAATTAGTCAAGCACAAAACCTAAAACAACTAGGCTCACCTATGTGCACCAACAACTTATGCTAAGCAAGATAGACAACTAAGTGATAGCAAGATATATAACAAGAAACAATATGGCTATCACAAAGTAAAGTGCATAAGTAAAGGGCTCGGGTAAGAGATAACCGAGGCACGCGGAGACGACGATGTATCCCGAAGTTCACACCCTTGCGGATGCTAATCTCCATTCGGAGCGGTGTGGAGGCACAATGCTCCCCAAGAAGCCACTAGGGCCACCGTAATCTCCTCACGCCCTTGCACAATGCAAGATGCCGTGATTCCACTAAGGGACCCTTGAGGGCGGTCACCGAACCCGTACAAACAAGGTTGGGGCAAACTCCACAACTTAATTGGAGGCTCCCAACAACACCACGAAGCTTCACCCCAATGGATTGTGGCTCCGAGGTGACCTCAAATGCTCGGGGCAATCTCCACAACCTAATTGGAGACCCCGAAGCTTGCCCGGAGCTTTGCACCACAATGATTGAGCTCCGAGGCACCACCAACCGTCTAGGACGCCAAAGCACCCAAGAGGAACAACCTCAAGGGTGCTCAAACACCCAAGAGTAATAAGCTTCTCAACTTCTCACTTCCACGTATCACCGTGGAGAACTCAAACCTATGCACCAAATGCAATGGCAAGGGCACACGGAGTGCCCAATTCCTTCTCTCCCAAATCCCACCAAAGCAACTAATGCTAGGGAGGAAAATGAGAGGAAGAACAAAGAAGAACACGAAGAACTCCAAGATCTAGATCCAAGGGGTTCCCCTCACTTAGAGGAGAAAATGATTGGTGGAAATGTGGATCTAGATCTCCTCTCTCTTTTCCCTCAAGAACTAGCAAGAATCATTGGAGGGATTGAGAGTTAGCAAGCTCGAAGAAGGTCAACAATGGGGGAAGAACACGAGCTAAAGAGATAAGATCCAATGGGGAAGAAGACCCCCTTTTATAGGAGGGGGAAGGATCCAACCGTTATCCCCACTCTCAGCCCGCGCATTGCGGTACTACCGCACGAGAGCCACGGTACTACCGCAAGGGGCTGCGGTACTACCGCAGTGGGGTGCGGTACTACCGCTCGCACGGTAGTGGCCAGATGAAGACCTATTGCACTGGGCAACGAGCGGTAGAACCGCCGGAGCGGTACTACCGCACGCCAATACGGTACTACCGCAAGGTCGGTATCAACTGGCATTACTTCCGTGCCTACCTCCGCTGACGGTGGAGTTGTGCAAAAGTCCGGCGCGGTAGTACCGGACAAATTTACGGTACTACCGCTCGAGGGCGGATGTAAAAAATTACATCCGCACCTACTACCGCAAGCGCACGCACCAGAGCTGAGGACAGCGGTACCACCGCTCCTTGGAGCGGTACTACCACTCCCTTGAGCGGTACTACCACTAGCCACTGAACACGAGCACCTTGCTGCCTTCAATTTGCACCGACAAAGGAAAACGGAAGGATACAGAAAAACCAGAACTGCCATAACTTCTGCAAATGAGCTCCGAATTGAGCAAACTCAAGCTTGTTGGATTCAGGACGACAAGAGCTATCCAACAGCGATATGAAAATGCCAATGATATAGAGATGTGAAACCTCTATCAATGAAGAACCGGCAAAAACTCCAACATCGAAAACATCATAGAAGATGCATATGGACTCCGTTTTCGATGAACTTGAGCTTGTCATGAAGCTGACCATAAGCTTAAGAACCCACATAGAGAAAAGCCAACCAAGAACCAAGAAAGATGATGATGCCAAGAATGCGATGGTTTGAGCTCTCTACGAACGATACGATCAAGCTACTCACTTGAGAGCCCCCCTTGATAGTACGGCTATCGATCCTATAACCCGGTCTCCAAACTATCACCATGAGTCCGGTAAAATAGAAAACCTATCAAGGGCAAACCTTTGCCTTGCGCATAGTCCACTTGAGCTAGATGATGACGATCTTGACTTCCTCAAGATGGACCACCTTTCTTGATTGCGCCGGCTTGATGAAGACTAGTTGATTGCTCCCCCATGCTCCACTATGGGTGAGCCACTCTTCGGCACATCTTCACAAGTCCATTGTCACCACAATGGACGGCAAGCTTCAAGCATGATCTCTCCGTGATGCTTCACTTGAACTTGCACACCGCAACCTTGATGACGATCACCACTTGATGTCATCCTCCATGGATTGTATGGGATCTTCTTATTGATGCTCGCCCATGGAAACATACCTAACCCCACAAAGAACACTCACAGGGAACATGGGTTAGTACACAAAGCGTAATGGACAATGCTTACCATACCATGGGATCACTTGATCCCTCTCGGTACATCTTGTACGCTTTGTGTGTTGATCAACTTGATTCACTCTTTGACTTAGTCTTGATCAACCTTGTGTCTTATCTTCTCTCTTCATAAAGATGATGTCTTGAAGGTAAACATGAATGCTCACACAATCTTATTCTTCAAGACATGCTTGTAATAAGCTCAACTCCCACATGACCAATCTTTGGATAAACCTTGAATACCACCTTGGTCACCATATAAACTCCTTGAAACCAACAAATGGACTTTAAGAAGTACCTACGGACAAATCCTTCGAATATAACTCAAGGCAACCATTAGTCCATAGGGATTGTCATCAATTACCAAAACCACACATGGATAAATGTGCTCTTACAGTAGTGCTTGTCAAGCCGGAAAGCAAGTAGGTGGAAGTCATCCCGTAAAGAATATAATGACTACTAGGAGACCACTCGAGTTACTTCATATGGATCTTTTTGGTCCCAATGCTTACAAGAGTCTCGGTGGAAATTCTTTTGGTCTAGTTATAGTTGATGATTTTTCCAGATTTACGTGGGTATTCTTTCTTGATGATAAGTCGCAGGTGCATAAGATCTTCAAGAACTTCGCTTGCAAAGCTCAAAATCAGTTTGAAGTAAAGATCTAGAAAGTTCGGAGCGAAAATGGATCGGAGTTCAAGAACACAAATGTAGACACCTTTCTTGATGAAGAAGGGATTCTACATGAGTTCTCGGCAACGTACATGCCTCAACAAAATGGAGTTGTTGAGAGGAAGAACTGAACTCTTATTGAGATGGCAAGAACGATGCTTGACGAATACAAGACGCCAAGACACTTTTGGGCGGAAGCCGTTGACACAGCTTGTCATGCCACGAACCGACTCTATCTTCACAAGCTTCTCGGTAAAACGGCATATGAGCTACTCACCGGTAACAACTCCCAAGTTGGATGCTGATACGTCTCCAACGTATCTATAATTTTTGCTTGTTCCATGCTGTTATATTATCATTCTTGGATGTTTTACAATCATTTTATAACAACTTTATATCATTTTTTGGGACTAACCTATTGACATAGTGCCAATGTGCCAGTTGCTGTTTTTGCTTGTTTTTTACTTCGCAGAATATCAGTACCAAACGGAGTCCAATCGTGATGAAACTTTTTGGAGATTTTTTCTGGACCAGAAGACACCCAGTGGGCCAAAGAAGAGCCAGGAAGGTGGGCTGTGGAGAGCACAACCCACCAGGGCGCGCCAGGGGGGCCCCCGGCGCGCCCTGATGGGTTGTGCCCTCCACGGGGCCCCTCTCCACCGCCTTTGATGCCTATAAATTTCCAAATATTCCAAAAACCCTAGGGGAGTCGACGAATCACAATTCCAGCCACCGCAAGTTCCAGAACCGCGAGATCCAATCTAAACACCATCACGGAGGGGTTCATCTTCTTCATAGGTGCCTCTCCGATGATGCGTGAGTAGTCCACCATAGACCTACGGGTCCGTAGGCAGTAGATAGATGGCTTCCTCTCTCTCTCTCTCTCTTATGATTCTCAATACAATGGTCTCTTGGAGATCTATTTGATGTAAACTTTTGCGGTGTGTTTGTTGGGATCCGATGAATTTTGAGTTCATGATCAGTTTCTATCCATGAATATTATTTGAGTCTTCTTTGATCTCTTATATGCATGATTGCTTATAGCCTCGTATTTCTTCTTCGAATCTTTGGTTTAGTTAGGCCGACTAGATCGATTTTTCTTGCCATGGGAAGAGGTGCTTTGTGATGGGTTCGATCTTGCGGTGTTCTTTCCCAGTGAAAGAAGGGGCAGCAAGACACGCATGTATCGTTGCTATTAAGGATAACAAGATGGGGTCTATTCCTACATGAATAGATCTTGTCTACATCATGCCATCATTCTTATTGCATTACTCCGTTTTTCCATGAACTTAATACACTAGATGCATGCTGGATAGCGGTTGATGTGTGGAGTAATAGTGGGAGATGCAGGCAGGAGTCGGTCTACTTATCTTGGACGTGATGCCTATATAATGATCATCGCCTTGGATATCGTCATGATTATTTGATCTTCTATCAATTGCCCAATAGTAATTTGTTCACCCACCGTGCGGTATACTCATGAGAGAAGCCGCTTGTGAATCCTACGCCCCCCCGGGTCTACTTTTCCAACATATTGCTTTCCGATCTATCTTTTTGCATCTTTGTTTTCAGATCTACAAAACCCAAAAAACCAAAAACATATTGCTGCACTTTTTATTTGCTCTTCTTATTTTGTGTTCTTGAGAGATCTATCTCGCCTATCTATCACTACCTAATCTATCTTTTTACCGTAGAGAGATTGACAACCTCTCTTTCGCGTCGGGTTGCAAGTATTTATTATTTGTGTGCAGGTGCTTCTTATTGGGTGGTGGTGATCCTCCTATTGGTTCAATAACCTTGGTTTCATAACTGAGGGAAATACTTACCGTCATTGTGCTGCATCATCCCTTCCTCTTTGGGGAAATACCGACGCAGTCTCAAGCCACGTCAAAGGAATTTCTGGCGCCGTTGCAGGGGAGGAAGCGGTCTCTTCTACGTGCCTATCTCAGGCGCCGAGGAGACTCCATCATCATCTACCAGGTTCCTAATCACAAATCTCATCTCCTTGCAATTACATTATTTGCCATTTGCCTCTCGTTTTCCTCTCCCCCACTTCACCAATTTTCCATTTTATTCGCCCTCTTTTTCGTTTGCCTTTTTTTCGCCGGATCTCTTGCCTTGTCATTATGGCTAGTTCTTCCTTTGTTGCATGTACTCCCGATAATGAGGTTCTTAATTTTAAGCAAATGGGAGGGGAGAACCTAAAAGATGCTTGGTATAGGATTTGCAATGCTCACAATAGATCTATCCATAAGCAATCTACCGTTGTTTTTCTTCGCAGTTTTTATGTTGGTATCACCACTTGGTATAGATTCGTCCTTGATACAATTACCGGTGGGAATTTCTTGATGTGTCCATCTTTGGATGCTTTTAATGCTTTGGGAAGTTTAGTGGGATCACCACCCATTATGATCAATGAAACAACTTTAACTCTCGATCATGTTATGGAGAGATTAGATGCTATTGAAAAGAAGATGATTACCCAAGAACATCTTGAAAGTTTGGATAAGAAAATACATAATCTTGCTAATAAAATTGGGTCTAAGGCGGGAGATGCCTTAAAATTGCTAAAGGAAAAAAGAAACCGTAGTTAACGAAAGGGTAGAAGAAAGTCCTTACCGGATTGATAAGTTGGAAGAGATTTTTAGTAATTTGTGTTCGGCTTTTTCTTCTATCAAAACTATTGAAAAAACTCCTACAAAAATTAGTAAGACCACGCAAGTCAATAAGAAAAAAATTGCTACACCTAGTGGCCACAAGGGGGATCTTAAAATGATTAGTATTCATCCCGACTTTGTTGAAATCATACGAGATCCTATTTACAAGAATGAATTTTTTGGTTTTCTTCCTAGGAGTGTTATCATTAATAATATGCATGCTAAATCCTTGAAGAAATCTAGTTGTGTGATTGAAGAGTTGAAAACCAAAGATGACAATACTTGAAACTATGCGTTATGCCTAGCTAGGGGCGTAAAATGATAGCGCTTGTTGGAAGGCAACCCAATAAATAAATTTATTTTTGCTTTTTTACTTTCTGTTTTTGAGTGTTGACACAATTATGCCTCTGTTATTATTTTGTTTTTATGGTTTATTTAGTGTTTGTGCCAAGTAGAGCTTTTAGGATGATTGATAAGATGAGTAGAAGTGATGCTGAATCTGAAACAGAAACTTTGCGTCCAGTATTTGAATTTTCATTTTTTGCTGGAACGTGAACTTGAGCTCAAATTTTAACACAGTGTTTCTATACAAATTCTTTACGTTGTACTAATTTTTCAGAATTTTTAGAGTTACAGAAGTATGGTTAGAGTACAGATTACTACAGACTGTTCTGTTTAAGACATATTCTGTTTTCGTTGCATTGTGTGCTTGTTTTGATGAATCTATGGGTTATATTGAAGGGTATGAGCCATGGTAAAGTTAAAATACAGTAGGTATAATGAAATAACAAAATATTATTGGTTTGCAACAGCACCTAAAGTAGTGATTTGCTTTATTATACTAACGGTCTCACGAAGATTTTGTTGAGTTTTGTGTGATTGAAGTTTTCAAGTTTTGGGTGAGATCACGATGGATGAAGGAATAAGGAGTGATAAGAGCCTAAGCTTGGGGATGCTACCTCACCCCCAAGATATATCCAAATAGAAACAAGGAACTAAGCTTGGGGGTGCCCCCGAGTGGCATCCCCTCTTTCTTCTAACAACCATCGGTATTTTACTTGGAGCTGTATTTTTATTCGTCACATATCATGAGTTTTGCTTGGAGCGTCTTGTATCTTTGATTGCTTTGCTTGTTACTTTTTATTTTGTATCCTTGCTTTACACACCTATTTGGGAGAGCCAAAATTATGCTATGATTTGTTAGAATTTCTCTCTATGCTTCACTTAAACTTTTTGAGCTATAGAATTGCTCTAGTGCTTCACTTATATCTTTTTGAGCACGGTGTGCTTGGAATTTTTTGAAGAAATCCTCTCATGCTTCACTTATACCTTTTTGAGAATATGAAATCTTTATGCTCATGTGCTTCACTTAGATTTGTTTGAGCTTGTCAAAAAAGCAATGGCAATATATGAAACTAGTCCCAAAGTGATAGATATCCAAGGAGGATATAATAAAAACTTTCATGAAGATCATTGGGCAAATTAAACTTGATTCCTTGTAATAGTTTTGAAACATGGTGATAGTAATATGTGAGTCATGTTAGTGAGTAATTATGCTTTAGTAGGAATATTGGTGTTAAGGTTTGTGATTCCCTATGCAAGTACGAAAGTCAATAGTTACGCAATGAAATTACATCCTACTTGTGGTGCATTATTCGGTGTTAGTTATGCTCAATGCTCACTTATGTGATTTTTGTTTCTTGCTTTGGTTGCTTCTCAATCTACTTGCTAGCCTCCATTTGCACTAAGTAGAAATACTACTCGTGCATCCAAAATCGTTAAACCAAGTATTGCCTTATGAGTCCACCATACTTACATATATGCGGTATTTCCATGCCGTTCCAAGCAAATTTGTATGTGCCATCTCTAAATTTTCAAAATAATTTTTTTCTTTTGTGTGCTCGTACCGTTCATGAAACGGTGGGGAGTGTCCAATATTTTTCCATGCTAGATGTGTTATTCTCAAGATGAGTGTTTATTCACTTGTCATTGCACGAGAGTGCGGCGGTAATAGGGATGCCCATTCCCGAAATGAAAAACAAAAAAAATATTTACTTTATGTTGTCAAATAATAAATTCTTTGGAAAGTGTTGGTATGGAAGGCAACCGTGAATACGGCCCGCCACGTAAAGTGAAAGTTTGGTGAAAAAGGAATAAACTTTATTTTCTGTTTGGCAACCGCCTATTATATATCTAGCATGGAAAGTATTGTGAGCTACTTTGTCGTTTTCGTTGACAGGAAAAGCATGCCACCCAAAAAAATTTCTCTCTCAATTTAAAACTTTGAGCTCTGGCACCTCTACAAATCCCTACTTCCCTCTGCGAAGGGCCTATCTATTTACTTTATGCAATTTTTATTTTTTACTTTGATTCTCCATCTTCTCTTATAGAGCACCAACCAGGGGGCACTATGATCGTACTTGAGCATTGGGTATAGCTAATATTTGAGTGTGTTTCATGAATGGATCAATGATTGAGCATGATGGGCTAGGGATAACTTTCTTTAGTGTTGATATTTTGAAAGACATGGTTGCTTGTTAGCATGCTTGAGTATTGAAGTCATTATGTTAAAACTAGACTATTGCTTTGAATCATCTACAAGTCCAAATGTCCATGCTATACAAAAGAAAAGAATATGATGACTTGTTAGGCAGCATTCCACATCAAAAATTCTGTTTTTATCATTTACCTACTCGAGGACGAGTAGGAATTAATCTTGGGGATGCTGATACGTCTCCAACGTATCTATAATTTTTGCTTGTTCCATGCTGTTATATTATCATTCTTGGATGTTTTACAATTATTTTATAACAACTTTATATCATTTTTGGGACTAACCTATTGACATAGTGCCAAAGTGCCAGTTGCTGTTTTTGCTTGTTTTTTACTTCATAGAATATCAGTACCAAATGGAGTCCAATCGCGACGAAACTTTTTGGAGATTTTTTCTGGACCAGAAGACACCCAGTGGGCCAAAGAAGAGCCAGGAAGGTGGGCAGTGGAGAGCACAACCCACCAGGGCGCGCCAAGGGGCCCCCGACGTGCCCTGATGAGTTGTGCCCTCCACGGGGCCCCTCTCCACCGCCTCTGATGCCTATAAATTCCCAAATATTGCAAAAACCCTAGGGGAGTCGACGAAACACAATTCCAGCCGGCGCAAGTTCCAGAACCGCGAGATCCAATCTAAACACCATCACGGAGGGGTTCATCTTCTTCATAGGCGCCTCTCCGATGATGCGTGAGTAGTCCACCATAGACCTACGGGTCCGTAGGCAGTAGCTAGATGGCTTCCTCTCTCTCTTATGATTCTCAATACAATGGATCTATTTGATGTAAACTTTTGCGGTGTGTTTGTTGGGATCCGATGAATTTTGAGTTCAAGATCAGTTTCTATCCATGAATATTATTTGAGTCTTCTTTGATATTTTGCGGTCTATTTTGAGCCTCGCATTTCTTCTTCGAATCTTTGGTTTAGTTAGGCCAACTAAATCGATTTTTCTTGCCATGGGAAGAGGTCCTTTGTGATGGGTTCGATCTTGCGGTGTCCTTTCGAAGTGACAGAAGGGGCAGCAAGGCACGCATGTATCGTTGCCATTAAGGATAACAAGATGGGGTCTATTCCTACATGAATAGATCTTGTCTACATCATGTCATCGTTCTTATTGCATTACTCCGTTTTTCCATGAACTTAATACACTAGATGCATGCTGGATAGCGGTCGATGTGTGGAGTAATAGTGGTAGATGCATGCAGGAGTCGGTCTACTTATCTTGGATGTGATGCCTATATAATGATCATCGCCTTGGATATCGTCATGATTATTTGATCTTCTATCAATTGCCCAACAGTAATTTGTTCACCCAGCGTGCGCTATACTCATGAGAGAAGCCACTAGTGAATCCTACGCCCCCCAGGTCTACTTTTCCAACATATTGCTTTCCGATCTATCTTTTTGCATCTTTGTTTTCAGATCTACAAAACCAAAAAAACTAAAAACATATTGCTGCACTTTTTATTTGCTCTTCTTATTTTGTGTTCATGAGAGATCTATCTCTCCTATCTATCACTACCTAATCTATCTTTTTACCGTAGAGAGATTGACAACCTCTCTTTCACGTCGGGTTGCAAGTATTTGTTATTTGTGTGCAGGTGCTACTTATTGGGTGGTGGTGATCCTCCTACTGGTTCGATAACCTTGGTTTCATAACTGAGGGAAATACTTACCGTCGTTGTGCTGCATCATCCCTTCCTCTTTGGGGAAATACCGACGCAGTCTCAAGCCACGTCAGATACTTTCGTGTATTTGGCTCCAAGTGTTACATTCTTGATAAGCATCGTCGTTCTAAATTTGCTCCTAAATCTCATGAAGGTTTCCTACTCAGTTACGGATCAAACTCTCACACATACCGTGTCTACAACAACTTCACTCGAAAAGTTGAAGAGATGGTAGATGTGAAGTTTGATGAATCTGATGGTTCGCAAGTCGAACAATTGCCAAATGATGTAGGAGATAAGGAACCTTCGGAAGCTATCCAAGACTTGTCCATCGGCAAGATTCGTCCCATGGAGGTGAATGAAAGTACTTCGTCAACTCAAGTGGAAGCCCCTACTTCACGTCAAGGTGAACCTCAACATGACATGGAGGCATCCACAAGCGGTAGATGAAGAGGAGGAAGAAGCTCATCATGAAGATCTACCACAACCTCCTTCACCCCACCTCAAGGCAACGACACCTTCAACAACAACGAAGAAGAAGATGATGATGAAGAAGCTCCACCATCCAACAAGCAAAAGCTACCCCGAGTTCGAGCAAGAGTGGACAACAACCATCCTCTAAATCAAATCTTCGGTGACATACAAACCGGGAGGATAACTCGCTCTAAAACTCAACTAGCTAACTTTTGTGAGCATTATTCATTCATCTCTAGTATTGAGCCTTTGAAGGTAGAAGAAGCTCTTCAGGACCCAGATTGGGTGAATGCTATGCACGAGGAGCTACACAACTTTGAGAGGAATGAAGTGTGGACACTAGTGGAGAAGCCCAAGGACGAGCAAAACATCATCGGAACCAAATGGGTGTTTCGGAACAAACAAGAAGAAGACGGTCAAGTCGTACGCAACAAGGCGCGTCTCGTGGCTCAAGGCTACACCCAAGTCGAAGGTATGGACTACGGTGAGACCTATGCACCCGTTGCTAGACTTGAAGCTATCCGCATTCTTCTTCCTTATGCTAATCACCATGATATCATGCTTTATCAAATGGACATTAAAAGTGCATTTTTAAATGGTGAGATTGATGAAGAGGTCTATGTTAAACAACCCCCTGGTTTTGTGAATCCTAAGAAACCTAACCATGTTTACAAGCTTCGTAAAGCTCTTTATGGTCTTAAGCAAGCTCCACGAGCTTGGTATAAATGCCTAACTAAGTTTCTCATTGAAAAGGGTTTTGAAATTGGTAAAATTGACGCAACCTTCACTAAGAGAGTTAATGGTGAATTATTTGTGTGCCAAATTTATGTGGATGATATTATCTTTGGATCTACTAACCCACAATTTAGTGAGGAATTTGGAAGGTTGATGTCCGAGAAGTATGAGATATCCATGATGTGTGAGCTGAAATTTTTCCTTGGTTTGCAAATCAAGCAAACGAGAGAAGGAACTTTCATCTCTCAAACAAAGTACACCAAGGATTTGATCAAGAAGTTCAACATGCAAGAGTGTAAAGGTATGAAAACCCCTATGCCTACTAGTGGACATGTTGATCTTACCAAGGAGGACAAACCGGTTGATCAAAAGGTTTATCGATCTATGATTGGTTCATTGCTATATCTATGTGGCTCCCATCCCGAGATTATGCTTAGTGTGTGCGTGTGCACTAGATATCAAGCCGCTCCTAAAGAATGTCATCTTAAGGCCGTGAAAAGAATTGTGAGATAATTGATACAAACACCAAACTTTGGCATATGGTATCCCAAGGGATCTTCTTTTAACCTTGTTGGCTATTCTGACTTGGACTATGTCGGAGATAAGGTTGATAGAAAATCCACCTCGGGTACATATCAATTTCTTGGTAGATCTCTTGTGCCTTGGTCATCCAAGAAACAAAACTCGGTATCTCTATCTACTGCCGAAGCGGAATACATTGCCGCTGGATCATGTTGTGCTCAATTGCTATGGATGACTCAAACTCTTAAGGATTATGGAATCCATGTGAGACATGTTCCATTGTTGTGTGACAACGAGAGTGCTATTAAGATTGCTTATAATCCCGTGCAACATTCTCGAACTAAACATATTCAAGTTCGTCATCATTTCATTCGTGATCATGTTGCTAAAGGGGACATTAATCTTAAACATGTTCGTACAAACAAGCAATTGGCCGATATCTTTACTAAGCCACTTGATGAGAAAGTGTTTTGTCACTTGAGGAGTGAGTTGAACATCATTGATGCTTCAAACTTGAGCTAGACTCACACGGATGCATGCAAGGGCATGAGCTTACATGACTATTCCATGTTACCTTTGACATATTATCATATGCCTTGGAATCTATGCTCCTTTGTATTGCATCTAACCTTTTGTAGGAACTTGGAAGAACTACACTTCACAAGATTGCCACCAAATCATATCACAAGCAATCTTGTCATAGCCAACTATCCACAACCCTTCTTTGATGATGGAAGTAAGAATACAACTCAAACTATATCCTTGACTTACATATGGTGAAAATTTCACTCATGTCATTTGGATATATCTTATTCTTCCTTGCTTGACTAACCCATGTAGGTGAAAAAAAGAACCAAAACGATCATGGATTGCTCTCAACTCAAGATGATCTTCATCAACTTCGAGCATCCACAAGAAGTTCTCCTATATGCTACGTCATCAACATCACTCAAAGGTATGTGTTCATATCCTTGAAAAGGCTTTACTCCAAGTCATGAGATAAAGCAACTCAAGTGATATGAAAACATTAAAATGCTTAATCGAAAAATGGTAATACCATTTTGAGCTTAACGATGAGTATGACCTATGATCAAGTATTATTGCTTGGCTCCTATGTCAATATACTCTAATATAGGTGACCTAGTCACCGACCATCATCTAGATGAACATTCTTGTGTGGTTTATCTTATAGTTGTTTGTTTTCTGGGAACCACTCAACCTTCATCTAGTTGATATTTCTTTGTAAATTCTTTTGAATTTCCTTTGCAATTCCTTTTAAAATTATGTTGCAAGTTTTCTGAAATCATTTGAGATTTTCTGAAAGTTGCCAAGTTTCTGTTTTGCCCTCGGAGCCTCCGATCCAAATAACTTGGTATCACCTACTTTGCAGAAAGGCTGCAAAACCACTATTCGGTTCCACCGACTCATTTGCCTCGGAGCCACATATTTCGCTATTTCCTATATTCTGTGTTAAAATTAGCAAATATTTATTTCTTCAATGATCCCTATGTCAAAGGGGGGAGAAGTCTTACAAGCTTTCAGATCAATGAAAGGGGGAGAAATTGTACTCTATGATCCCTCAGTCTTTAAATGCTCTCTATGATTCTAATCTTTCCATGATCCCTACATTCTATGACCCTTGTTCTCTAGGATCCCTTCTAACTCAATGATCCCTTTTATCTGACCCTGAGTATGAATCATTTTGGAAAGTAATGCCAAAGGGGGAGAAATACCAAAGCTTCAGTGCAAAGGGGGAGATAGACCAAAGGGGGAGATATAAAACTAAGGGGGAGAATATCGAAGAATATGCTTATATACAAGGGGAGAATACCAAAGTCTGTGCCTATCCATAAGGGGAGAGAGTATAGCAAATCTTGCTCTATCATATAAGGAGAGAGAAAATATGTTTTATTCTACTTTGACTACTCATGTTAGACTTGTCTCACCCTACCTACTCCCAATATCTACATGCTAAGATTCAGGGGGAGAGGATGACCTACAATTTCACATCTAGGGGAGAAAGCTCTAAATGATCTTGGAGACATATCAATCTTAAGGAATACTATCTTCTATATGTTCTCCACATCTTGGTACTATTGAGTTCTATTGCATTTTTGGTATGTAAAACACTCTTGTGTTCCCTAACATTGTTTTCTCAAGTGTGTTTCTACTATTAGGATGCTCAAGAACTCAAGGTAAGTATATGCATCATATCTTTGATCAAGATGATCTCTTCTTGCACATATTGTTTGCAAGAGTGAAGTCTTAAATACGGATACAAATCACTCATATATACTGAATGCATATAGCCAAGATACACATGACTCATCTAATCCCTTCTACTATATGTGTGTCCATACATTCCAAAGAAACTATCCCTCAAAAGGATTGCACACATTTACGGGGAGCATATTTTAGTCATGTGTCTCTCAAAGTCTTCATTATATCTTTACATATATTTACTTGAAGCTTTGATTGTATGTTGTCATCAATTACCAAAAAGGGGGAGATTGAAAACACATATGCTCCCATGGTGGTTTTGATAATTCATGACAACATACATTGTCTCTTGGACTAATATTTCTACCTAGTTTATTTCAGGTTTAGTCCACAGGGATTGTTGGCAAAAAAGGTGTGAGGAGATTCCCCAAGAAGAAGAAGATGCAAGGAATGGAATTGGCAAAGCTTCAAGCAAGGAGAGTCTACATTTTACTTTGTGAGAAATCACTTTGAGTCCATAGGAAAGCCAATACTATTAAAAGGGGGTGAGGTAATGTTGGTGAATAAATTGCTCCACGTGCACAATTGCTAGCCACCAAAAACACCCACAAGCTCTCCCACAAAATAGTCTGTCTAAACCCTACCATACAAAATCGGTGCCACCAAGTTTCCCACTCGGCCCTACCAATTTTCCATCTCAGACAGAACCTAGCCAAACCCTAGCTTCTCGGTACAACCAAGTTCATTATCAGTGCAACCGAGTTTCGGCGACCAACATTCGGATGACCTAGTTTATAAAATCGGAATTTCCGAGTTTTATGGATCGGTCTCACCGAGTTTGGAAACTGCCCTCGACCACTCATATCGGTACTACCGAGAATCATATATCGGTCTTACCGAGATTCCTAAAGTTTCCACATTTTGAACAAATCGGTACGACCGAGTTTTACTTCGGTTTCACCGAGTTGGTCAATAATGGTGTAACGGTTGGATTTTTGGAGATGCCTATATATACCCCTCCACCACATCCCACTCGCAAGAGAAGCACTCAGAACAGTTCCCCACTTCCCATATCGAAATTTCTGAGAGAGAACCACCTACCCTTGTGTTGAGATCAAGATTATCCACTCCAACCATATGGATCTTGATTTCTAGCCTCCCCAAGTTGCTTTCCACCCAATCAATCTCTTCCACCAAGCCAAATATGTGAGAGAGTGATTGAGTGTTGAGGAGTCTATCATCTTGAAGCACAAGAGCAAGGAGTTCATCATCACTATCAAGCCTATTACCTTTTGGAGGGTGGTGCCTCGTAGATTGGTTAGGTGTTGCTTGGGAGCCTCCTACTTCGTGTTGTGGAGTTGAACCAAGAAGTTTGTACGAGCAAGGAGATCGCCTACTTCGTGAAGATCTACCCATAGTGAGGCTAGTCCTTCGTGGACGGAAGCCGTTATGGAATAGTCAAGGTTCCTACTTCGTGGACCCTTATGGGTGGAGCCCTCCGTGGACTCTCGCGACCGCTACCCTCCGTGGGTTGAAGACTCCATAAACGTGGATGTACGACAGCACCACCTATCGGAACCACGGGAAAAATCTTCGTGTCTACAATTGCGTTTGATCTTCCTATCTCTACTCTCTTACATGTGCTTGTCTGTGACGCCCGGATAATTAGGCTACAGTAATTTCGGTAATTAAGCTACAGTAATCCCACGCTAATGTTGCCGCGTCACCACAATTACTGTTGCTAAACTCGCGTTGGTTCAAACCCCGTTCAAATTCAAATTTAAAATAAAGTCAAACAGCAAAAGTTTTTGCAAACCTGAAAGCTAAAATCATGCTTAGGTTGCAAATATTCCCAAATCTATTGTAAAAATGAAACCAACATCTTTTGAAGTATTTAAGTGCTCTAAAAATATTTAAAACAGTGCCAAAACAATTATTAAATGCCTTTCAAAATTATATAAATTCCCAGAGTAGTTTCAATTGCCCCAACCTCTTTGGTGGCGCTCTCTAAGATTGTACTTTGAATTATGGGCATGATCACATATTTTTGCATAGGTCCAATAGTGCTAGGATAAATAAAAACCTAAACTAATAAAAAGAGTAAGACTGAAACTAAAAAAAAAAGAAAAAAAAGGGTCAGCGCGCCCCCCCACTGGGCCTAGCCCAACTGGCCAGCCCACCAACCGGCCGGCCCACCCCCGGTGGATAACCACCCCCACTCCCGCACCGGCCAAACCCTAGCCCCCACTCCCCTGATCTCCCTCTCCTCCCGATCGGATCGAGCCCCCGCTCGATCCCGTCGATCCCGTCGATCCCGCGTCGACACCGGCCCCCACCCGCCGGCGCCACACCACCCCTGGGCAACGCCACCGCCTCGACGCCCCTGCACCGCCTCGCCTCCGCACCTCCTCGTCGCCTTCCCGCGCCGCACCCATCGCCCGTCGCCGCCCCGACGCCGTTCGCCGTCAGATCTGGCGCCGGCGAGCCTCCCCGAGCCCATTGCCTCCCCTGCTGATCGCTGTGAGGCCTCCCCTTCGCCTCTTCCTCCCCCTTCCCGGCCGTAACCGCCGCGGCCTCGCTCGCCCCCCCTCGCTCCCGTCGCCTCGACCGGGCTCACCCCGTCCGCGCTCGCAACGCCCGCGCACCGCGCGCACGCTCGCGTCCCCTGCCGGCGCCTGCCTCCCTCCGCCGCTGCCGCTTTGCTCTGCTGCTCGCTGCCGCCTGCGCCCGCTCGTCGCCGGCGCCTGGCCACGCCCGCTCGGGCCACGCCCTGGCCTCGCCCTCCCCGACCGGGCCGTGCCCTGGCCGCGCCCGTCGCTTGCCACCATTGCCGCCCCGCGCGTGGGCGTGCCTCCCCTGGCCGTGCCGCCGTCCGCTCGCCCGCTTCTGTCCGTGCACGCGCGTGTGATGGCCAGACGTGTCCGGTCCCGAAAGGGGCCTGGCACGAACATGTCCGCCCCTGGACACTGACAAACGGGGTCCACCCCCAGAACGTTTTAAAAAGAAAAGAATTAAAAGAAAATGTAATAAAAATAAAATAAAATAGATAATAAGTATTTAATTAATTAATTAATTAGATAATTAATTTAGTTAATTAACTCTGTTAGTATGACATGTGGGACCCATGTTAATTAGGACTAATTAATACTGATTAAATAAACCTGTTAATTTAATCTGTTAAATAATTAATTGATTTAAACAGTAAATATTACTGTTCTGGATAATTGAATTTATTATTAAAAGGAATTTCAGAAAATGCTTAAATATTTAATAATTAATATAAAATAAACCGTAGCCCGGATCGAAAAACTTTGAACATGAAAGTTGCTCAGAACGACGAGACGAATCCGGTTACGCTGTCCGTTAGTCTGTCAGATGCCCCTAGCATAGCACACCTGTAACTTTTTGCCTGTTTCTGGCAAATGAATAGTGCATGACTTTAATAAAATAATTCCGGTTAAATTCCTAAATTGACTAGAGCACTTAGATAGGCAGTATATCAACCCTGCGCTGCATCCTAGCTGTCCCATGCTTACAACATCGCAGCCTGGAACATTGCCCCCTCCGGTCATCTGTCTGACACGTGTCCGGAACCGGGAATACTTTCCCGGATAGGATCCCCCTTTCTCGGTGTCGTGTAACACTGCGTTAGATCCCCTCTGTCACCGCGTATTGCCATGTCATGCTTTGTGATGCTATTGTTTGCGCTGTTATTTATTTGTTTCCCCTCGTTGCTTCTTTTTCGGTAGACCCTGATACTGCGATAGACGCTGAGACTACCGATGAAACTGCTGTGTACGACTACGTCTGACGACCCCGCCTTTGCCGCAGAACAACCAGGCAAGCACCCCCCCTTGACGCATGCCTATATCATCCATTCCTTTCTCCCTCCTGCTTGCATTAGCAATTACCGCTGCTATTGTTTTATCCTATTTCTGATGCATAGCCTGTTTTTGATAACTGCTATTGATACCGGCCTTATTATCCAAACTGCTTAGTATAGGTTGGATGGAAAACCATCTGTGGCCCCTCTCCCTTGCTATAGTTGCTCCGCTCTAGTATCGAAGCCCCGATCAATATGATCGGCGGAACGGAAGACCGATGGACTGAAGACAGCACATCACTGCACACCCCCTAAATTGCTCGACACTGCAGAGTTGGCATCGAGTGCCGAGGGTGATACCTCTTAGCTCAGTTCCGATGGTGCCTCTGTAGAATAGCTATCCGGATGTGTGTTACCGAGGGTGATTCCTCTTTCATCACTTCCGTTTAAGCTGATGTCGTGCAACTCCCGGAGTGGAATCCAACGAGGGTGATTCCTCGGATTCCTACCTGTTGCTTGACCACACAGTTACTATGGCCTTGCTTACAGGCGGGTCCACCTTGAGAGGTACCCGTGGGGAAATGTGCAGTCTGGGGCTGAAAGGCTGGTGGTACCATCCAGTCAGAGATGGACCTGAGTCCTGACAGCACCCAACTGTAAAGTCAGGCTGACCTGCTACGTGTCGATTAGCCGAGGCCGGACATCACCAGGAACAAGGGTGTGCGGCCGGAGTTAATCATGCATATTGGGCAAGCGAGTAATACTAATCGAGCTTAACGGAACTGGGTGTTTGATCTGAGTGGGTCGTCGTGCCCATTTCGCACTACCACCACATGGGATAATGGTTTAATGGGGCCCTCTACGTTGTACGTTTCTCCCGAAAGCTCTTCAGACGTCACAGTTCATCCTTGCGGGCTGGTTGGGATTGGGCTGGTACTTCACTTGTGTATACAGTGTCGCGCCTGCACCCCAACCACCCTCGCAACGTGCAGGAGTGCGAAGGGCGATGGCCCAAGACCCCTTCGTGCTTAGGATTTAGACCGGCGTGTTGACCTCTCTGCTGAGCTTAGGTAGGACGCTGCTTCGTGTCGATCACCCGAGGCCGGGTATTACCCAGCAAGTGTATCCGGCCGGAGGTAATCGAGCGTGTTGGGTAACAGTAGTGCACCCCTGCAGGGAAGATATCTATTCGAATAGCCGTGTCCACGGTAACAGGACGCTTGGAGTTGTGCCCGGATCCATAATAACTATAAAGAGATGATGATAAATGTTAAACTGTTGATAATGCTCTCGGGATCGCTTTCTCGCAGGGAGTCGAGAAAGGATCTCAGGGCATTGCTACTGTATGACAACATGTATGCTACTACTATCTACTCTCTTCTGATGCTGCAAGACTGCTTGAAGATGCTAGTCTTCGATAGGCTAGGCCTTTCTCTCTCTTCTGGCATTTCTGCAATACAGTCCACAAATACAGCCTTCTCATTTGATACCATTGCATGTTTAGCATAGTTCTGATGTCAGTCTTGCGAGTACTTTGGATGAGTACTCACGGTTGCTCTGCTATTCTTTTTCCCCCATACCCAATTGATAATGCTTCAGCCGATGGAGCCCAGGAGCCAGATGCCACCGCTGGAGCTTACTACCAGGAGGGTCCCGATGGCACGTACTATTGGATTGAGCCAGCCGACGAGGAGTAGTTAGGAGGCTCCCAGGCAGGAGGCCTGCGCCTTTTCGGTCTGTGTTGTTGTTTTGCCCTGCCTGTTAGGGTATATCTGTTTTACTTTTATATCTGTACTCAGATATCTAATGCTTTCGCTGATGCTTGTATGACATAGAGCTTATGTATTCGAGCCCTCGAGGCCCCTGGCTTGTAATAATAAGCTTGTATTATTTTATTTGTGTCTAGAGTTGTGTTGTGATATCTTCAAGTGAGTCCCTAGGCTTGATCGTGTGCATTTGCGTGTATGATTAGTGCACGATTAAGTCGGGGGCGTCACATTGTCTTACTTTCCGCTGCCATACTTGTTGACTAGCATGTGTAGGATGCATTAGACTTGTTATAATTGCTAAAATCTGCCCACCAATTAACTTGGGAAAATGTTAGGTTTTAATTCGTGCAAGTAGTCTATTCACCCCCCTCTAGACGTCTCTTCTATCGATCCTACAGGGGGAAATCTCATTAGCAAGATCAAAAGCATTGTTGCACTCAATACATGGCAAAGCATCAAGCATGAGAGAGGCAACATATTGAGACATATGAAAATAAGCAATATCTATCATGTGCAAAGCATGGCAATGGTTGTCATCAACCGCATGAAAGAAGCAAGTATTGATCATCGGTGATGCAACATAAACAAGCATAGTAATCATGTCGTGCAAACTAGTAGTGCGAAGATGCAACATACTAGAGGAAATCATGGCAATCATGTCATGTGAGCAAATAGTAGGCATAAGTAATGCGCATGACCTATCGCGAGCACGAACACAAAGCAAGATCAATGTGTCATCATAGGCATTGGGCACAAAGCAAACATGGCAATAGTGATACGTCCATTTTGCATCATGATTTCCTACTATTATTTATTATGTTTTGTTGAATAATAATGATTTAGTGAGTGATTCTAATGCCTTCTCTCTCATAATATGCAAGGCTTACACAAAGAGGGAGAATACCGGTAGCTGGAATTTTGGACTCAAGAAAAGCACGTCAGAGATACCTATTCTGCACAACTCCAATGAAGCTAAAACTTTACGGAGATTATTTTTGGAATAAATAAAAAATACTGGAGCAAAGAACTACCAGAGGGGGCCACCCTGGTGGGCACAAGACACCAGGGCGCGCCCTGGTGGGTTGTGCCCTCCTCGGCCCACCTCCGGTGCCCATCTTCTGGTATAAATTCACTTTTAACCTAGAAAAAAATAAGAGGAGGACTTTCGGGATGAAGCGCCGCCGCCTCGAGGCGAAACTTGGGCAGGAGCACTTTTGCCCTCCGGCGAAGCAATTCCGCCGGGGGAACTTCCCTCCCGGAGGGAGAAATCGAAGCCATCGTCATCACCAACACCCCTCTCATCTTTGGGAGGACAATCTTCATCAACATCTTAAACAACACCATCTCCTCTCAAACCCTAGTTCATCTCTTGTGTTCAATCTTTGTACCGGAACCTCAGATTGGTACCTGTGGGTGACTAGTAGTGTTGATTACCATGCGTAGTTGATTACTATATGGTTTATTTGGTGGAAGATTATATGTTCGGATCCATTATGCTATTCAATACCTCTCTGATCTTGAGCATGTTTATTATTTGTGAGTAGTTACCTTTGTTCTTGAGGTCACGGGAGAAGTCATGTTGCAAGTAATCATGTGAATTTGATATGTGTTCGATATTTTGATGATATGTATGTTGTGATTCCCTTAGTGGTGTCATGTGAACGTCGACTACATGACACTTCACCATTCATGGGCCTAAGGGAATGCATTGTGGAGTAGTTATTAGATGATGGGTTGCGAGAGTGACAGAAGCTTAAACCCTAGTTTATGCGCTACTTCGTAAGGGGCTGATTTGGATCCAAACGTTTAATGCTATGGTTAGATTTTATCTTAATACTTTTCTCGTAGTTGTGGATGCTTGCGAGGGGGTTAATCATAAGTGGGAGGTTGTTCAAGTAAGAACAGCACCCAAGCACCGGTCCACCCACATATCAAATTATCAAAGTAGCGAACATGAATCAAACCAACATGATAAAAGTGACTAGATGAAATTCCCGTGTACCCTCAAGAACACTTTGCCTATTACTAGAGATTGTTCTGGCCTGTCCTTTGCCACAAAAGGATTGGGATACCTTGCTGCACCCTATTTACCGTTACCGTTACTTGCTCGTTACCAATTATCTTGCTATCAAACTATCTGTTACCTACAATTTCAGTGCTTGCAGAAATTACCTTGTTGAAAACCGGTTGTCATTTCCTTCCGCTCCTCGTTGGGTTCGACACTCTTACTTATCGAAAGGACTACGATTCATCCCCTATAGTTGTGGGTCATCAAGACTCTTTTCTGGCACCGTTGCCGGGGAGTGAAGCGCTCTTGGTAAGTGGAAATCGGTAAGGAAAAAACTTATACTACGTGCTGAAATTTATTGCTACTTGCTACTATGGAGAACAATCCTTTGAGGGGTTTGTTCGGGGTATTTTTACCTCGACCGGAACCACAATTAGTTGCCCCTCAACCTACTGCACCTACTAAAAATATTGGTTATGAAATTCCTTCGGGTATGGTAGAACAACTGCTTGCTAAACCTTATGCAGGAGATGGAACTGAACATCCTGATATGCACCTATTATTTGTGAACGAGATTTGTGGATTATTTAAGCTTGCAGGTTTACCCGGAGATGAAGTTAAGAAGAAGGTTTTCCCTTTATCTTTGAAGGGAAAATCATTTACATGGTATAGGCTATGTGATGATCTTGGATCGTGGAACTGGAATCGTTTGCAATTGGAATTCCACCAAAAGTTTTATCCCATGCATCTAGTTCATCGTGATCGGAATTATATATATAATTTTTGGCCTCGTGAAGGAGAAAGTATCGCTCTAGCTTGGGGGAGGCTTAAGTCAATGCTATATTCATGCCCCAATCATGACATTCCGAGAGAAGTTATCATTCAGAATTTTTATGCTCGGCTTTCTCATAATGATCAATCCATGCTCGATACTTCTTGTGCTGGTTCTTATATGAAGAAGACTATTGAATTCAAGTGGGATCTCTTAGAAAGAATTAAACGCAACTCTGAAGATTGGTAACTCGACGAAGGTAATGAGTCAGGTATAAAGCTTGAGTTTGATTGTGTTAAATATTTTATGAATACCGATACTTTTCACAAGTTTAGCACTAAATATGGACTTGACTCTGAGATAGTAGCCTCTTTTTGTGAAGCTTTTGCTACTCACGTTGATCTCCCTAAGGAGAAGTGGTTTAAATATCATCCCCTATTAAAGAATAAATGAAAGAACCGGTTATAGCTAAAGAAGAAACCATCATTTACAATGTTGATCCAGTTGTGCCTACCGCTTATATTGAAAAACCACGTTTCCCTGTTAGGATAACAGAACATACTAAGGTATCAACTGTGGTTCGTAAGAGTAATCTAAAAACATCTAAGCCCCCTGAGAAAATTAAAGTAGAACCTAGTGTTGCTATGGTTAAAGATATCTTGGTAGAAAATATTGATAGGCATTTTATCTACTTCTGTGATGAAGCTGCTAGAATTGCTAAACCCGATAAAAAGGTAAACATAGACCCATAGTAGGCATGCCTGTTGTCTCAGTCAAAATAGTAGATCATTGCTATCATGGTTTATGTGATTTGGGTGCTAGTGTGAGTGCTATCCCTTTTACCTTATACCAAGAAATTATGGATGAAATAGCACCTGCTGAAATAGAAGACATTGATGTTACTATTAAACTTGCTAATAGAGACACCATCACACCACTTGGGATTGTTAGAGATGTTGAAGTCTTGTGTGGGAAAGTAAAATACCCTACTGATTTTCTAGTCCTTGGTTCCCCACAAGATGACTTTTGTCCCATTATCTTCGGTAGACCTTTCTTGAGAACCGTCAATGTTAAGTTAGATTGCGAAAAACAAATTGTCGGTGTCGGTTTTGGTGGTGTGTCTCATGAGTTTAATTTTTCCAAGTTTAGTAGATAACCTCGTGATAAAGCGTTATCTAGCAAAGATGAAATAATTGGTCTTGCTTCTATTGCCGTGCCTCCTACTGATCCATTAGAACAATATTTGCTTGACCATGAAAATGATATGCACTTGCGTGAAAGAAATGAAATAGATCAAATTTTCTTTGAACAACAACCTCTCCTGAAACACAATTTTCCTATTGAAACTCTTGGAGGTCCTCCTCCACCTAAAGGTGATCCTGTGTTTGAATTGAAACAATTGCCTGGCACTTTGAAGTATGCTTATCTTGATGAGAAAAAGATATATCATGTTATTATTAGTGCTAACCTTTCAGAACATGAAGGAGAAAGATTATTAAAAGTTCTAAGGAAGCACCGGCCTACTATTGGATATACTCTTGATGATCTTAAGGGCATTAGTCCCACTCTATGTCAGCATAAGATTAATATGGAACCTGATGCTAAACCCGTTGTTGATCACCAACGGCAATTAAATCCTAAGATGAAAGAAGTGGTAAGTACTGAAATATTAAAGCTTCTAAAAGCAGGTATAATCTATCCTATTGCTGATAGTAGATGGGTAAGTCCCGTTCATTGTGTTCCTAAGAAAGGAGGTATTACCGTTGTTCCTAATGATAAAAATGAACTTATTCCACAAAGAATTGTTACTGGCTATGGAATGGTAATTGATTTTAGAAAATTAAATAAAGCTACTAGGAAAGATCATTACCCTCTGCCTTTCATTGATCAAATGCTAGAAAGATTATCTAAGAACACACACTTTTATTTCCTAGATGGATATTCTGGTTTCTCTCAAATACCTGTGTCACAATCTGATCAAGAGAAAACCACCTTTACTTGCCCTTTTGGAACCTATGCTTATAGACGTATGCCTTTTGGTTTATGCAATGCACCTGCTACCTTTCACAGATGTATGACTACTATATTCTCTGACTTGTGAAAAGATTGTGGAGGTTTTCATGGATGATTTTTCCGTTTACGGAACTTCTTTTGATGATTACTTAAGCAACCTTGATCGAGTTTTGCAGAGATGTGAACAAACTAATCTTGTCTTGAATTGGGAGAAGTGCCACTTTATGGTTAATGAAGGCATTGTCTTGGGGCACAAAATATCTGAACGAGGTATTGAGGTGGATAAAGCTAAAGTTGATGCAATTGAGAAGATGCCATGTCCTAAAGATATTAAAGGTATTCGCAGTTTCCTTGGTCATGCTGGTTTCTATAGGAGGTTCATTAAAGACTTCTCTAAAATTTCTCGGCCTCTTACTAATATTTTGCAAAAGGATATTCCTTTTTTTATGATGATTGTGTGGAAGCCTTTGAAACACTCAAGAAAGCCTTAACCTCTGCACCTATCGTTCAACCACCTGATTGGAACTTGCCTTTTGAAATTATGTGTGATGCTAGTGATTATGCTGTTGGTGCTATTCTAGGACAAAGAGTTGATAAGAAATTGAATGTTATCCATTATGCTAATAAAACTCTAGACAATGCTCAACGAAATTATGCTACTACTGAAAAGGAATTTTTAGCGGTCGTGTTTGCCTGTGATAAGTTTAGATCCTACATTGTTGACTCAAAAGTTATTGTTCACACCGACCATGCTGCTATAAAATACCTTATGGGAAAGAAAGATGCTAAACCTAGACTCATTAGGTGGGTTCTCTTACTTCAAGAATTTGACTTACATATCGTTGATAGGAAGGGAGCTGAGAACCCCGTAGCTGATAACTTGTCTAGGTTAGAAAATATTCTTGATGACCCACTACCTATAGATGATAGTTTCCCTGACAAATAGTTAGCTGCAATAAATGTTTCTCAGAACACTCCTTGGTATGCTGATTATGCTAATTACATTGTCGCTAAATATATACCACCTAGCTTCACATACCAACAAAAGAAAAAAAATCTTCTATGACTTGAGACATTGCTTTTGGGATGACCCACATCTTTATAAAGAAGGAGTAGATGGTATTATTAGGCGTTGTGTACCTAAGCATGAACAGGAACAAATCCTACGGAAATGTCATTCCGAAGCTTACAGAGGACATCATGCTGGAGATAGAACTGCTCACAAGGTATTGCAATCTGGTTTTTATTGGCCTACTCTCTTCAAGGATTCCCGTAGGTTTGTCTTATCTTGTGATGAATGTCAAAGAATTGGTAATATCGGTAAGCGTCAAGAAATCCCTATGAATTATTCACTAGTTGTTGAACCATTTGACGTTTGGGGTTTTGATTATATGGGGCCTTTTCCTTCCTCTAACGGGCACAGTCATATTTTGGTTGCTGTTGATTATGTCACTAAGTGGGTAGAAGCTATTCCAACTAGTAGTGCTGATCACCACACCTCCATTAAAATGCTTAAAGAGGTTATCTTCCCGAGGTTTGGAGTCCCTAGATATTTAATGACCGATGGTGGTTCCCACTTTATTCATGGTGCTTTCCGTAAGATGCTTGCTAAATATGATGTTAACCATAGAATTGCATCACGCTATCATCCTTAATCTAGTGGTCAAGTATAACTTAGCAATAGAGAAATAAAATTGATATTACAAAAAACTGTCAATAGGTCTCGTAAGAATTGGTCTAAGAAATTAGATGATGCACTTTGGGACTATAGAACAGCTTATAAAAATCCTATGGGTATGTCTCCATACAAAATGGTATACGGTAAAGCTTGCCATTTGCCTCTAGAATTAGGACATAAAGCATTTTGGGAAATTAAAGAACTTAACTATGATTTCAAACTTTCCGGTGAGAAGAGGCTATTTGATATTATCTCACTTGATGAATGGAGAACCAAAGCCTATGAAAATGCCAAACTATTCAAAGAAAAAGTAAAAAGATGGCATGACAAAAGAATCCAAAAGCGGGAATTCAAAATAGGAGACTATGTTCTTTTGTTCAACTCTCGTTTAAGATTTTTTTTTGCAGGAAAGCTTCTCTCCAAATGGGAAGGACCTTATATTATCGAAGAGGTTTATCATTCTGGAGCTATCAAGATTAATAATGCCGAAGGTACTAACCCGAAGGTGGTCAATGGACAAAGAATTAAGCATTATATCTCAGGTACGCCTATTAACGTTGAAAGCAATGTTATCCAAACCATGACACCGGAGGAACACATAAAAGAAACCTTCAGAAACACTCCAGAATTCTGAAAAATAGGAGGTACGTGATACGGTAAGTAAACGGACTCCGAAAAATCCGCAAAAATATTTTTTGTCAGTTTTGGAATATTAGAAAATTTTGGAAATAAAGAAATAAACCAAAAGGTGATCGAGGTGAGCACGATACACCAGGGCGCGCCAGGCACGCCTGGGCGCGCCCTGGTGGGTTGTGCCCACCTCGGACACCTTCCCGACTCCGTTTTCCTTCCATATGCTTGTTTTCCAAGAATAAAAATTCTCTATATATACCCCCGACTGTTTTGACAACCGCATCGCAGAAAAATCCCCTGTTCTTGTTTCTTGCTGTTTTCTCATCAGATCTAGATCTCCATGGCTCCACCAAGCTCCTCCAAGGACAAGTTCTTCGAGAAGGTCATCAACCCGTACTTGCCGGAGGTGATGAAGCACCCTCAAGCCATTGAGATGCGTGAGGGGGTGCTCCACATCCGCGATGTTCAGGGACCAAAGAGGACAGGAAGTGTGGAGGCTAGGCTCGAGGCGGTGGAACAAGACATCTTCAAGTGCCAAAGGATGGTGGAGCGTGGACTTAGTGCCAATCACTCCATGATCACGGAATTCACCTGTGATCAGGTGGTGGATGGTCGGTCTGTGAAGGACATCATCTCCACCCTCAACGAGCAAATTAATTTTTTGCAGAGTCAAGTTTATGATCTTCAAAACCAAGTCTTTGAATATGAAGCAAGATTTAAAGGTATGAGTTTAGCTGCCAGTTGCAGGACTCAGGGGACTCTTGCGTCAACTTTTGATGGGGAGCCCTTGCCCTGGAAGCTGGAGGACAAGCATACTACATCATCACCACCACCAAAGGAGACTTGAGCACACGGGTATGGGCACTCCCCTTGGTTTGAGCCAAGCTTGGGGGAGGTGCCCCGGTATCGTATCACCATCACTTTTATTCACCTTTACCTATTTTAGCTCAATCTTTAGTTTTCCTTTGCTTTAGTTGAATAAAAGTTTAGCATGATCTATTTTCGTGTGTTAGTTTCGTGTCCTGTCTATCTATGTAATCGAGTGAGAGTTATATAATAAAGCTTAGTTTGAGTTTTTGCCTCTCTACTTTCTTGTTGCAATCAAAATAAAAGGAAAGAGAAATAAATGAAAAGAATCATATGCTAATCTTATGGTGAGTAATGACATCACACAAGGAAAAGTATATATAAGTAGTAAAATTTATTGGAGATTGACAAACATAGCATTGGTCAATGATGCAATTCATGAAAGAATTAATAAGGGAAGAGAAGATTCACATGCAAATACACTATCTTGGACATCTTTTATGATTGTGAGCCCCCATTAAATACTATATGTAAAAATGGTTGACGTTGGATAAGGAAGACAACGTAATGATTTATGTTTGTTCATATCCACATAGAAGTTATATTGTCATAGATCCTTCAACATGTGGTGCTTGCTCAATATCTTTGCTAGCCAAAAATTCCGCACTAAGTAGAGATACTACTTGTGCATCCAAAAACCCAAAACTAAACTCATTCTTTGAGAGTCCACCATACCTACCTATGGATCGAGTAAGATCCTTCAAGTAAGTTGTCATCGGTGCAGTAAGGCAATAAAAATTGCTTCTAAAAGTTTTTTGATCCATTAGTGTAAGAGAAAATTGAGCGCTATACGAACTTATGATGGCAAAGTAATAAAAGCGACGGACTGCATAATAAAGGTTGCTATCATAGGGAGCAATATAGCGTGACGTTCTTTTACATTAAGGGATTGGGCATACAAACCAAAAAGCACATGACAACCTCTGCTTCCCTCTACGAAGGGACTATCTTTTACTTTTATGTATTTACTTTTATGCAAGAGTCAAAGTATTCTTCCCTATTCCTTTTTACTTTTTTCCTTTTGCAAGCATCATGTGGTTAGGAAAGATCTAGGCACATATATCCAGTTGGATATGGGTGGGCATGAGTTATTATTGTTGACATCACCCTTGAGGTGAGTATGTTGGGAGGCGAAACCATAAGCCACTATCTTTCTGTGTGTTCGGTTGAAACTTTTTGCTCTGGGTACGCTGTGAGTGTTAGCAATCATAGAAGACTAAATGATGGTTGAGTATGTGGACTTGCCAAAAGGCTCCGACATGAGACCCTTCATGAAAATATGATGAATTGTAGTTGCAAAGTTGACTGAGAACATAGTTTGTTGGTTTTCAATAAGGTTTATGCTTTATACTTCTATGTTGTGATGAATTGTTACTTGTGCATGAGAAGTTATATGATGAAAGTATGTGAATAAGTTTTATGATAGAGTTTGTTGCTGTTATGATAATAAGCATGATGCTACCATGTCCGTATTTTGTTTTTATCGACACCTCTCTCTCAAACCATGTGGACATGCTTTTCTATTTCGGCTTTTTGCTTGAGGACAAGCGAGGTCTAAGCTTGGGGGAGTTGATACGATCATTTAGCATCATGATTTCCTAATGTTATTTATTATGTTTTGTTGAATAATAATGCTTTAGGGAGTGATTCTAATGCCTTTTCTCTCATAATATGCAAGGTCTACACAAAGAGGGAGAATACCGGCAGCTGGAATTCTGGACCCAAGAAAAGCACGTCAGAGATACCTATTCTGCACAACTCCAATGAAGCTGAAACTTTACGGAGATTATTTTTGGAATAAATAAAAAATACTGGAGCAAAGAACTACTGGCGGGGGCCACCCTGGTGGGCACAAGACACCAGGGCGCGCCAGGCCCCCCTGGGCGCGCCCTGGTGGGTTGTGCCCTCCTCGGCCCACCTCCGGTGCCCATCTTCTGGTATAAATTCACTTTTAACCTAGAAAAAAATAAGAGGAGGACTTTCGGGACGATGCGTCGCCGCCTCGAGGCGGAACTTGGGCAGGAGCACTTTTGCCCTCCGGCGGAGTGATTCCGCCGGGGGAACCTCCCTCCCGGAGGGGGAAATCGAAGCCATCGTCTTCACCAACACCCCACTCATCTTTGGGAGGCCAATCTTCATCAACATCTTCAACAGCACCATCTCCTCTCAAACCCTAGTTCATCTCTTGTGTTCAATCTTTGTACCGGAACCTCAGATTGGTACCTGTGGGTGACTAGTAGTGTTGATTACCTTGCGTAGTTGATTACTATATGGTTTATTTGGTGGAAGATTATATGTTCAGATCCATTATGCTATTCAATACCTCTCTGATCTTGAGCATGTTTATTATTTGTGAGTAGTTACCTATGTTCCTGAGGTCACGGGAGAAGTCATGTTGCAAGTAATCATGTGAATTTGATATGTGTTCGATATTTTGATGATATGTATGTTGTGATTCCCTTAGTGGTGTCATGTGAACGTCGACTACATGACACTTCACCATTCATGGGCCTAAGGGAATGCATTGTGGAGTAGTTATTAGATGATGGGTTGCTAGAGTGACAGAAGCTTAAACCCTAGTTTATGCGCTACTTCGTAAGGGGCTGATTTGGATCCAAACGTTTAATGCTATGGTTAGATTTTATCTTAATACTTTTCTCGTAGTTGCGGATGCTTGCGAGGGGGTTAATCATAAGTGGGAGGTTGTTCAAGTAAGAACAGCACCCAAGCACCGGTCCACCCACATATCAAATTATCAAAGTAGCGAACACGAATCAAACCAACATGATAAAAGTGACTAGATGAAATTCCCGTGTACCCTCAAGAACACTTTGCCTATTACTAGAGATTGTTCTGGCCTGTCCTTTGCCACAAAAGGATTGGGATCCCTTGCTGCACCCTATTTACCATTACTGTTACTTGCTCGTTACCAATTATCTTGCTATCAAACTATCTGTTACCTACAATTTCAGTGCTTGCAGAAATTACCTTGCTGAAAACCGCTTGTCATTTCCTTCTGCTCCTCGTTGGGTTCGACACTCTTACTTATCGAAAGGACTACGATTGATCCCCTATACTTGTGGGTCATCAAATAGCAAGTAATATCTCCACCAATCTTGCAAATACACATACAAATCATATAATCAAGTGTCATGTGAGATGCAAAGCATGGGTCACAATTTCATGGCAAGGGCATAGAAATGAGCATATCATGCAAAGTGAACATGGCAATATGTGCATAATAAGTGTAATGAGAAAGAAGCCATAGCCATGTGAGAGCCAAGTAGAGGAGGTGCGCGTAGTCCTTGCACGAGGGGAATGGTTGGTGACACATTCTGATGGATACCATAGCGTCGGTGCTCTTAAGAGCTCTTTTCGCCAACTCATGGGATTATGAGGTTGACGAGTAATCATGAGTACCTACACACAACAAAGGCAAAGGGAAAATTGTGTGTGCGTGGTATATGTATACATCATCCGTTAGGATGTGCATGTGCTTGTGTTCGTTAGCACAAAATATCTAATGCTCAAATAAATGAGATGCATGATATAAGAACATGTCATCCATCATGAAATGTTTGTTTTTATGTATAGCATAATGGGGACTAGAAATATGTAATGCATCATGTGAATTATCGGGAGCATTGTTATTTATGATAAGCGGATGGTGCATACAATAATTGGGATCATGCAATGGATGGGATGGGCCAAAATCTCCTAATAGGTATGAGGAAACTATGGGGGTCTCCTCATGTGCAATAGCGGAAGCATAATATGGAGAATATGGACAACATCCAAAACAATGCTTATCCGAAGATAGGTGGTCATGGCATGTCATATGTGAGCAATTACGCAAATGATGCAAAGGGAGCATGGCAATATCATCACAAGAAAACCAAATGCCAATAACCATCGGTTTGTCATCTATGCCATATGTGCAAATTGGGTTATTTTAATGGCATATGCATAGTTACTACGATGAGATTGCAAAGATGCAATATGAGTGATCTCATGCATAGCATATGACAAGTCAAGCGGATTGTCAAACATGATGTGACCTATAGAGTTCTCACAATATATCCTATGCAACATGGCATCCCAACTAATAGACTCCACATGAGAATCGTCAAACTCATCATCAATGGGTAAGTCATCACATGAGAAAGTCGCATAATCATGAAGCATGGCAATAGGTGGATCACCATCATGCAAGCAATCAATGTCCACTAGTGGGACAAGAGCATCACCTTCACCTAAGTTGCCTTGTTCATTCCACTCATGTGGTGTAGGTGAGGTGGTAAAGACCAAAGTGTGGTCATCTTCATCGTGATGGAACCATGTGGGGGGCGCATCATATTTCACCATGGCCATCGTCTTGTCCAAAGGAAGGACGAAGTTGTCGAGGATCGGCGCGTCATCAAATATGGGACCTTGCACCAAATGAGAAGACACAATAGAGGTAGAGGTTAAGTTGTTAGAAATTGAAATGGCTTCACATGCCCTATCAACTACCTCACTCTCTCTATGTGGTGGTGGCTCACACACTCCCTCAAAGTAGGTGCGCTCATACTCACATATGGTGGAGTCACTCATCTCACTCAAGTGGTGGGGCTTGTGGCTCTCCTCACATGGGAATTGGGGCAACTCATCATATATGGGGCTAGTAGTGAAGTCACTCTCACTCTCAATATGGTGGCAAAAGTCTCTCAACTCATCTACAAACGCCGCCATGGTCGAAGGGAAAATCCCATGCTCAACCATCACGTCACCGTCGCCGTGGATGAAGGCCGAAGATGGCACATCATCACTCTCGCCTCCGAAGATGGAAGCATCATCCTTGCTCGCCACCTTATCGCTCGCCTCCAAAGCATGTTCCTTGAGTGGCTCCGTAGTTGTGGTCATCGCCGCACTGTCTTCAAAAAGAGTCATGGTAGAGTCGGCATCGTCAATGCCACAAAGAGGGATGACGGTGAAGTTGAACTTGGTAGAGTCGTCTTGGAGCTCGTCGGGCTTGGACATCTTGGTGGTACCATCCTCATGCTCGTAGTCGTGGAGCTTGGTCGTCGCGAAGTGTGCTTGGGGTGGAGAAGCCTTGGCCTTCTTGAGTTCTTGAACCGCCTTGAGAGCACCAATGTAGAGGTCATCGAGAGACTTGTAGGTGTTGTTAAAGATAATCTTGGCGATGTCGTTGTTCAATCCCGTTGTGAAGTGGAACTTCATCCAAATGGGGTCGTCCACGCCGGCTCGTCGCAAGGCTTTCGTCATCGGGAAAGTATCCTGTACTCCAGCGAACTAGGTGCTCCGGCTGCACTGGACAATAGGAGAGCCGCTAGATATAGAATATAGGGACATGATGGAACCCGGACTCCCCTCCCTTTAAATTTTGCAAAAAGAGCCCCATGTATGTGCAAAATGGCTGTAACGTTTCAACCACAACATGTTCTGCTTCCAGTTTGGAACAGAAACAACAGGACTATACTATGTGGCTTCAAGGTTCCGGCTGCTCATTAAAAAAAAGTTTCCGGCGGCTCAGGGTGTGCCTGGACTATCAACATGTTTCAAGGTAGTACAAGATGTCCTAATGTAGCATCAGAGTGTAGGTTTCATTCCGAGCTATTTTCTTTAAAATGCATCATTGTTTTTTATGCTAGGAGTATCAATCTGAACTGAATGTGTAATTTCTGTCCAGCATGTGCTGCTTACTTTGTCTCCAAGCAAATGAAAAGATCTTTTGCAGTGTAGACACATTTTTCTAATGAAGGATCTTACTGGACAAAGCTTTGCATCAGCATGACACTACATAAGATTACGTTTATGCATAATATCCAACATTTTTTCAGCTATCCATCAGGTGTATTAGATACCTTTCTCAAATAAGAAGGGAACACAACAAGCACCATCCATCGGCAATGCATTCCACCACTTTCAAATCCATCTTGGCATTTAAAAGCTAACAGTACAACAATATTATGTTCTTACACACATTTTTGTACAAAATATCATGAATGCTTTCTGAGCAGTACTCATGACAGTACACATAAATCTACCATGAACCCATAACTAGAGTTGCAACCTAAATGTGATTTATATCCCAAGGTAGCAGGTACACATATATTGCAACAACATATTCAACTAGGTGTTGAAGTTGTAGCAGAAGTCTCCAACATTGGATAACACAGGAATGAAGTCATTTCTCATTCATGATTTAACGCAAGATGAATGATGTCCGCTCCCATGGGCTAGGTGTGCTACAAAATATCAAAAATAAATGTAGTCAAATATTTGTAAAAACACTAAACATGCTTTTCTAAAGGGAGTAAGATAGTAAAACCATTTAGCTGTCATAGACAACCTGGTAACTAGAACAATCTACGGATCTTGGACCTTTTTGTACGCTACTTGCTCTGCAAAGAAGGAAAAAACCTCAGCTGCAATCTACGAAAACCTGACAAAATACATACTACTTACAATCTGATTTACCTTTTCCTTTTGTTCATGGCCTCCTCTGAACCCCTCTTCAATCTCTTCCCACTGCCCTTTTTGTTTGCAACCTTAGGTGGATGAATATTAATGATGCTTGGGAATGTTGTTCCAATGAAGGATTCAAACTCTTGAACTTTACTTTGCTCGTCAAGCGGTACAATCTGCCTCAAGTGTGCAAGAGCATCACCAACAACTTTGTGGAAGTATTTCATCTTGTCCTCACAATGTTTGGCTGTATGCAATGCCGAGCTGAACATCGAGCATGTTTCCGAGTACAATTTCTTGATGGTAGGTGAAAGAGATGTAGATGACCCTTCTAACTCATGTCCATTAGCATCATAAGAAAGATGTCGTGCAGCCATTTTAGACCACCTATGCAGCACATATTGGTTAGGAATTTGATTACACCCATCATTCTTTAAAACACCAATGATGTGAGAGTACAGGATGCCCAATGATTCAAACATTCGACAAGTACATTGTGCATCCTTCGTACTAGTATTGTAGCGGACCACTCTTATCCTGCCGCTAAGGTCACAAATGCTCGTGGTTCGGACATCACCAAACTGCTCAATGGTTTTGACTTGACGACGGTCCCTAGCAGCCACCACCTCACGTTGGAAAGCAACAAAAATGTTGTGAGTATACGCATCTCTGCCATGAATCTCAATTCCCCAACATGTCTCAAGTACTGGCAAGGTATGTATGCTAGAATTGTCCTCTTGCAGCTCTTTTTGTCACTGCTCTTCCAAAGCCATTTCAAATCTGACCCAAAATTCAATCAAGGCAAGGCTTCGATTAGTGAAGTGTCGAAAAAATGCATTCTCACTCTCAGATCTGGATGTTGTGCGCAATATTCCACCAAGAGAGAACTCCATAAAGAATGCTGGAATCCATGATTGCCGTAAGTCATACTTCTCTTTCAACCATTCATTATCCTCGAGGCCAAAATCAGAGATTATTGAAGACCACCGTGATACGAACTCATCTGGAGTCTCTGATCCCCACACACATGCCATAAATCGTGGTTTAAAATCTTCATTGTTTTTCAAGATGGACCAACCTTTTCAGGGAGTTTCATGAGAGTATGCCACATACAAAGTCGATGTTTTGTGTTTGGAAATACAGATTCTATTCCCCTTCTCATGCTTTGGTCCTCATCAGTTATGATTAACTTCGGTGCAACCCCACACATTGCTTTCAAGAAAGTCTGGAATAACCATTTGTATGATGCAATCTTCTCATTTGACAAAAAAGTAGCACCAAATGTAACACAAGATTTATGATGGTTAACTCCGGTAAAAGGGCTAAATACCAGGTCATATTTGTTGAATTTATATGTAGAGTCGAATGACACAACATCACCAAACAATGAATAGTTCTTTCTACATATACTATCTGCCCAGAAAATATTTCTCAGTTTATTGTTCTCATCTACCTGGTAATCAAAGTAGAATGCTGGATTGGCCTTTTTTTATTTTCCATTATATCTACTATAAGTTGTCCATCTGCTCCCTTAATTGCTGCCTTAAAATCACGGTCATAGTTCTGTAAGTCACGTTTCGTGCAACCTATGTTTCCTTGCCCACCTTTCTCAACAGTAAGCAAGCGAAAAGTTTTTGATGTGCCAAGCAATGCGTTACTGCATGTAAATAGTTTGTTTCTCAAATCACTAGTTACCTCTCTATTTGACCGGATGAGATGTCTCTTACTTGGCGAGATAAGTTGGTGCGTGTGTGATTGAACAAACTGGACAACCTCGTACTTGCCATCATCTTGCCTCTTCAATTTGATCATAGCTTCACAACCGCATCTGGTTATCTTGATATTTCTTTTTACCTTTTTTCTCTGCATTTCTTGAGTGTCTTGGCCCATTTCCACTGATTTTTTCTTCCTGCAACCTTCTCTTGCGCAAACAAACTTCTTCCAAATTATTACACCACCCTCTCCTGTGTGTTGTGTCCATATGCGTACAGAGAAACCAACCTCATGGGCGTACATTCTGTAGAATGCCAAACCTGCCTCCCAGCTATCAAATCGCATGCCAATTGAGGGTTCTAGGCTATCATCACACTCGGGCTCGTAACTTGACCCCTGTGTAAGTAGAAAATCATGTATTAGCTCCAGAATTGAAACCCATTAAATTAATACGTCATAATAAACTTACACACACGGGGAGGCTACTGGTTCTTTTTGGTGTGTTGAAACAATCTTCATGATGTATGTCCAATCCCCTTTGGACCTAGCAAGGTTCTTAGAACTTTAGTGACATGACATGCACATATGAACATGAGTAATATATCAAGGAAATACCATGGAAAACTTGTTGGCATCATCTTCAAGTCCCATTGTTGTAGTTGACTCGGCACTTGGAGCAATACTTGCCATTGACTCCATCATTCTCTACTCTGTGCAGATAAAAATGCTAGATATTACATACATGACTAACTAAGATTTAGCTTTTTTCATGAGGACGGCAGCCACTAAGTTGCTAAAATTTTAGTATCACTATTTTTTCATTAGTGGTGTATGATCGGATAGGGTCCAGAACTGGGTTTCCTTAGACCAGACAACTGACGTGAAATTCATATAGAAGCGGTTACTATACATTTTTTCTAGCAATGTTAGCATTCATATCTTGATAGCGTTGCTTTTTGGATGCCATGCAAGCTTTTTTAGTGCTCAAGTTTTTGAGCTAGTCATTTGTTCTCATCATAGTTTTTTCTGTAATATAGGTTCTGTTGTTTGGGTCCTTCAGGGGCATCCTGATATAAGTAGTATATAAAAGTGAGATCCAGTTTGGGTCACTGAATTTTCTTGTGCTTACAGAAAGTATCAAATGCTCTTACTAAAGGCTCTGTTCATCATCCAAAACCATCATATGGCCATACAAAGGATCTTGTTTGCAGCGTTAAAAACAAAACTGTAACATGTAGCTTACCAAATTCCGAGCCGGTGTTGTTCGATGGATTTCCTGCTGACGTTTCTCCTAATAATGGGTTTCTCAAGAATATAAATCTGAAGCTTTTGTTCCTTCAGCTGGGCTTGTCAGCAATTTATAAATAAAGGAGACTAAAGAACCATCTCCTTCAGCTGGCCCTATGAAAAATGCAGACTGAATCTCACGAATCAATATAAAGGGAGCGATGGATCAGGACCAGAACGCACAATAATAGCACAGATGCTGTAACATCCAACATCATACCTGAAGATTTGACTTCTTTTCCCCGGCGTCGACGGACTGCGGAGCTAGGCGCCGGGTTGGGTTAGGTCTAGTGGAGTGGGAGAGGGGGCCGAGGTGGATAATGGCTAGGTGGGAGTGGAGTGACTTCTTCGCTGGACGTCCGTGTCGAGCTCGTTCGCCCGACGTCGCAGCAGAGCACACGGCGAGGTCCGCCGCCGGAGCTGGAAGCCCTAGTCTGTTCGCATTTCTATCTGTTCCAAATTTGGGAACACATCTTGGAGCTAGGTGGCTGGGGACGTTACGCTTATTCTATACTTACATGGGGTCGTTTTTGAAAATGTCATAGGGTGGGTGCTTCCGGGTTGCATCATGTGCCTACGTTATGTATCAAATGGCCGTGATGAACAGGGTGCATCCGGAGCACTCAATCCGCTGGAGTACACGATACTTTCCCTTTCGTCATCTCCATGAAGTACTCGTCAAGGGACTTGGATCCTTGTATGGTGTTCTCCAATTGGCGTTGAAGATGTTCCGTGTACTTGGAAAGCACAAATTCTCGCCTCATAGCTTTCTTCGTCTTGGACCAACTGATGTCTAATCTCTTCGAAGGTGTGTGAAGCCACCATGTTGACGTGTAGTCATGGAAGTTTCTTGTGGCGCACTTCACTTGATCTTTGGAAGGGACTTGAAGTAGCTTGAGGTAAGTGTCCATCTTGCGCTCCCACTCGAGGTACTCTTTGGGGTCATGAGTCCCATAGAATGGAAAGTCAAAGTCGTAGTAGCTCATGGAAGTCGCGGTATTGAGCTTGGGGAGCTTCTCTTGAGGTGCTTGTTGGCAAAGATGCCGCATATCCAAAGGCGAAAATGCCTTGAAGTCGCTTGGCGAAGATGCCAAGGTAGGTGGTGAAGTCATCAAGCGGTGGTTGGTGTCGAGATCGTGACGTTGACACTTGTTCTTTGTTGGACGCCTTGATGTTGGCCTCGTTTTTTCTACATGTCATTGATGTTGCCGATGCCAATGTGATCTTGCCGGAGATGGAAGCTCGGAAGCATGTGCACTTGAGCATCTTCTCGAAGATGAAGAAGACCTCTTATCGGTGTTGATGAGGACCTTGAGCTCCTCCATTTGCGCATCCAACTTGGCATCGATGGTTTGCTTCATGGCATCGAACTCATTGTTGTTGTTGTAGACAAAAGGAGATGATGTGCTTTGTCTATACATTACAAGAGTCGACCAAGGGTGAGTAGGAAATGAGATAAACAATACCAATATACCGTTCCCAAAGTTGGGGATGTATCCCATTTCACTCAATGTGGAATGAAAGAATAGGGGAATTGGTACCGGACTTGTTCACTCACACCTACAAAGTAAAGCTAATCGAGTGGCTCGGTTAGGACAAGTGGCACAAAATTCAAGCAAATGTTAATCCAAGATATCGAAAATGTTGAGGAAGATTCACAAAATTGCAATGCAAAGCAAATAGATCAATAGCTATGGTGGCACTAGGAAGACACACACTGATAGATAAATGGGATCCGCGCAACCAAGGAATGAGCACAAAATGTGTGAGACCCGGAAAAAAACTCATGTTGCATGGATACTAGAGAGACAATAGCTCGATTGCTCAAATGGGCTAGATACGTGCTTGTGCACTAACCTATGAGAGTAAACATGCCATCTTCAATCCCAAGTATGCTATGTATGTATGATCAAAGAGTATCTACTATGCAAAATAACTCAATGCTATTGCTATTGCTGATAAGCTTGTTGTATCTCCTCTTTTGCTTAAAAGCTTTTTCTTCTTTTGCTTTTTTTATATGCTATGCTTGATGCTCGAACCAAGATATGAGACAAGTATGTTGGATATGCACGGGAGATACTTATGGCAAAATGTAGATAGGAAGATGTTTGCACGCTAAAACTAGCTATGCGGCCTAAGAGTAACACTATGGTGCACAAGTAACGTGGCCCAAAAATTCTCAACTTGCTAGTCTCAATGGGTAAGGTACGCAATAGGCTCGAAGCGATCAATGCAATGGCAAGGTAATAGACAATGATGTCGTCGAGGTTACCGTCCTTGCTTACGGTTGGGGTGCCAAAAGGCGAAGTGGCCGATGTCGATGTCGAGGCCGAGGCGATGGTGAGTGGCGGCATTGTCGATGTAGAACCGTCCCTAATTAGCCAAAACACCTTAGGAAACGGAAACCGCAACTCAAAATCTCAAACAAAATTTGGTTAGATTGCCCGAAGTTTATGGTGGGAAGGTTATGCGGAAGTTATGGTGGTGGCCTAGGCAAAGATGACAAACATGCAACATTTTGATGGAGTCAAAAGGTTTTGGAAGTATTTTTATGGGATGGGGGAAGTCAATAGCTATCCAACGAGCTAAAGAACATCAAAATCGGACTCCGGATGAATTGGTTATGGCCAAAACAGTGAAAAGGCTGAAGCTGAAATCTGTGCATAGTTTCTGGTTAGGCCGGAAGTTTCGGGCTCCGGAAGTTTCGGGCTCTGGAAGTTCCGGGGGTGTACCGGAAGTTCCGGGGGTCACGGGAAAGTGTGGGGAAAACCAGGGATTTTTGGTGGAAACTTTCTGGTTAGGCCGGAAGTTTTGGGGTAGGGCCGGATGTTCCGGGCAATGCCGGAAGTTCCGGGGGTCGCGAAAACAACTCCGGGACGAACCCTAGTTTCCGGATCTGAGAACGGGGCGGAAAAACTTGATTTCGTGGGTCAAAATTGATGGGGGAAAATAAAATGGGGGGATTTCGTGGTGGGAAAGCTAGATCTACATGGCAAACACGAATTCCATGGATCAAAATCAACAAAATCTCACAAGAATCAACAAATCAAAAAAAAATTGGTGAGGCTATTTTAGGTGGGGATTTTCGAATTGGGACAAAAACACACAAAATTAGGCTAGAAAACGAAGGGGAGGACTCCAAATCTGTGAGAAACGTGGCTCTGAAACCAAGATGATACGGGGCACACCCGTGTGTGTCAATCTTTCATGAATTGGAGGGGGATTCCATGAAGAACGAGGACAAATCACAAGAGAAACACTCAAGAACAAGTCCAATCACACATCCACTAGACTCACCTACACATAAGATCCACAAAGGTACAAGAACAAAAAAGGGAAAGAGGATACATGGTAGAGTTCATCCCAAATACCATGGGGAGATGGGGCCTTGAATCCACTAGGGATCTTCCCTCTTGAGGGGCCTTGACATCCACTAGGGAATCTTCTCTCATAGAGGCATCTACTCCATTGGAGAGGTAGTGGAAGTTGCTAGGCTTAACTATCTATGAGCTAAATCATTGCTAACCCTAGAATGGAGGTGGGAGAGGAGTATATATAGTACAAGCCATGAAGGGGTAAGTGAGGGGCAAAAGAGGTACACGGGCTGCGGCCCAAGTCTATGTGCGCAGGCAAGGCCGCAAGTTCCGGGGGTGGCCGGAAGTTCCGGGCTCCGGAGGTTCCGGGCGAGGTCCCGGCTATCCAGAGAGTTGGCACATATGGGAGCTGCTCTTGTCGCTAGAGGCCGGAAGGTCCGGGCAGGCCGGTCCGGGGTCCGGAGGTTCCGGGCAGGCCGGAAGGTCCGGGCCTTCTAGAAGCTGTCCTTGCTTCTTCTTCGTTCTCTTCGTTTTCTTCCCTCGCGGATGGTGTAGTCGTACGTAGGTGCTGGCACTCCTCCTCGTCATCCGTGAAGCTCCGACAGTACCTGTGCATGCACACGAGAGGAGTGTCAAGTAGTATACCATCCTCGAAGGGGTCAAGTGAACACGTGTAAAGGAGATGATTCACCTTTATGTATGTGAAGTAGTTGTGGCACGCGTCACTTGCCAAACGGACTCTTGTCATGGTGATGTCTGTAGGATGCTCCGCATCAGAAATCCTTCCTGATACTTGTGATCTGCGTTGGGTTTTCTGTGAAGAGACGGGTAATTACAACACAAAGTGGGTAAGTATTTCTCTCAGTTATGAAACCAAGGTTTATCAAACCAATAGGAACATCAATCCTCAACCGTCTTCAGCGGCTACACACAAAAGAGCAAACAACTTGCACCCAACGCGGGCAAGAGGGTTGTCAATCCCCTTGATCTCATTATTTGCAAGCAAATGAGTTGTGTAGATAATTGTAGATAATTGTAAATTGCAAAATAAAATAAAAGGTAAATAAAGGCATCAAGGTAATAGTAGCGTTTGTAAAATTATAAGTGAATATACCCGGGGGCCATAGTTTTCCCTAGCGGCATCTCTCATGTAGGCAACATACGGTGGGTAAGAAATTATTGTTGGGCAATTGATATAAAAGCGGATAGTTATGTGATTTTCACGGCAATGATCATGTGTATATAGGCATCACGTCCATAAACAAATAGGCCGACTCTTGCCTGCACCTATTACTATTACCCTACTCATCGACCGCTATCCAGCATGCATCTAGAGTATTAAGTAAAACAGAGTAATGCATGGAGAACGATGACATGATGTAGACAAAGTAAACTCAAGCAATATAAATAAACCCCATCGTGTTATCCTTAGTAGCAACAACACAAAGACATGTCTTGTCCATTTCTGTCACTGGGATATAGAGCACCGCCAGATTGAACCTACCACAACGCACCCCTCTCACTGAAGATAGATCAATCTACTTGGCCAAAGCACATCGATAGATCGGAGAGAATTACGAAGCTATAATGATCATGCAAATAAGAATCTTAATATTCAGCAGTGACTCAAATACTTTTCATGAATAATCTGAACATAAACCCACAATTCATCGGATCCCAACAAACACACCGCACAATAGGATTACATCGGATAGATCAAAGCGAAGATGCAATGATCATTGTATTGAAGATCAAGAGATAGAGAGATTGCCATCTAGGTACTAGCTATGGACCCGTAGGTCAGTGGTGAACTACTCACACATCATCATGAGGGCAACAAGGTTGATGAAGAGGCCCTCCATGATCGATCCCCCCTCCGGCAGGGTGCCGGAACGGAGCTCCAGATGGCCTCGCGATGGAACAAAGACTTGTCGCAGCGTAAAAAGGGTTTCGGGATTGCCTCCAGGGTTTTCAGAATATATGAGAATTTATAGGTCAGAGAACGAGGTCGGGGGAGCCGTCAGGGGCCCACAAGCCATCAGGGCGCGGCCCCCCCTAGGTGAAAGCACAATATGCTCCCTTGGTGGTTTTGATAATTGATGACAACATACATTGTCTCTTGGACTAATATTTCTACCTAGTGTATTTCAGGTGAAAGTCCATAGAGAGAGATGGGTTGGAAAAAAGGATTGTGTGGAGATACCCCTAGATGCAAGGAAATGGATTGGCAAAGCTTCAAGCAAGAGGACTCTACATTTTACTTTGTGAGAAATCACCTTGAGTCAATAGGAAAGCCAATACTATTAAAAGGGGGTAAGGTACTGTTGGTGAACAAGATGCTCCATGTGCACAAGTGATAGTCACCAAAAACACCCACAAACTCTTCCAAAAAACTCTGTCCTAGCCTATAATGAAAATTGGTGCTACCAACAATTTCCACTCGGTCCCACCGATTTCCCATCTCAGACAGAGCCCTGTCAAACCCTAGCACATCGGTGCAACCAATTCTGATTCGGTGCCACCGAGTTCAGCTTGCCAACTTTCTGTTACCTCGATTCATAAAATCGGAAATTCCAAAATTTTGGATCAGCGTCACCGAGTTTTGGGAAACTGACCGTTGGACACCTAATCGGTACCACCGAGATTTCTGTATCGGTCTCACTGAGATTCAAAAGTTGCTACCTTTGGAGCAACTCGGTACCACCGAGTTTTACACTTCGGTGTCACCGAGTTGGTCACTTTAGGTGTAACGGTTGGATATTTGGGGATGCCTCTATATACCCCTTCACCACCATCCACTCGAAAGAGAAGCACTCAGAACTATTCCATACTTGCCCCATCCAATTTTCTGAGAGAGAGAGCCACCTACTCATGTGTTGAGATCAAGCTATTCCACTCCATCCGTATGAATCTTGATCTCTAGCCTCCCCAAGTTGCTTTCCACCAAATCAATCTCTTCCACCAAAGCCAAATCTATGAGACAGTGATTGTGTGTTGTGGAGTCTATCATCTTGAAGCACAAGAGCATGGAGTTCATCGACGTTACCGAGCCTATTACCTTTTGGAGGGTGGTGCCTCCTAGATTGGTTAGGTGTCACTTGGGAGCCTCGTACTTCGTGTTGTGGAGTTGAACCAAGAAGTTTGTACGGGCAAGGAGATCGCCTACTTCGTGAAGATCTACCCATAGTGAGGCTAGTCCTTCGTGGACGGAAGCCGTTATGGAATAGTCAAAGTTGCTACTTCATGGACCCTTATGGGTGGAGCCCTCCATGGACTCTCGCGACCGTTACCCTTCGTGGGTTGAAGACTCCATAAACGTGGACGTACGATAGCACCACCTATCGGAACCACGGGAAAAATGTCCGTGTCCCTCATGCGTTTGATCTCCCTATCTCAACTCCTTACTTCCATGTGCAATGTCTTTATTTTCCGCTGCCATACTTGTTGACTTGCATGTGTAGGGTGTGCTTGACTTGCTATAATTGTTAAAATCTGCCAACCAATTAACTTGGGAAAAGGTTAGGTTTTTAATTCTTGCAAGTAGTCTATTCACCCCCCCCTCTAGACACTCTTCTAGTGATCCTACACTAGGGCGCGCCCTGTTGGCTTGTGGGGCCCTGGTGTGGCTCCCAACCTTCTTCCGAATCACCCATGTCTACTTTTGGTCCAGAAAAAATCATCAAAAGTCTCGTGGCAATTGGACTTCGTTTGGTACTGTAAACCTGAGAAGTGAAAACATGCAGAAAACATCAACTGGCACTGGGCACTGGGTCAATAGGCTAGTGCTCAAAAATATTATAAATTGGTAAATAAAGACCCAAAAAGTATCCTAGAATGATAATATAAAATCATGGAACAATCAAAAATTATAGATGCGTTGGAGATGTATCAATGATGTGCTTCCTCAAATGCCTGAGATTTTCATGAGCAAGCAAGTTGGATGCACACCCACTTAGCTTCATTGGAGCTTTCATACACTTATAGCTCTAGTGCATTCGTTGCATGGCAATCCCTACTCCTCGCATTGGGTTAGTGCTCAAAAATAATATGAATCGTCAAATAAATGCCCAAAAGGTATCCTAGAATGATAATATTAGAGCATGGAACAATCAAAAATTGTAGATAGGTTGGAGACGTATCAACATCCCCAAGCTTAATTCCTGCTCGTCCTCGAGTAGGTAAATGATAAAAACAGAATTTTTGATGTGACATGCTACCCAATATGTAATCTCTTTCACGTATGATCATTGAGAAACGATGAATCAATAAACATTAACATAGTAATATCCGTAAGTATAAATAACACAATCATCAACTTTCAAAATATATGATCCTTAAAGAATGTTTACCCCCCATTCATTTTATCATATTAGCATGGCATGGCTCCATCTTCACCACATAAATACAAATGTCAAGCACCATGGTGTTAAGACAGACAATTGGATAGTACTTTTTAACGCGCTTCAGCTTTTTATTCCTCACTCAATACATGATCGTGAACCATGGATATAACATATAGGTGGAATAGAATATGGTGGTAGATATCAAGGGGTAAAAAGTGGAGAAAAAAGTCTCGCATCAACTAGGCGTATCAACGGGCTATGGAGATTCCCATCAATAGATATCAATGCGAGGAGTAGGGATTGCCATGCAACGGGTGCACTAGAGCTATAAGTGTATGAAAGCTCGAATGAGGCTAAGTGGGTGTGCGTCCAACTTGCTTGCTCATGAAAACCTCGGGCATTTGAGGAAGCCCGTCATCGGAATATACAAGTCAAGTTCTATAATGAAAATTCCCACTAGCATATGAAAGTGACAAAACATGAGACTCTCTATATGAAAAACATGGTGCTACTTTGAAGCGCAAGTGTGGAAAAGAGGTAATAGCACTGTCCCTTCTCTCTTTTCTCTCATTTGTCTTTTTCTTTCCTTTTCCCTTTTTTCCTTTCTCCCTTTTTTTTCTTTTTTTCTTTCTCTCTTTTTCTTTTTCTTTCTTTATTTAATTTTTCTTTATTTTCTTTTTATTTATTTTTTATTTTTTGTCCGTAGTCTCATCCCGACTTGTGGGGGAATCATTGTACCATCATCCTTTCCTCACTAAGACAGTGCCCTAATAATGATAATCATCACACTTTTATATACTTACAACTCAATATGAAAAACTACTAAACAATATGACTCTATATGAATGCCTCTGGCAGTGTACCAGGATGTGCAATGATCTAGCTTAACATGTAAACAATGATGAACGGTGGCTTTGCCACAAATACTATGTCAGCTACATTATCATGCAAAGCAATATGATAATGAATGTACTAGTCATATCATGTAACGGTGGAACTTGCATGACAATATATCTCGGAATTGCTATGGAAATGCCATGTTAGGTAGGTATGATGGCTTATTTGAGGAAGATATAATGAGGCTTATGTGCAACAGAGCGTATCATGCCGCGGGGTTTGGATGCACCAGCGAAGTTTGCACCGATCCTCGAGGTGAGAATGGGCAATGCACGGTACCGAAGAGGCTAGAAAATATGAAAAGGTGAGAGTGCGTGCATCCATGGATTCACATTAGTCATAAAGAACTCACATATTTATTGCAAAGTTTTATTAGCTCTCTCAAAGCAAAGTACTTCTTGCATGCCCCTAGGGAGGAGGTTGGGAGGAGTCAACCATCGCGCGCCTCCGACCTAAACAACACTAGGTTTTCTACGAGGAATAAGAATGGTCACACATCATCACCATACCATAACCAATATTTAGATGAACAACAAATTAACACCCTTTAACTATCAATTTTCTACTAATCGACAAACACACACTCACACTCCTTCATATTACCACATCAATATCATTAACCCACAATTTCTCTTTTATGTGCTACATGTGATTTTGATTAAGCACTCATTGAATACCTATTATTTTTGGACCAGTCTTATAACCCATGCAAATTACCGTCACCATTTATTAACTCTCAAACAAATTTAAGTGAAGAACGAGAGTGCAATTATTTCTATAAAACCTATACACCATTGTGTTCGAAAAGATATAAGTGAAGTACTGGAGCAACTGCTTAGCTCAAAAGATAGAAGTGAAGCACATATTGTGTTCTATCAAATCATGGTGAACATGTGTCTCTCTCAAATAGGCGTGTCCAGAAAACAATGCTTGTGGAAAATTGAAACAAAAGCAAACTAAAGCAAATGACGTTCCGAGCAAAACTCATATCATGTGATGAATAAAAATATAGCTCCAAGTGACATACCGATGGATTGAGACGAAAGAGGGGATGCCTTCCGGGGCATCCCCAAGATTAGACGCTTGAGTCTTCCTAGAATTTGACTTGGGTGCCTTGGGCATCCCCAAGCTTAGGCTCTTGCTGCTCCTTATCCCTTCATCCATCGTGATAGCCCCCAAAACTTCAAAACTTCAGCACACAAAACTCAACAGAAACCTTCTTGAGATCTGTTAGTATAATAAACATATCAAATACTTTAGGTACTGTTATAAATTGATTCATATTTTATTATTGCATAAGGTACTGTATTCTAAATTCTCCATGGCATATACCCCCCGATACAGTCCATAGCATCATCAAAACCAGCAAACTATGCAAGCAAAAACAGAATCTGTCTAAAACAGAATAGTCTGTAATGATCTGTAGATCAACTATACTTATGTATCTTAGAAAATTATGAAAACTTAGGACAACCTGGGGAATTTTTATATAAATACTGTGTAAAAATTTCATATCAAAAAGACGTTCTAGTAAAATCATAGAAATTCTGCACTGGACACGAAAGTCTCTATTTTTGCACTGTATCAATTTTACTTATCATGCAAGTCATCCCAAAGGATTTACTTGACACAAACACTAATTAAAACATAAAAACACAATCATTACAGTAGAAACAATCATGTTATCACACCATTACATAAACTATTGTGTTGCCTCCCAACAAGCTCTTTCTTTATAGCCATTAAGATAGGCTGGGGATAATAATGATGCTCACATAAAGACAAGAATTGAAGCACAAAGAGAGCATCATATAACTTGTGATAAACACACCTAAGTCTAACATACTTACTATGCATAGGCATTTTATAGGATAACAAGTTATCAAGACAATCAATATCTAGCATATGCAAGGAGGAAGAGTGAATCATTAATAGTTTCAATACAAAGAGAGATAATTGAGTAACATGAAAATTCCTATAACTATATTTGCCTCTCTCATAATAATTACATGCAGGATCATAATCAAACTCAACAATATAACTATCATGTAAAATATTTTCTCCATGATCCACATGCACAAAAGTTTTACAATCTTCCAAGATAGTGGGATTAATATTAACTAAAGTCATGACCTCTCTAAACCCACTTTTATCCAAAAAAAACATAAGATTGATCATTCTCCAAAGTAGTGGGACCATTATTACCTAAATTTTATGCTCTTCCAAACCCACTTTTAGTAGCATTGCAAATATCATTATCAATAGTCGATTCAACATGACGCTCAGATTTCTCAAGATCACAAGAATTATCATGATTATCACCCCAATCATGACCATTAGCACAATTGATATTCATAGAGTTTATACTAACAAAATTGCAAGCATGCTTTCTATTCAAGGAACTATCATGAATCACTTTATAAATTTATTTTAACACTTCATCACAATTTTTAGATTCACAATTTTCAAGCAACACCTCATAAAGATAATCTAGTGCACTCTCACTAGCAATTGGTTCAACATTAATGGGTGTTTTGAAAAGATTAGCAAGTGGATGAGGATCCATTTTTCTTAAAATTTTGCATTTACTTTTTGTTTTGGTGTGATAAAGATAAAGATAACATAACTAGGCAAGTTAAAAAGTAGAACAAGTGAATGATAATTTGTAATAAGGTGCTTGATAGGAATTTGGTGATGCTCCCCGGCAACGGCGCTAGAAATCCTTCCTGATACTTGTGATCTGCGTTGGGTTTTTCCCCAAAGAGGAGGGGATGATGCAAAACAATATAGATAAGTATTTCCCTCAGTGAGAACCAAGGTTATCGAACCAATAAGAGGATCACACAACTCCCGTCTTCAGCGCCTACACACAAAAGAGCAAACACTTGCACCCAACGGGAGCAAGAGGGTTGTCAATCCCCTTGAACTCGTTACTTGCAAGCAGATGAGTAGTGTAGATGATAGTTGAATAAATATAAATTGCAAAATAAATAAATATTAAATAATGGTAGCAAGAAAATAATAGCATTTGTAAATATGTATGTGAATAGACCCGGGGGGCATAGTGTTCGCTAGAGGCTTCTCTCTTGAAGAAGGCATACAGCGGGTAAACAAATTACTGTTGGGCAATTAATAGAAAAGCGCATAGTTATGCAATATTTATTCATGATAATGATCATGTATATAGGCATCATGTCCATAAACAAGTAGACCGACTCCTGCCTGCATCTACTACTATTACTCCACTTCGAGAGTGCTTCTATGCTTGCCTCTCTAGGTATTAAGTTCATAACAAACAGAGTAATGCTTGGAGAATAATGACATGATGTAAACAAAGTAAATCAAATTAATATGAATGAACCCCATTGTTTTATCCTTAGTGGCAGCAATACGAATACGTGTCTTGTCCCCTACTTTATCACTGGGATATAGAGCAACGCAAGATTAAACCCACTACAACGCACCTCTCCCACTGAAGATAAACCAATCTAGTTGGCCAAACTAAACCAATAGATCGGAGAGAATTACAAACTTATAACAATCACGCAAATAAGAATCAAATAAGAATTCAAAGAAGACTCAAATCTTTTTCATGAATAATCTGAACATAAACCCACAATTCATCGGATCCCAACAAACGCACCGCAAAGCGTGATTACATAAGATAGATCACCGCAGGAATCGCGGTGATCATGGAAATGAAGAACATAGAGAGAGAGAGAGAGAGAGAGAGAGAGAGAGAGATCTAGGTACTAACTACGGACCCGTAGGTCTGTGGTGAACTACTCACACATTACCATGGGATCAGCAAGGTTGGTTTAGAGGCCCTCCGTGATCGGGCCCCTTCCGGCAGGGCATCGAAATAGGGTTCCAGATGGGCACACGGCGGAACAGAGACTTGCGGTGGCGAAAAAGTGTTTCGGGAGGATCTCTAGGGTTTTTGGGAATAATGAGAATTTATAGGCCAGAGAACAACGCCAGAGGGCCGGGGAGGTGGTCCCAAGCCATCAGGGTGCGGCCACCCCCCTGTGCGCCCTGTTGGCTTGCGATCACCTCGTGTGGCCCCAGGTCTCCCTCCGAAGCTTCCAGGTCCTTATTTTGTCCAAAAAAATCGTAAATAAGTTTCATGGCAATTGTACTTCGTTTGGTACTGTAAACCTGAAAAGACAAAAACATGCATAAAATAGCAACTGTCATTTGGCACTGGGTTAATAGGTTAGTGCTGAAAAATAATATGAATCAGCAAATAAATGCCCAAAAAGTATCCTAGAATGATAATATTACAACATGGAACAATAAAAAATTATAGATATGTTGGAGACGTATCAGGCCAAAGAGGTCCATGTGAAGCAATTCAAAAGGAAGACTGGTAGTCATGATAGTCTTCGAGGGGTGTTGTGATCTGGTCATCTTTCCAGACTCACAAGCTCCACACAAATGATCCTTGAGGAACTTGACACCCTCGATGCCAATAACGTGCTTCTTCTTCACAAGTATGTGCATGGTCCTCATGCCAGCATGTCCAAGTCGTCGATTCCATAGCCAGCCTTCTGAAGTTTTTGCAAGTAGACACGTGGCAGGCCGAGGACCTATAGAGAAATCAACAATATACAAATCTCCTCTCCTAAAGCCTTCGAAGACTTTGGATTTGTCAGATTTCATAAGCACAATGCAACGATATTTGACAAAGATGACAACCATATCAAGATCACAAAGCATTGAGACTGACATGAGGTTGAATCCAAGGGATTCGACAAGCATCACTTTATCCATGTGTCGATGCTTTGAGATTTCAACCCTACCTAGACCCAACACCTTGCTTTTCCCTTTGTCAGAGTAGGTGATATGCTTCAAATGAGATGGAGTTAGAGCGGTGTCCATCAATAAGTTCTTGTCACCAGTCATATGATTAGTGCATGTAATGTCAAGGGCCCACTCGGTAGCTTTAGGTGATTCTTCTTGCAGACGAATTAGTGCAGCTTATGAAGTCATATACTTCAGAGTGAAGAATATGATATCAAATTCGCCAGTCAGAATTTCATAAAACAATGCAATAGGTATAGTACCATGCGGACATGAGAAATGAGTGATTCATTTCTACATGGTTAACTTGCGTCCTTTCAAGCAATTTTCAGGTCTCCAACAAATTCTTCAGATGCTCAAGTTCGTATGGAGACCTGAGCCTGCATAAGTGATTAGTTCCTTTTCTTCACCACCCACATTTGGAGGGGTGGCAAAGAATTCATCATTCTACGAGCCCCATACGAAATTGAGGCATTGAAGCTAATGCACTTTGTTTCACAGTGGGGGGTTAGAGTACTCAAATGAACAAGCAGAGAAATTCTTCGAAGATTTGTGGACATAATGGTTTGAATAATAACGCACATATTCATGAGCCCTAGCATTTCCCTATGAAACAGAAGCATTAGCACGAGCATGTGTAGGTTTGTGACCATATGAGGAATTTGATCCATATGAAGACTTTGGTTCATATGTAGAATTTGATCTGGGGTTCCTTTTCTTCAAAGGTGGTGTCATGATGATATTCACCTGAAGATTCTCAAGACATCTTTTGGGAACCCAGATTTTCTTCATAGGAGGACCATTCCTGTAGTTAGTTCCAACATATCTGGCAAATACATCACCATTCTGATTTTTGAATAGTTTATAGTTGGAGTCAAATGACTCATCATAAGAATATGAAGATTCACAGTTAAAACCAGATAAAGTGGATGGATCCATATGAGGTCCTTTTGCAGCGACCCATGTGGTGTTGGGGTACTGCTCAGGTTTCCAGTAGGATCCATCAGCATCGAATTTCCTTTCAAATGCAATACCGTCTTTCCTAGGGTTCTTGTTCAGAATCTGCTTTTTGAGCACATCACAAAGGGTTTGATGCCCTTTGAGGCTTTTGTACATGCCTGTCACATACAATTCCTTCAACCCTGCATTTTCATCCGTGAAAGTTGTGGTTTCATCAGATGAGGAATTTGTGACCAAAGGGATAGTTGAAGAAGTTGCAACAATAGAAGCATTTGAACATTCAGATGAAGAATTAGTAGTTTCATGTTCGATGCATTTCAGGCAAGGTGGGAAAAATTCTTCCTGAGTGGAGCTGATCTTTTGAGCAAGCAAAGAATCATTTTCTCTTCGAAGATCATCATGATACACCCTTAGTTCCTTAAGATCTTCCTTCCTTTGAAGAAATTCATAGGAAAGCTTCTCATGATCAACTAAGAGAGTTTCAGGACGACTTTGAAGGTCATCATACTTAGATTGAAGATTTTTGAGATCATCAGTCAGAGTTTGAGTCCGATCTAATTCCTCATTCAACAGGTCATCGCTTTTGTCTAACAGTTTCTGAATCCTTTCCATAGCACTTTGTTGCTTCATGGCAATATTAGCAAGTTTGGAGTAGCTAGGTTTCAGATTGTCATCATATTCATCTTCACTTGATTTATAGGAGGAGTGATATTTGAGTAACTTAGCACCTTTTGCCATGAAGCAATAGGTGGGAGCAAAGTCGTCGTCGCAGTCATCAGTGTCGTTGGCATTGCCATTTTCCTCGTTGTTGAAGATGGACTTGTTGACGAATGTATTAGCTAGAGCTAGGATTGCCACATCAGAGTCTGACTCCTCCTTAGATTCTTTCCTCAAATTCTTCAGATTCTTCTTCAGAATCCATTTCCTTGCCAATGAGTGCCCGAGCCTTTCTGGATCTGCTCTTCTTGTGAGATGAGGACTTTGAAGATTTCTTCTCCTTCTTTGTGTCATCAGAAATGTCGTCCTTGTACTTCTTCTTCTTTGATTCCTTTTCCCGGAGAGGGCAATCAGCAATGTACTGGCCAAACTTCTTGCATTTGTGACAAGTTCTCTTCTTGTGGTCACATGATGAAGATTCTTATTTCTTCACATCACCTCTTGAATATTTTCCAAACCGACCTCTTCTGGAGAACTTCTAGAATTTCCTCACGAGCATTGCAAGCTCCTGGCTAAGTTCTTCAGGGTCACCCAGACTGCTATCTTATTCTTCTTCAAATGAGGAAATTGCCTTTGCCTTCAATGCACGAGATCTTCCATAGCTTGGCCCATAGAGATCTATCTTCTCGTCTTATTGGAATTCATGAGTATTGAGACTCTCAAGAATATCAACAGGATCCAATGACTTGTAGTCTCCACACTCTTCAATCATCAAAGCCAGTGTGTCAAATGAGGAATCAAGAGACCTTAGTATTTTCTTCACCACCTCATGGTCGGTGATGTCAGTGGCACCAAGAGCTTGAAGCTCATTAGAGATATCAGTGAGGCGATCGAAGATTTGCTAAACATTCTCGTTCTCGAGTCATTTGAAGCGGTTGAAGAGATTGCGAAGAACATCAACTCGGGAGTCACGTTGAGTTCAAACCCCTTCATTGACTATGGACAGCCTGACCCAGATAAGATTTGTTGTTTCGAAAGCACTCACTCTGCCATACTGTCCTTTGCTCACATGGCCACATATGATATTCTTTGCTTGAGAATCAAGTTGCTTGAATCTCTTCACATCAACAGCGTTGATAGTGGGAGTGACGGATGGAACACCATTTTCCACAACATACAAGAGATCGTTGTAAATTACCTTAAGATGCATGCACATCTTGTTCTTCTAGTAGGGGTTGTCCGTCCCATCAAAGGTAGGATACCCAGTCAAGACCTTGACCACACCTGCAGTCGACATAACTAGAACTCTAGGTGGTTAAACAAAAATCACACAGAACAAGGGAGTAACTTGCTCTGATACCAATTAAAAGTGCGTTATATCAACAAGAGGGGGGGTGATTGGGCGATTTTTACAAATTCGTCACTGGGGAATTTCTAGATGAAGAAATTGCGGAGTGACAAAAATGAAGCAGCGGATAAAGTACTCAGAAGCATGCGAAACATGGTAACAACATAGTCATCATGATGAAGAGAAGCATACACAAAGTGCTGGTAGCATGTAATCAGTATATGCATGTGAAAGGTAACGTGACTAAAGAATTTGAATTGAGGAAATTGAGAAAGTCTTCAGTCAAAGTCTTCAAACAACATGGATCAATTTCATCAACATAATAATGAAGAAATAGAAGGGTTAGGAAAATAGAACCAGTAGCTCAATGAAGACAAGGACTTGGTCTACCAGTTCCAACTGTTGTGATAGTCGTGCGTCTGGTTGGAGCGGTTTGGTATTTAAACCAAAGGACACACAGTCCCAGGACACACAGTCCTTACCATATTCTCTTTGAGCTAAATACACACAGTCTTCACCCAATCACTCATGGTAAGTCTTCAAGGTGGACTTCCAAACCATCACAAACTTGGTCACCCGACGATCCACAATTCCTCTTGGATGCTCTAGACCATGACGCCTAACCATCTGGAAGATACACATTCTTCAAAGGTAACAAGCGTCGGTTCCACACAGGACAATATCTTCAGTGATGCTCAATCACTTAGTGGCTTTGGGTGTTTGGGTTTTTCCTCACTTAGGTTTGTCTCTAAGTCGTCGGAGGGTGGGGGTGGCTATTTATAGCCAAGGGCAACCTGGCATTATATGACATAAAAGCCCCTAATGATATGACCGTTGTCAGGATAAGATCCTTTGGACAGCTTGCGCTAAGCACAGCAACGGTCGGAATTTCGAACTCTCAAATTCCTCAGGGCTATCATTTTCCTCATGGTAAGCAATTCGCACTGGTGAAATCCTAACTCCTCAGTCAGTTCAATTTCTTCAAAGACCAAAAGAACTTCTTCTCTGTCACTGAAGAACTTGACTGCACTTTAAGAGATTTCCAAAGGCTTAATTCAAAGGATTGGGTAAGTGTAGGTTTTTAGAAGAAAACAAAGTCTTCAAGATTCAAAGTCCTCGCATCAATATCTTCAAGGTCACACCAAGTTCCTCACTTCAAAGTTTTCACGAAGAACACCAAAGTATTAAAACGAAGACATACATTTTTAGGGGTCCTCTTTTGTCGGTTAAACCAAACTCCTCGGCGACTATATCACCCATCTACACTCACAACACATTAGTCCCTTAACCCATTTGTCTTCAATACTCCAAAACTACTAAGGGGGCACTAGATGCACATACAGGTCTCCTGACTAGTACCATTAGACCGGTAAAATAGAAAACCTATCAAGTTCAAACCTTTTCCTTGGCACATAATCCACTTTGAGGTAGATGATGACGATCTTGACCTCCTCAAGTTGGACAACCTTTCTTGATTCTGCATGCTCGATGAAGACTAGTATATTGCTCCCACATGCTCCCTCTGTCCTGTTTTTGGCACATCTTCACATGTCCATTATCATCAGAAGGGACAGCAAGCTTCAACCATGTGATATATTCGTTATGCTTCACTTGAACTTGCACAATGCAACTTTGATGCCGATCACCAGTTGATGTCATCCTCCTTGGGTTATATTAGATCTTCCTTTTGATGCAAGCCAATGGAATGATACCTAAACCCACAAAGAAAATCTCACATGGATCATGGGTTAGTACACAAAGTGTAATGGATAATACTTATCATACCATGGGATCACTTGATCCCACTCGGTACATTATCTATGCTTTGTGTGCTGTTCAACTTGAATCACTTTTTGACTTAGAACTGATCAACCTTGTATCTTATCTTTGCTCTTCATAAAGATAATGTCTCGAAGGTAAACATGAATGTTTACATAATCTTCTTATTCAAGACATGCTTGCAATAGGATCAACTCTCACATGACCAATCTTTGTATAACTCCTTGAATAACACCTTGGTCAATACATAATCTTCTTCTTATAACCTTGAAGCCAACAAATAGTCTTCGAGCAAATCGTATGGAAAATCGCTTCAAATGTAAAGGCAACTATTAGCCCATAGGGATTATCATCAATTACCAAAATCAAACATGGGGCACCTTGCTCTTTCGGCAAGGGCAGCCGTAGATGATCTTTCTCCATAGCTAGTATGTAGGTTGAACATGTCACTTTTTTATAGTCCGATGACATGTGTTGATGTTGTAGCCCATAGATATGGGTTGCAACATAGAGATAGTTTTACGTTGCCGAAAATTCGTAGGGGCACGCAGGTGCTGGGGCATGCACCTGTCGGGCCCTGCACGGTCGCTTGATTTCCTCACGATTCGTAAAATAGTTAAATCCCGCACGAGGATATTGTAAGTTTTAAATTTCAGTCATTGAAACTTATGATTTTTAATCTGAGTCCTGCAATTTTCTTGCTCTCTCTTACCACGTTATATATATATATATATATATTATAGACATCTTTTTGTCGGCCGTAGACACAAAAAAAGGTGATTTTATGAGTCGCTCTTACTAAGTTTCAAGAATTGAAACTTAACATTTACTTTTTAAAATCGTAAAATTGTATTAAAAATATATCTTATTTGAAAGTCCTCTTCATGAGGAACACAAACATGAAAACATAACTTAACTGGACTATTTGTTCCAAAGATATAAAAATTTGAAAATCAGAAGCTAAAAATAAAAGCATGCGCGAGGGACTCAGTGCCCTGAGACCTGCATGTCATAAATCCTCGTATTTTACTTTGCATGTGCTTGTATAGATTTGAGGTTTGCTAATGAGGTATACGATTGTGTAAAGAAAAAAATAATGTGTGAACGAATGCTGCCAACGGACGCACCCGGGCGCGTCCACAGGTGTTTGAGAGACCGGATTTGATGTCACGGCCGTAGATACTCTAAGTATGTTACTGGTAGATTACTAAATAAGAGAAGTATATTTCCACACTCTAGCCTTTGACAGTCAACAAGTCTGCGTAAATTTAGAGCATCTATAGTCACAGTATGCAAATCTGGGTCCCTATATGTCTGCGAACGTGTCCGGATGCGCTATGAGGGATCGAGAAGAGGGGTCTAGAGGGGTCTGAATAGACACTTAACAAGGCAGTTTTTTCATGAGCAGTTTTTTCATGAACTTTAGGCAGATTTTAGCACAAGTTAAGTCACATCCAAAGCTTCCTACACATGCATATCTAGAGATTGAGCAGCGGAATGTAAATATCATATAAGTGTAAGAAAGTAAGGGATGGTAGAGTTAGGAAGATCAAACACAATGAACAAATGACGATTTTTGGCGTGGTTCTGATAGGTGGTGCTATCATACGTCCACATTGATGGAGACTTCAACCCACGGAGGGTGACGGTTGCGCGAGTCCACGAAGGGATCCACCCATGAAGGGTCCACAAAGAAGCAACCTTGTCTATGCCATCATGGCTTACGTTCACGAAGGACTTGCCTCACTCGGGTAGATCTTCACGAAGTAGGCGATCTCCATATCCTTACAAACTTCTTGGTGCAACTCCAAACGATTTGGAGGCTCCCAAGCAACACCTAACCAATCTAGGAGACACCACTCTCCAAAAGGTAATAGATGTTGTCTTGATGATGAAATCCTTGCTCTTGTGCTTTAAAAGATAGTATCCTCAACACTCAATCACTCTCTCATAGAAATTTGGCTTGGTAGAAGAGGATGATTGGGTGGAAAGCAACTTAAGGAAGCTAGAAATCAGTGATCTATTGGTTGGAGTGAAATCCCTTGATCTCAACACATGAGTAGGTGGTTCTATCTCAGAAAAAATGAGTTGTAGAAGTGCAGTTTCGTTCTGATGGCTCTCTCTGAGAGTAGGTGATGGTGGAGGGTTATATATAGCCTTCACCAAAAATCCAACAACTACAACTTTATCACACAACTCGGTGACACCGAAATATAATCTCGGTGGTACCGACAAGTGCAAAAGGTTGCAGCTTTTGACTTTTCGGTGGGACCGAAAGAAACAACTCAGCGAGACCGATTCGACAGTACCTAAGAAGATTCTGTGCTTCGGAGGCTCCGACTGGTTCATCTCGGTGATTTAAAAATGAAAACAGTCGACCACAGAAACTTGGCCACTGCGTTTCGATCTGACCGAACCGAATCTCGGTTGCACTGAGATGCTAGGGTTTTGGCTTTAGGCTCTGTCATGGCTGACTCGGTGGCACCGTAAGGTAAAAGTTGGTGTGATCGAATTGGATTTAGGGTTTTGGACAGAATGGATATGAGAAAGTGTCTGAGGGGTTTTGGTGGCAAATCTCCAAGCACTTGAGCAACCAGATCATCATCAATACCTCACGCCCTCTTAATAGTATTGGCTTACCTATGGACTCATTGTGATCAAGATCACTTAAAGCAAAATGTAGAGTCTTGAAGCTTTTGCCAATATGTTTCCTTTGCATCATAGGGGTTCCACATCACATATCCTAGCCATGCCACTCCTTTGAACATTTCCTGAAGAATTCTTTGATAAAACCATTAGTACAAAAGAAACTTATATTGTCATTAATTATCAAAACCACCAAGGGAGCAGTTGTGCTTTCACACGCGCGGACAATTACCTTAAATTTTGCCGCTTGCAACCGCAACCCTATTTTGGAAGTATCAAATACATGTAAACACATTTACGTCGATCATTTTGGATGTCTAGTATGTGTTGGGCTGGTGGGGTTTTTAAACACCAAAAAAATTGTTAGTACTTAAGATTTCCATTGTAGATATAACATCCCCGTTGGGCCAGCGGGGTTGGGGTTTAGTCCCAGCTCACTGCATGAGGAGCAACACATCTGGCTTCAATAGCATCCTCGTCCAAAAGCGGTAAGATTCAGTCATCATTGCACCCTTTCTGAAGGATATGGGAACTCACTATGAATCTTCTCTGCTTATCAATAGAGAAGATTCATAGTGAAAATCCATATCCCTCACAAAGCGAGCATTGATGGCTGCCTGACTCTTTTTTAATCATTTCATCAAGCTCCGCCGGTCCATACTTCTCGTCCGATGAACCATCAGAAACCATTGTTCTGTCTATGAAAAACATTGAAAAACTTGGTCGGATAATGTGTTGAACACATAGAGGGAAAGGTGAAATCCAAAGAAAGGATGGCGACGGAGCTAGGAGTCATCATACACGGAGGATGTTGGGCTACGCTAGGTGCATAGACTTCAATATAAAACTTCCTACGCGGAGTACAACCAGGAACAGACTGCAAAGATGAATCACGAATCGTTACCACTAGACGCGCAGTGCCGTGCAGAGGAAAAAGAGTTGTGGGAGCACGTCCCCGGAATCGTCTCCTCCTTATCCGATCTCCCTCGAACAGCCGGCCGCCAGATCCCATGAACAGGTTCGCCGGAGAGGCTCAAGTGCACCGCCTCTAACGATATATGTGCGTGCAGGAGGAATGTCGTGCGATGGACTGCTAGGTCCGATCACACAGCCGACGACAAGTGAAGGTGCATAGTTGCAACACATGCAAAGCCCTAATGATGGCGTCGAAGCTATCTGGTCAATACGTGTGTCGTACCTCCACTATATATAGGCATCTGTCGTGGGCTCAACTCTTGGGACTTGCACGGATCCTAAAGCCCAAAGTCTATTGGGTCATGATGCAAATCTACCTTGGATCACATCCGACCAGTGTCCTCGTATCTGACCTCGTAGGTTCCTTCCCTTAAGCGTGCGACTCCTTAGGTTCTCATTCACTTGGTCACGAGTCAGATCACATCCGGCTTGGCTAGCCAGTAGCGGTCTCTAGCAAAGCGTGCTGACTCCAAGTGTCTGATGAAGCTCGTTAGGCGAACCTGTACTTCACACTTCTGTTCCCTTTGCCACATGATATATGTGGTTTTGCTCAAGGAGACATGGTCATCCTTATTGTAGCCCGACCTCTTTCTCGTTTAGGTGAATCCGACCAACACTTCGGATTATCTCATAATCCTCATTGCATGGTGATACGTCTCCAACGTATCTATAATTTTTGCTTGTTCCATGCTGTTATATTATCATTCTTGGATGTTTTACAATCATTCTACTACAATTTTATACTATTTTTGGGACTAACCTATTAACCTAGAGCCTAGTGCCAGTTTCTGTTTTTTCGTGTTTTTGAGTTTTACAGAAAAGGAATATCAAACGGAGTCCAAACGGAATAAAAATCTACGGTGATTTTTTATGGACCAGAAGAAGCCCAAGGAGCGTTGGATTTGGCCAAAAGAGCCAAGAGGCCACCACAAGCCTGAGGGCCCCCCCCCCTAGGGCGCGCCCCCCTGGCTTGTCGTCACCTCGTGGCCCCCCTGGACTTGTTTCCGCCGCCAAAAATTCCTATAAATATAGAAACCCCCAGAAACAAACCTAGATCGGGAGTTCCGCCACCGCAAGCCTCCAGAGCCACGAAAAACCAATCAGAAGCCCATTCCGGCACCCTGCCGGAGGGGGAAACCATCACCGAAGGCCATCTTCATCATCCCGGCGGTCTCCATGACGAGGAGGGAGTAGTTCACCCTCGGGGCTGAGGGTATGTACCAGTAGCTATGTGTTTGATCTCTCTCTCTCTCGTGTTCTTGAGATGGCACGATCTTGATGTACCGCGAGCTTTATTAATATAGATGAATCATATGGAGTTTTCCCCTCTCTATCTTCTTGTGATGAATTGAGTTTTCCCTTTGAAGTTTTCTTATCGGATTGAATCTTTAAGGATTTGAGAACACTTGATGTATGTCTTGCGATGGGATATCCGTGGTGACAATGGGATGTTCTATTGATCCACTTGATGTATATTTTGGTGATCAACTTGCGGGTTCCGTGACCTTGGGAATCTATGCATAGGGGTTGGCACACATTTTCATCTTGACTCTCCGGTAGAAACTTTGGGGCACTCTTTGAAGTTCTTTGTGTTGGATTGAACATGATGAATCTGAAATTATGTGATGCATATCGTATAATCAAGCCCATGGGTACTTGTGGTGACATTGGAGCATCTAGGTGACATTAGGGTTTTGGTTGATGTGTATCTTAAGGTGTTATTTTAGTACGAACTCTAGGGCTGTTCGTGACACTTATAGGGATAGCTCATACGATTGATCGGAAAAGATAACTTTGAGGTGGTTTCGTACCCTACAATAATTTCTTCGTTTGTTCTCCGCTATTTGTGACTTTGGAGTGAACTCTTTGTCACACGTGAGGGATTTATATATGATTCAACTATGTTAGTATTGTTGAGAGAACTTGCACTAGTGAAAGTATGAACCCTAGGCCTTGTTTTCAAGCATTGCAATACCGTTTGTGCTCACTTTTATCATTAGTTACCTTGCTGTTTTTATATTTTCAGATTACAAAAACTTATATCTACCATCCATATTACACTTGTATCACCATCTCTTCGCCGAACTAGTGCACCTATACAATTTACCATTGTATTGGGTGTGTTGGGGACACAAGAGACTCTTTCTTATTTGGTTGTAGGGTTGTTTGAGAGAGACCATCTTCATCCTACGCCTCCCACGAATTGATAAACCTTAGGTCATCCACTTGAGGGAAATTTGCTACTGTCCTACAAAACTCTGCGCTTGGAGGCCCAACACGAGTCTACAAGAAGAAGGTTGTGTAGTAGACATCAAGCTCTTTTCTGGCGCCGTTGCCGGGGAGGTGAGTGCTTGAAGGTATATCTTTAGATCTTGCAATTGAATCTTTTAGTTTCTTGTTTTTCACTAGTTTGGTTTTATAAAAGAAAACTACAAAAAAATGGAATTGAGGTTGCCTCATATGCTTCATCTTTTTAATGTATTTCGTGAAAATGATGGAAAGGAAAATTGTGCTCAAGTGTTAGAAGAAGATATTATTAAAATGTTTGGCACTAAATCTTTGAATGATGAGCATGATAGAAATATTGTTAGTATGAATTCTCTGAATATTCATGATGCTAATGATATGCAAAGCCACAAGCTTGGGGATGCTATGTTTGATGAATATGATATTTTTAGTCCCCCAAGTTTTGATGAGCAAAACTATTACGATGATGGCATGCCTCCTATCTATGATGATTATTGTGATGGCATGTATGCTATAAAGAGTGATAGTAACCATGAAACTTGTCATCATGATTTCAATATTCTAAGTGGTTATGTCAATCAAGTATCCCATGATAGTTATTTTGTTGAGTTTGCTCCCACTACTATTGATGAGAATAAATTTGCTTATGTGGTGAGTAGTAAAATTTCTATGCTTGTCGATCATGAAAACAATGCTTTATGTGCTGGTTATATTGTGAAATTCCTTCATGATGCTACTGAAAATTATTATGAGGGAGGAACATATGCTTGTAGGAATTGCAATAATATCAAGTTTCCTCTCTATGTGTTCAAAGTTTTGAAGTTATGCTTGTTTTGCCTTCCTATGCTAGTTGATTCTTGCTCCCATAAATTGTTTTCTCACAAAATCCCTATGCATAGGAAGTGGGTTAGACTTAAATGTGCTTGTCATGAGATTGATGATGCTCTTTTGCATGTTTCAATTATTATTCCTATGTGAGCATCATTGAAATCATCATGCCTAGCTAAAAGGCATTAAAGAAAAGCGCTTGTTGGGAGACAACCCAACACTTTTACTTTCTGTTTTTGTGTGTTCACATGATTAAGCTACTGTATGAATCATGTTTGTGCCTTTTATTTCAATAAAGTGCCAAGTAAAGCCTTTGGGATGACTCACAAGATGAGTAGAATTCATGCTGAACCAAAACAGAAACTTTTGACTCCAGTACAGGATTTTTAATTTTTTTACTGGAGAGATATAATGATCTGAAATTTTTACACAGTCTTGATATACAAATTACCTAGATTGTTCTAATTTTTCAGAATGTTTAGAGACAGGGAAGTATGGTTACACTACAGATCTTCACAGACTGTTATGTTTTTGACAGATTCTGTTTTGCATGCATAGTTTGCTTGTTTTAGTGTTCCCATAGCTTATATTTAGTGGTATAAATTATGGGAATGATATAATACAGTAGGTATTATGTGATAACAATTATTAATCTTGTCTTGACAGTACCTAAGTGAATGATCTTTATTTATTATACTAACCCATCTCACGAAGTTCCGTTAAGTTTTGTGTGATTGAAGTTTTCAAGTTTTGGGTGAGACACCGATATGAGGAGAATAAGGAGTGAAAAGAACCTAAGCTTGGGGATGCCCAAGGCACCCCCAAGGTAATATCCAAGGAAGACTCAAGCGCCTAAGCTTGGGGATGCCCCGGAAGGCATCCCCTCTTTCGTCTTCAATATTATCGGTATATCTTACGTGGAGCTATATTTTTATTCGTCACATAATATGAGTTTTGCTTGGAGCGTCATTTTATTTTGTTGTTCTCTGTTAGGAGCTATTTATAATCTTGTTTTTCAATAAAAATTTCCAAGAATTGCCTTAGGATGCTTGCATTGCATGTTTTGATATGTGCTGTGTAAAAACAGAAACTTTGGCTGTAGTGCTTGAATTTTCATATTTTGCTGGAACGTGGAAAGTTTCTGAAATTTTTACACAGTGTTTTCATATAAATTTTATAGCATGTCCTAAATTTTCATAATTTTTTGAGTTACATAAGTACACTGTTTGCAAAAATTGCTACAGACTGTTCTGTTTGGACAGATTGCTGTCATAGTTTTGTTATCTACTTATCCTATAGTTTCCATAGCCTATATTGGTAGATATAAATTGTGGAAATGATAGTAAACAGTACCTAATGTTTGAAAATTATTATGCAACTTGTCTTGGCAGTACATAAAGAGTTTATTTATTATTATGTGTACTAACCTATCTCACGAGTTCTTTTCAAGTTTTGTGTGGATGAAGTTTTTGACAATAGGTGAAATCATGATATGAGAGGATTGAACGAGATACAAAAGCTCAAGCTTGGGGATGCCCAAGGCACCCCAAGTAAATATTTCAAGAACTCTCAAGCATCTAAGCTTGGGGATGCTACGCATCCCACCTTTCTTCATCAACAATTATCGGTTAGCCTATGTTGAGCCTAAATTTTTATTCGTTCACATGATGCGTGCTATTCTTGGAGTGCTATTTTTATTTTGCTTGCTATTTAATAAAATACTTAAAGATCTGAAAATATTTATTGAGATAGAGCCCTCGCATAGCTACTTGATTGTTTGACTACTTATTGATCTTCACTTATATCTTTTGAGAGTAGCTTGTCATTTCCTCTCATGCTTCACTTATACCTTTTTGAGAGATGAAATTTTTATGCTCCTGTACTTCACTTAAATTTGTTTGAGATTGCCAAAAAGCAATATCAACATATGAAACTAGTCCCAAAGTGATAGATATCCAAGGAGGATATAATGGAAACTTTCATGAAGATCATGGGACAAATTAAACTTGATTCTTTGTAATAGTTTTAAAACATGATGATAGTAATATGTGAGTCATGTTAGTGAGTAATTATGCTTAGTAGGAATATTGGTGTTAAGGTTTGTGATTCCCTATGCATGCACGAAAGTCAATAGTTATGCAATGAAGTTATATCCTACTTGTGGTGCATTATTCGGTGTTAGTTATGACTCAATGCTCACTTATGTGATTTTTCGTTCCTTGGTTTGGTTGCTTCCCAATCTATTTGCTAGCCTTCATTTGTACTAAGTAAAAATACTACTTGTGCATCCAAAATCCTTAAACCAAGTTTTGCCTTATGAGTCCACCATACCTACCTATATGCGGTATTTCCATGCCGTTCCAAGCAAATTTGTATGTGCCATCTCTAAATTTTCAAAATATTTTTTCTCTTTTGTGTGCACGTACCACTCATGAAACGGTGGGGAGTATCCAATATTTTTCCATGCTAGGTTTGTTATTCTCACGATATGTGTTGATTCACTATCATTCACGAGAAAGTGGCTGGTATTCGGGATGCCCAGTTCCATGCTCAAAAATCAAATCAAAATATAATGAAACAAAACTCCCCCAGGATTGTTGTTTGTATGGACGGTACCCGTGGATTCGGCTCGACGTGGAGTGTGATTGATTGGTGGAGGGGGAGTAAAAACTTTACCATTCTATTTGGGAACCGCCTATAATGTATCTAGCATGGAAAGTATTGTGAGCTACTTTGTCGTTTTCGTTGACAGGAAAAGCATGCCACTCAAAATATTTTTCTCTCTCAATTTAAACCTTGAGCTCTGGCACCTCTACAAATCCCTACTTCCCTCTGCGAAGGGCCTATCTATTTACTTTATGCAATTTTTATTTTTGCTTTGAGTCTCCATCTTCTCTTATAAGCACCAACTAGGGGGCACTATGATCGTACTTGAGCATTGGGCATAGCTAATATTTGAGTGTGTTTCATGAATGGATCAATGATTGAGCATGATGAGCTAGGGATAACTTTCTTTAGTGTTGATATTTTGAAAGACATGGTTGCTTGTTGACATGCTTGAGTATTGAAGTCATTATGTTAAAACTAGACTATTGCTTTGAATCATTTACTAGTCCAAATGTCCATGCTATACAAAGAACATGTTAGGCAGCATTCCACATCAAAAATTCTGTTTTTATCATTTACCTACTCGAGGACGAGCAGGAATTAAGCTTGGGGATGCTGATACGTCTCCAACGTATCTATAATTTTTGCTTGTTCCATGCTGTTATATTATCATTCTTGGATGTTTTACAATAATTCTACTACAATTTTATACTATTTTTGGGACTAACCTATTAACCTAGAGCCTAGTGCCAGTTTCTGTTTTTTCCGTGTTTTTGAGTTTTACAGAAAAGGAATATCAAACGGAGTCAAAATAGAATAAAAATCTACGGTGATTTTTTATGGACAGAAGAAGCCCATGGAGCATTGGAGTTGGGCCAGAAGAGCCACGAGGCCACCACAAGCCTGGGGGGGCGCCCCCCTCCCTAGGGCGCGCCCCCCTGGCTTGTCGTCACCTCGTGGCCCCCCTGGACTTGTTTCCGCCGCCAAAAATTCCTATAAATATAGAAACCCCCAGAAACAAACCTAGATCGGGAGTTCCACCGCCGCAAGCCTCCAGAGCCACGAAAAACCAATCGGGAGCCCGTTCCGGCACCCTGCCGGAGGGGGAAACCATCACCGGAGGCCATCTTCATCATCCCGGCGGTCTCCATGACGAGGAGGGAGTAGTTCACCCTCGGGGCTGAGGGTATGTACCAGTAGCTATGTGTTTGATCTCTCTCTCTCGTGTTCTTGAGATGGCACGATCTTGATGTACCGCGAGCTTTATTAATATAGATGAATCATATGGAGTTTTCCCCTCTCTATCTTCTTGTGATGAATTGAGTTTTCCCTTTGAAGTTTTCTTATCGGATTGAATCTTTAAGGATTTGAGAACACTTGATGTATGTCTTGCGATGGGATATCCGTGGTGACAATGGGATGTTCTATTGATCCACTTGATGTATGTTTTGGTGATCAACTTGCGGGTTCCGTGACCTTGGGAATCTATGCATAGGGGTTGGCACACGTTTTTGTCTTGACTCTCCGGTAGAAACTTTGGGGCACTCTTTGAAGTTCTTTGTGTTGGATTGAACATGATGAATCTGAAATTGTGTGATGCATATCGTATAATCAACCCCATGGGTACTTGTGGTGACATTGGAGTATCTAGGTGACATTAGGGTTTTGGTTGATGTGTATCTTAAGGTGTTATTTTAGTACGAACTCTAGGGCTGTTCGTGACACTTATAGGGATAGCTCATACGATTGATCGGAAAAGATAACTTTGAGGTGGTTTCGTACCCTACAATAATTTCTTCGTTTGTTCTCCGCTATTTGTGACTTTGGAGTGAACTCTTTGTCACACGTGAGGGATTTATATATGATTCAACTATGTTAGTATTGTTGAGAGAACTTGCACTAGTGAAAGTATGAACCCTAGGCCTTGTTTTCAAGCATTGCAATACCGTTTGTGCTCACTTTTATCATTAGTTACCTTGCTGTTTTTATATTTTCAGATTACAAAAACTTATATCTACCATCCATATTACACTTGTATCACCATCTCTTCGCCGAACTAGTGCACCTATACAATTTACCATTGTATTGGGTGTGTTGGGGACACAAGAGACTCTTTGCTTTTTGGTTGCAGGGTTGTTTGAGAGAGACCATCTTCATCCTACGCCTCCCATGGATTGATAAACCTTAGGTCATCCACTTGAGGGAAATTTGCTACTGTCCTACAAAACTCTGCGCTTGGAGGCCCAACACGAGTCTACAATAAGAAGGTTGTGTAGTAGACATCACATGGCCATGCTTATACAAGTCGGATCATCCGAGGGGTCCAAAGTATATGTCTGTATCAAAGGGGAAAATCCCATCTTGCTCGACCATGTCTCACGGCATGGGTCTGGACATGCCCGAAACCTACCTTTATAACTACCCTGTTACGGAGTAGCATTTAGTCGTCTCAAAGCAGGCCTGTCACCATCCCGAGTTCATGAGTCATCTCAGGTCTTAGGACACAGAACTTATGTCGTACTAGAAATTCACAGATGACCTCATCTTGCCGCGTCTCATAGTCTGTTCTATCTGACTTGGACCTTATATAGACTCGGATCCGACTACATCGAATCCGACCAGATATTTTTTGAGTCCATATTATCCGGCTAGCATCAAATGCTACATGGTCAATGAGACCGAGCCATCCACCGTCTCATATGCAACTCTAACTGGCTGCGCATCCACACAACCCTTTCGACTAGGGACCATTTAGGACAGTCATCATACAATGCGTAGTCTCATAAACAAGTCACGTACTTATTGATACACATCATTGATAATGTCCAATGACTATCTTTATTCATAAATACATAGGAAACATCATCATACATGATTGCCTCTAGTGCATATCTCCAACAGAGGACGGATAAGAGAGAAGATGAGTAAGTGAAATTGGGTAGGCCCTAGGGGGGGATTTGGTGTAATTTTTATTGGGGTCGGGGTGTCAGGTCCGACGTGATGGCCGACGCAACGCGCCCCGGCCGCCCCATATCCGTCCTAGATTAGGCTGCATATGCGGGGTGCCGGTTAGCCCGGTCATTTGAGGCCGACCAGTTTGAGGCACCCATCTGAGTCATTTTTTGACCTATCATTGACCAAACCGTCCGCCCGGTCATTTGAGGGAGGTTTGAGACGTCCAGCTGTAGATGCTCTTAGAGTAGTTAGGTTCAAAAATACAATATAGTTAGTGCATCTCCATTAGTTCGTTACGTAGGAAGAAAATACATAAATCCCTGCGATAAAGGAGGGAGAGAAATTACACCGATATGAAACTACATTAGTGGAGACACGGTCTAGTTTTTGCTTGATCTTCAGAGAGGGGACCTGTGCCTCACATGAGTCATTGACCACATCAGAGCATCTTGAACAGTTGATGATGACCTTGGTGATGAAAAAATGTTTTTAGGATGGGAGAGAGAAGGTTTTTGGACACCACGATTGATGTAATTTTAATTGATGATGTAAAAGTGGTGCCAAAAAATTGAAACCAAAGCATGATTCCTTCCATACATATTAAAATTCCAAACTCAACATTAAACGACATCACACTAGATAATTAAACAATACTACAATAGCTCATCAAACTACTCCTCACTTCTACACTAGGCCATCATGGGAAGACATCTTTTTACGCACACGGTACTCATCGAAGTCTTCGGCATCCAAATCGATGTTGATCGCCCCTCCATCAGAGGGGCCTGCATTTTGGTCATTGCTAGTAGACACTTCACCTCCTCTTCCTCGTCCGGCTAGCCATCTTTGTCGAGCTAATCGAACAACTCACCGACCCCAGCCTTGATTTCACGACAATGCTTCTCGTCCTCCTTCTTCATGCACTCCTTGTCCCTCTCAGGGTAGAATGCAAGCTCCGTCGCCATAATGTCTGGATTGGCTGCAACAAACTTTTGCATGGACAATGCATCCTTTAGCCTCGTCAGTGGACCGCACCTCGGCTAGCTGGTTTGGCTTCTCCTCGTCGCGAGATAACATCCTCATGGGAGGGGCAAGGTACGCTGCCTTCTCCGTCACCGCTATCTCGGAGCAGTTGAGCTCGGAACAGGGCAACTATAGCGGTGTGCTGCCGTGTTGTACGCATGCATGGCGGGCTTTGACATATCAAAAGTCTCGAGCCACCTGCGCCCCCCCCCCACTGGTGCAGCGACGTGCTATACAAATGGTTTTTAACCCCTTTCCGTGACATAGTTGTAAACCGTCGCCTTGCATGTGCGGGCGATAGGGGGCATCCATCCCACACGACACGCAAAACCCGTCGGCGATGGTGGCCAACGAACGCAAATGTTTCGCAAAACTAAGCATATGGGATGTCCGCATCTATCACAAATGAGGGTCACCGGGCAATCGTTTGAGATATGGTGTATTTCCCATACGGTTCATCCGTGAAATTGGTGTGAGATCACACTAACATCGCACGTGCTATTCTATGTCGCGCCATTTACGATGTGCGACGAATCGCAAACAGTTCACGATTATAAAGCGTGTATGATAAGGGGTCTATCACACACATTTAGTTCCACCATGACCGTCTGTGATATGATATAAGAGTGCATACGTTTGTCATTATAAAACCGTATGCGAAGGTTGAATCTATCCCACATGCGGCGTTTTTCATAAACGTTTGTGATTTACAAAACGTTCCAAACGTGTGATCCATACTTCCCAAACGTGTCATCCAGACTAACTGTGTCGGATGAAGGCCTATCGCACGCGTTCTTCTTTGACCAACGTTTACCATGGGCACGATATCATACACAGTTCAAAATATGAAATCGTGTGTGATAAGGAGACTAGCACAAACGCTGGTGTCATTAATCGCACACGTTCTTTCTCGCCTGACCGTGTGCGAAGATGAGACTCATCGCACACGCCGCGAATGTACAAACGTGTGTGATGTTGAAGTTGATCGCAGAGGTGTTTCTTTATCAAACTGTGTGCATTGTAATGGCCTGTAGAGCATGATTTGCCCCTAATTAAATACCTTTGTTCATAATTCACATAATTTACATTTGAAAGTAGGAATTGATGTATTTCATATCGAATCATGTTTAAATATAGGTTTAAGAACGAATGCATAATTCGATTCACATGTACATATACTCAAGAACTACATAAGCATCAATTCTCAAAAAAAAGGAACACTACAGAAGGGAAAAATAAAGAATGATGGAACCAAGGTTGTATTAAAGACGGTAAAGAGAGAGCCGAAAGACATTCTGGTTGCTGGAGTTGGTGAAGCGGAATGCCCATATTGTGCCCTCCACCATGCCTAACGCACGAACGACTCTAGGCCAGCCCCTAGTGATGGCCGCCCGCCCATCCTTCACTGTCTTCATTACGACTTCTCGATGCTCATTGTAGTCTCGATGATATATTTTAACCTTCATTGCATGTCCAGCAATCATGTACTTTGTGAGGTAATCTTGAGTAAACTGCTTTGGGAACCACTGCAAAAGAAAAATATTCAGACATTGTTGTGTGACAACTCATTATGGGCAGTACTAATAGAACCTACAGAGTTCGTAGTTACCATCCTACAGCTCACTGTTGTGTTGGATAGAGTGTAAACAAATAGTCTAATTGGCATTGTTCGTCTCTTTTCCCTAACAATCATTTCCAGTTTCCTAACTTGATGCTGGTTCATGAATATTTCATTGCCCCACATGCAAAAAGGGTCCAGGAATGGATCTTTACCTAAGACATATGTACCTACAAGCAAGAAGCCGATATTAGAAGCTAAAATGCAGTTGCAGAATGGTGTAATATATTACTCCATCAGTTCCACAATGTGTTGCCTATAAACATTTTGAGAAATCAACATTTACTTACTTTGACCAAGTTTGTAGAGAAAAACATTTACATCTAGAATTGCAATTCCATTTCATTAGATACATCACAAAATTTCATATTGTATACATTTTAAATGGTATATGTAGATACATCACAAAAATCTATATGCACTACATGATGGAACAGATGGAGTATAAGCGGAGGGATGAAAAGAACCTCGGTGGAAAACGTTGGCCACTCCCATTGTTGTCCTGTGCAAGTACATGTAAAGTCATGATAAGTACAACATGCTTAACATCAACCAAGTATACGAGGTATCTGCTTGAAATAAATAAGGCATATATGCTCACTATAACAACCAAATATAGCCATTTGATACTGGACAAATGCTCAATGGAACCAACCTAACAACCAGATAACGAAAAGCAAGGCGTTTGCTTGAAAACTAGACAAATGCTCACTGCAATCAACCTAACAAACAGATACAGAAAAGCAAGGCATCTGCTTGAAAACTAGACAAATGCTCACTGCAACCAACCTGGCAACCAAATTCATAGAAACAAGGCATAAATGTTTAAAGCGGGAGTTAAGGGCACAGGTTAACAACACCAGGCATAACAGGTGGTATTGATGAAATTGAACTGTACAGTTCATACTTGCACATAATGAACATCACATTGTGAATTACTGAAAGAAACAAAGTATTCATGCTCACTGTAGCAACCAACTATAGCCATTGAAAACTGGAGAAATACTCAATGCAACCAACCTAACAACCAGATACATAAAATCAAGGCATCTGCTAGACAACTGGACAAATGCTCAATTAAACACTGCATGATTATCGCATGGCAAAAGCTACTACAACAATGGGTACGAGACGGCTTGCTAGAAAAGGTATGATTTCCTCACAGGATGTTGCCTCACTTGTCATGGATGGGCTCCTTCCACTTGGGATATGAGGTGCCCAGGGTGCGCTCCCTGATGTCGTAGATGGGCCGTTTCCCCTTGTAACAGCCGTAGTGTGTGCCATTATCTTGGTGGATGAGATCTCACTTTGGAGCTAAGGATCCCAAGCCACCGCTGTAGAACGTTTCCTTCAGAAATGACAAAAGGGGCTCGATGGCGTAGAAGGATCGCAAATCCATGACCGCGAGGCGGAGGAGATCAGTGGCGGTTGAACCAGAGGCGTTGCCGGTGGACCACTTAACTTGTGACATGGCCCGAGTGAAGCCGGTGATGTTTACGAGCTTGATTTCGTAGCCGGCTCTCCTGAGATACAGGAATACGCAAGCCCGCGGACTTGAAGCCTTCGGCATGGCAACGTAGGCATCGTCCTCACCAGCTCCCACGGCGAGGTGTTCGTCCAGGATCGAAGGGTCGGCGCGGACGGCGCCCACCTCACCAGTGTACGACGGAGAGGCCATGATAGACCTCTTTTTGCTCATACACTCCCCGAGCTCCACTGGAGATGTGGTTGGGCTGATTAGGCTGTGACTCTCTGGAGTACAGGATGGGGATCTGGGGGAAAGGGACACCGCCGACCTCATCTAAAAACTCAGGGCGACGATGGTGTATGTGGATCGGTGGGGACCCTGAACCTGTTTAGCTATGAGGCACGGGCAGACTGGCTGAGGTTGGTGGTGGAAAGTGGCGGCGGGGGAGAGCTAGGGTTCAAACGGGGGAGGAAGGGGAAGGGGGGTGTTGTGTGGACGGGGGAGGGGGTGTTTGCGGATGTGCTGCTGCTGCTGAAAAATTTAGTAGTAATGGTGTGGGTGGAGATGGTGGTGGACGACGGATGGCGACGGTTGAAATGCCTCGACAGCTGAAAATTTACTATAGGGTCAGTGCGGTGGACGAGGCAGGGCGGCATGCAGTTGAAATACCGCTTCCACTTAAATTTTGGTAAAGGAACTGGGCGGGAGCAACCAAGATCGCACACGGTCCTAACATAATAAAGTTTGTACGCTATAACGAAATGCCGCGCTGCGAAACCACGAATTTTTGCATCGCTCAAGGCGGGTAGCTCTTTCTAAGATTTCTCAAGGCGGGCTCATCTCACATGGTTCATCCTCAATTTCAGTCGCAGACGTGAAATTCATCCTAAATTTTCACATGCCCACAAATAGATGACACGAACATTTGGCAAATTTTCACAACAAAATGCCTTATTTTGCAGCGGATTAGTTGACATTAGTTCATACGCTCAGTAATTTACAAACAGTTCGTCAATTTACATGAAGATGAACTGCACAAAATATTCACTACGCCATGGATGCATACAAACGCCGCGCCTCCACCGTCGTCATGACCTTCCTCGGCTCAAAACGAGTATTCAGAGGAGCTCGTCAAGTCGATGAGCTCCAGTGGTTCCACGGCGGAGACCGGCGGGGCTACCTCGGCCGGAGCGACCGCGGCGCCTCTCGCCAGGTTGGCCGCTATCGACGAAGATGTCGTGGCATCCATGTGGGCCATCGGGATACAGACGGGCGCCGCTCTCGCTAGAGCCGCGTCCCTGGTCGCTGTGGCCGCTGTTGCTAGGGCTGCCGCCGCAGCTGCAAGGCCTGCACTGGCCTCCAACGCGGCTGAGAGGCATGCGGCGGCCTGCTCCGCCGCCTTCTGGTCCTGCTCCCGCCTCTTTTTTCCCTCTGCATCTGAGTTCCGCTTCCTCTTCGCACTCTCTCGCCATTTCTGCCGCTTCATATCCCTAGCCGCATTGCGGATGGCATCCGCAGATGCGATAGATTGTTCCACACCAACACTGAGACGGCGCTCGTCCTCGTCATGCAGGAACGCATCGAGGCCCGATTCCTGGACGGACAGAGCGATGGCCATCTGCATCCGACGCTGAAACTCGGGGTCGTCGGCGGCGGCGGCGGCGGCCGCGGCAGATGATGGTTGACCGTTGACTGACATGGAGGACAGCGCGTCGGAATCCTCTATGCCGTCGGCGGCGGCCGCGGCAGCTGGCTGTTTGCCGTTGCCCGCCATGGCGGCCAATGCGTCGGAATCCTCTATCACGTTGTCGTCCAACACTATCAGGACGGCGCCATGCACATCCCCATGGTTGAGCACCGGTTCCATTTGGTGTGTGTGGTGGTGGTGGCGAGCTATCGGCGGAAAAATTAGCTATTAGCCGCCGCCGCCGAGATCTTTTATAGGTCGCTGTCGGGTTTGGGTTTTTACTGTGCACATTGCCACTTTGCACTGGCTGACGCTTACGGTTGCCACCACTAGGCAAGGCCGATTTTGCTGTGTACGAGCATCGCACACGGTTAGAGTAGCACACTCGTTCCTGTTGGGGATACAATCGCATACGGTTGTTTCATCAGTTTCGTTTGCTATTTTACATAATACTAGCATATTTGGGATAAACGACAAAAAAACGCAAGAGAGGGTCAAAACACAACCACGCCCGCTAGTGGCCCAAATGTATACTCCCTCCGTTCCTAAATATAAGTCTTTTTAGAGTTTTCAAAAAAATAGAGATTCCAGTACTAACTATATAGGTACACAGTAAAATAAGTGAATCTACACTCTAAAATACGTATATATATGTAGTTCGTAGTGAAATCTCTAAAAAAGACTTGTATTTAGGAATGGATGAAGTATATATATATATATATGTACGAACATGGTGTTGTCATGTTTAAATTCGCAACACGCAACTTTAATGTGTGGCACATGCTGCATATGTGCATGCCTAAAAGTGTCCAATGTGACAGAAAAGGGTTCCATGACAAACGTAGGGTGTTGCCCCCTACACTATGTGTCGGAGGATGAGGTCCTATGAACACATGACCTGGTTCAAACTTTGTCACACATTTATCTAATTCTGACTTTTCGTAAGACAACCAAGAGAATTTATACCTTAATTTGGCCAAACCATCACATATTGTTGTCGGACAAGAGGGATATATAGATCGCGCGGTCCCACGAGTTGGCGCGTTGTCGAAGATCAGTTGAGCGAGGCTAGAAGAACACCACCCTCCTGCATATGGCCAAATGTATATGTGAAAATGGTGTGGTCCGGTGTTTTAATTAATACACAATGCACAACCCTAGCTATGACGTGGCATGCACCTAGCTGAGATAACTCGACATATATACCCCCCTTAAGATTGGTTATCTATATACTACCTAGCTAGGTCGTTATGGACGTATATATATTGTACCCCTCCCCCCCCCACACACACATGACACGTAGCAGGGGGACGTTGCAGCGTTGTCAGTCAAATGTATGATATATAGCGACCCATCCATATATAAGCGTGTCGTCGAAAACCGCACAATGGATGCATGGTCCACACACACACACGTGCACGCACGCACGCAGACACACACGCACACACACGCGCACACACACGCACGCACGCACACACACACACACGCACACACCCACCCACACACACACGTGCGCGCGCACACACACACCATCACCCATCCTTGGCCTTCCAGCGTTCAGTAAAAGGCATGACAGACCCTAAGGGCCCCACCGATAAGTTTGTTGTCGGAAACCGCACAATGTAGGCACATGGTCCACACACAGGCATGGGTTCACACACACACACACGCACGCGCGCGTGCGCACACACACACACACACACATCGTCACCCATCCTTGGCCTTCCAGCGTTGTCAGTAAAAGACATGACAGACCCTAAGGGCCCACCGATAGGTTTGTCGTCGGAAACCGCACAATGTAGGCACATGGTCCACACACAGGCATAGGTTCACACACACACACACACACACACACACACACACACACACACACGCACGCACGCACGCACACGCGCGCGCGCACACACACACACACATCGTCACCCATCCTTGGCCTTCCAGCGTTGTCAGTAAAAGGCATGACAGACCCTATGGGCCAACCGATAGGTTTGTCGTCGGAAACCGCACAATGTAGGCACATGGTCCCCACACAGGCGTTGGTTCACACACACACACACACACACACACACACACACACACACACACACACACACGTCATCGATCCTTGACATTTTCAAAACAACAAAAGAAAATCATGGATATTTTCAAAACAAGGAACTGGCTTCCAACGTTGTCAGTAAAAGGCATGACAGACCCTAAGGGCCCACCGATAGGTTTGTCGTCGGAAACCGCACAATGTAGGCACATGGTCCACACACAGGCATTGGTTCACAGACACACACACACACACACACACACACACACACACACACACACACACACACACACGTCATCGATCCTTGACATTTTCAAAATAGCAAAAGAAAATCAGGGATATTTTCAAAACAAGGATCTGGCCTTCGAGCGTTGTCAGTAAAAGGCATGACAGACCCTAAGGGCCCACCGGTAGGTTTGTCGTCGGAAACTGCACAATGTAGGAACATGGTCCACACACAGGCATTGGTTCAAAAATACACAGACACACACGTCATCGATCCTTGACATTTTCAAAACAACAAAAGAAAATCATGGATATTTTCAAAACAAGGATCTCAAGATTTATTTAGCCGGAATGACATATCACTACATGCATTTTATTTATGCCTATAGTGATCGTATCACACCGCCTAAATGAACCTTAAAATCTAGCAACTTCCCAACCGGTCACCCATCCTTGACTACTCCACCGAAAGCACGCTTAACTTCCGAGTTCGGTTCGACTGGGTTACAGGCTGGGAAGCTGCGCCTTGCTGGTAAGAGTTGCCTCCTTTCATTTACAATGCGTGCCCCGATGGGCACCTGGTGGGACCAGATACGTATCGCAGACGTTTCTGGTAGTACTAGAAACCGTGCGCGATGGTGGCATGGGGGCTGATGATGACGTCTTGCTCATGCTCGATGGCGTGATGCCGCTTTTGCGTGCTCTCCGGCCTGCTCCGTCTCGTCCTCCTCGTCCAGAAGGTTGATGACGGGGTCAGCACTTAGGCGGGAAACCGATTAGGGGAGTGGCGGGAGACCAATTGGGGGAGTGGCAGGAGAAGCGTGTTGGATAGAACATCATTTTAATACAAATTGGATAACTTATGAAAGAAGGAAGCTCGAGCTAGCATGACACGCGCACACCGTGCTTACACACGCACGAGCTTCAGACAGGCGTATAGAACTGCTTTAAATTATTCATGGTTCGTTTAGTTTTTTGTATACTACACTAATTAAGTTTCTAGACATTTAATGTGCATAATTCAGATTTGAACTAAAAGAACATGCTTCGTGTCACCAAAATGGGTTGAAAAAAGATATTTGTGTCCTTGGGTTCCTTGTTTAGGTCCCATGCAATGAACATGAATGGATTACAAACATCTCGGAGTCAAGGCCAAAAACATTGAGAAACTTGGTTTTTAAATCATCATAAATCCAAACCTCGTCTGTAATTCTTGAAACTTACCCTGGTGTCATGACACGGCACTTATACAACATGATAATTTTTTGTCCAATTTGGGACAAGTCTCTTGCACACCAAAACTTCTCTCAAGAACCATCGTTCTTTCGATACGGAACATGTGTCACCTCTGTGGAGGGAACCACAGTCGATGTCTCGCATTTACACATATATATTTTTTCTACATGCAACACAGACTAATACAATTGCAATGCTAAAATGTAGAATTATTCACGGCTCGTTTGGGACCCTTTATACATTAACTGAGCTTTTCTATATCCACTTAATGTGCATAATTCAAATTTGAACTACAAACTTGGGCCCCTGTTTAGGTCCCATGCAATGATTAAAAACATCTTGGCGTCGTGACTAGGACGCAAACGTTGAGAAACATTGCTTTTAAATCCCCATAAATTCGGAACTTCTATGATAATATTGGTTTATTGAAATCCTGTAAATACAAAACTTGTATGATAATCATTTGGTGCCACGCGTCCAATTTTTTTACTCCCTCCGTTTCTTTTTACTTCTCATATAAGATTTGGTCAAAGTCAAGCTAAACATAGTTTGACTAAATTTATACAAAAAACATATCAACATCTACAATGCTTAGGTTATATAGTATGAAAGTTAATTTGACGATGCATCTAATAATATTCATTTTGAATTATAAATATTTATATATTTTTCCTATAAATCTAGTCAAACTTTACAAATTTTGAATTTGACCAAAATTATATGCTAACTAAAAAACGGAGGGAGTACATGATATGGGGGTGCCGTGCGTGTAGCTGCAGGTTGATGACAGGATGCATGCGAGCTTTCTGCCGCGCAGGCTTGACGGGACGTGTGCGAGTTGTCCGCCGCGCAGGCTTGACAGGATGCGTGAGAGCTGTCCGCCATGCATGCTTGACGGGACGCATGAGAGTCTACTGCGCATGCTCATCGGGAAGTGATACTTTGACCTCCAGCCCCCCCCCCCCCCCCGCTCGCCTCGCTCCCAACTTCTGAATTAATGGCGTCCGACCCGCTGTTTATCATGTGGTTAATGCGCCTGGACGGAGGGACTAGTTTGCTTGTGATCACTGTTTTGTTCGTGCCTCACCGAGAACTTTGATGTTTCGTGATGACAGTACAAACGAACGAAATAATATAACAACAAATTCGCACCGGCAAAGGATAATAATTCTCTTACATATACATGATAATAAAAAATGCCACAAGCAGCAACTCCCCAAAGACACGGGGGAAAAAGAAGAAGGAAGACAAAGAAAACGATCTGGCCCGCTGCTATCTAATTATTCATGGATTGCTGGACGCGGAGTTCCTCAATCTCCTTCTTCATCGCCTCCACGACCTCCATCTCCTCTCGCCTCTCATCCGACATCTTTTGCATTGCGACCATGGCGCGGGCCCTTTGCTCGAGAGCGTCGATGCTCTGCGTCGCGTACGCATGAAGTTCCTTCACACGCTCCATGGATTCCTTCAGCAGCCCCTCGCGCTCGATGTAGAGCTTCGCCAAGTCTTCCAGAAGTTCCTCGGTGAGTTCTTTCAGCCTCCCCTCCGAGGCACTTTTCTTCTCGAGCAGTTTCTTCCAGGCGTCGTTCTCCTCCATAAGTTTCTCCACGAGGCCGGTCGCCCTGTGAACGGAGGTGTCGCTCTTCTCCAGCAGCTTCACCAAGTCATTGATCATTGCGTCCTTCCTATCGTGCTCAGTGCGCATGTCGTCGCTGGCTGAGGAATCCACGACTGCCAACTCGTCTAGTTTGCCTCCGAGGCGAATGTGCTTGTGATTGTGAGAGCCATCGCCTCTCCGTTAAAGATCCTCCCGGGCTTCCGCGGCGCCACCGGACATCTCTGCTGCGGCCAAAGCGGTGTGGCTGGAGCTCTCTAGCGATTTCGCGGCGTGGCGGCGGGACCTCTCGGTTGCTTCCGCGGCCTTGGTCTTTCTTCCCTGGTTATATCTCGAAGTCGACCCAGAACCCCCCCTCCTACCGGCCATGGCAGACGGAATGAAGGACTAACAAAGAAAGGCCCTTTTTTTGGTGGCGGGGGTGAGGGTGGAGGCTGAACCACACGAGCCTCCGACGAGCGTGGACTTCATCAGCAGCATCCCCGACGAGATGTTGGTAACCATCATGTCCCTCCTCCCCATCAAATCTGTCATGCAAACCACCATCCTCTCCAGGCAGTGGCACCCCCTATGGCACTCCACCCCCCTTGACCTCCTCGACGACGACGAGCTCTGCAGCAGGGATCGTAAACGCTTGGACGCATTGTCCCACATCCTCGCCATGCACACTGCGCCAGTCACACACCTTTCCATCGGCACTTTCCGTTCAAACTGCAAGGCCGAACCCAAGTTTCACGAGTGGTTCTTATCCCCCGCCCTAGATCAGCTCGAGGAGCTCAACTTTGATGCTGGACATGGGCGCTTGCTGCCTCCGTCCGTCCTCCGCCTTGCGCCCACGCTGCGCCGCGCTACGCTCATGCGGTTCCTTTTCCCTAAGATTAATGCCGCGCACGCTCTTCATCTCCCTAAACTGAAGCACCTCGAGCTCATTGGCGTCAGCATCTCGAAGTCGGATTTGGAGCGCCTGCTCGGCGGCTGTACAACGCTCGAGTACCTTTGTCTTCAGATGATGTTTGGGTTCAGTAGCCTCCACATCGTTACGACGAATCTCCGTACGATTTATGTGCATGGCTGGTGCCGCAACACGCTGTCAGTTGGGGAGTTTCATGATATGGTCATTGAGAATGCGCATTTCCTAGAGACATTGTTTGTACTTGATAAAGAAGGTCGAACAAGAATCAGGGTCATTGATGCACCGAAATTGACAGTGTTGGGCTATTCGTGTGCTGAATTCTCCGAACTTGTTACAGCTGGATCCATACCCGTTTAGGTACAACAATCTGCTTCTCATTCTTATTATTGTACATCACATTTTATCTACTTTTTGTTGATCTATGTTCGGTTGTCATCCAGAAAATGATTCCCACAAGCCTCGCATTGTCTCTGCGCACAGTGAAGATCTTGGCACTACAATCTATCGGCCCCAATCTGGACGAAGTTGTTAAGTTCCTTATATGCTTTCCGTGCACGGAGAAGTTATACGTCGAGGTGATGTTCCTTTCCTGTTAATTGTTAACCACAATGGAGTTCAATTTGTTGGTACTTTTACCCATGATTACAATGACAGATGTACTATACATTTTTTTTGAGATGTTAATCATGAACGATCGAAGATGGCATGTCAATCTATTAGTGTATTTTATAAATCATGCAAATCAAAGAGGCCCGTAGTGTTCAATACTGCATCTAAGCACTGATATGTTGTCTTCGTTTGCAGATACAAGCAGGACTTGGAGTGGAAAAGGTGGCGCAATATAACAATCACATCGAATGCCTTGAATTCCATCTCACGGAAATTACTTTGAACGAGTAGCGAGGCACCAATCCAAAGATTCAATTTGCCAGTTTGTTTGTTCAGAAAGCAACGGTGCTCAAGGTAATGAGGTTTGCACTATATTTAGTGCGTCACAATGGATGGTTTACTGACCAGCGGAGGCGTCTACAGTGGAATGGAAAAGTCTCTGCAGAAGTTGATTTTCACTTTGGAAGTTCATATGACAGATTATTCGGAAGCGATTCTATCGAGCCGATATATGACTTCTCGGTCGATGATCCCTTAGCAGAAATATTTCATCCCATGGATCATGAAGATTGGATTTGATTTCTAATGTCAGTTTGTACCTTGTAATCTTTGAATTTGGGCCTTGTTATGCTGGAATTTGAACCTTGTAATATTGCTGGTATTTGCGATACATTATTTTAAATTGCATTGTGTTCTTTTTTGTTTATGCAATCATGTTCTTATAAGTACATATGTTGTTGTTCTGTAGGCACATCATAGATATTGTGCAGACAGAGCAAATCACAGTACACACGGACTAAACTACGAAACCCGTCGGTGATGATTTCATCAATTGCTGACAATTGTATACCAGCAAACATTTTCCCACAACACACACATGTTATTAGCACCAATCGTCTGTGTTATTTCTGGTGTTCACACACGATTCTCATTACTCACCTGTTTGCTGTATATCGCACACATCTTGTTATGCCGAATCGTTTGTGTTCTACTGTATCAGCGCACACAGTTTATCCGAGTGAACTGTATGCCGTACTACGCACACGTATGTAGTTTTGCTAACCGTTTCTGTTATCTTCGCTAATCACAAACGGTTCATAAGAACAAACTATCTGCCGTAGATCGCACACGCAACTACTTTCTGAATCGTATTTGATGGATCCACCTTCGCACACAGTTCGTTCCATTAGCGACGGAGCTTGAACTATACCGTTTGCGATTCATGCATCGCACACAGTTTTGTCGAAGAGTCTCTGATTGATATGTCGTCTTTGGACCATTCTGTAGTAGTGCCCCCTCGTATTTGATCTTGGCGATTAAGTGGCCCTGACGACCGAAGGTGAATACGACGGTATGGGAAGCGCGGTAGCTGGCATGGCGACATCTTGAATGCAGTGAAGCCAGAGGTGATGCCGAGCGAATCCCAATGGAGCGGCAGCAAAACAGCCGCCCTGCTGCTGGGATCAATAAATCAGGGATGGGGCGATGAATCTGATGACGACGAGAATGAGGGTGGCCGAATTTGGATGGCGGCTATCACGGGCGATGGCGGGGATGCGACATGGGGTAGGTGGGAATAGGGATGGATCCTGGCGGCAGGGTGGTAGTTGCGGCATGGGGATGGCCGGAATCGGTGGTAGCGGTGGAGGGTGATGACATAGCTGCAGGCGGGAAATTTCCATGGGCGGTTGCAGGTTGGGGTATGCGGTTTTTCTTTTTGTGGAAATTGTAGTGGCGCTGCAAATATGCAGTAACATGAGCGAAAATTTTGGGCTGCCCCAAAAAATCATCACCATTTACAGATACATCATCTACTAGATCACTGTTTTGGGCCCAAAATGCCCTAGACGGTCATTTTTGGGGCACATCTGTTTTTTTTCATCATTTGGTGGAGATGCTCTCACATAACCATATTGTTTTGCCCGAAGAAAGTAAGACCCGCATTGTTGTTTTTTCCAAAGGGGAGAAAGAGGTGCATTGTTAGAACACCGCCAACTTGTCGCCCAACACGCATGTCAGTGGACAAATGTTAAATTTTATGGGTCTTGGCTAAGCAAATCTTGTATCTTTGTCCGGTTAAATTTTGAAATCTCTTTTGCAAAAATAAATTGAAATCTCAGAGGCTCATTCAAATTGCATGGCTTGTGTGTAAGTTTAGTCTCATGCTGGTAGTTGAGTAGAAGAATCACGAACATGTAAGGTGGGTTGTTGTACTACTCCTTATGCATGAGAAAAATATAGAAATAAAGTGTGCGCTCACTCACTCACTTCATGCCATACAAGACACGTGTCACATTTTGTGAATCAAGTTCAACTTAGGACTAATGTTATGCGCCTAATTAGAAGAACTAAAAATTTACAAGGCAGTGCACTGCCTAGCTCTAGGTGTACGTGTCAATAATCGAGCTCACATGGACACATTTTCAACTTCCACAGAGTTCTTTCACCATTTGTGAGTTGCATTTCTTCATTCTCCCATGTGTCATCTCTATGTAGAGGAAATACAGAGGAGATGTGCTATAGAGAAGACATAGTAGTAAAATGAACACATGCGCGCGCGCACTCACACACATGCTGGCCGAGTTTCTTGTGCTAAGCTGCTTCTCTAGCGACCCCATCTGGGCAAATCCATGCACAGTCGTCCGGGAGAGCAGACCTACGATATTTGATCCCTAGAGAACCTGAACTAGGTGAGAGGCCATAAGGTATTCGGGGAGCATGCCGACAATGTTGTTGCACCGAAGTTTCGGTGAGCTTGTATTTGAATCTCTCTTTGTTGACATGTACCTTCAACCCTTATGAGTATATACTAGATTTTCTCAGTCTGTCGTATGAGATTTGCCATGTGAGTAATCTTGTGTTGGTGCTAATATGAATTAAGCTTAACCAAAAACTACCTAATTTCCTAACGTTAGCTGGCTTTGTTGATGCATTGAAACCGAGACCGTTTATAGGTGCTTACTTTAAAAGATGACAAATCAAAACCATTTTGTGGCTTGTTGCAATGAATGTGTACTGGGTTTTGACTAGCACTCAGGGAGGACCTCTTACTCTTTAATAGGGCAAAGTGTTTCCGGAAGCCACTATAATCTTTGTGTGTGTCGTCATCAATATGCTATGTGACAACTTGGATGATGCATATATTTCCATATGTGGGATGTCAAAGAACTTTTTTTTGCACTTGAACCCAAGTTTGGCTCCACCAATGTCGGAGGTGAACGGAATGCCATAGAGAATGGTCGAGAACCGTACCTGCATCAAAAAAACTCTTGAGCTGCATGGAATGGCAAAGGAACCCGAGCTCACTAAGTGTGTGTTACCAACAAGTTTGTTGATGTGAAAATTCTTGGTAAGCAAATCACGCTATAGCATGAATCCCACACGTGCATATGCAAATACCAACTCTTATGATTGAAACTCTAGCAAGCATCTGCAAATACCAAAGATTCATTAAGGTAATAACCCAACCATAGCATATGCAACAACTCACGAACTGGGGTTTATGTTTCTATCACTCCCGCAACCCACCAAGCAAATCAATCACATATTGCAACACCCTATAGCATGAATCCCACATGTGTGCGTGGAATGGCGGGCACCATAGGACAACACCATAATAACATACAACTCATATCAACCATAGCATATAAAAATTAACCCATATGACAAATAGAAACTACTCAGACATAATACAGATGCAACACATTATTAGATAATAATATATAGCATCAAACACCATGTTCAAGTAGATATTATAGTAGGGTGAGAGAGAGAGAGAGAGTAGACTGCTACACGGAGAGGGAGAAAGATATTGATGACGGCGGCGAAGTTGATAAATATGATCACCATCACAATGATTCCCACTACGACGCTCCGGCACCACCGGAAGAGAGGGGATAGAGGGACTCACCTTCTTCTTCTTGCTTGGACAACCCCTAGATGGGGAGAGGATTCCCCCTCTGGTCCTTGGCCTCCATAGCTCCTGTAGGGCGGGATCCCCTTCAAGATTGGATCTCCCCTCTCCTTTTCTCTCTTATTTCGGTTCTGTTTTCTGGCCGAACACCCTTTTTTTATAGCTAGAGGTTCGTAACTCTGATCAGGCTGAAATTTTGAGGGAATTTTTCTCCAGAAATTAGCTTTCTTGCAGCGAAAGAAGAGCTCCATCTGACTTAAGTGCTCCCACACGGTCCGATGGCGCGACCCGGGGGTGGTCGCGCCACCTTCCTGTGTGGGGCCCTCGGGCATCATTTTGTGTTGATTGTTTCACCAAAAAATCACAAATATTACAAAAATAATCATATTAAATCTTCGCAGTGTTTTGACCTTCCTAGATATTGATTTTCTGTAAAACAAAACATGTAGAAAATAGGAACTAGCACTAGATTAATAGGTTAGTCCGAAATAATAATATATAAGGGCACCAGATTAATAAATTATGTAAACATAGCAGGAATACTTCAAAAATTATAGATATGTTGGAGATGTATCATGACATTTTGTTACCAATGTGGTGCACAAAAATTCCCACAAGTTCATGAGAAAGAACAAAGTCTCCAACTACCAACTTTAAAAGGAGGAATGATCGAAAAGGGAACAACAAGGAGAAGAATCCTTTCTAGGTTTCTAGTGAAACATATCATTGGGCTCCTCAATGTCCGTGTTGCCATAGCCAGAAAAAGGATATTCGACAGAGTTGAATTGGTGACTGAAAGTGCATTGTTCCCCCAATGGTATTTTGGTATTGATGAAAATGGGGTTAGTGAGGACTAATGTCGTCTCTCAAGTTTATCTTAGTACATTGGCCTCTAGGTGATTTTCTACGCACATGGTTGACCCCCTATTTCAAAGGGTAAAATACATCGGGTTTTCAAAGGCTCGATGGTTTTTTTTTAAGTTGAGTCATAGAACAACAACACTACTAAAAGGCGCCAAGATGTTCGAGGAAGTTCGGGATCAAGCAAAACACATACACATTGCCCCCAGTAACAAATCCATTTTGGGGTAAAACCCTTCGAGATACAAATATATTTCCCACTAAGTTTAAAGGGTAAAACACTCGGTGATTGCAGTTGCCTCCTTCTAAGGCGGAACACTTGTCTTGATACGCGTAGTCCAAAGGGTCCAGACCATTGTCGCGATCACTAACTAGAAGATGTCTCCTCTTACTTGTACGGTTGGCATGAGCTTCCAATAACTTGCTCAAGTCTGGGGCCTACCACTTAGGCCACGGACCATCACGGAAAAGCTCCAAAGGAAGTGAATAATAGGACATGAGAATAAGATGTGTGTCTCGATCTCGGGGATGCCACAAAGGGGGCACGGATCATTGTCTGGACCATGCTGCTTAGCCACCTCCGTCTCTTAGGAGTGATGATCGCGCATAAGCTGGCATACGAAAATATTGATCTTCATCAGAAGGGTTGGCACACCACATAGGGGTCGGTGTGTTGAACCAACAGAGAAAAACCCCAATGGGGCCAAGTGCCAAGACACGACTTCCATAGTTTGTCAGAACGGGATGCCTCCCGACAACACCGTGATGAGGGCCGACTTACAAGATAAAGTTTCCTCAGGGCCAAATGTTCGTCGGAACGGGATGTTCCAAACCCAATCAAAGGTGGACGAGGCTACCAAAAGCATCGGGTCTAGGCAAATCGCAAACAAGCTAGGGAATTCGGTCTGTAAAGGAGCCCTACCAAGCCATCAGGCTAGCCGGAATAGAGCCCTTCTCCTTTGCCTATGGAGGCGCTGATACTGAGGCGGATCTCATCTTTGATCGACTGGAGGGATTTCTAGAACTGGAAACCGTCCATCGCAAGCGATGATCGGGCAGACCTACACTTAGTTAGCTTTTATAATCTGCAGACATATGCCTCCCTCATCCCTAAGAATCTGCCACGCCCATCTCAGCATAAGGGCTACATTCATGCGGTGGGACGACTGAATACCTAGACCGCCTAGATCCTTAGGGAAGCAGATATCAGCTCGCTTAACCATATGGTATTCCTGGCACCATTGGCCACCTGCGAGATGTCACTCCCTATGTTTTGTATCACATCACTTTGAGCTAATAAAGATTAAAGCTGGACCCAACAAAAAATTTTGTGGTGAATTGCCTCTTATTGGATATTGTTTGTTCAGTTGATCAATAAAAGTAGATATTGGAAAATGATTGATCATTAAGGCTCCGACACATATACCCATCTTAGCATCTACCGAAGAAAAATAAAACTCTTTCTTCAAACTAACATTGAACAGAGACAATATCATTGCATCAAGAAATTTCAAATTCTTATTTCAAACCGCACTAAACAAAAAATAACAACATTGCACTTGGAGTATAAAACCATGGACTACAAGAGATAATGGAATAGTTGTTACCATAATTAATTTAACAAGTTCCACCATGACGTGACAACACAACTTATTATTTTAGACATAAATTCATTATAGTAATAAGAGGGCAAAATCTTTTCTTTCCATGTTGCCCTCTTTTTCGTCAATGAAGATCCTAGTTTCATGCTCGCATAGAAGTATTGGAGACCTGAAATTTTGTAGAGTATATGTTACCAACACCAGCTTAAATGCAACATAAGCTAAATGTAGTTATGTAAACATGGTAAAAACATAATAACATTGAAAAATCTAAACTATAAGTAAACTATGGATACCCAAAAACCAAAGGAAACCAAGTATGCAGATGTGATCATGCTCTCTCCTAGAAAAATATGGGTTGATAATATCTTATTCGAAGTATTTTAGGCTGAAAATCAAGAGAATCTATTCTTTTAAAATTCTGATGCAACCTAACTGGCCATACCAGGCAGATACTTTGAATGCATCAGGTAACTTCAGGAGAAAAAGTTCGCAGAATTTTAAGACTCAGATTGTGCGGGTGCTTTATGGTTTGGTGAATGTATTTTACTATCCGTTGTGAAAAAACTAGCCGCAAAAATTGAAAAAAATTGGCTAGATAGCTAGACAAACGGATTATCATGATCCATCTTGATCCCATCCATATTCTAATTTGAACAATCAATATAGAATTTTGGAGGGTACATCATATCTACATAGATTTCAAAATATATACACATGGACTTTTGTGGAACTCCACCACTTGAAACATTAGTGTATGGGCAGCAAGCGAACACTTTCAGCGTTAACTTTCTCGCAAGCAGCCAGACTACTGACAAAAATTACAAGTTCCTACTCTTCACTTGCATGAAACTAAGTGATGTCAATACAGAGCCTCTGATCCAGTCCACGGTTAATTTTCATACCTGGTTTGCACAGCGTCCATAGAGCCTCTCAACAATGCTTTCGATGGAAGGTCTACCCTTCCGCTCAATGTGCACACACTCTAGACCAATTTCAATGCATAGTTTTACTTCCTGGAGGCCATTTGGATTTAACTGGTATATGGACGCTATGTGCCCTTCTGTCCATTTTTGACGTACCTACATGAAGTATTTCGAACTGTTATCATGGGTGACAATATAAAAATAAACTCTAACATAAGCTTGTTGATTTCAACAATTAAATCAACATCTAGTATTCTTTCTTACTCTTTGAATAAATTCCCTTGCTGACGGTTCGTTCTGTTTGGGGGTATTCTTCTCGCCAGTGGTAGTCTCGATGATTAATAGGCCTAAACTGTATATGTCTGACTGAGCGGAGATTTCACCTCTGTATAGGTATTCTGGAGCCATGTATCCGCTGCATACAGTTAGCAGTAATGATTTAATAAGCATTACTAGAAGGTGAAAATGCAACTTAGCACAGAATATCATCACAGCTCTTAGTCAGCTTGCTTACATTGATCCCACAACATTCTGTGTGTTCGCCCGTGTTTGTTCTTGGCCAAATAGCCTGGAAAGTCCAAAATCCGCGATTTTCGGTCTCATGTTATCATCCAACAATATATTTTGAGGCTTCAAATCCATATGGATAATAGGAATCCTATGAAGGAAAAGTAAACCATCGCAGATCCCCTTAATTATTTTGAAACGCGCGTCCCAAGCCATGTTGATGGGTTTGTCTGAATTTAAAGAGCGAGTTATTTCAGTACCTAAGATTTAATAGTTCAAGGAAGAGAACAGAAGAAGGTAATCGGTAGTACAAACATTGTAAATGTTGGATGAAACTAAGATAGAAATATATCAGAGGCGTCACATACCAAAGAGGTTCTTCTGGAGGCTGCCCTTAGGTAAATATTCGTAACAGAGTAGACCTTCATAAACATCTGCAACAATATATCTCCCATTGTTCAGTACTACTTTCTTCTGTCCTTCATGGCAAAACCCAACCAACTTCACTATATTTTCATGTCGGTAGGCCATGATGTTTTGAACCTCGTTATGAAATATTTTGTCGCGTGCGATCGGCGCATTTTCTGCGAGCTTCTTCACAGCAATCGTTTGCCCATCAGGCATAGTTCCCTGTTCAACCTCACAGACACTTATTCAGAAATATGCGCAACTTTTCGAAATGTAGAGAATGTTAAGTCATGACTCATGAGCATACCATATAAACTGTTCCAAATGCACCTTTACCGATAACACGGCTCTCTGAGAACTGATCTGTGATGGTCTTCAAGAAGTCTAGAGGTAGGTCCTTGGGTAATGTGCTTAGAACAGTCTGCTTGTCCTCTTCGGTATTCATTTCTGATGATATGAGGACTAATGGATGTGAATTGCTACAGGTTACGGATATTATCAAAGCAAGGGAAATAAAATCTTCCATTTTAATAAAGGAAAAAACATGAGTAAAGCCATGACATGTACTCCCTCCGTTTTCTAACTATAAAATGTTTTAGATATTGCAATATGGACTACATACGGATTAAAATGTGTGAATATACACATCTAGATGTATATGAACCTGAGAAAATAGAGAAAAGATAAAACAACTTATGTTCGTGAACGGAGGAAGTATTTACTATTTAACTAAGCTATAAACAGGGCTGTGCTAGGATCATCTGAAAAACAAAAATGGTTCTTAATAGAAAGCACTGACCTGGAGAAGATCCAACACTTGAGGTATGCTGCTATAGATGCTGGGAAGGGAACAGCGAAATGGTGCTGAGGCTTGTGAGATGAAGAGTTGATTTTGTTGCTAGCCGAAGGTGCATATAAATGAACCCAACGAGATCTGGATTGAGTTGACTTGACTCTCCTCAAGTCTTTCTTTCAAAAGAAAACGGGGGATCTGTTAGCGCGTGAGGACCTCCAGCGTGAGTGCGTGACCTGCCTCAGCCTCTGGGTCTGGGGTCAGATCATCTGACGACGCGCTGGACGCGTAGCTAGATTTTATTTTTATTTTTTAACTTCACAGCGCGTGGCTCAAATGAAAACACAAAATCTAGGCGACGAACAAAAATCGAGGTCTTCGGAATTTTGGTACAGAAGGTAATCTATACCTCTATACCTACTAATAAAGAAAATATGTATTCTTAATCCGTCATTGATATTTTGCAAAAAAAATCCCTATACCTTTTGATAATCAACCCGCACTCCGTCATTAATTTGCGAGAAAATTCCGTCTGTCAGCTGTTGGGCCTCAGTTTCTGATTTTCGTCATCTATCCCCGCATGGGCCAAGTTGAGCTTAGTCCGCGCATTTTTTTCCTTCAATTCGGGACGGACAAAAAATTACGGCGCTTGCTACAAATCAACCGGCTGATCTTTGGCAATGATCAGCCGCCTAACAAGCCGTCTGATTTGCCCCGCTAGGATTGATTAGAGCCGCTTGATCCTCCTTTCCCCCAGCTTTTCTAACTCCACCGTTGCAGCTCTAACACCGACGAGCAGCATCATGGATGTTGCGTTGCAGTTCTGTCGCCTGCTAGCAGCACCATGGATGTTGCGTTGAAGCTTCATCGCCGACGAACAACGCCAAATATTGCGTTCAAGCTTCGTCACCGGTAAGCAGCGGCATGGATGATGCGTTGACGCCCCATCGCTGCTGCATTGCAGCTCTGTCGCCGGCGAGCAGTGCCATGGATGTCGCGTTGAAGCTTCCTCGCTGGCGAGCAGCCCCATGGATGTCGGGTTGAAGCTTCCTCGCTGGCGAGCAACCCCATGGATGTTGTGTTGATGCTACATTGAAGCACCATCAATGATACGCTGCATCTCTGTCGTCGGCGACCGCGCCATGGTTGCTGCATTGTCGTCGTTTTCTCATGGCAGATGCCATGGGGTGGCTTATCAAGAGTGGTTGGGGCCGAAGGACGCCGGCGAGCTCCGGTAACGGGATTGGGGACAAGCGATGAGAGACACACGATGTACCCAGGTTCGGGGCCCTCCGTGGGAGGTAATACCCCTAGTCCTGCTGATCCAGTTGATGGGTGGTGAAGATTACAATTCCTTGAGCTGTGGCTAGAGGAAGAAGAAGGTGCAGCCGGCTCTTCTCACCTAGCTATGTGGGAATGAGAGCGTGGGATGGGAGAATTGCCCTTGGTGCATGGGGGCCTCGGGGGGTTTTATAGGCCAACCCCCCGGCTTACAATATACATAAGGTACTAAAGGGGAGACCCGGCTGGCAGCCTCTCTAGCCGGCCAGTGCTCCCACCGGCTGGGCCGTCTCATCGCCCGTAGGGCCCGCCGGCTGCGCGGTCCCATCGCCGACTGGGGCCCACCAGCCGGTGGCCGCTATTGGCCCGCGCCTACCTACCGCGGCACGGGCCGCCCCGCGCGGCGTCGTCTTGCGCCTGCCGGCCGAAGTCAGCGGTACGGCCGGCTGCGCTGTAGCCACGCTGGGGCAGGTAATGGAGTAGACGGCGGCGTGGCCGCACTGTTGCCCCGCCGGGTCTTGATCGGTCATGGTCAGCGGTACGACTGCCCGGACTGTAGCCACGCATGCCCGCGCGTCAGCGGCCGCTGTAGCCACGCCGGAGCCCATCGTGGGGGTCGCATCCTGTCGATGTACTTGGTCGCAGTGGGAAGGGACAGGTGCCTGCCCGTCCAGAGGTCAGCGGGCGGGCTGGCCGCGGAGCGGCGGGGCAGCAGGCTGGCCAGGGACCGGGCGGCCGGCTCCTGACCAGCCAGCCGTGGGCCAGCCGGGCAGTGGGCTTGCCGGCAGCTCGCCAACCGGCCGTGGACCAGCCAGCCAGTAGTTTTTTTCAGAAAGGGGCTCGAACTCCCGTGGCTTGGCATACCCAGGGGTAATATCCCCGTCAGTAGTCCCCGAAGCCGGCGGGGGGCCGCGTCTTTCCGACGAGGGGGAGCCGGCGGCTTCATCTGGCGGCATTGTCCCGGTACGTGGGGCCGATCGGCCGGCCGCGCAGGCGGCCACGCCCGTTGCCTCGGGCTCGGCCGTGCCGCCTCGGAACCCGTGCTGGGCGGCGACGCGCCACGCGGGGCGCTGTGACGTGGCGGGGCCCGCGCCCGGGGGCGTGACGGGACGTCACCTTGAGCCTAGCCCGGTAGGCCATGGGCCTAGCTCAGTAGGCCTCGGGCCGCAGGCAAGGATCCTCTGCGCCTGGATCCCGGCGGCCACGGCCCGAGGCGCCCACGCCCCGCGGATTTCCCGGGGGAAGTGGGCGCAGTTAATCCCCACGTCCCCCGGGCTTCGCCCCCTTATTTATAAGAGGAGGGGGAGAGGCAGAGGCGGAGGCAGTTATCGCGCCCCTCTCCCCGCCGTCTTCCTCCTCTTGCCTCTGTTGCTTCGAGTTCTCACCGCCGCACCACCCGTTCGTTCCTTCGCTCCGGTCTCCCGCAGAGATGGCCGATGGTCTCTCCGGCAGCTGGGGCGGCTCCACCGTCACCGAGGAGGACATCGCGTACCTCCACCGCGCCCGCATGCTGCTGCCAGAGGACCGCGTCGCCGCCCGTCCTCCGGGCGGCGAGAAGGTGCCGAAGCCCGAGGAGGGGGAGTGTGTGGTGTTTGCCTCGCACTTCTCGCGCGGCTTCGGGCTGCCGGCGAGTCAGTTCTTCAGGTTATTTCTCGACACTTTCGATCTGCAGCCACACCATTTGGGGCCGAATTCCATCCTGCAGCTGTCGAGCTACGTGACCCTCTGCGAGGGCTACCTCGGCCTTCTTCCCTTCGTGGAGCTGTGGAGGAAGCTCTTCTACCTCAAGTGCCTGAAGAATGGCAACGATGCGTACGCCTGCGGGGGCGCAGTGGTGTGCGTTCGCGGCACGCTTTTCCCCCGCCTCACCCTCATCGAGTCCGTCAAGAAGTGGAACCGGTCGTTCTTCTACGTGAAGAACGTCGACCCGGCTCGAGACTACATTCGGCTGCCGCCCTTCGTTAACGTCCCGTCCTCCGGGACGAACTGGACGGCCGACGTGGCAGTCGGGGAGCTTGCCGGGATGCTGGGTCGGCTCCAAACCATGAGGAGCGGGGAAGGGCTGGTCGCGGCCGATCTGGTGGCCACCTTCATCGACCGCCGGGTGCTGCCCCTGCAGCTGAGGCCGCACCAGATATGCGACATGGGAGGCCAGCGGGACCCCTGCCGGCTGTCCACCTTCGAGCTGACAGCGGCCCAGGTGGCGGAGCGGGTGAACGCCGTCACCAACTTCAAGTTGGCGCCACGCACCTGGCACTTCGGCAAGTTGCCGTACAGCCGGCTCGACCCAGCGCCTCTGGTACGTCTCGTAGCGACGTCTCTCCCTTTTTCCGTGTTTCTTCAGCCGGCCTCCGTGCTCACGCGCCACGCTGACCGCAACGCTTTGTGCGACAGAACACGGTGGATGGCCCGCATCCTCAGGTGTTCCAGGCGGATCGTGCCGACTCCGACCCGGAGGATTTTGAGCTGGGAGGAGGCGTCGAGGAGGAGGTCGAGTCCTCGGGGGAGGTTGAGGCGGACGGGACGATGGGCGATCCGGGAGCCGGCGGGTCCAGGGCGGCTGGTTAGTTCAACCCTGAACCCACGATCATAGATTGAACCGATGATGATGATGATGATGACGTCCGGATTTTGGACGCGCCTCCCCCTGCAACTCGGCGGGAGCCACATGGAAGGAGCGAGGAGCAGCCGGCTTGGGGCCGGACGGCCGAAGCCTCCCGGCGGGAGAAGAGGGCGGCCACGGGTCAGCCGTCGTCAGAGCAGACGGCTCGTAAGAAGGTGCGAGCCGCCGTTGTGAAACCGCCGCCTCGGGCCAGGCGGCCCCTTCCCGTCGTCATCGGGTGAGTGCCTTTCCTAATTCTTGTAGGCGTTTTCGTGTTTCGAGCTGGCCGGCGCCTGAAGGCCCCTCTTCTTCCTTTCCCAGCGATGCCATTGAGCTTCATGACACGGAGTCGGCCGCCGATCCGGTGGACGCTACCAGCTGGCAGGCCCAGGAGCACGCGGCCACGGTGCGGGAGGAGAAGAGGAGGCTTGCCGAGATGCGAGCCACGAAGGGAGGGGCGAAGGGTGCGCCCTCGCGTTCGGCGGCCTCGAGCGATGGGAGGCGGAGGCGGCCCTCGGACCCGCCGCGCGCCACGGACTCGGCGGCGGAATTGGCGCGGATGTCGAGTCCGCCATCGAGCGAGCCGCGAGAACCGGTGCCGGAGACGGCCACGGCCCCGCCCTTGGCGGAGGTGGCCCGGCCGGAGGACGCGGTTCCCGAGCCGGCCAGGGAGGCGGACCCGCGAGCGGAGCCGGTTGCGATCCCGCCCTCCGTCGAGGCGGCCGCGGCAGAGGTACCCGTCGCCCCAGTCGTGCCGGAGGCGGCTCCGGAGACGGCGCTCGGCGGAGGGAGCGAGCCGGTCGTCCCGGCTGTTGAGGCGGTCCGGCAGGCGGTGGAGCCGGCCGCGCCGGTTGTAGGGGAGGCCGGGGCTGGCTCCCACTCCCTCGTGGTTACTACCAATCTCCCGCCGGCCGGCGCCGCTGCGGATGCAGGGTCGAGCGGCGGAGCGGGCCGCTCGAGGAGGAACATGCTCAACGTGATTCGGGACTGGAAGGCGTTGGCCCGCGCCCCAGCCGTCCTGCCCCCGCCAGCCAGCAGCCAGGCCCTTGTGCCTGGGGAGCCGAGCCGCATCATGGCGCACTGCCGTGAGGGGCTGGCCAGGTTTGCGGAGGCCGCCGAAAGCAATTTTCGGCGCGTGGAAGAGGCGGTGGAGGTGAGATTCCTTAGTCCGTGTCGAATTTTCAGTGGAGGCGCGCGAGCGCACCCACTGGGTGTAGCCCCTGAGATTCGGGCCGGCTGCCCGACTGCGTGGTAGCCAGGCCGGATCTACTTTTTGCTGTCTAACTTTAGGTCTCCTTGCGCGGAGCAGGCTGAAAACGCCAAGCGGTAGGCGCTTTTTGACGAGGCGGTCGCCATCCACAACCGAGGCAAGTTCGGCTTCTACCAGGTTCAGGAGGAGCTGAGGAAGGCGCGAGGTACGCTTGTTCCAGTGGGGGGGCGCGAGCGCACCCACTGGGTGTAGCCCCCGAGAGTCAGGCCGGCTGCTCGGCAGCCGGCTCGAGTCTTCCGAATTTTAAGTAACTTGGGTTGGTCTTTTTGCAGAGAGCTGGACGTCCTGACCCCGATCCGGCAGAAGAGGGACAAGGTGTTCTCCGAACGGGGCCGGCTGGAGTGGGAACTCCACGCGGTTACGTCAGAGCGGGACCGGCTGGGCAGCCAGGCCGCGGACGGTCAGGCGGCACGGGAGTGCCTCACCGCGGAGCTGCAGAAGGAAGTGGCGGCCCGGGAGGAGGCCGCCAAGCAGGCGGCCGACGCCAACTGGCGGGCCGCCGTCTTGCAGGATGAGGTGGCTTGCCTTGGCGGCGAGCTCGAGAGGCGTGAAGCCGCCCTTGCCCAGGCGGAGGAGGCGCGCAAGAGGGAGCGGGGCTTGGGCCTCCAATTCGCAATTGAGATTGATGAAGCTTTTCAGCGTAAGTTTCTTGTCTTTTAAGTCTTCCTCCCCTGCCGGCTGTTTCGACCTGTTTTTCTGATTTTTTCCTCTCCCTTAGATCGGTTCCCGGATACTCAGTGCCGTGCCGAGCGGGTCGTGGCGGAGCATCGGGAGTGCCTGCGGCAGCGCGGGCAGGAGATTGAGGAGCACGCCGGCTGGGACTTGCCAGAGTTTGCACTGGCTATCGAGAACCGGCTGATCTTCCTGCAGCACTGTATGGACCGGCTCCACACGGCCAGCATGGAGGTGATTTTGGCCCTCTGGCCGGGTCGTGAGACCCCGGACGGCCGCGTGGCGCTGTGGCTGGAGCACGCGGTGGTGCGGCTTGAGGCCTGGAAGGCTTCGGCGGCCCTCTCCGGGGCGCAGATGGCCCTTCGGTTCGTCATGTCGTGGTACCCCGGCGTCGACTTGGGCCGGCTGGCCACGATGCGTGAGGTTCCTGAGGCGGAGCAAGTTGCTCGCGAAGGCACCCTCGTCCGCCGGGCCAACGAGCTGGCCTCGTACGTCGACCCGGACGAGTTCCTGCCGGCGCTTGGCGAGGATGGGGAGCCGGTCGCCGAGGACTCCTTCGGCATTCCCCAAGGGCCCGGGGATGAGGAGGTTGCCGACGAGATCACCGTCTCCAGCACTGGTAGTGATACCGAGGCCACGGAGACCATGGAGGCAGATCCGAAGGCGGCGACCGTCTCGGGGCAGTCTGTCGAGCCGGCTGGCGGTGCACCGAAGACCTAAGTGGCCTCGTGCTTATTGTACCTTTTCTTTTGCTGCAAGACTTATTGAGACGCATTTCCACCCACTGGGGGTGTATTGTAAAGAATCTTCGGCCTGTGGCCTTTTGTCTATAAGTTTGTTTTTGGAATTTGAAGTGTTTGCGTGCCGGCTTAACCTTTGCTGTTTACCCTTCGACTCGTATCTCACGCAACGGTTCCTTCTGGCTTCCGCCCCACCTGCCAGCTAGCCGGGTGCCGGACTGGGGCAGGGACGGGGCATCGTCCTTGGGGAAATCGTGCGGGCCTTAGAGTCGTCCGGCTAGAGCTGGGGCGAGCCGGCAGAAGCCGGTTCCTAGGGATAAAATGGTCCGGTTGGACCTATCCGGCAACTACTCTTCAGGCGGCGTACGCGTGGTAAGTTTCTTCCCGTCCCAGAGTCCCGCCAGCCGGACAGCCGGGGATGGTTTGTAGCCAGGGGGGAGATTGCTTGTTCACACTACTTGACTGCCTTGGAGGAGAGCCGACGAGCCCCCGGGCCCAGGGAGCCGGACCCAGGCGCTTTTCTTAAGAAATGACAAGCCTTGATGGAATTGAAAAGGGGCGTGCCCCAAGCGCCGGCTTGGGACACCCTATTGCATTCATTAAGTTCCAACGGGAGGGAAGATACATACATACACTAGTTCTTTCTAGCAGTAGAATGGACGAAGGAGCGCCGCATTCCATGGGCGCTCCATCTCCTCGCCGGAGGCATCTCTTTTGCGCTTTTGTGACTTCTGGGCGTCTATTAGATAGTACGCGTTGTTGTGTAGCGCCTTGTTGACAATGAACGGGCCTTCACATGGGGAGGACAGTTTGTGCTGGCCGGCTGTTCGCTGGATCCGCCTGAGCACCAGGTCTCCTTCGCGGAAGGAAAGGGGTCGGATCCGCTTGCTGTGGTAGTGCCGGAGCTTCTGCTGGTAGATGGCCGTCCGGCTCAGGGCCAGCTCGCGTGCTTCTTCGAGTAGGTCGACGCCATCTTCTCTTGCCTCCCTTGCGTCCTTCTCCGTATACAGGGTGACTCGAGGCGAGTCGAACTCGATGTCCGTGGGGATGACCGCCTCGGACCCGTATACGAGAAAGAAAGGGGTGTAGCCGGTTGACCGGTTGGGCATGGTCCTGAGGCTCCAAAGGACAGCCGGCAGCTCATCGATCCAGCAGTCGGACGACCGCACGAGTGGCGCCACGAGCCGGGGCTTGAGGCCGGCCAGGATTAGGCCGTTTGCCCTCTCTGCCTGGCCATTCGACTGTGGGTTGGCCACCAACGCGAGGTCGAGCCGGATGCCCTCCTGGGAGCAAAAACGTGCCATTGCGCCTTTGGCAAAATTCGTGCCGTTGTCGGTGATGATGCTGTGGGGAACGCCGTAGCGGACCGTGATGTCCTTGATGAACCGGACGGTCGTGGGGCTGTCCAGCTTTTTGATGGGCCTTGCTTCGATCCATTTGGTGAACTTGTCGACAGCCACTAGTAGATGCGTCATGCCGCCCCGCGCGGTCTTGAAAGGACCCACCATGTCCAGCCCCCAAACGGCAAAGGTCCACGAGAGCGGGATGGTCTGGAGGGCTGTTGCCGGCAGGTGGCTCAGCGTGCTGAAGCGCTGGCACCCCTCGCATTTGTCGACCAGCTGCTTTGCCTCTTCCAAGGCCGTCGGCCAGTAGAAGCCGTGGCGGAACGCCTTGGCCACCAGGGTTCTGGAGGCGGCGTGATGCCCGCACTCGCCCTGATGGATGTCGCGGAGGATTTCTTGGCCCTTCTCTGGCTCGACGCAACGTTGAAACACGCCGGTTGTGCTGCAATGAACCAGCTCGCGGTTGATGATGCTGTAGGCCGGGGCCCGACGTTGGATTTGCCTTGCAGTGGCCTCGTCAGGGGGGAGCTCACCGCGCAAGAGGAAAGCCAGAATGGGCCGAGCCCATGAGGGGGCCGAGACGGGAGCCGACTCGGGCTCGAGCGGATGGTCAAGGGCAGCCGGAGCCCCCGGGTCCGGCTCGCCAGTCCCCGGGGAGCCAGCCCCCGGGATCTGGCCGTCAGCCCCCGAGATTGAGATGGTGGGGGGGCGTCGATCGTCATCATGACGGCCGTGGAGCCAGAGCCGGCCGTCGTGGGGGCGTCGGACGTCGGAGCCGACGGGACCGATACGGCAGCCGGGGTTGGTGATGTTGGTGGGGCCGCCGGGCCCGGTGAAGGGCCGGCGGCGTCAGCCGACACGAAGATAGACTCTGATTCGGGGGAGGGCTTGATCGATGGCTTGAGTAGCCGTTCGAGGGAGACGCCGGCTGGGATGGCCTGCCGGGTGGAGCCGATCTTTGCCAACGTATCGGCTGCCTCGTTGTCCGCCCGGGGGATGTGGTGGAACTCACAGCCCTCGAAGGAGCCGGTGAGCTGCTGGACGAGGAAGCGGTAGCTGGCCATGTTGGCATCCCGGGCGTCCCATTCGCCAGAGACCTGTTGCACCACAAGGTCGGGGTCGCCGAAACAGAGGATGCGCCGGATCCCGATCTCCCTGGCGAGCCGGAGGCCGTGGACGAGCGCCTCGTACTCGGCCACGTTGTTGGAGGCGGCGAAGAGGATCTGGAGAGCGTACTTGAGCTGGTCCTCCTTTGGGGACGACAAGACGATGCCGGCTCCCAGGCCGGTTCGCATCTTCGAGCCATCGAAGTGCATGCGCCAGTGTGTGGAATCCGGGGGAGGCGGCACGAACTGGGTCTCGGCCCAGTCGACAAGGAAGTCAACCACCGTCTACGACTTGATGGCGGTGCGCGGCTCGTACCGGATCTCATAGTCGGCGAGGGCGATGGCCCATTTGGCGATCCGGCCGGTGGCGTCCCGGCCGCTCATGATCTCGCCGAGCAGCGCCATGCTTACTATGGTGATGGTGTGCTCCTGGAAGTACTGCTTGACCTTCTTGGCAGCAAAGTATATGCCGTAGCACATCTTCTGGTAGTGGGGGTAGTTCTGCTTGGAAGCGGAGAGGACCTCGCTGAGGTAGTAGACGGGGCGTTGGACCGGCAGCGCATTGCCCTCCTCCGGCCGCTCCACCACCAGAACGACGCTGATCACGCGGGTGGTCCCCGCGATGTACGCGAGCATCGGCTCCTTCTCAGCCGGCGCCGCCAGGACGGGAGCGCTAGAGAGCGCGCGCTTAAGGTCGCAGAACGCCTCGTCCGCCTGGTCGGTCCACTCAAATTTGGGCGTCTTCCTCATGAGCTGGTAGCATACCTGGCCAAACGGGCCGCCCGGCACGGCACGGCACGGCCCGCCGAGGCACGTTTACTAATCGGGCCGGGCCATGCCGGCCCGCGTGCTCGGGGTCCCGGCCCAGGCACGGCACGGGAGATAACAGGGCCGGCCCGCAGCACGATTAGGCAGGCCGGCCCGATTAGGCACGCCGGCCCGATTGGCACGTCTATGCATATTTTCGCCGGAAAATAGGGGAAAAATGGCATAAAAATATGTAAAAATATGTAAAAAATATGTAGAATATTATGTGGGATAAATCTAGAGTTTTATTAGCGCCCGCCTCATTAAAACCTTCCATCCCAAAGAAGTAAAAGAGTACAAGGCATGCTCTAGAAATACTAAAAGATTAAAAGAAAGAGAAAAGGAAAGAAATTACAAAAACTACAACCATATGACTAATTCTTCAACCTTGCCCCACACCCGCACCCGCATTCATAGCCGCCGCCTCATCTGCGGCTGCCCTCACGTGTGCCGTCTTGTGCCTCATCAGGTGGCCGGTTCCAGCAGTCTTTGGTGCGCGCATCATCTTACCGCATTGTTTGCACTTTGCAAAAAGCTCGACGAGACCATCCTCATTTGGAACGAGTTCTTCATCGTAGTACCTCCAAATGGGAGACGCTACCCGAAGATTTGGATTAGCCATGTTTGTGTGTGGAAAATGAGATGGAGTTTGAGTGTGAGAAATGAGAAAGTGGGCATCCCTTTTTATAGCCAAAAAGTGGCACGTTGGGCACGGTAGGCACGTTAGGCATGTTAGGCACGTTAGGCATGTTAGGCACGTTAATCACGATAGGCAATAATAAATTAATAATGCATAATAAAATTGAGACAATGTAGCATTTGGGATAAATCTTGAGCTTTATTAGTGGCTGCCTCATTAAAACCTTCCATCCCTGGGAAGTAAAAGAGTACAAAGCCACGCTCTAGAATTACAAAAAGATAAGAAAAATTACAAAAGAAATAGAAAAGGGACTACACTACTAATCTACCGATGCCGTGTCGTCTTCTTCAAGGTTCATATCTTCAAACAGTTCCAGTAGTTCCATGTTTTCTGCAGTGTGTTGGCCTCTCCTTCTTGATAGCTCCCCGTCTTTCACGGACATGAGTGTTCTCACCATATCAGGGGTGAGACTAGTTCTTCTGTCCTCAATTATTCTTCCAGCAAGGCTGAAAGCTGACTCCGATGACACCGTAGAGACGGGTACCGATAACACATCACGTGCTAATATGGAAAGAACCGGAAATGTAAGTTTGTGTTCTTGCCACCACTGCAGTATGTTGAAGTCTTCCTCACTTTCTAAATCGAACATGACTTTGTCACTGTTGAGGTATTTCGCTAACTCTCCGCCACCTTGAATCACAGATGTTGATGTGGAAGAGCTTCCGGCGGAAGAGGACGAGGAAGAACCAAAGATCTTGCTCCATGCTCCTCTCTTTTTTGCCTGCAGTAGGTGCTGGTGGAGGTCGTTGCATTCGAACTCCGGCATATTTTTGCTCATACTTAGCAAAAATATCATAAAGCTTTTCACGAGCCATGTTGAAGTCATCAGTATAATCTAAACTTAGGGATGCAGATAGTACATTGAGTGCACTACGATACCCTTCAAGTTTAGCTCTGGGATCCAAGATAAATGCAAATGCATACAACAGTGGAATATGTTCCCAATATTTTAAATACTTGGTTTTCATGTCAGCAACAACATTAAGTAACAATGCATCACCTTCATATGATTTCAGATGACTAGCAATGTGTAATAAGGTATGCACCATCAAAGGAGATGTGGGGTAATAAACCCCAGACAATGTAATTGTTGCATCATAGAACAACTCAAGAAATGCAAACAATGCTGTAATAACATGCCAAGTCTCAGTGGTGAGTAGAGGATCATCCCCATAATTTGCATTAATAAAACCATTGAACGGAACTCTATCTCGAATAACAGCCTTAAGCATCAAATATGTAGAGTTCCATCTAACAGGCATGTCTGAATTAAACTTATGAGGAGTTGCGCCTATAGCAATGCAATATCTCTTATAGTTTGAAATTCGTTGAGTTGAATTTGAAAGATAAGATATTGCAGTGCGTATGCATTCAACGTGTGTTTCACATAAATGTAAAGCACTTTTAGCAATAAGATTAATGATATGGCAAGCACAACGTTGATGCATTAAAAAGGATGCAGTATATACGGAGAATATAGGAGTGAGGGTGGTCATTGCACTCGTGTTTGCTGAAGCATTATCCAAAGTTATTGCGAAAACCTTGTCGGCAAGATGAAAATCATTCACAACTTTGAGTATAGCTTCAGCAATGTTTACACCACTATGTGATACATCTATTAATTCAAATCCTATGACTCTTTTTTGTAGATGCCAATGTTCGTTAACATAATGAGCTACTACACTAATGTAGTCTTGCTTTGCCCGACCAGTCCAGATATCAGATGTTAACGAAACTGAAAAAGTGCACGTAGAAAATTCTTCTTTTATTTTCTCTTTACCAGTTAGGTATAGCTTTTTAATATCCCTACTTGTAGTTTGTCTAGAAACTGGTCTATAATTAGGATTATGACAAGTTTGAATATATTCTACGAAACCGTCAGATTCACCAATGCCTAGTGGTAAATCATTAGAAGCAATAAAACGGCATAAACCTTCTCGCGCAACATTGGCATCGTAGACGAAATTGCTTACCGTACCGTCAGGGTTGAACCTGAGTTGAGTTTGCACAGCTGCCGAGCTCGACGCGCTTGTTGCATCCGCCCTGATGTGGATGTCCGCATGCCTCTTCAGGTGGCCGATTCCCGCCCTCGCTTCTCCGGTTAGTGCACTTTTGCACCTTTTGCACCTTGCCACCACCTTCCGGACACCGTCCACCATGGATATTTCTTCATCAAAATATTCCCACGCCGAAGAGGTTCTACGACGATATTTCTTTGCACCCAGGCTGGTGGAGGAACCCGTCCCGCTACTAGAATTGTTTGGACCTTCGGCCTCGGGTTCGGGAGGGGGGGTCGAGAGTGGGATTTTCGGTATAGGCATGATGCATGGGTGGGGGCATGGTAGTGGGATCGGTGCTCGGAGGGAAGAGGCCATAATCCATATCCTCAAACCGAAATCGGAGAGTGGGAAGCTAGTATTGGGATGGTCATCCATGTTTGAGTGTGAGAAATATGTGGGCTGGGCAGCCCTATTTATAGCAAAAATTTGACAATTTTCGGACTAATTTGACCCTCCAACGGTCAAAATTTCGAATATATGCATTTTATTAAAAAAAACCACCCTAATCCCTATTAACCCCCCCCCCCCTAAGTCCCTAACCCATGCTAGCCCTCCCCTAACCGGCTCCAACGGCTACCCCGCCGGCCCGCCCCCCGCTCCCCCACCGATCGAGGCAGCGAGCCAGCGAGGCAGCGACCAGCGAGGCAGGAGGCAGCGAGCGCCGAGCGCTGCGCCCCCCCAGGCCCCCAGTTCCCCCCGCTCCTCCTAACGGGCCTGCCGGGCCGTGCCGCGTGCCGGGCCGTGCCTCGGGCCGGCACGAGCTAATCGGGCCGTGCTGTGCTGGCCCGCGTGCTGGGGGTAGCGGCCCAGGCACGGCCCAAGGCGGGCTGCGTGCCTGGCACGGCCCGTTTAACTCGGGTCGGGCCCGGCCCGTAGCGTGCCGGCGCCCCGTGTTGCTGGGCCAGCCCGTTAGGCACAGCCCGTTTGACCAGGTCTGGCTGGTAGAGGGGCAGCGCCTTCTTGCCCAGCCGGCTGACGAACCGGCTGAGCGAGGGAAGGCAGCCGGCGAACTTCTGGACGTCGCAGAGCTTGGTCGGCTTGTGCATGCGCTCGATGGCTCTGATTTTCTCTGGGTTGGCTTCGATGCCGCGGGCGGACACGAAGAAATCCAGGAGCTGGCCGGCTGGCACGCCGAAAATACACTTCTCTGGATTGAGCTTGACCTTGTACTCGCGCAGGTTGGCGAAGGTCTCTCGGAGGTCGTCGAGGAGGCTGAAATGCTTCTTGGTTTTGACGACGATGTCGTCCACGTAGACGTGGACGTTCCTGTCGAACTGGGGCAGGAGGCACTTCTGCATGTAGTGCTGGAAGGTAGCGCCTGCATTCTTCAGTCCGAAGGACATGGTGATGTAGCAGTAGGCCCCGAAAGGGGTGATGAAGGAGGTCTTCAGCCGGTCGGCTGGGTCCAGCTTGATCTGGTGGTAGCCGGAATAGGCGTCCAGGAAGGACAGCAAATCGCAGCCGGCCGTGGAATCAATCACTTGATCGATCCGGGGCAGGGCGAAAGGATCCTTGGGACAGGCCTTGTTCGGGCTGGTGTAGTCGATACACATGCGCCAAGTCTTGTTCTTCTTCAGCACCAGGACTGGGTTGGCCAGCCAGTCCGGGTGGAACACTTCCATGATGAAGCCGGCTGCCAGCAGCCGGGCGATCTCTTCTCCTATAGTACGCCGCTTCTCCTCGGAGAAATGGCGCAGGGGTTGCTTGACCGGCTTGGCATCCGGCCGCACATGAAGTTTATGCTCGGCGTACTTCCTCGGAACACCCGGCATGTCTTTTGGAGACCATGCAAAGATGTCCCGATTCTCACGGAGGAAGTCGACGAGCTCGCCTTCCTATTTGCTGCTGAGGTGGGCGCCGATGGTGACGCACTGCTTGGGGTTGGACGGGTCGAGTGGCACCTGTTTGGTGTCCATGGACGGCTGGAACGACGCCTCGCTGGCCGACTGGGACGGAGGGGCCGGCACGGCCGGCTGGTCAGAGGCGTGGGCCACGAGCCGGTCAAGCTGCCGCCTCTCCTCCACTATCACCAGGGCTTCGGCCAGCCGGCTGCTATCGCGTGCGCACTCGATCGACTTTTTGTAGTCGCCATCGATGGTGATGATGCCCATGGGGCCCGGCATCTTGAGCTTGAGGTAGGCATAATGGGGTATCGCCATGAACCTGACGAGGGTCGGCCTACCCAGCAGCGCGTGGTAGGGACTGTTGAGGTCCACCACCTCGAACCATATCGGCTCACGGCGGAAGTGGCTCTTGTTGCCGAAGAGGACGTCGAGCCAGATTTTGCCGATGGGGGTGCAGGATTTTCCCGGCACAATGCCATGGAAAACCGTCCGGCTCGGCTTCAGGTCTGTTTCCTTGAGCCCTAGCTTGAGCAGTGTGTCATGGTAGAGGATGTTGATGCTGCTGCCCCCGTCAATCAGTACCCGCGAGAAACGGCAGGTGAGCCTCTCGGAGGCGATGGTGGAATCGAGGACGAGGGCGTAGCTGCCGGGGTTTGGCATCACGGTCGGGTGGTCCGCCCGGCTCCAGGTAACTGGCTTCTCGGACCAGTGCATGAACTGGGGGACCGAGGGGACGGTGGCGTTCACCTTGTGCCGGCGCTGGCGCTGGCTGTGCTTGTCGGTCCCCTCGCTAGTGAAGACGATGTAGGCCCCGTCCTGGTCGGGGAACTGGTCGTGAAGGCGGCCGTCATTGGCAGCCGGAGCCGGGGCTGGTGGCTGCGCCGGTGCCGGAGCCGGCGCATGGAGAGCCGGAGGCGGAGGAACCGGAAGGCCCTTGCCTCGGGCTAGGCACTGGGAGAAGCTGCACTGCCGCAGCGTGTGCGTGGCTGGCCTCGCCCCAGAGTGCATCTTGCACGGAGCGTCGATCATTTGCTCGAAGGTGAGCTTGGGCTGCCAGGCGTTCTTGCCGGTTCGCTGGCGCTGGCTGGGCGCCTGGGCAGTCGGCTGCTCCTCCTCGATGGAGGCGACCTGTTTGCTCCCGTAGCGGGGATCTGGCTGGTCCGCCTTTCGCTTGTAGTTCTGCGGCTGCCGGTTGTCGGTAGCCGGCCGTGACGTGGCAGGCGGCGGGAGGGCCTTGCCGGTAGCGCTGACCTTGATCCGCATGGCGGAGTCGGCCGTGGCGTATTTGTCCGCCTTGGCCATGAGCTCAGCCAAGGTGGCCGGCTCCGAGCACATGAGCTTGTGCTTGAGGAGGCTGCCGTCTCGGCAGCCCTCAATGAATTACTGGATGGCTTGCACCTCGTGCACCCCCTCGCAGGAGTTGCGGAGCTCGGTCCATCGCGTGAGGAAATTGCGGAGGGATTCCTTCGGCCCCTGGAAGCACATGGCCAGCTCGCGGGGACGGCCGGGCCGCTTGTAGGTGCCGGTAAAGTTGCGGACGAACGCCTCCTCGAACTCCGTCCAGGCGTTGATGCTGCCGACCGGAAGGCTGTTAAGCCAAGTCCGGGCTGACCCGATCAGCATGAGGGGAACGTAGCGCACCGCGACGCGCTTGTTCCCCCTGGCGATGCCGACTGCAGTGGTGTAGTCGATCAGCCAGTCCTCCAGCTTGGCGGTGCCGTTGTACTTCGGAGTGTCGCGGGGGAGTGTGAAGCCGGTGGGGAACGGCTCGTCACAGATCCGGGGGCTGAAACACGCCGGCCCGATCGGGCCCTCCTCCTCCAGAAGAGCGGATTGCGCCAGCCGGTCGATGCGGGTCCGGGCGTCGTTCTCGCTCCGCGAGACGCGCGGGCCGAGCCGGGCGGCGAGCTCGGGGCGGACAGCCAGGGCAGGCGAGCGCGCGTGCTCCCGCCGCGGGGGCGGGGTGTTGGCGTGGCTGCGCCAGCCGCCGCCTGCCGCAGCGTCGTTGTGCCGGCTCGTGACAGTCGGCGACTCGTCTCCCTGGTGGGAGTGTCCGTTATGGGACCCAGCGCCCCGCCGGCCGGAGCCGCAGGGAGAAGAGGCTTGCTGGGCCGGCCGGCGCTGGCCGGCAGTCGGTGGGGCATCGCCCTCGGGGACGTGCATTTCGGAGCCGGTGTTGGCGTCGTCGAGCCGGGCCTGCTGAGCGTTGGCGGCGGCGATGAGGTCTTGGATGTGCCGCTCTTGTTGCTCACGCTCCTCGCCCGCCAGGTCGGCGAGGTCGGCATAGGCCACCTGGGCGGCCCTCATGTTGGCCGCCGGCGTGTCGTAGGTGGGGAGTCTACCACCGAGGATCTCCGCGACCACACGGCCGCGGTTGCAAACGTCACCGCGCCGGCTGGGCTCGTTGCCGGCAGGGGTGAGGCCGTAGGCGGAGTTGTACTCGCGCTGCGCGGACTCCATCCGGCGCTTGGTGGTGGCGAGCGTGGTCGCCTCCGCGAACAGCAGCTGGCGAGCAGCCTCCAGCTCAGCCGTAGTTGTGGCCGGGTTTGCCGTAGACGCGACGGGGGTGCTGAGTCCCCGAAGCACGGAGCCGAGGAGGTCGGAGGTACCGGTGCCGGCGGCTGCGGCGGCCGCCTCCGCCTCCGCCCTGGCTCGACCGGAGGTCGTGGACGAGCCGGTGGCCATTACCCCCGCGCGGACGCAGGAGTCATCATCGTTGCCCGGGGCGAGTGCGCCCACAAACGGGGGCGGGTCGAGGCAGTCGAGCACCTCGCCAGGGTACTCATCTGCGGCTGGCTCGCCGGCGAGGCCCAGCCTACCGAAGCGCTCGGTGAGGATGGCGACGTCGGAGAGAGGGTCGCCGCTGCGCCACTCGTCGGAGAGGTCGGCAGCGACGCCCGCAGGGTGGGCGGGAACGAGGTCCCACCCCGCGGGAGCAAGCCCCACGAGCGTGCAGTTCCGCCCGGATGCGGGGCGGCCGGGGGAGTCGGTGAAGGGTCCCGCCCGGAGCGTGACTCCGGCCGGCGCCGCGGACGGCTCCACGATGGGCGCCAACTGTCGTCGTTTTCTCACGGCAGATGCCATGGGGTGGCTTATCGAGAGTGGTTGGGGCCGAAGGACGCCGGCGGGCTCCGGTAACGGGATTGGGGACAAGCGATGAGAGACACACGATGTACCCAGGTTCGGGGCCCTCCGTGGGAGGTAATACCCTTAGTCCTGCTGATCCAGTTGATGGGTGGTGAAGATTACAATGGTGCTCCTTGAGCTGTGGCTAGAGGAAGAAGAAGGTGCAGCCGGCTCTTCTCGCCTAGCTATGTGGGAATGAGAGCGTGGGATGGGAGAATTGCCCTTGGTGCATGGGGGCCTCGGGGGTTTTATAGGCCAACCCCCCGGCTTACAATATACATAAGGTACTAAAGGGGGGACCCGGCTCGCAGCCTCTCTAGCCGGCCAGTGGTCCCACCGGCTGGGCCGTCTCGTCGCCCGTAGGGCCCGCCGGCTGCGCGGTCCCATCGCCGACTGGGGCCCGCCAGCCGGTGGCCGCTATTGGCCCGCGCCTACCTGCCGCGGCACGGGCCGCCCTGCGCGGCGTCGTCTTGCGCCTGCCGGCCGAAGTCAGCGGTACGGTCGGCTGCGATGTAGCCACGCCGGGGCAGGTAATGGAGTAGACGGCGGCGTGGCCGCACTGTTGCCCCGCCGGGTCTTGATCGGTCATGGTCAGCGGTATGACCACCCGGACTGTAGCCACGCATGCCCGCGCGTCAGCGGCCGCTGTCGCCACGCCGGAGCCCATCGTGGGGGTCGCATCCTGTCGATGTACTTGGTCGCAGTGGGAAGGGACAGGTGCCTGCCCGTCCAGAGGTCAGCGGGCGGGCCGGCCGCAGAGTGGCCGGCAGCAGGCTGGCCAGGGACCGGGCGGCCGGCTCCTGACCAGCCAGCCGTGGGCCAGCCAGGCAGTGGGCCTGCCGGCAGCTCGCCAACCGGCCGTGGACCAGCCGGCCAGTAGTTTTTTTCAGAAAGGGGCTCGAACTCCGGTGTCTTGGCATACCCAGGGGTAATATCCCCGTCATGCATTGAGCCGTTGAACCTTCGTCGCCGGCGAGCAGCACCATGGATGTTGCGTTGAAGCACCATCAATGCTACGTCACAGCTTTGTCACCGGCGTGCATCGCCATGGATGTTGTGTTGAAGCTTCGTCGCCGACGAGCAGCACCATGGATGTTGCGTTGCAGCTTCCATCACCGCGAGATCTGCAGGTCGCAACACCACGTGATTGCATTGCAGCTCCGCCAGCGCGGCACCGGAGACGGCGCCCTCCGCGCAACACGACGATGTCTCCTCCCAAGTCCCAACTCCGGCAGTCTGGCTCGATGCAACCCGGTGCTTCGACGCAGCGTCGGCAGTCGCGGGTTGAAGCTTCATCACAGCGCATGCAGCAGTGCGTGGTATGTATGGTGGTTCATGTTGGGAGCTCGACCCCATTGCTAACCGGCGTGAGGAAAGGGGAGGAAACAGAATAAAACAAGAACGTGTTGCTGGAGAAGACGATAAGGTTGGGGAGAACATGGTCGGGCACCACATGGGACACGCGTCGAGTGGAGGAGGAGGTTTACGAGAGGAAAGGATCAGTCGGTCTAAAGTAAACATTTTCCAAAAAAGGCCGCTGCTACAGATCTTTTTTTTTTTGCGAAGAACCGCTGCTACAGATCAGCCGGCTGATTTCCCAGAAAGATTAATCGGGTTCTGGGCCGTCAGATCCAACGCTCACCACACATTGGATCCGGTCAACGCATCACGTTGCAACACGGCTGACACACCATCATCAGCAGGACGCATCGTTGAACTACAGCTCCGCCGTCGCGCCCCACCGGAGTGTTGCACTGCAGCTCCGCCACCTCGCGCGCAGCACCACACCCCGTTGCACTGAAGCTCCGACAGCCTGCCGGCATGCTGCACTGCAGCTCCGCCGCTACGGCGCATAGCAACACGTCGTGGCACTGCAGCTCCGTCAGCCCGCCGGCATGCTGCACTGCAGCTCCGTGCTCCGGCGCGCAGCACCACGCCATTGCACTGCAGCTCCATTGCCACATCGGCGTGTTCCACTGCAGCTCCGCCGCTCCGGTGTGCAACACGCCGTTGCACTGCAGCTCCCCTCGCCAACCGGTGTGTTCCGCTACAGCTCCGTCGTCGGCGCGCAGAACGCCTGTTGCACTATAGCTCCTCAAGCCACCCGGTGTGTTGCGCTACAGCTCCGCCACCCACCGTAGCAACGGCCCATGGTGCTGACGATGCAGCCGCTCCCATCGGGTTGCAAAAAGGATACATGTTGTGACCACCCCCTTGCAGCAGCGGCCACGGCTACGACGTCGTTGAGCTGTGTGGTTGCAGCACATGTCCTGGTTGTGACGAGCTCTGCAGCTGCAAATGACGGCGACATCAGTCGCCGTCGACATCCGATTGTAGCAGCCCATGGTTGTGTGGCCGTCAGTTGCAGCACCCCGGCGAGCTCCTGCCGCGAGTGGCGCACCAGAGGCCTGTATCGGCGGCGAGATCCAGGAGATGGTGTGGAGCAGTTTGGTCGACGTGTGGGGGTGATAGAGATAAAAAGACGTGTGGTGAATGCTTCCTCGATTGGGATAAGGACGAGGGGGTGGAGCTGTGGTGTGCGGGCCCGACCAGGACGTGTGGCAAGCGTCAGACGCGGCTTACGCGCGTGATCAATCAGTCGGTTGGTCTTGAGAGTTTTCCAACATGTATACGTCCATAAATTGTGTGACTGCACTTCAAAAAATAATAAGAAAAAAAGTGGTTTGGGTTGGTTTGGAGGGGGGGTCTCTGTGGTGCTGTGGGTGCACGTTAAAGAGTTTACCATGGCTCATGGCTGGGTTGGCTTGGCTTGGGTGTTGCTGGTTGTGAGGTGTGCTCGCATTGCTGGTTGTGGCTCGTGGAGCTGTGGAGCCCTCATCCTGTGCATAAGAAACAGGAGAAGAAAATCATCGGAAGAACAAAATCGGGGCACCAGAAGGAAAAATGTTGAGAGCTTTGTGCTACCCTCGGACCAGCCCACTCAGAACACCCAAAAGAAAAAAAGGCACCGATGTGGTCTCGGCGTCATGAGATTTTTTTTTTAGGATCGGACTAACAACAGATTGTTACTCCCTCTGTCCCATAATATAACAACGTTTTTTACACTAGTGTAATGTAAAAAAACTCTCTTATATTATGAAATAGAGGGAGTATATTAGTTTACGGAGGAAGTATTTGAGACGAAGGCCTAAGTAACGAACAACAAGATCTCAAATCTGCCTCCTCTCATCGACTAGGTCAATTAGCGATTCCAGGATGCCGACCGGTCATCTGGTCACCCCCCGTCAACATCTCCAGCTACATCCTTTATTAGAAGGTAAATAAGCTACTCCCTCCGTTCCTAAATTGTAGCTATCTTTACTCACCTTGTTTTATAGTCAACATCATGGTTTATGAAAACTAAAAACTCTGTTCTTGGTCCTTCCTCTTTCTTACATTTGTTTTCCTTCAAAATTTGTTGGATTTTGTTTTAATGTGATGCTCTGCAATGCAACTTTTCTTATAAACAGTAGATTGTGGTTCTGTGCCATTAATCATGTCATGTTTTGAATATCTTTTATTGGTGATGCTTGGAGTAGTCATGTGGCAATAATACACACATAAAACTCTCTGCTCTGAGCAGTTTAACACCCGATAAAAATAGTTCTGGGATAGTTTCATTCTATAATCTAAGCATCAATTACCTCCATTGTGAGCAAAGCACACTCGTTTGTCGCATTATGCATAAAGTGATGATGGATTATACTACTTACACTTTAGGTTGAACAATGACACTTTAGACAACATTTCCATTATGAAGAGCTAATTGGGAAATGCTATGGGAAGTTGATCATAGGGACGATTATGTCAACTTTGCTTCAAGACTATTGAATAGTCTTACCTCTTGAAAGCTTGGTGGGAATGTTGTCCAAGGAGTGTTCCACATGTTAATACAAGTTTCAGTAAGGTTGTTCAACCATGTGGTGGCCCAATGCTGGCCTATTTGGTTATTTGTTTCATATCTTATATCATGTTGTCAATTCCTCACCAAATATGTTTGTGTCTGAATTATTTGTACTTAGAACTTTGAATAACCCTAGAATTTTTATCAAATCTCCCAATGTAATCCAAATCTCATGATTTTGTCAAGATGGTGCGGCAATGTGCACTTTTATGTTCTAGTTAGTTGTGAAGGCGGGAGAAGATAGTCGTGCTGAATTTAAGCTTACTTCAATTGTCCATGTGAGCTTGGAGAGAAAGGTTTTAGGGTCAAAGCATAGGCATAGCAAGAGAAACATAGTTGTACTCGACAATGGACCTTGGACATGTAGTTGGCCATGACATTGGACGGTTGACGTTGACCGTGAGGTAAATTCTGACGGCGGCAAGCGCGAAGCACTTACCAAGCTTAATGAAATTGGTAGCAAGGAAGAGGCTGAAATTTTATCTTTTAGTGATTGAAGCATGATGCATCCATGTATTGTTGATGAGTGGTGAAGCATGATATGTAAGGTGCATACATTCTTTACCCGCGTTCTCCTCTGTTCAATTCCGTAACTAAGAGCAACTTCAACAGGCGCGCAACAGTGCGGCGCACTAAAAAAATTATGCAGCGCCGAAACAACGTTTTTTAGCGTGCTGGAGGGCGCTTGCTCCAGCAGGCGCTGCAAAATAAGGCGCGCCGTTGCAGCTCCAGCAGGCGCGCTAAATTTACACTTGAGTTCATAGCATAGTTTTTAAAAGCTAGATACAAATGAAAACGATAGTCCGATGCAAATATATTACATAAAACTTAAAAACAATAGTCCATACGATATAAATAAAAACGATAGTACAATGCAAATATATTACATAAAACTTAAAAACTAGATAAAAAAACTAAAACTAGATAACTTAAAAAGTAGATAAAACTAAAACTAGATAAACTAGACTACTCTTCATCGCCCTTGCTGCTGTCGGACGTTGTAAGAAACATGTCCACCCACTGCTCATCGTTCGAGTCCCCGAGCGTGTCCGGGTTCTCCGACTGAGAAATCACCAACGCCTTGCGCCTACGCTTCTCGTTGCGTTCCGCACGTTGCTCCGCCCTCCTCTGCGCCCAGAACGCATGTTCGTCGGCGACATCCCGCGGGAAGCGCTCGCGCCACGCCGCCATGGCCTGCTCATCCGTCTCGGCGACGAGGAGACGGCGCTCCAGGCTCTGCTGGATGCGGCGGTCCTCCATGGTGATTAGCCGCGGGGGAGGCGCACGGGCCTGCGCCTCCTCGCGCGTCCGGACTTTCGGGAAGTTCATCTGAGCCCGTGGCCTCCCGAGCCGCCACGCAGCTGCGTCATATGCGCGGGCGGCCGCTCAGGAGGTCTCGAACGTCCCGAGCCCGACGCGTGTGTGACCGGATCGTACCTCCGCGTAGAACATGCCGGAGGGGCAGGGGCAGACGCTGCGGTAGCTGGAGCTGCTCCGGGCGCGCAGCGGCATGGCGGCGGAGGGGGCGAAGAGAGAGGCGCCGGAGACGAGGAAGAAGAGCGGGGGGGGGGGGGGGGCAGAGAAAGCGTCGGCGAAGAGATAGCGGTGGGCGGGCTCCAGCGCGCGCTACGCCACGCGCCAAAACTGCCGCTTTTTCACGCGCACTGTTTTTTTTACCGCGCCGAACTTTTCCGCGCCTGCTGGAGCGCGCCCACCGGGTGCGCGCGCGCCAAATCTAGCGCGCCTGTTGGAGTTGCTCTAACCTTCTGTCTCATTTGTTCTTACTGATCGGCTATAGAGAGAGAGATGTTAAACCCTATCTTTTGGCAACTTTCCCTTTGATTGAGGGATTCTTAAATCACAAAACCCAAATGAAAGTAAACTCAGGAGAATCTAAAAAAGGACATTTTCCCGGTTTCCATGCTGGCGAAACTGGTCAGTAAGGGAAACATGACATTACAAATGTATGATAGTGGGCATTTATAGACCAACTCAAAATAAAATCAGCTCAGCTTCGATATACTAGTCCTAATCATATGACCTACCCCCTCCGTTCATAATTATAACATGTTTTGAATATTTTAATATGGACTACACACAGACTAAAATAAGTGAAGACACACACTAAAACATGTGTGCATACATCCGATTCTGAAGTTTTTTAGACCGTCTTATATTTGTGAAGAGAGAGAGAGAGCCATCGTGTCCGAGGAGGAAAGCGTGGCAAGGCAATAGCCGTGGTACGACTGGCGCAACGTCGCCCGCCGAGTCCGACACGACGTCGGTATGGGTCCGCAACGAACCGAACCTCACCACCACATGGGCCCTCGACTGCTCTTTCACCACCGTGGAGATGGCCGCCAAACATCGCCGACGGCTTGTCGGCGAGCTCGCCAAGGTCGGCGAAGAGTGGTCGCTTAGCGACTCTTCCGCCAACCCCATCAGGGGCAAGGCCGCCATCAGAGCTCTGTCGGCGCCGTTTGCATTGGCCGCGACGGCTCTCCGCACAGTGCGGGAGGAGGTTGAGCGGCTCCTCCGCGAGTGGCACGCAGCCGCCGGACAAGGCTGTCACGGGCCTCTGACGCCCTTCGTCGCTAGAGGGACGACAATAACGACACGAACGACGACAACGGTGCGACAGGACAAGGCGGCCATGCGTACAAGATGATCGTTCAATATAGGGTTTAGGATTTTTTTTTCATAGTTTTTAGTTAAACGGTCGAAATATCGGCCTTTAACGTAAATTATGTCTGAATTTAATGAAAATAGGCGTGTTTGATGAATTTCGTTTAGTTTGTTTAAACTTTTTTGAAATGTATGCGGATAATATTGAATTATAGACGGATGCGGTGTCCGGTTTACGTGTCAGCATTGGAGATGCCGTGAGGAAAGGAAAAATGCGACAAGTGACAAATGAGCAGTAACAGTAAATAATGCTTCGGCCACGGCGAGCCGTTGGATCTTGTCGCTAGCTTCGATCTTGGACGTCCATAGACTGAAGGAATAGACACTTACATCTGAACTTCACGACACCCAGTCAGGCCTGACACATCTGTCATTCCTCCTTCCTAGCATCCATCCACCACGTCAACATCTCCAGCTACATCGCTTTATTACTACTTCCATTTCACGATGTAGTGCGCCCGCGCTTTTCGAGATTTAAGTTTGATCATATGTTTAACCAACGAGACCGATTATGACGAGAGCAAAAATTATACCACTGAATTCTTATCGAAATACAAATTCACTGGTATAATTTTTGCTCCCACCGCAATCGGTCTCGTTGATTAAATGTATAGTCAAACTTAGATTTTAAAAAGGACGGACGCACTACATTGTAGAACGGAGGAAGTAAAAGGTAGATGAGCTATGTTTTGTTTCCTCCATCCGTCCGGAAATACTTGTTTATCTAGACGTAGTTACTTCTCTTCACGACGCAAAAAACAAACTCTGAGCTACTTTCCTTGACACATTATGAAGCGATATGTTTCAGTTTTCATTGGCATGATTGCTGCAGCACTGGACAGTTACAAATCTATGTATTGAACTTTCCACTGGAAAAACAGGATCAACTAGTAGGCGCGCTGGGGTGGGGGGTGGGGGGTGGGGGGGGGGGAGGCAAGAGAAATGAACAAGTACAGCAATGACCATTCAGATTCAGGGATCCAGTATCCATCAGAACGAACGTGGTTAATCCTCCAGGTTCAAAACCGGGTTATTTGGATGCTGGGCAAGTTGGCTCCCCAGTTCTTGCTTCAGTGTGTCGTCACAGCAACCCTTCAGCGAGAGTGCCTTGAGTTCAGTTAGATTGTTCAGGCCAGAGAACCCCACTGGAGACCCATTGCAACACTGAACCTTCAGCAGCTCAAGCTTTGTCATTGTTTCTGCTCCAAAAGTTACCTGTAAGTTGGAGCTGCTAGCAATCTCGAGGATCTTGACCTTCTGATAAGAGCGCACCTCAAGTCCATTCTTTCCCACAAAAAAACTGAGTGTGCCATCTTGGAGGAGCAGCTTGAAACGGAGAGTGCATAGTTTTGGTAGATCCGCGAGGACTGCTATGTCATCTTGCTTAAAGGTGTCTATCTCTACTTCCAACTTTGCGAGCTTGGTAAGCTGGTTGATCTCTGCTGGCAACTTATTGATAAGCCCATATAGCTTAAGGCTCTGCAGATTCTTCAAAGGCAGAAAGATGCTATCCAAACAATCTTGACTGTCCTTGTCCAGCCACGCTGACAAGGATTCCAAATGGACATGACCCGAGATTGCAGAGGAAAACTCCTTGCTGTTTTTCTTGTTGATCCCAGACACTCCGAGCTTGCGCAATTGGGTGAGATCCTCCAGTTCTTTCAGGATGGCCTTCCTCCCTGATGCACCGACGTTGACAACACCAAGCGTGTGCAACGCTGTCAGTTTGTCAATCCCTCCGGGCGCCGTAACCCCAACTAGGTGGCGACGTTTGCAAATCTTGGATACTGAGAGACATGATGTTGATGGTTGCTCTGCTGTGATGGAGGTGCCGGAACGAATGTACTGGAGCTTCTGTAGCTTGGTGATGTTCACTGGTAGTTTCACTATCGAGGTGTATCTGATATCCAGAGTCTGGAGCTGCCTCAGATCACATAATGAACTTGGCAAACGGTGGACCTTGGTGCATCCTCGCAGTGAGAGGTACTTGAGACGACGCAGCTGCTTTGGTATCTGCTCAAGATCAGCATCCTCTACGTCCAATGCATCCTCTAGATCAAGAACCCGGAGCAGCTTCATGCTTTCCGAGACGAAGAACTGTCTCCACTTCCCAAATACCGTCAGCGACCGTAGCCTTGAGAAGTCCATGCTCTCGAACACGATCTTGTCCCTGTCCCAGCTGTCCCTTATGATGAGATGACGCCCAGTGCGTTGGGTGGTCACGTCGCAGCAGCCCTCCAGCTCAAAGACAAGGTTCTCCTCCATTCGCCGTGAAACAATGTATTCACGGATGAAACCGTTGACACGGCACGAGATCATTCTTCTGTCACCTGATGCAGTATTGACTGACTCTGGTGGATGCTGGATTATGCTCAAATCAAGGAGCTCGGAGAAGAACTTTTCCCCATTTTGCTCTGCTGATTTGTCTTCACTGTCCCTGGAGTAGCCCTCAGCGACCCAGCGTCTCACAACACGTCTCCGCCGGATGCTGTCATCTCGGGGGAAAAGTGACATGTAGAAGATGCACGGTTTGAGGGAATCGGGGCAACTACGGAAGTAGGAATACATCCAACTGAATAGGCCCCGTAGACTGTCATACTCTGGGTTGTTTTCCAGTGTGTGCATGAACTTGTCATTGGTCAAATCTACAGTATCCATTAGTGTGACTGTCTTCTTGGCCAATACACCAGCTATTGCAACTATTACTTGTGGAAGCCCACCACACTTGAGAATAAGTTCTTTTAGCTTCATTTCTTCTTTGAGATTCTTCAAAGTGGACGATGGGTTTTTCCTATTCGCCTATTGTTCAACAAATTAGAGAAATAAGCATTGTTAGCATGGCAAAGACCAGTTACACTGGATTTTCATATTTTAATTGCAAAATATAAAGTGAGAGGCAGTATATATCCCCTAAATTATCTATAAATGGCAAAATGTTAGGAAATGGAAATGGACAGAAGGAAAAGCACATCACTTTTGCTACCAAAGGCATTATAGCTTTACAAAAACCAAACAGAACTGGGAAACATTTATACAATACGACTTGGACAATGACAATATCTTCAAAACAGTCTAGATCCAACTTTTTTTTAAATCCCAATTTAGTAAATATAGTACTCGGTCTTATGTTATGTGTCTTGATTACTTAATGATTACGAGTTATGATTGTAGAAACATATTTGATATAAGTACGAGGTAAAACCGAGAGAAGTTTCTTGTGAGTAAACACACCTCGTGGTGGAAGAGTTCAAAGGCTGCATTAGCTTGAAGACCTTTGACATTAAATACGAGCTCTTCCTTATCCGCGCAATATGTGGCAATGCTTGCATCCGTTGTTATGGCAATGATAACACTTTTAGAGGATCTAGACAGTAAGGCAGATTTTATCAAGTCCCATTCCTCTCTGGACTGCAGATCATCAACAACGATGAGGCAATGATGTTGTTCCAGAAGATCACGACACTCTTGAATGGGGTTTTTGAATCTTATCGTTCCACGGTTAATAGTCCCTTCAGCTTGAAGTGATTCAGAATGAAAATCCAAAAGTAAGCTCCGAGAGAAGTCTCTCAGATTGAATGGATGTGATACATCCACCCAACCATACTTTTCAAATAGGGTCGCAAGAAGAATTCTGTCACAGAACAAGTTTCTGACGAGAGTTGATTTACCAACGCCAGCTATTCCCCAGACAGATATAACTTGAAAAGAGTGAAAGCGTGCAAAGGTTGTATATTGACGAAGCTCGTCCATTTCTGACTCACGTCCAATGATGGGGTACTTTGTCATCCATTCAGAGGCTGCATTGTTTTTAGAGGTTAGAATATTGTGAGAGCTCACTCCTTGCTCTGCTGGTCTCTCCTGGGTTTTCTTTTTATCACCTTGAGATCCCTGAAAATAAGAAATGAACACAAATTGACAACCATGGATAGGCCTTACAAAATGAGCAATTTTAACACGCTCCCTCTTACCTCCTCTTTTCACATGGGAAGTAAGAAGGTACGAGTTAATCAAACCCACTACTTAATGCAAGCAACGGCTCAGATCTATTTTATACTCTTACCTCTCATGTGAAAAGGGGAGGTTCAAACCCACTACTTCATATTAAAAAACCTCTCACAAAATACGTAATAAATTTTTTTTGGGAAGTTCATGCCCCCAACTGATAGTTCATTTACAGTTTTGGTTGGAAGAAGTGAATGCGCATGGGTTGGAAGTTGAGGCTCTCTTATCAACTTAGGTTGAATTGGGCATTTCAAATATTTGCTTACTGATAAAGTTCATTTTAGGATGGGGGTTATCCTCCTTTTCAAAAATAAATAAACTTGCCTTTTCAGTTCAAACCTAATAACGAACAACGTCCACAAGTATCAAATTGGATTTGCACCACCAACAATTTAGTGGTCAATTTTATTACTAATAATCCATGTTTACATGATGAATTCCTAAATATATTACACACTTTATCTAAGTAATCAAGTAGATATTCATTCTTTTTACTTGTTAATTGTTATCCTAGAATTGCAGCAATACAACTTGGAAAGAACCACTGATGAACACAATTTGTCTTAGCATGATAACAGCAGATTTGTAGCCAAACAAATTATCCATATCAACAGATTTGAAAGGTGCTTCTCGCATGATAAGATAATGATAAATGAGTGCATTTGTGATTGTGCTAATTAATGTCGAAAAATGATGGGTAAAATAGAATTCAAGGCAGTAATTTTGCAGAATGTAACTGATGATGCTGTAGGCTTTACCTCTGTGAAGGCATAAACCGAGTGGTCAGCAGAGAACTGCTTCAGCTCCGATACTTGGTATGAATACCCAACGCACAAGCTTGCAATTTCAAACTGCTGCGTGGACACGATGATCCAGCTGCCATTCTTCCTGTCGGGAAGAAAAGTCCTAATAGCATCCCACTCAGCCATGGTGGACAGGTCTTCCAAGACGATGAGATACCTCACATCGTTGACTTGCCGCACAAACTCCTTGAGGTAATCGTCTTGGGTGGCCTCCGACCTCGTCAGGACGCCTCTGAGTGCATCTTCGTGTAATTCTTGGCAAGTGTTTGCGTAGAACTGCGCCGTCAATCCCCGGATGAACTCGTGGGGATTGAAAGGATGGGTGAGCTTCACCCACGCGCGGCAGGCGAAGTTCTGGCAGCTCTCCGGGTCGCTGTAGGCCTTCCTGATGATGGATGTCGTCCCGAGGTCGCCGCCCGTCCCCCACACGGAGATCACCTGGAGGCCGCCGTCTTTCTTGGTGATGAGCTGGGTGAGATCCCCATGCTGCCGTTTCGTGATGTCCGTGGCCTCGACGAGCATGTTGAACGCCGTGGCGCCCATCGCGGCGCGGGCCGCGGCCGGCGGCTGCTGATGCACGACGACGGGCTTGGAGCCGGAGTCGCTGATGAGGCTGTAGCGCGCGTTCCGGGAGCTGACGTCCTCGACCCGGATCTTGAGCTGGCGTATCTCGGCGATGGCCTCGTCGAGCGGCTGCGTGGCGGCGGGCACGAAGGGCGGGAGCAGGCGGCGCCACCACTGGGACTTCTTGTCGAGGTGGAGGACGAACTCGATGCAGTCCTCCACGTCGTAGGCGAGCTCCCGGATCTGGCGCACCCAGGTCCTGACCACGATGTTCCTGGTGCGCTCGTCGTCGGCGAGCTTCAGGAAGGACTGCATCATCTGGAACTCGCCAGTGATGAAGACCAGGTCGCGCTGCGCGCTCTGCCGCAGCTTGGAGTCCTCCTCGATGGCCGACTGGGCCTTGGTCAACGCCCCCTCCACCACCGATTTGGCCAAGCCGACCGCGAGGTCCGCCATTGCTGCCGACCCGGTCGCTCCTCGGGCTGGGTGGTTGGTGGTGTCTGTGCAGTCTATGAGTAGCAGAGATGCGCGTCCACTCAAGAGCAGCTTGAGATGGGATTCTTATTCGGGAAGAGCAGCTACGCAACAGCTCATAATTGCTACGGACATGAGTTGACTTGGAGGTCGTCGCATCCTTCCAAAATGGAAAAGGGGATAACTGTCAGGGGTCAGATGGGCTCTATAGCTGTTGAGTTTATTTTTTAAGCATCTCCACCCGCCCCGCATGGATGTGTGCACTGCTATGTCCGGACCGCTGAAGCCATCCAACACGATTTTGTATCTGTTCACGGGGTGGTCTAGACGCGATTTCTCACGCTAATTGGAGACGAAAGTGTGGGAGGTTTGCGGGAGTACCGACACGCGAAAAAGTACGAGTCCGACACCCTCGACCCATCCAAAACCCTTCTCGGACCCCGCGACTCCATCCTTCTCATTTTCTCTTCTTTCTTCTTTCTCTCTTGCCTTCGCCACCTCTCCACCATCCCGGCCACCACGACACACCCCTGTCGGAACTCTGCGTGTCCGTCACCTCCGGCGCTCCAATAGGGATCCCCGCCGCTTCTCCTCCGTCTTCGTTCAACCCCTATCGTCTGACCGCCCCGTTAGGTACCATCCTCTACTGCTATTCTCACCATGCCCGACAACTGTTCGATGAATAGCCAGAGTTGAAAATTGTTGTCCCTTCTTCTTTCTAGCAATGGATTCTGATTTGGAGTACACAGTATGTTGAGTCGTCTGACGGCTCATCGGGCGAGGAGTACTCCGATGAGATGGCGATGATGCAGGTGGTCCTTGAAGACGCGGAGCGTGCGGAAGAGCATGTTCTCAATTTCAATGGCTCGATCAAGGATCATCGAGTGCTTAACCGCAACAGGGCGCGCGGGCATTTGACACTGATGGCCGACTACTTTGCCCCCGATGCACTATTTGTTGACCATTTTCGCCGGTGTTTTCGGATGCGCAAGACTGTCTTCGATCGTTTGTACCATCGCGTCCGGTCCTATGATGACTATTTCATCCTGAATAAGGACGTCGTGGGAACGATTGGCTTCTCTGGTTACCAGAAGTGCACGGCCACACTCCAGATGCTTACATATGGCACAGTCGCTGGTTCGTGGGACGAGTACATACGGATGTCTGAGAGCACATGCGGAGATACCATGATCGGGTTTGCAACTGCCATGGTCAAGGTGTTTGGACCTCAGTACCTGAGAGAACCAATCGTGGCAGACACCAAGAGGCTCTTGGCAGAAGCAAGAGGGTGGCCAGGTTTGCTTGGATCTCTTGACTGCATGCATTGGAAATGGAAGAACTACCCGAAGGCTTTACAAGGGCAATATCAGCGTCATGTTAAGAAGCCCATCATCATTCTTGAAGCAGTTGCATCACAGAATCTTTGGATTTGGCACGCTTTCTTTGGCATGTCCGGGTCTCACAATGACATTAATATGCTACAACACGATCGCTGTTGTTTGTGAGGCTGACTGGAGGAAAAGCTCCTCCTTGCCACTATACTATCAATGGACATGAGTACAACATGGGCTACTATCTGGTTGATGGTATCTATCCTCCATGGGCTACCTTTGTCAGCATCATCTCAAACCCAATTGGTTAGAAAAAGGATCACTTTGCCGAAAGACAAGAAGCAACTAGAAAGGATGTCAAGAGGGCATTTGGAGTTCTGCAGGCTCGTTTTGCAGTTGTTTGTGGACCTGCAAAACAATGGGATCCGGAAACCTTGTGGAAGGTGATGACATGTTGTGTGATCATGCACAACATGATCGTCGAGGATGAGGGTGGCGATGGTGCCGCAGCTTTGGAATTTGAGAACATGGATGATCCTATCCAACTTTCGGAACAGAATCCGGCCACAGTTGAAGAGTTTATTCAAATGCATCAACAAATTCGGCATCGACCAACCTACGAGGAGGTGAAGGAAGATCTGATTAAGCATCAGTGGGCAGTGAAAGGGGATAACATTGTTGGAATATAAATATTTGAACTTTTTTAAATTTGAACTAGTGCTGCATGTGGCTATTTGAACGTTTGTACCCTTTGCATGTGGCTATTTCGTCGTGCGGACTTGAAAAAAAATGAGGAAGGCTGGATGTATGCGGCTATGGTTGGATGGCGTCCTCCCGCATCCGTGTCCGTGGACTGGTCCCCCTATCCGTGGACGGATGCGGGAGAAAATTTGCAGGTTGCCGTTGGAGATGCCCTTATGCAGCAGCGATACAGAGAGAAATACACATGGACGTGTCCCAACACCGTTATTGGGGGTAGCATTTTGAACATCCATTTTTGTATGGCTTTATTGGGTGACATATAGACTAAGGAAGCTCCAACGATGACCCACAAACGGACACCGTAAATATTTTTTGTCCGGATGTGGCCCGTGGATATGATGCGGGAGCCGGTCATCCAATGCTATTCTCAAATTAATCAGGTTGGCGGGAGAGAGAGGAGAGGGGGACCATGCATGTGGTTGGATTTATTTGATGGAAAGAAGGGATTGCATGCATCGATAATTCATTGATCTGATGCATGAAGCACATATATAGGTACGGGGTGAGCCGGCCTCTACTTGTCTCCCAAGATATAAAAATATATGGGGGAGAGAGGAGATGCAGCAGTATAAATACAAGGCCCTAGTCCTATACATGTACATATGATAACGCATTTTCAACACCCCCCTGCAGTTGAAGCGTCATCGGAGACGCACAGACTGGACCGTAACTCCTCAAACCTTGATGTCGGAAGACCCTTCATCATAACATTGGCAAACTGTTGGGCGGTAGGCACATGCAAGACTCGAATATGCCCAAGCGCCACCTGTTCTGGAATGAAGTGAATGTCGAGCTCAATGTGCTTCGTTCGTCGATGATGAACCGGGTTGGCGGGGAGGTAGACGGCCGAGACGTTATCACAGTATAAGATCATGGCCTTGTGAACCTCACAAAGCAACTCCTGAAGCAACTGACGGAGCCAAGAGCACTCAGCACAACGTTAGCCACTACTCGGTACTCTTCCTCGGCACTCAAGTGAAATACCGCGGGTTGTCGCTTGGACGATGTGGGATTGAGAAGGGACGTCTAGAGGGGGGGGGAATAGACTACTTGACAAATTAAAAACCTTTTTCCAATTTTAATGGTTGGCAGATTTTAGCAATTCTAACAAGTCTAGTGCATCCTACACATGCTAGTCAACAAGTATAGCAGCGGAAAGTAAAGACAAGCATATGTAAGAAGGAGTAGAGATAGGAAGATCAAACGCAATAGATGACACGAAGATTTTTCCCGTGGTTCCGATAGGTGGTGCTATCGTACGTCCACGCTGATGGAGACTTCAACCCACGGAGGATAGCGGTCGCGAGAGTCCACGGAGGGCTCCACCCGTTAGGGTCCACAAAGTAGCAAACTCGTCTATTCCATCACGGCTTCTGTCCACGAAGGACTAGCCTCACTATGGGTAGATCTTCACGAAGTAGGCGATCTCCTTGCCCGTACAAACTTCTTGGTTCAACTCCACAACACGAAGAAGGAGGCTCCCAAGCGACACCTAACCAATCTAGGAGGCACCACCCTCCAAAAGGTAATAAATGTGGTAACAATGATGAACTCCTTGCTCTTGTGCTTCAAAAGATAGTCTCCTCAACACACAATCACTCTCTCACAGATTTGGCTTGGTAGAAGAGGTTTATTGGGTGGAAAGCCACTTGGGGAGGCTAGAAATCAAGATTCATATGGTTGGAGTGGAAGGTCTTGATCTCAACACATGAGCAGGTGGTTCTCTCTTAGAAAAATGGATGGGGCAAGTGTAGGTATGTTCTGAGTGCTTCCCCTGCGAATGAGAGGAGGTGGAGGGGTATATATAGGCATCTCCAAAAATCCAACCGTTACAACATTATTGACCAACTCGGTGAAACCGGTCCAAAAACTCGGTTGTACCGACTAGTACAAAATGTGGCAACTTTCGGCTTTTCGGTGAGACCGATATATAATTCTCGGTGGTACCGATATGGGTGTCCTAGGCAGTTACACGAACTCGGTGGTACCGATTTCCAAAATTTGAAAATTCTGATTCTTGAAAAGGAGATACCAGCACGTTGGTCACTGTTTTCGGTTGCACCGAAAATGAAAGTTGGTGTCACCGAGAAGCTAGGGTTTTTGGCTAGGATCTGTCTGAGGCAAAACTCGGTAGGGCCGAATGGAAATTGTTGGTGGCACCAATTTTGGATATTTGGATTTGGACAGAATATTTGTGGGAGAATTTCATGTGTATTTTTGATGGCTAATCTCTAAGCACTTGAGCAACCAGATCATCATAGACACCTCATCCCCTTTTAATAGCATTGGCTTTCCTATGGACTCAAAGGTGTGATTTCTCACAAAATGTAAAATGTAGAGTCTTCAAGCTTGTTGATTTTTCCAATCTCATTCCATTTCTTCTTCTTCTCTCCTTGGGGATTCTCCACACATTCCATGGCCAATCTTCTCAGTGGACTTCATCTGAAATAAACTAGGTAGAACTATTAGTCCAAGAGACAATGTATGTTGTCATGAATTATCAAAACCTCCAAGGGAGCATATGTGCTTTCAATCTCCCCCTTTTTGGTAATTGATGACAACATACAATCAAAGCTTCAAATTTAGATATGCAAGAATATATGAAAGCTTTAAGAGACACATGACTAAGACATGCTCCCCCTAAATGTGTGCAATCCCTCTTAGAGGATAGTTGCTTAGGAATGCATGATCACACACATAGTAGAAGGGATATGATGAGTCATGTGAGCCTTGGCTATATGCATTAAACAGATATGAATGAGATGTTTCCATGTTCAAGACTTCACTCTTGCAAACAATATGTGCAAGAAGCAAGAGATCATCTTGACCAAGGATATGATGCATATACTTACCTTGAAGTTCTTGAACATTCTACTAGTAGAAACACACTTGAGAAAACAATGTTAGGGAACACAAGAGTATTCTACTCATCCAAATGCAAAAGAGTTCAAAAGTACCAAGATATGGAAGACATATAGAAGATAAGTTTCATAAAACTTGATATGTCTCCAAAAGCATTTAGAACTTTCTCCCCTAAATATGGATTTGTAAGTCTTCCTCTCCCTCTGAATCTTAACATGTAGATATTGGGAGTAGGTAGGGTGAGACAAGTCTAACACAAGATCGTATGCACTTTCTCCTTAAAATAATAGTAAGAATGTGGTCTTCTCTCTTTCCTTAGTAAATGTTCTCCCCCTTCATAGATATTTCCCATTGGGGCATAAGCCTTCACATTTCTCCCCTTGAATTATTTCCCCCCTATAGGTACGCATAAGCTTTTGATATTTCTCCCCCTTTGTCTCAATGCTCTCTATGACCATTACTTTCAATGACCCTTATTCTCAAGGATCCCTTCCCTCTCAATGATCCCTTTCCTCTGACCCTTTGTGTCACCCTTTTTGTAAATTAATGCCAAAGGGGGAGAAATATCAAAGCTTATGCTTGAGAATAAGCGGCGTCGGCTGCGGAGCAGGAGCCGACGCGGGCGCCGGAGCCCGAGGAGGCGGCGGAGGGGGGACCGGGAGGCCCTTGCCCCGGGCCAGCCGTTGAGAGAAATTGCACTGCCGGAGCGTGTGGGTGGCCGGCTTCGCCTCGGTGTGCATTTTGTAGGGCGCGTCGAGCATCTGCTCGAAGGTGAGCTTGGGCTGCCAGCTGGCTTTGCCGGTTCGCTGCCGCTGGCTAGCGGCCTGGGAAGCCGGCAGCTCCTCCTCGATCATGGAGACTTGCTTATTCCCGTAGCAGGGATCCGGCTGATCGGCCTTTCACTTGTTGCTTTGCTGCTGCTTGCTATCCCCAGCCGGCCGAGCAGATGAGGGCATTGCGGGGACGGCCTTGCCGGCAGAGTTGACCTTGATCCGCATGGCGGAGTCGGTCGTGGCATACTTGTCCGCCTTGGCCATGAGCTCCGCCAGGGTGGCCAGCTCGGAGCACATGAGCTTGTGCTTGAGCAGGGTGCTGTCTCGGCAACCCTCGGAGAAGTACTGGATCATCTGCACCTCGTGCACCCCTTCGCAAGAGTTGCGAAGCTCAGTCCAGCGTGTGAGGTAGTCGCGAAGGGACTCCTCCGGCCCCTGAACGCACATGGCCAGCTCGCGGAGGCGGCCGGGCCGTTTGTAGGTGCCGGTGAAGTTGCGTACGAACGCTTCTTCGAAGTCCATCTAGGTGTTGACGCTACCGGTCAGCAGGCTGTTAAGCCATGTCCGGGCCGAGCCAAGCAGCATGAGGGGGACGTAGCGCACCGCAACGAGCTTATTGCCCCTGGCGATGCCGACTGCGGTGGTGTAGTCGATCAGCCAGTCCTCGGGCTTGGCCATGCCGTTGTACTTGGGCGTGTCGCGAGGCAGCGTGAAGCCGGGCGGGAATGGCTCGTTGTGGATGCGTGGCCCAAAGCAGGCCGGGCCGATTGGGCCCTCCTCCTCTAGGAGGAGGGACTCCGCCAGCCTTTTGATGCGGGCCCGGGCGTCGTTCTCGCTCCGGGGGACGCAGGGCCCGAGCCGGGCGGCGAGCTGAGGGATCACTAGAAGAGTGTCTAGAGGGGGGGGGGGGTGAATAGACTACTAGCAGGAATTTAAAACCTAACCTTTTCCCAAGTTAATTGGTTGGCAGATTTTAACAGTTTTAGCAAGTCTAACAGCCCTACACATGCATGTCAACAAATATGGCAGCGGAAAGTAAAGATATTGCACATGAAGTAAAGAGTTGAGATAGGTAGATCAAACGCAATAGGAGACGCAAGGATTTTTCCCGTGGTTCCGATAGGTGGTGCTATCATACATCCACGTTTATGGACTCTTCAACCCACGGAGGGTGACGGTCGCGAGAGTCCACGGAGGGCTCCACCCATAAGGGTCCACGAAGTAGCAACCTTGACTATTCCATAACGGCTTCCGTCCACGAAGGACTAGCCTCACTATGGGTAGATCTTCACGAAGTAGGCGATCTCCTTGCCCTTACAAACTTCTTGGTTCAACTCCACAACACGAAGTAGGAGGCTCCCAAGCGACACCTAACCAATCTAGGAGGCACCACCCTCCAAAAGGTAATAGGCTCGGCAATGATGATGAACTCCTTGCTCTTGTGCTTCAAGATGATAGACTCCTCAACACACAATCACTCTCTCACAGATTTGGCTTGGTGGAAGAGATGGTATTGGTGGAAAGCAACTTGGGGAGGCTAGAGATCAAGATTCATATGGTTCGAATGGAATGGCATGATCTCAACACATGAGTAGGTGGCTCTCTCTCAGAAAACTGGATGGGGCAAGTATGGAATAGTTCTGAGTGCTTCTCTTTCGAGTGGGTGGTGGTGAAGGGGTATATATAGGCATCCCCAAAAATCCAACCGTTACACACAAAATGACCAACTCGGTGACACAGATGTGTTAATATCGGTGGTACCAAAGTGACCAAAAGGTGGCAACTTTTGAATCTCGGTGAGACCGATATAGGAAACTCGGTTGCACCGATAAGGTGACCAACGGTCAGATTGCCCATTCTCGGTGACGCCGATCCAACAATCTCGGTGGGACCTATATTGTGAATTTGCGTAACAGAAAGTTGGCAACCTAAACTCGGTGGCACCGAAGCAGAATCGGTTGCACCGAAAGGCTAGGGTTTGGCTAATGTTTGTCTGAGTTTGGGAATGGGTGGCACCGAGTGGAAAGTGTTGGTTGCACTGATTTTGGATATTTGACTTTGGACAGACTTTTGTGGAAGAGCTTGTGGGTGTTTTTGGTGACTATCACTTTTGCACGTATGAGCATTTTGTTCACCAACACAACCTTACCCCCTTTTAATAGTATTGGCTTTCCTATGGACTCAAAGTGATTTCTCACAAATGTAAAATGTAGAGTCCTCTTGCTTGAAGCTTTGCCAATCCATTTCCTTGCATCTTGGGGTATTTCCACAATCTCCACAATCCTTTTGCCAGCCCTCTCTGTGGACTTTATCTGAAATACACTAGGTAAAAGTATTAGTCCAAGAGACAATGTATGTTGTCATGAATTATCAAAACCACCAAGGGAGCATGTTGTGCTTTCAATCTCCCCCTTTTTGGTAATTGATGCCAACATACAATCAAAGCTTCAAATAAAGATGTGCATGGATATACTGAAGACTTTGAGAGACACATGACTTAGATTTGCTCCCCCTAAATGTGTGATTCCTTTAAAGGATAGTTGCTTTGGAATGCATGGACACACATATAGTAGAAGGGATATAAGAAGTCATGTGTATCTTGGCTATATGCATCAAATATATGGGAATGAGATGTATCCTTGTTCAAGACTTCACTCTTGCAAACAATATGTGCAAGAAGCAAGAGGTCATCTTGATCAAAGATATGTTGCATATACTTACCTTGAGTTCTTGAGCATTCTTGTAGTAGAAATACACTTGAGAAAACAATGTTAGGAAACACAAGAGTATTCTACCAATCAACAAGGCAATAGAACTCAAAAAGTACCAAGATATGGAGAACATATAGAAGATAGTAATTTAGAACTTTCTCCCCTTAGATATGAATATAGTGGATCATCCTCTCCCCCTGAATCTCAGCATGTAGATATTGGGATTGGATAGGGTGAGAAAAAATCAGTCAAATGAAATAAATGCACTATACTTCCAACTCATCTTAGACTTTTCTCCAAATATATTTTTCTCCCCCTACTTTGGTATTCTCACCTTGTTTACATATGAGTGTAAACCTTGACATTCGCTCTCCCCCTTGATCATATCTCCCCCTTTGCATAAGCATGTATCTCCTTTTAGCATGAAGCTTTGTTATTCTCCCCCTTTGGCATTAATTTCCAAAAAGGTCAAACACAGGAATAGATACATGGATCATTGACAAGAAGGGATCCTTGAGAACAAGGGTCATTGAATGTAGGGTTCATAGAAAAGAAAACTGAGGGAATTATGAAAAATAGTTTCTCTCCCTTTGGGATATTGTAAGACTTCTTCTCCTTTGAGTTAGGGATCCTTGAATAAAGAATCCCCCCCCCTTTTTTTTAAATAAGAAGGGATCATTGAAGTAATAAAATCATCACTTGTAAGATCATAGAAGAAACATAAATTTGTAACTGCTAACACAAATAAGAAAAGAAAACAAATTGGTGACTCCGAGACAGATAAATCGGTGGTACCGAGATTTTGTGGTGCAGCTTATCTGCAAATTCGGTAGAACCGAGATATATGTATCGGCGGCTCCGAGGCTAAAACAGAAACTTGGCAGTGGGATAACACAAGGTCAAAAGAAATTTTCAAAAAAAATATAAAAGTTTTTACAAACGGGATATCAACTAGAAAAGATTTGAGTGGTTCCAAGAAATCTTGCAAAATAGAGAGTGAACCATCCAAAATTTCTTAGCTAGATGATGGGCGGTGACTAGGTCACCTATATTAGAGTATATTGACATAGGAGCCAAGCAAGAATACTTGATCATAGGTCATACTCTACGTTAAGCTCAAAATGGGGTTACCATTTTTCGATTAAGCATTTTAATGTCTTCATATCACTTGAGTTGCTTTAGCTCATGACTTGGAGTAAAGCCTTTTCAAGGATATGAGTACATACCTTTGAGTGATGTTGATGACGTGGCTTGTAGGTGAACTTGTTGAGGATGCTCAAGGTTGATGAAGGTCATCTTGAGTTGGGAGCTATCCTTCTTGTTTTAGTACACTTGTCACCTACACAGGTAGTCATGCAAGGAAGAACAATAGATATATCCATTTGACATGATACCAATTGATATTTAGCAAATATGATCACATCAAGTATATGTCAAGGATATGGTTGAGTTGTCTTCTTCCTTCCATCATCAAGAGAGGTTGTGGATACTTGGTCAAGACAAGATTGCTTATGATTTGAGTTGATGGCAATCTTGTGGAATGAAATTCTTCCAAGTACCTACAAAAGATTAGATGCAATACAAGGGAGCATAGAATTCCATGGCGTAAGATAACATGTTAGGAGTATCATGGAAATATCAAGAAAGCTCATGCCCTTGCATGCAACCGAGTGAGTCTAGCTCAAGTTTGAAGCATCAATGATGTTCAACTCACTCCTCAAATAGCAAAATGTTTTCTCATCAAGTGGCTTAGTAAAGATATCGGTCAATTGCTTGTTAGTACAGACATGCTTAAGATTAATATCTCCTTTGGCAACATGATCACGAATAAAATGATGTCTAACTTGAATATGTTTAGTTCGAGAATGTTGCACAGGATTATGACCAATTTTAATAGCACTTTCATTGTCACAAAGTAATGGAACATTTCTAACATGGATTCCATAATCCTTAAGCGTTTGTGTCATCCATAGTAATTGCGCACAACAAGATCCAGCAGCAATATACTCAGCTTCGGCAGTAGATAGAGATACCGAGTTTTGTTTCTTGGAGGACCAAGACACAAGAGATCTACCCAAAAATTGACAAGTACCTGAGGTGGATTTTCTATCAACCTTGTCACTGGCATAGTACGAATCGGAATAGCCAACAAGGTTAAAGGAAGATCCCTTGGGATACCAAATGCCAAAGTTTGGTGTAGGTATCAAATATCTCACAATACGTTTCACGGCCAAAAGATGACACTCTTTAGGTGCGGCTTGATATCTAGCACACATGCAAACACTAAGCATAATATCGGGACGAGAGACACATAGATATAGCAATGAACCAATCATAAATCGATAAACCTTTTGATCAACCGGTTCATCCTCCTTGGTAAGATCAACATGTCCACTAGTAGGCATGGGAGTTTTCATACCTTTGCACTCTTGCATGTTGAACTTCTTGATCAAGTCCTTGGTATACTTAGTTTGAGAGATGAAAGTTCCTTCTTTCATTTGCTTGATTTGCAAACCAAGAAAGAATTTCAGCTCACACATCATGGACATCTCATACTTCTCGGACATCAACCTTCCAAATCTTTCACTAAATTGTGGGTTAGTAGATCCAAAGATAATATCATCCACATAGATTTGGCACACAAATAATTCACCATTAACTCTCTTAGTGAATAAGGTTGTGTCAATTTTACCAATTTCAAACCCTTTTTCAATGAGAAACTTCGTTAAACATTTGTACCAAGCACGAGGGGCTTGCTTAAGACCATAAAGGGCTTTACGAAGCTTGTAAACATGATTAGGTTTCTTAGGATTCACAAAACCAGGTGGTTGTTTAACATAGACTTCTTCTTCAATCTCACCATTTAAAAAGGCACTTTTAATGTCCATTTGATAAAGCGTGATATCATGGTGATTAGCATAAGCAAGAAGAATGCGAATAGCTTCCAGTCTAGCGACGGGGGCGTAGGTCTCACCGTAGTCCATACCTTCGACTTGCGTATATCCTTGGGCTACGAGACGAGCCTTGTTGCGTACGACTTGACCGTCTTCGTCTTGCTTGTTCCAAAATACCCATTTTGTTCCGATGATGTTTTGCTCATCCTTGGGCTTCTCAACGAGTGTCCACACTTCGTTCCTCTCGAAGTTGTGAAGCTCTTCATGCATCGCGTTCACCCAATCTGCGTCTTCAAGAGCTTGTTCTACCTTCAAGGGCTCAATGCTAGAGATGAAAGAATAATGCTCACAAAAGTTAGCTAGGCGAGTTTTAGAGTGAGTGATTCTCCCTGTTTGTATATCACCAAAGATTTGGTTTAGGGGATGGTTCTTGGTCACTTGTGCTCGAACTCGGGTCAGCTTCCGATTGTTGGATGGTGGAGCTTCTTCTTCATCATCATCTCCTTCATCTTCGTTGTTGTTGAAGGTGTCGTTTCCTTGAGGTGGTGGTGAAGGAGGTTGTGGTGGATCTTCATGATGCACTTCCTCCTCTTCATCATCTTGTCGTGTACCGCTTGTGGATGCCTCCATGTCATGTTGAGGTTCACCTTGACGTGAAGTAGGGGCTTCCACTTGAGTTGATGAAGTACTTTCCTTCACCTCCATGGGACGAATCTTGCCGATGGACAAGTCTTGGATAGCTTCCGAAGGGTCCTTATCACATACATCATTTGGCAATTGTTCGACTTGCGAACCATTAGATTCGTCAAACTTCACATCTACCGTCTCCTCAACTTTTCGAGTGAAGTTGTTGTAGACATGGTAAGTGTGAGAGTTCGATCCGTAACCAAGTAAGAATCCTTCATGAGATTTAGGAGCAAATTTAGTACGACGATGCTTATCAAGAATGTAGCACTTTGAGCCGAATACCCGAAAGTATCCAACTTGGGGTTTGTTACCGGTGAGTAGCTCGTATGCCGTTTTACCGAGAAGCTTGTGCAAGTAAAGTCGGTTTGTGGCATGACACGCTGTTTCCACGGCTTCTGCCCAAAAGTGTCTTGGCGTCTTGTATTTGTCAAGCATCGTTCTTGCCATCTCAATAAGCGTCCGGTTCTTCCTTTCAACAACTCCATTTTGTTGAGGTGTGTACGTAGCCGAGAACTCATGTGAGACACCTTCTTCGTCAAGAAAGGTATCCATATGGGTGTTCTTGAACTCCGATCCGTTATCGCTCTGAACCTTCTTGATCTTCACTTCAAACTGATTTTGCGCTTTGCGAGCGAAGTTCTTAAAGATCTTTTGAACCTGCGACTTATCATCAAGAAAGAATACCCACGTAAATCTGGAAAAATCATCAACTATAACTAGACCATAGGAATTTCCACCGAGACTTTTGTAAGCATTGGGACCAAAAAGATCCATGTGAAGTAACTCGAGTGGTCTCCTAGTAGTCATGATATTCTTAACGGGATGACTTCCATCTACTTGCTTTCCAGCTTGGCAAGCACTACAAAGTCTATCTTTGTCAAAGATAACATCTTTAACACCAAGTATGTGATCACCTTTGATAAGCTTGTCTAGATTGCGCATGCCAACATGTCCTAGTCTTCTATGCCAAAGCCAACCTTTAGAAGATTTTGCAATAAGACAAGTACGAGGTTTGGATCTCTTAGTGAAATCAACAATGTATAGATCACCTCTACGGAAACCGGTAAAGACCATTTTATGATTATCTTGAAGAAACACTTGGCAATCTATTTTCGTAAATAGCACATTGAAGTCAAAGTTGGCAAGTCTAGATACGGAAAGAAGATTGTAGCCAAGGGATTCAACAAGCATAACATTTTGAATAGAGCTATCATGGGATATGGCCACCTTACCAAGACCAAGTACCTTACCCTTGGAGTTGTCTCCAAACGTTACGTACCTTCGCGGTCCATGGTTTGGTGTGATCTCTTCAAACATTTCTCTATCTCCGGTCATATGATCGGTACATCCGCTATCGAGAATCCACTCTTTTCCTCCGGACATGTAATCCTTGAAGTTTGCCATGAGACTTAGATTCTTCATGATCTTCTCATACTCGATGTCGAACAGCTCATCTTCATCATAGTAGCCATGTTCCACATTGTCATCATCAAGTGGGAAATCCTCGTCATAAAGAACAAGAGATTCGTTAGGATTGTGATCATGACAATGTTCAAACTTATGAATGTGAATGGCTTCTACAACGATGTTGTTGATAGTTGTGACATCTCCTTTAGCACGCATGAGGTCTCTAAGCTCAAATAGACAATCATCAAACTTGGGATCACTAGGCGTCATATTGTGGAAGGCAATAGTTTTGTGAAGAATTTCATCAAGATTACTTAATGAATAACTTGGATATCGTTTCTCCAAGTCATTCCACAAAGTATAAGCACATTCAAAGTTCTTCATTTGATTAAGCACATTTCTAGGTAAAGCTCTAACAATGAGATTGACAGTTCTAAGATTGCATAGCATATCAATTTCCTCTTCGTGTGTGGGATGTAAAGGATCAATGGGAGGCACATAGGGGCACTTAACATACTTGCTCAATTGAAATTCGTTAAACAGCTCAAGCATCAAAGTTTTCCATTGGCTATAGTACTCTCCATCAAGAATAGGCACTCTACAACTCAAACTCCCTATGCTAGACACATTCATCTTCCTCCTCGGTGATTAAACCGAAGCAATGGAGACCAAAGCTCTGATACCAATTGAGGGATCACTAGAAGAGTGTCTAGAGGGGGGGGTGAATAGACTACTAGCAGGAATTTAAAACCTAACCTTTTCCCAAGTTAATTGGTTGGCAGATTTTAGCAGTTTTAGCAAGTCTAGCCAGTCTAACAGCCCTACACATGCATGTCAACAAATATGGCAGCGGAAAGTAAAGACATTGCACATGAAGTAAAGAGTTGAGATAGGTAGATCAAACGCAATAGGAGACGCAAGGATTTTTCCCGTGGTTCTGATAGGTGGTGCTATCGTACATCCACGTTTATGGAGTCTTCAACCCACGGAGGGTAACGGTCGCGAGAGTCCACGGAGGGCTCCACCCATAAGGGTCCACGAAGTAGCAACCTTGACTATTCCATAACGGCTTCCGTCCACGAAGGACTAGCCTCACTATGGGTAGATCTTCACGAAGTAGGCGATCTCCTTGCCCTTACAAACTTCTTGGTTCAATTCCACAACACGAAGTAGGAGGCTCCCAAGCGACACCTAACCAATCTAGGAGGCACCACCCTCCAAAAGGTAATAGGCTCGGCAATGATGATGAACTCCTTGCTCTTGTGCTTCAAGATGATAGACTCCTCAACACACAATCACTCTCTCACAGATTTGGCTTGGTGGAAGAGATGGGATTGGTGGAAAGCAACTTGGGGAGGCTAGAGATCAAGATTCATATGGTTGGAATGGAATGGCATGATCTCAACATATGAGTAGGTGGCTCTCTCTCAGAAAACTGGATGGGGCAAGTATGGAATAGTTTTGAGTGCTTCTCTTTCGAGTGGGTGGTGGTGAAGGGGTATATATAGGCATCCCCAAAAATCCAACCGTTACACACAAAATGACCAACTCGGTGACACCGATGTGTTAATCTCGGTGGTACCGAAGTGACCAAAAGGTGGCAACTTTTGAATCTCGGTGAGACCGATATAGGAAACTCGGTTGCACCGATAAGGTGACCAACGGTCAGATTGCCCATTCTCGGTGACGCCGATCCAACAATCTCGGTGGGACCGATATTGTGAATTTGCGTAACAGAAAGTTGGCAACCTAAACTCGATGGCACCGAAGCAGAATCAGTTGCACCGAAAGGCTAGGGTTTGGCTAATGTCTGTCTGAGTTTGGGAATCAGTGGCACCGAGTGGAAAGTGTTGGTTGCACCTATTTTGGATATTTGACTTTGGACAGACTTTTGTGGAAGAGCTTGTGGGTGTTTTTGGTGACTATCACTTGTGCACGTATGAGCATTTTGTTCACCAACACAACCTTACCCCCTTTTAATAGTATTGGCTTTCCTATGTTCTCAAAGTGATTTCTCACAAATGTAAAATGTAGAGTCCTCTTGCTTGAAGCTTTGCCAATCCATTTCCTTGCATCTTGGGGTATTTCCACAATCTCCACAATCCTTTTGCCAGCCCTCTCTATGGACTTTATCTGAAATACACTAGGTAAAAGTATTAGTCCAAGAGACAATGTATGTTGTCATGAATTATCAAAACCACCAAGGGAGCATGTTGTGCTTTCACGAGCTCGGGTCGAACTGCTTGATCGGGCGTGCGCGCCCGTACACGGCGCGGGGCCGGCTCGTTGTTCCGATGGCTGGTTATAGCTGGCTGCTTGTCGCCATGCTGAGAACGCCCTTTGCGGCTCTGGCCGACCCGGCGCCCAGAGCCGCGGGGAGAGGAGGAATGCCGGCAGCCGACGCCTCATCCCCTTCGGGCTGGAGGGAGCCGGTGCGAGCCTGGGCCTGGTCGAGGCGGGCCTGTTGCTTGTTGGCGGCTGCGATGAGGTCTTGGATGTGTCGCTCTCGCTGCGCACGCTCCTCGCCCTCCAGGGAGGCGAGGTCGGTGTATGCCACCTGGGCCGCCCTCATGTTGGCCGCAGGGGTCTCGTAGGTGGGCAGCTTGCCGCCGAGGATCTCCGCGACCACGCGACCGTGCTTTCTAACCTCCCCACGCTGGCTGGGCTCGTTGCCATCTGGGGTGAGGCCGTAGACGGAGTTGTACTCGCGTTGCGCGGCCTCCATCCGACGCCGGGAGGAAGCGAGGGAGTTGGCCTCCGAAACAACTGCTTGCGGGCCGTCTCCAGCTCAGCCGCGGCCCTGGCCGGGTTGGTCGTTGGCGCGATAGGGGTGCTCAACACCTGGAGGGTGGAGCGGAAGAGATCGGAGGTGCCAGGACGGGCGGTGGCGGCAGCCGCGTTGGCCTCCGCCCTAGCGCGAGATGCCGCTGTAGCCGCGTCGGCTTCTGCCCGGGCGCGCCGGATCTCGTGGAGGAGCCGGTGACCATCACCTCGACGCACGCGTCAGAGCCAACGGTGCCGCCCAGGGCATTGCAGCTGACGGCCGTCGGAGAGTCAGTGACGTCGAGCACCAGGCCAGGGTACTCGTCGGCGGCGGGTGCATCAGAGATGCGGAGCCTTGCGAAGAGCGCGCAGAGACCGTCTAGGTCGTTGGTGTCCCCACCGTCTAGAGGAGACGTCAGGTTGGCGACGACGAGCCGCGCGCCAAGGCAGTCGTCGGAGGCCGGTGCATCGCCCAGGCGCAGCTCGCCAAAGCGTGCACACAGGATGTCTATGCAGACGGAAGCACCGTCCGCGAGGCGGGTGGAGTCAGAGTCCAGCACCGCATGGTCTCCCGCGGAAGCGGGTGCTGCCGGAGTGCTGAGTAGCCCGAGCGCGTTGCGCTCGGCGGAGTCGGTGGAGGGTCCCGCCCGGAGCGTGGCTCCGATCGACGCCGCGCTCGGCCCCACGGTGGGCGTCAATGATGTCTACTACGCAACCTTCTTCTTGTAGACTCGTGTTGGGCCTCCAAGCGCAGAGTTTTGTAGGACAGTAGCAAATTTCCCTCAAGTGGATGACCTAAGGTTTATCAATCCGTGGGAGGCGTAGGATGAAGATGGTCTCTCTCAAACAACCCTGCAACCAAATAACAAAGAGTCTCTTGTGTCCCCAACACACCCAATACAATGGTAAATTGTATAGGTGCACTAGTTCGGCGAAGAGATGGTGATACAAGTGTAATATGGATGGTAGATATAGGTCTTTGTAATCTGAAAATATAAAAACAGCAAGGTAACTAATGATAAAAGTGAGCACAAACGGTATTGCAATGCTTAGAAACAAGGCATAGGGTTCATACTTTCACTAGTGCAAGTTCTCTCAACAATACTGACATAGTTGAATCATATGTAAATCCCTCACGTGCGACAAAGAGTTCACTCCAAAGTCACAAATAGCGGAGAACAAACGAAGAAATTATTGTAGGGTACGAAACCACCTCAAAGTTATCTTTTCCGATCAATCTTATGAGCTATCCCTATAAGTGTCACGAACAGCCCTAGAGTTTGTACTAAAATAACACCTTAAGATACACATCAACCAAAACCCTAATGTCACCTAGATACTCCAATGTCACCACGAGTACCCATGGGCTTGATTATACGATATGCATCACACAATTTCAGATTCATCATGTTCAATCCAACACAAAGAACTTCAAAGAGTGCCTCAAAGTTTCTACCGGAGAGTCAAGACGAAAACATGTGCCAACTCCTATGCATAGATTCCCAAGGTCATGGAACCCGCAAGTTGATCACCAAAACATACATCAAGTGGATCAATAGAACATCCCATTGTCACCACGGATATCCCATCGCAAGACATACATCAAGTGTTCTCAAATCCTTAAAGACTCAATCCGATAAGTAAACTTCAAAGGGAAAACTCAATTCATCACAAGAAGATAGAGAGGGGAAAACTCCATATGATCCATCTATATCAATAAAGCTCGCGGTACATCAAGATCGTGCCATCTCAAGAACACGAGAGAGAGAGATCAAACACATAGCTACTGGTACATACCCTCAGCCCTGAGGGTGAACTACTCCCTCCTCGTCATGGAGACCGCCGGGATGATGAAGATGGCCTCCGGTGATGGTTTCCCCCTCCGGCAGGGTGCCAGAACGGGCTCCCGATTGATTTTTCGTGGCTACAGAGGCTTGCGGCGGCGGAACTCCCCATCTAGGGTTCTTTTCGGAGGTGTGGGTATTTATAAGAATTTTTGGCGTCGGTCTCACGTCAAGGGGGGCCACGAGGCGATGACAAGCCAGGGGGGCGCGCCCCTAGGCTTGTGGCTACCTCGTGGCTCTTCTGGCCCAACTCCGATGCCCCGTGGGTCTCTTCTGGTCCATAAAAAATCACCGTAAGTTTTTATTCCGTTTGGACTCCGTTTGATATTCCTTTTCTGTAAAACTCAAAAACAAGAAAAAAACAGAAACTGGCACTGGGCTCTAGGTTAATAGGTTAGTCCCAAAAAATAGTATAAAATAGCATATTAATGCATATAAACATCCAAAACCGATAATATAATAGCATGGAACAATCAAAAATTATAGATACGTTGGAGACGTATCAAGCATCCCCAAGCTTAATTCCTGCTCGTCCTCGAGTAGGTAAATGATAAAAACAGAATTTTTGATGTGGAATGCTACCTAACATACTCATCCATGTAATTTTCTTTATTGTGGCATGAATATTCAGATCCATAAGATTCAAAACAAAAGTTTAATGTTGACATAAAAACAATAATACTTCAAGCATACTAATAAAGCAATCATGTCTTCTCAAAATAACATGGCCAAAGAAAGTTATCCCTACAAAATCATATAGTCTGGCTATGCTCCATCTTCATCACACAAAGTATTAAATCATGCACAACCCCGGTTTTAGCCAAGCAATTGTTTCATACTTTAGTATTCTCAAACTTTTTCAACTCTCATGCAATACATGAGCGTGAGCCATGGATATAGCACTATAGGTGGAATAGAATATGGTGGTTGTGGAGAAGACAAAAAGAAGGAGATAGTCTCACACCAACTAGGCGTATCAACGGGCTATGGAGATGCCCATCAATAGATATCAATGTGAGTGAGTAGGGATTGCCATGCAACGGATGCACTAGAGCTATAAGTGTATGAAAGCTCAAAAAGAAACTAAGTAGGTGTGCATCCAACTCGCTTGCTCACGAAGACCTAGGGCAATTTAAGGAAGCCCATCATTGGAATATACAAGCCAATTTCTATAATGAAAAATTCCCACTAGTATATGAAAGTGTCAATATAGGAGACTCTCAATCATGAAGATCATGGTGCTACTTTGAAGCACAAGTGTGGAAAAATGATAGTAGCATTGCCCCTTCTCTCTTTTCTCTCATTTTTTTTGGTGGGCATCTTTGGCCTTTTTTTTATAAAGTCCGAAGACTCATCCCGACTTGTGGGGGAATCATAGTTTCCATCATCCTTTCCTCACATGGGACAATGCTCTAATAATGACGATCATCACACTTTTATTTACTTACAACTCAAGAATTACAACTCGATACTTAGAACAAAATATGACTCTATATGAATGCCTCCGGCGGTGTACCGGGATGTGCAATGACTCAAGAGTGACATGTATAAAAAATATGAACGGTGGCTTTGCCACAAATACGATGTCAACTACGTGATGATGCAAAGCAATATGACAATGATGATGCGTGTCATAAACGGAATGGTGGAAGTTGCATGGCAATATATCTCGGAATGGCTATGGAAATGCCATAATAGGTAGGTATGGTGGCTGTTTTGAGGAAGGTATATGGTGGGTTTAATGCACCGGCGAAAGTTGCGGTACTAGAGAGGCTAGCAAGGGTGGAAGGGTGAGTGCGTATAATCCATGGACTCAACATTAGTCATAAAGAACTCACATACTTATTGCAAAAGTCTATTAGTTATCAAAACAAAGTACTACACGCATGCTCCTAGGGGAAGGGTTGGTAGGAGTTAACCATCGTGCGATCCTGACCTCCACACAAAGGAGGACATTCAATAAATAAATCATGCTCCGACTTCGTCACATAACGGTTCACCATACGTGCATGCTACGGGAATCACAAACTTTAACACAAGTATTTCTACCAATCCGCAATTACTCACTAGCATGTCTCTAATATCACAATCTTTATATCTCAAAACAATCATAAGGAATCAAACTTCTCATAGTATTCAATGCACTTTATATGAAAGTTTTTATTATATCTCTCTTGGATGCCCATCATATTAGGACTAAATTCATAACCTAAGCAAATTACCATGCTGTTTAGAGACTCTCAAAATAATATAATTGAAGCAAGAGAGTTCAACAATTTCTATAAAATGAAACCACCGCCGTGCTCTACAAAGATATAAGTGAAGCACTAGAGCAAAAGACAAACTACTCCAAAAAGATATAAGTGAAGATCAATGAGTAGCCAACAATTAAATAACTATGTGAAGACTCTCTCATCTAAGAATTTCAGATCTTAAGTATTTTATTCAAACAGCAAACTAAACAAAAATAGAACTCCAAGAATAGCACGCAACATGTGAACGAATAAAAATTTAGGCTCAACATAGACTAACCGATAGTTGAGGAAGAGAGGTGGGATGCGTAGCATCCCCAAGCTTAGATGCTTGAGACTTCTTGAAATATTTACTTGGGGTGCCTTGGGCATCCCCAAGCTTGTGCTTTTGTATCTCATTCAATCTTCTCATATCATGGTTTCACCTATTCTCAAAAACTTCATCCACACAAAACTCGAAAAGAACTCGTGAGATAGGTTAGTACACATAAGAATAAATCAACACTTCATGTACTGCCAAGACAAGTTGCACAATAATTATCAAACATCATCTACTGTTTACTATCATTTCCACAATTTATATCTACCAATATAGGCTATGGAAACTATAGGATAAGTAGATAACAAAACTATGACAGCAATCTGTCCAAACAGAACAGTCTGTAGCAATTTATGAAAACAGTGTACTTATGTAACTCAAAAAATTATGAAAATTTAGGACATGCTAAATAATTTAGATGACAACACTGTGTAAAAATTTCAGAAACGTTCCACATTCCAGTAAAATATTAAAATTCAAACACTACAGAAAAAGTTTCTGTTTTTACACAGCACACAACAAAACATGCAATGCAAGCATCCTAAGGCAATTCTTGGAACTTTTTATTGAAAAACAAGATTATAAATAACACCTAACAGAGAAAAAAAAATGACATTCCAAGCAAAACTCATATTATGTGATGAATAAAAATATAGCTCTAAGTAAGATATACCGATAGTGTTGAAGACGAAAAAGGGGATGCCTTCCGGGGCATCCCCAAGCTTAAGCGCTTGAGTATTACTTGGATATTACCTTGGGGGTGCCTTTGGCATCCCCAAGCTTAGGTTATTTTCACTCCTTATTCTCCTCATATCGGTGTCTCACCCAAAACTTGAAAACTTCAATCACACAAAACTTAACGGAACTTCGTGAGAAGGGCTAGTGTAGTAAAGATAAATCATTCACTTAGGTACTGTCAAGACAAGATTCATAATTGTTCCCACATCATACCTTTCCATAATTTATATCACTCAATATAAGCTATAGAAACACTAAAACAAGTAAACTATGCATGCAAAACAGAATCTGTCAAAAACAGAACAGTCTGTGAAGATCTGTAGTGTAACCATAGTTCCCTGTCTCTAAAAATTATGAAACTTTAGGACAACCTGAAGAATTTGTATATGAAGACTGCGTAAAATTTCAGATCATTAGCACACTCCAGTAAAAAATGAAAATTCCTGTACTGGAGTCAAAAGTTTCTGTTTTGGTTCAGCATCAATTCTACTCATCTTGTGAGTCGTCCCAAAGGCTTTACTTGGCACTTTATTGACATAAAAGACACAAAACATGATTACTACAGTAGCTTAATCATGTGAACACACAAAAATAGAAAGGAAAAGTGTTGGGTTGTCTCCCAACAAGCGCTTTTCTTTAATGCCTTTTAGCTAGGCATGATGATTTCAATGATGCTCACATAAAAAGTAGTAATTGAAACATGCAAGAGAGCATCATGAATATCATGACAAGCACATTTAAGTCTAACCCACTTCCTATGCATAGGGATTTTGTGAGAAAACAATTTATGGGAGCAAGAATCAACTAGCATAGGAAGGCAAAACAAGCATAACTTCAAAACTTTGAACACATAGGGAGGAAACTTGATATTATTGCAATTCCTACAAGCATATGTTCCTCCCTCATAATAATTTTCAGTAGGATCATGAAGGAATTTCACAATATAACTATCACATAAATCATTATCTTCATGATCCACAAGCATAGAAAATTTGTCACTCTCCACATAAGCAATTTTCTTGTCATTCATAATAGTGGGAGCAAACTCAACAAAATAACTATCATGAGATACTTGATTGACATAACCACTTTGAATATTAAAACCATGATGACAAGTTTCATCGTTACTATCACTCTTTATAGCATACATGTCATCATCATAATCATCATAGATAGTAGGCATGTCATTATCATAACAAATTTGCTCATCAAAACTTGGGGGACTAAAAATATCATCTTCATCAAACATAGCATCCCCAAGCTTGTGGCTTTGCATATCATTAGCATCATGAATATTCAAGGAATTCATACTAACAACATTGCAATCATGCTCATCATACAAAGATTTAGTGCCAAACATTTTATTGACTTCTTCTTCTAACACTTTGGCACAATTTTCCTTTCCATCATTTTCACGAAAGATATTATAAAGATGAAGTATATGAGGCAACCTCAATTCCATTTTTTTGTAGTTTTCTTTTATAGACTAAACTAGTGATAAAACAAGAAACTAAAAGATTCAATTGCAAGATCTAAAGATATACCTTCAAGCACTCACCTCCCCGGCAACGGCGCCAGAAAAGAGCTTGATGTCTACTACGCAACCTTCTTCTTGTAGACTCGTGTTGGGCCTCCAAGCGCAGAGTTTTGTAGGACAGTAGCAAATTTCCCTCAAGTGGATGACCTAAGGTTTATCAATCCGTGCGAGGTGTAGGATGAAGATGGTCTCTCTCAAACAACCCTGCAACCAAATAACAAAGAGTCTCTTGTGTCCCCAACACACCCAATACAATGGTAAATTGTATAGGTGCACTAGTTCGGCGAAGAGATGGTGATACAAGTGTAATATGGATGGTAGATATAGGTTTTGTAATCTGAAAACATAAAAACAACAAGGTAACTAATGATAAAAGTGAGCACAAACGGTATTGCAATGCTTAGAAACAAGGCATAGGGTTCATACTTTCACTAGTGCAAGTTCTCTCAACAATACTAACATAGTTGAATCATATGTAAATCCCTCACGTGCGACAAAGAGTTCACTCCAAAGTCACAAATAGCGGAGAACAAATGAAGAAATTATTGCAGGGTACGAAACCACCTCAAAGTTATCTTTTCCGATCAATCTTATGAGCTATCCCTATAAGTGTCACGAACAGCCCTAGAGTTCGTACTAAAATAACACCTTAAGATACACATCAACCAAAACCCTAATGTCACCTAGATACTCCAATGTCACCACGAGTACCCATGGGCTTGATTATACGATATGCATCACACAATTTCAGATTCATCATGTTCAATCCAACACAAAGAACTTCAAAGAGTGCCCCAAAGTTTCTACCGGAGAGTCAAGACGAAAACATGTGCCAACCCCTATGCATAGATTCCCAAGGTCACGGAACCCGCAAGTTGATCACCAAAACATACATCAAGTGGATCAATAGAACATCCCATTGTCACCACGGATATCCCATCGCAAGACATACATCAAGTGTTCTCAAATCCTTAAAGACTCAATCCAATAAGTAAACTTCAAAGGGAAAACTCAATTCATCACAAGAAGATAGAGAGGGGAAAACTCCATATGATTCATCTATATCAATAAAGCTCGCGGTATATCAAGATCATGCCATCTCAAGAACACGAGAGAGAGAGATCAAACACATAGCTACTGGTACATACCCTCAGCCCCGTGGGTGAACTACTCCCTCCTCGTCAAGGAGACCGCCGGGATGATGAAGATGGCCTCCGGTGATGGTTTCCCCCTCCGGCAGGGTGCCGGAACGGGCTCCCGATTGATTTTTCGTGGCTACAGAGCCTTGCGGCGGCGGAACTCCCCATCTAGGGTTCTTATTGGAGGTTTGGGTATTTATAAGAATTTTTGGCGTCGGCCTCACGTCAATGGGGGCCACGAGGTGACGACAAGCCAGGGGGGCGTGCCCTAGGGGGGGCGCCCCCTAGGCTTGTGGCTGCCTCGTGGCTCTTCTGGCCCAACTCCGATGCCCCGTGGGTCTCTTCTGGTCCATAAAATATCACCGTAAGTTTTTATTCCGATTGGACTCCGTTTGATATTCCTTTTCTGTAAAACTCAAAAACAAGAAAAAAATAGAAACTGGCACTGGGCTCTTGGTTAATAGGTTAGTCCCAAAAAATAGTATAATATAGCATATTAATGCATATAAAACATCCAAAACCGATAATATAATAGCATGGAACAATCAAAAAATATAGATACGTTGGAGACGTATCAGCCAACTGTAGTCGTTTTGTCACGACAGATGCCGTGGGTAGGTTAATCGAGTGTGGTTGAGGCCGGAAGGACGTTGTCAGGCTCAGGAAACGGGATTGGGGACAAGCGGAGCGAGACACCGATGTACCAAGGTTCGGGGCCCCCCGGGGGAGGTAATACCCCTAGTCCTGCTTGTCTAGCTCGTTACTCAAGAGGGCTACAATGGTTGCTCCTTGAGTTGTTGGATGGAGGAGGAGGAAGGAGCTGAGGAGCTGGCCTCTCCTCTCCGTGAGTGTGTGTGGGTATGAGTGTGTGCGTATGCTTGCCCGCTGCATGGGGGGCGCCGGGGGATTTTATAGGTCAACCCCCCGGCTTACAATATACGTAAAGGACACCTGGGGGGACCCGGCTGGCAGCCTCTCTAGCCGGCCAGGGGCCCACCGGCTGGGTAGTCTTGTCTTTGGTAGGGCCCGCCGGCTGCAGGGTCCCGTCGAGGTGGGGGCCCGCCGGCCGGCCCTCGCCATTGGTGCGTGCCCGTCACACCGCGGCACGGGTCGCACTGTACCGCACCGCCTTAGCGTAGCCGGCCGCGGTCTGCTGTACGGCTGGCTGCACTATAGCCATGCGGGGGCCGGGTAATGGAGTGGTTGGAGGCATGCCTCCACTGTTGCATGTCGTCTAGCCGTAGTCGGCCGCGGTCAGCGGTATGGCCGGCTGCACTGTAGCCATGCGGGGGCAGGTAATGGAGTGGATGGGGGCGTGCCTCCACTGTGCCGCCTCGCCTGCTTTGACCGAGGGTTGGGGAAGTGTCAATGTTGCCATGCGCGCCCCGGTCAGCTGTACTTGGGTCACCGCCGTCGCGTCGCACCGTCGCGTCGGTGCCCCACGGCGTGGGCTGATGTGGAAAGTATCGCCTTCCGGCTAGCGAGTTGCTTCGGGGCCGGCCAGATGGACGCCCTCTCTGAGCCGGCCAAAGCGCGGAGCCAGCCAAGCGGAGCCAGCCCGCGAGGGGCGCAGCATGCCCCGTTTTGTTTTGAAAGAGGCTACGGGCCGGCTTGAGCCTACCCCGGGGTTATCCCCCCAAATGACTCACATATCACTATCATCATGTCTCAAAACTATTACAAGGAATCAAGTTTAATTTGTCCAATGATCTTCATGAAAGTTTTTATTATATCCCTCATGAATATCTATCACTTTGGGACTAGTTTCATATATTGCCATTGCTACAAGCTCAAATAAATTTAAGTGAAGAACATGAGCATAAAAGTTTCATCTCTCAAAATAATATAAGTGAAGCATGAGAGGTTTTCTTTAAAAGTTACTAACTCTCAAATTAATATAAGTGAAGCATGAGAGTATTTCTTAAAAATTTCAAAGCACACCGTGCTCAAAAGGATATAAGTGAAGCACTAGAGCAATTCCATAGCTCAAAAAATTTAAGTGAAGCATATAGAGCAATTCTAACAAATCATAGCATAATTTTGGCTCTCTCAAACAGGTGTGCCCAGCAAGGATACTTGTGACAAACTAAAAAGCAAAGCAAGCAAAGACTCAAATAATACAAGACGCTCCAAGCAAAACTCATGATATGTGACGAATAAAAATATAGCTCCAAGTAAAATACCGATGGTCGTTAGAAGAAAGAGGGGATGCCACTCGGTGCATCCCCAAGCTTAGTTGCTTGTTTCTCCTTGGATATTATCTTGGGGGTGTTGTAGCATCCCCAAGCTTTGGCTCTTTTCACTCCATATTCCTTCATCCATCGTGATCCCACCCAAAACTTGAAAACTTCAATCACACAAAACTCAACAAAATCTTCATGAGATCCGTTAGTATAATAAAGCAAATCACCACTCTAAGTACTCTTGCAAACTCATTCAAATTTTATTAGTGCATTATACCTACTGTATTTTAACTTTACCATGGCTTATACCCTTCAATACAAACCATAGATTCATCAAAACAAGCACACAATAATGCAACGTAAACAGAATCTGTCTCAAACAGAACAGTCTGTAGTAATCTGTACACTAACCATACTTCTGTAACACTAAAAATTCTGAAAAATTAGGAAAACTTAAAGAATTTGTATAGCAACACTGTATTCAAATTTCAGCTCATTATCACGCTCCAGTAAAAAATGAAAATTCACGCAGTGGAGTCAAAGTTTCTGTTTCAGATTCAGCATTGTTTCTACTCATCTTATGAATCATCCTAAAGGATTTACTTAGCACAAACACTAAATAAAACATAAAAAACACAATCATAACAGATGCATAATTATGTCAACACTCAAAAAAAGAAAGAAAAAGATGAAAATAAATTTATTCATTGGGTTGCCTCCCAACAAGCGCTATCGTTTTACGCCCCTAGCTAGGCATAAAGCATAGATTCAAGTATTGTCATCTTTAGTTTTCAACTCCTCAATCACACAACTAGATTTATTCAAGAATTTAGCATGCACACTCTCTATGACAATACTTCTAGGAATAAGACCAAAAAATTCATTCTTGTAAATAGGGTCTTTTACTATTTCAACAAAATTGGGATGAATACTAATCATTTTAAGGCCCCCCTTGTGGCTATTAGATGTGGCACTTTTGTTCTTAGTGACTTGCGTGGTCTTGCAAATTTTTACGGGAGTTTTTTCAATAGTCTTAACAGAAGAAAAGGCCGAACTCAATTTACTAAAAATTTCTTCCAACTTATCAATCCGGTAAGGACTTTCTTCTATTCTTTCGTTAACTACGGTTTCCTTTTCCTTCAACAATTTAAAGGCATCTCCCGCTTTTGACCAGATTTTATTAGCAATATTATGCATTTTCTTATCCAAATTTTCAAGATGTTCTTTGGTAATCATCTTCTTTTCAATGGCATCTAGCCTTTCCATAACATGTTCGAGGGTAAAAGTTGTTTCATTAATCATGAGAGATGGTGAACCCACTAAATTTCCCATAGCATTAAAAGCGTCCAAATAAGGACACATCAAGAAATTCCCACCAGTAATCGTATCAAGGACGAATCTATACCAAGTGGTGATGCCCACATAAAAACTGCGAAGAAGAACAACGATAGATTGCTTATGAATAGATCTATTATGAGCATTGCAAATCCTATACCAAGCATCTTTTAGGTTCTCCCCTACCCTTTTCTTAAAATTAAGAACTTCATTCTCGGGAGTACACGCAATAGATAAAGAACTAGCCATAACATCAAGGTAGGCAAACAAGAGATCTGACGAGAAAAAGGCAAACAAAAAAGAGGGGGAGAGGAAAATGAGAGGCAAATGACAAATAATGTAATTGCAAGGAGATGAGATTTGTGATTAGGAACCCGATAGATGTTGATGATGTCTCCTCGGCGCCAGAGATTGGCACGTTGAAGAGACTGCTTCCTCCCCGGCAACGGCGCCAGAAATTCCTTTAACGTGGCTTGAGACTGCGTCGGTATTTCCCCAAAGAGGAAGGGATGATGCAGCACAGCGACGGTAAGTATTTCCCTCAGTTATGAAACCAAGGTATCGAACCAGTACGAGGATCACGCAATGATACGTCTCCAACGTATCTATATTTTTTGCTTGTTCCATGCTGTTATATTATCATTCTTGGATGTTTTACAATCATTTTATTATAACTTTAGATCATTTTTTGGGACTAACCTATTGACATAGTGCCAAAGTGTCAGTTGTTGTTTTTGCTTGTTTTTTACTTCGCAGAAAATCAGTACCAAACGAAGATAAAACGCTGCGGGGATTTTTGTGGATTTTTTACGGACCAGAAAAAGAAGATGGGCCAAAGAACACCAGAAGAGGGGGGCCAGGGTTTTTGTGGAGTTTCTATCCATGAATATTATTTGAGTCTTCTTTGATCTCTTATATGCATGATTACTTATAGCCTCATATTTCTTCTTCGAATCTTTGGTTTAGTTAGGCCAACTAGATCGATTTTTCTTGCCATGGGAAGAGGTGCTTTGTGATGGGTTCGATCTTGCGGTGTTCTTTCCCAGTGACAGAAGGGGCAGCAAGACACACATGTATCGTTGCTATTAAGGATAACAAGATGGGGTCTATTCCTACATGAATAGATCTTGTCTACATCATGTCATCGTTCTTATTGCATTACTCCATTTTTCCATGAACTTAATACACTAGATGCATGCTGGATAGCGGTCGATGTGTGGAGTAATAGAGGTAGATGCAGGCAGGAGTCGGTCTATCTATCTTGGACGTGATGCCTATATAATGATCATCGCCTTGGATATCGTCATGACTATTCGATTTTCTATCAATTGCCCAACAGTAATTTGTTCACCCACCGTGCGCTATACTCATGAGAGAAGCCACTAGTGAACCCTACGGCCCCCGGGTCTACTTTTCTATCATATTGCTTTCCGATCTACGTTTTTTGGAATCTTTGTTTTCAGATCTACAAAACCAAAAACCCAAAAATATATTGCTGCATATTTACTCTTTTTATTTGTGTTCTTGAGAGATCTATCTTTCCTATATATCACTACCTAATCTATCTATTTACCGTAGAGAGATTGACAACCTCTCTTTCGCGTCGGGTTGCAAGTATTTGTTGTTTGTGTGTAGGTGCTGCTTATTGGGTGGTGGTGATCCTCCTACTGGTTCGATAACCTTGGTTTCATAACTGAGGGAAATACTTACCGTCGCTGTGCTGCATCATCCCTTCCTCTTTGGGGAAATACCGACGCAGTCCGAGCCACGTCAAAGGAATTTCTGGCGCCGTTGCCGGGGAGGAAGCAGTCTCTTCTACGTGCCTATCGTAGGCGCCGAGGGGACTCCATCATCATCTACCAGGTTCCTAATCACAAATATCATCTCCTTGCAATTAAATTATTTGCCATTTGCCTCTCGTTTTCCTCTCCCCCACTTCACCAATTTGCCGTTTTATTCGCCCTCTTTTTCGTTTGCCCTTTTTCTCGTCAGATCTCTTGTTTGCTTGTCACCATGAGTGATTTTGGTATGGCAGAAATGGATGACGGCAGGACTCCTACAATTGGACGTTCTACCAATCTTGATTCTAAAACTTTCGTTTTGGGGAAAGGGAACGTTATAGGAAAAGAAACTATTCAAGAGTTTTTTAATTGCGTTGGGAATTTGACTCTCGATGATACCCCTATTCTGAAAAGAACTAAATCTTATGTGGAAGCTATCTCGACGTTAGTTCTGAAACTTGAAAATAGATTTATTCGTACCCATCCCACCTTGCAAAGATTGTTTTATGAGCTACCCGTCATTAAGAATCCTAAGGCTAAGAAGTTGGCTACCCTTGTTCTCATGCATGAATTCGATCATATAGTACGGGAAGCTAGGGAGATCTTTGACTTTTATGGTATGAGCCATGAAAAACCGGTAATAGGAGAAATCCTTTACAATAGTGATTACATGATGAGATATTTGCTTGGAAATAATCAAATCTTTGATGATAATCTCAAAAAGGAAGTCCCCGTTTTAGATATGATCCAACAAGTTTTCAATGATGTAAACCAACAATATTCTTGGATCGTAGCCGGTAATCAAAGGGGGTACGTAGAGGGACAACTTGATAGTGCTAAGGTTGCTATGGATGATGTGTTTCAAGTTTTATTTGCAAAACCTCTTGACAAAAGTTCCTCATCCAAAACCAAAGATGACAATACTTGAATCTATCCAATATGCCTAGCTAGGGGCGTAAAACGATAGCGCTTGTTGGGAGGCAACCCAATGAATGAATAAATTTTTGCTTTTTCCTTTCTGTTTTTGAGTGTTGACACAATTATGCCTGTGTTATGATTGTGTTTTTATGTTTTATTTAGTGTTTGTGCCAAGTAGAACCGTTAGGATGATTCATAGGATGAGTAGAAGTGATGCTGAATCTGAAACAGAAACTTTGCGTCCAGTATATGAATTTTCATTTTTTGCTGGAACGTGATCTTGAGATGAAATTTTAACACAGTGTTTATATACAAATTCCTTATGTTGGCCTAATTTTTCAGAATTTTTAGAGTTACAGAAGTATGGGTAGAGTACAGATTACTACAGACTGTTCTGTTTGAGACAGATTCTGTTTTTGTTGCATTGTGTGCTTGTTTTGATGAATCTATGGTTTGTATTGGAGGGTATAAGCCATGGTCAAGTTAAAATACAGTAGGTATAATGCAATTATAAAATTTGAATGTGTTTAAAACAGTACCTAAAGTAGTGATTTGCTTTATTATACTAACGGATCTCACGAAGATTTTGTTGAGTTTTGTGTGATTGAAGTTTTCAAGTTTTGGGTGAGATCACGATGGATGAAGGAATAAGCAGTAGCAAAAGCCTAAGCTTGGGGATGCTAACACACCCCCAAGATATATCCAAAGAGTAACAAGCAACTAAGCTTGGGGATGCCCCCGAGTGGCATCCCCTCTTTCTTCTAACGACCATCGGTAATTTACTTGGAGCTATATTTTTATTCGTCACATATCATGTGTTTTGCTTGGAGCGTCTTGTATCTTTGCTTGCTTTGTTTGTTAGTTTTTCCTTTGTATCCTTGCTGTACACACCTATTTGAGAAATCCAAAATCATGCTATGATTTGTTAGAATTGCTCTATGTGCTTCACTTAAACTTTTTGAGCTATAGAATTGCTCTAGTGCTTCACTTATATCTTTTTGAGCACGGTGTGCTTGGAAACTTTTGTAGAAATACTCTCATGCTTCACTTAGATTAACTTGAGAGTTAGTAAAATTTTGAATAAATCCTCTCATGCTTCACTTATACCTTTTTGAGAGATGAAATCTTTATGCACATGTGCTTCACTTAAATTTGTTTGAGCTTGCTAAAAAGCAATGGCAATATATGAAACTAGTCCCAAAGTGATAGATATCCAAGGAGGATATAATAAAAACTTTCATGAAGATAATTGGACAAATTAAACTTGATTCCTTGTAATAGTTTTGAAACATGATGATAGTAATATGTGAGTCATGTTAATAAGTAATTATGCTTAGTAGGAATATTGGTGTTAAGGTTTGTGATTCCCTATGCATGCACGAAAGTCAATAGTTATGCAATGAAGTTACATCCTACTTTTGGTGCATGATTCGGTGTTAGTTATGTTCAATGCTCACTTATGTGATTTTTTCGTTTCTTGGTTTGGTTGCTTCCCAATCTATTTGCTAGCCTTCATTTGTACTAAGTAGAAATACTACTTGTGCATCCAAAATCCTTAAACCAAGTTTTGCCTCATGATTCCACCATACCTACCTATATGCGGTATTTCCATGCCGTTCCAAGCAAATTTGTATGTGCCATCTCTAAATTTTCAAAATAAATTTTCTCTTTTGTGTGCCCGTACCGCTCATGAAACGGTGGGGAGTGCCCAATATTTTTCCATGCTAGATGTGTTATTCTCAAGATGAGTGTTTATTCACTTGTCATTGCACGAGAGTGCGGCGGTAATAGGGATGCCCATTCCCAAAATGAAAAAGAAAAAAATATTTACTTTATGTTGTCAAATAATAAATTCCTTGGAAAGTGCTAGTATGGAAGGCAACCGTGGATACGGCCCGCCATGGAAAGTGAAAGTTTGGTAAAAGGAATAAACTTTTTTTTCTGTTTGGGAACCACCTATGGTATATCTAGCATGGAAAGTATTGTGAGCTACTTTGTCGTTTTCGTTGACAGGAAAAGCATGCCACCCAAAATATTTTTTCTCTCTCAATTTAAAACTTTGAGCTCTGGCACCTCTACAAATCCCTACTTCCCTCTGCGAAGGGCCTATCTATTTACTTTATGAAATTTTTATTTTTGCTTTGAGTCTCCATCTTCTCTTATAAGCACCAACTAGGGGGCACTATGATCGTACTTGAGCATTGGGCATAGCTAATATTTGAGTGTGTTTCATGAATGGATCAATGATTGAGCATGATGGGCTAGGGATAAATTTCTTTAGTGTTGATATTTTGAAAGACATAGTTGCTTGTTGACATGCTTGAGTATTGAAGTTATTATGTTATAACTAGACTATTGCTTTGAATCATTTACAAGTCCAAATGTCCATGCTATACAAAGAAGAAAAGAATATGATGAACATTTTAGGCAGCATTCCTCATCAAAAATTCTGTTTTTATCATTTACCAACTCGAGGACGAGTAGGAATTAAGCTTGGGGATGCTGATACGTCTCCAACGTATCTATAATTTTTGCTTGTTCCATGCTGTTATATTATCATTCTTGGATGTTTTACAATCATTTTATTATAACTTTATATCATTTTTTTGGGACAAACCTATTGACATAGTGCCAAAGTGCCAGTTGCTATTTTTGCTTGTTTTTTACTTCGCAGAAAATCAGTACCAAACGGAGATAAAACGCTGCGGGGATTTTTGTGGATTTTTTATGGACCAAAAGAAAGAAGATGGGCCAAAGAACACCAGAAGAGGGGGCCCAGGGTGGCCATCACCCACCAGGGCACGCTAGAGGCCCCCTGGCGCGGCCTGGTGGGTGCTGGGCGCCTCGGGCACCCCCTCAACCGACTATCGTGCCTATAAATTCCCAGAAAATCCAAAAACCCTAGAGGAGTCAACGAAACACAATTCCAGCCGCCGCAAGTTCCAGAACCGCGAGATCCAATCTAAACACCATCACGGAGGGGTTCATCTTCCTCATAGGTGCCTCTCTGATGATGCGTGAGTAGTCCGCCATAGACCTTCGGGTCCGTAGGGAGTAGCTAGACGGCTTCTTCTCTCTCTTATGATTCTCAATACAATGGTCTCTTGGAGATCTATTTGATGTAAACTTTTGCGGCGTGTTTGTTGGGATCCGATGAATTTTGAGTTCATGATCAGTTTCTATCCATGAATATTATTTGAGTCTTCTTTGATCTCTTATATGCATGATTACTTATAGCCTCGTATTTCTTCTTCGAATCTTTGGTTTAGTTAGGCCAACTAGATTGATTTTTCTTGCCATGGGAAGAGGTGCTTTGTGATGGGTTCGATCTTGCGGTGTTCTTTCCCAGTGATAGAAGGGGCAGCAAGACACGCATGTATCGTTGCTATTAAGGATAACAAGATGGGGTCTATTCCTACATGAATAGATCTTGTCTACATCATGTCATCGTTCTTATTGCATTACTCCGTTTTTCCATGAACTTAATACACTAGATGCATGCTGGATAGCAGTCGATGTGTGGAGTAATAGAGGTAGATGCAGGCAGGAGTCGGTCTATCTATCTTGGACGTGATGCCTATATAATGATCATCGCCTTGGATATCGTCATGACTATTCGATTTTCTATCAATTGCCCAACAGTAATTTGTTCACCCACCGTGCGCTATACTCATGAGAGAAGCCACTAGTGAACCCTACGGCCCCCGGGTCTACTTTTCTATCATATTGCTTTCCGATCTACGTTTTTTGCAACCTTTGTTTTCAGATCTACAAAACCAAAAACCCAAAAATATATTGCTGCATATTTACTCTTTTTATTTGTGTTCTTGAGGGATCTATCTCTCCTATCTATCACTACATAATCTATCTATTTACCGTAGAGAGATTGACAACCTCTCTTTCGCGTCGGGTTGCAAGTATTTGTTGTTTGTGTGCAGGTGCTGCTTATTGGGTGGTGGCGTTCCTCCTCCTGGTTCGATAACCTTGGTTTCATAACTGAGGGAAATACTTACAGTGCTGTGCTGCATCATCCCTTCCTCTTTGGGGAAATACCGACGCAGTCCAAGCCACGTCACGCAACACTATGTAAACATCACCTGCACACAAAGAACAAATACTTGCAACCCGACACGAAAAGAGAGGTTGTCAATCTCCCCACGGTAAAAAGATAGATTAGGTTGTAATAGATTGGATAGATAGATCTCGCAAGAACACAAAATAAAAGAGGCAAATAAAAAGTGCAGCAAGGTATTTTTGGGTTTTTGGAATAATAGATCTGAAAACAAAAGCGGTAAAAACATAGATCAGAAAGCAATATGTTGGAAAAGTAGGCCCGGGGCCGTAGGTTTCACTAGTGGCTTCTCTCATGAGTATAGCACACGGTGGGTGAACAAATTACTGTTGGGCAATTGATAGAAGATCAAATAATCATGACGATATTCAAGGCGATGATCGTTATATAGGCATCACGTCCAAGATTAGTAGACCGAAACGATTCTGCATCTACTACTATTACTCCACACATCGACCGCTATCCAGCATGCATCTAGTGTATTAAGTTCATGGAAAAATGGAGTAATGCAATAAGAACGGTGGCATGATGTAGACAAGATCTATTCATGTAGGAATAGACCCCATCTTGTTATCCTTAATAGCAACGATACATGCGTGCCTCGCTCCCCCTTCTGTCACTGGGAGAGGAAACCGCAAGATCGAACCCATCACAAAGCACCTCTTCCCATGGCAAGAAAAATCGATCTAGTTGGCCTAACTAAACCAAAGATTCGAAGAAGAAATACGAGGCTATAAGTAATCATGCATATAAGAGATCAAAGAAGACTCAAATAATATTCATGGATAGAAAATGATCATGAACTCAAAATTCATCGGATCCCAACAAACACACCGCAAAAAGTCATTACATCAAATATATCTCCAAGAGACCATTGCATTGAGAATCAAAAGAGAGAGAGAGAGAGAGGAAGCTATCTATCTACTGCCTACGGACCCGTAGGTCTATGGTGGACTACTCACGCATCATCGGAGAGGCACCAATGAGGATGATGAACCCCTCCGTGATGGTGTTAGATTGTATCTCGCGGTTCTGGAACTTGCGGCGGCTGGATGTATTTTTCGTTGACTCCTCTAGGGATTCTGAAATATTTGGGTATTTATAGAGCTCAGAGGCGATGGAGAAGGTTGCTGATGCGGCCACAACCCACCAGGGCACACCCTGGTGTCTTGTGGGCGGCCTGGGCTCCCTCCTGGTTACTTCTTTGGCCCACTGGCCTCCTTCTGGTCCAAAAAAATCTCCAAAAAGTTTCGCCATGATTGGACTCCGTTTGGTACTGATATTCTGGGAAGTAAAAAACAAGCAAAAACAACAATTGGCACTTGGCACTAAGTCAATTGGTTAGTCCCAAAAAAATGATATAAAGTTGCTAAAAAATGATTGTAAAACATCCAAGAATGATAATATAATAGCATGGAACAAGCAAAAATTATAGATACGTTGGAGACTTATCAATCAAACACTAATTAAAACATAAAACCAAAATAATTACAGAGGCAATAATCATTTTATCACACACAAACAGAAAGTAAAAAAACAAAAATGAAGATAACTATTGGGTTGCCTCCCAACAAGCGTTATTGTTTTATGCCCCTAGCTAGGCATAATGCATAGTTTCAAGTGACATCATCTTTGACACTCCACCCATAAGTAGCTCTCATGATTGATTCCTAAGGTGGTTTAATTCTCTTCCTAGGTAAGTTTTCCATCCCTTTCTGTAATGGGAATTGGAACCTTATGTTTCCCTCTTTCATATCAACAATTGCACCTATAGTTCGTAAGAAAGGTCTTCCAAGTATTATTGGACAAGTAGGATTGCAATCAATATCAAGCACGATGAAATCTACAGCCACATAATTCTTATTTCCAACAATGAGAACATCATTTATTCTTCCTAAAGGTTTTTTAATGGTAGAGTCCGTAAGATGCAAGTTTAGGGAACAATCTTGAATATTAGTGAGACCAAGCACATCGCAAAGAGTTTAAGGTATAGTTGAAACACTAGAACCAAGGTCACACAAAGCATTACATTCATATTTATTTATCCTTATTTTAATAGTAGGTTCCCACTCATCATGCAATTTTCTAGGAATAGAAACTTCAAGCTCAAGTTTCTCATCATAAGCTTTTATCATCGCTTCCACTATATGATTAGTGAAAGCCTTGTTTTGTTCATATGCATTGGGTGAGCTAATAATGGTTGAAACAAGGAAATACATTCTACTAAAGAGCAACTTTCATAATTAAAGTCCTTTTAATCCAAGATAGTGGGCACATCACTAGTTAAAGTTTTAACCTCTCCAAACCCACTTTTTTTCAGTTTCAGCATTAGAATAATCACCCTCCAAGCAAACGAGACGCTGTCTAGCTAGAGTTGACTCATATTTAGTCCCTTTATCATTTACTTTCAGATTACTAAATAAAGATTCAATAAGGGAAGTACCAATCATTTTAAGATCTTCATCATGATTCCGGTAAAAACCAGGTGGAAGAGCTTTTTCTAAGAATTCCCACTTAGCTTTTAACTTAGCGGTCCTCTCCTTAGTTAAATTAATAGATATTTGGATAGATTTAATAGTCTCATTAAAATCATGCTTCGGTGGCAAATTTTTGCCTTTAAGAGTTTCAACATCAAGAGCAATTATATCCATGTTTTTAGCCAAAGTAACAATCGTATGCAACTTTTCTTCTACCATAGTATTAAAAATCTTTTGAGAACTAATAAATTCTTTAATTGTGTTCTCAAGATAAGATGGTGTACTATTAGCATTTGTAGAAGAATTTCCATAGGAATTATCATAAGTTTCCATAGTTGTTAGAGGAGTTACCGGGATACGACCTAGCATTGAAATTTCCTCTATAAGCATTGTTGCTAAAATTATTTTGCGAGATAAAGTTCACATAAATAGCATAATTATTTTGCTCAATCAAAGTAGACAAAAGCATATCATTTGGATCAACATGAGTATTTTTACTAGCAACCATATTCATAAGAGCATCCACTTTTTCACTCAAAGTAGCGATTTCTTCGACAGAATTTACCTTCTTACCAGTTGGAGCTCTTTCGGTATGCCATTGAGAATAATTTGTCATGATGTTGTCCAGAAGTTTTGTGGAATCTCCTAAGGTCACATCCATAAAGGTACCACCTAGAGCAGAATCTAGAAGATTTCTAGACACAAAGTTTAGTCCAACATAGAAGTTTTGGATAATCATCCACAAGTTTAAACCATGAGTAGGGCAATTTCTAATCATAAATGTCATCCTCTCCCAAGTTTGTGCAACATGTTCTTGATCATGTTGTTTAAAATTCATAATTTGATTCCTAAGGGAGATGATCTTAGCAGGAGGAAAAATACTTGGAAATAAAAGCATCTTTACACTTATCCCATGTTCAAATACTATTACGTGGTAAAGATGAAAACCAAGCCTTAGCTTTATCTCTTAGTGAAAAAGGAAATAATTTTAATTTCACACCATTATTATCCATGTCCTTTTTCTTTTGCATATCACAAAGTTCAACAAAATTATTAAGATGAGTAGCGGGATCCTCATTAGGACTCCCGAAAATTGATCTTTCATCACAAGATTCAGCAATGCAACATTAATATCAAAAGCCCCCGCACTAGTGGCGGGTGGAATAGGAGTACGAATAAATAATTGTTATTAGTATTTGAGAAGTCACACAACATAGTAGTATCTTGAGACATGGTGACCAAGCAAGCAAAGTAACAAGAAGGACAAGTAAACTAGCAAGCAAAGAAGTAATCTAGTAACAAGTAAAGATAAATATTTTTGTATTTTTGATTTTGATGAAGTGATGACCCACAAGTATAGGGGATCTATCGTAGTCCTTTTGATAAGTAAGAGTGTCGAACCCAACGAGGAGCAGAAGGAAATGACAAGCGGTTTTCAGTAAGGTATTCTCTGCAAGCACTGAAATTATCGGTAACAGATAGTTTTGTGATAGGATAATTCGTAACGGATAGCAAGTAACAAATGTAACAAAGGTGCAGCAAGATGGCCCAATCCTTTTTGTAGCAAAGGACAAGCCTGGACAAACTCTTATATAAAGCAAAGCGCTCCCGAGGACACATGGGAATTTCTGTCAAGCTAGTTTTCATCATGCTCATATGATTCACGTTCGTTACTTTGATAATTTGATATGTGGGTGGACCGGTGCTTGGGTGCTGTCCTTACTTGGACAAGCCTCCCACTTATGATTAACCTCTCTCGCAAGCATCCGCAACTACGAAAGAAGAATTAAGATAAATCTAACCATAGCATGAAACATATGGATCCAAATCAGCCCCTTACGAAGCAACGCATAAACTAGGGTTTAAGCTTCTGTCACTCTAGCAACCCATCATCTACTTATTACTTCCCAATGCCTTCCTCTAGGCCCAAATAATGGTGAAGTGTCATGTAGTCGACGTTCACATAACACCACTAGAGGAGAGACAACAAACATCTCATCAAAATATCAAACGAATACCAAATTCACATGATTACTTATAACAAGACTTATCCCATGTCCTCAGGAACGAACGTAATTACTCATAAAGCATATTCATGTTCATAATCAGAGGAGTATTAATTATCATTAAGGATCTGAACATATGATCTTCCACCAAGTAAACCAACTAGCATCAACTATAAGGAGTAATCAACACTACTAGCAACCCACAGGTACCAATCTGAGGTTTGAGACAAAGATCGGATACAAGAGATGAACTAGGGTTTGGAGAGGAGATGGTGCTGGTGAAGATGTTGATGGAGATTGACCCCCTCTCGATGAGAGGATCGTTGGTGATGATGATGGCTTCGATTTCCCCCTCCGGGAGGGAAGTTTCCCCGGCAGAACAGCTCCGCCGGAGCCCTAGATTGGTTCTGTCCAAGTTCCGCCTCGAGACGGCGGCGCTTCGTCCCGAAAGCTCCCTTATGATTTTTTCCAGGTCAAAACCCTCCATATAGCAGAAGATGGGCACCGGAGGCCTGCCAGGGGGCCCACAAGCCACAGGGGCGCGCCCAGGGGGGTAGGGCGCGCCCCCCTGGCTTGTGACTCCCTGGTGGGTCCCCTCTGGTATTTCTTTTGCCCAATATTTTTTATATATTCCAAAATAATTCTCCGTAGAATTTCAGGACTTTTGGAGTTGTGCAGAATAGGTATCTCAGATTTGCTCCTTTTCCAGTCCAGAATTCCAGTTGCCAGCATTCTCCCTCTTCATGTAAACCTTGTAAAATAAGAGAGAAAAGGCATAAGTATTGTACCATAATGTGTATTAACAGCCCATAATGCAATAAATATCGATATAAAAGCATGATGCAAAGTGGACGTATCAACTCCCCCAAGCTTAGACCTCGCTTGTCCTCAAGCGAAAGCCGAAATCGATAAATATGCCCACATGTTTAGAGATAGATGTGTCGATAAAATAAAATACGGACATGAAGGCATCATGGTTATCTTTAGAACAGCAACATATATTGACATATAATTCCTTATGCTAGAGTAACAATTCATTCACAAGGTAAAGTATGAATCAAGAACTCTATTGATAACCAACAAACTATGATCTCAGTCATTGAAGCAATTCCAATTTATCATAACGTAGGAAAGAGGCAATATAAGAGCTTGTAAAGCAAATCCACATACTCAATCATCTTTTAGTCTTTCATAATTGCTAACACTCACGCGGTACCTATGAGGTCAAAGCTTCAATCGGACACAGAGAAAGATAGGGGCTTATAGTATTGCCTCCCAACTGTTTACCTCAAGGGTAATGTCAACAGAAATAGCTCATGCTCACCCACATCCGAGTGGATATATGTGTCTAGATCATTCTCCAACACATGACGCTTGCCAAGAGATAAAGGCAAAATAAAGTAAGTGGTGAAGATCACCATGACTCTTGCATAGAGGTAAGTACTAGAAAGTAAAGGTAACAGATAGGCCCTTCGCAGAGGGAAGCAGAGGTTGTCATGCGCTTTTATAGTTGGATGCGCAATCCCTTAATGCAAAAGAACGTCACTTTATATTGCCCCTTGTGATAAAGAACTTTATTATGCAGTCTGTCACTTTTATTTCTTCCATATCACAAGTTCGTATAACATTTATTTTCCTCACATTAATAGATCACACATATTTAGAGAGCAAATTTTTTATTGCTTGCACCGATGACAACTTACTTGAAGGATCTTACTCAATCCATAGGTAGGTATGGTGGACTCTCATGGAAAAACTGGGTTAAAGGTGTTTGGATGCACAAGTAGTGTCTCTACTTGGTGAAGAAGTTTTGGCTGATATGGGGTGGAAGCAAGCGACACATGTTGAAGGATCTAAAACCATATAACTTCTATTCGGAAATAAGCAAACATAACCCATTATGTTGTCTTCCTTGTCCAACATCAACTTCTTAACATATAATATTTTAATGAGTGCTCACAATAATAAAAGATGTCCAAGATGATATATTCATATGTGAACCTCTCTTTCTTTATTACTTCCTTTTAATTTCAACAATGACCAATAGCTTTGTTTGTCAACTCACAACAAATTTCAATCGACATACCTCTTATATGTGAAGTCATCACCCCCCCCCCATAAGATCATCATATATACTCTTTGCTTTTATTCTATACTTCTTTCTATTTCTTTTTCTCAAGATCATAGCAAGCAAGCAAAGCCCTCAACTCAAAACTACTCTTTATTATATAACTCTCGGACTTGCTTACATAGGGGGAATATAAAGCAAAACTCAAAACTAGATCACACTAAAGACTTTATTGTACTACATCAAGATATAACCAAAAGGATCGAACTAAGAAAAACGATAAAAGTAAAAGATGTGATGGTGATACGATACCGGGGCACCTCCCCCAAGCTTGGCACAAGCCAAGGGGAGTGCCCATACCCATGTGTTTAGTTGTCTTTCTTCGGAGGTGGCGATGTTGGAGTTGTTGATGAGATCGGAAGCTTGTCTAGTTTCCTCTTAAGCATAAAATTCTGTTCCCTCAGATCGTCTACTTCCTGCTCGAGCTTCAATATCCTTTGACATAATTCTTGCTTGCTCTCCTGCAGAAAACGAGAAGGGATAAATAGAACCTTGGGTTTTCTCCTTGTATATGGGAGGCTCGATTTCCTGAACTCCACATGCATATCTCCCGGTCGAGGCAGGGGGGTCTCCTCTTCATCCGAGCTTTCTTCCTCATACTTGCCTTCTAGTTCCTCCTCCGAGAACAATCCATAAGGATCTAAGTCCCCATAGAGCTTGGGATTTGCAAGATAATGCGATACATAGCTCTCCCCATCGGAATCTTGGGACGACATCTTGCTCTAAATCTGCTGCAGAAACAGCTCAAAATGAAAACAGGAGATATTGTCGTGATACGAAGGTCAAAACCTTCGGAAGATTATATAATGAATTTTTACCGACCTGAAGGAGTATGCCACAAGAAAATGGAGTCCGGAGGGTACACGGGGTGGCCACAAGCCACAGGGGCGCGCCCAGGGGGGTAGGGCGCGCCCCCCTGGCTTGTCGCCACCTCGTGCACTCTTCAGACTGCTTTAAATTTTCCTAATTTTTTAAATATTCCAAAACGGATAAAAATTGCCATTGGAAAAGTTGTGGAGTCGGTTTGCTTACCGTAGCACATACCTATTCCTTTTCGGAGTCTGAAACGTTATGGTAGGTCTCCCTAATGTACTCCTCCGGAGTCATGGTATTGATAATATTGGTTTCAACATTTATGGGAGTACCTGAGATATAATGTTTGATTCTTTGCCCGTTTACCACCTTCGGATTTGTGCCTTCGGCATTGTTGATCTTGATGGCGCCGGAACGATATACTTCCTCAATAATGTAAGGCCCTTCCCATTTAGAGAGAAGTTTTCCTGCAAAAAATCTTAAACGATAATTGTATAGCAAGACATGATCACCTACATTGAATTCACGCTTTTGTATCCTTTTATCATGCCATCTCTTAACCTTTTCTTTAAACAACTTAGCATTCTCATAGGCCTGGGTTCTCCATTCATCAAGTGAGCTAATGTCAAATAACCTCTTCTCACCAGCAAGATTGAAATCATAGTTGAGCTCTTTAATTGCCCAATAAGCTTTATGTTCTAGCTCTAGAGGTAAGTGACATGCTTTACCATAAACCATCTTGTACGGAGACATACCCATAGGGTTTTTATAAGCAGTTCTATAAGCCCATAATGCATCATCAAGTTTCTTAGACCAATTCTTTCTGGATCTATTAACAGTCTTCTGCAGGATCAATTTAATTTCTCTATTGCTCAATTCTACTTGACCACTAGACTGAGGATGATAAGGAGATGCAATTCTATGATTAACATCATACTTGGCAAGCAATTTACGGAAAGCACCATGAATAAAGTGTGAACCACCATCAGTCATTAAATATCTAGGGACTCCAAATCTAGGGAAAATAACTTCTTTAAACATTTTAATAGAAGTGTTATGATCAGCGCTACTAGTTGGAATAGCTTCTACCCACTTAGTAACATAATCAACATCAACTAGAATATGAGTATACCCGTTAGATTGTGGAAAAGGTCCCATATAATCAAAACCCCAAACATCAAATGGTTCAATAACAAGAGAGTAATTCATAGGCATTTCCTGACGTCTACTAATATTACCGATTCTTTGACATTCATCACAAGAAAATACAAACTTACGAGCATCCTTGAAGAGAGTAGGCCAATAAAAACCAGATTGTAGTACCTTATGTGCAGTTCTATCTCCAGCGTGGTGTCCTCCGTAGGCCTCGGAATGACACTTGCGTAGGATCTGTTCCTGTTCATGCTCAGGTACACAACGTCTAATAACACCATCTACTCCTTCTTTATAAAGATGTGGATCATCCCAAAAGTAATGTCTTAAATCATAGAAGAACTTTTTCTTTTGTTGGTATGTGAAACTAGGCGGTATAAATTTAGCAACAATGTAATTAGCATAATCAGCATACCATGGAGCATTACGCGAAGCATTTATGACAGCTAATTGTTCATCAGGAAAGCTATCATCAATAGGTAGTGGGTCATCAAGAACATTCTCTAACCTAGACAAGTTGTTTGCTACGGGGTTATCAGTACCCTTTCTATCAATAATATGCAAATCAAATTCTTGTAGCAGAAGAACCCATCTAATAAGTCTAGGTTTAGCATCTTTCTTTTCCATAAGATATTTAATAGCAGCATGATCAGTGTGAACAGTTACTTTGGAATCAACAATATAAGGTCTGAACTTATCACAAGCAAACACAACTGCTAAAAATTCCTTTTCAGTGGTAGCATAGTTTCTTTGGGCACTGTCTAGAGTCTTACTAGCATAATGGATAACCTTTAATTTCTTATCAACTCTTTGTCCTAGAACAGCACCGACGGCATAATCACTAGCATCACACATAATTTCAAAGGGTAGGTTCCAATCAGGTGGTTGAACAACAGGTGCGGAAATCAAGGCATTCTTAAGAATTTCAAATGCTTCTACACAATCATCATCAAAAATGAATGGAACATCTTTTTGCAAAAGATTAGTGAGAGGCCTAGAAATCTTAGAGAAGTCTTTAATAAACCTCCTATAGAAACCAACATGACCAAGGAAACTTCTTATACCTCTGATATCCGTAGGACACGGCATTTTTTGAATAGCATCAACTTTAGCTTTATCAACTTCAATACCTCTTTCGGAGATTTTGTGCCCCAAGACAATACCTTCATTAACCATAAAGTGGCACTTTTCCCAATTCAAGACAATATTAGTTTCTTCACATCTCTGCAAAACTCGATCAAGGTTGCTCAAGCAATCATCAAAAGAAGTTCCGTAAACGGAAAAATCATCCATGAAAACCTCAACAATCTTTTCACAAAAGTCAGAGAATATAGCCATCATACATCTTTGAAAGGTAGCAGGTGCATTGCATAAACCAAAAGGCATACGTCTATAAGCAAAGGTACCGAAAGGGCAAGTAAAAGTGGTCTTTTCTTGATCCTCTTTTGACACAGGTATTTGAGAGAAACCAGAATAACCATCTAGAAAGCAAAAATGTGTATGTTTGGATAGTCTTTCTAGCATTTGATCAATAAAAGATAGAGGGTAATGATCTTTCCTAGTAGCTTTATTTAATTTCCTAAAATCAATTACCATTCTATATCCTGTAACAATTCTTTGCGGGATCAATTCATTTTTATCATTAGGAACAACGGTAATACCTCCCTTCTTAGGGACACAATGAACGGGACTAACCCATCTACTATCAGCAATAGGATAAATTATACCTGCCTCCAGAAGCTTTAGTATTTCATTTCTTACCACTTCTTTCATTTTAGGATTTAACCGTCGTTGGTGATCAACAACTGGTTTAGCATCAGGCTCCATATTGATTTTATGTTGACATAGAGTGGGACTAATGCCCTTAAGATCATCAAGAGTATATCCAATAGCAGCACGGTGCTTCCTCAGAGTTTTCAATAATCTCTTTTCTTCATGCTCTGAAAGGTTAGCACTAATAATAACAGGATATATCTCCTTTTCATCAAGATAAACATATTTCAGAGTATCATGTAATTGTTTAAGCTCAAACATGGGATCACCCTTGGGTGGAGGAGGATCCCCAAGTATTTCAACATGCATGTTGTGTTTCAAAATAGGTTTCTAATCAAAGAAAATCTTATGTATTTCATTCCTTTCATTCTATGCATATCATTTTCATGGTCTAGCAAATATTGTTCTAAAGGATCAGTAGGAGGTACAACAATAGAAGCGAGACCAATAATTTCATCTTTACTAGGCAATTCCTTATCATGGGGTTGTCTACGGAATTTAGAGAAATTAAACTCATGAGACACATCCCCAAAACTTACAGTAATAGTTCCTTTGTCACAATCTATCCTAGCATTAACAGTATTCAAGAAGGGTCTACCAAATATAATGGGACAAAAATCATCTTGTGGAGAACCAAGAATAAGAAAATCAGTAGGATACTTTATTTTTTCACACAAGACTTTAACATCTCTAACAATCCCAATTGGTGAAATAGTATCTCTATTTACAAGCTTAATGGTAACATCAATTTCTTCTAACTCAGCTGGTGCAATATCATTCATAATTTCTTGGTATAAGGTAAAGGGAATTGCACTCACACTAGCACCCACATCACATAAGCCATGATAACAATGATCTCCTATTTTAACAGAAACAACAGGCATGCCAACAATAGGTCTATGTTTACCCTTAGTATCAGGTCTAGCAATTCTAGCAGCTTCATCACAGAAATGAATAACATGCCCATCAATATTATCAACCAAGAGATCTTTAACCATAGCATTACTAGATTCAATTTTTTAATTTGTTCAGGGGGCGTAGGTGTTCTAGTACAACTCTTACGAACCACAGTTGAAGCTTTAGCATGTTCCTTTATTCTAACAGGGAAGGGTGGTTTCTCAATATAAGCAGTAGGAATAACAGGATCAGCATTGTAAATAATAGTTTCTTCCTCAACTTTAATAGGTTCAAATACTTTCACTTCAATGGGAGGATGATATTTAAACCACTTCTCCTTAGGGAGTCAACATGAGTAGCAAAAGATTCACAGAAAGAAGCTACTATCTCAGAGTCAAGTCCATATTTAGTGCTAAATTCACGAAAAGCATCGGTGTCTACAAAAGATTTAACACAATCGAACTTAAGGTTTATACCTGACCCCTTACCTTCGTCGAGTTCCCAATCTTCAGAGTTGCGTTTAATTCTTTCCAATAAGTCCCATTTGAATTCAATATCTTTCTTCATAAAGGAACCAGCACAAGAAGTATCGAGCATGGACCGATCATTATTAGAAAGCCGAGCATAAAAATTCTGAATAATAATTTCTCTCGGGAGCTCATGATTGGGGCATGAATATAACATTGAGTTAAGCCTCCCCCAAGCTTGAGCGATTCTTTCTCCTTCACGAGGCCAAAAATTATAAATATAATTCCGATCACGATGAACCAGATGCATAGGATAAAACTTCTGATGAAATTCCAATTTCAATCGGTTGTAGTTCCATGATCCAATATCATCACATAGCCTATACCATGTCAATGCCTTCTCCTTCAAAGATAAAGGAAAGACCTTCTTCTTGACATCATCCTCGGGCAAACCTGCGAGCTTAAATAATCCACAAACTTCATCCACATAGATTAGATGCAAATCAGGATGTAGTGTTCCATCTCCTGCATAAGGAATAGCTAGCAGTTTCTCTATCATACCCGAAGGAATTTCATAATAAATATTTTCAGTAGGTGCAGTAGGTTGAGGAGCATCTCTTTGTGCTTCCGGTTGGGGTGAAGATACCACGAACAAGCCCCTCAAAGGATTATTTTCCGTAGTAACAAGTGACAGTAAATTTCAGCACAATATATAAATTTTTCCTTTCCAAGTTCCACTCACCAAAGGCGCTTCACTCCCCGGCAACGGCGCCAGAAAAGAGTCTTGATGACCCACAAGTATAGGGGATCTATCGTAGTCCTTTTGATAAGTAAGAGTGTCGAACCCCAACGATGAGCAGAAGGAAATGACAAGCGCTTTTCAGTAAGGTATTCTCTGCAAGCACTGAAATTATCGGTAACAGATAGTTTTGTGATAGGATAATTCGTAACGGATAGCAAGTAACAAATGTAACAAAGGTGCAGCAAGATGGCCCAATCCTTTTTGTAGCAAAGGACAAGCCTGGACAAACTCTTATATAAAGCAAAGCGCTCCCGAGGACACATGGGAATTTCTGTCAAGCTAGTTTTCATCATGCTCATATGATTCACGTTCGTTACTTTGATAATTTGATATGTGGGTGGACCGGTGCTTGAGTGCTGTTCTTACTTGGACAAGCCTCCCACTTATGATTAACCTCTCTCGCAAGCATCCGCAACTACGAAAGAAGAATTAAGATAAATCTAACCATAGCATGAAACATATGGATCCAAATCAGCCCCTTACGAAGCAATGCATAAACTAGGGTTTAAGCTTCTGTCACTCTAGCAACCCATCATCTACTTATTACTTCCCAATGCCTTCCTCTAGGCCCAAATAATGGTGAAGTGTCATGTAGTCGACGTTCAGATAACACCACTAGAGGAGAGACAACATACATCTCATCAAAATATCAAACGAATACCAAATTCACATGATTACTTATAACAAGACTTATCCCATGTCCTCAGGAACGAACGTAATTACTCACAAAGCATATTCATGTTCATAATCAGAGGAGTATTAATTATCATTAAGGATCTGAACATATGATCTTCCACCAAGTAAACCAACTAGCATCAACTACAAGGAGTAATCAACACTACTAGCAACCCACAGGTACCAATCTGAGGTTTGAGACAAAGATCGGATACAAGAGATGAACTAGGGTTTGGAGAGGAGATGGTGCTGGTGAAGATGTTGATGGAGATTGACCCCCTCTCGATGAGAGGATCGTTGGTGATGACGATGGCTTCGATTTCCCCCTTCGGGAGGGAAGTTTCCCCGGCAGAACAGCTCCGCCGGAGCCCTAGATTGGTTCTGTCGAAGTTCCACCTCGAGACGGCGGCGCTTCGTCCCGAAAGCTCCCTTATGATTTTTTCCAGGTCAAAACCCTCCATATAGCAGAAGATGGGCACCGGAGGCCTGCCAGGGGGGCCACAAGCCACAGGGGCGCGCCCAGGGGGGTAGGGCGCGCCCCCCTGGCTTGTGACTCCCTGGTGGGTCCCCTCTGGTATTTCTTTCGCCCAATATTTTTTATATATTCCAAAATAATTCTCTGTAGATTTTCAGGACTTTTGGAGTTGTGCAGAATAGGTATCTCAGATTTGCTCCTTTTCCAGTCCAGAATTCCAGTTGCCGGCATTCTCCCTCTTCATGTAAACCTTGTAAAATAAGAGAGAAAAGGCATAAGTATTGTACCATAATGTGTATTAACATCCCATAATGCAATAAATATCGATATAAAAGCATGATGCAAAGTGGACGTATCATGAAGCAAACTAAATATAATAGCAAATTAAAAGAAGAACAAGTGAATGATAATTTGTGTGAAGTTACTTGATAGTTGGTGATGATACTCCCCGACAACAGCGCCTGAAATCCTTCCTGATACTTTTGATCTACGTTGGGTTTTCCATGAAGAGGAACGGGTGATTGCAGCATAATACAGATAAGTATTTCGCTCAGTTAAGAACCAAGGTTTATATAACCAATAGGAATATCAATCCACAACCGTCTTTAGCGGCTGCACACAAAAGAGGAAACACTTGCACCCAACGCGGAAAGAGGGTTGTCAATCCCCTTGATCTCGTTATTTCCAAGCAGGTGAAGCGTGTAGATAATAGTAGATAAGTGTAAATTGAAAAATAAAATAAAAAGTAAATAATGGCAGAAAGGTAATGATATATTTTGTAAATATATAAGTGAATAGACCCGGGGGCCATAGTTTTCCCTAGCGGCATCTCTCATGTAGGCAACATACGGTGGGTAAACAAATTATAGTTGGGTAATTGATAGAAAAGCGCATAGTTATATGATATTCACGACAATGATCATGTATATATAGGCATCATGTCCATAAGAAAATAGGCCGACTCCTACCTGCACCTATTACTATTACTCCACCCATCGACCGCTATCCAGCATGCATCTAGAGTATTAAGTAAAACAGAGTAATGCTTGGAGAACATTGACATGATGTAGACAAAGAGAATTCAATTAATATGAACTAACCCCATCATTTTATCCTTAGTGTCAACAATACAAAGACGTGTCTTGTCCCTTTCTGTCACTGGGATATAGAGCACCGCCAGATTGAACCCCCTACAACGCACCCCTCTCATTGAAGAAATTTCAATCTAGTTGGCCAAACTATTTCAATAGATCGGAGAGATTTACGGAGCTATAATGATCATGCAAATAAGAAACATAATATTCAGAGGTGACTCAAATACTTTTCATGAACAATCTGAAACATAAACCCACAACTCATTGGATCCCAACAAACACACTGTACAAAAGAATTACATAGGATAGATCAAAGCGAAGATGCGATGATCATTGTATTGAAGATCAAGAGAGAGAGAGAGAGAGAGAGAGAGAGAGAGAGAGACATCTAGGTACTAACTATGGACCAGTAGGTCTGTGGTGAACTACTCACACATCATCATGAGGTCAGCAAGTTTGATGAAGAGGCCCTCCGTGATCGATCCCCCCTCCGGCTGGGTGCCGGAATGGAGCTCCAGATGGGATCGTGGCGGAACAGGGACTTGCGGCGGCGGAAAAAGTGTTTCAGGATGCCCTCCAGGGTTCTTGGAATATATGTGAATTTATAGGCCAGAGAACGGGGGTAGGAGGGCCACCAGGGAGGGACAAGCCATCAGGGCGCGTCGACCCCCCTGGGCTCGCCCTGTTTGCTTGTGCCTCCTTTGTGCGGCCTCTGGTCTTCTCCCGAAGCTTCCAGGTCTTCTTTTGGTCCCAAAAAAATCATAAAAAAGTTTTGGGGCAATTGGGCTTCGTTTGGTACTGTAAACCTGAAAAGTAAAAAACACGCAGAAAACAACAACTGGCACTGGACACTGAGTCAATAGGTTAGTGCTCAAAAATAATATAAATTGGTAAATATGCTCAAAAAGTATCCTAGAATGATATTATAATAGCATGGAACAATCAAAAAATTATAGATACGTTGGAGACGTATAAAGGGAGTAAAAATTATACTCCACCTCCCTATATCTCCTCCAATTTCCCTAAATATACTCACTCCCGCCGCGGTCGTGTAAAACTAGCATCTCTCTTCCTCCCACCCTCCCTCCTGCCGCCGCAGCTACCACAACCTGCCGCCGCCACCGATGACTCCCCTTCGGCTGGAATGGATATGTCGGTCCCTTCCCACACCCACCGTCCACCGTCGTCGGCTTGTCACCGTCGTAAACGACCCATGCGCCGCCGCCCGCGCTTAAGAAAACTTTGGGGATGACAAAGAACCACCTTATCCAAGCTCCACCTCCATCCTCGATGGTGGCCTCCCGGGTGGACACCGCCTCTCCGGCCACGGCTCGACGCCCTCCCACAGCACCTCCTACGGCCAAACGAGCCGGAAAGCCGAAGGCGGCGGCCCTCACCAAGGCGATCGCGAAGAAGAATAAGAAGAAAAAGAAGAAGAACAGGGCCGCATCGGTGCCTCGGCCAAGGCCGGCTCCTCATGCAGCCACTCCAGTGTGCCCCTAAGGCAACTCCTCCGACGCGGGCGGCTGTCGCAGACAGCAACAAGGGTCGCGGCCACCAAGTGTTCGATGAAATGCCAACAAGGTAAAAAAAGCCAACATTTATGACCATCCGCCGATCGGTGATTGTTTGAAGCCAACCGTGATGTTGTTTCTTTGTATCATTTTCCTAGAGCGGAGATGAACACGGTCGAATTCCTTGTGACTTTCAAGTCCTCGGCCACCATTGGACTTGATGACCTCAACTATGACTCCGTTTGGGACCATTCATAGGCAGCACAAGGTGTGGAGCAGGAGGTGGCCGAGGAAGAGGAGGAGGCCGAGGAGGTGGTGGCTGAAGAGGATGTGGCCGAGGAAGAGGACGTTGTGGAGGTGTCCGAAGAAAGGGTGTCAAGGTCACGCACCGCCAGCTACAACCAAAAGGATATTGCTCTTTGCAATGCTTGGTTCGCGATCTCCATGGATGCAACGATTGGAAACAAGCCAAGACTATGTTTTGGGAGAGAATGATCGAGCACTACAACTTGTAAAGCGTACAAGAATGTATTGGGAGATCACTCGTGGAGAGATCTTGAAAGTCTCTCTGCGGAATGTTGTTGTTGTTGTTAATGGTGGTGGCCGAGGGGGGTGATGGTGGTGGTGTACATGATGGTGATGGTGCTGGTGTCGATGGTGGTGAAGGTGATGGTGGTGGTAGTGATTTCTTCTCCAAGCAACACGTTTGAGTGGTGGTGGCTGAGGGGGTGGTGGTGCATGCCAATGGTTGGCTCGATCTACAACATATACATGCTATGTTTGTGGTGATTTTGGAACAAGCATCGTGTTTGAAATGATGTCTTTTGGGTGAACTTTGCATGTTGTTATTTAAAATTCATGATGATGAAACTATATGTTATGATGGTTATGTTATGCTTGTTTTAATTTGAATGTTTTTAAGATATATAGTGTATAGTGTTTGAAATTGATGCGACTACGAAACGAAATCTATGAAGTTTTATTTTTTACTTCACTAACTATAGGGGATCGAATAGGTGAGTCCACCGTTAGTGGACTAAAATTTACTCCATTAACTTTACTCCGCCGAGTTCTCCCTTAACTTTTAAGGGATCGGTTAGAAAAGGATTTATAACCTTTTATTTGGGTGGAGGTGAGCTGTCCGCGACTGAGGCCAACTCCAATGCACGACCTCAAACGAACGTTCGTTTTCTCCGGATTTTGTCCGTTTGGGGATGGCAATGGGGTGGCGTCCGGCCATTTTTCAGGATGCGCCGGACATGCGCCCAATGTGTGGGGCGCATCTCGCCCGTCTGCATGCAAAACAATAAAAACAACCAGCGGCCATAGTTCATGCCAACGGCTCTAGTTCATGCGGATTACATAGCCAGTGGCCGGCCAACATATGCCGGCATACAAAATGGTCAAGCCCCCCTAGTTTCACACCGGCAACAAAATCCAGCGGCCGACACACTAGCTAGCCTTTAAAATGATCAAGTTTTTCACATCGGCAACAAAACCAGCGACCAGTACACAAGCCAGCTTTCAAAAAGAACGGCCGTAGTCCACGGCCGAGGCCTCCCTAGTTCATGCCATCTTGGGTCAACATCTCCTTATGCTGTTTGATGTTTAGTACACAACGTTATTCTTGAAGTCTCTGTTGGGCCTCCAAGCGCACAGTTTTGTAAGACAATAGCAAATTTCCCTCATGTGGATGACCTAAGGTTTATCAATTCGCGAGAGGTGTAGGATGAAGGTGGTCTCTCTCAAACAACCCTACAATCAAATACAACAAATCTCTTGTGTCCCCAACACACCCAATACAATGGCAAATTGTATAGGTGCACTAGTTCAGTGAAGAGATGGTGATACAAGTGCAATGTAGATAGTAGATATAGGTTTTTGTTATCTAAAATAATAAAAACAGCAAGGTAGCAAATAGAAAACAGCGAGAAAAAGAATATATCAATTCTTGAAAATACGGCCTAGGGTTCATATTTTCACTAGTGCAATCTCTCAGCAATGCTAACGTAATCGAATCATATATCAATCCTTTAATATGTGAGAAAGAGTCACTCCAAAGTTCCTATCAATAGCGAAGAACATGAGATGAAATTGTTGTAGGTAGCAAACCACCTCAAAGTTATCGTTCCGATCAATCTATTGGGACATTTCTATAAGTGTCACAAACAACCCTAGAGTTCGCACTACAAGAACACCATATGATACACATCAATCAACTGTAATGTCACCTAGATACTCCAATGTCACCGCAAGTATCCATGAATTAATTATTTGATATTCATCAAATAATTTTAAATTTGTAATATTCAATCCAACACAAAAACTTCAAAGAGTTTCCCCAAAGTTTCTATCGGAGAAAGTAGGATGAAAACGTGTATCAACATATGTGCCCGGATTACCCCATTGTCACCACGGGAATCTGCAAGTTGATTGCCAAAACATATATCAAGTGAATCAATAGAACACCCTATTTGGTATCCACATGCAAGACATACATCAAGTGATCTCAAATCCTCCTATATTCAATCTGATAATAGTGAAACCTCAAAGGGTGAGACTCAATTCATCACAACAAAGGGAAGAACACCATATGATTATACTACGTTAACAGAGCTCATGGTCATCAAGATCGTGCCCTATAAAGATCACGAGAGAGAGAGAGAGATCAAACACATAGGTACTGGTACATACCCTCATCCCCGGGGGTGAACTAATCCCACCTCGTCATGGAGACCACCGAGATGATAAAGATGGCCTTCAGTGATGATTCCCCCCTGCGACAGGGTTCCTCAAAATGGATCCAGATGAGATCACTTCAGAACAGAGGCTTGCTGCAGCCGTGTAAAAGTTCTAGGTTTCCTTCTTGAGGTTTCTGGATTTATAGGAATTTTTATCGTTGGAATCATGCCAATCGAAGTTACGAGGGACCCACAAGCTCAGACGGCACTCCCACCCCAGGGGCATGCGGGGTGAGGTTGTGGCCACCTCGTGGGCCTTTTGGTCCTTCATCGAAGCTTCAGGGGTCTCTTATGTTCCAAAAAAATCAACACAAATTTCCGTGGCATTTGGACTTTGTTTGGTATGGATTTTCTACGAAACAAAAAATAGCCACAAAAAATAAACTGGCACTAGGCACTAGGTTAATAGCTTAGTTCCCAAAAATCATATAAAAGTGCACCAAAACTATATAAAATCATTGTAAACAAGACATGAATATTTCATAAATTATCGATGTGGTGGAGATGTATCAACATCCCCAAGCTTAATTCCTGCTCGTCCTCGAGTAGGTAAATGATAAAAGATATAATTTATGAAGTGGGAATGCTAGCATAGTGCATAAGTTTTATGAAAGGTAATTTCAGTCCCTTTTTCTAGCATAATTATATATCATAAACAATAGATTATTTCTGATAAAATTTCTCATGTCAAGTAGCAAGCTATTCACATGTTTAAAGTATATACCATTAACTTTCTTGAAAGGGCGATGCTAGGTGCCGGCACGCCGGCCAAATAGTTGCGCTGGTCGCGTCTGAGGTGTTTGATGTGAGGCGCCAGGTCTATAGAATTCGGCAGAAAAAGGGTTCGCCCTAAAGCTTCTTCTTCCTCTCGCCAGGACCGCATCTCCCTCTCGGGTACACGGTGCCGCGCCTCCTCTCCCCTCCGGTGGCCGTCCTCGTCGCCGGTCCCCACCCCTGCCGGTCGTTCTCGTCGCCGGTCGGAACCCCCGCCGGCCATCCTCGTTCCGGTCCCCACCCTCCCCGTCCATCCTCGTCGCGGCCTCGACTCATGCAATAGCTGCACCTATGGTTGCAGCTCCCAGCGGTGACAGTTGTAGCTCTGCTGCAGCCCGATCACCATGGCCTCGCCCAACCATCCCTTTCTCCTTCGTCATACATGTGCAAAATCTAATATCGACAAGGAAAGGTGTTGCAACCACCGTCAACCTTTGCTATGACCGACGATGGGAATTTCTGCGACCATTCATGTCGATACCGATGAAAATGATAACTTTTGCTTCAACAGTCATTCATTTTTGCTACGACCAGTGACGGAAATTGCTACAACCATTCATGTCGATGTTGCGACCTGCGATGGCGGTTGATGCTTTTTTTCCATGGGCATTGAAGGTTTTTTCAAAGGGTTGAAGCATTCCCACACACCGGTTGAAGCTTTTTTACACACCGCTTAAAGCTTTTACTCGCCGCTCGAATATTTTTTTCGAGGTTGAAGCTTTCTATCCACGATGTTTGCTGCAAACGACAAAGAAAGCTACAAGCAGTATTCGTTTTTGCTACAACCAGGAAGATGATGAAGTGTGGCTAGCGACGAAGGGTTGCTAATTTGTTGCAACCGGCAGTGGGAAATTCTACCACCGGCGACCGAATTTGCTGCAACTAGTGTGCAGTGGTGCGACGAGCGGTGACATGGGTTACCACGGCGACTAGGATTTGCTACCACCGGTGCATTTTTTACTACCACTGCGATGGCCGCGTGCTACAAGTGGTGGGATGACGGGGAGCTGCGACGGGCATGCAACTCCAGCTCGCCTGCGGGGGGGGGGGGGGGGGGGGAGATAACAGCGACGGGGAAGAAAGGGTATCCAGAGGAAGAAGATGAGCGATTGGGTGGGAGAAGGAGATCGGGACGAAGAAGACAAAAGAAAGGTGAGCCAGGGGTAGTGCGGGACGTGGGATTGGGTTACAACGCGTGGTTCACGTTCGACCGAACGAAGTTTCGGCTGGCGCACTCATGTGAAACGTTTTCCTTCTTGAAAACTAACAAACTATGTTCTCAGTCATCGAAGCAATTATAATTCATCATAGTTCAAGGAAGGGTCTATGTAAGAGCTTTTGTTTTAGCAGACTCCACATACTCAACTATCATATAGTCTTCTATGATTGCTGACACTCTAACACATATCTTTTAGAACAAACAGTTTCAGCCAGACATAGAGGAAGATAGGGGTTTAATATTTCACCTCCCAACCAATTTATCTCAGAGATAATCAACAATAATAACTCATGATCACTGATGTCCAACTGGATATATATATGCCTTGATCTTTCCCCACCACATGATGCTTGTGATGTAGAGAATAATTGAGAACGGAATAGGGATACATACTATTGACTCTTGCATAAATGTAAACACAATAATAAATATTAAACATTGTAAGATAGGCCCTTCGCAGAGGGAAGCAGAGGTTGTCATTTACTTTTTGGTTTCTTTAGGGGTGCAATCTCTTATTGTATAGGAACGTGACTTTATATTGCCCCTTATGATAGCAACCTTTATTATGCAGTCCATCACTTTTATTGCGTTACCATCACAAGTCCGTACAAAGCTTATTTTCCCTTAAAATAAAAGATCATACACATTTAGGAGCAATTTTTTATTGCTTTGCACCGATGACAACTTACTTTAAGGATCATATTCAATCCATAGGTAGGCTCTCATGGCAAGAAACTGGGTTAAAGGGTTTTTGGACGCACAAGTAGTATCTCTACTTAGTACAAAGTTTTGGCTGGCAAAAGGTTATGGGCAAGAACCACATGTTAGAGGATCCATGACAATATAACTTCTATGTGAATATAAGAAAACATAGACCATTACGTCATCTTCCTTGTTTAACATTAACTACTTGATCAAGTTTGGAAATAATTAACGAGGGCTCACAATCATAAAAGATGTCCAAGATAATATATTCACATGTGAAATCTCAATTCCTTCATTGTTCTTTCATGAATTGCATCAATAATCAATTGTATGTTTGTTAACTTCCAATAAATTTAACCAATTATACTTATTTTACGTGAAGTCATTACTACCCGTGGGACAAGCATATGAAGCATATATAGTTTCAGATTTATGATATTCATTTCATTAAATAAATTTTCTCTTCGGATATAAGTGAAGCACAAGGGTGAATGGCAAACTACTTCCAAAAGATATAAGTGAAGATCAAAGAGTGGTTAAACAATTAAGTAGCTATGCAAAGACTCTCTTTCAATAAAGGATTTCAGATCTGAGAATTATTTCAAATAGCAAACAAAACAAAAGTACACTCCAATAATAGCACATATCATGTGAACAAGTAAAAACGTAAGATCAACCGAGACTAACCAATAGTTGTTGACGAAGAGAGGTGGGATGCCTAACGTGGCATCCCCAAGCTTAGATGCTTGATTCTTCTTGTAATATTAACTTTGGGAGCCTTGGGCATCCCCAAGCTTGAGCTCTTGTGTCTCATTAATTCCTCCCATAAACGTTATCACATAATACCTAATGCATTCTATAATTCCCATAATTTATATCACTCAATATAACTTATGGAAACACTAAAACGAGCAAACTATGCATACAAAATAGAATATGTCACAAACAGAACTGCCTGTAAAGATCTAAACTAAAACCATACATCCCAATCTCTGACAATTCTGAAAAATGTGTACGACGCAGATAATTTGTAAATAAATACTATGTAAAAATTTCAGAATATTTTGACGCTCTAGTAAAATCATATAATTCACAGGACGAAAAAGTTTCTGTTTTCATATAGAATCAAATCAACAAGTATACACATTATCCCAAAGGCTTTACTTGGTACATTACTGAAACAAAATACAAAAAAATGATTACTACACTTACTTAATCACGTGAACACACAAAAACAGAAATGATAAGTGTTGGATTGTCTCCCAACAAGCGCTTCTCTTTAACGCCTTATAGCTAGGCATTGGTAATTTTGATATGCTCGCATAAAAGTGAAGAATTGAAACATAAAGGTGAAAGCACATGTGCTCCCTTGGAGGTTTTGATAGTTCATGACAACATACATTGTCTCTTGGACTAATAGTTTTACCTAGCTTATTTCAGATGAAGTCCACAAAGAGAGTTGGTTGGAATGTGTGGAGAATCCCCAAGGAAAGAATAAGAAGGAAAGGAATAGGATTGGCAAGACATCAAGCTTCAAGACTCTACATTTTGCATTTTGTGAGAAATCATTTTTAGTCCATAGGAAAGCAAATACTATTAAAAGGGGATGAGGTATCTATGCTGATCTGGTTGCTCAAGTGCTTAGAGTTAGCCACCAAAAATACACATGAAATTCTCCCACAAAATACTCTGTCTAAACCCTACCACTCAAAATCGGTACCACCAAGTTTTTAGAATCGGCCCTACCGAGTTTTACCCTAGACAGATCCTAAGCCAAACCCTAAGGTCTCGGTGACACCAACTTTCATTTCTGGTGAAACCGAAATCAGTGACCAACTTTCGGGTAACCCATTTCTAAGAATCGGAATTTCTGAGTTTTGTAAATCGGTCTCACCGAGATTTGGAAACTTCCTAGGTCAGCCAATTTGGTCCCACCGAGATTTATATATCGGTCTCACCGAAAAGCCAAAAGTTGCCACATTTTGCACTAGTCAGTGGAACAGAGTTTTTGCTTCGGTTTCATCGAGTTGGGAAATAATGTTGTACCGGTTGGATTTTTGGAGATGCCTATATATACCCCCTCCACCTACCTCTCACTCACAAAGGAAGCACTCAGAACAAACCAACACTTGCCCCATCCATTTTTCTGAGAGAGAACCACCTACTCATGTGTTGAGATCTAGATCTTCCACTCCAACCATATGAATCTTGATTTCTAGCCTCCCCAAGTTGCTTTCCACCCAATCAACCTCTTCTACTAAGAAAAATCTATGAGAGAGTGATTGTTTTTTGAGGAGACTATCTTTTGAAGCACAAGAGCAAGGAGTTCATCATTGTTACCACATCTATTACCTTTTGGACAGTGGTGTCTCCTAGATTGGATATGTATCGCTTGGGAGCCTCCTTTTTCGTGTGTGGAGTTGAACCAAGAAGTTTGTACGGGCAAGGAGATCGCCTACTTCGTGAAGATCTACCCTGAGTGAGGCTAGTCCTTCATGGACGTAAGCCGTGATGGAATAGACGAGGTGGCTACTTTGTGGACCCTTATCCCTCCGTGGACTCTCGCGACCGCTACCCACCGTGGGTTGAAGTCTCCATCAGCATGGACGTATGATAGCACCACCTATCGGAACCACGGGAAAAATCTTCGTGTCTCCAACTGCGTTTGATTTCCTCTTCTCTACTCCTTCTTACATATGCTTGTCTTTACTTTCTGCTGCTATACTTGTTGGCTTGCATGTGTAGGGTGCACTAGACTTGTTAGAATTGCTAAAATCTGCCAACCATTAAAATTGGGAAAAGGTTAGGTTTTTAATTTTTCAAGTAGTCTATTCACCTCCCTCTAGACGTCCCTTCTCGATCCCACAAAAGGGAGCATCATAAAGCATATGACAAGCAAATTTAAGCCTAACCAACTTCCTATGCATAGGGATTTTGTAACAAAGCAATTTGTTGTAGCAAGAATCAGCTAGCATAGGAAGGCAAAAGAAGCACGACTTCAATACTTTCAACACGTAGAGAGGAAACTTGACATTGTTAAAACATAAATAAGCATTTGTTCCTCTCTCATAATAATGTTCAGTGGCATCATGAAGGAATTCAACAATATAAATATCATATAGAGCATTCTTTTCATGATCCACAAGCATAGAAAATTTATCACTACCCACACAAGCAGATTTCTACTCATTCATAATAGTGGGAGTATCATATATAACTTGAACACTATAAATTGGTTCCACATTAAAAGAGTAATGTTCAGTAAAAGGGTATTCATAATTATAACAAGTTTTATAAGAGTAGTTATCACTACTTTTTATAATATAAGTTTCATCACAATAATCATCATAAGTAGCAACCTTGTTCTTATCACAATCTATTGGGATCTCTTCCGAAATAGTGGAATTATCACTAAATAAAGTCATGACCTCTCTGAATCCACTTTTATCATTGTAAAAATATTCAAGACCCTCCAAAGTAGTGGGATACATATAACCTAAAGTTGACACTCTTCCAAACCCACTTTCGTTATTATTACAATCATCATAACTAGGAGGCATGCTATCACCATAAAAAATTTGATCGCTTACAGTGGGGGAACTAAAAAGATAATCTTCATTTAACATAGCATCCCAAGCTTAGGATAAGCATAATTTCCAGCAAATATATTCTCAAACATGTCATTCTCATCAAACATAGCATCCCCAAGCTTGTGGTTTTGCATATCACTCTTATCATTAATAGTATGAATGACACCAATAGTATAACAATTATTATCACCATAATTTGCCAAGTTGGTGCAAAAAATATTTTCAATATTATAAGGAGTATCATTATCTTCCCAATCATGATTATCATGACAAGTAATAGGCATAGCAAAATCATCCTCAAGTGTATCATCTTCCCTAATAATTTTTGATTCATTCTCAACGATAATTGGAGCAACATTATTTGGGATAGATACATTTTTACCTATACTTTTCCTTCTTTTCTTATTCTTCTTAATCACCACATTATATGTGGGTTTAATTAATTTTTCCAAGCTTCTTATTCAAGAGATTGGTTGGATAGGAGGCTCCTCCTTGTCACCTATTTCATCACGAGAGAAAATAGGAGGGAAAGGGGCAATCTTTACCCCTCCATTACTATTCCTTATATATTATATTAGTTTTTCCGTCTTTCTAAATTTGGCTATATAAGCATGCTCATTGCAATTTACCACACAAAACATATAGATTTCCTATAGATTAGTTTCAGCATAGTCCGTGAACATGAATGCTTCAAACCAACTATTTTTACGTGACAATTATTCACACCCCAAAAATAGACAAAGTTCATTATACATTTCAAGGGTGATCGAGTTATTACAATATTTGGCCATGATTCGATCATGAAAAAGCATGCATTTAAAATTAAGAAGACCAACTTCATTGCAAAGTTCACAAGTAATGGGATGAGGAGAGCATATTTAGCAACATCATCTATCACCTTAAGCAACCATTTAGTTTTGGGCCAATTCCATTCCTCCCTAACTTTGGCCCAGTCTCATCTTTACCCCTAAAATAAAACGGTGCTCAACTATACCCTTCTTTCGTTAGATGGCATTATGCAAATACCCCTCCCCACCGTTTCCGTCCGGTCAAAGGGGTTTGACCATCATCTAGACGTTTTGTGGACATAGTTGTCCCTGTGTGCATTGCCACTGACATGTGGGACAAGCTCATAGTGGATGACAAGTGGGCCCTGGCCTGAAAGCCCACATTTTGTGTTTTGATTTTCTTGTAACTCATTTAACAAATTATTTAGGGGTGGTCCACCTGATAAAGGTTTATTGGGGCAATGTTACCTAATAGGCAATTAATCTAAGTTAATAGGTCAGGCAGGGGTCCCACCTAGCTAATAGGAAATTAACACGATGGATTGGGCATGCCGACGACGGATTAAGCATGCACGTCGATGGAGATCCGCCGTGGTTGTGGTCGGGAGCAAGATGGTGGGCTCACACGCGCATCCATGGCGGACGGCGGCGCATGCATGCATCCATGGCGGCGGTGATGTCTGTGATCTGCATTGGGTTTTCCGTGAAGAGGAACGAGTTATTACAGCACAAACGAGTAAGTATTTCCCCTCGTTAAGAACCAAGGTTTATCAAACCAATAGGAGTAACACGCAACCACCGTCTTCATTGACTGCACACAAAAGAGCAAACACTTGCACCCAACACGGGCAAGAGGGTTGTTGAAAGGATCGATATGGTTGACTAGAGGGGGGGTGAATAGGCAACTACCAATCTTTAGCTTTTCTTTACAAATTAGGGTTAGCAACAAAATAGGTTGTCTAGATGTGCAACTAGGGAGCAACCTATATGATGCTAACAATCACAACACAAGCAAGTAAAGGATACAATACAAGTAAAGCAAGTAAAATGTAAAGGTAAGAAATGACCACAAGTGGAGCCGGTGAAGACGAGGATGTGTTACCGAAGTTCCTTCCCTTTGAGAGGAAGTACGTCTCCGTTGGAGCGGTGTGGAGGCACAATGCTCCCCAAGAAGCCACTAAGGCCACCGTATTCTCCTCACGCCCTCACACAATGTGAGGTGCCGTGATTCCACTAGTGGTGCCCTTGAAGGCGGCGACCGAACCTTTACAAACAAGGTTGGGGCAATCTCCACAACTTAATTGGAGGCTCCCAACACCACCACGGAGCTTCACCACAATGGAATGTGGCTCCGAGGTGACCTCTTCCGTCTAGGATGCTCAAACACCCAAGAGTAACAAGATCTGCAAGGGATTAGTGGGGGGAAATCAAATATCTCTTGGTGGAAGTGTAGATCGAGGCCCTCTCCTCCAAACCCTAGAACATCAACAAGTTTTGTTGGCTAGGGAGAGAGATAGGGCAAAAATGGAGCTTGGGGGCAACAATGGAGATAGAGGATAAGAGGTAAGGCTGGTTGGAGAAGAAGACCCACTTTAAATAGTGGGGATAGAATCCAACCGTTACCTGTGCTCAGCCCGCACACACAAGCGGTACTACCGCTCCGGAAAGCGGTACTACCGCTTGAGCGGTAGTCCCAAATACTGAGCGGTAGTACCGCACTGAGCGGTACTACCATGCCCACAAAGCGGTACTACCGCTATGGGCCGCAGAACAGCAGAGACCAGGGAGTAGAGCGGTACTGGAGCAGCCGCACCGCAGAGCGGTACTACCGCTCAACTACCGCTCTACTACCGCGAGAAGAAAACAGGATACCAGAAGAATTTCAGCAAGCGGTACTGAAGCGGTACTAGAAAGCGGAAGTACCGCATTGCGGTACTACCGCACTACTACCACTCTACTACCGCAAGAAGAAACAGGATACCAGAAGAAAATCCCCCAAGCGGTACTAGCTGCGGTAGACCACAGCGGTACTACCGCATAAGCGGTACTACCGCTTGGGTGACAAGAAAACTGCCCAGACAAGATCTCCAAGTTGCCGGAAGGGAATGTGGGTGCATATGGGGTTGTGTACGTGTTGATTCCACCCATACCATTCCAAAGCGGACCCCCTCTTAATAGTACGGTTTTCCTATGACTCAATACCACCGAAAAAGAAACGCAAGAAAAACACCGTCTTTATAAAAGCTCCGAGGGGCATCAATCGTCTTGTGCCAAGTGATGGAATATCTGAAATGCTCAATGCACACGATTAGTCCGCAAAAGTATTGTCATCAATCACCAAAACCACTAAGGGAGAAATATGCCCTAACAGTTGTCAATCCCCATGGACTCGTTATTTGCAAGCAAGTGAACCAAGTAGATAGTAGTGGATAATTGCAAAATAAAATAAAAGATAATAAAGGAAGTGAGGTATTGAAATCTTTTTGTAAATTATAAGTGAGAAGGCCAGGGGGGCATAGTGTTCTCTAGTGGCATCTCTCATATAGGAAACATAGGTGGGGAAACAATTACTGTTGGGCAATTGATAGAAAAGCGAACAATTATGTTCATATTCACGGCAATGATCATGTGTATATAGGCATCACGTCCATAAAAAAATAGGCCGACTCCTGCCTGCACCTATTACAATTACTCCACTCATCGACCGCTATCCAGCATGCATCTAGAGTATTAAGTAAAACAGAGTAATGCTTGGAGAAAGATGATATGATGTAGACAAAGTAAACTCAATCAATATGAATGAACCCCATTGTTTTATCCTTAGTAGCAACAACACAAAGACATATCTTGTCCCCTTCTGTCACTGGGATATAGAAACCCGTCTGGTTGAACCTACCACAACGCACCCCTCTCACTGAAGAAAGATCAATCTACTTGGCCAAAGCAAGTCAATAGATCGGAGAGATTTACAAAGCTATAATGATCATGCAATAAGAATCACTTTAAGAACTCAGAGAAGACTCCAATATTTTATCATGAATAATCTGAACATAAACCCACAATTCATCGGATCCCAACAAACACACTGCACAAAGGCATTACATCGGATAGATCAAAGCGAAGATGCGATGATCATTGTACTGAAGATCAAGAGAGAGAGAGATAGCCATCTAGATACTAACTACGGACCCGTAGGTCTGTGGTGAACTACTCATACATCACCATGGAGGCAACGAGGTTGATGAAGACGGCCTCCATGATGGATTCCCCCTCCGGTAGAGTACCGAAAAAGGCTTCCAGATTGGATCACCGTGGAACAAAGACTTGCGGCGGCGGAAGAAGGGTTTTGTGAGCTCTCCTGGATTTTTTGGAATATATGAGAATTTATAGGACGGAGAGGGACGTCGGGAGGCGGCCGAGGAGGCCAGTACCCACCAGGGCGCGCCCTCGGGCCTGGCCGCGCCCTGTTGGGTACTGGGCCCCTCGTGTGGCCCCTGGTTATCTTCCGAAGCTTCCATGTTTTTATTTGGTCCATAAAATATCATAAAAAAGTTTCGGGTTGGTTGGACTTCGTTTGGTACAGTAAACCTGACAAGCCAAAAACATGCAGAAAACAGGAACTAGCACTTGGCACTGGGTCAATAGCTTAGTGCTAAAAAATAATATAAATAAATAAGTAACCAAAAGTATCCTAGAAATGATAATATTATAGCATGGAACAATCAAAAATTATAGATACGTTGGAGACGTATCAACATCCCCAAGCTTAATTCCTGCTCGTCCTCGAGTAGGTAAATGATAAAAACATATTTTTTGATCTGACATGCTACCCAATATGTAATCTTTTGCATGTATGCTCATTGAGAAACGAGGAATTAACAAACATCAACCTAGTAATATTTATAAGCACAAGAAACACAATCATCAATCTTTCAGAGTGTACGATCCTCAAAGAATGTTCAACCCCATTTATTTTGTCATACTAGAAAGGCATGGCTCCGTCCTCACCACATTAGTACAAATGTTAAGCACCACGGTGTCCAAGTCAGGCAATTGGATCATACTTTTTCAAAGCGCATCAACTTTTTATTCTTCACGCAATACATGAGCGCGAACCATGGACGTAGCATAAGGTGGAATAGAATATGGTGGTAGATATCAAAGGGGTAAAAAATGGGGAAGAAAGTCTCGCATCAACTAGGCGTATCAACATGATATGGAGATGCCCATCGATAGATATCAATGCGAGGAGTAGGGATTGCCATGCAAACATGATGCACTAGAGCTAAGTGTATGAAAGTTCAACTGAAACTAAGTGAGTGTGCATCCAACTTGCTTGCTCATGAAGACCTCGGGCTTTTGAGGACGCCCGTCATCGGAATATACAAGCCAAGTTCTAATAATGAAAAATTCCCACTAGCATATGAAACTGAAGAAGCATGAGACTCTCTATACGAAGAACATGGTGCCACTTTGAGGCACAAGTGTGGTAAAGGATAGTAGCAAAGTCCCTTCTCTCATTTTTGTATAATGAATGGTGGGCTCATCTGGCCTCCCCCATTATTTATTTCCTCACTGGGACAATGCTCTAATAATGATCATCACACTTTTATTTACATACAACTTGGTATTTCAACTTGTTATGAAGAACTATGAAGCAATATGACTCAATATGAATGCCTCTGGCAGTGTACCAGGATGTGCAATGATCTAGCATGACATGTATCAAAAATATGATGAACGGTGGCTTTGCCATAAATACTATGTTAGCCCTATATGATCATGCAAAGCAATATGTAGATGAATGAACTAGTCATATGATGTGATGATGGAAGTTGCATGGCAATATATCTCAAAATGGCTATGGAAATGCCATAATAGGTAGGTATGGTGGTTGTTTGGAGGAAGATAATAGGAGGTTTATGTGTAACAGAGCGTATCATGTCACGGGGTTTGGATGCACCGGCTAGGTTCGCACCGATCCTCGAGATGAGAATGGGCGATGCACGGTACCGAAGAGGCTAGCAAAATATGAGAAGGTGAGATTGCGTATGTCCACGGATTCGCATTAGTCATAAAGAACTCACATACTTATTGCAAAGTTTTATTAGTCTTATCGCGAATCAAAGCACTACTCGCATGCCCCTAGGGAGGAGGTTGGGAGGAGTTAACCATCGCGCACCTCTGACCCGAAACAACACTAGGATTTCAACGAGGAATAAAAATGCTAACACATCCTCACCATGCCTTTTACCAATACTTAGACAAATGAAAATTTAACACCTCTTAATACTGATGCTCCTACGAACCGACAACCATGTACTCATACCCTTTTCACATTACCACATTAATATCATTAACTCAAAACTTCTCTTTTAAGTGATACATGAAGGTTTTGATTATCACTCATTGAATACCTATTAATTTTTAGACTAATTCGACAACCCATGCAATTACCATCACTGTTTATAACTCTCAAACAAATGTAAGTGAAAAACGAGAGTGCAATTATTTCTATAAAATCTACACGCCACCGTGCTCAAAAAGATATAAGTGAAGTACTAGAGCAACTGCCTAGCTCAAAAGATATAAGTGAAGCACAAACAGTATTCTAACAAATCATGGCGAAAATGTGTCTCTCTCAAATAGGTGTGTCCAGAAAATAATGATTTTGGCATACTAAAATAAAAACAAGCAAAAACAAACGACATTCCAAGCAAAACTCATATCATGTGATGAATAAAAATATAGCTCCGAGTGGCATACCGATGATTTGGAACGAAAAGAGGGGATGCCTTTCCGGGGCATCCACAAGCTTAGACACTTGGGTCTTCCTAGAATATTTCCTTGGGGTGCCTTGGTCATCCCCAATCTTAGGCTCTTGCTACTCCTTATTCTTCGTCATCGTGATAACACCCAAAACTTGAAAACTTCAATCACACAAAACTTAACAAAACTTTGTGAGATCCGTTAGTATAAGCAACATACCTAATACTTTAGGTACTATTATAAATTGATTAATATTTAATTATTGCATAATATATACTGTATTATAACTTGTCCATGGCTTATACACCCAGATACAATCCATAGCATCATCAAAACAAGCAGACTATGCAAGCAAAAACAGAATCTGTCTAAAACAGAACAGTCTGTAAAGATCTGTAGACACGTATACTTATGTAACTCTAACAATTCTGAAAAGTTAGGACAACCTGAAGAATTTGTATAGAAACACCGTGTAAAAATTTCAGATAATTATCACGCTCCAGTAAAAAATGAAAATTCCTGTACTGGAGTCAAAAGTTTCTGTTTTGTTTCAGCATCGATTCTACTCATCTTGTGAGTCATCCCAAAGGCTTTACTTGGCACAAACACTAATTAAAACACAAAAACACAATCATTATAGAGGCAATAATCATGCTAACACACCAAGACAGAAATTAAAAATAAATAAAAAGATAACTATTGGGTTGCATCCCAACAAGCGCTATTGTTTTATGCCCCTAGCTAGGCATAATGCATGATCTCAAGTGGGACGTGATGTTTTTGCACCCGAGCTCAAATGAGCTCGGGTGAACAGTAAATTCGGAAAAAAAATGAAAACATGTTTTAAAAATCTGAATTTTTTTTGGGCAAACATTGACAAATTTTCTAAGTGCTCGTAAAATTTCATCACGAAATTACATTTGTGGAAGTCTTGGTAAAAAAAACAAAATCGAAACTCTGAAAATGCTACTTTCGAACGCATTTTGAAGCACCAATTTTGTTTTTTTGTCACGACTTCCACAAATGTGATTTTTTACTGAAATTTTGCGATCTCTTAGAACATCTGTCAAAGTTTGTTGTAAAAAAAATTCAGATTTTTTTGAACATTTTAAAAATATTTTCCAAATTTACTGTTCACCCGAGCTCATTTGAGCTTGGGTGTAGAACATCACTTTCCATCTCAAGTGTTGTCATCTTTGTTCATAAGGGGTCCACTCCCCTTCACAATCTTATTCTCCCTAGGACAAAGAACATCAAGCTTTTGCTCTATCGTATCAAGACTCCTATTGTGTAGCATGACGTTTCCATGGATTTTAGAGATAGAGTTGAACAACCCCTTAAAATTGGACTCCATACTAGTTCTAGCCTCTTTGATTAGCTCAGTATAGAAGGTTCAATGGTTTCTATTTTAGGTTTCACAAATATATTTTTCATCTTATCATAGGTGTCAAAAGCATTGTTCCCAAGGAAATCTTTCTCGAACATAGAATCCAAGACACGTCTATGAGAAAGGGATAGACCAACATAAAAACTTCTAAGGAGCAATTTAATATGACTCTTAGGATTAGCTCTCACTTGTATTACTAGTAATCTATCCCAAGCTTATTTAAGTGATTCATTACCTACTTTCTTAAAGTCCAAGATTGGGGAACCCTCTCCCAAGTAAGGAGAATGAGGCATATCTGGAGGGTAACTAGCCATGGTACCAAGCAAGACAAGCGAAGTAGCGACGAAACAAGCAAACTAGCAAACTAGTAAAGTAAATATTTTTGTATTTTTGATTAATTTGAAACAAGCACAATATAACAGCAAATAAAAAGAAGGACAAGTGAATGATAATTTCTGCGAAGTTACTTGATAGTAGATTGGTGATACTCCCCGACAACGGCGCCAGAAATCCTTCCTGATGTCTATGATCTGCGTTGGGTTTTCCGTGAAGAGGAACGGGTTATTGCAGCACAAACGAGTAAGTATTTCCCCTAGTTAAGAACCAAGGTTTATCTAACCAATAGGATTAACACGCAACCACCATCTTCAGCGACTGCACACAAAAGAGCAAACACTTGCACCCAACGCGGGCAAGAGGATTGTCAATCCCCTTAGACTCGTTATTTGCAAGCAAGTGAAACAAGTAGATAATAGTGGATAATTGCAAAATAAAATAAAAGATAATAAAGGCAGCGAGCTATTGAAAGCTTTTTATAAATTAAAAGCGAGAAGACCCGGGGCCGTAGTGTTCTCTAGTGGCATCTCTCTTGTAGGAAACATAAGGTGGGTAAACAAATTACTGTAGGGCAATTGATAGAAAAGCGAATAATTATGTTCATATTCATGGAAATGATCATGTGTATATAGGCAGCACGTTCATAAACAAATAGGCCGACTCCTGCCTGCACCTATTACAATTACACCACTCATCGACCGCTATCCAGCATGCATCTAGAGTATTAAGTAAAACAGAGTAATGCTTGGAGAAAGAACACATGATGTAGACAAAGTAAACTCAATCAATATGAATGAACCCCATCGTTTTATCCTTAGTAGCAACAAAACAAAGACATATCTTGTCCCCTTCTGTCACTGGGGTATATAAACCCGTCAGGTTGAACCTACCACAACGCACCCCTCTCACTGAAGAAATATCAATCTACTTGGCCAATGCAAATCAATAGATCGGAGAGATTTACGAAGCTATAATGATCATGCAATAAGAATCAATTTAAGAACTCAAAGAAGACTCCAATATTTTATCATGAATAATCTGAACATAAACCCACAATTCATCGGATCCCAACTAACACACCACACAAAGGCATTACATCGGATAGACCAAAGCGAAGATGTGATGATCATTGTATTGAAGATCAAGAGAGAGAGAGATAGCCATCTAGATACTAACTACGGACATGTAGGTCTGTGGTGAACTACTCACACATCACCATGGAGGCATCAAGGTTGATGAACACGGCCTCCGTGATGGATTCCCCCTCCGGCAGAATACCGGAAAAGACCTCCAGATGGGATCACGACGGAACAGAGACTTGCAGCGGCGGAAAAAGGGTTGCGGGAGCTCTCCTAGGTTTTCTAGCATATATGAGAATTTATATGCTAGAGAGGGACGTCGGGAGGCGGCCGAGGAGGCCAGTACCCATCAGGGCGCACCCTAGGGCCTGGCCGCGCCCTGTTGGGTACTTGGCCCCTCGTGTGGCCCCTGGTTATCTTCCGAAGCTTCCAGGTCTTTATTTGGTCCAGAAAAAAACATAAAAGAGTTTCGGGTCGATTGGTCTTCGTTTGGTACAGTAAACCTGACAAGCCAAAAACATGCAGAAAACAGGAACTGGCACTTGGCACTAGGTCAATAGGTTAGTGCTCAAAAATAATATAAATTTGTAAATAAGTACCTAAAAAGTATCCTAGAAATGATAATATTGTAGCATGGAACAATAAAAAATTATAGATACGTTCGAGACGTATCAGCCGGCCACGCGGAGAATGCATCCATTGCGGCGGGCGGCGCAGTCTCAAGTTCCTCGCGGCCGAAGGCGCGCGCGGTGGTCACGGGGCTACCAAATCGGGGTGAGAGCCGCCGTAATCTATTGGATTTGGTTACTCCGGAGGTAGGGAAGCTACGGGTAGCCGGCGGCGGTCTCGGTGCGGGGTTGCAGGGTGACGGGTCCGCTGGAGGTAAGAGAGATAAGGGCGCGATAGCAGCGGAGACTATCGAAGGCACGGTAGGGAGGCGACCATGGTCCCCGGCAACCCACGAAGCTTGGTTCCAGAGGTGGCTGACGGGCGCTATGGATCGGGCATGGTGCCCTGGCGGCGGCGCTCTGTTTCTTTCCAGTGGGAGAGGGAGTGAAGGGTGAGGGGAGAGAAAGAGTGGTGAGAAAGAGTTTCATTTTTATTTTTATTTACTTGGAGGTGGGTCCCACCTGTAAGGGAGATATCCATATAGGGGCAAAATTGTCCAAGAAACTTCTCGAACACGGTCAAACCCCTTTGACCGGACGGAAACGACACGGAAGGGTATTTCCATAGTGGAACCTAACGGAAGAGGGGTAAAGTTGAGCATTGTTTTTATTTAGGGGTAAAGATGAGGTCGGGCCAAAGTTAGGAATTTTTTTTGTAAATGTCCCTTTAGTTTTGTCATGTTTATGCTTCTGACAATCTATCATCACTGATCGGCATGTCTTCACAAAGTCTTTGCACTCCACAAAAATTGACATGCTTATAAGAAACATTTTTATCATGACTAGTGCAATTCTCATTAGCATTATGGATATTCAAACAAAGCATACTAACAACATTCCAATCATGCTCATCATTCAAGGATTTTATGACATACATTTTATTGAATTCTACTTCTAACACTTTGGCACAATTTTTCGATCCACCATTTTCAAGAAAGGCTTTATAAACATAAGCAATTTGGCACGATTTCACTTCCATTTTTTGTAGTTTTCTTTTATAAAACCAAACAAGTGAATACACAAGAAACTAAAAGATTCAATTGCAAGATCTAAAGATATACCTTCAAGCACTCACATCCCTGGCATTAGCTTTATGTCTACTACACAACTTTATTCTTGTAGACTTTGTTGGGCCCCCAAGCGCACCATTTTGTAGGACCTTAGCAAATTTCCGTCAAGTGGATGACCTAAGGTTTATCAATCCGTGAGAGGCGTAGGATGAAGGTGGTCTATCTCAAAAAAACCTCCAATCAAATACAAGAAATCTCTTGTCTCCCCAACATACCCAATACAATGGCAAATTGTATAGGTGCACTAGTTCAGTGAAGAGATGGTGATACAAGTGCAATATAGATAGTAGATATAGGTTTTTGTTATCTACAATAATAAAAACGGCAAGGTAGCAAGTAGCAAACAACGAGCAAAACGATATATCAATGCTTGGAAATAAGGCCTAGGGTTCATACTTTCACTAGTGCACTCTCTCAACAATGCTAACATAATCGAATCATATATCAATCCTTTAATATGTGAGAAAGAGTTACTCCAAAGTTCTTATCATTAGCAGAGAACATAATATGAAATTGTTGAATGTACCAAACCACCTCAAAGTTATTGTTCCGATCAATCTATTGAGCCATTCCTATAAGTGTCACAAACATCCATAGAGTTCATACTACAATAACACCATATGATACACATCAATCAACTCTAATGTCACCTAGATACTCTAATGTCACCTAGATACTCCAATGTCACCGCAAGTATCCATGAGTTAATTATTATATATGCATCAAACAATTACAAATTTGTAATATTCAATGTAACACAAAGAACTTCAAAGAGTTTCCCTAAAGTTTCTATCGGAGAAAGTATGATGAAAACGTGTATCAACCTATGTGCCTAGATTACCCCAAAGTCACCACGGGAATCTGCAAGTTGATTACCAAAAAATATATCAAGTGAATTAATAGAACACCCCATTTGGTATCCACATGCAAGACATACATCAAGTGACCTCAAATCCTCATATATTCAATCCGATTATAGTGAAACCTCAAAGGGCGAGACTCAATTCATCACAACAAAGGGAAGAACACCATATGATTCTATTGCATTAGTGATACTCATGGTACATCAAGATCGTGCCCTATCAAAATCACGAGAGAGAGCAAGAGAGAGAGAGAGAGAGATCAAACACATAGCTACTAGTAACATACCCTCAGCCCTGGGGGTGAACTACTCCCTCCTCGTCATGGAGACCGTCGGGATGATCAAGATGGCCTCCGCTGATGATTTTCCCTCTCCGACATGGTGCCGGAAAAGGGCTTCAAATGAGATCGCTTCGGAATAGAGGCTTGCGGCGGCGGCGTAAACGTTCTAGGTTTCTTTCTTGAGGTTTCCGGATTTATAGGATTTTTCAGCGTTGGAATCACGCCAATCGGAGTTCCGAGAGGGACACAAGCTCAGACGACACTCCCACCTCCCAAGGGCGTGCGGGGTGAGCTTGTGTCCGCCTCATGGGTCTTCTGGTCCTTCCTCGAAGCTTTGGGGGTCTCTTATGTTCGAAAAAAATCACCGTAAATTTTCGTGGCATTTGGACTTCGCTTGATATGGATTTTCTGCGAAACCAAAAATACCCACAAAACAAAAAAAACTAGCACTGGGCACTAGGTTAATAGGTTACTTCCCAAAAATCATATAAAAGTGCACCAAAACCCTATAAAATCACTATAAACATGGCATGAATCCTTCATAAATTATCAATACGTTGGAGACGTATCACCGGTTCACAAACCAAGCCTTTCTCTCCTGGGACATGTTGGTCTTGTCGATCCTCATGATTGCTAGTGTCATCTCTTTTGCTTTGGTGTTTGTAATGGCGGCCTCGATCACGAGCTTCTTCGCTTGGGCGGCCTCCTCAATGTCGAGCTTCCTCCTCTTGGCGGCTCCTCCATGTCAAGCTTCTTCGTTTGGAGCTCCAAGTATATCTTCATTTTCTCCTCCTTTCCTTTGATCCTCCTCTCCTCCCTCACTTCCTTTTGAGTCATCATGCCCTGCAAAGTTGCTTGCAAGGCGATGGATGAAGCATCACACTTCTCGTCGGCCTTCGAGTTGGTCTTGCCCCTCGGCCTCTTGTGCGAATCTCCATTCTCAGCCACTACCGCCTTCCCTCCCTTCTTCTTAAGAGTGGCATATTGCTCTTTGAACTTGGGACAATCTTTGATGAGCGACCAACAATGCGTGAGAGTGAATGGCTTGTTTTTGTGCAAGGCCTTGAAGGCTTCCAAATATTGGAATGCCTACACAATCAAAGAGGCGGCCACATAATGTAATAGCAAAGGACACAAGATGCAATGAACATAAACATCGCATGACAATGGAAATACGAGATGTCATACGAAGTCACCAATGCCTAGGTTACTCGCGGGACGGGCTTGGACGCTCTCAAGCAAGGCACAATACTTGTTGCACTCTTGTTGAATGAACCCCCGTCTCTTTTAGATTGAGTTGATGACACGGGTGCTCGCAAATTTGTAGGGGGCAAACTTCCTTTGCTCATGAAAGGTTTTATGAACTCTCGTCCAAATGACAGATCCTTTTTGCTCGACACCTTTCGTGGGATCTTGGCCTATCTCCGTCCAACTCTCACAAATCAAAGTGTCCTCATATTGGGTGTATGATCCCGTGCGAATGCTTGCCTCCTCATTTGTGTGTTGGCCCTTTGTGTGAGCTCATCGATAAAGACCAATGGCTCCTCCACAATGTTGACCTCTTCTTCCTCATCTTCGCAATACATGTCATCATCTTCATGCCATGAGTTGCCATGGTCGCCGACCTCATCTTCATCATGGCCGCCGAATTGGGCGTCACCATACTGGCCGCGGCCATCCTGGCTTTGGGTCTCGTCGCGATCGAAAGCATAGCCTTGGCCGTCGACGTGGAAGGCCTCGCCACGGCCCTCGTAGATGATGTTCTCCATGAACTCGGTGTAGTCAGGGTCTTCGACCGTCGGCGTCGGCAGTGGCATTTCGTCGAACAGCTTGCCGGCGATGGCAAGGTTGGCCGTAGGAATCGACTGTGGCTGCTTCCTTTGTGTCCCGTCGGACGACTGGCCAACGCCATTGTACCCCAATGTCACGTTGAGGTCGATGACGACCGCGGCCGGGATGACGGGGGGGGGGGGGGGGGGGGTGACCACGCTGCCGCCCAGCGACGTAGCGAACCTGGTCCGACCATGCAGCAGCGGCGAATGATACCCTGGCGTCTCCGGTGTGACGGACGAGCTCGGTGACTGGTCCAGCGGGGGACGAGCGGCCGACGAGCATGTGCTAGCGACCGAGAGAATGGCCTGCGGGGGTCGGCACAACCCTAACATTAGGAGGTTGTGCGCCTTGGCGACGATGGCCTCCTTGTCGTCGACGTCGTCCTTGTGCTGCACGGCAGGCAGCGCGGCCGCCTCGGCGGCGAAACCTACAGCGGCCTTCTTCTCCGTCTCCCTTGTCCGCTGGTTCCTCCTCTTGGCCGATTCTTTGTCGAGCTTGGCGAGCTCCGTCAGTGTGAGTTCCGACCGCGGCTTTTTGGGACCCTTCTTCTTCGTCGCAGGGCGCGCGGTAGCGGTTGGGTCGCCGGGATTCTTCGGGGTGCCAGCCATGGAGGAGGGAGGGGGAGGGTGCGAGAGGGTTTTGGGGAAATGGAGGGAAAGTGGGCGCGTGTTTCCCGACAGACGAGCCAGGGGAGGACAAGGGTACGCGTCCCGCTCGTCCACGTTGTGTCCATTTTGACGCAAGCGCGGTCGAAATTTGACCAGAAATGGGTCGAAAGCGGACCAAAGACAAACCTTTGTTCATTTGCTCCCATCCATTGGGCTGCATTTTATGTCCCGTTTATCTTCAAAAGGACGCGGCCGAACTATTTGGAGTCGTGAGTTGGTGTTGGCGTGAGGACCTCCATGGTCTCCGGTAGGCGATGACAATCGTCTCAGGCATCCCTCCAATCTCCTCCCGGTCCTGTCTAATGGTGACCAAAGCTGATAGTACTACTAAATCGAATCCACGGAACTGGAAATATTCACAGAAATGCGGCAACATGAAGTACATTCGGGAATTCGATTTGGATAATACACTGAAGAATTCGTTCATCAAAAGTAGATCTTGTCGGGCTCCTGAGCCTTACAGCTGACCTCAGCGAACACGACGACCTCGGGGCCCGGCGGCGCGAGGGGCATGGCGAGCGGGCAGCTGAAGCCGAGCTTACGCTTGTTGCCGAGGCCGTCGAGCCCCACGTAGCTGACCTCACCGGAGAGGCGCACCTCGACACTGAACACGCCCGTCGCGTTCTGCCTCTTGAATTCTTCCCCCGCCGCCGCGTCCAGCACATACGCGGGGACGTCCCCGACGGCGTGGACGACGTGCACCTTTGTCTTGAGCGGCTTGTGCTTGTGCCCCTCGCCGGCGACGGTGGCGTTGTACAAGCGCCGGTCCTGGAAGACGAAGGTGGCCACGAGGGGCTTGGTGTGCTTCATGACCGCCCCGCTGGGATTGCGGATGGCGAGGGCCACCGAGATGTTGTAGGCGAAGACCGGCGTCGTCGTCGTCGTCGCGCCGGTGGTTTTGTTGGCGAAGGCGAAGCTGTTGACGGGCGTCGTAGAACTTGGCCTTGACTTTGGGGACAACGCCGAAGCGTAAGACGACGACGGCGAGGACGGCGGCGACGAGGAAACCGATGCCCAAGCCGATGAACCACCGCTTGCACTTTCGTGGTGGTCCATACGGGCAGCAGCAACCATAGCAACACTTCGCCATTTGTGACACCGTGAGTCTGAAGATTGGATGATTATACGGTTCTGCCTATGTCGCTGGACCTGGCCACTTGAGATTTTTTTTTTTTTTTTGAACTTGAACTTTGGCCACTTGAGAGTTGGTTGATTCTGGTTGCCGGAAGTTATTGTGGGAATCGGTGGATACTTCCTCTTGCTACCAAAAATACCTATCCTTTCCTTTTTTTAATCTTTATTTATAGATGCACACACGGCCTAAATACATAGGTGTCTAGAACACATCTAGATGTGACATAGTTATTACACATCTAAATGACTAAATGAAGTATAAAAAGAAAAAGAAAAAAGAAAAAAAATATCTACACGAATCTTCACGTAAGATTAATGATATAGGACTTAGATGTGCAATACTTACGTCACATCTAGATGTGATTTAGCAAAACCAAAATACATATTCTTGGTTATTACAAAGTTTAGACGACAACCTAAACATCTGGAAAAGAAAATGAAAGCAAACAAGCGAACTATGGCATATGAAGTCCGTCGTCACCTAATCGCCTGCAACCAAAAAAAAGTGCGGCACAAGTGCTACACAGAGCAGCGGGTAGTAATGCTAAAAGTCAATTGAGCAAATTGCCAAGCAACTCGGGCAAGTTGGCATTCGAAAAGAAGATTGCTGAATCGATCATCTCTTGGTTATTGCAGATTATGATTGGTATCATCCGAGCTGACGTTGTCTTTGGGTTACCGCATAGCAAGATGTTTGGCTTCATAATCCCCAAATAGTGTAAGTTAGTTGTAAACTAGACTAACTTGACCCCGTAGATTGAGCCCGTCAATTTCTCCTGTAAACCTCTCTAGGCTACCCGCTCATCTGGAGGCATCGCTCGCGCGCACCCGTTTTGACCACCCGATCGAGCTGCGCAGTGAATTTTTGGCTGCTGGCGGCTGGTCAACCGTCCGCTTTTTTTTTACTTTCGCGACTGGTTCAGGAGAGGATGACGGGTGGGGCTCGTTAGCCGTGGGGTCGCGGGATCGCCGTGAGTTTTCTTCAGCATTTGGTACGCGAAGTCTGAGCCCCGTGCTCCCCAATCGCGATCTGGGTAAAAGGAATACCCACGAGCCAATCGCGCAGCCGCCTGCCCCGCTTCCTCCGCAATCCCGCAGCCGCGTCCCCCGCTTCCTTCATACCGCCGTGAGTTCTCCCTGCCGCCATGGCCTAGCGCACCCTCGCCATCAACCTCCCCGGCGTCGAGGTACAGCAGCGGGGGCGCCAGTTCTCGATCTAGCCGGGTCAGGCGCAGGTCGCTGATCGGGTGCAGATCTTCGCGCCGCCACCTCTCCTCCTCCTCCTCGTCCTCCCCTCTCTCTCCCATGCCGCCACCGTTGCAAGGAGCAGGGGAGATAGGTGACAATGATTGGTCGCGGTGAGCTTGAGGTGCTGGGTAGCAGGGGCGGGTCAAGGTTGTTGACGGCCTGGATCCATCGACGGGGGCCTGGCGGGCGTGGCGAGCGTCTGGAAGGGCAGCGGCGGCCTGTGTGGGGCGTCGGCCGGAATGGCAGCGACCTCCATGGAGGAGAAGGGCCCAGCAGGCTCGTGAAGATGGGAGAGGCTTGGGGTGCTCCTCGATTGGGCAAATGGCGGCCTGCTTCGTCTTCTGATGTGCGTTTGTTCCAAGGTGAGCCTCTCTTTTCCCCATGCTTTTGGCCTGCTCGATAAAATGCCTACATGGGTGCAAGCTATTTTCTGCCTTAGATTTGGTTCCTTTTGGTTTCTTGACAAACATGTTAATTTCTCCTGAGTGAAAAAAAAACTGGAGGTGAAGAGGAGAGGAATTGCTTAATATGTTTATGCAGCATGAGATTTCCAAACTTGTTAGCCAATTTTGGTCGTCTCTGCTCCAATAACTGATGTTGGATAAATCATACTAATGTATTGATTTTGTCCTAGGCTTGTGTAAGTACAAAAGAAGCAGCAGAAGATTGAAAACATCATTCTGCGTGCTGCATGTACGTGATGATTTTTTGGCCATCAGGATTGACTTCTATTATTAAGTGGCTCATCAGATGTTTGAGGAAATGGACATAAGAGGTTAGCAAGTGAGTATACATGCAATTCTTGAGTATTCTCTGTTATAAATATAGGTTGTATTTCTTATAGTGAACATCCTCATGATAGATTGTGTAGGATCGATGAAACTTGAAAAAGGTTGTGGTATTTCCAATAGGTTGGGTGGAGAAATCGTGACAGGGTTCAAGTAAAGTAGGAAGACACACCATGACCTATGAGTTAATAGTTTGTGGGGTATGAACAATTTAATGTGTGATCTCCATTCATAGTTTAGTGTACCTAGCTGTTGTCTTTGCATGTTGGATAATATTGTTGGTGCCAGTAGGCCTTTTCCCTGCCCCAGCTAAATATCATCAGGCTACCTGTATGTTGGAATGCTACAGCTGCCACCCATGGCTCATTTCAAGTAGGGATTTCATAGTTAGTTTTCCTATTGGAGGTGGGATTTCTATTACCGTTTCTACATCATGAATGTTCTGTTTGTATCAATCATGGCCATGGTGTTGATGTATGTTTGGAAGAAAATATATCCCATCTTCTTATCTTAATAAAACTAGAACCATCCATATAATAGTCATTTGTGCCACAACAGTTTAGGTTCACACGGTGTCTAATTTCTAGCCACAGATATTTCATAAGTATCCACATCACTATGCTATGCACCAAACTGAATACAATTTGATATGGTGCTATCAGCATGTTCCTTGCAATAAGTTCTGCTTCTGCTAATATGTTGCAGCAAACAATGTTGTATATTTAACAAAATTGCCTAGCTGATGATATGATCTTTGACAGTGATGGATGATACACGATGGATTACGATGGTCTATATAGATCATCCAATCAGTACATGTGTTCCTCTACTATGGTTAATACACGCTTCCACTCCCATCGATGGATGACTGATGCCAAGGTGAGCTTCTCCCTATCATTCTCCCCCTTCGCTTCTGATGACCCGATCTCACTCACTCTCTCCTTGTGCCCATTTGACAACCTGCTGCTATATACTCCTAAGGTGACACCATTTGAATGGATCGATTGCATTGGTGATGCTGGACACAAAGCCGTGAATCCATCACCCTTTCCTACAGACCCCCTTTTTATATTGGTTGGTGTAATACTAAATCGTCTACGATCATTTTGTTTAACTACAATCTGATACAAAAAGAGTTTATTTTAAGTTCTCGTAGTTCATCCATTATATGTTTGCTTTCAAAAAAAAAGAAATTGGATAGACATACAAGAGAAGAATTAATGACTTGGCTTGAAAATCGTATGATGTGAAAACGAAAAAAGTGTGAATGATAGTAAGCGTTCTTCAGTATATGTATGGTGATACATGTCAGAATATTAATGCTACTTAAATAAGATAATGTAGTATGAAGATCTCCCACAATTCAGAACTGGGCGTCGCAGTGCTACTTACCATATTTTCCTTGACATACATGATTGAATTGAAATACATAATTGCAAATGACTTGTATCTTTAAATGAAGGGCTACATACGAATATGCAGTGATATATTTTTTGCTCAAATTGCTTCACATATTAGTTTTCTTTTTCATGGTATAGTCCTTTTGCACGCATACTTTTATTTGAACTGCTGAAAAGTCCACTTTTATCACCAGAGTGTACCTCCAGTAAGAATGGTTTGCATTCTTTACAATATGTTTTCAGTCTGACCTACCTTTTGCTCATCAGATTTCAGTATTTTGGGGTCATTGTCCCCTTAGTTTTAGTTTAGTACAAGTACCAATCTACCTGGAAGGCTTACTGGACAAGTTGTTGATTTCTTATGTTAGGTACTTACAAAGAAGCAAACTATATAGCAGCTAGCTGGGAAGTAGTTTGTGTTTTTTAAGCTTGTGTAGGATATTTGTCTTTATCATTTGTATAGGGTGAAAATGCATCTTTATCATCACTAATGGTGTTAATGGTGAACCAGCTGAATATGATTAACAAATTAGGCGAGTGATAGCGCACCTCATCTTCTGTGGTGAGTTCATCCCGTCATCTTTTAGTTCCATTGCATTCATCGCTTGGTTCTTTCTCTGCTTTGCTTACTGCTTTTGCATGGTTCTTCATGGCTATGGATGGAGGAGGACGTTAGTTCGAGGGTTCTCTGTTTGATTATATTTACTGATTGGCCTAATTAGGCATGCATCAACACTTTGAATTGACAAACACTTGCAGCATGACTATATTTTTTCTTCTGGATATTTTTATTTATGTGACAAATACTTTGTTTAGCGATACACTAATTCAGGATATTCATATATAATCTATTCTTAGTCATTTACAATTTTGCACAACTGTGGTTCTCAAGTAGTCTGTTTCTATCAGGATTCATCAATGAAGCCTGAGAAAGTAGTCTATTTCTATCATGTGGCAAAAGAATCAAGCGAAGGATATCTCTCTTCTCTCGATGACCACAAGGTTCATGCCTTTTGTTGATTGATTTTTCTGACTCAAAATGATACTTCATTTGCTTTATTGTATTGATCGACTTTGCCAAGTCATTTTACCTTATTTAGCATTGTCGATTTTATATACTTATCTGAATTTAATTTTCACCAGAAGTTCTATGGTCAGTACGTGCATAGAGTGTTTCTTTTATCTGTTACAATGATAACACCATAGGTCAATCATCAGCTTTTATCTGTTGCAGCATGTTTTTAATTGATGCAATGGACAATTGTTTGTTGTGTTTTACATTCTGTAGCTCTGCGCATGACTGTATATATATATTTGTAGGCTACTCTATAATGTAATTAGTTCACGTGATTATAACCACATAACTCTCAGTTCTAATTGGGCTCTTGAATCATTTGATGTTGTGCATAAGCAATTTGTCCAGTTTGTTCACATTGTGTTATATTTCTCTTTTTATTATTGTAGTAGCCTTTTCTGTACCAGCGTTCCAACATTACACTGTTCCTCGTTTTCACAGTGCCATGCAACAATAAAAAACATGGCAATGGATAGCCTATAGTCTACAACTATAATTCTGTGTGCACTTTGGAGCTACTGGATGTATGAGTGTATTTACTAATGCAAATATTCGCAGGCATAGGATCGGCAGGTGCCGTATTCTCATGTTGTTAAAGTTCTGAGATGTGGATGGTTCATAAATTGCTTGATTGCTTCTGAGGTGAGCTAAATTCTCTTCTCTTTCACCCTTCAGAGCAGATCCAGTTCCTCTCATATCTGAATGAGCCGAAGGATAATTTCCTTCATGTTGCACTACCAATGCATTTGATTTGCAGAAAAAGAAGATTTAGACACCGCGGTTTAAGGCCTAGGATATGAAAACTTCATTTTGAACCATTTTGCATTGCTGAACTGCATCTCATTTTCTTTTGTGTATGTTACCAGTATATTTTTTTAGCTTGCACATGGGTCAACCTTGAATGACCAGTCTCGAAAGTTTACCCTAGGCCTAGGGTATGGATCTCGTGTTGATTAACAAGTTCACAAATAAATTAGCAATAACTGACATGACGTCGAATTGTCCAGGACAATTGTCCAGGACATGTCCAGAGTTTTGGAAATTTATTTCAGCATTGAATGATTTTTTATATCTCATTTTCTGTTGTGTATATATGCACTATGCATAGATCTTATTATTTCACATCTTAAGATGAAGACACATCCAAGGAAATATTCTGTTGTAATGAAGTGCATTTATTTATGATAGTTCTTCCAACCTGATACGATCAAAATAATTTGGGGCTTTGTTATTTTTTACATTGTTATGTTTCACGTTGTTGTCCAACTGGATGTGCCTTATTGTCCAAATTTTCTTGTATGTCCTTATATCCCTCACTTTTCACTAAGATCCGTAAATGTGATTGATGAACAAGGTTACAAAAATAGTAGCTTGACATTTGTCGAGTTGTTGAACCATGCAATTTATGCTATGAACATGTTTTAAAAAATAGTCTTGGTGAAAAGTGTTCTTCTATAAATAGCTTTATGCCAGTTATTAGCTTTTACTGATGTTTATTATGTTAGCTTCTATTAAAATTTGTTTTAGTTTACTCCACCTTCTAATCATTCATTTTTTATGCTTAGGTTAAAATCCCAACAAAGGTGCTTTGAATGCTATGCTGCGGTAGCTTCAGCTTAATTTACTCAACCCACAAAGCAAGAACGGTTGGCCTCGACGCAGTTGTTGAGCTCTATCTATCTGGTCACCCACATCACTTGGCTTTAGACATGAGTTTAACGATATGCAAGACATTTTGGTTTTCACTAACAATAGCCCACCAAACACACCTGCCATGAAGAGTTGCTTAGATGATCGATTAGATCATGTTCAATACTGATGGAACATGCAGCAATGACTACCTAATACCACCACCTTCATGTATTGGTCAAGCCAAAGGTTGTGCTGTATATATGATGTATCTTTGCTACTAATACAACTTGCTTTATAAAGCCAATGTAAACTACCATGAAGTGATGTCATATCTTTCTTTTGAGCTATCATGCTACTACCGTGCAATGGAATATATAATGCCATGTGTACTTATCTATTAAATTGATTTTAAATGAATCCCACTTGCATGGTTTGAATGCTTGGCTTGCTCTCGCTTTTTGCGCCATGGGCGCAACGGGTCATCTAGTTAGTCAAACAAGCATGGCAGCATGGAGCAGGTATGCAAATGCCAATAAGAGATCTACAACATGTAACCCTACGGGCATCTTCAATGCTTTTTGGGTTAGTTTGTTGGTAAAAGTAGTCATCAACCAGCAAGCGAAAAAAGTGGATCACCCCCTGCGTCGCCCATCTCACCCCCCACCCTCCCCCGTCCGCCCCTTCCCTTCCCCGGCGACGCGGAACATGAAGGCCAATCAGCGCCTCTCTAGCGACGACCCGGTTCGGCAGCAGGCTAATCGGCACGGCTTCGACGGCGCGGATCGATGCAAGCTAGATCAACGTGTCCTGCGGCATGGGTCAGCCTTCAAGCGTTCCAGGGTTGGGAATCTTTGCGCTGCTGGTAGCCTTGTCCAGATAGTGGTTCACCCCCCCATGGTGCTCGTTTTGATGGTGCCGACCGCCGTGGGAACCATGGCCACAGGCTCCGTCGATCCGGTTCGGGTCAGCATGCATCTGATGGGTTTGGCTCGCTTTTCCCGTAGTCAAGATCTCTGAAGGTGGCGATCCGATGCACACGATGTTGGATGGAGGTTCGTCGAACAGATCCGGGTGAAAACCCTGTTGTCGGCTGGTTGACAAGGTCGGCGATGCGGCGTTCTTCTGCGTTGTCCCCTTCTTTAAGGCATCGCCGTGAAGAAGCTCCAAACCACTATCTCCTACCTCTGGGGGAAACCCTAGATCAGTCAATCGGGTGACGGGGGCACTCTTGTCTCGTCCCCACTTGGAGACGTCATTCTTGGATGTGTGCATTGGCTCATGGGATCAGTGGAAGGTTTTAGCGGTGGAGCAGCGTTTCATGTGACGCATCGACGTTGTCGAGTCTCGACGGTGTAGCGCAGCAAGTTCTCGATGACGGATGTGTGATGATGGACACATGTAGGGAGGTGGCGTTTCCTGGCACCATGGTGGCGTCGACAATAGGCATGGCGAGGTCGATGTGTCAGTACCTGCTCTAAAGATGGATCGGTGGAAGACGGTTGGACCGGCCTCTGCAGTGTGCGCATGCGGTGACCACTGAGAGTGCGTTGGACTGGTGTGTACCCCAGAGCCGACAATGCCGTTTGTTTGGGGCCTACGGATTTTAAGTTGATCGGAGTAGCGACAGATGTTGTCGAGATGGTGTGACGGTGTCCTGGACTAGGGGGTACTAGCCTAGTCGGCCCATGCTCCGCGGATCGGACCGATGGGCCTTCATTCTTCCCAAGGTGGACTCCAGAGGCTCTACAAGATTACATTTGCTGAAGGCTTGACGCATACTCCAAGACTTCTCCTACCGCCTCTACGCCAAGATACCGACCTTTTAACCCTATTTTAGGTTGCCCAAATATATTTTTCATCTTATTATAGGTATCAAAAGCATTGTTCCCAAGGAAATCTTTTTCGAACAAAGAATCCAAGACACGTCTATGAGAAAGGGATAGACCAACATAAAAACTTCTAAGAAACAATTTAATATGACTCTTAGGATTATCTCTTTCTTGTATTACTAGTAATCTATCCCAAGCTTCTTTAAGTGACTCATCACCTACTTGCTTCAAGTCCAAGATTGGGTAACCCTCTCCAAAGTAAGGAGGGCGAGGCATATCCGGAGGAGAGCTAGCCATGGAGTCAAACAAGTAAACTAGTAAGCAAAGAAGTAAACTAGTAACAGGCAAAGATAAATATTTTTGTATTTTTGATTTTTATGATACAAACTAAATATAAAAGTAAATAAAAAGAAGAACGAGCGAATGATAATTTGTGTGAAGTTACATGATAGTTGGTGTTGATACTCCCCGGCAACGGCGCCAGAAATCCTTCCTGATACTTGTGATCTGCGTTGGGTTTTCCGTGAAGAGGAACAGGTAATTGCAGCACAATACGGGTAAGTATTTCCCTCGGTTATGAAACCAAGGTTTATCGAACCAATAGGAATATCAATCAACAACCGTCTTCAGCGGCTGCACACAAAAGAGCAAACAACTTGCACCCAACGCGGGCAAGAGGGTTGTCAATCCCCTTGATCTCGTTATTTGCAAGCAAGTGAAGTGTGTAGATAATTGTAAATTGCAAAATAAAATAAAAGGTAAATAATGGCAGCAAGGTATTGCAGTGTTTATGAATATATAGACGAATAGACCCGGGGGCCATAGTTTTCCCTAGTGGCATCTCTCATGGAAATAAGCATACGGTGGGTAAACAAATTACTGTTGGGCAATTGATAGAAAAGCGCAAAGTTATGTGATATTCACGGCAATGATCATGTGTTTATAGGCATCATGTCCAAAACAAATAGGCCGACTCCTGCCTGCACCTATTACTATTACTCCACTTCAAGAGCGCTTATATGCTTGCCTCTCTACGTATTAAGTTCATGACAAACAGAGTAATGCATGGAGAACAATGACATTATGTAGAAAACGTAAACGCAATCAATATGAATAAACCCCATCGTTTTATCCTTAGTGGCAACAACACAAAGATGTATCTTGTCCCCTTCTATCACTGGGATATAGAAACCCGTCAGGTTGAACCCACTACAACGCACCTCTCTCACTGAATAAATATCAATCTAGTTGCCCAACCTATTTCAATAGATCGGAGAGAAATACGAAGCTATAATGATCATGCAAATAAGAATCATAATATTCGGAGGTCACTCAAATACTTTTCATGAATAATCCGAACATAAACCCATAATTCATCGGATCCCAACAAACGCACCATACAAAAGAATTACATCGGATAGATCAAAGCGAAGATGCGATGATCATTGTATTGAAGATCAAAAGAGAGAGAGATGGCCATCTAGGTACTAACTACGGACCCATAGGTCTGTGGTGAACTACTCACACATCATCATGAGGGCACCAAGTTTGATGAAGAGATCCTCCATGATCGATCCCCCCTCCGGCAGGGTGCCGGAACGGAGCTCTAGATGGGATCGCGGCAGAATAGAGACTTGTGGCGGCGAAAAAAAGAGTTTCGGGATGCCCTCTAGGATTTTTGGAATATATGTGAGTTTATAGGCTAGAGAACGGGGTCAGGCCGGCCACCAGGGGGCACAAGCCATCAGGGCGTCCCGACCCCCTGGGCGCGCTCAGATGGCTTGTGCCTCCCTCGTGCGGCCTCCGGTCTTCTCCCGAAGCTTCCGGGTCTTCTTTTGGTCCAGAAAAAATCATAAAAAAGTTTCGGGGCAATTGGACTTCTTTGGTACTGTAAACCTGCAAAGTAAAAAACACGTAGAAAATAGAAACTGGCACTAGGCACTGGGTCAATAGGTTAGTGCTCAAAAATAATATAAATTCGTAAATTATTACTCAAAAAGTATCCTAGAGTGATAATATAATAGCATGGAGCAATAAAAAATTATAGATACGTTGGAGACGTATCAAGCATCCCCAAGCTTAATTCCTGCTCTTCCTCGAGTAGGTAAATGATAAAAACAGAATTTTTGATGTGACATGCTACCCAATATGTAATCTTTTGCATGTATGCTCATTGAGAAACGATGAATTAACAAACATCAACATAGTAATATTTACAGGCACATACAACAAAATCATCAATCTTTCAAAGTATACGATCCTAAAAGAATGTTTACCTCCATTCATTATAGTATTAGCAAGGCATGACTCCGTCTTCACCTCATTAATACAAATGTCAAGCACCACGGTGTCCAAGTCAGGCAATTGGATCATACTTTTTCAAAATGCATCAACTTTTTATTCTTCGCGCAATACATGAGAGTGAACCATTGGACATAGCATAAGGGTGGAATAGAATATGGTGATGGATATCAAAGGGCTAAAAGTGGAGATGATAATCTCACATCAACTAGGCATATCAACGGGCTATGGAGATGCCCATCGATAGATGTCAATGCAAGGAGCAGGGATTGCCATGCAAATGATGCACTAGAGCTATAAGTGTATGAAAGCTCAAATGAAACTAAGTGGGGTGTGCATCCAACTTGCTTGCTCATGAAGACCTCTGGCATTTGAGGAAGCCCGTCAATGGAATATGCAAGCCAAGTTTATAATAATGAAAAAGTGATTCCCACTAGCATATGAAAATGACATAACATGAGACTCTCTATATGAAGAGCAAGGTGCCACTTTGAGGCACAAGTGTGGTCAAAGATAGTAGCAAAGTCCCTTCTCTCTTTTTCTCTCATCATTCATTATTTTCATTTTTTTATATATGGTGGGCTCATTTGGCCTCCTCCATTCTTATTTCCTCACTGGGACAATGCTCTAATAATGATGATTATCACACTTTTATTTACTTACAAGTGAGGGAGTCCGGGATTAAGGGGTCCTCGGGCTGCCGACCTGTCTCTGTAGGCCGGACAGTGGGCCGCCCTATGATCGTCAATGAAGGTCCGGACACCATCACCAAAGACGGAATCTCTCAGGTCGTGACGTGCACTCCAAGTACTAGACGATGGGTTCGGCATATTCCTTTCCTGATGTAACCGAAATTGTATAACCCTAGATACCCCTGGTGACTATATAAACCAGAGGGTTTTAGTCCATAGGACAAGGTTAAGCTCATGACTCTTAGGGTTTAGACCACGTCATACGATCTTGAGGTAGATCAACTCTGTACTTGATACACCATACTCAATACAATAAAAGCAGGACGTAGGGTTTACCTCCATTAAGAGGGCCCGAACCTGGGTAAACATTGTCTCCTAGTCTCGTGTAACCCATCAATCCAAGATCCATAGTTCGGGATCCCCTACCCGAGATCTGCCGGTTTTGACACCGACATTGGTGCTTTCATTGAGAGTTCCACTGCGAGATCGCTAGAGGATTGATGGCTCGCCTAATCATCAGCAATGAAATCCGTAACGGGGACACCTTTGTCCCCGGACAGATTTTCGCGTTTGGCAGTGTCGTGCTGCATGCTGATCCGATCGGCCATCTCGGCCAGATCAGAAGTTTCGCTCCCGATCAAGCGATCAGGTTCGGGAACCTAGAGTTCCCCAGCGACTCCCGGGGCGACCTGTTCCTTATTGGGCTCGCGGTATCGTCCGACGAACCTGGAAATCCCGAAGCTTTAACTTTGGGCCTCCTGCTCGGCCCCGCCCTTGGGCCCATCCCTGTCGGGGCTAAGCTCGGACCCGAGTACATCACCCGAGGACCAGGGGTCAGCCCTGGCCGAATATACTCTTCGTACAGACGCGTCGGAGGTTAGCTTCGAAGGTGTCTACTACTTCTTGAGCTTGCGTTGGTTTTCCCTTGAAGAGGAAAGGGTGACGCAGCAAAGTAGATAAGTATTTCCCTCAGTTTTGAGAACCAAGGTATCAATCCAGTAGGAGGTACAAGCAAGGCCCCAATCTATGCACCTGCACAAACAATCAAACACTTGCACCCAACGCTATAAAGGGGTTGTCAATCCCTTCACGGTCACTTACAAGGATGAGATTCGATAGAGATAGATATAAAAGATTACTAAAACGATAATTAAAATTAAATTAAATAAATTGCAGCAAAGTATTTTTCTGTTTTTTAGTTTATAGATCTGAAAATATAATATGGAAAATAGACCAGGGGGCCATAGGTTTCACTAGAGGCTTCTCTCTTGAAGGAAAATAATACGGTGGGTGAACAAATTACTGTCGAGCAATTGATAGAAAAGAGCATAGTTATGACGATCGTGAAGAACTCCTTCTTATGAGCTCATGGACTTGATCAATGCTAGTTCAAGTTCACGTCATATTAGGAAATTAGTTCATTAATTCGTTTATTTGCCAACGAAGAAGCCTTGCGCTACTCGGAAAGTACTGACTAGAGGGGCGTTATCCAAGGCAATGATTATGCATATAGGCATCACGTCCGTATCAAGTAGACCGAAACGATTCTGCATCTACTACTATTACTCCACACATCGACCGACTCCTGCCTGCATCTAGAGTATTAAGTTCATGAAGAACAGAGTAACACATTAAGTAAGATGACATGATGTAGAGGGATAAACTCAAGCAATATGATGAAAACCCCAGCTTTTATCCTTGATGGCAACAATACAAATACGTGCCTCGCTACCCCTACTTTGTCACTGGGTGAGGACACCGCAAGATTGAACCCAAAACTAAGCACTTCTCCCATTGCAAGAATTACCAATCTAGTTGGCCAAACCAAACCAATAACTCGAAGAGACTTAGAAAGATATGAAATCATGCATATAAGAATTCAGAGAAGATTCAAATAATATTCATAGATAATCTGATCATAAACCCACAATTCATCGGATCTCGACAAACACACCGCAAAAGAGTATTACATCGGATAGATCTCCATGAAGATCATGGAGAACATGGTATTGAAGAACATAGCGAGAGAAGAAGCCATCTAGCTACTAGCTATGGACCCGAAGGTCTAAGGTAAACTACTCACGCATCATCGGAAAGGCAATGGTGTTGATGTAGAGGCCCTCCGTGATCGAATCCCCCTCCGGCAGATCGCCGGAAAAGGCCCCAAGATGGGATCTCACGGGAACCGAGGCTTGCGGCGGCGGAAAAGTATTTTCGTGGCTCTCTTTGGTATTGGGGGAATATTTCTGAATTTATAGCCGAAGAGTTAGGGTTGGAGGAGCTACGGGGGGCCCACAAGCCAGGGGGGCGCCCCCCCAGGGGCGCGCCCTGGTGGCTTGTGGCCCACCCGTAGGTCTTCTGGCCTCTTCTCGAAGCCTCCCGGGTTCCTTCTGGTTCAAGAAAAACCAGCGTAGAATTTTATTCCGTTTGGACTCCGTTTGATATTCCTTTTCTGCAATACTCAAAAACAAGAAAAAAATAGAAACTGGCACTGGGCACTAGGTTAATAGGTTAGTCCCAAAAATAATATAAAATAGCATATTAATGCATATAAAACATCCAAAACAGATAATATAATAGCATGGAACAATAAAAAATTATAGATACGTTGGAGACGTATCAGCATCCCCAAGCTTAATTCCTGCTCGTCCTCGAGTAGGTAAATGATAAAAACAGAATTTTTGATGTGGAATGCTACCTAACATATTTATCCATGTAATATTATTTAATGTGGCATGAATGTTCAGATCCATAAGATTCAAAACAAAATTTTAATGTTGACATAAAAACAATAATACTTCAAGCATACTAACAAAGCAATCGTGTCTTTTCAAAATAACATGGCCAAAGAAAGTTATCCCTACAAAATCATAAGGTCTGGCTATGCTCCATCTTCCCCACACAAAGTATTTAAATCATGCACAACCCCGATGACAAGTCAAGCAATTGTTTCACACTTTTTATGTTCTCAAACCTTTTCAACTTTCACTCAATACATGAGCGTGAGCCATGGATATAGCACTATAGGTGGAACAGAATATGATGGAGGTTGTGTGGAAAAGGAGAAGATAGTCTGACATCAACTAGGCGTATCAATGGGCTATGGAGATGCCCATCAATAGATATCAATGTGAGTGAGTAGGGATTGCCATGCAACGGATGCACTAGAGCTATAAGTGTATGAAAGCTCAAAAAGAAACTAAGTGGGTGTGCATCCGACTCGCTTGCTCACGAAGACCTAGGGCAATTTGAGGAAGCCCAACATTGGAATATACAAGACAAGTTATATAATGAAAAATTCCCACTAGTATATGAAAGTGACAAAATAGGAGACTCTCTATCATGAAGATCATGGTGCTACTTTGAAGCACAAGTGTGGAAAAAAGATAGTAGCATTGTCCCTTCTCTCTTTTCTCTCATTTTTTTTATTTGGGCTTCATTGGCCTCTTTTATTATTTTTAAAATCCGGAGTCTCATCCAAACTTGTGAGGGAATCATAGCTTCCATCCTTTCCTCTCATGGGAAAATGCTCTAATAATGATGATCATCACACTTTTATTTACTTACAACTCAAGAATTACAACTCGATACTTAGAACAAAACATGACTCTATATGAATGCCTCCAGCGGTGTACCGGGATGTGCAACGATCTAGCATAGCAAATGACATTAATGAAAACATCACGCTAGCTGTCTTACGATCATGCAAAGCAATATGACAATGATGGTGCGTGTCATGATAAACGGAACGGTGGAAGTTGCATGGCAATATATCTCGGAATGGCTATGGAAATTCCATAATAGGTAGGTATGGTGGCTGTTTTGAGGAAGGGTATATGGTGGGTTTAATGCACCGGCGAAAGCTGCGCGGTACTAGAGAGGCTAGCAAAGGTGGAAGGGTGAGAGTGCGTGTAATCCATGGACTCACATTAGTCATAAAGAACTCACATACTTATTGCAAAAGTCTATTAGTTATCGAAGCAAAGTATTAGACGCATGATCCTAGGGGAGAGGTTGGTAGGAGTTAACCATCGCGCGCTCCCGACCCTCACACAAAGGATGACAATCAATAAACAAATCATGCTCCAACTTCGTTACATAACGGTTCACCATACGTGCATGCTACGGGAATAACAAACTTTTAACACAAGTATTTCTACCAATCCACAATTACTCACTAGCATGTCTCTAATATTACCATCTTTATATCTCAAAACAATCAAAAGGAATCAAACTTCTCATAGTATTCAATGCACTTTATATGAAAGTTTTTATTATATCCCTCTTGGATGCCCATTATAATAGGACTAAATTCATAACCTAAACCAATTACCATGCTGTTTAAAGACTCTCAAAATAATATAAGTGAGGTATGAGAGTTCAATTATTTCTATAAAATAAAACACCACCGTGCTCTAAAAAGATATAAGTGAAGCACTAGAGCAAAATTGCCTAGCTCAAAAGATATAAGTGAAGCACATAGAGTATTCTAATAAATTCACGATTCATGCGTGTCTCTCTCAAAAGATGTGTGCAGCAAGGATGATTGTGGCAAACTAAAAAGCAAAGACTCTTATCATACAAGACGCTCCAAGCAAAACACATATCACGTGGTGAATAAAAATATAGCCTCAAGTAAATTTACCGATGGATTGAAGACGAAAGAGGGGATGCCTTCCAGGGCATCCACAAGCTTAGGCCTTTTGGTATCCTTGAATATTCCTTGGGGTGCCTTGGGCATCCCCAAACTTAGGCTCTTGCCACTCCTTATTCCGTAGTCCATCAAATCTTTACCCAAAACTTGAAAACTTCACAACACAAAACTCAACAGAAAACTCGTGAGATCCGTTAGTATAAGAAAAATAAATCACCACTTTAGATACTGTTGTGAAATCATTCTTTATTTATATTGGTGTAATATCTACTGTATTCCAACTTCTCCATGGTTCATACCCCCCGATACAACCCATAGATACATCAAAATAAGCAAACAACACAAAGAAAACAGAATCTATCAAAAACAGAACAATCTGTAGCAATCTGGAAACTTCGAATACTTATGTAACTCCAAAAATTCTGAAACGTTAGGACAATCTGGGAAATTTGTATATCAATCTTGTGTAAAAATTTCAGACTCATTCGACGCTCTGGTGAATTTATAAAATTCCTGGACTGAGCGCAAAAGTTTCTGTTTTTCAGCAAGATCAAATCAACAATCACCGTAAACCATCCCTAAGGTTTTACTTGGCTCAAACACTAATTAAAACACCAAAACACAATTAATACAGAGGTAATAATGTGTAATTTATTCAAGAACAGAAACTAAAACAAAAACATAAAAATAAAATTGTGTTGCCTCCCAACAAGCGCTATTGTTTAACGCCCCTAGCTAGGCATAACACAATAGATCCAGGTATTATCATCTTTGGTATGCAATCCATAAGTAGCTCTCATAATAGATTCATATGGTAATTTAATTTTCTTTCTTGGGAAGTGTTACATGCCTTTCCTTAACGGAAATTGGAATCTAATGTTTCCTTCTTTCATATCAATAATTGCACCGATCGTTCTAAGGAAAGGTCTACCAAGAATAATAGGACATGTCGGATTGCAATCTATATCAAGAACAATGAAATCTACGGGCACATAATTCCTATTTGTAACAATAAGAACATCATTAATCCTTCCCATAGGTTTCTTAATAGTGGAATCTGCTAGATGCAAATTTAAAGAGCAATCATCAAGTTCATGGAAACCTAGCACATCACATAAAGTTTTCGGAATAGTGGAAACGCTAGCACCCAAATCACACAAAGCATGGCACTCATAATCTTTAATTTTAATCTTAATAGTAGGTTCCCACTCATCATAAAGCTTTCTAGGTATAGAAACTTCCAACTCAAGTTTTTCTTCAAAGGATTTCATCATAGCATCAACGATATGTTTAGTAAAAGCTTTACTTTGATTGTAAGCATGAGGAGAATTCAACATGGATTGCAACAAGGAAATACAATATGTCAAAGAACAATTATCATAATTAAAATCCTTGAAATCCAAAGGAGTGGGTTCATTGCTACTTAAAGTTTTGACTTCTTCAATCCCACTTTTATCAATTTTAGCATTAAGATCTATAAACTCCGAATCATTGAGACGACTTTTAACTAAAGTTGACTTATCTCCAGCCCCATCTTTATCAAGATTTATATTGGAAAACAAAGATTCAATAGGAGTCACATCAATCACTTTAAGATCTTCATCATTATTATCACGGGAACACACTTTTTCAAGCTATTCACGCTTAGCATGCATTCTAGCGGTTCTTTCCTTACACTCATCAATAGAAGTTCTCATAGCTTTTAAAGACTCATTAATAACACGCTTGGGTGGAGTAGATCTAATTTTCAAAGAATTAATCTCAAGCGAAATTCTATCAACGTTCCTAGCCAAATCATCAATCTTGAGCAATTTTTCTTCAATCGTAGCATTGAAAACCTTTTGCGAACTAATAAATTCTTTAATATTATTCTCAAGATCAGAGGGCATCTTATTATAATTTCCATAAGGATTGTTATAGGAATTACCATAATTATTAGAGGAATTACTAGGAAACGGCCTAGGTTGAAATTACCTCTATACGCGTTATTACCAAAATTGTTCCTACCAACAAAATTCACATCCATAGATTCATTATCATTTCCAATCAAAGAAGACAAAGGAATATCATTAGGATCAATAGGAGCACTCTTACTAGCAAACAATTTCATTAATTCATCCATCTTTCCACTCAAAGTATTTATTTCTTCAATAGCATGCACTTTTTTACTAGTAGGAGATCTTTCGGTATGCCATTGAGAGTAATTTGCCATAATATTATCTAGGAGTTTAGTAGCTTCTCCTAATGTGATTTCCATAAAAGTACCACCCGCGGCGGAATCTAAAAGATTTCTAGATGCAAAATTCAACCCCGCATAATTTTTTTGTATAATCATCCATAAACTCAAACCATGTGCGGGGCAATTTCTAATCATTAATTTCATCCTCTCCCAAGATTGTGCAACATGCTCATGATCAAGTTGCTTAAAATTCATTATATCGTTTCTAAGGGAGATGATCTTAGCGGGCGGAAAGTACATGGAAATAAAAGCATCTTTACACTTATTCCATGAATCAATACTATTTTTAGGCAAAGATGTAAACCATGTTTTAGCACGATCTCGTAGTGAGAACGGAAATAGCTTCAATTTAACAATATCATTATCCACATATTTTTTCTTTTGCATATCACACAATTCAACGAAAGTATTTAGATGGGATGCGGCATCTTCACTAGGAAGGCTGGAAAATTGTACTTTCATAACAAGATTCAGCAAAGCGGCATTAATTTCATAAGATTCCGCACTAGTGGCGGGAGCAATCGGAGTACTAATAAAATCATTATTATTAGTATTGGAGAAATCATACAACTTGGTATTCTCTTGAGTCATCGTGACAAAGCAAGCAATCTTGCACACAAGCAAACAAAAGGCAAACGAAATGATGAATGGAAGAAGGGCGAATAAAAAGGCAAATCTTTTTGGTTTTTTCTGAAAATTCGTTTTAGAAGTGGGGGAGAGGAAAACGAGAGGCAAATGGCAAATAATGTAAATGCAATAGATGAGTTTGTGATGGGTACTTGGTAGGCTTGATATAGATCTCCCCGGCAACCACGCCAGAAATTGGCAAGTTGACGGGGGAGTTCTTGTCTTGACTTGCTATGTATCCTCCCCGGCAACGGCGCCAAAAATCCTTCTTGCTACTTCTTGAGCTTGCGTTAGTTTTCCCTTGAAGAGGAAAGGGTGATGCAGCAAAGTAGATAAGTATTTCCCTCAGTTTTGAGAACCAAGGTATCAATCCAGTAGGAGGTACAAGCAAGGCCCCAATCTATGCACCTGCACAAACAATCAAACACTTGCACCCAATGCTATAAAGGGGTTGTCAATCCCTTCACGGTCACTTGCAAGGATGAGATTCGATAGAGATAGATATAAAAGATTACTAAAACGATAATTAAAATAAAAGTAAATAAATTGCAACAAAGTATTTTTGTGTTTTTAGTTTATAGATCTGAAAATATAATATGGAAAATAGACCCGGGGGCCATAGGTTTCACTAGAGGCTTCTCTCTTGAAGGAAAATAATACGGTGGGTGAACAAATTACTGTCGAACAATTGATAGAAAAGCGCATAGTTATGATGATATCCAAGGCAATGATTATGCATATAGGCATCACGTCCATATCAAGTAGACCGAAATGATTCTGCATCTACTACTATTACTCCACACATCGACCGACTCCTGCCTGCATCTAGAGTATTAAGTTCATGAAGAACAGAGTAACGCATTAAGTAAGATGACATGATGTAGAGGGATAAACTCAAGCAATATGATGAAAACCCCATCTTTTATCCTTGATGGTAACAATACAAATACGTGCCTCGCTACCCCTACTTTGTCACTGGGTGAGGACACCGCAAGATTGAACCCAAAACTAAGCACTTCTCCCATTGCAAGAATTACCAATCTAGTTGACCAAACCAAACCAATAACTCGAAGAGACTTACAAAGATATGAAATCATGCATATAAGAATTCAGAGAAGATTCAAATAATATTCATAGATAATCTGATCATAAACCCACAATTCATCGGATCTCGACAAACACACCGCAAAAGAGTATTACATCAGATACATCTCCATGAAGATCATGGAGAACATGGTATTGAAGAACATAGAGAGAGAAGAAGCCATCTAGCTACTAGCTATGGACCCGAAGGTCTGAGGTAAACTACTCATGCATCATCGGATGGGCAATGGTGTTGATGTAGAGGCCCTCCGTGATCGAATCCCCCTCCGGCAGATCGCCGGAAAAGGCCCCAAGATGGGACCTCACAGGAACAGAGGCTTGCGGTGGCGGAAAAGTATTTTCGTGGCTCTCTTTGGTATTGGGGGAATATTTCTGAATTTATTGGCGAAGAGTTAGGGTTGGAGGAGCTACGGGGGGCCCACAAGCCAGGGGGGCGCGCCCTGGTGGCTTGTGGCCCACCCGTAGGTCATCTGGCCTCTTCTCGAAGCCTCCTGGGTTCCTTCTGGTCCAAGAAAAATTAGCGTAGAATTTTATTCCGTTTGGACTCCGTTTGATATTCCTTTTCTGCAATACTCAAAAACAAGAAAAAAAAACAGAAACTGGCACTGGGCACTAGGTTAATAGGTTAGTCCCAAAAATAATATAAAATAGCATATTAATGCATATAAAACATCCAAAACAGATAATATAATAGCATGGAACAATCAAAAATTATAGATACGTTGGAGACGTATCAGTGTCCGGCAGATTAATCCGGTTGACCTCTCGCTTTTGAACGAGGCGCTGGACCGGATCCAGTCAATGAAAATCATGGACGACCTGACCTCGACCCGCGCTCAGATCGGTCTGGAGGTAGGTCAGGAGGAAGTTTACGGCCCACCCACCACCCACTTGGCAGCCACTGTCGAAGATTTAACCAATATGCTGGACTACGCCTCTGAGGAGGCAGAAGACATGGAGGAATAGCTCGATCCACCCATCCCTGCCACCACTGGACGGTGGACAACCACCTCCACCTACGACGTTTATATGGTGGACACCCCTGATGATAAGGGTAACCACAACCCCAAGAAGAATGGCAACAAATACGAAAAGCAGTCGTCCAGGCGCCGGAAATAGCGAAAACGATTCAAGGCGAACAAGGGAAGGGAAGGCAATGCAGACACCGGGGAAAATGACACCCCGGAGGACCTCGGCAACCCCAAAGCCCCTGAGCAACCACTGGAAGACCCGGTGAGGCCCGAGGATCAACATGACCCCGAGGACCCCAACGATTCCGAGGACGGCAACTACCTCCACCCTGTTGAGGAGGAGGATTGCCTCGAAGCCGAAGACTTCACCGTCCCCGAAAACCCCCTGGATCAGGAACGGTTCAGGCGGCAGCTCTTAGACACCGCCTGAAGCCTAAAGGCAAAGCAGCAGCAGCTCAAAGCCAAACAAGATACCCTCAACGACAGATGGACGAAGGTCTTGGCAGCCGAAGAGGGGTACAGCACCGAGAGATCGGATCAAGGCAAAAGTTACCCAGGACGGTGTCTGCTGCCGCAATTCAACGACAAGGCCTTTGAGCCCGTATCTCCTAGGCGCACCCAGTACGACCAGCCAGACCGCCCCCATTGAGGACGGGACAGGCCTGCTCGAGAGACTGAGTACAGACCTACGTTTCCCCGCAGGAGAGGAAATGATCCTATACATCCTGAGGATCGATATGACTTATGACAGGACTTGGACCATAGAGCAGGTCACGCAAGATGCATCTATGGATCTAGAGGGTACTCCCCCGCTAGACGAGACGTGTACCAACCGTGGCTCGACCGCAACAACAGAGATCAGGATCAATACCGGGCCAAAACGATGGACGATCTCACGCATGATGTAGCTCGGGTTAGAGGCGCTGCCCATCCACTGTGCTTCATAGACGAGGTTATGCAGCATCAGTTTCCCGAAGGGTTTAAACCCATAAACATAGAACAATACGACGACACAACAGACCCGGTCGTGTGGATTGAAGACTTTCTTCTCCACATTCATATGGCCCGAGGAGATGATCTCCATGCCATCAAATACTTGCCCCTAAAGCTTAAAGGACCAGCTCGGCACTGGTTAAATAGCCTCCCCGAAAACTCCATCGGGAGCTGGGAAGAGCTCGAGGATGCCTTTCGATCTAACTTCGAGGGCACATATGTCCAGCCCCCGGACTCCTCCGACTTGAGCAATGTCGTCCAAAAAGCCGGTGAATCATCTAGACAATTTTGGCATCGGTTCCTAACCAAGAAGAACCAGATCGTTGATTGCCCGGACGCCGAGGCAATAACCTCTATCAGGCATAACATCTGGGACGAATGGCTAACTCGTCAGCTCGGCCAGGAAAAGCCGAGAACAATGTCCGCCCTTACCTCACTCATGACTCGTTTTCACGCGGGCGACGATAATTGGCTAGCTCATCGAAGCCACAACCCTGAAGACCTTGGCACCTCTGAAGTGTGGGATGGAAACAGGAAACCACGGCGCAAGAAGAACAAACGCCGACACAACATCGGTGATGCCGAGGACACGACCGTAAATGCCGGTTTCCGCAACTCAAGATCCGGAAAGTGAAGAAGCCCTCTAAAGGAAATAGAGACGGACTTTCCACGCTGGACAAAATCATGGATAGGCCCCGCCAGATCCACGGCACCCAAGACAAGCCTGCCACCCACACCAACTGTAATTGTTGGGTATTCAAACAAGCCGGCAAACTTGCAGCCAAGGGACAGTGGAAGGTCCCACGCAGCGAGGACGATGAAGAACCTCGTGGGCCGAACAATGGAGGACAGAAGCAATTCCCTCCTGAGGTAAAAACTATGAAAATGATATATGTCACGCACATACCCAAAAGGGAGAGGAAGCGCGCCCTTCAGGAGGTCTACGCCGTAGATCCCATAGCCCCGAAATTCAACCCATGGTCGGCTTGCTCGGTCACCTTGGACCGTAGGGACCATCCGACCAGTATCCGTCATGGAGGCTCGGCAACCCTTGTCTTAGATCCCATCATCGACGGGTATCACCTCACTAGAGTCCTCATGGACCGAGGTAGTAGCCTTAACTTGATTTATTTAGACACGGTGAAAAAGGTGGTTATCGATCCGTCAAGGATCAAACCCAGCAACACTACCTTTAAAGGAGTAATCCCAGGGGTCGAAGCCCGCTGCTCGGGCACCGTGACTTTGGAAGTAGTGTTCGGCTCGCCCGACAACTTCCGCAGCGAGGACTTGATCTTCGACATTGTCCCTTTCCGTAGTGGCTATCACGCACTGCTCGGCCGTACAACGTTCGCTCGCTTTAAGGTTGTTCACCATTACGCATATCTGAAGCTCAAGATACCCAGACCCAAGGGGGTCATCACTGTCAATAGCAATACAGAGCGCTCCCTCCAAACCGAGGACACACAGCGGCCCTCGAAGCCGAATTTCACAACGACAACGAAGCGCCAAGGCCCCAATCAGCCATCAAGGCATGACAAGCAAGCAAACAAGCCCAAAATCAATTTGATCTCCCGGAGCCATCCCCCCTCAACACAAATAGGGATACAGTCCCCACAGCGACGCCCAGCTACCCCTAAGGTATGTACCTAGAAGGCACAATTTTGCTATCAAAATACCATGGGCAGCTGTGGGGACCAACTTGCAAGGACCAAGTGTTTGGCTCAACCGAACTACTGCCAAAAACGTGTCTTCGGGCACATAGCAAGTACCATTTAGGACCTCCCGAGCGTCAAGCACCCACATACTACGGTGACTTCTCAAGAGCCTCTCTCAAAGATCCGTTCACCTATAGCAATCACCTTTCAAGGAGCACAACCCCCCTCGAGAGCAAAGGAGCAGTAGGGCACATCGGGGATGTCCCACCTATTGAAGACCCTAGGTAAACCTTTCCTCTATAAAATTTGTTTTTAAAAGCAGAGTACCTGTAACAGTTGCTTCGGCGGTTCCGCTCGTTCGGCTAAAAGGGTAAAGGGAGAACCACTGTGATTGTATTTTCAGCTCGCCTGGTAAAGTACCTTAGTGGAGAAAGCCGAAAAGTGGCTATCATAATAAGCAAGAACCGGTCTGCGATCCGAGTACAAGTGTCGAACTAAAAATCGATGGAGGTTATTTCGTGTTACACGAAGGGTTTGTACCTTCACAGACCATGTGATAATGGTTTTTACCTTGGTTCATCCGAATATCACACAAATAATGGGAGCCAGTCACTTGCCTCTGTAGTCAAGCTCCTACGGCTAAGTGAAAGCACTAAAGCAACAGAGTCTGATTGCCTCGTTTCCCTCCCGCACTACCACCTCCGGGCACCGATATGTCGGTTAAAGGTCACAGTGCGGAGATCGAAACACCTCTTGTAACATCTACATGGGGGTTGAAGCCGACGATTGGCAATTTTCAGGTAAAACGGCCACACAGGAGTCAAAATAATACAAAGCTAGAAAGCATGATATACCATGCAACCGCATTATAAATCAAAACAGCCATTGGGAGAGGGCAGAAGTCTCACTCATAAATTACATCTTTCGGGCACAGGGCCTCTATTGCCCGAGCACCATTCATCACGATGGGATAATAATGCTCGGGGCGCCTATGTTCCTTCCTAGGAGGCGGAGGTCTGACGGCCATCTCAGCCGGCTTGAGCTTCGGCCAGTGCACCATGGTCTTTGCGAAGGTCATCCGAGCTCCCTCGATGCATGCAGAACGCTTCAGGACATCAATCCTGGGCGAGGCTTTGCATAGTTTCTGCACTAAAATGAAGTAACTGCTCGGCGGTGGCTCCGCGAGCCACAGCCGGATGCAGAGGTCCTTCATGGCCAGCTCCGCCATTCGGTGCAGCTCCATCAACTGCTTCATCTGGTCGCTGAGGAGAGGAGGTTGCTCGGGGGTTTGAAATTGGGCCCAGAACAGTCTGGACTCAACATCCCCATCCCGAGTAGCAAAGTACCTGGCCGCGTCCGCCGCACTCCTTGGGAGATCCATAAAGGCGCCTGGGGAACGCCACACCCGTGTGAGCAACGCAAACCTGTTACCACCAAAGGCACATTGCAGCAAGTACGGCTTACCATCTGGGATCAGCTTTACTTGGCAGAGTTGTTCTCATAGGAACGCCTATCTACCCACTCGGCTTTGAGTAGTGAGATCAACGAGGATAGCTCGGCGGCTTGGTCCTTGTTATTTTGCTCAAGGGCCTCATACTTAGTGCTGGCACCCTTGAGCTCCTGTTGCGCCTCTAACACCCGGGCCTCCTACTTGTCGCTAACGATTTTCACCGACGGCAGTTCGGCAGACGCCTGTTCGGCCTTCGCCTTCTGATCTGCGGCCTCCTGCCTCGCTTCTTTTAAATCGGCCTTGAGTTTCTCGACCTTCGCGTCGACAACTGTAGTCATAGTGGGCAACCAACGCTTAGGGACACCAGCTAGAATCACCTCAATTAATGAGGAAAACAATGCCCCAAGTGGTACATCCCAGACTTACCTTGTGCTTCGGCGAATCGTTTGTTGAGGTGGTCAAGCTCCTCATCGGAGCTCTTGAGCTTCCGATTTAGCTCGGCCAGCTCCACGACGTTGGAGGCCACCGCCGAAGATGAGGCCTACAAAACAATTTATGTGTATCAGACTCCCGAGCTTTCGGTTTTAGACCCCCTGTTAGTTTTTCTTCAAAACTGTCAAAATATCGGGGCCACGAATTGTTCTCACTACCATTCATATTTTCAAGTTATTTGACCCCCATGTGAGTGTTTCAAAGTCACCCAGGGCTCGGGGGCTACTACACTTATAAAGATTGCATAACCTTAAATTAACTTTTCTTTGAAGAAAGAATATTACATGGCTTACCTTGAAGCCTGACAAGAGACCATTGAAGGCCTCCTTCAGACCACTATCAACGGACTGAATGCTCTGTAAAACTGCACCCATAAGGGCATGGTGATCTTCGACGATGGAGGAGCCGGATAAAGCCTCCCCCATCATGGCTGACAACCCAGGTGCGGCCCGCTCTGTTACAGGGGGCACGGGTGGCGACACCTTGGCTCTCCCTTCGGGGGAGGGTTGGGTTAACAGCTCCGGAGGCATAGCGTGCTTCGAAACCATCGTCGGAGTGGGCTCGGATGGACCAGCGCCCCCTCTCTGTTTACTAGGAGGGGTCCCCGCTCCTGTTCGTCGATGGCCGAAGTGTTAACCTCTGCCATATCATCATCGCCCTCGCCCCCAGTATTCTGTTCAGGAGGGGTCTGGCGAGATAGCACCTTCGCGGTTTCCTCGGCAACCCAGGGAGCCGTGGAGTGTGACGCAGTCCCGCTCTTCGCTAGCTCGGCTGGCGGGGATTCCCCCTCTGAGACCTGATTAGTGGGGAAATCATGCCGTGGGCTACAATATGGAAGGTATTCATCCGGTTAGTAGTTGTACGAAGGTACCAGGAGATCTTTGTATCCGCACCTCTGGTCCGGGGCTTGACCCTGGGGTTCCTTTGGGGAACCTTTTCGAAAGCCTCGGACTCCTCGTCGGAGTCCGGGCTGTCATCGGATAGGACCACTTTGGCCATGTGTGACATTTTTGGGGCAGGAGGAGGCAGATCCTCCTCAACGTCTTTTGACGTTGCCCTCTTCCTTGTTTGGAAGGAATCAATCTCCCCCTTCCTCTACATGCTCTTCCTCGTGAGTGGAAGAGGCATGGGTCTCCCCGGACTTAGTGTCCAGGGAGCCCCATGGGCGAAGGCCCTCCCGGGCCTCCTTCTTCTCGCCCATCTTCATCTTATCCTTCTTCTCTGACGTCGAGTATGGCACAACAACCAGCATCGCCGTCAATAGGGCCGTCCTGGGGTCTTCGGGCAGGGAGGCCGGACTATTAATCCGCACAACCTTGTCTAGCCATTTCTGTCAAGACGAGGAAGAAGGGGTCAGGTCCCTTGCTATAAGGCAGAGCCCGAAAATAAAAACAGGAGCTTTGTTGTACCTTTGTAGCAGGGGTTTTGGCGTCTAGGACGGTATCTTCCTCCTCAACCGGCCATTCCTTCTGGGGCTTGAACAACACCTTCCACAGCTTCTCGCAGGTAGTGCGGTAAAATTGGTGCACGGTGGCAGGGTCGTCAAGCTTGTAAGCCCATATTGGGGAGGCCCGGTGCTGGCAAGGGAGGAGACGTCGGTGGAGCATGATCTAGACCATGTTGGTCAGCTTGATGTTTGCCTCTATCATCTGGGAGATGCGCTTCTGCAGTGATTTTACCTCCGCGGCTGATCCCCGGTTGAGGCCCTTCTTGACCCACGAGGTTAGCCTCATGGGGGGTCCGGATCTGAACCCATAGGGTGCCGCCCAGTCCGCGTCTTGTGGTTCGGTGATGTAGAACCATTCTTTTTGCCAAACCTTGACAGTGTCAATGAAAGTGCCTTTCGGCCACTCAACCCGCAGGAGTTTGCTGATCACCGCCCCTCCACAATCCGCGTGCTGGTCATTGACTGTCTTCGGCTTTATGTTGAAGACCTTGAGCCATAGGCCAAAGTGCGGCTGGACCCGCAAGAAGGCCTCGCAGACGATAATGAAGGTCGAGATATGCATGAAGGAGTTCGGGGGGAGGTCATGAAAGTCTAACCCATAGAAGAACATTAGCCCCCTGACAAAGGGGTGGAGCAGGAAGCCCAGTCCCCGGATGAAGTGGGGAATGAACACCACTCTCTCATCCAGCTTCGGCATAGGAACCACTTGGCCTGCCTCGGGGGGGGGGGGGGGGGGTGGACGACGTTGCGTGAAAGTTAACCGGCACGTTTCAACTCCTGAATGTGGGCTTCGGTGACACAGGAGACCTCCCACTTGCCCTAGGAACCCGAACCGGCCATGGCCGAGCTTGGGGAAAGCGGCTTGGAGATAGCTGGAGAAGGATTGAAGCGCTTGGAACTTAGGGGAGTGAGAGGCCTTGGGGATTTTCTCCCTTTTATGGGATGCCGTAATACCAAGGGCCCCTTTACTGCGCCGCAGGCCTCGCCACTTCCCGAAATAATCATGCCGTTAGGCGCGTGTGGGATAACCCAAACCCTTAATCATATCTCATAAAAAACGAAGCACGATCTTCATTTTGATGAGACGTGCCAATGGAGGAACTGCCTCGAACCGTGAATCGAGTTCTCATAACTGGCTAAGTGGTCGTGGCCTGCCGTGACCTTTTGTTAGAAAAGTTGTCAGGCAAGGCACTGTTCACACTCAGGTGTTTGGTCTTCAAGATTAAGAGACGTATGATTGTTCGGAGAACTGGGAGTCATCGGCAGCCGAACTGGAGTCAAGCCGAACATAAAGAGGGAAAATAACTCACCCCACAAGCCGAAGACTTTGTACGCGCGAAGCTACCAGGTGTCATGGACCCAGACATTGGAGGCTAGTTTGGGGGCTACTGTGGGAGTCCGGGATTAAGGGGTCTTCGGGCTGCCGGCCTGTCTCTGCGGGCCGGACAGTGGGCCGCCCTATGATCGTCAATGACGGAATCTCTCAGGTCATGACGTGCACTCCAAGTACTAGACGATGGGTTCAGCATAATCCTTTCCTGATGTAACCGACATTGTATAACCCTAGATACCCCTGGTGACTATATGAACCAGAGGGTTTTAGTCCGTAGGACAAGGTTAAGCTCATGACTCTTAGGGTTTAGACCACGTCATATGATCTCGAGGTAGATCAACTCTGTACTTGACACTCCATACTCAATACAATCAAAGCAGGACGTAGGGTTTTACCTCCATTAAGAGGGCCCGAACCTGGGTAAGCATTGTCTCCTAGTCTCCTGTAACCCATCAATCCAAGATCCACAGTTCGCGACCCCCTACCCGCGATCTGCCGGTTTTGACACCAACAACAACTCAATATGAAAACTTGATATGAAGAATGAAACAATATTACTCGATATGAATGCCTCTAGCAGTGTACCAGGATGTGCAATGATCTAGCGTGACATGTATCAAAAATATGATGAACGATGACTTTTCCACAAATACTATGTCAGCTCTATATGATCATGCAAAGCAATATGATGATGAACGAACTAGTCATATGATGTGATGGTGGAATTTGTATGGAAATATATCTCAGAATGGCTATGGAAATGCCATAATAGGTAGGTATGGTGGCTGTTTTGAGGAAGATATAATGAGGCTTATGTGTGACAGAGCGTATCAAGTCACGGGGTTTGGATGCACCGGCGAAGTTTGCACCGGTCCTCGAGGTGGGAATGGGCAATGCACGGTATCGAAGAGGCTAGCAAAATATGGGGTGGTGAGATTGCGTATGTCCATGGTTTCACATTAGTCATGAAGAACTCATATACTTATTGCAAATTTTTATTAATTTATCACAAATCAAAGTACTACTCGCATGCCCCGAGGGAGGAGGTTGGGAGGATTTAACCATCGCGCGCCTCCAACCCGAAACAACACTAGGATTTCAACAAGGAATAGAAATGCTCACACATCCTGACCATTCCTTTTTAATATTTAGACAAATAGAAAATTAACACCTCTTAATACCGATACTTCTACGAATAAACAATGATGAGCTCACACCATTTTCACATTACCACATCAATATCATTAACCCACAATTTCTCTTATATGTGCTACATGATGGTTTTGATTATCGCTCATTGAATACCTACTTTGATTATCGCTCATTGAATACCTATTATTTTTGGACTAGTTTTATGACCCATGCAAATTGCAGCCACTATTAATTAACTCTCAAACAAATATAAGTGAAGAACAAGAGTACAATTATTTCTATAAAATCTATACACCATCGTGCTCAAAAAGATATAAGTGAAGTACTAGCTAGAGCAACTGCTAAGCTCAAAAGATATAAGTGAAGCACATAGAGTATTCTAATAAATTATGACGAAGGTGTGTCTCTCTCAAATAGGCATGTTCAGCAAATGATGATTGTGTCAAACTTAAAATGAAAGCAAACAAAAGCAAACGACGCTCCAAGCAAACTCATATCATGTGACGAATAAAAATATAGCTCCAAGTGACATACCGATGGATTGAGATGAAAGAGGGGATGCCTTCTGGGGCATCCCCAAGCTTAGACGCTTGAGTCTTGCTAGAATATTACCTTGGGGTGCCTTGGGAATCCCCAAGCTTAGGCTCTTGACGCTCCTTATTCCTTCGTTCATCATGATAACACGCAAAACATGAAAACTTCAATCACACAAAACTCAACAAAACTTCGTGAGATCCGTTAGTATAAGCAACATAGCAAATACTTTAGGCACTGTTATAAATTGATTCATATTTCATTATTGCATAACAGGTACTGTATTCTAACTTCTCCATGGCTTACACCCCCCCCCCTCTCCCCGATACAATCCATAGCATCATCAAAACAAGCAAACTATGCAAGCAAAAACAGAATCTGTCTAAAACAGAACCATCTGTAAAGATCTATAAAGAACCTATACTTCAGTAACCCTCAAAATTCTGAAACATTAGGAAAAGATCAAGAATTTGTATAGAAATACTGTGTAAAAAATTAAGATCAAAAAGACATTCCAGTAAAATCAGAGAAATTCTGCACTGGACGTTAAAGTTTCTGTTTTTGCACCGTATCAATTCTACTCATCTTGTGAGTCATCACAAAGGCTTTACTTGGCACAAACACTAATTGAAACCTAAAAACACAATCATTACAAAGAAAATAATCATGTTATCACACCAAAACAAAAATTAAAAATAAAAAATAAAGATAACTATTGGGTTGCCTCCCAACAAGCGCTATTGTTTTATGCCCCTAGCTAGGCATAATGCATAGTTTCAAGTGTTGTCATCTTTGTTCATAAGGGGTCCACTCCCCTTAAAATCTTATTCTCCATAGCACAAAGAACATCAAGATTTTTTCTATGGTATCAATCCGCCTATTGTGTAGCATGACGTTTCCATGAATTTTAGAGACAGAGTTGAACAAGCCCCTAAAATTAGACTCCATACTAGTTCTAGCCTCTTTGATTAGCTCAGTTTGGCGATGGCACACTAGTACAGCAGGTTCAATGGTTTCTATTTTAGTTTGCCCAAATATATTTTTCATCTTATCATAGGTGTCAAAAGCATTGTTCCCAAGGATATCTTTTTCGAACATAGAATCCAAGACACGTCTATGAGAAAGGGATAGACCAACATAAAAACTTCTAAGGAGCAATTTAATATGACTCTTAGGATTAGCTCTTGCTTGTATTACTAGTAATCTATCCCAAGCTTCTTTAAGTGACTCGTCACCAACTTGTTTAAAGTCCAAGATTGGGGAACCCTCTCCAAAGTAAGGAGGGTGAGGCATATCCGGAGGAGAGCTAGCCATGGCGTCAAACAAGTAAACTAGTAAGCAAAGAAGTAAACTAGTAACAGGCAAAGATAAATATTTTTTTATTTTTGATTTTTATGAGACAAACTAAATATAACAGCAAATAAAAATAAGAACAAGTGAATAATAATTTGTGTGAAGTTACATGATAGTTGGTGTTGATATTCCCCGCCAACGGCGCCAGAAATCCTTCCTGATACTTGTGATCTGCGTTGGGTTTCCGTGGAGAGGAACCGGTAATTGCAGTACCATACGAGTAAGTATTTCCCTCGGTTATGAAACCAAGGTTTATCAAACCAATAATAATATCAATCAACAACTGTCTTCAGTGGCTGCACACAAAAGAGCAAACAACTTGCACCCAACGCGGGCAAGAGGGTTGTCAATCCCCTTGATCTCGTTATTTGCAAGCAAGTGAAGTGTGTAGATAATAGTAGATAATTGTCAATTGCAAAATAAAATAAAAGGTAAATAATGGAAGCAAGGTATTTTAGTGTTTATGAATGTATAGATGAATAGACCTGGGGGCCATAGTTTTCCCTAGTGGCATCTCTCATGAAAATAAACATACGGTAAGTAAACAAATTACTATTGGGCAATTGATTGAAAAGCGCATAGTTATGCGATATTCACGACAATGATCATGTGTATATAGGCATCATGTACAAAAAAATAGGCCAACTCATGCCTGCACCTATTACTATTACTCCACTTCAAGAGCGCTTCTATGATTGCCTCTTTACGTATTAAGTTCATGACAAAGAGAGTAATGCATTGAGAACGATGACATGATCTAGACAAAGTAAACTCAATCAATATGAATAAACCCCATCATTTTATCCTTAGTGGCAACAACACAAAGACGTATCTTGTCCCCTTCTGTCACTAGGATATAGAAACCCGTCAGGTTGAACCCACTACAACACACCTCTCTCACTGGAGAAATATCAATCTAGTTGGCCAATCTATTTCAATAGATCAGAGAGAAATACAGAGCTATAATGAACATGCAAATAAGAATCATAATATTCAGAGGTGACTCAAATACTTTTCATGAATAATCTGAACATAAACCCACAATTCAACGGATCCCAACAAACGCACCGTACAAAAGAATTACATCATATAGATCACAACGAAGATGCGATGATCATTGTATTGAAGATCAAAAGAGAGAGATAGCCATCTAGCTATTAACTATAGACCCGTAGGTCTGTGGTGAACTACTCACACACCATCATGAAGGCAGCAAGGTTGATGAAGAGGCCCTCCGTGATCGATCCCCCTCCGGCAGGGTGCCGGAACGGAGCTCCAGATGGGATCACGGCAGAACAGAGACTTGTGGCAGCGGAAAAAGAATTTTGGGATGCCCTCTAGTATTTTTGTAATATATGTGAATTTATAGGCCAGAGAACGGGGTCAGGAGGGCCACCAGGGGGGCACAAGCCATCCGGGCGCGCCGACCCCCTCGGCACGCCCAGATGCCTTGTGCCTCCCTCGTGCGGCCTCCGGTCTTCTCCCGAAGCTTCCAGGTCTTCTTTTGGTCCAGAAAAATCATAAAAATGTTTTCAGGCAATTGGACTTGTTTGGTACTGTAAACCTGAAAAGTAAAAAAGCACGTAGAAAACAGGAACTGGCACTAGGCACTGGGTCAATAGGTTAGTGCTCCAAAATAATATAAATTGGTAAATTATTACTCAAAAAGTATCCTAGAATGATAATATAATAGCATGGAACAATCAAAAATTATAGATACGTTGGAGACGTATCATGCGCCGATTCGACCGGCCATCTGGCTTTCGCCGAGAACTACTCCCCAGATCAGATTGTGACCTTTGGACGCCTAGAATACACCATGGATTCCCGTGGAGAACTCGTCCTATCGGGCTGGATGCCCGGACGAATGGAGGGGCTACCTGGCACCGGAGCATCAAATCCGAAACCGATCTGTTTCGAGGATGTCGGGCCAGAAGCCTTGGTGTCACCGAAGATCCCCGTAGCAACTCCGAGCGACCTCCCCTCCAACCTCGGCCCAGACCCAGTCCCGACCCCTATCCCTGAAGCTATGTTGGATCTCAAGCATGCCCAAAACATGATCTAGAAACACCCTTGAATCCTCTGCACGCTGGAAACACACCAAGATATACACCGGGCGCACTTTGAGTCAGCCCCACTTATAGTCAGGGAATGAACTCCGAAGAAGTATCTCACCTGAACGAGATGCTTGATCGTATCCAGAGCATGTCCATCTCGGATGGCAAGACTTCGGTTTACGACAAGATCAGACTTAAAACCGACGATAGGGAAATTTACATCCCACCCACCACCCATCTAGTCGCCACGGTCAATGACTTAACTGACATACTAGACTACGATGAGGCCACAGACATGGATGAAGATGCCGTTGGCCCCATAGAACACACTGTGCCCTTGGTAAACACTGGCAAGTAGACCGCAACATCCACCTATGATGTCTATATGGTGGATACCCCCAAATCCCCTACAAGACGTCGGCGCAGACAACACTAGAGAGGACACTCAAGCCTCCCCAGTAGGGAACTGCAATGTCAGAGTCCGAGGAAGATGAGAGCCTCGGTACCGAGGACTATATAGTCCCCAAAGAGCCCCCCCCTAGAACAAGAGCGCTTCCAGCCGTGTCTCATACGTAGCCACTGCTCGAAGCATGAAACGCAAGCAGCAGCTGCTGCAAGCAAATGTGGATGCATTAAATGACAAGTGGGTCGAAGTACTCTCGGCCGAACAATAACTCGAAGACTGACACCGTAGCGTGCCAAAATCATACCCACGTAGGCGTCTACTGCCGGAGTTCGAAGAAGAACTCGCTGCTAATGCACCTGACCGACCCCCTAGAGGTCGGGACAGGCCAACACGGGAACATCTCAACACCCGACTGGCTCCACACCGACATGGCAAGCACCACGTGGATTACCTAGACCCTCGCGATGTTCGACGTCACATTGAGGCAAACCGAGCGCCTCCTCGGTCCATCTACGGCTCAAGAGCGCGCGCGCCAGCCGGGTTTGATGGCTATGACACCTGGCTAGACAGGAATGATCGTGCCCGAGATAATTAGCCTACGAACGACTCTCCCCCGACCTCCAACGGGACACTACCCGATTCCGAGGTCCAGCCCACCCGATCTGCTTTATAGACAGAGTAATGGAGCCCATCAACATAGAATCATACGATGGCACCACAGACCGAGTAGTGTGGATCAAAGATTTCCTTCTCCACATATACATGGCTAATGACAATGACCTACACGCCATCAAATATTTGCCGCTCAAGCTAAAGGGGCCGGCTAGGCATTGGCTTAACAGCCTGCCTCCTCACTCTATCGGTAGCTGGGAAGACCTTGAAGATGCCTTTAGGGCGAATTTCCAAGGCACTTATGTCTGACCTCCGGATGCTGACGACCTTAGTCGTGCCACCCAATAGCAAGACGAATCTACTCGAAAGTTCTGGAACAGGTTACTCACCAAAAAGAACCAGATAATAGACTGCTTCGACGCCGAAGCCATTGCTGCATTCAAAAACAACATCTGAGATGAATGGCTTGCCCGTCAGCTCGGCCAAGACAAGCCGAGGACCATGTCAGCCCTCACTTCGCTCATGACCCGCTTCTGTGCGGGAGAAGATAGTTGGCTCGCACGATGTCGTCGTTTTGTCACGACAGATGCCATGGGGTGGCTTATCAAACGTGGTTGGGCCGAATGGACGTCGTTGGGCTCCAGAAACGGGATTGGGGACAAGCGGTACGAGACACACGATGTACCCAGGTTCGGGGCCCTCTATGAGAGGTAAAACCCCTAATCCTGCTTGTTTGGTTGATGTCCTCGGTGGTTACAAGGTCGCTCCTTGAGCTGTTTGCTAGAGGAAGAAGAATGAGCCCGCTAGCTCTTCCTCCTTCTCTACGTGGGTGTGTGCACGTGTATCTTCCTTGCCCTTGCATGGGGGCGCCGGGGGGGGTTATAGGCCAACCCCCCAGCTTACAATAATCATGAGATAAGGCTGGTGGGACCTGGCTGGCGGCCTCTCTAGCCGGCCAGGTGGGGCCCGCCGGCTGAGACGTCTCTTCATGTGTGGGCCCGCCGGCCACAGGATCCCGTCGGATGTGGTGGCCCGCCTGGCTGGCCTTTGTTATTGGTGCGTGCCCGTCACGCCATGGCACGGGCCGCACTGTGCGGCGTCGTCTAGCCACAGGCGGCCGCGGTCAGCGGTACGGCCGGCTGCCCTGTAGCCATGTTGGAGCAGGTAATGGAGTGGTAGGAGGTGTGCCTCCACTGTTGCCCCGTCTGGTCGCCATCGGCCGCGGTCGGCGGTACGGCCGCCTCCGATGTAGCCATACGAGCCCCGCCCGTGGGTACGGCTGGCTGCACTATAGCCATGCGCGTTCCTCCATCAACAAGCACTATAGCCACGCGGGACCGGCCAAATGGGGTTACGTCTCTTTGCCGCACGATGGAAACGGAAGGACGGGAGCCCGATAGCCTGCTTGGCCATGATAGAGCCGGCCGCCACCAAGCCGGCATCGAGCCAGCCGCCCCCAGGGCGGCCGGGGGGCGGGCGAGCTGACCGGATGAGTAGCCGGCCCATAGGGCTAACAAGCGCTTCACCAGGGCAGCCAGCTAGGAGCCCGAACGGTACGGGGAACCAGTCGGCGTGTGTGTTGAAAAAAGTTTAGTTCCCTTTGCTTCGGTATACCCAGGGGTTATATCCCCGACAATAGTGTTGGGGAACGATGCATGGGAAACAAAATTTTTCCTACGCACACGCAAGATCTATCCATGGTGATGAGCTTCTACGAGAGGGAGAGTGGATCTACATACCCTTGTAGATCGCTAAGTGGGAAGCGTTAAGAAACGTGGTTGGTGTAGTCGAATGTCTTCGCGATCCAAATCGCTAGCCGTCCCGCGATCCAATCACGATCTAGTACGGAACGGACGGCACCTCCGCGTTCAGCACACGTACAGCTCGATAACGATCTCCGCCTTCTTGATCCAGCAAGAGGGAGTGGAGAAGTAGATGAGTTCTCCGGCAGCGCGACGGCGCGGCGGCGGCGGTGGTGGAACTATTCCAGCAGGGCTTCGCCTAAGCACCGCTGAAAACTAGAGGAATCGATCTATCGGGAGAGAGGGTTGCACCATGGCCTTTTTTGGGTTGAAGTGCTTTGGCCTTCTCTCCCTCTAGTATATATAGGAGGGAGGGGAGGGCCCGGCGCCCCTAGGGCTGCCCCTAGGAGTCGGCCGAAGGAGGTGGAGGTGGAGGAGTCCACCTCCAATCCTACTCCTAGTAGGACTCCTTCCCTTCCCCTTTGGGATTTCCTTTTCCCACAAGTCCAGCCGCATAGGCCCTCTTGGGCTGGCCGCCCAGCCCACCAGGGGCTGGTGCGCCACCCTAAGGCCCATGTGACCCTCTTGGGGTGTGGTGGCCCCACTTGGTGGACCCCCCGGAACCCATTCGTCACTCCCGGTATATCAATCTTTACCTCCGGACCATTCCGGAGCTCCTCGTGACGTCCGGGATCTCATCCGAGACTCCGAACAACCTTAGGTCACCACCATACATAACTCAATACTACCGAAACATCACCGAACATTAAGTGTGCAGACCCTGCGGGTTTGAGAACTATGTAGACATGACCGAGACACCTCTACGGTCAATAACCAATAGCGGGACCTGGATGCCCATATTGGTTCCTACATATTCTATGAAGATCTTTATCGGTTGAACCTCTATGTCAAGGATTCAGTTAATCCCGTACGCTGTTCCCTTTGTTCTTCGGTATGTTACTTGCCCGAGATTCGATCGTCGGTATCTCTATACCTAGTTCAATCTCGTTACCGGCAAGTATCTTTACTCGTTCTGTAATACAAGATCTCGTGGATAACACTTAGTCACATTGCTTGCAAGGCTTATTGTGATGTTGTATTACTGAGTGGGCCCTGAGATACCTCTCCGTCACACGGAGTAACAAAGCCCAGTCTCGATCCATGCCAACTCAACAGACACCCTCGGAGATACCTGTAGAGCATCTTTATAGTCACCCAGTTACGTTGCGACGTTTGATACACACAAGGTATTCCTCCGGTGTCAATGAGTTGCATGATCTCATGGTCATAGGAACAGATACTTGACATGCAGAAAACAAAGGCAATAAACTGACACGATCATATGCTACGTTCATAGTTTGGGTCTTGTCCATCACATCATTCTCCTAATGATGTTATCCCGTTATCAAATGACATATCATGTCTATGGCTAGGAAACCTTGACCATCTTTGATCAACGAGCTAGTCCACTAGAGGCATACTAGGGACACAGTGTTGTCTATGTATCCACACATGTATTAGTGTTTCCAATCAATACAATTATAGCATGGATAATAAAACGATTATAATGAACAAGGAAATATAATAATAACCACTTTATTATTGCCTCTAGGGCATATTTAAAACAAGTAGTCCCCAAAGCCGGTGGGGGCCCGCGTCCATCCGACAAAAGGGGAGTCAGCGGCTTCCTCCTCTCCCTAGAACGACGCAAGTCGTTGGGGGGTGATTCGGCCGGACAGGCGTGCCGGCAGCCGTGCCCGATGCTTCGGAATCTCCGTGTCTCTTCGGGTCGCGCGCTGGTCCGTGGCGCGCCATGCGTGACGCTGCAGAGGGGGAGGGACCCATGTCTGGTCGCGCGATGGGACGCCACCGCAGGCCTAGCCCACTAGGCCTCGGGCCGTGGGCGGGGATCCTTTGCGGCTAGGCCTCGGCCGTCGCGGCCAGCCACGCCCGTGCCTCGCGGGTTTTGTGGGGACATGGGCGCAGTTAATCCCCATGTGCCCCTGTCTTCGCCCCCTTATAAGGGGCGGGAGGGGGAGAGGCGGAGGCAGTTACCACTCCCCTCTTCCCATCGCCTTCCTTCTCTCGCCGCACCGCTCCGCGAGCTCGCAACACTCCGTAGCCCTTCCTTCTCTCCGTGCTTGTTGCGCTCGCCTGCAGGGGCTCGCTGGGATCCGTCACATCTTGAGTCTCCGCCGTCCTCACCCTGGCGCGCTTGCCAAGCCCGGAGATGGCCAACGTTCCCTTCGGTAGTTGGGGCGGCTCCGACGTGACTGCAGCGGACAACGAGTATCCCCGTCGTACCCGGATGCTGCCGTCGGAGGACCGTGTTGCCGCCCGGGCCCCAGGCGGCGAGGGGTGCCGGAGCCCTATGAGGGGGAGTTCATGGTCTTCGCCACGCACTTCCCGTGCGGCTTAGGTCTGCCGGCGAGCAGGTTCTTCAAATACTTCCTCGAGACGTTCGAGCTCCAGCCGCACCATCTGGGTCCGAACTCCATCCTGCTTCGTGACCTTTTGCGAGGCCTACGTCGGCCTTCTGCCTTTCCCGGATCTCTTTAGGAAGTTGTTCTTCCTCAAGGGCCTGAAGAACGGCACCGACCCGTATGCCTGCGGAGGTGCGGTGGTGTGCGTCTGCGGCAGCCATTTCCCCCGCCTCACCCTCATCGACTCCATCAAGAGGTGGCAGAGGTCGTTCTTCTACGTGAAGAACATTGACCCGGCGCGAGATTATATCCGGCTGCCGGCCTTCGTCAACGTCCCGCCCCTCGGGACGAACTGGTCGCTGAACGTGGAAAACGACGAGACCAACCTGATCCTGGGTTGGCTGCAAACGATGAGGAGCGGGGAGGGCCTGGTCACCGCCAACCTGGTGGAGGCCTTCTTTGCTCGCCGGGTGCTGCCCCTGCAGTGCCGGCCGCACCGAATGTGTGACATGGGTGGCCAGCGCAACCCGTGTCGGCTGTCCACCATCGAGCTGACGTCGGCCCAGGTGGCGGCGTGCGTGAACCACATCACCAACTTTAAGTTGGACACATGCACGTGGCACTTCGGTAAGCCGCCGTACAACCGACATGACCCGAAATCCCACGGTACGTTTTGTTGTGAATCTTCCTTTCGTTCGCTTTCCTTTCGACCATTGTACTCATTTGTTGTGCCGGCTGTAGCGGTTTGTGCGCCAGAATATGCCGGATGGACCCCATCCGCAAGTCTTTGAGGCGGACCGGGCGGAGTCCGACCCGGAGGACTTAGAGCTAGGAGGGGTAGACGGCGAGGAGGTCGAATACTCCGGGGAAGCCGAAGGGGACGAGACAGCCGGTGGTGTCAGGGCCGGCAGGTCAGGAGCCGGCGGGACCGAAGCGGCTGGTGAGTTCAACCCTGAACCCGCGATTAGGGATTGGACTGACGATGACGATGATGATGACGTCTGGATTTTGGACGTACCCCCTCCCACATCTCGGCAGGAGCCACGGGAAAGGAGCAAGGAGCCGCTGGCACGGAGCCGACTGCTTGAAGCGGCCCGTCGTGAGAAGAGGCCGGCTGGGGGGCAGCCGTCGGCGCTCCAACCGGCCCGGAAGAGAGCGCGTGCGGCCGCCGCCCCATGGGGCACAGGGCCGCCGACCCGGGCAGGCGCCAAATCCCCGTGGTCGTTGGGTAAGTGACTTCCTTTACACCTTGCGGTTGCTTCTTTGTTATTTTTTAGCCGGCCGATGCTTGAAGGTGTTTTTCTCTTTTTCCTCAGTGACGCCATCGAGATCCCTGACACGGGCTCGGTAGTCGAACCGGCAAACGCCGCCAGACGGCTCACTCAAGAGCATGCGGCCACGGCGTGGGAAGAGAAGAAACGGCTCGCCGCCTTGAGGGCCGCGCGAGGGACGTCAAAGGGCGCGTCCACGTGTTCGAAGGTGTCGAGCGACGGACGGCGGGGACGGTGCCAAGATCCGGCGTGTGCGACGGAGTCAGGGGCGGAATCGACCCGAAGGTCAAGGCTGCCGTCGGCGGAGCCGTGGGGGCCGAGCGTGGAGGTGGTCTAGTCGGCGGAGCCCTCGGTGGAGCTGTTGGGTTCTACCGTAGGTGCATCGCATGCAAATTAAAATTTTCCTACGCGCAGAACATCCAGGAACATGCTACGGAGGTGGATCACAGTTCGTTACCACTAGACACGCAGTGCCGTGCAGCAGAAGTAGAGTTGGGGCAGCACGTACGTGTGGTCCGTCTCCTCCTCGTCCGATATCCCTCGAACAGCTGATCCGATCTCCCTCGAACAGTCGGTCGCTGGATCCCACGTACAGGTTCGCCGGAGTGGCGCAAGTGCACCGCCTCTAATGGTATCCACGCGTGTAGGAGGAACACCGTGCGGCGAACAGCTAGGTCCGATCACACAGTCGGCGGCGGCAAGTGGAGGTGGCTAGTTGCAACACATGCAAAGCCCTAATGACGGCGCCGAAGCGATCAACCGGATGGGTGTGCCGCGCCTCCACTATATATAGGCATCTGGCGCGGGCTCAACTCTTGGGCTTCGCATGGATCCTAAAGCCCACATGTTCCTTCCCTTAAGCGCGCGACCCCTTAGGTTCTCGTTCACTTGGTCGCGAGTCAGATCACATCCGACTCGACTAGTCGGTAGCGGCCTCTAGCAAAGCGTGCCGACTCCAAGTGTCCGATGAAGCTGGTTAGGCGAACATGTACATCACACTTCGGTTCCCTTTGCCACACGATATATGTTGTCATGCTCAAGGCGACATGGTCATCCTTGTTGCAGCACGACCTCTTTCTCGTTCCGATGAATCCGACCAACACTTTGGATTATCTCATAATCCTCATCGCATGGCCATGCTTATCTAGGTCGAATCACCCGAGGGGCCCAGAGTATATCTCTCCTCATCGGAGGGGCAAATCCTATCTTGCTCGACCACGTCTCGCAGCATGGGTCTGGACAAGCCCGAAACCTACCTTTATAACTACCCTGTCACAGAGTAGCATTTGGTCAGCCCAAGGCAAGTCTGTCACCATCCCGAGTACATGCGCCAGCAAAGGTCTTAGGACACACAATGTATGTTGTACTAGAGACTCACAGATGACCTATCACTGCGTCTCATAGTTGGGTCTGTCCAACTCAGACCTTATCTCGACTCGGATCTGCCTACGTCGAATCCGACCAGATCTTTCTGAGTCCATATTATCCGGCTAGCATCCAATGCTACAAGGTCAGTGAGACCGAACCATCCACCGTGTCATATGCTAGTCTAACTGGCTGAGTGTCCACACAACCTTTACGACTAGGGACCATTTAGGACAGTCATCATACAATGCATAGTCTCACAAACAAGTCACGTACTTGTTAATACACATTACTGATAATGTCCAAGGACTATCTTTATTCATAAACACATAGGAAATATCATCATACATGATTGCCTCTAGGGCATATCTCCAATAGTCTCCCACTTGCACTAGAGTCAATCAAATACACATCGAATGCCCATAGCTCTAACGTGCCCCTCATGCTTGGGTTGTGGAAGAGACGTAGTCAACGGATCTGCAACATTTTCATCCGTATGAATCTTGCATAAATTAGTATCACCATTCTTTATGAGCTTTCGTATCAGGTGGTACTTTTGTTCTATGTGCCTAGTCTTGTGGTGTTGTCTCGGCTCCTTGGCCTGTGCGATGGCACCTGAATTGTCACAATACAGGTCCAACGGTTTTTCCCAGCCCGGGAACACACCAAGATCCTCCAGGAACTTCTGAATCCAAACACCTTCCTTTGCGGCTTCACAAGCCGCAATGTATTCGGCCTCTATTGTGGAGTCGGTCACCGTATCTTGCTTGGAACTCGTCCAGCTCACTGCTCCTCCATTCATGACATACATGAATCCGGTTTGCGATCGACAATCATCCCTATCGGTTTGGAAACTAGCATCAACGTAACCCTTTACGCAGAGCTCCTCCTCACCTCCATAAACTAGGAACATCTCTTTAGTCTTTTTCAGGTACTTCAGGATAGTTTTCACCGTTGCCCAATGGCTCTCACCTGGGTCGGCCTGGTATCTGCTTGTTAAGCTTATTGCATAGGCAACATCAGGTCGAGTACATAACATGGCATACATGATGGATCCTATTGCCGAAGCATACGGAATCCTACTCATCTGGTTTCGCTCATCAGAAGTCGTAGGACTCTGAGTCTTGCTTAGCCTTATACCATGTGAGATGGGCAAGAACCCTTTCTTGGCCTCACTCATGTTGAACCTCTTCAACACTTTGTCTATGTACGTGCTCTGGCTCAGGCCGAACAGCCTCCTCGACCAAAACGAATGTTCCAACTCCGAGCTGCTTGCTTCTATCCATAAATGGATCTCTCGAGCTTGCATATTTTACTAGCATTATTTGGATCGACAAAACCTTCAGGATGTATCATGTATACATCCTCCTTTAAATTTCCATGAAGGAAAACCGTTTTGACATCCATCTGCCATATTTCATAATCGAAATATGCAGCTATGGCTAGTATGATCCTCACCGACTTTAGCATCGCTACCGGCGAGTAGGTCTTGTCGTAGTCAATTCCTTGAACTTGTCCATAACCTTTAGCGACAAGCCGAGCTTTGTGGATCTGAACATTTCCATCCACATCGGTTTTCTTCTTAAAGACCCATTTGCAACCAATGGCAATTACGCCAGGTGGCGGATCAACCAAGTCCCAGACTTGATTGTCATCCATGGACTTTAACTCGGATCTCATGGCCTCCAGCCATGCCTCGGAATCTAGGCTCACCATCGCTTCCGCATATGTGTCCAGCTCGTCGCTTTCTAGCAACAACACATCGCGCACTCTACGCAATCTTTCCGACCTTCGTACCGTTCTTCCACTGGCTTCCCGACTGAGAAACTCTTTCTCTGGGAAAACCCCGTTCCGAGCAACAAACACTTTGTTCTCTTCTCGGTTGTAGAAGCTGTATCCCAAGGTTTCCCTCGGATATCCCACGAATATGCATTTATCCGACTTGGGTGTAAGCTTGTCTGACATGAGTCGCTTGACAAATGCTTCACAGCCGCAAATCTTTAGAAAAGACAAACTAGGACTCTTCCCAGTCCACATCTCATGTGGTGTCTTATCTAAGGATTTGATGGTACCCTGTTAAGTGTGAAAGTTGCAGTTTCTAGAGCGTATCCCCAGAATGACAAGGGTAAATCCGATTTGCTCATCATTGATCGGACCATGTCCAACAAGGTTCGATTTCTCCGTTCTGACATGCCGTTTCTCCGCGGCGTACACAGAGGTGTGAGCTAAGGTACTATACCTCGGCTTTTTAGATGAGCATCAAACTCCTGGCTCATGTACTCACCTCCACGATCTGATCGCAAAAGCGTTATCGTCTTGCCGAGTTGATTTTCAACCACGTTTTGAAACTCTTTGAACTTTTCAAAAGTTTCCGACTTGTGCCTCATCAAATAGATATATCCATATCTACTCAAGTCGTCGGTAAAAGTCACGAAGTACTGATAGCAAAATCTGGCCATTGTGCTCATTGGACCGCACACATCACAGTGTATAAGCTCCAACAGCTCGGGCGCCCTTTTGCAACTCTTTGCAAAAGGAGACTGATGACCCACAAGTATAGGGGATCAATCGTAGTCCTTTCGATAAGTAAGAGTGTCGAACCCAACGAGGAGCAGAAAGAAATGACAAGCGGTTTTCAGCAAGGTAATTTCTGCAGGCAGTGAAATTGTAGGTAACAGATAGTTTGATAGCAAGATAATTTGTAAGGAGCAAGTAACGGTAACGGTAAACAAGGTGCAACAAGGTAGCCCAATCCTTTTGTGGCAAAGGACAGGCCAAAACTATCTCTTATGATGAGCAAAGTGTTCTTGAGGGTACACGGGAATTTCGTCTAGTCACTTTCATCATGTTGGTTTGATTTATGTTCGCTACTTTGATAATTTGATATGTGGGTGGACCGGTGCTAAGGTGCTGTTCTTACTTGAACTAACAACCTACTCATGATTAACCCCCTCGCAAGCATCCGCAACTACGAGAAAAGTATTAAGACAAAGTCTAACCATAGCATTAAACATGTGGACCCAAATCAGCCCCTTACGAAGTAGCGCATAAACTAGGGTTTAAGCTTCTGTCACTCTAGCAACCCATCATCTAATAACTACTCCACAATGCATTCCCTTAGGCCCAAGGATGGTGAAGTGTCATGTAGTTTACGTTCACATGACACCACTAAGGGAATCACAACATACATATCATCAAAATATCGAACACATATCAAATTCACATGATTGATTGCAACATGACTTCTCCCGTAACCTCAAGAACAAAGGTAACTACTCACAAATAATATGCATGCTCAAGATCAGAGGTGTATTGAATAGCATAATGGATCTGAACATATAATATTCCACCAAAGAAACCATATAGTAATCAACTACACAAGGTAATGAACACTACTAGTCACCCACAGGTACCAATCACTACTGGAATCTGAGGATTTGCCATCTGCCAGTTCTTTGCCGTCTGCTGGCTGATGGCAAAGAAAGTCTTTGACGTCAGCTTACAGAAAACGGACGGTAAAGTATGAGCTGATGGCAAAGGAACTCTTTGCCATCAGTGCATACTTTGCCGTCTGCCAGCGGACGGCAAAGCGCCCGAAAGCAGAAGGCAACGAGCACGAGGGGCCCCACTGGACCGCGGGTCAACCGGACGGCGTGGATGCCGTCCGCGGCTCTTTGTCGTCCGCCTTTTGCCTCTTTGCCGTCCGCTAGCAGACGGCAAAGAGGATGGCGACCTAACGGCGGCGCCGGAGCCAGCCCTCCCCACGGGGAGCCCTCCCTCCCCGCGGCCCTCCTCCACCATCGCCCCCCTCCCCGCGGCCCTCCTCCACCGCCGCCCCCTCCCCGCGGCCCTCCTCCACCACCGCGGCGAGCCCCCCTCCCCGCGGCCCACCACCACCACCGCGGCGATCTCCCACCACCGTGACCCTCCTCCACCACCCCGTGGCCCTCCTCCACCACCGCGCCCCCCTCCCAGTGGCTAGCCGACCCTCACGGCGGCGAGCACCCCATCCCCGCGGCGAGCACCCCTCCCCGCGTCCAGGCTCCACCACCGCGACGTCCTCCCCGCGCTGGCCCTCCTCCCCGCGCCGGCTCTCCTCCACCGACCCTCCTCCGGTGAGTTCATCTTCTCTCTTTTTTCTTCTTTTATATTCATTTCATTGCATCTGTTAATTAGTTTAGGTTACTGTTAGTTTAGGTTACTGTTGGTGTTAATTAGGTTAGAGTGTTAATTAGGTTGCTGTTAGTTTAGGTTAATTAGGTTAGTGCAAAAAAAGAAGAAAAGAAGAATAAGTAAAAGAAGAGGATAAAGGAAAAAAGGAAGAAGAGGAAGAAGAAGAAGAAGAAGAAGAGGAGGAGGAGGAGGAGGAGGAGGAGGAGGAGAAGAAGAAGAAGAAGAAGAAGAAGAAGAAGAGAAGAAGAATAAAAAGAAGAAGAAGAAGAAGTAGAAGAAGAAAAGGAAGAAAAAGGAAGAAGAAGAAAAGGAAGAAGAGGAAAAAAGAAGAAGAGGAGGAAGAAGAAAACGACACCCCCGACACCCCAACACGACACCCCGACACGACGAGCTGACACGACACCCCGACATCCCGACACGTCACCCCGACACGACACCCCGGCCTGACACCCCGACACGACACCCCGGCGACGCCCCTCTGGTGAGCCCCCCTGCACGACACCCCCGGCACGACACCCCGGTATGACACCCCCCGGCGACGCCCCTCCGGTGAGCCCCCCGCTTGATACCCCGGCACGACACCCCGGCGCCACTGACCCTGACCCCGGACACCTCTTCGGCCTCCTGTTGACCGAAAAGGTGCTCTTCGGCCTTCCAGAGGCCGACGGGGTCTTAGTTTTGTAAATTATGAGTTAGGTCATATATTTTCCGATTTTGTTATGAAAAACATCATATTTGTGTTGATCGGGTGGATTTCAATGTGCAGTTGTTTCGTCGCTGCGAGAGTCTGCTGTTCGATGACCTCCCCGTTCGTTTGACGATCTCCCCTGCGTTCATGGGTGAGCACAAATGACATCTCCTCCCCCCCTTAATTTGCTCTGTTCTGGTCTTCGTGCCGATGAAACTTGCTAGCTATAGGTGTCTTCAATCATCAGTATGCGTGACCAGTATGCGTCTCCCGTTCGAAAGGGGGACATCTATAAATATGCATGTCTTTGCATATTTATAACCGCCATCCTTTCAAATTGTCCAACGTTATCCATGGACAACCCGAGTATGTGTAGATTGGGTTCGTTTTTCCATATGCTCTGCTCCGGATTCGATGCGGAATTTTGTCAGTGCCTCCCTGTTGTTCTCCGGGTACACATCCTCTCTGCTTATTGCCGAGACGTGTATCAGGAGAACAGCGGGGAGGTGCTGCCGAAATTCTGCGTCGGATCCGGAGTAGAGCATGGGAAAACGAACCCAATCTACACATACTCGGGTGGGATTAGGACCTATCTTTACCTATTAGCGTGTAGGTTGCATGGACGTAATAAAACTAACAAACTTGATTAACTGATGAATATATATGCTGAATTATATATATATATATATATATATATTTCTTGTGTGTCTAGTAGCTAGGCAAGATGAGTGATCGTGCATGGATGTACACCGGTCACACTAGTCAGGAAGACATGACCAAAGAATGGTTAACAAATACCAAGGGGTTTGTGAGAGCCGCATTTGCAAATGGCCAGGAAAAAACATGGTGCCCCTGTCCCCGGTGCGACAACTTTAAAAAGAAGATAGAGGGTGGAATGGGTAAACACCTGCAAAAGTGGGGTTTTACGCCTAATTATATGGTGTGGACTTTTCATGGTGAGTCTGCCCAACGTGCCAGAGCTTAGGTGGTTCGTCGTCGCACCGACGAGCATGGTACCGGGAGCGAAGACATGGTGCAAGACTTTGATGATGCTCGGGATCCGTATGATGAGATGGAGGAATCTGCAAAGGCATTCTATGAAATGTTGGAGTCTTCAAAACGTCCTCTCCATGAGCACACTGAGCTTTGTCAGCTGGATGCCATCACGCAAGTAATGGCTCTGAAGGCTCAATTCAACCTGGGAAGAGAATGCTACGACGCGATGATGACAATATTTGGACGCTTTCTACCCAAAGGCCATGTACTGCCTGCAAACCTGTACCAGTCGGACAAAATCCTCCGTGTACTTAAGATGCCCTATGAGAAGATAGATGCCTGTGAGAATGGATGTGCCTTATTTAGGCTTGAGTATGCGGACTTGAACTATTGTCCCATTTGCAAGTCTTCAGGTATGTTGTGGTAGACAATGGTATGGGTGAGAAGATTCAGACCAAAATCCCCGTTAATGTTCTTCGCTATATGCCAATCGTACCAAGACCTCAACATCTTTTCATGGTCGAAGAGACGGCTAGACAGATGACATGGCACAAATTGGGCAAAAGACCGAACTAGATGCAGATGGGAATCAGATGTTGGTACACACTTCAGATGCTTTTGCTTGGAAGCACTTTGATGCATTACATAAGGATAAAGTGGCAGATCCAAGGCATCCTCGAGTCGCCATCAGCACTGATGGGTTCAATGTGTTTGGTATGACGACAACCCAATACAGTTATTGGCCTGTATTTGACATTCCACTCAATCTCCCCCCCGGAGAGATTATGAAAAGAAAGAACATTTTCCTGACATTGATAATTCCGGGGCCCAACTATCCGGGGAAGAATATGAATGTGTACATGCAGCCGCTTAAGGATGAATTGCAAGAAGCTTGGGATAATGGGATCAAGACATACAACGCCGCTACAAAACAAAACTTCATGATGCTTGTGTGGTACATGTACTCGATGCATGACTTGCCGACGTATGCGCTATTCGTTGGCTGAAGTGTACATGGAAGGTTCCCGTGCCCCACATGCAAGGCAACTCTTCAGTTTCGTTGGCTGCAGGCTGGTCACAAGTTTTCTTGCTTCGACTTGCATAGACAGTTCCTGGATCCTCGCCATAAGTTCAGAAAAGACAAGAAGAATTTCATCAAAGGTAGAGTTGTCAAAAACTCTACACCACCTGCGTTGACAGGCCAACAGACCCTGGATCAGTTAAACGCTCTCGAGCCTGATCCAGAGTGTCCAGGGTATTTCAAAGGGTATAATTCGCAACACGCCTGGACTCACAAGACATGCTTATGGGATCTGCCTTACTTCAAAGACCTCCTTTGCCCACACAACATTGACGTCATGCACACTAAAAAGAATATCGCCGAGGCCCTTTTTGGTACATTGTTCGGCATAGAGGGGAAGTCAAAGGATAATCCTAAGGCTAGAGTCGATCAGGAGGCTCTATGTGATAGACCGTTACAAAACATGCGACAACCGAAAGGAAAGCAGAACTTGACAAAGCCAAAGGCATGGTTCTATCTTGGAAGGCCAGCTATGAGGGAAATGATCTTGTGGGTGAAAATGCAGTTGATGTTCCCCGATGGGTATGCAGCGAATCTAAAGAGGGGAGCGAGTCTTGACAAACTGGAAATATTTGGTCTCAAGAGTCATGATTGGCACATATGGCTTGAGCGGGTAATGCAGGTGATGTTGCGTGGCTTTATCCCTGAGGATGCATGGCTAGTACTGGCAGAGCTGAGCTATTTCTTCCGTTCTCTTTGTGCAAAAGAACTATCGCCTGTCGTGCTATCTGAAATGGAAGAGTTGGCGCCAGAGTTGATATGCAAGTTAGAGAAGATCTTTCCACCGGGCATCTTTAATCCAATGCAGCATTTGATTTTGCATCTCCCGGCCGAGGAAAGATTGGGGGGGCCCGTGCAAAATCGTTGGTGCTACGCAACTGAGAGGATGCAGAAGACGCCTCGAGCAAAATGTAAAAATAAACATCGAATTGAAGCATCGATGGCCAAGGCATTCATTACTGAGGAGGCGGCAAACTTCGTGACAGCACACTACGAAGCCAAAAATCGTCATTTGCATAATCCGAAGCCTCGGTACAATGATGGCGACCCTAAAAAAGGTCGATCCAACCTCAGCCTATTGAAAGGGAAGCTCGCACCAGCCGGTGCTTCGAAAGGAATAACGTTGGATGTCGAAGAATGGCGGACCATTTCGTTGTATATCTTCAACAACCTATCAGAAGTGCGGCCGTACATCGAGTAAGTTCTCGGTACATTGTTTCGCAACTTCTAATTCCTTTGAACTGCTCTTATTAGCGGATATTTGATACAGTCGATGCATTGCCAAATTCTCGGATGGAGCGGTGATCCAAAAGGATTCCATCGAAGAGTATGAGCTTCTGGCAAAGCATGGAGGCGGCTATCACGGTTTCATCTCTTGGTTCAAACAAACGGAAATTTCCATTAGACCATTTCATTTCATCATCTAATTTGCGGCTAATGCAACAATCCCTTCGTATTAAACTTGTAGGCAAATTTAGAGTCTATGGACACCGAATTGAGACAAGTCGCTGATGGTTTTGACTATAAGGTCCGTTCATTTGACAAATACGACATCAACGGGTATCGCTTTCGTACCTTTGGCAAAGAGCTATCTATGGCCGACCGAAAGTCTACAAATTGTTGTGTCTCTACTATTGGCGAAGGAGGTACCGAGTATTATGGAAGAGTTGAAGCAATTTATGAACTTCTATTCTATGGTGAAAACCCACCGAACATCGTAGTCTTCAAATGCTATTGGTGTTGGAAATATGCCCTAGAGGCAATAATAAAATGGTTATTATTATATTTCCTTGTTCATGATAATCGTTTATTATCCATGCTATAATTGTATTGATTGGAAACTCAAATACTTGTGTGGGTACATAGACAACACTGTGTCACTAGTATGCCTCTAATAGACTAGCTCGTTGATCAAAGATGGTCAAGGTTTCCTGGCCATAGACATGAGATGTCATTTGATAACGGGATCACATCATTAGGAGAATGATGTGATGGACAAGACCCAAACTATGAACGTAGCATATGATCGTGTCAGTTTATTGCTATTGTTTTCTGCATGTCAAGTATCTGTTCCTATGACCATGAGATCATGCAACTCACTGACACCGGAGGAATACCTTGTGTGTATCAAACGTCGCAACGTAATTGGGTGACTATAAAGATGCTCTACAGGTATCTCCGAGGGTGTCTGTTGAGTTGGCATGGATCGAGACTGGGATTTGTTACTCCGTGTGACGGAGAGGTATCTCAGGGCCCACTCAGTAATACAACATCACAATAAGCCTTGCAAGCAATGTGACTAAGTGTTATCCACGAGATCTTGTATTACAGAACGAGTAAAGATACTTGCCGGTAACGAGATTGAACTAGGTATAGAGATACCGACGATCGAATCTCGGGCAAGTAACATACCGAAGAACAAAGGGAACAGCGTACGGGATTAACTGAATCCTTGACATAGAGGTTCAACCGATAAAGATCTTCATAGAATATGTAGGAACCAATATGGGCATCCAGGTCCCGCTATTGGTTATTGACCGTAGAGGTGTCTCGGTCATGTCTACATAGTTCTCAAACCCGCAGGGTCTGCACACTTAATGTTCGGTGATGTTTCGGTAGTATTGAGTTATGTATGGTGGTGACCTAAGGTTGTTCGGAGTTCCGGATGAGACCCCGGACGTCACGAGGAGCTCCGGAATGGTCCAGAGGTAAATATTGATATATAGGAAAGTGGTGTTTGAACTCCAGAAAGATTTCGGGCATTTCCGGCAGTGTACCGGGAGTGACGAATGGGTTCCGGGGGTCCACCAAGTGGGGCCACCACACCCCAAGGGGGTCACATGGGCCTTAGGGTGGCGCACCAGTCCCTGGTGGGCTGGGCGGCCAGCCCAAGAGGGCCTATGCGGCTGGACTTGTGGGAAAAGGAAAACCCAAGTGGGGAAGGGAAGGAGTCCTACTAGGAGTAGGATTGGAGGTGGACTCCTCCACCTCCACCTCCTTGCGGCCGACTCCTAGGAGGAGCCCTAGGGCGGCCAGCCCCTCCCCTTCCTCCTATATATACTAGAGGGGAGAGAGGGCAGCCGCACCCAAGACAAAGCCATGGTGCAGCCCTCTCTCCCCAATAGATCGTTTCTCCTCTAGTCTAGTTTTCGGCGGTGCTTAGGCGAAGCCATGCCGGAATAGTTGCACCACCACCGCCGCCGCGCCGTCGCGCTGCTGGAGAACTCATCTATCTCTCCGCTCCCTCTTGCTGGATCAAGAAGGCGGAGATCGTCATCGAGTTGTACGTGTGCTGAACGCGGAGGTGCCGTCCGTTCGGCACTAGATTGGAAGGACCGTGATTGGATCGCGGGACGGATCGTGATTGGATCGCGAGACGGATCGTGATGGGATCGCGGGATGGCTTGCGATCTGGATCGCGAAGACGTTCAACTACATCAACCGCGTTTCTTAACGCTTCTGCTTAGCGATCTACAAGGGTATGTAGATCCACTCTCCCTCTCGTAGATGCTCATCACCATGGATAGATCTTGCGTGTGCGTAGGAAATTTTTTGTTTCCCATGCAACGTTCCCCAACAATTGGTTCCAGTCGAAGGAGACTAGAAGGACTCATGAACATATAGGGCTAGTCGAAATCAAACAAAGCACCCATTTAGATGTTCCCGATGTCTATATTACGTCTCAACAGGCGACCCAAGTTTTCTATCTACCGTGGGCCTGCCAAACTGATCCAAATCTGAATGGTTGGGATGTCGTTTATGAAGTGTCGCCACATTTTAGACCACCTCCCCTCAATGAAGAGGATTATGAACCTCACATTATACCAGACACATATGAAGGAGAATTCTTCCAAGAAACACGTCTTTCCAAAAAACGTTTCAAGAACCGCTCTACTTCACCCCAGAACATTGAAGTAGACAGCGACAGTGAATCCGACTTCACCCCTGAGCCAAAACAAGAAGAGCCGGAACAAGAAGAGGTTACTGCTGCGGATGACCTGTCAATGCTTCACCGATTACATAAAGGAGGCCTTCCACATGTTGTTCCCGATAGTGATGATGATGACGCATTTATTGATGATAGTGATGATGATGATCCCGGAGCATATATAGACGATCAAGATTATTATTAGTTCATGTCAGGTATTCAATTTTTATTATATATATGATGATGATACACTTAAATTATATACATGTCGGTATTCAATTTTTATTATTCATGTCGGTATTCAATTTTTTTATGTTGTACTAATTTCGTTCACTCTTTGTCATGGCAGGTGTTGAAAGATGGTGGGCGCGGGTCCAGAGCGTTCCGCGGCTCAGTCTTCGTCGGCGCGTGGTGGGAGGGGTACTTCCATTCCACCCCAGCATCTCCGGAGAGCGTTGCTCGACTGTATGCAGACACAGGCGGGAGCTTCTTCGTCGGCGTCGTTGCCCACCGGGAGAGGAGGTCGGGGGAAGAAGAGAGGTACTAGAGGTACACATGCCCGTGCTGGGAGAGGTAGGCAGGCTGCTACGCCTTCCTCGCCGCCAACCCCAGCTGATTCACCCGAGCACAGGACTGCGAGGGTGGACCCGTCTGAGGAGGAGGCTACGCGGACTCCGGTCCACGAGCCTAGGGTCGACTAGCCTTTGTCCCACGAGACTCCTGTCCCACAGGCTTCGTCCCACGAGACTCCGGGGCAGAGCAGGGATCAGGGTACGTCCTAGCAGACCCAATGGGATAGCTGGCCGGAGCCGAGTGGCCATGCTGATTGTGGTGGGGATGGGTGAGGGAGTCCGGGGTTAAGGGGTCCTCGGACTGCCGGCCTATTTCTTATAGGCCGGACTCATGGGCCGCTCGCGGAGGATTGGACTGATCGAAGGCCCCGTCGCTAGGGAGGAGACCTGAGGAGCAGTGGCGTGTCTTTCAAGTTTAAGATAGTAGAATAGGCACGTTTTTTTTTCGTTTGGTGGGCAACCGACCATGTGTAACCCTAGGGACCCCTGGCGTCTATATAAGCCAGAGGGTTTTAGATCGTAAAGCAGAGAAACTCATCTAGGGTTTTAGCTAGTCAATCTCGTGGTAGATCAACTCTGTAACCTTCATACACATCAATATAATCAAGCAGGACGTAGGGTTTTACCTCCATAGGAGGGCCCGAACCTGGGTAAATGTCGTCTCCTTCGTCTCCTGTTACCATCGATCCTAGACTCACAGCTCGGGACCCCCTACCCGAGATCCGCCGGTTTTGACCCTGACATTGGTGCTTTCATTGAGAGTTCCGCTGTGATCGCCAAAGGAATCGATGGCTCGCCTTATCATGAGCAATGAAATCTGCAGCAATGATGTCTCTGTGCCTGGTCAGATCTCCGCAGGCGGCAACATCCTGTCACGTGCCGATCCGACTGACCATCTTGGCCAGATCGGAAGTTTCCTCCCCGATCAAGAAATCAGATTCGGAAACCTAGAGTTTGTCACTGATTCACGGGGAGAACTTTTTTTGATGAAGCCCTCAGCTCTCATGGAGGAACCTGCAGATCCCGATGCCTTGGCGCCGTGAGCATCGGGCCCCACCTCTGAGGTGGCCTGTACCCTCGGGCTGTCTAGAACGCCCAACCCAGTCAATGTGCCCGGATCCGCCGCGGCCGAGCATAACCGGGATTCGCCGTTGAGCGACCCTAGAACCATGGCGTTGCGGATCGACCCCATGCGCTTCGGCGACACGTACCCCATCGACGTCTGGCCCCTAAATGAGCTACTTGATCGGATTCAAACCATGGGCATGTCCGACGACCCGACCCCGGTCTATGACCGGATTGGGCTTAAACCCGATGATAGGGAGATTCGCACCCCCTCGATCACTCACTTAGTCGCCACCGTCGAGTGTCCGGCTGGAGGCTCGTCCTCCCAACAACCGGAATTAAAGACGATTTATATCCCGGTTTCCGATCATCAAGATCTCTCCTGTAACCCGGACTACGGAGTTCGCTCCGGAAATAGTTCGGGATCGATCCCCGATCTAGCGCGCAACTCGAACCCCACACAGAAGGGTCCTATGGTCAATACGGACTCCAAATCCCCCACGCCGAACCCCGTGATTCCGGACTCGCATCATGGCGCGGAACGAAATTTTTTCCCACCCACCACCCAAGTCGAGCACTCTAGCATCGCAGGAGAGCCCAAGTCTTCGGACTTACGGGATGTTAAACAATTGCCAGGGGAGTTAGTTCATCATTTTTGGGCTAGACTCCTCCTTGTTAGAGACAGAGTACCAGGCTCTAGTGACCAAGAGATAATGGCAACCTTCAGCCGCAATTGTCGTGATGAAGGGATACTCAACGCTCTAGTCCGTCGACACATTCACGAATTCACCGAGCTATCGGACCTGGTACAAAAATACTATGCCATGGAGAGCACCTAGCAAGCCGAACGATTACTTTCGGAACCAGTCTTTGCCGAATACCCTAGAGGAGATCGGAAAAAGCGGATACCTCCAAGGTGGCTGGCCGAACATGAACCCACCGAGAAAAGAAATAGACCCCCTACGGGAGTCAGAATTGTCCTCGACGGACTATTGGACAAGCCACGCCCTATACATTCTGTCTTGCTGAACACATGCCCGACTCACAGCCTCAGAGCTTGCTGGGTCGTTAGGCAGGTCGCAAAAACCGGAGAGGCCATCCTCGAGGCACTACCTCCGAACAGACGTTCAACAACGCCACCAGAGTACAACACTGAAGTCCTGACGATCTACGAAACGTTTCCCTCCAGGAACAGGAGGAAAAGAGCTCTTAGAGAACTCGAACAGGTCTACCATGTGGCGGCTACAAGTTCATGGGCAGACATACCCATCACCTTCGGAGAAACTGACCAATCAACCACCCGCCCCGGCCGAACTCCGGCCGCTCTGGTCCTAAACCCCATCGTCGATGGTTTTAGGTTACAAAAGGTGCTAATGGACGGCAGCAGTGGTTTAAACCTCATCTACGAGGACACCCTGGAAAAAATGCAGTTCGACCGATCTCGCATCGAACATAGCAACACAACCTTCCGGGGGATCATCCCTGGGAAAGAGGCGCGTTGTTCCGGACGCATCACCTTGGACGTGGTGTTTGGCACACCCGAAAAATACCGATCCGAAGAAGATCTCTTCCATATCGTGCCCTTCCCCAGTGGCTACCATGCCCTGTTGGGGCGTGACGCCTTCACAAAATTCCAGGCTATAACACATTACGGGTATATGAAGCTCAAGATGCCAGGCCCAAACGGTGTAATCACAATCACCAGTGACCCGAATATAGCCCTTCGAGCTGAGAACAAAATAGCAGCACTCGCCCTCGAGGCACTAGCCGAGACCTTTGCTGCAGATGAATTGACCGCACTCCGGTCAACAGTGGACAAGGACAATGTGATCCTTAGTAAAAGGCCCAAACCCACGTCCTTTAAACCTGCAGAAGAAATTGTTAAATTTCAGGTACACCCAACGGACCCCAATAAAACAGCGTCCATCGGAGCTCAGCTGGACCCCATGGTGTACGAGGCACTGCGAGAATTCTTACGAGAAAACTGGGACATCTTTGCCTGGCATCCTTCTGATATGCCAGGAATCCCACGGCGGCTAGCAGAACATAGTCTGAACATAATCGCAGGCTTCAAGCCTGTCAAACAGACTCTACGCCGCTTTTCCGAGCCTAAATGACAAGCTATGGGCGAAGAACTAGCCAAATTGCTAGAGGCCGGATTCATACGGGAAATCAAGCACCCCGAATGGTTGGCAAACCTGGTGATGGTACCAAAGAAAGATAAATCCTGGCGGCTGTGCGTCGACTTTAAAGACCTTAATAAAGCCTGCCCTAAGGACCCTTTCCCCTTACCACGCATAGACCAGATTATTGACGCCACAGCCAGACACGACTCTTTGTGCTTCCTAGACGCTTATTCCGGATACCATCAGATCAAAATGAAGGAATCTGATCACGCTGCAACCGCATTCATCACCCCCTACGGCCCATTCTGCTATAACACAATGCCTTTCGGGCTCAAAAACGCAGGGGCTACATACCAGCGCATGATTCAGACAAGTCTCGAGAAACAGGTCGGTAAAATAGTCGAGGCATACGTGGACGACGTGGTCATTAAAACCAAGCACGTCAGCCAGTTGATTGACGACCTAAGGCAAACCTTTGTTAGCCTACGTGAGTATGATATACGACTCAATCCGGAGAAATGTGTCTTCGGAGTTCCCGCTGGTAAACTACTCGGATTCATTGTTTCCCATAGAGGAATAGAAGCAAATCCGGCTAAGATCCGCGCCCTATCGGAACTTGCGATTCCTACAGAGCTAAGGCATGTCCAAAAGTTGGCGGGTTGCGTGGCGGCATTAAGTCGCTTTATTTCCCACCTCGGTGAAAAGGCTTTACCGCTCTACAGGTTGCTGAAACGGACCAACAATTTTGAGTGGACCGATGAAGCAGCGGCTGCGTTAGAGGAAATCAAAACACTGCTGGCAAGTAACCCCATACTCACAGCACCAGGCGCCGGTGAACCAATGTTATTGTACATATCAGCCACCCATCAAGTGGTTAGCTCAGTGCTCGTCGTCGAACGAGAAGAGGAGGGTCACAAATTCCGGATACAGAAGCCGGTCTTCTATGTGTCAAAAGTGCTAACGCAATGCAAGTCCAGATACTCGCATTACCAGAAGATAGCCTACACAGTGTTTATGGCATCGCGAAAGCTCCGACACTACTTTCAAGAGTGTTCGGTCACGGTGACATCCGAAGTACCCCTGAACGATATAATCAATAACAGGGACGCCACTGGCCGCAAAGCCAAATGGGCAATTGAACTCCTTCCTTTCAAAATCGCCTATAAGCCACGACGAGCTATTAAATCTCAGGTGTTGGCAGATTTCCTCGCTGAATGGACAGATGCCGAGCTCCCCAGGGAATATAGTACATACTCCCATTGGACGATGTACTTCGACAGATCCAAAACATTGGCCGGACTGGGGGCTGGAGTTATTCTCACATCTCCCACAGGTGACAACGTCCGATACGTGTTACAAATCATGTATGCCGATTCCAACAACGCAGCCGAATACGAAGCACTTTTGCACGGTCTTCGGATGGCAGCATCAATGGGCATACAACGGCTGGAGGTACGGGGAGACTCCAACCTGGCCATCTCTCAAATCAACGGCGAATTCGACGCCAAGAACCCGAAGATGGCGGCATATAGAAATGACGTCCTTAAAATATCAGCACGGTTCGAGGGGCTGGAATTCCATCATGTCGCTAGAGATAACAACCAAGCCGCTGACATAATGGCCCGCCTGGGGGCCAAACGCGACCCTGTCCCGAAAAACACCTTCCTTGAACGGCTCTTCAAGCCGTCGGTGGTGTGGCAGGACAACAATAAGGGTGCTGGATCCATCGGCGCGGAAGAGGTTGTTCCCCCTATAAATGAGCCAGACGACCAAATCATCGGCGGCTCCACAATGGACGAAACGCCTTCGGCTCACGAGGTCATGGCAGTAATCGCACCATGGACCGAGCCCTTTCTCGCTTACCTTCTTCGCCAAGAACTCCCTGACGATCAGACAGAGGCGAGACACATAATTCAGCGATCCAAGGCCTATAAAGTCCACGAGGGTGAGTTTTACAAGAAAAGCACCACCGGAATACTCCAGCGGTGCATATCTGAGGAAGAAGGAAGGCAGCTTTTGGCCGAAGTCCACGTAGGAATGGGAGGCCACCATGCCACAACAATGGCCTTAGTAGCAAGGCCTTTTGAGCTGGTTTTTTCTGGCCCACCGCTCGAGCAGATGCCCAGACACTTGTCCAGCATTGCGTGGGATGTCAACTATTTGCAAATCAAAGCCACATGCCCCCAACAGCTCTTCGGACTATTCCGATTACCTGGCCTTTTGCGGTCTGGGGGCTGGATATGGTCGGACCACTTAAAGGGGTTACCAAGAGGAATAAATATCTACTGGTCATGGTTGACAAGTTCACCAAATGGATCGAAGCAAAACCTGTCAAATCAGCCAAGTCCGGACCAGTAGTCGATTTTATATCCGGCATGGTACACCGTTACGGTGTCCCGCACAGTATAATAACGGACAATGGATCCAATTTCACCACCCAAGAGGTAAAGGACTGGTGCGCAAACATGGGCATCAAGCTCGATTACGCATCGGTGTATCACCCGCAGACCAATGGACAAGTCGAACGGGCCAATGGCCTCATCATGAGTGGTATTAAACCACGTCTGGTCCGGTCTCTTCATGAATCCGACTGCCATTGGGTAGAGGAGCTTGACTCCATTCTGTGGGGTCTGCGTACCACCCTGAATCGATCAACGGGATACACACCATTCTTTATGGTCTACGGGGCAGAAGCAGTCCTTCCCTGTGATATTATTCACGACGCACCAAGGGTGCGCATGTATGAAGAAAAGGAGGCCGAGTGAGATCGGCAGGACGACTTGGACGCCTTAGAAGGAGAGCGCGACATAGCTCGGGCTCGCTCTACTTTTTATCAACAGCAAGCCCGGCGTTACCAGAGCAGGGAGGTTAGGGCAAAGGCGTACAATGTGGGCGAACTCGTCTTACGACTCCCGGAGAAGAAGAAGCATAAACTTAATCCCAAGTGGGAGGGCCCCTTCATCATTGACGAAGTACTTACAGGAGGGGCTTATCGTCTTCGCAACCCGCCGGTTAACCGCCTCGAACCAAACCCATGGAACGCAGCTCGCCTTCAGCGCTTTTACGGCTAGACCAGTGTCGTCATTCTTCTTACCTTCCTTTTCCTTTTTCTTTTTCTTTTCTTTCATATTTCTTTCCCTTCCACCTTGATTTTGCAGGATCGGATTTCTTTTCCCAAGTCTATGTTTGGCTAAACCGAGCTCGTGTTAAGTTTTTCGGCATACACCCTCAAATGTTAAATCCGAACATAACACCTGCGGCTTCTTCCCGAAGCCGATGATTATATATTTTTTAAGCATCCATTGTGTATGCATGTTTCCCTTGTCGATTTTTAAGTCATTATATGCATCAATTAGAACTAAGATTTTTGCCAAGCTGGGTTGCCTCGCTCCTGTGTTTACCCTCTACGTTCCCGATCGTTCGGCTAGGGGGTAAAGGGAGCACCTCTGTGATTGTTACGACCGGATCACCCAGATACGTACCTCAGACAGGTGAAGCCAAAAGCTAGCTATCTTTAGCAGACAATTGGTCGGCTACGACGGAAGCAACAAATAAAAATTATGGTTGTTATCACCATTACTTGGGTTTCTTTTCTAAAAAAAGAGCCATTAGTCGCATACTAGCAGTATACGGCCTTACTATCTACAGTTTATGTAGTAGCCTGAAGGAAGGTACCGATAGAGGTACTATTTTCTTTGGAAGATGTTTCTTACGCTAAGTAGTAATATAACATATCTCCCTGTGCATTTTCTATCTGTTCACACCAAATGGCCGGATTGCCTGGTTCCACAAAAGAATTCCCTCTTATTGAAGGATATTTGATAAGGAACACTCCCAAGCTCTTAGCAAGGGAGGTCGAAGCCGATGGCCGGTTAAGACAAAGTTTACAGCGCAGACGGAGCAATTTTTGATTTACAATACATAGTTACATAAAATCATTCATCTGGCTGCTGGTCAAGATTGTCTATTAAGGCATCCAGGGTGCAATCTTCTTGCGAGAGACGAGCGGTGGGCATCACTTGGTCGTACACCAAATGAAGCGGCACTTCTTGCCCATGCGGCCCTGCCGGCCCAACTCGAGCCATATGCTCGGGGTTAAGACTGGTATAATGGGTCTTGATCATCGCCCACGCCTCTCGTGCTCCCTCTCGGCAGGCCGATGTCTTCCATAGCTCGAACCGACACCGGGCTCCCTTGAACCGATCAGCCAGTTCGGCCATCCCCTCCGGAGGCTTCTCGGTAGGCCATAGCGCTTTCATCATGCTCCTCATAGCCTTTCGAGCCCGCTCATGTATGGCGGATAGTTCCTTCAGAAGGTTCCCCCGGTAGGATCCGATCTCTTCTTCAGGCCGCCCGGTCAGGAGACCTATACATAAGACGAGGCATGTCCATTACAATTCATGTATTAGAGGTACTCTTAGACGTTATAATCGCACTTACCGAACATGCCCCTCTGTAATTTCTGGTTCTCTTCTTGGGTTTGAGCCAATTGAGTTTTTAAACTCTCAATTTCTTTGGCCTGCTGCCGATTTTCCGCCAGGAGACGTTTCTTCTCCTCAAGATTTCATTGCGACGAAAGGCAGCCGGCCTCATACTCGGACTCGGCGTACCTCTGGGATTCTCGGGCCACATCTAAATCTTTTTGCAACTGCCCTATAGAGTCAGCTGCTACAAGGTACCCTTGCGTCAGCACGGGACTATATACTCAGATCGGCAAAATGGACATACTCACCATGTGCCTCCTGGGTAAAATTCTTCACTTGTTCAAGTTCGGCCTTCACGGCTTGCACCTGCGTTCGGCTCGCCTCCAGGTCATTGGCCAATTACTCATTATGCTGCCTTGAAGCCTACATCATAAATAAAACAATATGCAGATCCTTAACTCGGCTGTCCCGACCAATTCAAGGCTCGGGGGCTACTGGGTTAATACGGGTGTCCGGGTTATTAAAACCGATAACTCACCTCCAGGCTGGAAGATATCAGTTTCACGGCTTCCCCAAGCCCAGCTCGGGCAGCTCCGATGTACGCATCTACCGAACATAGAGCATTAAACTCTTGTTCGGAAAATGCCTGGTGGGGCAGGGCTTCTTGTCGCCGCCGGTGGTTCATCGCACTCTCTACCACGGAGTTAGTGACTGACACTGCGTCCCCAGAATCTTCAGGGGCCTGACTGGCCACAGGGGCCTCCGCAGCAGGTTCAGCATGAGCAGAAGGCCTTCATTCTTGAGTGTTGCCAGGCACCCCGGCAACATTCCCGGAAGAAGATGGTTGTACTCGTTTCCTGAGTATTTCGACATGAGATCCTCTGTAAAATCCTATCGATCATGATAACAACAGATTAAGCGGCCGAACGAGGTACCTTTTGGTTGAACGAATGGTCGGGGTCGTCCCCGTGGTTGGTTCACACGAAGGATTTCTGTTGCTGTTCGGTCCAGGCATTGTTGCCGAAGTTGATGTTCGTCGCGTGGACCGACGACGCTTGGGAGCCGAAACCAGCACATTCGGGTTGACGGAGGTCGCTTGCCTTTTACGGGAGGAATTTTTCTTTTTGCCTGTAGTAGAAGAAGGGAGTAATCCGGGGTGATCGGCTATAATAGCCACCTTTGAACCATCAAGGCTCTCTTGGTAAAAGACCCCATCTTCGTGCTCGATCGATAGGTCCGGATCGTCGTGGAATGCTGGATCATCATCACGAGAGTAGTTCTCTGGTTGAGGCGCCGGACAGTTGATTGTCTCGACAAAGCACCTCCAGCTCTGTTCGCACAGATTGAAAGCTTCGGTCAAAAGGGGGCAAGTGAAAAACCCGAACTCCGGTCACAAAGTCGAAAGGTTTACCCATTCGATGGGGTTATAACCCGAGTAGCCCCCCTTAACAGGTAGCCGAACAAAGTCTTTTTCTTCCCCTTTGAACAGGTCTGCTAGTACGGCCGTCATCGCCGCTTGATTGGCAGGTCCTAGCCGTCGGGAACGAGTGGTGTCACTTGTTCTGTTGTAACACCACAAATGGTGTATCCTTTGCAGAAGGGGTTGAACGCATCGAGCGATGGCGGCGGCGATCACATCAATAATGGTCAGCTTGTTATGAGCCAGCAGTGTCGGATTTCGGGCTCCGCAAAACCCTCAAGGTTCGAACACAGGGGCGTGTGCGAAGATCCCCTGCAGCTTCGCCCTACCTAGCTCGCTACACGTTGGTTACTACGGCGAACTCGCACGATGACGAGGAAGAAGATGAACACAGTGGTTTACCCAGGTTCGGGCCGCTGCGAAGCATAATACCCTACTCCTGCTTTGGTGGATTGCCTCTCGGGGAGGTGTCGTGGATGAACTAGTACAATGGTAGGAGGCCTCGTGAGGGCGCCCGAGTGTTGTTCTTGGCTCTCTGCCTTGTCTTGTCTTTTCCTCTCTCCTCCTCTATGGTGCAGCCTAGCCTCTATATATAGTAGTGGCCAGGGTCCTCTTCCCTTATCGCAATGGCGGTAAGGGATCCCACAACGGCCAAATTCGAAGGGGGACATGAGTACATCCCCGCCCTGTCCAAAGGTGGTCATCGCCTGCAAAGTGGATGTCGATGATGCAGAGGTGGGCTCGGCGATGACATCCGTCCTGCTGGGCTCGTGGTCGTGGTCTTGTTGCACCGGAATGGAAACCTTTGGGAGACGCTTTGGGAACCCGCGTACGTCCCTGCTCCCTTTGCACCAAAGGGGAAACTACACCGCCTGGCACGCTGGAGCCTGCCTGTCCTTCCTTGCATCATCCTTGACTCCTGAGGCCGGGTTCTGCATAGAGATCTCCGCCGCTCCGGAGGGGGCCTGAGGAGGCCCACCTCCTGCTGATCCTGGTGCTGTTCTTCCTCGCGAGCCTGGGGTCCTCGCGAGGGCCTTGTCCCGAGTGGAGTCGCGCCAGGCCATGATTGGCTGACGAGGTGGGCCATGTCCTGGGCCGCAGGCAGGCAGGTCTGGGTACCCCCGTTCCCAGAACGCCGACAGTAGCCCCCGGGCCCAAGGCGCGCTCAAGCTAGCTTCCGGGCAAAGCCTTGAGGACGGCCTGAAGTGCCGCGGGCCCCAAACGCGTGCGGGGCCAGGACTGGCGCGCGTCGTGCGGTTGATGTTGGGCGCCCAACGTCCCTTCGGCCACCGCCCGAATCGACAAAAGCCTGACCTCCTGCGCTGAGCCATTACTGCTTTCCTCTTCTGCGCACCTGCTCTTACTCCCAGATCCCCGGCCTTAGCAGAGACCTCTCCAGATCCGGCGCTGCTCCGTCCTCCTCCTTGCTGCGTCGGCTCCGCGACCTTCCCGATGGCTCCCGCCGGCAAGATGAAGCCAGAGGCCTAGAGCTTAGCCTCCGTTCCCATCTCACCGGCGCTTTCGGAGTCCACCATCGCCAAGGACGGAGACCTCGTCCCGGTGCTCCCGTCGACGACGGACGAGACCAACGAGTGCGGGCGGACCTTGATATGGGGCGGCTCCTCGGAGACGCGGCCCCCGTACAGGTCGGCCTATCCTTTCTTCCTTCATAGCGTCTTTGCCGGGCTCGTCCCGCCTTTCTCCGCGTTCTTCACCGCCATCCTCGACCACCATGGGATTCAAGCCCTCCATCTCCAGCCCAACTCCATCCTGCTCCTGTCCGTCTTTGCCTCGTACTGTGAGGCTTTCGTGGGCGTGAAGCCTTCGGTGGCCCTCTTTCGACATTTCTTCAGCTTGCGCGTGCACGACGGCGCTCAGCGGTCGGCGTGCGTCTCCTTCGTCGCGGTCCAGAGCGGTAACATGCTCTTAAAGGCTGGGAAGAAGGTGGAGAACTTCAGGCACCGCTGGGTCTTCATGGATCTCAAGGGCTCCAACCCCCGCTTGGATCTCCCGAAGGGGCTGCCAGAGAAGACCCCCGCGTGGAGCTCCGCAAAGCTTTCCGACCCCCAGGCCAAGCCCGTCCTGGAGTGGATTTCTCGCGATATCAGTGCCAGGAAGCTGACTGGGGGGATGATAGTGAAGGAGTTCTTGAAGGAGCGCCTGGCACCCCTCCAGTCTCATTCTAGGCCCCTGTGGGACTATCAGGGCAGCGGTGCCAGCCTCAGGCTTCGGTCCGCACGCATAACCCTCGAGGAATTGAGCAGGGCTGTGGCAACCCTGCTCAACGGCGACCCCGGTGATCTCCCCGATGCCTACGCCCCGCTGTACCGCCGCGACGGCGGAGCCGATTTGGTCGCCAAGATGCCTGTCTTCAATGAACTGGGGCTCTCCCCAGCTGAGGGCCTTGGCTCCCCGGTGATGGTGTCCTCCGGCGACACCACGGGCGGGGAGGATTCGGAGAAGACAGCGGACGACGACCCGGCGGGGGCGTCTCCCCCTTCGCAGAGCATGCTCCTGAGCGACCTCGAGGATGATGACGGTGTTGGTGAAGTTTCTGCTGCATGTTCTCCATGCCCCGTCAAGGTCCTTAGGGCTCTAGGACTGGCTCCTCATGCCACATGATCCGCCTGCCTGGCGACCCCCAGGAAGCGCGGGGCGGAGTCTCCTCCGGCGCGCCCTGCCTCTGTCGGCCTTGCCCCCGCTCGAATCGCAGCTTGCCAGCAAGGTGGGCGGGGCCGGGGCCATTGCGATCCCTCTCGCGGCTGCCCTAGCGGACAGTGCCCCTGCTCCCTGGCGTGGTGGTGCCCTCACCGAGAAAGGCGAGGGCACCCCCGTCGTCGTCGGAGTGGAGAGGAAGAGGAAGTGGGTCGACGTTGAAGAGTAAGTGATCCGGCTCAGCCTTCATCGCCTGCCGGTAGCTTGAGTATTGATGCTTTTTCTTGCTTGGTAACCAGGAATGCCGCCGTACTGAAGATGAGGAAGAAGAAAGCGGGCGTCAAGACGAAAGCGTCTTCCGATGCACCGCCCGCTCCTGTCGTGCCGTCGTCGCCTGACGAGGCGTCTGCGGGCGAGGGGTGGGGGCTCACGAGGCAACCCTCCTGGTCACCGCCGCGGAGCCCACCGAGCCCCCAATACCTGTTGGCGTGGTCGCACCTGTCCTTGAGGGCATGTTGGTGCCGCTGTCCAGAGGGCCAGTCCAAGAGGTCCAGCCGCCCGTCGATCCGTCTGCATCCGTCTTGCCCGTGGTCGCTGCGCAGCCTCCGGAGCCTCCTGCTCCTCGTGCTGCTGTATCCTGGGGGACGTCGCCTGTGATCGCGCAGGCGACTCCTCCGGAGGAGGCCTTGATGCCTTCGTCACGCGGCCTCGACGTCCTGAACGGGGCCTTCACCGCACTGGGTCAAGTTCGGGACGCCCTCACTGGTACCGACGATCGCCTCGCGAGTGGGAGCCTGGGGCTCCTCTCCGGGTGGCTCCAGGCCGACCCCTCTGTCGTGGCGGTCTGGGGCCAGGCCGAGGCCGCCGTGGTGAAGAGCAAGAAGGAGGTCGCGTCGGCCAAGGCAGCCCACGAGGCGGCGCTGTCCGACGCGGCATCTGCTGTAGGGCGCCGTGACGAGGCGGAGTCCCGCTTGAAGGTTCTTCAGGAAGAGAAGTCCGCGCTTGAGGAACAACTGCGTCAGCAGGGGGAGGCCCTCGAGACCTGCAAGGCCCAGCTTGCCGATCGGGACTCCGAGCTGTCCCAGGCGACGGCCGATCGTGCCGCGGCGTGAGAGCGCCTGGACGTGCGGGAAAGGGAGGTTGCCCTGGAAAAGGCCCGACTCGGAATCAGGGAAAATACTCTAACTGAGGCCGAGGAGAAAAAGGCCACGGAGCTCAGTGCCCTTCCCCCAGTCGAGCTCAGGCTTCGCCAAGCGCTCCACTCCCTCTGCCGGGAGGGGTTTACGGAACCCCTGGTGGCTCCGGAGAGCGGCTTCGCGGAGCTCGTTTCGAAGCTTGTCGAGGCGCTGGAGGGTGCCATTGCCAAGGTGGAGGGGGTCTTGGAGAGCGAGTGCCGCGACCTCTTTTCTGAGGCCACGACGCGGGTCTTCAGCCACCTTCACCTTCGCGAGCCAGGGTTTGACTTCGACTCCGTGATCTGCACGGTCGCCCCTGAGGTCCGCAGCAGCGCTGCGACGGCAGTGAAGGGTGCCGTGGAGGCGCTGGTGAAGAAGTTCACCTGCGTCATCGTTCCTCCGCCTCCTGAAGCTGCAGGGGTTAGCGGTGAAGAAGACGACGCCAGCGATGTCAACGACGAGTTCCCTGCGGACGGGACGAGCGGTGGCGGAGGCTCCTTCTAATTCCTCTTCCTTGTTCCCTTCCTGCAACGTTCATCGTGCCTCGTGGAGGCGTTAAACTTGTTTGTATTTGCGAAAACTTTTAATGCTTGTAATAACTGTTGAACTGTGTGATTGCTCTCTTCGCCTTGTTTCCTTCTAGCTTGCTGTGATGCTCTGCGTCGGCACGGCCCGGCCCCGCGCATACCTCAACCGCCATTGGGCCGTCCGGATCACCAAGGACGGTTCCAAGGGGTGAGGGGCTACGTGGCCAGTGAGGCTCCTGAGTCGCGATGCTCAGGAGTCCCCCTTGACGTACGAGCAGCCCTCATGAAGGGAACATGGTGAAGATAGGGTTAACTCGGAAATTTTGAACACCTTGCGCTCTGCGTCGGCAGGGCCCGGCCCCGTGCATACCTGAGCCGCCGTTGGGCCGTCCGGATCACCAAGGACGGTTCCAAGGGGTGAGGGGCTACGTGGCCAGTGAGGCACCTGAGTCGCGATGCTCAGGAGTCCCCCTTGACGTACAAGCTCCAGCGTCCTCCTTAAGGGTTTTGAGTGCTTTGAGCTCTGCGTCGGCAGGGCCCGGCCCCGCGCATACCTCAGCCGCCGTTGGGCCGTCCGGATCACCAAGGACGGTTCCAAGGGGTGAGGGGCTACGTGGCCAGTGAGGCTCCTGAGTCGCGATGCTCAGGAGTCCCCCTTGACGTATGAGCGGCTCCCATACCTTTCCTCGCCGGCTTTTCCTAAGAGGGGCGCGTGAAGACCAGGTTTGGCAGACCTGGGAAGGTGGCGTGTACCATGCTCGGCCCGGTAGTAGCCCAATCACGCGAACATCCCAGGGAATGCAGCGAAACGGGGCCGCAAGGAGCCTTCCTGAGGTTGGATGCAGCCGCTGGGGCGCCCTCAGATGTTTATCCCCAGCACAGGGCGTAGGGCTTCCACATTGCGTGGGCATAGTCATTGGTGGACCGTGTTGTCCTCCAGGACGGAGCTGTGGCTTCCACATTGCGTGGGCATAGTCATTGGTGGACCGTGTTGTCCGCCAGCACGGACCTGTGGCTTCCACATTGCGTGGGAAGGAACCCCTCTGCGTCCTCGGGGGGCTCCGGGCGTGTACAGCCCATTGAGTTCGTACGCCTGGCTGGCACGGTAGAACTGGGAGGTGTATCTGGGAGCTCACGAGGGCGCTTTGGCCTCACGAGGTCCCTACCTCAAAGGCGGTTTGCGCCTGGGTCTTCTTGTAGATATCGCCGTCCGAGGTCCTGCAAATTTTGGAGAAGACTGCGCCGAACGTCCTCCCTAGGGCCATCGAGCGAGAGGGCCAAGCACCAGTGACCCCAGGAGGTGACGTGAACGGGGCTGGCCCGCCAGACAGAGCTCAACCACTGGATTTATCAACGCTGCAAGGACGGACCCGAGCACAGACGCCGTGCCAGTCCTCTCACGAGGCGGTGGAAGGTAGGATCATTCGGGTGTGGTGACATTCACGCCGGCAAATAGCCGTGCAGGCAATGGGAAACGTTAGGAAATGGATCATATGCATGAAAAACTACAGAAATATGCGTAAATGCGGCGGCTGCAGGGGTATGCCCTGATCGCCTGAGGATAATGCGGCCCAGTGGGCGCCCTCGAACGGAATAAACCAAAAAGTTACCTGGCACAGACCAACAAAAAGTCACCTGGCGGCCATGCCGCTGAAGAGTCGAAGCTGCCGTCGTAGCCTGATCTTATACCTCCACGAGTGCGGCCCTCACAAGCCCGTCGTCTTCCGGGGCTCGGGACCCATGCTCGGTCCGGGCATCTCCTACAACTCCTCACCGCGTCTCGCCAGGCAAGGTACGAGCATGGCCCGGGCAAGGCGCTGGAAGGTGATGCCGGCGTTCGCCAGGCCAAAGGGCATGCAGACGTAGTTGTGCGGGTAGACCCACCCGTGGTCGGCACGTGTTGGCCAAAAGTGGCCCTGGGATGCGGCCCTATTGATTGTGAGCGTGTTGACGCAGACGCGTGGCTGGTCGACCGGGCCGACGATGGCGGCTGCGATTGGTAGTGCAGGGCAGTCCCCACCTCGCTGGGTCTGTGCCTCCTGAAGCTCCTCGATCGCTTTGATGACAGACTCTTGCGATCTCGGTGCCTCGCGCCGTGCTCCTGGCTCTGGCAGTCACGCGTCAGGAAGCCTTCAGGTTGTGCCCGAGCGCCTCCCGCGTCTCACCGGCCGAGCCGAGGGCTTCACGGATGGAAGCCCCCGAGCCCGACCCAAGGGGGGCGCCGAGCGCGCTTTCCTATGAGATGGAAGGTGGGGCCCCGTCCCTGGGTGCAGAGCCTGAGGCTCCGCCCTTGGAAGTCCCAGCCCCCTGGCGCTCCGTGGGGAGGGGCTGCTTCTTCTTCTTCTTGCGTGCGTCCTCACGAGGCAGGGCATCCTCCTCGTCGTCCGAGCGCTCGGCCGTAGCAGCGCGGTAAGCATGCTCGAGGGAGCAGACAGCATCCTTCTCATCGCACGCGACGGTGATTTCGCCGCCACTCCCTGGCATCCTGAGGACGTTGTAGCCGTGATGAGTCGCTGCCATAAACTTGGCGAGGGCCGGGTACCCAAGGATTGCGTTGTACGGGAGGTGGATGTGGGCGACATCGAAGACGGTGATCTCGGTGTGGTAGTTCTTGCGCCCGCCGAAGGTGACGGGGAGGCGTACTTGCCCAATGGGGACGGTGGACCCATCAGTCACTCCCGAGAAGGGCTTGGTCGGCATGAGCTGGTCATACGGTACTTGGAGCGTCTCGAAGGTCTCAATGGAGAGGACATTGAGCCCCGCTCCACTGTCGATGAGGGTCTTGGTGACGAGGACATTGCTGATGGTCTGAGTGCACAGCAGGGGGAGCCTGCCGGCCATGGCCGAGCACCTGAGCTGATCCCTCGAGTCAAAGGTGATTGCAGTCTGGGACCATTTGAGGGGACGCATGGTCTCGGGCTTTGGGAGAGCCACGTTCACCTCCCGCGCGAACTGCTTGAAGACGCGGTTCGACGCTGGGGCTTGGGCGCCGCCCAGGATACAGGCTACCACCCTGACCCCCTGGATGTAGGAGATATGCCCTAGAGGCAATAATAAATGTTATTAATTATCTCCCTGTTCATAATTAGGTTTATGTTCCATGCTATAACTGCTATGGTTCTCGAGTCTGCAATAACCACGAGGCTCGGAGGAAGACTCATATGCACGTGTGGAATAATAAACGGTAAAATGTATTCCTAGTCTGGCCTCTAAGACTGGCTCAAGTATTGCATGATGATCCTGTTTTCCTGATCATAGGGCATGGCTATGCCGGCAATTTTGAGGGCACAATGTTAGAAGAACATTTGTGTTGAATCGACCCGAATTGATGTTATGCTATGAGATTCATTTGTCATAAGTTAATGGTTAATAACACGGAGATGGTTAACGTTTACATGATTCCTTAGACCATGAGAGTATCGAGTTTCTTCATGCTTGCTTCATGAACTTTGGGGTTTGTTAAACGTCATCCGTAAATGGGTGGCTATTACGGCGGCTTACGGGTTCATGGAAAAGTGTGTCAAGTAACTTGATAGCTCAAGATTGGGATTTGCTCCTCCGACGATGGAGAGATATCTCTGGGCCCTCTCGGTGTTACGGTATCCATCATCGTCTGGCCAGACACTTTGTGATTTGATCACAGGGATGCTGAAACACGGGAACGAGAAAAGAGAACAATACCGGTAATGAGGTAACTGGCATAGTGGACAAGTTGTTGATCCACGGGGATGCCAACATGTCTCACCTCGGGTATTTGTAACATATCGCGAAGCAACAGGAATAGCACACGACAACTGGAGGTTCACTCGAATATTCATTCGTGTGGGTATAGGGGTCAATATGGGTGTCCACGGCTCCGATGTTGATCATTGATCGGAAGGGGTTCCGGGTCATGTCTATACTTCACCGAACCTATAGGGTCACATGCTTAAGGGTCATCTATCTGCTGAATACTAGACACGGAGTCTGAGAGAAAGTTTCCGGAAAAAGTTTTCGGAGACAGCGGAAAAGTTCCGAAGAGAGAGGTCACCGGATGAGTTCCGGTGAAACTGAAAAGTTGTTTCAGGGGATACCATAAAGTCAAATTGGTTTCGGCATATGCCTGATAATTCTTGGAGGGTGCCAGAATCGTTCTGGAAACTTTCTGGAATTTTCCGGGATGAAAGCCGGAAATGTTCCGGAGCTGCCGGAACCGCTTCAGATGCTTTTCGCAGATGAAAATCACTAAACCGGAATTGTTTCGGAACGCGTTGAAAATTATTTTAGTGGGTACTGGAAATGTTCTAAGCCCACATAAATATTTTCAGTTCGAACAGACGCTGAAAAATGTCGTCGTGAATAGTGAAATCAGCTTTATGGTTACTTTTTGGAAAACCACCTTTTTGGGCTTTTGCTCCAAAATATCTTGGAGATGACATGGATGGATGTGGCTGAAATTTCAGCCCCTCCAACACTCCTTCTCCTATAAATAAAGGTGGAGGGGGCAGCCCAAAAATCATCCCTTCTCACATACAAGTGCCATGCATGATCTGGCTTTCTCTCTCCCTCCCAGCGAAATAGTTTCGTAGAGCCGAAAGGTTGTCTGGGTTCCGATGGGAACTAGTTCTGGACGGCGAAGCCCTACCGGATAGATGACACCGTATGTGTGCAACTCTGTAGAGAGATCGTAGTTTCGGTCTTAGTTCGAGAGTGCCTCCCGAAGGGCTGTCCGAGTTTCGAGGGTCCTCCCGAAGGGCTGTCCGAGTGACTGTCCGAGTTTCGAGGGTCCTCCCGAAGGGCTGTCCGAGTGACTGTCCGAGTTTCTATGGTCCTCCCGAAGGGCTGTCCGTGACACCGTCCGGGGGACTGTCCGACCGCCTCCCGGAGGGCTGTCCACGGGGCGGATGAGGGTATACATCCTCGCGGTTGGGAGGTTGTAAATCCTAGCTGCGGGGATCTGCACCGCCGATCGTCATCGACTCTACTTCCGCTGCGCTACGAGTCGGTAATGAAAAAGATCAAACCTTGTATGCAATCTCCATAGTGGTCCTGGGCTGGTGCGTAGGTCGGAAATTTTTGTTTTCTGCTGCGTTACCCTACAGTGGCATCAAGAGCCAGGCTATGCGTAGATGCAGGTTGCGATCTAGAATACATAGAGATGTATGGGTGTTGCACAATATAATTAGGTAGTACATGAGTTCTATTACTGAAAATTATTTGTGCGGGTAGCAGATGAAATCTGTTACCCGATGTTCCTGTTGCTTCCCCTGAATTTGCGTAGTCCTGATCTTGACGGCATAGTGGAATCTCACAAAGTTCTGGCAATCGGCGATCCTTTCATGCTGCTCCTGAGTATGCTGATTGACAGATCAACGAAGTGCTAACAGTTCTTTGGGTTCCACCATAGTTAAAGAAAGATGGATGTTTCGCAGACGAAAGGGCAATGCAGATATGATCTGCACGGGAGTCACGCGTATGACGAAGTTTAGTATGGGGCTCGAGATTTTATTATCTCGTGTTTCATACACCCTGGTAAGTTAATCTAGCAACTTGAATTATCATACTTGATGATGGACGTTGGTAGCTTCGGTTTGTTTCGAAACCTTAGAAGCCACGTAAAACAAGTTTTTGCTGAACCGATTAGAGGCGTCTAACTTGGTTTTGCGGGATGGTTTGCATGTGCATGTGATGTGGTATAGCAGTGTTCATAATAATTTGATTATGTATGAGATGACTATATGATGTAAATTGATTAACATGACCTGCGTGTCATGATTCGGCATGATGGCTGGAGCCATATGATTGCACTTTAATGACCTGCGTGTCAACCTTATGTAATGCACTTATTTTATTAGCTATAGAGATAGCAATATTATCTGGTGCATCGACAAGGTGGTGGCAATCTTCGCGAAGGTGAACACCGACGCGAATGCCGAAGACGAAGAAATGAAAGACTTCTCCGTCAGAAAGGGCTATACCATATCATGCTATTATGAATTGCCTGAGATGTTTATCCCTTATGATGCACCCTTCTTGATTGCGCGGTAGTCGCTTTTATTAGGGTGATCTCTCACAAAAATATCAAGTAGTTAGTGTTCTCCCAAGTGTAGCACCGTCACGGCACCTAACTTTTCGGGGTGCGCCATGTCCACATGGGTACGAACGATTAGAGAAGTGTGAGGCGGGTGAGGTCAGACCTCGCAGCGAGATCACTTGGTTGTCTTGACGTTCTGGCTTGATCGTCCTGAGCTCGGAACACGCCCATCGAAAGATGAACAGGAGTCACATAGAGATGTGATCGGCATGTTTATCCACCAATTGAAATTCTCGTCATCAGTGATGTCCACATCAATGGTGTTGAATTGAAATGTGGATCTTGTATCACTCACAATCAATTATGAGAGATATTGGTTTGAGTGGGAGCGCACTGTAGAATTAATTCTTTTAATTCTTAGTGAAATTAATTTTGAACACTGTCTAAGTGTGGTTTGCAAAATAGTTGTAGAATAATGGCTCGCGTTTCCACCTTCCCTGTTAAAATTGAATAGCTATTAAATATCTGGTTAAAACTTTACGGTTGGTAAACGTAATGTGAGGATTGTCCTCTAGAGTGCCGAGAAGGACTTTGTCCTATCGCATACTTTCGGTATTCTCCCGCTAATGCTATGGATCATGTGACTCTCGTCCTTCGATCCAAAAGCTAGAATTCCGTTTCAGTCAGGTGCAATACGTTTGCTTCCATGAGACCCGAACTTCGAAAGTTTTGGGATAGTTATGTGATATTCATGGAACTGAAAATTAATTTTCAGATACAAACAAAGGCTGAAAGATATGAAATATCCAAAGCAATGTTTGTTTGCAAACTATTAGTAAAGGTGTTTACTATGCATTAGACTGATAAGAGAGGGATCCAGAAGAACGCCTGTCATATGATGAAAGGTGAATAAAACAACAACTTAAAGAGAAAGGAAGTGTCCGAAGGGTGTTAGTAAAACTTTCACCCCTAGGAAGTCCGGGGCTAAACGCCACTCTTAAGTTTGGTGCTTCTTCTGAGAGTAGGAGAAATACTAAAAGTTAAACTGTTAGAAGTATAAAGGCAAAAGGAAAGAAGACTGGAATATCCAGCTCATGTATGAATGTCATACAAGTTTTTGATGTATAGAAGGCTGGTCAAAGATATAGTTCTTGGGAATTATGGTTAAGCATGTTAATCACTAATTCTTGGGTATTGTGAGTTAATCACAAAGATACCTGCTCGATTGCATTCTGTTGCGACTCGATGCAAGAACTACTATGGCCTGAAAGACTAGCCAGGAATGAGGTCTTGATACACGCTGGGAACATAGTAAAAGTTACTATACCTTCCATCGGTGTATTACCTATGTATTTTCTTTCATAATTCATTTTAGAGCTTTACACACTCTAGCCCTTTGCATAAGGTATCTTGCAAGAAGGTTGTTCATAACAGAACTTTTAATGTTCGGTGTTATGAATAACATAAGGGCCATACTTTCATTATGAATGAGACGTATGTTATGAATATTGATAATAATACATTACCTCTATATTTACTTTTATAATTCATTTAGAGTTTCATATACTCTAGCCCTTTGCATAAGGTATCTTGCAAGAAGGTTATTCATAAGAGAACTTTTGATGTTCGGTGTTATGAATAACATGAAGGGCCATGCTTCCATCCAGGATGGGATGTATGTTGTGAATATTAATGGTAATATGATACATCCATAACACCGACGCTAAATGTCGCAAGACTAAAAGAATACCACATATGTGTGGCACTGCATTTGGTCACATTGGAGAAACCCGCATGGAAAGGTCCATTATGATGGATTTTGAAGTCGTTTGATTTTGAATCATCTGACACTTGCAACTTTCCTCTGAAAAGTGAAGTGACTGAAATACCGTTCACAGACCATAAGGAACGAGCAAAGAACTTATTGGTGATCATACATTTTGATGTATGTAGTCCGATAAATGTTGTTGCAAACAGTGGATTTGTTTACCTTCAAAAATGACTCAAGTAGATATATGGATATTTACTTGATGAGACGTAAGTCTGGATCTTTTGAAATCATTCGAAAGGTTTTCAAAAATGAAGTAGAAGTTATTGTAACATGAAAATTATGTTTCTGCAATTTGATTGCGAAAAGGAATATTTGAGTTACAAGTTTAGCGAATGTCTGATGAGTTGTGAAAAGAGTTTCATAACTTGCACCTCCTGGAACACCACTGCAAGTGGAGAGTCCGTGAAGATGTAATCGAACCATTCATGACATGGTAAGATCAAAGATGACATAAATAAATTTGCCATTATCCCTTTTAAAGTGATGCTTTAGAGACTGCGGCTTTTACACTGAAAAGAGCTCCATCGGGTCTGTTGAAATGACGCCATGGTATGGTACGCCCAACCATGTTATATCTTTTCTTAACATTTGGAATATGGGGCTTGTGTAAAAGGTTACAAACCTATTCCAAATCAGACAAGTGCTACTTTGTAGGTTATCCCAAGTCATTGGGTATTTCCCCACCAATACCGAGGCAAATAGGTTTGCCACAAAGAACGGTATGCTTTTTGAAGAAAATGGTTCTTTCAAAAAGGTGAGTGGGAGAACAGTGCAACTCGACGAGATAAACAGTATCTTCGTCATCAGATCAAAGGAAAGAAACCTTGGAAGTGATTCCGGAGTTTCCTACTGCGACTGATACGGAAGTCTCTACAATAAAATGTATGGACTTCGGTCGAACTTGCAGCTGAACCCCGTAGGCAAGGCTCATGCAAACCTCTCAGGTGCGCAAATGAGATATTGTTGTTGGACAATAGTATACCTACGATACACAAGGAAGCGGTGATGGGCCCTGACTCCGGAATTGGCTAAATACCAATACAATCCGAGATAGTTTCCATATAAATGTTTCAAGATTAAAATCTTGATACACCTTTCGGAAGGCTTAGAGTCTAACGAATATTTATGGAACTAAAACCTGATACGGATAAAAATGTTTTATTCATAAAGCTCGACTTGTTGAAATAACAAGTTCAAGGAGTTGACTACGATGAGATTGTCTCACCGTAGCGATGCTTAAAGCCGGTTCGGGTTGAACTAGCAATTAATACATATTTCAATCATGAGATATGAAACATGGATGACAAAAGGATTTCCATCTGATGGAAATGAAACCTAGGACTTGTATGTGATTCAGTCCAAAGTAATTTGTCGATCCAAAGGATGCTAGTAAGTATGCAAACTTCAGAGTTCCAGCGATGGACAGAAGAGAGCAAAGTGGAGTTGGAATCTTCGTTTTTGATGGAATGGTCAAAGGGGTTTGACTTCATCACATGGGTATCGAAGATGCTTATGATTCAAGAAAGTAAGTGGGAGCATAATAATATTTCTCAAAACCTTGTGTACTTGACACATTGTTAAATGGAAATAAATTTCTTGACACGAATTAAGGACTTCATTTGAAAATAGTTTTTTGATGAAGTGCTTGGGCTAAATAGCCTCAATATTAGGCATGATGATCTATGGAGATAGATTTACCTAATAGGGCTAAGCAATGAATACATATTGACAAGATGCTAAAACCTTTTAGCATTTAAAAACGCCAAGGAGTGATTCTTGCCGAAGTCACATGGAAAGAGTTTTTGCAAGACTCAGTGCCCCAAAACACTGATGAGTGAAATACATGATGGAGATTTCACACACTCTTGTGTTTGGATTAATCACATGTATTCCATGGTATGTAAATCAACCAGATATGTCCGATACTCCAAAGTTGTTGCGAGTATGGATACCAAAGTGATCAAAGTATTGATCACAAGACAACAGTGAAAGATGTCATTAAAGTACTAGAGTAGTAGTGATGACATGTTTTTGAGCAAGCAGAGATTATGAAGTGCTCGTTGTAAGTAATTACATCGATACAGTCTTCATCAATGCTCCATGCGATTTTCGATTTAACTTAAGGGTTTTGTGTAATACACAATATGGTGGCACGGTAGTTGGAAATTGTTCCAAACAAGATACTGTGGCGAATTCTATAACAAAGGCTAAGTATGTTGACGCTTAAGAAGCGACAAAGAAGTTGTTGAATCATATAGTTCATTCATGAACTTAGTATGGTTCCAAGATGGCTATGGTCTATGGGACACTATTGCAGATAGTTGCTCCATAGCTCAGTCTGAGGAATCAGGTTTCGACCAATGATTCACACATATGCAAAGCCAAGTCCACACAAAATATGAATTTTGTGAAAGCGTGAAAACGCGAGGATATGCAAAGTTACACACGGAGCTGAAGTCGTCAGATCCGTTGGACATCAGGCTATACCACATGCGAAGCATATTTTACACCAGTATGCCATAGGTGTAAAGTGCATTAGCATTGACTAGATTATTGACTCTAGTGCAAGTGGGAGTCTGTAGGAGATATGCCCTAGAGGCAATAATAAATGTTATTGATTATCTCCCTGTTCATAATTAGGTTTATGTTCCATGCTATAACGTCTATGGTTCTCGATTCTGCAATAACCACGAGGCTCGGAGGAAGACTCATATACACGTGTGGAATAATAAACGGTAAAATGTATTCCTAGTCTGGCCTCTAAGACTGGCTCAAGTATTGCATGATGATCCTGTTTTCCTGATCATAGGGCATGGCTATGCCGGCAATTTTGAGGGCACAATGTTAGAAGAACATTTGTGTTGAATTGACCCGAATTGATGTTATGCTATGAGATTCATTCGTCATAAGTTAATGGTTAATAACACAGAGATGGTTAACGTTTGCATGATTCCTTAGACCATGAGAGTATCGAGTTTCTTCATGCTTGCTTCATGAACTTTGGGGTTTGTTAAACGTCATCCGTAAATGGGTGGCTATTACGGCGGCTTATGGGTTCATGGAATAGTGTGTCAAGTAACTTGATAGCTCAAGATTGGGATTTGCTCCTCCGACGATGGAGAGATATCTCTGGGCCCTCTCGGTGTTACGGTATCCATCATCGTCTGGCCAGACACTTTGTGATTTGATCACAGGGATGCCGGAACACGGGAACGAGAAAAGAGAACAATACCGGTAACGAGGTAACTGGCATAGTGGACAAGTTGTTGATCCACGGGGATGCCAACATGTCTCACCTCGGGTATTTGTAACATATCGCGAAGCAACAGGAATAGCACACGACAACTGGAGGTTCACTCGAATATTCATTCGTGTGGGTATAGGGGTCAATATGGGTGTCCACGGCTCCGATGTTGATCATTGATCGGAAGGGGTTCCGGGTCATGTCTATACTTCACCAAACCTATAGGTTCACACGCTTAAGGGTCATCTATCTGCTGAATACTAGACAGGGAGTCAGAGAGAAAGTTTCCGGAAAAAGTTTTCGGAGACAGCGGAAAAGTTCCGAAGAGAGAGGTCACCGGATGAGTTCCGGTGAAACTGAAAAGTTGTTTCAGGGGATACCATAAAGTCAAATTGGTTTCGGCACATGCCTGATAATTCTTGGAGGGTGCCAGAATCGTTCTGGAAACTTTCTGGAATTTTCCGGGATGAAAACCGGAAATGTTCCGGAGCTGCCGGAACCGCTTCAGATGCTTTTCGCAGATGAAAATCACTAAACCGGAATTGTTTCGGAATGCGTTGAAAATTATTTTAGTGGGTACTGGAAATGTTCTAAGCCCACATAAATATTTTCAGTTCGAACAGACGCTGAAAAATGTCGTCGTGAATAGTGAAATCAGCTTTATGGTTACTTTTTGGAAAGCCACCTTTTTGGGCTTGTGCTCCAAAATATCTTGGAGATGACATGGATGGATGTGGCTGAAATTTCAGCCCCTCCACCCCTCCTTCTCCTATAAATAAAGGTGGAGGGGGCAGCCCAAAAATCATCCCTTCTCACATACAAGTGCCATGCATGATCTGGCTTTCTCTCTCCCTCCCAGCGAAATAGTTTCGTAGAGCCGAAAGGCTGTATGGGTTCCGGTGGGAACTAGTTCTGGACGGCGAAGCCCTGCCGCATAGATGACACCGTATGTGTGCAACTCTGTAGAGAGATCGTAGTTTCGGTCTTAGTTCGAGAGTGCCTCCCGAAGGGCTGTCCGAGTGACTGTCCGAGTTTCGAGGGTCCTCCCGAAGGGATGTCCGAGTGACTGTCCGAGTTTCGAGGGTCCTCCCGAAGGGCTGTCCGAGTGACTGTCCGAGTTTCGATGGTCCTCCCGAAGGGCTGTCCGTGACACCGTCCGGGGGACTGTCCGACCGCCTCCCGGAGGGCTGTCCACGAGGCGGATGAGGGTATACATCCTCGCGGTTGGGAGGTTATAAATCCTAGCTTCGGGGATCTGCACCGCCGATCGTCATCGACTCTACTTCCGCTGCGCTACGAGTCGGTAACGAAAAAGATCAAACCTTGTATGCAGTCTCCATAGTGGTCCTGGGCTGGTGCGTAGGTCGGAAATTTTTGTTTTCTGCTGCGTTACCCTACACTGGAAGCCCCCAGCCCCATCGTCCTGCCTGTCCTCTTCCTTCATTCTGGGTGGTGGTGGTAGTGGTGGTAGGCCGGCCTCACGAGGACGGGCCTCACGAGGCTGGCCACGGCGTGACCCCTCCGGAGGGTCATCGCGCCAGCGGTCCTCCTGAGCCTGATCGTGCCAGCGGTCCTCACGAGCCTGATCGCACCAGCGGTCCTCCTGAGGCTGGTCTCGCCACCCCTGACGTGGTTCCCGGTTGTCCCAACGGCCTCCACCGCGGCCTCCGCCGCATCCGAAGCCACGGTCAGTGCGCCCAGGGCGCCGGCCGAAGTGTTCGGCGCGGACCAGCCTGAGTTCCTGGCAGTCGGCGGTGTCGTGGTTGTTGGTGCCATGGAAGATGCAGGTCGGTCTCCCCTTGGCGGGGTGTTCCTCACCTCGGCTGCGTTTCGCCTCAGGCTCGGCCGCAAGCACCGTTGAGGCCTTGCACTTTGCCTCCTTGGTTTTGGTCTTCTTTTCCTCTGGCTCTGCCACCGGAGGCTCTCGGAGTGACAGGTGGCCCTCTTCGGCCTTGACGCACCTGTTCGCCAGGTTGAACATCTCCAGGGCCGAGCACAGTTCGTTGTTCATGGCGAGCTCCTCTTTCATCTTGAGGTCCGTGACACCGTCGGTGAATGCGGAGATGATAGCGTCATCCGACTCCTTCGGGACCTTGAGGCGCGTAGTCGTGAAGCGTTGTATGAACTTGTGCAGGGTCTCTCCCTCCTGCTGCTTGACACGCCGCAGGTCGTTCACGGTGAGCGCGCGGTCGCAAGTACCTTGGAAGTTGGCGACTAAGCGCTTGCGCAGGTCATCCCAGGAGGTGATGGACCCCTCCGGGAGGTTGAGGAGCCAGGAGAGCGCGCCGCCCTTGAGCGCCATGGGGAACCAGCACGCCATGACCTTGTCGTCTCCACCGGCCGCCCGGATGCTCAGCGAGTAGAGCTGTAGGAACTCGGCGGGATCTGGGGTGCCGTCGTAGCGAGGGGGTAGGTCAGGCTTGAACTTCCAGGGCCACGTGGTTGGGTGGAGCTCCGGGGCGATGGCGAGGCACCCCACCGGCACGACGGATGCTGCGTGTGCGAGAGGGGCGCGGTCTTGACGCCCCTGAGGGGCCGCCTCGAGTGGTGTCCGGTCGCGACGTTGGTTCGGCAGCGCGGGGAGCGCACGTGCGTCGGCGCACGGCCGTGGCACCACCTGGCAGCTTACTTCATCTCTTGCCCTTGCCCGTGGTTCGCGGGGCTGGTCACGCGGGCGCGCTTCACGCCTGGGCTCGGGGTCTACCTCGCGTTGCGGAGGAGGTGGCGGCGCATCGTGGGCCACGTCATCTGCCAGGGAAGGTCGAGGTCAAAACGAGTAGGAGAGTGCTGAAGCGTCGCCGACAGCACTGGCGAGCTCTGCGATGCGCCGAAGCCAGTCGTCGTAGAGGTCGGGGGTGGGGCGGTAGCGGAGCAGCTCGTTCGCCATGGCGAGCGCGCCCGAGCCGTGCACCGGCTCGGGCCGAACGTGGGAGGACGACCCGGTAGCTGGAACGATCGACGGAGTGGCGGTGTGGCCGTCACGCCGCGCGGTAACCGGCTGGGAGGAGTCTTGTTGTTCTTGGGCATCCGGGCCCGTGGTAGCGTTGGCCACAGGTGAGGGGGACCGGCGCACACCGGCGCGGCCCACGGGTGCCGTCTGGGCAACGCGGGCAGCTCGGCGCTCAGCGCGGGCTCGGCGGGCATCAGACATCGGAGTGGCGAGAAGGGAGAAGAGCTTGGCTTGACGATGACTCCGACACGCCCCATACCTGGCACGCCAAATGTCGGATTTCGGGCTCCGCAAAACCCTCAAGGTTCGAACACAGGGGCGTGTGCGAAGATCCCCTGCAGCTTCGCCCTACCTAGCTCGCTACACGATGGTTACTACGGCGAACTCGCACAATGACGAGGAAGAAGATGAACACAGTGGTTTACCCAGGTTCGGGCCGCTGCGAAGCATAATACCCTACTCCTGCTTTGGTGGATTGCCTCTCGGGGAGGTGTGGTGGATGAACTAGTACAGTGGTAGGAGGCCTCGTGAGGGCGCCTGAGTGTTGTTCTTGGCTCTCTGCCTTGTCTTGTCTTCTCCTCTCTCCTCCTCTACGGTGCAGCCTAGCCTCTATATATAGCAGTGGCTCGGGTCCTCTTCCCTTATCGCAATGGCGGGAAGGGATCCCACAATGGCCAAATTCGAAGGGGGACAGGAGTACATCCCCGCCCTGTCCAAAGGTGGTCTTTGCCTGCAAAGTGGCTGTCGATGATGCAGAGGTGGGCTCGGTGATGACATCCGTCCTGCTGGGCTCGTGCTCGTGGTCTTGTTGCACCGTAATGGAAACCTTTGGGAGGCGCTTTGGGAACCCGCGTACGTCCCTGCTCCCTTTGCACCAAAGGGAAAACTGCACCGCCTAGCACGCTGGAGCCTGCCTGTCCTTCCTTGCGTCATCCTTGACTCCTGAGGCCGGGTTCTGCATAGAGATCTCCGCCGCTCCAGAGGGGGCCTGAGGAGGCCCACCTCCTGCTGATCCTGGTGCTGTTCTTCCTCGTGAGCCTGGGGTCCTCGCGAGGGCCTTGTCCTGAGTGGAGTCGCGCCAGGCCGTGATTGGCTGACGAGGTGGGCCATGTCCTGGGCCGCAGGCATGCAGGTCTGGGTACCCCCGTTTCCAGAACGCCGACAAGCAGCTTTACTTGGGTAGCCAGGCATTGCACTTCGGCATCTTCCTCTTGGGATGTACTCTTCGGTCGCCAGTTATACCTTTTCTTCAAAGGGGCGTCGGAGTATTCGGGCAAACCCCTCCGAGCTGGATCGACCAGGGGGGCGTCCTCAATATAGAACCACTCCGAGGACCATTCTTCGGACTCCTTCTTCGGGGTCCCCACTGGATACCCCGTGCCGGCTATACGACATACTTCGGCTCCTCCGACTTCCCGAATTGTCTCACCCCGAGTGCGGGGGACGAGACAGAAGTACTTCCTCCATAATCCAAAGTGGGCCTCGCAGCCCAGAAACATCTCGCAAAGAGCAACAAAGCCCGAGATGTGCAGAATAGATCCGGGGTAAGATGATGGAGCTGGATCCTGTAGAATTCCAGTAATCCCCTCAAGAAGGGATGAATGGGGAACCCTAGGCCCCGCAAGAGGAAAGGCATGAAGCATACCCGCTCTCCCTTGTGAGGATTAGGGAAGTTCTCTGCGAAGGCCTCGTTGCCATAAGAAGTTAATCCGGCGTGGGTAGCCGCCAGATCCAAGGAAGGAAGATAACCTTGGGTCTCGAGGTCGCGCAGCCGAAGGAGGGATACATAGCAACTTGCCCAATCCCCGGGAAAGGTGCCGTAAGGACGCAAGGAAGAGCCAGGGATGCTCGCCATGTTTTTTGGTGATTTCTCGTTTGAAGATTTTTCTGATGGGGAAGAAGAGGAAGGGGTGGCTCAGACCACGATTGAGCCTATTTAAATGGGTGGTGCCTCCCTTGTGGGAAGGGCAGTCTTGTAGAAAGCAGCTGGGCTGCCCGTCTCCCCTCGGCACAGGGATCGAGGGGCGTTGAAGTTACTACAATGGGTCCCGCAGGTTCTCAATGATTGAGAGTTCATCGATGACGGGATGATTGCCAAACAAGAAGGGATAGAGGGACTCGCCTCGCAAGCTGAAGACTTTGACACGCAAGATTGTCCGGATGGTATGCCTCGGCATTGGAGGCTAGTCCGGGGGCTACTGAGGGAGTCCGGGGTTAAGGGGTCCTCGGACTGCCGGCCTATTTCTTATAGGCCGGACTCATGGGCCGCTCGCGGAGGATTGGACTGATCGAAGGCCCCGTCGCTAGGGAGGAGACCTCAGGAGCCGTGGCGTGTCTTTCAAGTTCAAGATAGTAGAATAGGCACGTTTTTTTCCTTCGGTGGGCAACCGACCATGTGTAAACCTAGGGACCCCTGGCGTCTATATAAGCCAGAATGTTTTAGATTGTAAGGCAGAGAAACTCATCTAGGGTTTTAGCTAGTCGATCTCAGGGTAGATCAACTCTGTAACCTTCATACACATCAATATAATCAAGCATGACGTAGGGTTTTACCTCCATAGGAGGGCCCGAACCTGGGTAAACGTCGTCTCCTTTGTCTCCTGTTACCATCGATCCTAGACTCACAGCTCGGGACCCCTACCCGAGATCCGCCGGTTTTGACACCGACAATGGGTTTTCTGATAGCGAGGACGAGGTGGTTGAGGGGGGGAAGGTCTACCAGCGTGGTGGTGCATGGCTCCGCCCCCCCCCCCCCCCCCCCGTGCCGGCGACCCGCGAGCAGAGGTGGTTGATTAGGCCAAATGGGGAGAAGTAAGTGCATTTACTCTTTTTTAACCTTTTGCCTTCACGTTTCTTCAAATATCTAATGCGTTGGCTTTGTCATACTGCAGGGGTTGGACTCATGCCAAGGGTGCCCGCAGGCCCAACTCCGTCCTTGGTGTGATTTGTCGGCACAACTTTCCGGGGTTTGTCACGTTGGCCGGTGAGGGCCGGGTTCGAGAGCTAGGATTGACCTGGGAGCACTACTTGGCTGCCTCGGCCCCTCCGGAGACAAGGATCGACGGTGTCTTGTGCCACACGAGGGTCGACTTGGTGATCAGACAATTTTGGGTAATTTTTCCTTTACACAATTAAAAATCAACAATAGCTATTTATTGTACTAATCAGTGTTGTCTCGTTTGATTGCAGACCTTCTACAGGTGTGAGGAGGGGTACGAGGAGGCCGCGACAAAGGTTATCGATGTCGAGTGCAAGCGCCTACTACAGAACTTACGGCACGAGGCTCGACCGCAGGCTGTTCGAGACTACTACGCCTCGCGGAAAGTTAAGAAGGAAAAGACGACGTGCCGCGGAAAGTTTCTGGAGAAGGAGAAGTACATGAAGGTAATTACCTTTTCTTAAGGTCTTGTACTTAGTTTCCTTGATTTGATTCGTAGGCGTAGCGCTCAAATTATTCTTTACTCACTTAGGTGCCCCCGAGATGGTGTGCGGATAAGATGGATTGTTGGGAGGCGTTTGTGGATGAGTGGTGCTTAGAGCAATGGCTAGCCGTCCACAACAACGCCAAGGACCGGCGTGCCAAAATGGCTGGTGTGCCACACCATCAAGGCAGCGCCGACCTATATCAGTTCGGGGAGAACTGGGTATGCGGTTTGCTTCATGATTCATGCAATTCATTCTTGATGCTTGCTTGAGCCCTTTACTAATACTTTGTTCCTTTCTCTCTCTCTTTTAGGCGCATCACAATAACACGGAGGTGCCTGAGATGTACGACCTCTATGCCATGGCCCATACTGCCTCGTACAAGAAGGCAAAGGCATTCTCTGAGTCTGACCTCGATCATCCCGAGAACTTCACCAACATCTCCTCCCACCACAAGCTCGTGAGGTACAGAGATGTGGGGAAGGCGGTGAATGGGGAGGACTTCAACCCGAGCCAGCATCCTATTGATCCAGAGCTGGTGATGATAGCTGGCGGCGGGAGGCCACATGGCTCGATAGCCATTGGAGATGGAATTATACGGTCTTCTCGCACTCTCTGGGAGATCAAGGCGCGCCAAACGTGCTCCTGTCCTGAGATAAGGCCTCGTCCACGGTCAGTCGAGCTCGCCATCGAGGTTAGTCATACGGACTCAGATAGCTTTCCTCCATTACATTGTGTGTGCAAACAAAGATGATTACAATGCTAACGAGGAGTTGTGTTGCAGGCTGCTCTGCAGAAAGAGAGAGAGGCAACCCAGGCGCTTTTGGAGGAACAGGCCCGGCATGCGGCGGAGAAGAGGGATTTGGAGGAGAGGATGGCTAGGTTGTTGGAGGAGGAGAGGGCACGGAACGATGTGTCTAACCGGGCCATGTACGAGCTCATCGTGGTAAGTTTCTTCTTCATATTAGCCAAATCATGCACCACAGGTTCGTTTCATTAATAACCAATATGATGGACTTGTCAAAACCAAATGTGCAGTCTATGTGCGAGAAGAACGGCCAGACCCCTCCGCCGATGCCAGTCATTACCACGGCGGGAACGGTGAGTTTCATTTGAATGGTCATTAGTTACTAGTCTTAACATTTCAGTGTCATCATGCTAACGAGACTTTGCAAATGATCTTTTGTGCAGCATAAATCCCGAGCCACATCGCACGACCCTTCTCCAGGGCATCCTTCTCCAGGTGACACCAGCCCGAGTAACCCCGGTGGTTCACCTCCGTGATGACGAGGACGGTAAGCCCTAATATGCCACGTACTTGGCTCATTTTCTCAAAGAAAGACAAACTTAGCACTTAAACAAAATTACGTACTTTTGGTCTATCGGAGCTCCTTGTGAGAGTTTCATGTCTCTTCTTGATGGAGGAATCCCGACTATTATCGCGGGGGTCGTTTCTTCTTCTCCTTCTCTCGATATATACCTTGGTATATTGCGGGAGAGGAGAAGGGGAAACGACCATCACCGACGGTCGAAATATTAGTGTTAGGTAGTGTCCACCAACATACACCACCATATAAGTGTGAGTGAGTGCGCACCATACACACCATGAGGCATGAGAGTTTTCTAAGGAAAACCTCGAAAGACCGAAAGTCAAGCTCAACAAATGGCATAATAACCTTGGTTAGCTCATATACTTAGCTTATTTAGTTCATTTATGACATAATTAGCTTACTTAGGTCAAAAATGGCATAATAACCTTGGTTAGCTCATAAATGTCATATTTTACCTAAGTTAGCTTGTTTCCTCCAAAATGACATAGTAAGCTTACCTCCAAAATGACATATTTTACCTAAGTTAGCTCTAAAATGACCTATACTTAGCATTGTTTTCTCCAAAATGACATAGTAAGCTTACTTAGTTGATTAGGTCCGAAATGACCTAGTTTACCTAAGTTAGCTTTAAAATGACCTATACTTAGCTTTGCTTCCTACAAAATGAGATAATAAGCTCACTTAGTTCCAGAATGACCTATTTTACCTAGGTTAGCTCTAAAATGACCTATACTTAGCATTGTTTTCTCCAAAGTGACATAATAAGCTTACTTAGCTCTGAAATGACCTATTTTACCTAAGTTAGCTCTAAAATGACCTATACTTAGCTTTGCTTCCTACAAAATGAGATAATATGCTCACTTAGCTCCAGAATGTCCTATACTTAGCTTTGTTTCCTCCACAATGACATAATAAGCTTAGTTAACTCAAAAATGGCATAATAGACTTGGTAACCTCATAAATGTCATATACTTAGCTTATTTTCTTGCAAAATGACACAATAAGCTTAGTTAGGTCAAAAAAGGGATAATTACCTAGGTTAGCTCTAAAACGACACAAATAAGCAATAAGAAGAAGAAAAACAAGAGGAGAAAGAGAGAGAGAAGAAAAACGCTTCTTCATCTTCTTCTTCTTCTAGATCTTCTTCTACTTCTTCTAGTATTCTTATTCTAACTTTCTTATTTCCAATTTTGCAGATTTGATTCACTTCACGGCAGCTTGCTTTGATGTAGTGCTAGTGTTTATTTTTTGTTTTCATTTTGTATCGATGAACTTATGTGAAACTTTCTACCTATGGATGAGACTATGTATGTATGGATGAAACTATTGTAATATGGTGAACAATGTGTCATTTGATACTTTCAATTTGGTATAATTGTTGGTTGATCATATCCATATGGCAGGGATATTATTTCTGTGAAATATATATATACATATCATATGTTTCCTGTGAAAAATCTTGAATATAACAGAAACAGGAAAAAAAAAGGCAATAGTGGCTCTTTGCCGTCTGCCACCGTCGGCAAAGGCCTCTTTTCCGTCCGCCACCGACGGCAAAGGTGGCACGTGGCAGCCGACTGTACAACCTGGGAACTCCAGGCCTGGGACCATTTGGCCTCTTTGCCGTCCGGCGGCAGACGGCAAAGACCTTTAAACTGTGGCCGTCCGGGGGCAGACGACAAAGACCTTGTGACGTTGCCGTCCGGGGGCTGACGGGAAAGAATGCCGGTACCACCTAACGGGGCTAACGTCAGTACTACATCGTCCACCCTCTTTGTCGTCCGCCGGCTGACGGCAAAAAAACTTTGCCGTCTGCTGAGCATAGGCAGACGGCAAAGAACCCCTTTACCAGAATTTAAAGTGCCTAAACTGTGGCCATCTTCTGGCGGACGGCAAAGGAGTTTGCTGTCCGCTGGCCTATCCTTTGCCGTCTGCTATGGCAGACGGCAAAGTGCCTAATTCCAGTAGTGAATCTGAGGTTCCGGTACAAAGATTGAACACAAGAGATGAACTAGGGTTTGAGATGAGATGGTGCTGTTGAAGATGTTGATGAAGAATGGCCTCCCCAAGATGATAGGGTTTTTGGTGATGACGTTGGCTTCGATTCCCCCCTCCGGGGGGGAAGTTCCCCCGGCGGAATCGCTCCGCCAGAGGGCAAAAGTGCTCCTGCCCAAGTTCCACCTCGAGGCGGCGGCGCTTCGTCCCGAAAGTCCTCTCCCTATTTTTTTAGTTTTTTTGGGACTTTTTACCAGAAGATGGGCTCCGGAGGTGGGCAAGGTTGCCCACCCTCTACCAGGGCGCGCCTGGTAGGGCTGGCGCGCCCTGGTGGAGGGTTGGCACCTGGTGGCCCCCCTCCGGTAGTTTCCAGCTCCAGTATTTTTTATTTATTGCATAAAAATTCTCCGTAAATTTTCAGCTTCATTGGAGTTGTGCAGAATAGGTATCTCTGACGTGCTTTTTTGGGGTGCTGAATTCCAGTTGTCGGCATTCTCCCTCTTGATGTAAACCTTGCAAATAGTGAGAGAAAAGGCATTAGAATTACTCCCAACGCATTATTATGCATAAAAACATTATAAATAACAGTAGTAAAACATGATGCAAAATGGATGTATCAACTCCCCCAAGCTTAGACCTCGCTTGTCCTCAAGCGAAAGCCAATATTGAAGAACATGTCCACATGGTTTGACAGAGAGGTGTTGTCGCGCCCCGCCTGATTACCACTGTAGCCAGACGGTCGCCACGCATACCAGCCCAGGAAATCACTCTGGCATGCGCGTTTACAACAAGTATCATGAACACATGCATTTCTATTAATGGATATATCAGTCTTACAAAATATATTACAAGAGTGATGGCAGCGGAAAAGCTCTATCTAAGGCAGCATGGTCTTGGTGCGGCTCCAATCCACAGGGATCTGACTAGGTTACTCTCCTGGCCCGCGAACGCTCCGGCTCCTCGACGACGGACGACAGATCCTTATGTGAACCTCGCCATGTTAAAGGCCGTTGAGTACTTTTGAATGTACTCGCAAGAAAACCAAACTAACATATACACCAAGCAAAGCAATCCATGGCATTCAAGCATGCATTTGTTATTAGAGCAATATTAATCATTATGACATAGCATACCTATCTAGCAATATTAATTATCATGTTGTAACAGGATTATTCAGTGTGACACTACTAGAGTAAAGTAAAGCATGACAAGTAAATAATCCATACTCTAACAATCTCAGGATCCAATCCTACTCTTAACCAGATCCCACTTACTCTCTTACAGGTTGTCCCACAACCCTCGGAATACTGACGAGTCATCGAGTACTTCTGATCATAGGACAAGTTCTTCCATCATTATTATCATTACTACGGTTGACCACCTAGTGAGGCCTGGACGGACTGTCCAATACCGTGGACGTGGCTATTCGAATAGATTTTTCACTCTGCAGAGGTTTCGCACTTTACCCACACCATGAAGCACCTGGCCTCGTGATCCCATTCGGGTGGACCAGCGTTGCTCCAACGAAACCAACCTGACCCGTGACTCTCCCATCGTACCACCGGCATTCATCCTCCCCCGGAGTCCTGCCTTGGTTGGCCCCTGTGTCACCTCATGACATTTGCCACCGTCGTGGCCAAACTAAACTGTCCCAAACGGGGACGCCGGCACAATACTCAACTGGGCTCACAAGGTCATCGCCGCCTACCGGGCCAGGGTAGCGCGCGCGCATAACCTTCCCTGCTTGGTGGTACCGATAAAAGAGCACGCGATCAGACCAAGTCAAGGCCGTCCCATACCGGCAAATGTGGTTGCATGAATAAGTTCGGACAGGTGGCTCTAGATCAACCGACTAGGTTTCACTTAGCAGGCATGGCGGTTTATCACAATACCTTGAGATGGCATCAACTAAGCATTAAATCAGTTTACTTTGAATTATTATGTAACAGGTAAATGAAAGTAATGTAAACAGTAAGTGCTATCTAGCAGAGGTTTAATTATTTCTATCACAGGCATAATCATTAATTAAACACGCAAGAATAACACAGAGCAATGCTTTAGGGCATATATCAGATGGTCGGCTTGCCTGGGGTCAAAGAATACTCCGGGAAGAAGTGCGGAGAGTCCGCGGAAAGGATCGCCGGAAACCGTTCCTTCTCGGAGGGGGCTGAATGAAGGGCAAGGGAAAAATGGTCATTTTCACAGTGTGAAAACATTATGAAAGTGAACTCATCGAACGGGCTCGACGCACTGAAGAAGTGAGCGTTGGTTTCACCTGAATCGGAGTTACGAGCAAAAAGTTGTGGCCGTTCACTTTTTAGGCAGAAGAGTGCCCTAACCAGCGAACGTTCACAATTTAAAAGATTCGGCCGGCGGCGGAGAGAGAAAGCGTATTTGCTGAAATACGCTTTCCTCGAAGGGAAAGTGCACTTCAGTCTGTAGCAGCAGTTGGTTACGCTTTCGAAAGCAGAAAGCGTATTCCAATGGAATACGTTTCCACTTAAAGGGACCGGGCCCAGCTGTCGGCGGCACACACCTCCTCGATGTGCGGCTTACAAGTGGGTCCCGCCGGACCTCTCTCTCTCTCTCCTCCTCACCTCTCCTTCTTCCTCCCCTGACTGGAGCTAGAGAGGAGGCCGGCCGAGCCGTGCGCCGGTGCCCTCCGGCGGCATAAACCGCCTCCGGCAGCGCTCCGCCCACCGGCGTGACCAGCGCAGCGAGGCGCATCCGCCTAGAGGCTGCACACTCGCCGGCGAGCTCGGGAACGGGCAGAGTCTCGGCCGCGGTGGGAGGTGGTGTCGGCCGCGGTGGAATCCGGCGATGGAGGCTTGAGGGTCTCAGGTGACGATGGGGACGGGACCACGGATGCATACCGCGTCTAGAGGTGTTAGTCTTGGCGCAGGGGGTGGCCGGAAGAGGAAGCTGCGGGAGAGGGGGCACGCGGCCGTGGCGGATCCACTAGACACACTCAGACAAGCGAGGGTCGGCCGGAGGCGACTACACGAAGCTGACAGAGTGCAGAGCACCATTTCGGCGCGCTCTCATGCGTGGTCACCAAGGGCACCGCGTGTCCAGGGCACCGGATGGCTCTAGGACCTTGTCCAATACTCTCCTCGCTGCTCAAATAGATTATAGAGGTAGCTGGAACCATCTAGGTAGAGCTGAGATGAGAGGAACTTGCGAAAGAAGATTCTGGCAACAAACTGTTTGAACTGAGGTGGGGGAGGCTCACTTGGTGAAAGTAGCTGATTTTTGGTGTGTTGCAATGTTTCACTAGGGTGCACCCCTTGGCAAATTTTCAGGCCAATTGGACTGCACTAGCTAGCACTGCCTTCACACCATGACAAATTGGACATAAATGAACTTGAAGTTACTGGGGTCAAATGGCTACATGGATTTGGCTCAAATTTTGTGGAGAGTGATGATTTGAACATATGAAGCCACTGTAAAAGTTTCATACCATTTGAGTCATCAAAATGGTACTTCCTTCACAGTGCTTCCAAATGGACAGAAATTTAGGAAAATTGATGTGGATGAATGGATAGATGGATTGAGCTGGTTTTTGGTATCCATGGGTGATTTAGCAATGTTATCCACCATGAAAAATTTCAGCTCAAATAGATAAAGGAATAGAGCACTTCCTTTGCAACTTGCCCAACTGAACAAAATTTGCAAATTGATGTTGTGCTCAAAATTTGAACTATGGAACTTGGGATTTTGATGGAAATTGTGAAGATATGGATAGGAGAAGCTCCACAAATTATTTGGGATTTTTCCTGGCTACAAAAATGGTAGTTCCTTTAGAAACTGCCCAAAATGCAATATTGGCATTAAATAGGAAAATGCAATTTCCCCTATTTAATTATGGCCAATATTTTTATGGGAGCTCAATATGATCACTTAGAATATCTCCACAAGTTTTCATGAACCTTGGAGATGGATAGATATTTTCCTGGATTTAATTCCTTTAACTGGCAGAAAAAGGAATTAATTATAAATGAAAAATATTGCAAATGACTTGACAATATTTTTACATATCCAGGGTTTATAGAGGTGGTATGATCACTGGGAAAGGTTTGGGGGTCAGAAGATCAAAGGAAATTGGGGTTCCTTTGTAACTGAAAGGATTAGGGTTTCCCTTCTGGTAACTCAGAAGGTAGGGTTTCGAAGGCAAAACCCTGAGCCAAAGATCTTGGGTGGCAAGGTTGGACTGGAGAGAATCTCTGGTTGGATAGGAAGGCAAGGCTGAATGACCATCTTCACATACCCAAGAGCTAGCGAAATCCGATAACACCGAGAAAAAGGACGGGAGTCGAATCCCGCAAAGGAAAAAAAACAGGAGCGAAAACCAGGGTGTTACAAACCTACCCCCCTTAAGAAAATATCGTCCTCCAGATTTCCGGGCTTACCTCCCGGTGAAGGGGGACTTACCTGTGTGCGACTTGGATCCATCAGCTGTCCTGTCTTCGCTGGTTCATTGACCTTTTAACTGCGTCTTCTGATGGACCTTGTGTTGTCTCTGCACACAGCTTTCTTGAATCCTTCTCTTTCCTGTCAGGTGTACCTTTTGTCCTGGTAGTGGTGTTGTTGGGTGGGATAGCGAGTAGTACCAACAGACGGCTCGGTTTCCATGGCCTGGAAGTAACTGCTTCGGTTTTATTGCGATACTTCGTACCTTGACTGTCATGGGCAAGACCTCCTTTCCTGGTGCAAGGCCTACGTGCTCGTATGACCTCGAGTGGGTGGGATGACTTTCTTTTTGCCGTGTCAGAATGCTCAGTCTGGCTGTGGGTTCCATACTGATGTTTCTCTTTGCCTTAGGCATTCTAACTTTGTCCTAGGTGTTCCACAATCCAGTATGACCAGGTTATTAATGTCGCATTCCTAACTGAAATGTCAGGCATGATCACAAAGTAATCATAGACAGTAATCTCTTATTCCAATGATGTAATGATGTCTATGAGCTGTTGATACTGATGTGCTTTGAGTCGTTCTATCTGAATGCCTTGTTTCAAACTCTGTCGCTCGTGGAGATGGCTCTGTCATATATATAGCCTCTGTAGTCCTTGTTGTGACCACTGAGCTAAGCATAGTATTGCTATCATCAGGTGTATCTTTCGGAGCATAGCCTTTTACGTTGGTGGTAGCCCATATTCATGAGGAGTGCGGCAAACTCGTTTGTAGCCACAGGTATGGCATTGATGTGGCCGCATATGCAAGAGTCTGACAAGGGTTGGTAATACCACCCTGTTTGTGAAGCTGTATCTTGTTGACCGTCACAAAGGTTGTGCTGTCCACAAAATTTTTTTTGTTCTTGAGGATTCCTTTGGTGGACCTGTCATGACCTGCCAACACGGCTCCTTGATTATTTTCCCGGCTTGTCGGGCTTGTTTCTACAACTTACTCTTACATATCTCGTAGGGGTTGATGTGCTCATATTCTTCCCTTCAGCATAGGGCCAATTTTTCTCTGAACACAGTCATACCCGACGAGTGGCTCGCATGAACTGATCCACTGGACTGCATGCTCACAACATATGCAGGTGTAGGATAAATCCTTTCATAACCACTGAGTTCAGAGGCGGACGGGTGTCCCGACTAGTTCTTGCTTCTGACAAGCTTGTTGTAGGCACGATGGCGTGTTGAAGAAGGTTAAATTCCTTATGCTTGAAGCTTCTGCCAGGGTAGTGTGCTGAGGAAGGCTGGGTATCGTGCCTCGAAAGTTTTCCTTCATGTGGCTTACTGCGGAAGATCAGGTGCCTTATGCTGAAAGTTTTCCGCGGTAGCATGCTGTGGAAGATGGGAGTGCCGTACCCCAGAAGATTTTCTCACCGAGTGGTGTACCAAGGAAGATTGGCAGTCTAGTATCGTAAGCTCTTCTCGGTAGCTTGCGGGGGAAGGCTGGGTTCCTTATACCAGAAGCCTTGTGTACATAGTCGGATCTATGGACGATTCTGGCTTCCTTCCGAAGTATCCGGAATTTTACCCATAACAGAGCCAAAACTTGATATAGGCCATACCTTGACTGAAGATATTCCATTGGTCATGCACATCGCTTGTCCTTCTGCTGATCTGATTATTGTTGCTGTAAAGGTTGCATGACTGATGCATACCTCATGTTCACAATTAATCATGAATACCATATGTTGCCGGTAGTACATAGTCGGCGGATAATTCCATTTGATTTAGTTGAACTTCCAAGCATGTTAGGTGCTCCTTGATTCTGGCAACCGTGAACTTATCCATATTCCTCGCAAACCTTGTTCACAGTCCCCAGAAAACTTTGTATTTGTACCGGTGAACTTCAAAATATGCTTTGAAATTTGTACCAACGTACCGGAGTTTTGTTGTTGTTCTTGGCACGTTCACATTCTCGAAATATGTCTTCGGTGGGTAATAAATGATTCTTGGGTCTATTGAGGAAATACTCAGTCCACCTCACTGACTGAAACAATCCTTGTATCGCGGACGGAATCATTTGTCCCTACTGGTGTTTATTCCTCATAACTTAGCTGACTGTTCCTCAGGTGTGATCTGTTCTGAGGCAAACTCTCTCAGGTATATTCTGACCTTGTCTGTTGCACACGGATTCTACTTCTGACCCATTCTTCATTCTTGACAGATCCGGTGGTAATGTTCTGAATATCAGGTAGTTGGCTGGACAGGACTCTTACTGAATTGGGATTATTGGGTATTATCCCAGTTGCATGCTGATCTTCTTAGGCAACTCTTGCGGATGGATCCAGTCGGAGCGGAGAGACGGAATCAACAAAAGAAACAAGAACCGCGAAAACCAAAAAGCAAATAAAGCTCAAATTTTTGCGGACCTTACACATGTGGCCAAGGATCCACTAGTATAACTAGTATAGCGCACTCGATGCACCTATAAGGATTTAGAAGCGAAACCACACAATGCTCCTGGTAGCACTGGTGTCAAGCTCCTACTACTTCCTTAGGGAGCATCACACTCGACGCAGGACCATAGCCAAAGTGGCTTAGTCAACGTTCCTAAGGTTGTCGAGGAGAGATAGAATTTATAAGCGTTTCCCAAGGAAAACAAGAGTAAAAAGAGAAATGCCATGGTTAGCAAGCAGGGTAAGGATATCTGGTTTACCTAGGGGTTTCAGGGCTCACGGGTCGTTGCCCGGTGCGAGCGTTTCACACCGGAGGCAAGGGCCACGAGAGTTGGGGTCTGATGGAGCCAAAGACCTATGGGGTTGCCTTATGATCAATAGTAGCCGTGCCAGGTGGCAAAGATGGCTGAAATCCATCTGGGCTTTCTACTGAACACAAGACAATGAAGTCTGGCTAGGATAACCTATAGTCAGCCTGGCTCTGATACCATCCGTTGTCGCGCCCCGCCTGATTACCACTGTAGCCAGACGGTCGCCACGCATACCAGCCCAGGAAATCACTCTGGCATGCGCGTTTACAACAAGTATCATGAACACATGCATTTCTATTAATGGATATATCAGTCTTACAAAATATATTACAAGAGTGATGGCAGCGGAAAAGCTCTATCTAAGGCAGCATGGTCTTGGTGCGGCTCCAATCCACAGGGATCTGACTAGGTTACTCTCCTGGCCCGCGAACGCTCCGGCTCCTCGACGACGGACGACAGATCCTTATGTGAACCTGGCCATGTTAAAGGCCGTTGAGTACTTTTGAATGTACTCGCAAGCAAACCAAACTAACATATACACCAAGCAAAGCAATCCATGGCATTCAAGCATGCATTTGTTATTAGAGCAGTATTAATCATTATGACCTAGCATACCTATCTAGCAATATTAATTATCATGTTGTAACAGGATTATTCAATGTGATACTACTAGAGTAAAGTAAAGCATGACAAGTAAATAATCCATACTCTGAGAATCTCAGGATCCAATCCAACTCTTAAGCAGATCCCACTTACTCTCTTACAGGTTGTCCCACAACCCTCGGAATACTCACGAGTCATCGAGTACTTCTGATCATAGGACAAGTTCTTCCATCATTATTATCATTACTACGGTTGACCACCTAGTGAGGCCTGGACGGACTGTCCAATACCGTGGACGCGGCTATTCGAAAAGATTTTTCACTCTGCAGAGGTTGCGCACTTTACCCACACCATGAAGCACCTGGCCTCGTGATCCCATTCGGGTGGACCAGCGTTGCTCCAACGAAACCAACCTGACCCGTGACTCTCCCATCGTACCACCGGCAGTCATCCTCCCCCGGAGTCCTGCCTTGGGTGGCCCCTGTGTCACCTCGTGACATTTGCCACCGTCGTGGCCAAACTAAACTGTCCCAAACGGGGACGCCGGCACAATACTCAACTGGGCTCACAAGGTCATCGCCGCCTACCGGGCCAGGGTAGCGCGCGCATAACCTTCCCTGCTTGGTGGTACCGATAAAAGAGCACGCGATCAGACCAAGTCAAGGCCGTCCCATACCGGCAAATGTGGTTGCATGAATAAGTTCGGACAGGTGGCTCTAGATCAACCGACTAGGTTTCACTTAGCAGGCATGGCGGTTTATCACAATACCTTGAGATGGCATCAACTAAGCATTAAATAAGTTTACTTTGAATTATTATGTAACAGGTAAATGAAAGTAATGTAAACAGTAAGTGTAATCTAGCAGAGGTTTAATTATTTCTATCACAGGCATAATCATTATTAAACACGCAAGAATAACACAGAGCAATGCTTTAGGGCATATATCAGATGGTCGGCTTGCCTGGGGTCGAAGAATACTCCGGGAAGAAGTGCGGAGAGTCCGCGGAAAGGATCGCCGGAAACCGTTCCTTCTCGGAGGGGGCTGAATGAAGGGCAAGGGAAAAATGGTCATTTTCACAGTGTGAAAACATTATGAAAGTGAACTCATCGAACGGGCTCGACGCACTGAAGAAGTGAGCGTTGGTTTCACCTGAATCGGAGTTACGAGCGAAAAGTTGTGGCCGTTCACTTTTTAGGCAGAAGAGTGCCCTAACCAGCGAACGTTCACAATTTAAAAGATTCGGCCGGCGGCGGAGAGAGAAAGTGTATTTGCTGAAATACGCTTTCAACGAAGGGAAAGCGCACTTCAGTCTGTAGCAGCAGTTGTTTACGCTTTCAAAAGCAGAAAGCGTATTCCAATGGAATACGTTTCCACTTAAAGGGACCGGGCCCAGCTATCGGCGGCACACACCTCCTCGCTGTGCAGCTTACAAGTGGGTCCTGCCGGACCTCTCTCTCTCTCCTCCTCACCTCTCCTTCTTCCTCCCCCAACTAGAGCCAGAGAGGAGGCCGGCCGAGCCGTGCGCCGGCGCCCTACGGCGGCGGCTCCGGCAGCGCTCCGCCCACCGGCGTGACCAGCGCGGTGAGGCGCATCCGCCTGGAGGCTGCATGCTCGCCGGCGAGCTCGGGAATGGGCAGAGTCTCGGCCGCAGTGGGAGGTGGTGTCAGCCGCGGTGGAATCCGGCGATGGAGGCTTGAGGGTCTCGGGCGACGATGGGGACGGGACCGCGGATGCATCCCGCGTCTAGAGGTGTTAGTCTTGGCGCAGGGGGTGGCCGGAAGAGGAAGCTGTGGGAGAGGGGGCACGCGGCCATGGCAGATCCACTAGACACGCTCAGACAGGCGAGGGTCGGCCGGAGGCGACTGCACGGAGCTGACAGAGTGCAGAGCACCATTTTGGCGCGCTCTCATGCGTGGTCACCAAGGGCACCGCGTGTCCAGGGCACCGGATGGCTCTAGGACCTTGTCCAATACTCTCCTCGCTGCTCAAATAGATGATAGAGGTAGCTGGAACCATCTAGGTAGAGCTGAGATGAGAGGAACTTGTAGAAGAAGATTCTGGCAGCAAACTGTTTGAACTGAGGTGGGGGAGACTCACTTGGTGAAAGTAGCTGATTTTTGGTGTGTGGCAATGTTTCACTAAGGTGCACCCCTTAGCAAATTTTCAGGCCAATTGGACTGCCCTAGCTAGCACTGCCTTCACACCATGACAAATTGGACAGAAATGAACTTAAAGTTACTGGGGTCAAATGGCTACATGGATTTGGCTCAAATTTGGTGGAGAGTGATGATTTGAACATATGAAGCCACTGTAAAAGTTTCATACCATTTGAGTCATCAAAATGGTACTTCCTTCACAGTGCTTCCAAATGGACAGAAACTTAGGAAAATTGCTATGGATGAATGGATAGATGGATTGAGATGGTTTTTGGTATCCATGGGTGATTTAGCAATGTTATCCACCATGAAAAATTTCAGCTCAAATAGATAAAGGAATAGAGCACTTCCTTTGCAACTTGCCCAACTGAATAGAATTTGCAAATTGATGTTGTGCTCAAAATTTGAACTATGGAACTTGGGATTTTGATGGAAACAGTGAATATATGGATAGGAGAAGCTCCACAAATTATTTGGGATTTTTCCTGGTTACCAAAATGGTAGTTCCTTTAGAAACTGCCCAAAATGCAATATTGGCATTAAATAGGAAAATGCAATTTCCCCTATTTAATTATGGCCAATATTTTTATGGGAGCTCAATATGATCACTAAGAATATCTCCACAAGTTTTCATGAACTTTGGAGATGGATAGATATTTTCCTGGATTTAATTCCTTTAACTGGCAAAAAAGGAATTAATTATAAATGAAAAATGTTGCAAATGACTTGAGAATATTTTTACATATCCAGGGTTTATAGAGGTGGGATGATCACTGGGAAAGGTTTGGGAGGCAGAAGATCAAAGGAAATTGGGGTTTCTTTGTAACTGAAAGGATTAGGGTTTCCCTTCCGATAACTCAGAAGGTAGGGTTTCGAAGGCAAAACCCTGAGCCAAAGATCTTGGGTGGCAAGGTTGGACTGGAGAGAATCTTTGGTTGGATAGGAAGGCAAGGCTGAATTACCATCTTCACATACCCAAGAGCTAGCGAAATCCAATAACACCGAGAAAAAGGACGGGAGTCGAATCCCGCAAAGGAAAAAAACAGGAGCGAAAACCAGGGTGTTACAGGTGTCGATAAAAACCAAATACGTACATAGTAGCATCATGCTTATTATTATAACAGCAACAAAACTAACATAAAACTTTCTCATAAAACTTTTATTTCACAGCAGCATCATATAACTTCTTATGAGCAAGTAACAATTAATCACAATGTGGAAGTATAAGGCATAAACCTTATTGGAAACCAACAAACTATGTTCTCAGTCAACTTTGCAACTTCAATTCATCATATTTTCAGGAAGGGTCTCATGTAGGAGCCTTTTGGCAAGTCCACATACTCAACCATCATTTAGTCTTCTATGATTGCTAACGCTCACGGCATACCCATGGACAAAAAGTTTCAACCGGACACATAGAAAGATAGGGGCTTATAGTTTTCCTCCCAACATATTCACCTCAAGGGTGATGTCAACAATAATAACTCATGCTCACTCATATCCAACTGGTCATATGTGCCTAGATCTTTCCTCACCACATGATGCTTGCCAAAGGAGAAAAATAAAAAGGAACAAGGAAGAATACTTTGAATCTTGCATAAAAGTAAGTACGTAAAAGTAAAAGATAGGCCCTTCGCAGAGGGAAGCAGAGGTTGTCATGTGCTTTTTAGTTTGTATGTCAAATCCCTTAGCGCAAAAGAACGTCACGTTGCATTGCCTCTTGTGATAGCAACCTTTATTATGCAGTCCGTCGCTTTTATTACTTTGCCATAACAAGTTCGTGCAACGCTCAATTTTCTCTTACACTAATTGATCCAACACTGTTTAGAAGCAATTTTTATTCTTGGAAACCAAGCAAATGAAAGGAAAACAGAGTCGGGAAGGTTCCCAAGGTGGGCACGCTCCACCAAGGCACACCAGGGATGGCAACCGCGCCCTGGTGCTCCGTGCCCTCCTCGGTTACGTTCCAGTTTATTTTTATTTCCTAAAACTCATAAATATTCAAAAACTGATAAAAAATATTTTTGCGGATTTTTCGGAGGCTGTTTACTTACAGTATCACGTACCTCTTTATTTTCACGATTCTGGATTGTTTCTGAAAGTTTCTTTTATGTGCTCCTCCGGTGTCATGGTTTGGATAGCATTGCTTTAAACATTAATAGGCGTACCTGAGATATAGTATCTAATTCTTTGTCCATTGACCGCCTTCGGGTTAGTACCTTCGGTGTTATTAATCTTAATAGCTCCAGAACGATAAACCTCTTCGATAATATATGTGCCTTCCCATTTGGAGAGAAGCTTACCTACAAAAAATCTTAGACGAGAGTTGAACAAAAGAACATAGTCTCCTATTTTGAATTCCCGCTTTTGGATTCTTTTGTCATGCCATCTTTTTACTTTTTCTTTAAATAGCTTGGCATTTTCATATGCTTGGGTACTCCATTCATCTAGTGAGCTATTATCAAATAACCTCTTCTCACCGGCAAGTTTGAAATCATAGTTGAGTTCTTTAATTGCCCAAAATGCTTTATGTTCTAATTCTAGAGGTAAATTACAAGCTTTCCCATAGACCATCTTATATGGAGACATACCCATAGGATTTTTATACGCTGTTCTATAGGCCCAAAGTGCATCATCTCATTTCTTAGACCAATTCTTTCGAGACCTATTGACAATTTTTTGTAATATCAACTTTATTTCTCTATTGCTTAGTTCAACTTGACCACTAGATTGAGGATGATAGGCTGATGCAATTCTATGGTTAACATCATATTTAGCAAGCATCTTACGGAAAGCACCATGAATAAAGTGTTAACCACCATCAGTCATTAGATATCTAGGGACTCCAAACCTTGGGAAAATAACTTCTTTAAGCATTTTAATGGAAGTGTGATGATCAGCACTACTAGTTGGAATAGCTTCTACCCACTTAGTGACATAATCAACAGCAACCAAAATATGAGTGTACCCATTAGAGGAAGCAAAAGGTCCCATATAATCAAAACCCCAAACATCAAATGGTTCAACAACAAGTGAATAGTCCATAGGCATTTCCTGTCGCTTACCGATGTTACCAATTCTTTGACATTCATCACAAGACAAGACAAACTTACATCCATCCTTGAAGAGAGTAGGCCAATAAAAACCAGATTGTAATACCTTATGAGCAGTTCTATCTCCAGCATGATGTCCTCCATAAGCTTCGGAATGACATTTCCGTAGGATTTGTTCCTGTTCATGCTCAGGTACACAACGTCTAATAATACCATCTACTCCTTTATAAAGATGTGGGTCATCCCAAAAGTAATGTCTTAAGTCGTAGAAGAATTTTTTTCTTTTGTTGGTATGTGAAACTAGGCGGAATATATTTAGCAACAATGTAATTAGCATAGTCAGCATACCATGGAGTGTTTTGAGAGACATTTATTGCAGCTAGTTGTTCATGAGGAAAACTATCATCAATAGGCAGTGTGTCATCAAGAATATTTTCTAACCTAGACAAGTTATCAACTACGGGGTTCTCAGCTCCTTTCCTATCAATGATATGTAAATCAAATTCCTGAAGCAAGAAAACCCACCTAATGAGTCTAGGTTTAGCATCTTTCTTTTCCATAAGATATTTTATAGCAGCATGATCAGTGTGAACGGTAACTTTGGAATCAACAATGTAAGGTCTGAATTTATCACAAGCAAACATGACTGCTAAAAATTCTTTTTCAGTAGTGGCATAATTTCTTTGAGCACTGTCTAGAGTTTTGCTAGCATAATGGATAACATTTAATTTCTTATCAACTCTTTGTCCTAGAACAGCACCAACAGCATAATCACTAGCATCACACATAATTTCAAAAGGCAAGTTCCAATCAGGTGGTTGAACAATAGGTGCAGTGGTTAAGGCTTTCTTTAGTGTTTCAAAGGCTTCCATGCAATCATCATCAAAAACAATTGGGAATATCCTTTTGCAAAAGATTAGTAAGAGGCCTAGAAATATTTGAAAGTCTTTAATAAACCTCCTATAGAAACCAGCGTGACCAAGGAAACTTCGAATACCTTTGATATCTTTAGGACATGGCATTTTCTTAATTGCATCAACTTTAGCTTGATCCACCTCAATACCTCATTCAGAGATCTTATGCCCCAAGACAATACCTTCATTAACCATAAAGTGGCACTTCTCCCAATTCAAGACAAGATTAGTTTGTTCACATCTCTGCAAAACTCGATCAAGGTTGCTTAAGAAATCATCAAAAGAAGTTCCGTAAACGGAAAAGTCATCCATGAAAACCTCCACAATCTTTTCACAAAAATCAGAGAATATAGCATTCATACTTTTTTGAAAGGTAGCAGGTGCATTGCATAAACCAAAAGGCATACGTCTATAAGCATAGGTTCCAAAAGGACAAGTAAAGGTGGTTTTCTCTTGATCAGATTGTGACACACGTATTTGAGAGAAACCAGAATATCCATCCAGGAAACAAAAATGGGTGTGCTTAGATAATCTTTCAAGCATGTGATCAATAAAAGGCAAGGGGTAATGATCTTTCCTAGTAGCTTTATTTAATTTTCTAAAATCAATTACCATCCTATAGCCAGTAACAATTCTTTGTGGAATAAGCTCATTTTTATTATTAGGGACAACAGTAATACCTCCCTTTTTAGGGACACAATGAACGGGACTCACCCATCTACTATCAGCTATAGGATAGATTATACTTGCTTCTAGAAGCTTTAATATTTCAGTTCTTACCACTTCTTTCATCTTGGGATTCAATCGTCATTGGTAATCAACAACGGGTTTAGCATCAGGTTCCATATTAATCTTGTGCTGACATAGAGTGGGACTAATGCCCTTAAGATCATCAAGAGTATATCCAATAGCAGCCCAGTGCTTCCTCAGAATTTTCAATAATCTTTTCTTCTTCATGTTCTGAAAGGTTAGCACTAATAATAACAAGATATATCTTTTTCTCATCAAGATAAGCATATTTCAGAGTGTCAGGCAATTGTCTCAGTTCAAACATAGTATCACCTTTAGGTGGAGGAGGACCTCCAAGGGTTTCAATAGGCAAATTGTGTTTCAGTAGAGGTGGTTGTTCAAAGAAACTTTAATCTATTTCATTTCTTTCGCGAAAGTGTAAATCATTTTCATGGTCTAGCAAATATTGTTCTAGTGGATCAGTAGGAGGAACGGCAATAGAAGCAAGACCAATTATTTCATCCTTACTAGGTAATTCTCTATCACGAGGTAGTCTACTAAACTTTGAAAAATTAAACTCATGAGACACATCACCAAACTCAACACTGACAGTTTCTTTTTGACAGTCTATCTTAGCATTTACAGTGTTCAAGAATGGTCTACCAAAGATAATGGGACAAAAGTCATCTTATGGGGAACCAAGAACTAGAAAATTAGTAGGATATTTTATTTTCCCACACAAGACTTCAACATCTCTAACAATCCCAAGTGGTGTGATGGTGTCTCTATTAGCAAGTTTAATAGTAACATCAATGTCTTGTATTTCAGCAGGTGCTATATCATTCATAATTTCTTGATATAAGGTAAAAGGAATAGCACTAACACTAGCACCCAAATCACATAAGCCATGATAACAATGATCTCCTATTTTAACTGACACAACAGACAAGCCAACTATGGGTCTATGTTTGTCTTTTTCATCGGGTTTAGCAATTCTAGCAGCTTCATCACAGAAGTAAATGACATGCCCATCAATATTTTCTACCAAGAGATCTTTAACCATCGCAACACTAGGTTCTACCTTAATTTGTTCAGAGGGCTTAGGTTCTCTAATATTACTTTTTCGAACCACAGTTGATACCTTAGCATGTTCTTTTATCCTAACAGGAAAAGGTGGTTTCTCAATATAAGCAGCAGGCACAACTGGATCAACATTGTAAATGATAGTTTCTTCTTTGGCAATGACCGGTTCTTTAATTTCCTTTTTAATAGGGGGATGACATTTAAACCACTTCTCTTTAGGGAGATCAACATGAGCAGCAAAAGATTCACAAAAAGAGGCTACTATCTCAGAGTCAAGTCCATATTTAGTGCTAAACTTATGAAAAGCATCGGTATTCATAAAAGATTTACCACAATCAAATTCAAGCTTAATACCTGACTCATTACCTTCGTCGAGTTCCCAATCTTCAGAGTTGCGTTTAATTCTTTCCAAGAGATCCCACTTGAATTCAATAGTCTTCTTCATAAAAGAACCAGTACAAGAAGTATCGAGCATGGTTTGATTATTATGAGAAAGCCGAGCATAAAAATTGTGAATGATAACTTCTCTCGGGATATCATGATTGGGGCATGAATATAAATTTGACTTAAGCCTCCCCCAAGCTAGAGCAATACTTTCTCCTTCACGAGGCCAAAAATTATATATATAATTCCGATCGTGATGAACTAGATGCATAGGATAAAACTTTTGGTGGAATTCCAATTTCAAACGATTCCAGTTCCATGATCCAATATCATCACATAGCCTATACCATGTCAATGCTTTTCCCTTCAAAGATAAAGGGAAAACCTTCTTCTTAACTTCATCTCCGGATAAACCTGCAAGCTTAAATAGTCCACAAATTTCTTCCACCTGTATTAGGTGCATATCAGGATGTTCAGTTCCATCTCCTGCATATAGACTAGCTAGCAGTTGTTCTAACATACCCGAAGGAATTTCATAACCAATATTTTCTGTAGGTGTTGTAGGTTGAGGGACAACTAATTGTGGTTCCGGTCGAGGTGAAGATACCCCGAACAAACCCCTTAAAGGATTACTTTCCATAGTGACAAGTGACAGTAAATTTCAGCACGTAGTATAAGTTTTTCCTTACCAATTTCCACTTACCAAGAGCGCTTCACTCCCCGGCACCGGCGCCAGAAAAGAGTCTTGATGACCCACAAGTATAGGGGATCAATCATAGTCCTTTCGATAAGTAAGAGTGTCGAACCCAACGAGGAGCAGAAGGAAATGACAAGCAGTTTTCAGCAAGGTAATTTCTACAGGCACTGAAATTGTAGGTAACAGATAGTTTGATAGCAAGATAATTTGTAACGAGAAAGTAACGGTAATGGTAAACAAGGTGCAGAAAGGTAGCCCAATCCCTTTGTGGCAAAGGACAGGCCAAAACAATCTCTTATGATGAGCAAAGTGTTCTTGAGGGTACACGGGAATTTCGTCTAGTCACTTTCATCATGTTGGTTTGATTTATGTTCGCTACTTTGATAACTTGATATGTGGGTGGACCGGTGCTAAGGTGTTGTTCTTACTGGAACTAACAACCTACTTATGATTAACCCCCTCGCAACCATCTGCAACTACGAGAAAAGTATTAAGACAAAGTCTAACCATAGCGTTAAACATGTGGACCCAAATCAGCCCCTTACGAAGTAGCGCATAAACTAGGGTTTAAGCTTCTGTCACTCTAGCAACCCATCATCTAATAACTACTCCACAATGCATTCCCTTAGGCCCAAGGATGGTGAAGTGTCATGTAGTCGACGTTCACATGACACCACTAAGGGAATCACAACATACATATCATCAAAATATCGAACACATATCAAATTCACATGATTGATTGCAACATGACTTCTCCCGTGACCTCAAGAACAAAGGTAACTACTCACAAATAATATGCATGCTCAAGATCAAAGGTGTATTGAATAGCATAATGGATCTGAACATATAATCTTCCACCAAAGAAACATATAGTAATCAACTACACAAGGTAATCAACACTACTAGTCACCCACGGGTACCAATCTGAGGTTCCGGTACAAAGATTGAACACAAGAGATGAACTAGGGTTTGAGATGAGATGGTGCTGTTGAAGATATTGATGAAGAATGGCCTCCCCAAGATGAGAGGGTTGTTGGTGATGACGATGGCTTCGATTTCCCCCTCCGGGAGGGAAGTTCCCCCGGCGGAATCTCTCCGCCGGAGGGCAAAAGTGCTCCTGCCCAAGTTCCGCCTCGAGGCGGCGGCGCTTCGTCCCGAAAGTCCTCTCCCTAATTTTTTTAGGTTTTTTGGGACTTTTTACCAGAAGATGGGCTCCGGAGGTGGGCCAGGTTGCCCACCCTCTACCAGGGCGCGCCTAGTAGGGCTGGCGCGCCCTGGTGGAGGGTGGGCACCTGGTGGCCCCCTCCGGTAGTTTCCAGCTCCAGTATTTTTTATTTATTGCATAAAAATTCTTCGTAAATTTTCAGCTTCATTGGAGTTGTGCAGAATAGGTATCTCTGACGTGCTTTTTCGGGGTGCTGAATTCCAGTTGCCGGCATTCTCCCTCTTGATGTAAACCTTGCAAATACCGAGAGAAAAGGCATTAGAATTACTCCCCAAAGCATTATTATGCATAAAAACATTATAAATAACCGTAGTAAAACATGATGGAAAATGGACATATCAGAGACTTAGTCATCTTGCCCAGCAAGCATGATTCGCATGTCTCGAACGACCCAAAGTCGGACGAAGTTAGGAGTCCATCATCATGGAGCTTATTCATGCGTTTCAGACTAATGTGTCCAAGCCGGAAATGCCAGAAGTATGTCGGATTTATCTCATTAGGCTTATGCCTCTTGACATTCATGTTATAGACTGGTTCTGTTTCTAGATTTAAAATAAATAGCCCATCCACAATGGGTGCATAGCCGTGGAACATTCCATTCAAATAAAATGAACAACCATTGTCCTTTAAACTGAATTCATAACCCTGACTCATCAAGCATGAGGAAGAACTAATGTTTTGACTAAGTGCGGGAATGTAATAACAATTATTCAATTCCAAAATGAATCCAGAAGGAAGCTGAAGCTGCATCATGCCGACCTCCAACGCAGCAACTCTTGCTTTGTTGCCGACCCTGATGTCAATCCCCCCTGGTGCCACACGCCTAGTTCTTCAGCCCCTGCATCGAGTTGCATATATGAACAACTAATCCGGTATCAAATACCCAAGAGCTACTAGGTATGTCAGCAAGGTAAATGTCTATAACATATGTAACAACTGTACCTTTGCCTGAAGAAGCATTTCCGGCCTACTTGCCATGCTCAGCAAGCCACTTGCTACAGTTCCTCTTCCAGTGACCAGTTTCCTTGCAATGAAAGCACACGGTCTTTGAGTCCGGTCCCGGATTCGGTGCAGCGGCGGAGACAACCTTCCCCGTGCCCTTTGTTGTACCCTTTTTCTTGGACCAACTCTTCTTGAACTTAGCCGAGTTCTGCACCATCAACACTTGATCTGTGCCTTTCTTGATATCTTGCTCTGCCACCTTAAGCATCCCATGCAATTCAGTGAGCTTCTTATTCAAGCCGTGCATATGATAGTTCAAGATGAACGTCCCATAGCTAGGTGGAAGAGAACCCAGAATTGCATCCGTGGACAGCTCGTCCCCAAGTGGGAAGCCTAACCGATCCAAAGCTTGCACGCACCCGATCATCATGATCACATGCGGGCTCAGTGGATCACCCTCTTTTAGCTTACAATCCGTCAAGGATTGCCAGACGTTGAACCTTTCGGTCCTAGCCTGCACCTAAAACATGCTCTTGAGACTCTCGATCATATCGAAAGCGTCAACATTTTCAAAATGTTGTTGCAAATTGGGCTCCATACAAGCCAGCATGAGGCAACTGATCTCGTTTGATTCATCAATGAGTTTCTGATGGGCATTCTTGGTTGTGGCACTAGCATTCTCGGCAGGTTCCTCTGGAAGTGGATCCTCTAGAACATGTTCCTTTTAATCGTGCTTGAGAACAATTATCAAATTTCTATACCAGGTGGTAAAGTTTGTTCCATTCAGTTTATCCTTTTCCAGAATTGATTTCAATGCAAAGTTGGGTTGAGCAGGTGGTGCCATTGATCTACAACAGAAAATATGCAATCACTAAGCAATGTGTTTATGTAGAGTAATTCAAGCCTTAAAGATAACTATTCCCACTGAAGTCAGCATCCCTCCGCGAACTCTCAGTGATTCAGGACCCGTCTAGCGCGAGCGACTAGTGAGCTTTAGCATCACTGCTAGCCAACTTGCCTATTCGGTAAGCAACTCCTTGCTAATCGTATCTCTATACGACTCCTTTCGGTTGGGTAGGTATCTTATACCCCGGCTCCCAACCTTCTTTGCCACAAGGCCCAAAACCGTTTTGATAGCCTTGTCAAGTTAACCTGATGCAGTGCATGTCCTTGTCCGACACGAACCCTCCATTTCAAGGACATCTAGTAGCACCTCAATTTTATGAGCCCACCACTAGACGTACTTGACGTGCGAAGGTGCAACATCCGGAATGGCAATGTGCTTGATATTAACGAGGGATCTTTTTACCATTCTAACATGCAAAGAAACAAGAAGCAATATCAATCGCATATAAACATAAATATCTGAAATAGTATGGCTCCTTCATGGATGTCCTTCCAGGCCGGCTCCAACTCCGATGACCAGGGCGGAACTCCATCTTGTCCGTCATGCCGGGACGCCAAAACCTCGAACTTGATCTCTGTTCTCCAACTACTACAACTAGTAATGAATTTACAGAGAATCACAAGTCGACACGCAGGTCGTTATACAATATAATGACAGCACTTTGGCTCCTGCCGGCTGACAATCATGACACACAGGTCATGTTAAATTACACACATGCATCACATACATATGAGCATACCAATCACATCAAACCTGCAAAACAAAGTTATGCATAGAATCGCATTCTACCGGTTTGTGTGATCATGTATGAAATACAAGACGCTACGCACATGGCAGTCCCTCGCGGATGCGGGCAGCGCCCGACGTTTTCAGAAATCACAGATCGAACATGTATTCCGATCACGCCGGATTTTCTGATTTGACCGATCTCATCGATCATCGCGAACCCGATTCGGATTTATGTTTCACTGTTAACCCCGATGGTGGATATCGACCGGTAGGGGTAGGTTGTGTCACGACCTCATCGATTCCGATGGACAGAAAATATAGCCTCAACGACCCCGATGTGCAGTTGATCTCATCAACCGTGCACATAGCCGATCTCAAGAACGATGACAGATCTCATCCGCCGCCTCCACATATCAAATATGCATCTGATCTGAATCCAAATCCTATAGCAGAGGCTCTGATACCACTGTTGGGTTCTACCATAGGTGCATCGCATGCAAATTAAAAATTTCCTACGCGCAGAACATCCAGGAACATGCTACGGAGATGGATCATAGTTCGTTACCACTAGACGCGCAGTGCCGTGCAGCGGAAGTAGATTTGGGGCAGCGCGTACGCGTGGTCCGTCTCCTCCTCGTCCGATCTCCCTCGAACAGCCGATCCGATCTCCCTCGAACAGCCGGTCGCTGGATCCCACGTACAGGTTCGCCGGAGTGGCGCAAGTGCACCGCCTCTAACGGTATCTGCGCGTGCAGGAGGAACACCGTGCGGCGGACTGCTAGGTCCGATCACACAGTCGGCAGCGGCAAGTGGAGGTGGCTAGTTGCAACACATGCAAAGTACTAATGACGGCGCCGAAGCGATCAACCGGATGGGTGTGCCGCACCTCTACTATATATAGGCATCCGGCGCGGGCTCAACACTTGGGCTTCGCATGGATCCTAAAGCCCACGTGTTCCTTCCCTTAAGCGCGCGACCCCTTAGGTTCTCGTTCACTTGGTCGCGAGTCAGATCACATCTGACTCGACTAGTCGGGAGCGGCCTCTAGCAAAGCGTGCCGACTCCAAGTGTCCGATGAAGCTGGTTAGGCGAACATGTACATCACACTTCCGTTCCCTTTGCCACACGATATATGTTGTCATGCTCAAGGCGACATGGTCATCCTTGTTGCAGCACGACCTCTTTCTTATTCTGGTGAATCTGACGAACACTTTGGATTATCGCATAATCCTCATCGCATGGCCATGCTTATCCAGGTCGGATCACCCGAGGGGCCCAGAGTATATCTCTCCTCATCGGAGGGGCAAATCCCATCTTGCTCGGCCACGTCTCGCGGCATGGGTCTGGACAAGCCCAAAACATACCTTTATAACTACCCTGTCACGGAGTAGCGTTTGGTCAGCCCAAAGCAAGTATGTCACCATCCCGAGTACATGCGCCAGCTCAGGTCTTAGGACACAGAACATATGTTGTACTAGAGACTCACAGATGACCTATCGCTGCGTATCATAGTTGGGTCTGTCCAACTCAGACCTTATCTCGACTCGGATCCGACTACGTCGAATCCGACCAGATCTTTCTGAGTCCATATTATCCGGTTAGCATCCAATGCTACATGGTCAGTGAGACCGAACCATCCACCGTGTCATATGCTAGTCTAACTGGTTGAGTGTCCACACAGCCTTTACGACTAGGGACCAATTAGGACGGTCATCATACAATGCAGAGTCTCACAAACAAGTCACATACTTGTTAATACACATTACTGATAATGTCCAAGGACTATCTTTATTCATAAACACATAGGAAATATCATCATACATGATTTCCTCTAGGGCATATCTCCAACACCAGCCGGCGGATCCGGCTGTGGTTCAGCCAATTGTCGAGCCGGCCGTGGCGGAGCAGCCGGTCGTGCCGGCCACGACGGAGGCGGCGCCCAGGGGAGGGGACGCGCCGGTTGGTGCGGTCGTCGAGACGGGCCAGACGACGACGGCCCCGCCCGTGCCGAAGGCGGGAGAGCACGAGGCCGACAACCGGTCCCTGGTGGTAGCTACGGGCCTCGCCCCGGCTGGTGCCATGGTGGGGGCGCCGAGCGGTGAGTCGGGCCGCGTGAAGCGACGCATGCTCCACATCCTGAAGGACTGGTCGGTTCTAGCTCGTGGTCCGGCTGTGCCGTCCCATCCAGCCGACGGGCAGGTCCTTGCGCCGGGCGAGCCGGTTCACATCATGTCTCACTGCCGCGAAGGGCTGGCCCGGTTCGCCGAAGCCGCTGAGAGCAACTTCCGACGTGTAGAGGCGGCGATTGAGGTACAGTTCTTTTTTGTGGTTGTCTCTTTTAATTTTCCAGTGGGAGCGCGCGAGCGCAGCCACTGGTGTAGTCCCCGAGATTCGGGCCGGTTGTACGGGGTTGTGCGGCCGCGTGGCAGCCGGGGCGGATCTTTTTGGCCTGCAGTGTCCTGACCCTCTGCCCTTTGACATGGGGCAGGCCGAGAACGCCAAGCGGCAGGCGTTGTTCGACGAAGCCGTCGCCCTGCACCGTGCCGGCAAGTGACATGGCTTGAGACTTCGTCGGTATTTCCCCAAAGAGGGAGGGATGATGGAGCACATCGACGGTAAGTATTTCCCTCAGTTATGAAACCAAGGTATCGAACCAGTAGGAGGATCACCACGACCTAATAAGCAGCACCTGCACACAAAGAACAAATACTTGCAACCCGACGCGAAAGAGAGGTTGTCAATCTCTCTACGGTAAAAAGATAGATTAGGTAGTGATAGATTGGAGAGGTAGATCTCTCAAGAACACAAAATAAAAAGAGCAAATAAAAAGTGCAGCAATATATTTTTGGGTTTTTGGAATAATAGATCTGAAAACAAAAGTGGCAAAAAGATAGATCGGAAAGCAATATGTTGGAAAAGTAGACCCGGGGGCCGTAGGTTTCACTAGTGGCTTCTCTCATGAGTATAGCACACGGTGGGTGAACAAATTACTGTTGGGCAATTGATAGAAGATCAAATAATCATGACGATATCCAAGGCGATGATCATTATATAGGCATCACGTCCAAGATAAGTAGACCGACTCCTGTCTGCATCTACCACTATTACTCCACACATCGACCGCTATCCAGCATGCATCTAGTGTATTAAGTTCATGGAAAAACGGAGTAATGCAATAAGAACGATGGCATGATGTAGACAAGATCTATTCATGTAGGAATAGACCCCATCTTATTATCCTTAATGACAATGATACATGCGTGCCTTGCTGCCCCTTCTGTCACTGGGAAAGGACAACGCAAGATCGAACCCATCACAAAGCACCTCTTCCCATGGCAAGAAAAATCGATCTAGTCGGCCTACCAAAACCAAAGATTCGAAGAAGAAATACGGGGCTATAAGTAATCATGCATATAAGAGATCAAAGAAGACTCAAATAATATTCATGGATAGAAACTGATCATGAACTCAAAATTCATCGGATCCCAACAAAACGGCAAAAGTTTACATCAAATAGATCTCCAAGAGACCATTGTATTGAGAATCAATAGAGAGAGAGGAAGCCATCTAGCTACTGCCTACGGACCCGTAGGTCTATGGTGGACTACTCACGCATCATCGGAGAGCCACCAATGAGGATGATGAACCCCTCCTTGATGGTGTTAGATTGGATCTTGAGGTTCTGGAACTTGCGGTGGCTGGATGTGTTTTTCGTCGACTCTCTTAGGGTTTCCGGAATATTCGGGAATTTATAGGCATCAGAGGCGGTGTAGAGGGCCCCAAGGAGGGCACAACCCATCAGGGCGCGTTGGGGCCCCCCTGGTGCGCCCTGGTGGGTTGTGGTCTCCACGGCCCACCTCTCTGGCACTTCTTTGGCCCACTGGGTGTCTTCTGGTCCAAAAAAATCTCCAAAAAGTTTCTTCGCGATTGGACTCCGTTTGGAACTTATATTCTGCGAAGTAAAAAACAAGCAAAAACAACAACTGGCACTTTGGCACTATGTCAATAGTTTAGTCCCAAAAATGATACAAAGTTGCTATAAAGTGATTGTAAAACATTCAAGAATGATAATATAACAGCTTGGAACAAGCAAAAATTATAGATACATTGGAGACGTATCAGCAAGACCGCCTACTATCAGGCCCAGGAGGAGCTGAAGGCGGCACGAGGTATGACTGTTTCAGTGGGGGTGCACAAGCGCACCCACTGGGTGTAGTCCCCAAGGTTCGGGTCGGCTGTGTGGCAGCCGGCTCGAACCTTCTATGCTTTGTGTTGGTTGCAGATGAGGTGGCCACCCTGAGACAGGTCCAGCTGAAGCGGGATGAGATAGCCGCCGAGAGGGACCGTCTGGTCCGGGACCTCGAGGCGGTTATGTCGGAGCGGGACCGGATGGGCGGACTGGTTGTCGACGGCCAGTCGGCGCAGGAACGCCTCGAAGATGGGGCCTTTAGAACATGTGCATTGAAATGATCTTGCTTCATAATATAGTTGTCAAACTCATATAAGCATTGACTAGGATGTTTATTGTAAGGGATATCACCTTCATCGGACTTTAATAAAGAATTTACCTCTACCACCTATGGAGGTGGTGGTGTGTCAAGGCCATGTATTTCTTCAATAGGTGGCAAATTCTTAACATCCTCAGCTTTAATACCTTTTTCTTCATAGATTTCTTTGCCTCTTGCATATCTTCGGGAATAAGAAATAAGATACCCCTCTTCTTCGGAGTGGGTTTACACGGTGGTTCAGGAAGAGTCCAATCATCATAATTCTTCAATATGTTATTCAATAATTCCTCAGCTTGTTCAACAGTTCGTTCCCTGAAAACACAACCAGCACAACTATCTAGGAAGTCCCTAGAAGCATCGGTTAGTCCATTATAAAAGATATCAAGTATTTCATTTTTCTTGAGAGGGTGGTCAGGCAAAGCATTAAGCAACTGGAGAAGCCTCCCCCAAGCTTGTGGGAGACTCTCTTCTTCAATTTGCACAAAGTTAAATATTTCATGTAAGGTAGCTTGTTTCTTATGAGAAGGAAAGTATTTTTCAGAGAAGTAGTAAATCATATCCTGGGGACTACGCACACAACCAGGAGCAAGAGTATTGTACCATGTCTTAGCATCACCCTTTAATGAGAACGTAAACAACTTAAGAATATAGTAGTAGCGAATCTTCTCATCATGAGCAAAGAGGGTGGCTATATTATTCAGCTTAGTAAGGTGTGCCACTACAGTTTCAGTTTCATAGCCATGGAAAGGATCGGATTCAACCAAAGTAATTAATTCTGGGTCGACGGAGAATTCATAATCCTTATCGGTAACAAAGATAGGTGATGTAGCAAACTTAGGATCACATTTCATTCTAGCATTCAAAGTCTTTTCCTTATACTTGCGTAGCAATTTCTTAAGATCGTTTCTATCCTTGCAAGAAAGAATTTCTCTAGTTACCTCCTCGTCCATAACATAACCTTCAGGTATCTTAGGCATTTCAAATTTAGGAGAGCTAGGACTAATAGGTATTTCATAATCATCATCAGTTTCATAGGCTTCATCAGTTTCAGTAATCTCATCAGTTTCAGTAGTTTCATTCTCTTTAGCTCTAGCAATTTGTTCATCAACAAATTCTCCTAGTGGCACATTATCATCAAGAATGGTACTAGCATCATCATAAGTATCATTCATAGCAGAGGTAGAATCATCAATAACTTGTGACATATCAGGATTACTAGCATGTGGTGGTGTTGCAAGCTTACTCATAACAGAAGGTGAATCAAGTGCAGAGCTAGATGGCAGTTCCTTACCTCCCCTCATCTTAAAGGGAAAATCTTAGTCTTTGGATCCTTCAGATTCTTCATAGTGATCAATTGATATAAATCCCAAGTGACTCAACAAATATAGTTATGCTCCCGGCAACGGCGCCAGAAAAAGGTCTTGATAAACCACAAGTATAGGGGATCGCAACAGTTTTCGAGGGTAGAGTATTCAACCCAAATTTATAGATTCGACACAAGGGGAGCCAAAGAATATTTGAGAGTATTAGCAGCTGAGTTGTCAATTCAACCACACCTGGAGATTAAATATCTAAAGCAAAGTGATCAGTAGCAAAGTAGTATGATAGTTTGATAGCAGGAGTAGCAGTAACGGTAACAGTAGCAGTAATAGCAATAGTTTTGTAGCAGTTGGAACAGTAGCAGCAGCAGTAGTAACTTGGCAAGAACAATAAGTGGAGAACTCGTTGGATGATATTCATCATATAACAATCATAACCTAGGGCGACATAGAACTAGCTCCAGTTCATAAATGTAATGTAGGCATGTATTCCGTAAATAGTCATACGTGCTTATGGAAAAGAACTTGCATGACATCTTTTGTCCTACCCTCCCTTGGCAGCGGTGTCCTTAAGGAAACTAAGGGATATTAAGGCCTCCTTTTAATAGAGAACCGGAACAAAGCATTAACACACGGTGAATACATGAACTCCTCAAACTACGGTCATCACCGTGAAGTATCCCAAATATTGTCACTATGGGGTTTACGGATCATAACACGTAATAGGTGCATATGACTAGGCAAGATCGGATCAAGAACATAGATATAATGGCGATAACATAAACGGTTCAGATATGAAATCATGGCACTCGGGCCCTAGTGACAAGCATTAGGTATAGCAAAGTCATAGCAACATCAATCTCGGAACATAGTGGATACTAGCACTAGTAGAGAAATGGCTAGCCACAACTCTTGTTGGTGGCGCGCCATTTTCCACTAACGCCAGCTCTAATATTTCCAAATAGCGATGGCGTTGGATGAAATGGTACGACGGCGTTGTGCAGTTAGTGCTGGCGTCGACATAAAGTAGAATGCCACTAGAAAGTGGGCCCTGCTGAGCTGACCAGTCGGGATGCGTTGTTGGCGTAGATCGTTCTGACATGCCATAGATAAATTATGTAGTTCTTGCGTTCCCTGCTCGTGAACGTCAGCATTATGTTTTGCCTATATAACATGGTGTTGGAAGCCCCTCTTGCTTCTCAAAATACATTCACTTCCAATTCTTGTCCCTAATAACTAGTTAGCTCCTCTTAGTTATGGACCCACGTCGACAGAGCATGTCAAAAGTTTGGGACTCCACCGCCCTGGCCGAGATCTCGTCTGGTCCTGTTGGCTACACCATGAGCTCGCCACGACCAATGCAGTCCGGCGAATCATCCCGCCGCAGCAGCGCCACTTCTGTTCAATCCGGCAGCTACGCCACCAGCGTCGAAGATACCAGCCTGTGCTGCTTTGCGGCTGTCGTCGCCCTCTTGATAAGCATATGTCGCACACGGAATGGAATCCAGAGCGAGAGTTTTACATGTGTGCCAACCGTGGAAAGGTACGTATGTACATATTGATTGGCTTTCAGCTAATTTGCACAATTCAACTCCTCTAGCGTTGCTCACATCAATATGCATGTGTGTGTGTGTATTGTGATCCATAGAAAACAGGGGGGAAATATTGCTTCACATGGATATTGGTTGATCTCGTCCAGAAGTACGTAAGCGAGGTTCTCGACTACTCCATTGGACCTTTGAGACTACAGATAGACGAGATGCAACTCCAGAACGATGTGATGCGAGGCCAAATAAAAAAATTCAAGATGCTTCGATATGCTCTTTTAGCCGGTTGCCTGCTTGGCCTATTTCTCCCAGCTAGATCGATGACACCATTTTTTCTGGTGGTCGTCATCACACTGATGATGTTCCTAGTCTAGATCTAGTAGTAGTGAACTATAATTGTTACTTTTTATTATCCTTCTGTAATGTATGTAAGCAGGCCAGATTACTTAATGAAATCTATGTTGTTCATCTATGTGAATTAGATTTTGAACTAATTTTTAATTTTGTATATATTTCTATTCACCAAAGATGAAAATAAAATAATAATTAACTGAAATGGTGTTGGACACGTGGGCCAACGCTATCAAACACATCACACAGCCCGTCAAATCCAACCACTCGTATATATGCACCCGGATCTAATCCCCACACAAACTCCCCCCAAATCAATCCCAACCCGATGCCGCCGCCGCCGCCAATGACCAATCCCCCCAGCCGCCGTCGCCATCTCCACCACCGCCGTCGTCGTCTCCGCGCCACCACTGCCATCACCGTCGCAGCGCCTCCACCGCCGTCGCCGTCTCCGCGCCTCCACCGCCGTCGCCATCTCCACCACCACCGTCGCCGTCTCCGCGCCACCATCGCCGTCGCCGTCGCCATCGCCGTCTCCGCCCCTCCACCGCCGTCGCCGTCTCCGCACCTCCACCGCCATCGCCGTCTCCGCGCCTCCTCCGCCGTCGCCGTCTCCTCGCCACCACCGTCGTCGCTGTCTCCGCGCCTCCACCGCCGTCCCGTCGCCTCCATCGCGGGTGAGTAATTGTAGTTTCAGATTTTTAGTGTACTTGTGTAGTTTCAGGTTTTTAGTGTAGTTTGTGTAGTTTCAAATATTTAGTGTAGTTGTGTACTTTCAGGTTTTTAGTGTACTTTGTGTAGTTTCGGATTTTTAGTGTACTTGTGTAGTTTCAGGATTTTAGTGTAGTTTGTGTAGTTTCAAATATTTAGTGTAGTTGTGTACTTTCCGGTTTTTAGTGTACTTTGTGTAGTTTCAGATTTTTAGTGTACTTTGTGTACTTTCAGATTTTTAGTGTACTTCGTGTAGTTTCAGATTTTTAATGTACTTGTGTAGTTTCAGATTTTTAGTGTACTTGTTTAGTTTCAGATTTTTAGTGTAGTATGTGTAGTTTCAGATTTTTAGTATAGTATGTGTAGTTTTAGATTTTTAGTGTACTTGTTTAGTTTCAGATTTTAGTCTAGTTTTGTAGTTTAATTACATTGTCTATAGATTGTATATATATAGGTGTTGTAGGTTTTGTCATATGGCTCCGAAGTTTCATGGTGTACGACAGAAGGATAGTAAGTACTATGCAACCATCACGAAAGACAATGTCGTCCACCAGCTTGGCCACTGGGACACCCCAGAGTTAGCGGCGCACGCCTACGATGCAAAGGCGGTTGAGTATCACAAGGAAAAAGCGATTCTAAACTTCCCTGATTGCCGTGATTATGCGCAGTTCCTCGCGTCGGAGAACATAAGGATATGCACTAGGGCTGTGGAGAAGGAGAACCTCCAGGCCGAGCAACAATTGTTTGACCCATTAGTGACAGAGCTTGCGAGAGATGACAAACTCTTAGAGACCAACAAGATGATGCTCCTTCAGTACGCAGCGAAGAAGAGCGCAGAGGAGGATCCCATATAGACTGGGATAAGCTCGAGGAGGAGGAGGAGCATGAGGAGGAGGAGGAGGTTCAGTCGCTATTGCGTCGTCGTAGGTCCACCAGGGACGACCACGAGGCCGGCCCCTCTGGCCGTTAGCTTGCTAGAGATGGACGTAGCATTAGCTATTTCGTATATGAATGACTGTTTAACTTTATGCATGTTATTATAAGTTTGAACCATGCTTAATTATGCTAGAGATTGACGTAGCATTAGCAATTTCGTATATGCTTAATTACTAGTGCATATATGTTCTATTTTGATGTGTTAGTTATTTAGTTTAATTATCTATGCTTACTTTGATAAATGATATTGACAGCAAAAAATGGATGCCCCGTGTAAGACTTGTGGTGCTTTGAGATGCCAGAAGGATAGGAAGTTCTTCATTGATCTTCCGAAGGACTTCATTGCTAAGACGGTATATATATATATATATATATGTGTGTGTGTGTGTGTGTGTGTGTGTGTGTGTGTGTGTGTGTATGATTTAGTTTAACATGTTCTGATTGAGTATCATATGGTACGTTTGTGGCCGAAATTGTCTAACTAGTTATTTGTTCAAATTTCGCTCAGGTCATCCCTTGCAGGGCAAGGCGTGACTTCTTAGAGAAGTTTCGAGTTCCGCTTGATGCAACCATCATGTTCCAATGCACCCTAATGAAGATGCTGACGGACGAACACTTCAATTGCCTTGTCACCAACGAGTCAGACCGCACCTATTTCGGTTGCCCTGGTTGGACAGCTCTTGCAACTTCTTACCAGATGGAAGCTAGGGAGAGAGCCACGTTCTACCTTGACTACGATCGGGACGAGATCATGGTCTACTACAGGCCTGCTGGCAGCGATGATGATGGTCCACTTACTCCAGACTATGATCCTGACTCCGCCCGGCGTATTGTCTGAGTAAGCTAGCTAGTAGGGCATGCATGCCATATCACCTCCTGTTAATTTATCCGAACCTGTGTGTACTTGTGTTATATGCCTCTTTTTGATACTTTTCTGAATAATGTCAATAAATAATGACTCTTGAACTTAGATTTTGGTATTTGCAATGTACTGTTTAATTACTGTCAAAACCTTTGATTATGCTGTCATTTTTGCTGTATCGCGCTGCTGTACAGATTTGGTTTAAATCTGAAAATTATATTGCTGGCGTAGCACTAACATCCAATGCCACTGCTGACGTACATTACTGCTGGCATTGGACAAGAGGCACGCCATAAACACATGGAATAGTGCTGGCGTCGAGTCCAACGCTACCACTGATTTTTAACTGTGGCGCCATATTGCTGGCGTAGGGTGCCTACGCCAGCAAGGCCCTTTTTGCCACACCATAGCTAGGCTTTTCTACACTAGTGTAGGGATCAAGCCCTAACAAAACTAACTCGATTACATGATGAATCTCATCCAACTCCTCACCGACCAGCAAACCTACGAAGGAATTACTCACTCCCGGTGGGGAGCATCATGGAATTGGCGATGGAGAAGGGTTGGTGTCATGGTTTTGTCACAGCAGATGTCCGAAGACTTAGGTTCGAGGCCATCGCTAAGGCGGTGGACTCAAAAGGGTTGGTCGAGACGAGGGACACGAGTTTACCCAGGTTCGGCCCCTCGAGAAGAGGTAAAAGCCTACGTCCTGCTTGTGTTGTATTGCTTGGAGTGTCGATTACAAGGGAGCGGATTCGCTTGACCTAGTTCTCGATTGATTGGTTTTCTGTCTAAGCCGCCCCAGGGTCTCACCTTTATATAGGAGGTCAAGGCCCTGGGTTACACGAGTCTCAAACCGACTCATACAACGTATTCAATCCTGTCTCTAAGCCGCCTTGCCGTCTTGGGCAAGCCGTCTCCGGGCGGCTTAACCGCCCGGGTCTTTACTCCATCTTCTGTCTCTGGGCCTTTGTCTTGGCCCGCCTGGTAAGCCGCCATGCGGCCTGGCCTTCATCTTCTGGCCCACCTTAAGGGTTTTGCTTATGAGCCGCCAGGTATGACCCGGCCCCTCCTGGGCGGGTCTTACCATGGGGTTATATCCCCAACATTAGGCCCCAGATTGATTTGAGCCTGTTCATGTCAATCTTCAAACTCACTTGGCGGCGAGTCTCATATTTTCGTTACCTGAAAAAGAAACTTATAACCCGCCATGGCGTCATGCCGAATATGCTAAAAAGATTCCGTGACGTCCGCAATTGATCTTCTCATTAAACGGTCGGCCCGAAAATCGAGGCGCCCCTTCCGGTCAATCATCACTGCACCTCCTCGACTTTCACGCGCACTGTTGCCATCCCATATCATAAATAAGGACACGGGGGGCCCCCTTCCTTTTCTCCGCCGCCGCAGTCTTCTTCCTTCTTCAGACGCCCGCACCTCTGAAGCTCCGCCGCACCGACCGGACATCGTCGTCACGCCCAACGCCGGCCGCTGCATCAACCTGAGTTGGTCCAGAGTTTCGTCGGCCCGTCCGCCTCCACAAGGTACCATTCTCAACCCTTACCTAATCTGTAGTTATCTCCATTAGGATCTCCCGAGTTCATTGGAGTTCTTTAGTGTTCTTCGCTGTTCTTCGCCGTTCTTCATAATGTAGATCGCAAACGTCCCCTCAAATCTTTATAACGCGGTCTATCTGTTGCAGTTGTCTTGTTAATGCCAACGCCCGCTCGCTATATATCTGCATAGCGGTCTTCTCCACATACTGTCCGTCTGTTCTTCCACTCCCCCTTTTTAGGTTTTTGAATATATTTCCTTTATCTTCGCCCATAGATCTTGTAGCCATGGTTGTAATATGTGAAATCTGTTTGCCCACACTTAACATTATTTTCCAGCATCGCCTTGTCCATCTAACCCGCCGATGCATTGGCGGCTCTCTGATAAAAACACTTCGTCGGCTTAACACCTCACCATTATGTTGACCACAGCTGCCTTGACTAGTTAATATTTTTCTAACCCGCCATAGTCTGCACCTTCTCGCAGTTTGATCCGCCATTATGTCGAGAGCACCCTCGTCATGCGATTGGGTCAGCTCCGGAGTCACCGAACAACTCTTACTTGATTTCGTAGAATCGGGTATCCTGCCGGCTTAGGATGTTATACATTGGCGGGTTCCAGGGCCAGAAACAAGACCTACTCCCAAGGAAAGGGAAGTTGTCGTGTTCACTGATCACCTCCTTCGTGGATTTAGCCCGCCCGGGTCAAAGTTTTTCCGGGATGTTCTTCATTTCTTCAAGCTTCACCCTCAAGACATAGGCCCAAATTCTGTCACCAACATGTGTCAGTTTCAAGTCTTATGTGAAGTTTACCTGCAAGAAGAGCCGTCCGTCGACCTCTTCCGTGACTACCATTACGTCAACCGCCAAACTGAAGTGGCGGCTGGACCAAGTTTGGAGCTTGGCGGCATTTCTATCCAGAGACGGAGAGATTTGCCCTATCCAGCAGCTATCCTACCAAGTCACCCCAAGGATTGGAACAAGACTTGGTTTTACTGCAAAGACACTTCTCCTGAAGGAGAGAATCCGCTGCCGGGTTACCGTCCTACCCGGCTCTGCAACACTGGAGAACTCCCAGATCGGATGTCTGCCACGGAGCGAGTGAAATATGCTCCGGCTTTCGCGAAAATCAGGGCCTTAATGGCCAACGGTTTGACTGGCGTCGACTTAACCCGCTGCTGGGTTAGCTGGAAGATCCTGCCACTGAGCCGGCGTGACCGACTCATGCATCAATTCACAGGTGAACCCAATGACACCCTCTGCTTCAGTTCCACCCCTCTGACAGAACAAGATATCAACTCCTCCGTCAAAGGACTTCTTGGCGAAAAGCAAGCGGTTTGCAACAAAGTTGGGCTGAAACCGTTCTGTGTCAAGAACCCGGCTCCAGCTGTAAGACACTTTTCCACAAATTTGGTCAAACTTTAACTTTGTCTTGCTCCTTCTAACCTTTGTTGGCGGCTTATGCACTGGCCGGCTCTTCTTTCTGGAAGAAGAAGTATAACCCTCCTGTGAGGAAAACTAAAGTGGGTAAAACCCGCGTCCAGAAGAAGAAAATTGTCGCTCAGGAACCGCCTGAGCTTGACGACTCAAAGGTAGAACTTGACTCCCTTGGCCGTCTCTTTATGCAACTTATTGACAACGATTATCCACAGGAGGAAACGGAAACAAGCCATGCAGACGCCCCTGAGGTAACCTACATTTCCTCTGACTCAGAAAACCTTCCACCAGAGAAAATACGGCGGGTCATCCGAAAAGTCCCCTTTTCTCATCCTCTTGCTCATTTAGACCCCAATTTTCTTTTGAAAAAGCAACAGCACAACTCCCGACGTCAGACCCGGAGCGCCGGCTCTGAAGATCTTGTGGCCGGGTTATCGAATTCTCCGGCTCCGCGAAAACGGCCGGCTGAGGTACTCTTTTAACTAAGGTCAGTTTTAACACTCTTGCATTGTAACCTTACTCTGCTTTGTATTGTCTTAACTGCTTTCAGGAAACGCCCCCTTCGTCCGGTGATTCCACTGCGACTAAGCTGCCTCCTCTGAAGATCAACCCGGAGTGCGTACCTTTGTATCTACATCATCCCTTTCTATCGTCCTTGTTATTTATGCAATAATTCTTCTGTTTTTTAGAGCTCAAGCAAAACGAAGGAAAACCGGCGGGTCTACCGCTGCTCCTACCGCCCAAGAGCCGGAAATTGCTAAGCCGGACTCCCTTGCAACTCATGTGGAACCTACTGAAATTATGAAAGATGCACCTGAAGATACTCATCAGCCCTCTGAGCCGGCTGATCATGACACGGCAACTGAAAGTCCTCCAAGGGATGATCCTAAGCCGCCCAGCCCTTCAACAGCCGTCGAAGACACAGTTCTTCCAGACGTTATCATCACTGGGACGGGTCATCAATCTCCCGAGCCTCATGTACTGACAAGACATACCAGCAAGGCTGAAGCTTCCTCGCCTGAGAAATTTGATTTTGAATTCCCTGTGTTAGAGAAGCTGACTGCCGATGGATTACACGCTGGTTATCTGAACCGCCTATCAACAAGCCGGAACATGGAGCTCAAACTTGTTGGTTTGATGAAGAAAAAATATGAGGTACTCCTGATTTTCCTTATACCCTTATGTAGCCCCCAAGAGCTGGTTTAACATTGTAAATGGTAGACTGGGTCTTCCAATCTATGTCAAACTCCAAACAGCTTAGCATGTAGCCCCCAAGTATCGGGTTAGTATAGATAGTAAGCCGATACTCAATTTGAAGAGTTGATCAATGGTAGCCCCCAAGTCCGGGTCAGTATAAAAATGATGAGCCGGAACTTCACTGTAGACGTGGAAAGCGCCGTGTGTAGCCCCCAAGTGCCGGCTTATCTTTACGAAGATGAGCCGGAACTTCATTGTCGACTTGTAGAGCGCCGTGTGTATCCCCCAGGTGCCGGCTTATCTTTACGAAGATGAGCTGGAACTTCATTGTAGACTTGTAGAGAAAACACAGACATTAGCCCCCAAGTGTAAAGTATATTGCTTGCAATCTGCTTGAGACTTGTCAGAACAGCTCCATCGAGCATGTACTAACATCACATCCTGGCGACTTAGACCTCCTGAAATGTTTTGTTTTTGTATGATACAGGAGGCTTTAGACGCGGCCGAGTCTGATTTGACCGGCGTAAAAGAAAACCTTGCTGCACAACAAACCGCCCGGTCTGAGGCGGAGGAAAAATGGCGGGTTGCCGTTAAGGAGCTTGAGAAGGTTCAGGCTGACTTTGATGCCTTCAAAAAGAGCATCGAGTCTACCCAAGCCGCCCTGACCAAGCGCGCAGACGATGCTGACCAGCAACTCAAGCTTGTGTCAGATGAACTGCAAACTCTCAAGTGCCATATCTCTAGGATGACTTCTGCAATCTTTGGTAACCACTGAATACTTAGCAAATTTCCTTGCCTACTGTGCGGGCGGCTTATAACACCAAATCTTTCCTTGCAGGTCAAAGAAGCCGCCAACTATCTTCAAACAGCTTGGTGAAGTTAAAAGCAGTATATTCCTTGGCAGAACAGCTATACTGTGGGACCCTTTGCACCATCAAAGCGATGCTAAATGAAAAAAGCATCCCCAAATTTATGAAGGGAGTGATAGAGCTCCTGTCGACTCTGCCCAAACAAGTTGATGAGCTCAAATGATCAGCCGCCAGAAAGGGAGCAATGGCTGCACTAAGTCGGTGTCTGGCTTTTGCCCCGGAGCTGACCGCAAAAGAGATGATGGACGGCTTTCCATCCAAAAAAGATGACGGATCAGACTTTACCGAGGATGACTATGCCAAATGTATGAAGGCCTCCCAGATACTTGCATTAGCGCTGGCGAATGAAGTTGATCTGACTACATACCAGGCGGCTTATGGCGAGGACAACAAACGAGTGCGCTGCCCAACTTTTGAAGCCAGAGACTTGACTCCTGCACGCCGTAAGCACCTCTTTGCTCCTGAGATTGACCCGTCTCCCCTCTTCGAAGAGGCTCAGTTTGAAGCTTTAACAAACTGCAACTGGGATGTGGACAATCTTCAGATCGAAGAGGTCGAAGACCCGGCGCAGGATGACCCGCCACCGAGCTGATCATTTGCTTCTGAAACTTATAACCCTGCTTCTTGACTCGCCAAGGCTAGCAGTGTACAAAAACTTGTTAAGTCCATGGTATTTTGGGCTCCGTGGGGAGTTTGTAATAGGCATAGAAAAACTTGTTTGCCTGAGCCGTGCCATCGCGCACGTATGAATCTTTGCACAACTTGATGCATGCTTGTCTATCTTGTGTTCTCTTAATATCAGATTTCACGGCGGCTCATCTTAGGAGATAAACCCTGCAAAAACAAACAAGACAGAATATGTTCTGTATTGCGGTGAGGGCGGCTTGAAAAAGCACAACCCGGAGATGTTAAATCTTTCATGACCTTGCCTTTCTTTTCAAAAACTCATATGCCGGTTCTTCTGGGTGGACTCGCTACTTGAACTCTTATCAGTACAGGGTCTCTAGCGAGAGTGATCGTCAATTCCTTTGAACGGCTCAGGGTCTCTAGGCGAGATTAACTGATAAGAGCGCAACGAACCAGAGAGAGACACAGCAGGGCATGAGAACCCTTAGGGCCCATAAGCTATCTCTCACGTGACATAAATCCGTCGTTTGAACCTTAAACAGTGCAGGGTCTTTAAAAGAGTAACTGTTTAAGAGTACGAACGGGCCACATAGCGGAGAGTCGGCAGCAGATGGGTGAGCTTATCCTCGCTTTCCGTAAGCCGGCCCTCACGTGACAAGAGCCGCCGGTTTAACCTTGACCAGTACAGGGTCTCTAGCGAGAGTGACTGTCAAATATGTTTGAACAGCTCAGGGTCTCTAATCGAGATTAACTGGTAAGAGTTCGGCGGGTCACCTAGCGGAGCAGCAGCATACAGGCAGGTTTAACTCAAACTTGTGGTGGCTAAAGAGCCGATCAAGAGGGTGTGTAAGCTAAACCCGGCGGGTTAGAAGCCCCCAAATGACCTTGTTTGACGGAGTCAACTTTTTGGGTATATAACCCGGCCTTACGGTGGCTGAAGAGCCGATCAAGAGGGTGTGTAAGCTAAACCCGGCGGGTTAGAAGCCCCCAAATGACCTTGTTTGACGGAGTCAACTTTTTGGGTATATAACCCAGCCTTACGGTGGCTGAAGAGCCGATCAAGAGGGTGTGTAAGCTAAACCCGGCGGGTTAGAAGCCCCCAAATGATCTTGTGGTTGTATCCATCTTTGCACAATCTGAGATACGTAAAACGGCAGAGGCCCCGACTTGCAGGGATGCCAACTTTATTATATATATATAAGTGATATATACAATGATGATGTACAATGGGGGGAGTCGATGACTCAAGTATAGTACGGTCGCAGATGAGCGATATTCCAGGGCCGGTAGGTCTCCTGCCCAGAAGTGCGTGACTCGTCTCGTACGTCAATGAGATAGTATGACCCATTGTTGAGGTTTCTGCTAACCACAAAAGGTCCTTCCCATGGAGGAGATAACTTGTGCGCATCCGTCTGATCTTGAATTAGACATAACACCAAGTCGCCTTCTTGAAACGTCCGGGTCTTAACCCTGCGGCAATGATAGCGACGCAGGTCATGTTGATAAGTCACCGATCGAGCCGCCGCCAGATCACGCTCTTCATCCAAAGCATCTAACGCGTCCTGACGCGCTGTCTCATTGTTTGTCTCAACGTAAGCCGCCACCCGCGGCGAGTCATGACGTATATCACTTGGTAACACGGCTTCTGCGCCATAAACCATGAAGAAAGGCGTATAGCCTATTGACCTGTTGGGAGTGGTTATGATGCTCCATAAAACTGATGGCAACTCTTCTACCCAACAACCCGGCGTTCGCTGCAGAGGAACCATAAGCCGGGGCTTGATACCTCTCAAGATCTCCTGGTTAGTTCGCTCCGCCTGACCATTGGATTGTGGATGAGCAACAGCAGAGACGTCAAGCCGGATGTACTCACTTTCACAGAACGCCTGCATAGCCCCCTTGGATAGGTTTGTGCCATTATCTGTGATGATACTATGAGGGTAACCAAAGCGGTAGATCAATTTTTTGACAAACTGAACCGCCGTAGCCGAGTCACACTTGCCGACCGGCTCAACCTCCACCCACTTGGTAAACTTATCCACCGCCACCAAAAGGTGGGTCTTCTTGGCTTTAGATCTCTTGAAGGGCCCGACCATATCAAGCCCCCAGACCGCAAACGGCCAGGTAATTGGAATCATACGCAACTCCTGAGCCGGCACCTGAGCACGTCGCCCGAACTTCTGACATCCATCGCACTTGAGAACCAAGTCTTCTGCGCCCTTATGAGCCGTCAGCCAGAAGAAACCATGCCGAAAAGCCTTGGCCACCAGAGATTTTGAGCCGGCGTGATGACCACAATCGCCAGCGTGAATCTCATTTAAGATTTCCTTACCTTCTTCAGGTGAAACACAACGTTGAAAAACGCCGGTGACGCTGCGCTTATGTAACTCGCCATTGACGATCGTCATGGACTTAGATCGCCTTATGATTTGCGTTGCCAAGGTCTCCTCCTCGGGTAACTCGCCGCAAGTCAAGTACGCTAGGTAAGGCAACGTCCAGTCAGGGATAGCATGCAGAGCCGCCACCAGCTGCCCCTCCGGGTCAGGTATAGCCAGGTCCTCCTCTGAAGGTAGCTTAACTGACGGGTGATATAGCACATCCAAGAAAACGTTAGGTGGCACCGGCTTACGTTGAGAGCCAAGTCTTGATAATGCATCAGCCGCCTCGTTCTTGCGACGGTCAATATGATCCACCTGATAACCCTTGAAGTGACCAGCAATAATATCCACCGCCTGACGATAAGCCGCCATCCGTGGGTCTTTGGAATCCCACGTGCCTGAAACTTGCTGAGCCACGAGGTCTGAGTCGCCAAGACATCTAACCCGGCTCAGGTTCATCTCCTTAGCTACACGGAGGCCGTGGAGTAAAGCCTCATACTCAGTTGCATTGTTAGTACAGGGAAACATCAACCTTAACACATAACAAAACTTCTCACCTCTAGGGGAAGTTAAGACAACTCCAGCCCCTGATCCTTCCAATTGTCTGGATCCATCAAAGTGAATTGTCCAGTATGTGTTATCCGGCTTCTCCTCGGGCGACTGACACTCTGTCCAGTCGTTAATAAAGTCCACCAAGGCTTGAGACTTGACAGCCGTGCGGGGCACATATTTTAGATTTAGAGGCCCAAGCTCCAATGCCCACTTAGCAATCCTGCCAGTGGCTTCTCTGTTTTGAATTATGTCTCCCAACGGAGCAGAGCTAACCACAGTGATCTGGTGTCCCAAGAAGTAGTGCTTCAACTTATGATTCGCCATGAACACCCCGTATATCAGTTTCTGCCAATGTGGGTACCTTTGCTTGGACTCTATCAGAACTTCACTGACGTAGTAAACCGGCCTTTGAACTGGGTATTCTTTCCCTGCCTCCTTACGCTCCACAACAATCGCGGCGCTGACTGCCCTATTGTTAGCCGCCACGTCGAGGAGTAAAGGTTCCTTCTCAGCCGGAGCAGCCAAGATCGGCGGCTCAGACAGCTGTTTCTTGAGCGCCTCAAACGCTTCACCCGCCGCCTTACTCCAGACAAAGTTGTCTGTTTTCTTCATCATTTGATACAGAGGAATAGCCTTCTCACCCAGGCGGCTTATGAACCGGCTTAATGCAGCGATTCGACCCGCCAGGCGCTGAACGTCGTTGATGCACGCCGGCTCAGACAAGGAGGTGATAGCCTTTATCTTGTCCGGATTAGCTTCAATGCCACGCTCAGAGACTAGAAATCCCAAGAGCTTGCCTGCAGGAACTCCAAAGACGCACTTAGCCGGGTTAAGCATCATCTTGTAGACCCGTAAATTATCAAATGTTTCTCTCGGGTCGTCAAGTAGAGTCTCCTTCTTTCTTGACTTGACCACGATATCATCCACATAAGCATGAACATTGCGCCCAATTTGACTATGAAGACAGTTCTGCACACAACGCTGGTAAGTCGCCTGGGCACTCTTGAGCCCGAAAGGCATAGACACATAGCAGAAAGCACCAAAAGGTGTAATGAAAGCCGTCTTCTCTTGGTCTTTAACCGCCATCTTGATCTGGTGATAACCTGAATAAGCGCCCAGGAAGCATAAACTCTCACAACCCGCCGTTGCATCAATAATCTGGTCAATACGGGGGAGAGCAAACGGGTCAACTGGACAGGCCTTGTTAAGATCCGTGTAATCCACACACATACGCCACGTGCCGTTCTTCTTAAGAACCAACACCGGGTTAGCTAACCACTCCGGGTGAAAAACCTCCATGATGAACCCTGCTGCTAAGAGCCGGGCCACCTCTTCCCCAATTGCTTTACGCCGCTCTTCATTGAAACGGCGAAGGAACTGCTTGATCGGCTTGAACTTAGGATCCACATTAAGGTGGTGCTCAGCGAATTCTCTCGGTACACCTGGCATGTCAGACGGCTTCTATGCAAAGATGTCCCGATTCTCACGGATGAATTCGATGAGCGCGCTTTCCTATGCGGGGTCCATGTTAGCCCCGATAGTGAATTGTTGTGATGAGTCGCCCGGCGTGAAATCTACCTGTTTGGTATCATCCGCCGCAAACTTGAGGGGCGGCTCAGATTCTGTGCTAGGCTTCTTGAGTGGAGTCATGTCTTCCGGGTCAACATTTTCCTTATAAAACTTGAGCTCTGCCTCCGCACAACTTGACTCTGCGTAAGCTGCGTCACCTTCCTCACACTCAAGAGCTGTCTTCCGATCACCATGCACGGTAATCGTCCCGTTCAACCCGGGCATCTTGAGCTGTAAGTAAACATAGCAAGGCCTAGCCATGAACTTGGCGTAAGCCGGCCGTCCAAACAAAGCGTGATATGGGCTTTTGATTTTGACCACTTCAAACCACAAAGACTCCACCCTATAGTTAAATTCATCACCAAAAGCTACCTCCAAAGAAATCTTCCCCACTGGATAAGCCGATTTTCCGGGCACCACACCGTGAAAAACTGTTGAAGAGGGCTTAAGATCCCTATCAAGCAAACCCATCCGGCTGAAAGTGTCATAATATAGGATGTTGATGCTGCTGCCACCATCCATAAGCACTTTAGTGAACACATATCCTCCTACCTGGGGGGCAACTACCAAAGCCAGTTGCCCCGGGTTATCAACACGCGGCGGGTGATCCTCCCTACTCCAAGTTATGTCATATTCGGACCACTTCAAATATTGTGGGAGAGTCGGCATGACCGCGTTAACCGCCCGCTTGCGTACCTTCCGGTCTCGCTTGTCGAGGCTGGTTGTAAAAACATGATACTGACCCCCACTGAGCTGTTTCGGGTTAGTCTGGTACCCCGATTGGTTATTCTGCTGCTGGCCTCCACCGCCAGGCTGTTGATGATGACCTCCTTGATTGCCTTGACCCTGGTAACCGGATCCTGAGCCGCCAGCACCAAAGCCGGCTCCTGACCCGCCCGGCCCTGAGCCGCCTGACGGACCGTTACCGTTATTACAGTGTTGTTGAAGGCTGTAATCCCTGAACTGCCGCATAATACTGCAATCCCTCCAAGTGTGACCTGCCGGCTTATCAGGCCGGCTGTGCTCCGGACAAGGTTTATTGAGCATCTCCTCCAAGTTGAAAGGAGCTTTACCCTTGTTAAAGGGTGCCCTGAAGTTCCCACTGCCCTTAGCACGATTGTTCCCAGTGTTGGTGTTCGCCACCAATTCTGACCCGTCGTCCGGGTTCTTCCATTTGCCCGGGTTGCTGTTTCCAGCCGCGTTTTGCTGTTGACCCTTGCCATTGTTACCTTTCTTCCCGTGACCTGATTTCTCATCATCAGAGCCTGGGTCTTTCGTGTTATCAGAGTCTGCATACTTGGTGAGAGCCGCCATGAGCTCCCCCATGTCTTGGCATGAGCGTTTAAGCCGGCCAAGCTTCTGCTTCAGCGGTGTAAAATGGCAATTCTTCTCTAGAATCAAAACTGCTTGAGCCGCCGTAATCTGTTCCGAAGAGTGGATGATGGTTGAGACCCGCCGGACCTAGTGATGAGCCGACTCGTCATTATGCTGCAAGCAATGGTCCAGATCCACAATCGTCATGGGCTGCTTGCACGTTCCTTGGAAATTTTTGATGAATTTTGCCTTCAACTCGGCCCAGGAATTAATGGTATTGGGTGGCAAGCCCTTTGACCACGTGCGAGCCGGCCCTTCCAGCATCATGATGAAGTATTTGGCACATACTGCATCACTGACGTCCAACATCTCCATGGCCAGCTCATAGCTTTCGATCCAAGCCTCTGGAGGTAGGTCTGCAGTATAATTGGGCACCTTGCGAGGACCTTTGAAATCCTTTGGCAGACGCTCGTTCCGTAGAGCCGGCGCTAAGCACGGCATTCCCACAGCCCTGGAGGTTACTCCTGCCCCTACTGAGATGGAAGGTGCAACTGTGGGTTCCTGATGAGCCGCCGCCGCCGCCAGAGCCGCCGCCTCCCGCTGTGCTCTCGCCCGATCCACCAGCGCCTGAGCATCCAGAGCCGCCCGATCGACTCGCGGCGGGTTCCGATGTCGTTCACTGCTAGAAACCGCCGGCGACTCATAACGCCAGCTGTAGCTGCGGCTGGGGATGGGAGTTGAATGCACGCGGCTCCGGCTATAAGTATACTTCTCCTGCTGGGCCACCGCCGTCTGCAGGTATCCAATAGCGTTCCGCACCTCTTCTGCAAAAGGCGCCTCATCGGGGATGGGGATTTTACCAAGCCGGGTTGCCGCCGCCACCATGTTCTCAGCCGGGTTAGAATAATGACCCGGCGGCGTTGGAAAAGGCTGTGGTGGGGTCGGGTTCTGGCGGGGCGGGTCTGGCCGCTAATGCTGAACCGCCGCCCGGCTTCCAGGTACTTCCGCCGTCCGGGTCACGGTCAAAGGTACGTTCCGTCCCGTCCCTGGCGTGTTGAAAAGATTTCTGGCTTCATACTGATCTGGCAAGTGGGATTGATGCCTCATCCGCTGAACCGCCGCCGCAGACTGCTGCTCTAACTCGAAACGGAAAGCGTCCGCCCTAAGGCGCTCCGCCTCAGCATCCATCTGAGCCTTCAGCGCATTGATTTCCTGTTGGACTCCGGTCATCTGGCTCTTCAACCTCGCGATCTCCGCATTATGGGCCGCTTGGTTTTCAGCAGTGACCTCAGTCGCCATCAGGGTTGTAAGCTCATTCATCAGATCCAGAAGAACCTGAGCCGGCGGCCTGCCAGCTCCAGACCCAGTCGCACCGGCGGCTGAGCTGCCAGGAGCCGCCGCTGAACCCGCCATGAAGACGGCAACGCGGTTCGGCGGCTCATAAAATCCTCCGGCTCATGATACTCCGACTCGGGGTAAGGCTCGACGTAGCCCCCGAGCCCACCGTTGTGAAGCTGATAGATTGATTCCGTCTCTCCGCTCGAGGATCCATCCTATGAACAGATGAGAGTTTCTTCCCGTGACAGAGAACCTTCAAGCTCCATGCCCTGGGTGAAGCCGACGAAGACATGCTTCCTGCCCGGGTCGGCACGGGCGGGTTGCTCGCGCCGGGCCGGCTCAACGATGTCGGTGCAGATGTCCAGCCCGGGTTCGGATCCGCCGATCTTGCCAATGAAGACGTGGATTCCGCCGAAGGGGACCCGGAAACCGTACTCAATTGAATCGGCCTCGGGGCCCCAGCCGGCATCGTCGATGTAGAGCCGGCCGCGGCGACTCTTGGTCATCCTGCCAACAGCGTACCCCTCGATCCCTGGGAGAGAGCCCTTTGAGAACTCAACACCACCGAGCGCTAGCCCCACGGTGGGCGCCAACTGTCGTGGTTTTGTCACAGCAGATGTCCGAAGACTTAGGTTCGAGGCCATCGCTAAGGCGGTGGACTCAAAGGGGTTGGTCGAGACGAGGGACACAAGTTTACCCAGGTTCGGCCCCTCGAGAAGAGGTAAAAGCCTACGTCCTGCTTGTGTTGTATTGCTTGGAGTGTCGATTACAAGGGAGCGGATTCGCTTGACCTAGTTCTCGATTGATTGGTTTTCTGTCTAAGCCGCCCCAGGGTCTCACCTTTATATAGGAGGTCAAGGCCCTGGGTTACACGAGTCTCAAACCGACTCATACAACATATTCAATCCTGTCTCTAAGCCGCCTTGCCGTCTTGGGCAAGTCGTCTCCGGGTGGCTTAACCGCCCGGGTCTTTACTCCATCTTCTGTCTCTGGGCCTTTGTCTTGGCCCGCCTGGTAAGCCGCCATGCGGCCTGGCCTTCATCTTCTGGCCCACCTTAAGGGTTTTGCTTATGAGCCGCCAGGTATGACCCGGCCCCTCCTGGGCGGGTCTTACCACGGGGTTATATCCCCAACAGTTGGTGATGACGAAGACCGAAGATTCCCCTCTCCGGAGCCCCAAACGGGCTCCAGATCTGGCCTCCCGATGAAGAACAGGAGGTGGTGGCGGCTCCGTATCGTAAAATGTGATGAAACTTTCTCTCTGATTTTTTTCTCTGAAAATAGGAATTTATAGTGGCAGAATTAGGGTCAGTAGGGCCACGAGGTGGGCACAACCCACTAGGGCGCGCCTAGGGGGCTGGCGCGCCCTAGTGTATGTTGGCCATCCTCTGGCCCACCTCCGGTGGTTCTTGACTCCAATATTTTTTATTTATTCCAAAATTAATCTCCAAAAAGTTTCGTCCAATTCCGAGAACTTTTATTTCTGCACAAAAAAACGACACCATGGTAGTTCTACTGAAAATAGCGTTAGTCCGGGTTAGTTTCATTCAAATCATGCAAATTAGAGTCCAAAACAAGGGCAAAAGTGTGAGGAAAAGTAGATACGATGGAGTCGTATCAACTACCCCAAGCTTAACCCATTGCTTGTCCTCAAGAAATTCAGTTGACAAACTGAAAGTGATAAAGAAAAACTTTTACGAACTATTTTGTTCTTGTTTACATATATATGCTTAAGTAGCACCCAAGTTTTCAGCAAAGATTATGACTAACCATGGCAACAATAAATCTTAGAAATTATATTAACTCATATCAATAACATAAGCAACTAGCGAGCAATAATAAGATATCTCAAATGCCAACACTTTGTCAAAACAATCATGATACAATATGACAATAGTGGTATCTCGCTAGTCCTTTCTGAGACCACAAAACATAAATGCAGAGCACCTCCAAAGTTCAAGCAGCGACTAAACATTGTAATTCATGGTAGAAAAGATCCGGTCATGCTGCACCCAACATCAACTATACACAATGCATGAGGATGATAATAGTGCTCTCAGGTCTGGCGCTTATTTGAGAAGGTGATGACTCAACATAAAAGTAAATAGATAGCCCTTTCGCGGAGGGGAGCATGGATTTGCAGCGGTGCCAGAGCTCAAAGCTTAAAACAGAGATAGATATAATTTTGGGAGGTACACCCTTCCTGGCAACGTTACGACCAAGAGTTATCAACATCTTCCATGCTAAACGAATTAGCGACGGTTCCCAAGCTGTAAAAGTAAAGGTTTACTCCCCCTCCACCAACAATCACACTCCACGGCTAGCCACATCCATGGGTACCGTACAAACCAACAACATTCCTAGGGCAGTTTTGTATAATTATTTTTTATTTTTGATTTCGGGACTGGGAATCCCTATTACCGACCCTCTCGTGTAAGGACGAGTGAATAAACACTCATCAGAGAATAACCCGCTTAACATGGAATATACTGACCGCCCCATGTCGCTCCATGAGCGGTCCAGGCACACAAAACAGATGTTCATTTGAATTTTAGAGATGGCACATGCAAATTTACTTTCGAACCGCAGGGTAATACCGCATATAGGTAGATATAGTGGACTCATCTGGAATAACTTTGGTTTAAGGGTTTTGATGCACAAACAGTATTCCCGCTTAGTACAAGCGAAGGCTAGCAAATAGATTGAGAAGCGGCCAGCTAGAGAGCGAAAACGGTCATGAACATGCATTACATATAATCAACATTGAATACTAGCATGAGTAGGATATGGACACCATGAACATAAATATCATGAAGGCTATGCTGGTTTTGATTCAACTACATGGGTGAACATGTGCCAAGTCAAGCCACTTGAAACATTCAGAGGAGGATACCATATCATCATACCGCATCACAACCATTTTAATGCATGTTGACACCCAAGATAAATCATTATCCACTCCTAGCTACTTAAGCATGGCATGAACAACTATAATCTCTAATGGTCATTGCAAACATGTTTGATCATAATATTCTGAATCAAGGATACTAGGCTAAACATATTTACAAAAACAAAAACAAGTTGAGTTCATACCCGCTTTTCTCTGCCATAGTCAATTCATCAAATATCGTCATTATTGCCTTTCACTTGCACGACCGAATGATAAGAAGATAATAATAGTGCAAGAGTGCCATGGACTAAGCTAGAATCTGCAAACATTTTATTCAAGAGGAGAAGACAAGGTAACATGGGCTCTTTGTTAGATTAACAATGATGCATATGAGAGCCACTCAACATTTTCATCGTGGTCATCTCCTTGGTACGACTCGAATAAAAAGAAAAGAAATTCAGAGAAACACACTGAAATATTTTTGGAGTTTTTGGTTTTTCCTGAAGAAAGCAAATTAAAGAGGGGAAAACAAAAACGAGAAAAACTATTTACACGGGAAAGCTCCCAACAAGTAAAAGAAGAAACAAGAAATCCTTTTGGGTTTTCTTTCGATACTATAATTAAACTAAGCTAGAAAGAAAAGCTGAAAAGAAGTAGGAAATATTTCTGGATTTTCTCAAAGTTTTTTTTAAACACACAAGAAGAAAGCGAGAAAACAAATCTAGCATGGATATTACAATGAAAAAGTGTGAACACCGACAACTGGAATGAAATGTGTGAACATGAATGTAGTGTCGGTGGAAATACGTACTCCCCCAAGCTTAGGCTTTTGGCCTAGCTTGGTAATCACCATCCCTATGAATAATAATCTGGGCGATGGCTCACCGAGGCCCTCGGTGCAAACTCCGCGGCCCTCCTGACAGCTTCAACCTCCGCATTGTACGCATGGGCCTCGCTCTCAAGGACATAGTATCTTCCCCTACTGTGAAAATCAAAGAGAGCAGGAGCAGGCAAAGTGACAGGCACAATAGGTTTTTTTATTAAATCTCAAGTTATAGGTGTAGTTAGTGGTCGTGCCTGTAAGAAACTTACGGTGCTTCATAGCCTCAAAGTCTAAATACTGAGTAGGTAGGATGGGGTCACTAGGCCATGGTGAGACATTAAATCTCTCCGCTACATGGGAGGCCATAGATCCCTCCATCAAAATTACCATTAGCAGCATTGAGCTGCAGTCTCCATGCAACAATTGCACCAAGATTATAATATTTATTTCCAATTATGGCAATGTGTATGAGACTCAAATCATGAGCACACAGTGTGCTACAATCTTGCTTGCCTACGATACATTTACCATTAAAGAGCGTGAAATATTGTATCGAAGGAAAATTGATGCTCTTAATTCTCCCTTGTGCTACTCCCCTATCTTCACCATAGCAAAGATTAACTAAAAATTACTCGTATTCAGATTTTGTTGGTTCATCAAGGGAACTCCAAGATGGAAGTTTGCATGTTTCACTGAATAAGTCCAAAGGCATGGTGAAAAACGGTCATAAAGGTTGAATGAAACTCTAGACTCACGAGGAAAATATTTAAATTTCTTTGTGAATGTTTTCGTGAGTTCGAGATGTTGAGGACACTTATCTTCGATGAAGGGAGCAAGTTTCGTATTGTGGATAAATTGGTCAAATTCCCCCATAATACCTGCACCTTCCATGAATTCGTCACATGGCCACAAGCATGATTTTGTGGCGGCATCTCGCATCGAGATTTCGCTTGGCTCAACATAAGACTGTCGAACCGAGCTTCCACTTGATGAGGCTTCCGAGGATCTCCTCCTCGAAGAACTCCTAAAGAATTGCATTTTTATTTGCGAACAAATTTCTGAAATATTTTTGAGACACAAAATTTTGTCAACAAAACTTTGTAAGATCGATAGCAACTACTCCTAAGCATGCATAGAGGCCATATTGAGCATTCAAACTACTTAGAACTCTAAGAATTCGACATGCAAGCTCATCTACAGCAGCACCAAGAGTAGCTAATTACTCTAAAAATAACCCACTAAATCAAAAACTAATTGGAGCAATGGAGGAGTCACATAGCAAGTAGCAATCCCTCCAAACAGTTTCAGAAACGGAGCTTCGAGCAAAGAGATTGAAATCCGCGAGTTTGAGAGCAAGAACACGGGAATGGTGGTTGTGGTGGTTTTTTCTGGAGGTAGGGGATGATGTGGGCTAAAGAGATAAGTGAGGGGTCCCACGTGGGGGCCACAACCCACCAAGGCACGCTTGGGGGTGCTGGCGCGCCCTGGTGTCTTGGGGGCACCAGGTGCACCCCCCTTTGGTATTATTTGCACCAGAAATTCAGAAATATTCAGAAAAAAATCGTGTCAAATTTTCAGGACATTCTAAGAACTTTTATTTTTGGGTCATTATTTTATTGCACGGAGAAAATAGAAAACAGGATAATCATGGCATTTTATTTTATTTAACTAGCTAAAACAGAAAATAAAAGGTGGGGGCAGAGAGTTGTGCTTACTAGATTCATCAACTTCATGCCTCTCAAAAATGATTCATTAATAAGGTTTATCAATTCTTATTAACAACCACTTCCGATCAGCATGAAACTGAAGAACTTTCGTAAAACACTAAGTTACCTCAATGGGGATGTGCATCTCCCCAACAATAAGTATGTCATATTTCTTTTTGGCAGTAGGTAGAGGTAATTGAAAGCTTCCAATAGTGATGGTCGGGGATTCTTCAATAATATTTATACCATTCACTTGGAATTGTTTCTTCGGAAAGTGCACCATGTGCTCATTACCATTGATATGAAAAGTGACTTTGCTTTTGTTGCAATCAATAACAGCCCCTACAGTATTAAAAAAGGTTCTACCAAGGATAATCGACATGTTGTCGTCCTCGGGCATCTCAAGAATAACAAAGTCCGTTAAGATAGTAACATTTGCAACAACAACGGGCACATCCTCACAAATACCGATAGGTGTGCCAGTTGATTTGTCAGCCATTTTCAATGATATCTTGGTTGGTGTGAGTTTATTCAAATCAAGTCTCTTATATAAGGACAAAGGCATAACACTAACACCGGCTCCCAAATCACACAAAGCAGTTTTGACATAGTTTCTTTTAATGGAGCAAGGTATAGTTGGTATTCTAGGATCTCCAAGTTTTTTAGGTACTCCACCCTTAAAAGAGTAATTAGCAAGCATGGTAGAGATTTTAGCTTTAGGTATCTTTCTTTTATTAGTCATGATGTCTTTCATATACTTTGCATAAGGGGCCATCTTTAAAATATCAGTTAAGCGTGTACGCAAAAAGACTGGCCTAATCATCTCAGCAAAGAGCTCAAATTCTTCATCATCCTTTTTCTTAGATGGCTTAGGTGGAAATGGCATGGGTTTCTGAACCCATGGTTCTCTTTCTTTACCATGTTTCCTAGCCACAAAGTTTATTTTATCATAATGTTTATTTTTAGGTTGTGGGTTATCAAGATCAGCAGCAGGCTCTATTTCAACATCATTATCCGGTTCTTTACCATTGTTAGGTTGAGCATCTTCATGAACATCAACATCATCATTTTCATTATCACTAGGTGAATGTTCATTACCAGATTAAGTTTCAGCATCAGAAATAGAGACATCAATATTATCAGGAGGTTTTTGTGTCTCAGGTTCACTAGAGGTATGCAAAGTCCTATCATTTTTTTTTTCTTTCTAGAAGGACTAGGTGCATCAGTATTAATTCTCTGAGAGTCTTGTTCAATTATTTTAGGATGACCCTCAGGATAAAGTGGTTCTTCGGTCATCCTACCTCCTCTAGTCATTACTCTAGTAGCAAAATCATTCATATTATTATTCATTTCATCAAGCAATTCTTTTTGAGATTTAGCAACTTCTTCTAACTGAGTTTGAACCATAGAGGCATGCTTTCCTACACCTATAACTTCATTACTGATTCTAAATAGCAAGTCACTCAAGCGAGCAATCATATCAGAATTATATTTCAATTGTTTCAAAACATGTGCATTGAAATGATCTTGCTTCATAATATAGTTGTCAAACTCATATAAGCATTGACTAGGATGTTTATTGTAAGGGATATCACCTTCATCGGACTTTAATAAAGAATTTACCTCTACCACCTTTGGAGGTGGTGGTGTGTCAAGGCCATGTATTTCTTCAATAGGTGGCAAATTCTTAACATCCTCAGCTTTAATACCTTTTTCCTTCATAGATTTCTTTTCCTCTTGCATATCTTCAGGACTGAGAAATAAGATACCCCTCTTCTTCGGAGTGGGTTTAGGCAGTGGTTCAGGAAGAGTCCAATTATTATAATTCTTCAATATGTTATTCAATAATTCCTCAGCTTGTTCAACAGTTCGTTCCCTGAAAACACAAACAGCACAACTATCTAGGAAGTCCCTAGAAGCATCGGTTAGTCCATTATAGAAAATATCAAGTACTTCATTTTTCTTGAGAGGGTGGTCAGGCAAAGCATTAAGCAACTGGAGAAGCCTCCCCCAAGCTTGTGGGAGACTCTCTTCTTCAATTTGCACAAAGTTAAATATTTCATGTAAGGCAGCTTGTTTCTTGTGAGCAGGAAAGTATTTTTCAGAGAAGTAGTAAATCATATCCTGGGGACTACGCACACAACCAGGAGCAAGAGTATTGTACCATGTCTTAGCATCACCCTTTAATGAGAACGGAAACAACTCAAGAATATAGTAGTAGCGAATCTTCTCATCATGAGCAAAGAGGGTGGCTATATCATTCAGCTTAGTAAGGTGTGCCACTACAGTTTCATTTTAATAGCCATGGAAAGGATCAGATTCAACCAAAGTAATTAACTCTGGTTCGACGGAGAATTCATAATCCTTATTGGTAACAAAGATAGGTGATGTAGCAAACTTAGGATCACATTTCATTCTAGCATTCAAAGTCTTTTCCTTATACTTGCGTAGCAATTTCTTAAGATCGTTTCTATCCTAGCAAGAAAGAATTTCTCTAGTTACCTCCTCGTCCATAACATAACCTTCAGGTATCTTAGGCATTTCAAATTTAGGAGAGCTAGGACTAATAGGTGTTTCATAATCATCATCAGTTTCATAGGCTTCATCAGTTTCAGCAATCTCATCAGTTTCAGTAGTTTCATTCTCTTTAGCTCTAGCAATTTGTTCCTCAAGAAATCCCCCTAGTGGCACATTATCATCAAGCATGGTACTAGCATCATCATAAGCATCATTCATAGCAGAGGTAGAATCATCAATAACTTGTGACATATCAGGATTACTAGCATGTGGTGGTGTTGCAAGCTTACTCATAACAGAAGGTGAATCAAGTGCAGAGCTAGATGGCAGTTCCTTACATCCCCTCGTCTTAGAGGGAAAATCTTAGTCTTTGGATCCTTCAGATTCTTCATAGTGATCAATTGATATAAATCCTAAGTGACTCAACAAATATAGCTATGCTCCCCGGCAATGATGCCAGAAAAAGGTCTTGATAAACCACAAGTATAGGGGATCGCAACAGTTTTTGAGGGTAGAGTATTCAACCCAAATTTATAGATTCGACACAAGGGGAGCCAAAGAATATTTGAGAGTATTAGCAGCTGAGTTGTCAATTCAACCACACCTGGAGATTAAATATCTGCAGCAAAGTGATCAGTAGCATAGTAGTATGATAGTTTGATAGCAGTAGTAGCAGTAACGGTAACAGTAGCAGTAATAGCAATAGTTTTGTAGCAGTTGGAACAGTAGCAGCAGCAGTAGTAACTTAGCAAGAACAATAAGTGGAGAACTCGTAGGCACTGGATCGGTGAACTCGTTGGATGATATTCATCATATAATAGTCATAACCTAGGGCGACACAGAACTAGCTCTAGTTCATAAATGTAATGTAGGCATGTATTCCGTAAATAGTCATACGTGCTTATGGAAAAGAACTTGCATGACTCTTTTGTCCTACCCTCCCATGGCAGCGGGGTCCATAAGGAAACTAAAGGATATTAAGGCCTCCTTTTAATAGAGAACCAGAACAAAGCATTAACACGCGGTGAATACATGAACTCCTCAAACTACGGTCATCACCGTGAAGTATCCCAAATATTGTCACTATGGGGTTGACGGATCATAACCCGTAATATGTGCATATGACTAGGCAAGATCGGATCAAGAACATAGATATAATGGTGATAACATAAACGGTTCAGATCTGAAATCATGGCACTCGGGCCCTAGTGATAAGCATTAGGCATAGCAAAGTCATAGCAACATCAATCTCAGAACATAGTGGATACTAGGGATCAAGCCCTAACAAAACTAACTCGATTACATGATGAATATCATCCAACTCCTCACCAACCAGCAAGCCTACGAAGGAATTACTCACTCCCGGTGGGGAGCATGATGGAATTGGCGATGGAGAAGGGTTGGTGATGACGAAGACCGAAGATTCCCCTCTCCAAAGCCCCAAACGGGTTCCAGATTTGGCCTCCCGATGAAGAACAGGAGGTGGCGGCGGCTTTGTATCGTAAAACACGGTGAAACTTTCTCTCTGATTTTTTTCTTCAAAAATGGGAATTTATAGTGGCGAATTAGGGTCAGTAGGGCCACGAGGTGGGCACAACCCACCAGGGCGCGCCTGGGGGGGGGGGGGCTGGCATGCCCTGGTGTATGCTGGCCATCCTCTGGCCCCCCTCCGGTGGTTCTTGACTCTAGTATTTTTTATTTATTCCAAAATAAATCTCCAAAAAGTTTCGTCCAATTCCGAGAACTTTTATTTCTGCACAAAAAAACAACACCATGGTAGTTGTGCTGAAAACAGCGTTAGTTCGGGTTAGTTTCATTCAAATCATGCAAATTAGAGTCTAAAACAAGGGCAAAAGTGTGAGGAAAAGCAGATACGGCAGAGACGTATCAGGCTGCTCACGGCCGGCTGCTCATTGTCGTGCTGAGAATGCCCTCCGCGGCTCCGGACGGCTCGGTGCCCAGAGCCGTGAGGGGAAGAAGAGTGTTGAGCCTGCCGGTGCCCGCTGGCAGCCGGCGCACCATCACCCTCGGGATGGAGGGAGCCGGCGCCAGCCTGAGCCTGGTCGAGGCGGGCCTGCTTCTCGTTGGCGGCGGCGATGAGGTCTTGGATGTGCCGCTCCTGCTGCGCATGCTCCTCGCCCTCCATGGAGGCTAGGTCGGCATAGGCCACCTAGGATGCCCTCATGTTGGCTGCAGGGGTGTCGTAGGTGGGCATTTTGCCACCAAGGATTTCCGCGACCATCCGTTCGCGGTTTCTGACCTCCCCACGCTGGCTGGGCTTGTTGCCAGCCAGGGTGAGGCCGTAGGCGGAGTTGTACTCGCGTTGCGCGGACTCCATCCGGCGCCGGGCGGTTGCGAGGGAGGTCGCCTCCACAAACAGTTGTTTCCGGGCAGCCTCCAGCTCGGCCGTGGTGGTGGCCAGGTTGGCCGTTGGCGCGATAGGGGTGCTCAACCCCTGGAGGGTGGAGCGGAGGAAGTCGGAGGTGTCGGGACGGGCTGCGGTAGCAGCCGCGTCCGCCTTCGCCCTGGCGCGGCCGGAACTCGTGGAGGAGTCGGTGGCCATCACCTCGATGCGCGCGTCGGTGCCAACGGTGCCATCTAAGGCATCGCGGTCAACGGACGACGGAGGATCAGTGATGTCGAGTACCATGCTGGGGTACTCATCAATGGCGGGCGCATCGAAGATGCGGAGCCCCGCGAAGAGCACGCAGAGGCCGTCTATGTCGTCGGCATCTACGCCGCCAGGGAGAGGCGGCAGGCCAGAGACGACGAGCACCTCGCCAAGGTACTCATTAGGGGCCGGCGCATCGCAAAGGCAGAGCTTGCCGAAGCACGCGCACAGGCCGTTAATGCAGACGGGGGTGTCGCCTGCGAGGCGGGCGGGGGCCAGAGCCAAGCGCCGCGCTGTCCCCTGCGGAAGCGGGTGCTGTTGGAGTGTTGAACAGCCCTAGCGCGTCGCGCTCGGCGGAGTCGGTGAAGGGTCCCGCCCGGAGCGTGGCTCCAGCCGACGCCGCGCTCGGCCCCACGGTGGGCGCCAACTGTCTTTGTTTTGTCAGGACAGATGCCATGGGGTGGCTTATCGAATGTGGTTGGGGCCAAATGGACGTCATTGGGCTCCGGAAACGGGATTGGGGACAAGCGGTGCGAGACACACGATGTACCTAGGTTCGGGGCCCTCTATGAGAGGTAACACCCCTAATCCTGCTTGTCTGGTTGATGTCCTTGGTGGTTACAAGGTCGCTCCTTGAGTTGTTTGCTAGAGGAAGAAGAAGGAGCCCGCTAGCACTTCCTACTTCTTTACGTGGGTGTGTGCGCGTGTATCTTCCTTGCCCTTGCATGGGGGCGTCGGGGGGTTTTATACGCCAACCCCCCAGCTTACAATATTCATGAGATAAGGCTGGTGGGACCCGGCGAGCGGCCTCTCTAGCCGGCCAGGTGGGGCCCGTCGGCTGGGACGTCTCATCGCGTGTGGGCCCGCCGGCCGCGGTGTCCCGTCGGAAGTGGTGGCCCGCCTGGCTGGCCTTTGCTATTGGTGCGTGCCCGTCACGCCGCGGCACGGGCTGCACTGTGCGGCGTCGTCTAGCCATAGGCGGCCGCGGTCAGCGGTATGGCCGGCTGCCCTGTAGCCATGCGGGAGCAGGTAATGGAGTGGTTGGAGGCGTACCTCCACTATTGCCCCGCCTGGTCGCCATTGGCCGGGGTCAGCGGAACGGCCGCCTCCGTTGTAGCCATGCGCGCCCCACCTGTGGGTACGGCCAGCTGCACTGTAGCCATGCGCGTTCCTCCATCAACGAGCACTGTAGGCACGCGGATTCCGCCAAATGGGGTCACGTCCCGTCGCCGCACGATGGACACGGAAGGACGAGAGCCCGGTCGCCTGCTTGGCCATGATAGAGCCGGCCGCCACCCAGCCGGCCCCATGGCGGCCGCCCGAGAGCCAGCCGGTTACAAGCCAGCCGGCCCCGGACCAGCCGGCCGGGGGGCGAGGGAGCCAGCCGGATGAGTAGCCGACCCGTAGGGCTGACAAGCGCTTCGCCAGGGCAGCCGGCTGGGAGCCTTAACGGTACATGGAACCAGCCGGCGTGTGTGTTTAAAAAAGTTTAGTTCCCTTTGCTTCAGTATACCCGGGGGTTATATCCCCGACACACGAAGCACTCACAATGGTGAGGCAGGCACTTCGGAGACATGTGACGCCAATGGAAAACCTAGACGCAATAAAAACAAGCGCATGCATAAAAATGGCGGGAGCGACAAAGAGGACGCCGCAGTCAAAATAAAACCCAAAATCATAGTGAAGACGAGGATGAACCTTGGCGGCCCAACAAAGGAGGACAAAAGAAGTTTCCCAAGGAGGTAACAGAGGTGAACATGATCTATGTTACCCATATCCCAAAGAAGGAGAGGAAGTGTGCACTTCGGGACATCTACGTGTTAGAGCTAGTCGCCTCGAAGTTCAACCCGTGGTCGGCTCACCCAATCACATTCAACATACATGACCATCCGACCAGCATCAGGCATGGCGGATCAGCTGCACTTGTCCTGGACCCAATTTTCGATGGTTTCCACCTGATGCGCGTCCTTATGGACGGAGGAATTAGCCTCAACCTAATCTATGAGGACACGTTAGGAAGATGGGCATCGACTCATCTCGGATCAAGCCGATCAGCACTACCTTTAAAGGCGTCATACCAGGTGTTGAGGCTCGCTGCACCGGACGCGTGATACTGGAGGTCGTCTTTGGATCACCCGAGAACTTCAGATGCGAGGACTTAATCTTCAACATTGTCCCCTTCCGAAGTGGATACCATGGGCCCCTAGGGCGCACAGTGTTCGCTCGCTTCAACGCGGTCTCGCACTATGCTTATCTCAAGCTCAAAATGCCAGGACCCAATGGTGTTATCACAATCAATGGTACCACGGAACGCTCCCTCTGTACTGAGGACCAAACCGCGGCCTTCGCAGCCGAGGTGCGGACATCCGAGGACGCTGCCCGTGGCGGTAAATGCCCGTCTAGCTCTTCGAAGCATTCGTGGGCCACGCAAGTCAACCTCGGACACATACCCTCACACCCCAAATAGGGGTGCGGGCTCCTCGCACGCTCCCCTTAGAAGGGGCACTACATCCCCAAGGTGCACAACTTCGCACTAAAAATCCCTTGGGCCGCTGAGGAGCCAGAATTTATAGAAAAACCGGACCAACTAGATCGAGGAACGACTAAGCTTCGAGCTTCCATACCGGCAAGGTCCTGTCAAAGATCTAGCCAGGGAAGTATACCCACGTGGCTTCAACCACACAGTGGACATCTACAGACCTTTTAAAAGGACTCGGCTGGCGAGCTCTCTAAGCACATACGAAGCCGAGGTTGCATACAATCCATCTCAGTCCTTGCATCGACGAGGATAAGCTGGTCAACAACACGGAGACGCGGATGTGCGGTAGGAAGCGGCTGGGCTCATAAACCCGATGATAATATTCGCCCTGTTTTTACATGCTCCTTTATTTTTTTGCATTGTATCTTTTTAGTTTCTCTCGTTATAGCTCGGCATGTAAAGCTTGAAGTTATAAAATAAAGAAATCATGCCCCTCAAGGTTCTTACTATATTTCTGTACAAAGCACTAGCTGTGGGCTACAAGAACGTGTTCAAGATACAACTGCTAAAGGGATTTCTTTCCCTGTACAAGTTTCAAGTACTCGGTGTCTCGGATGTTGCACTATATGCATCAGTTTTGAACCTAGATTTTGGTCAATAATTGGGTTGTCCGGCTCCTATGTGTACCCCTTACATTTCCGAACAAATTCGGCTAAGGGTGTAACGGGAGAACCACTGCAATAGTGCCGCGGGCTTAATTGGCAGAGCGCCTCAGTGAAGAAAGCTGAAAACTAACTATCTAGGTAAGTGGAAACTGGTCGGCAATCCGAAGACTGTGTTAAGTGACGTGTCGTTAGAGATCACTCGTGTAAAACAAAGGGCTCATTTGTAGTATAAGCCGATGTCGGTAACAGCGTAGGCCTTGGCTTCCTAAAGCCGACCATTTCACACACCGGGGGTCATCATCAGCCCCCACAGTCAAACTCCTATGACTAAGTGAAAGTTATAAAGCCGTTATAGTCTGATTGCCTAATTCCTACAAGCATAGACCGCCTTCGGATACCAAGACGTCAGCTAAGGGTCAAAGCTGCCTCAAGGAACACCCTCTGTATATTCTACATTGGGGTAGAAGCCGACGACTGGCCGCTTTCAGATTCAACACAGTCGAACAAGAGGAAAATAAATAAAACACATATGAGGAAATCTAAAGACATACTCATTAAAACAAAAGATGGTTTTTACATCCCATGTACTTCGGCACTCTGTCAGGACCGGTTTTCCAGGATATAAATTTCCCAGCAACTGGTCCTTGTGCTCACCAACCCCAGGATTACTGTTAGCTGGTGGACACATTCTTGATATAGAAATTCCAAGCAATTAAAAATTTGAAGTACAAGATCATGATGGTCGATGGAGTACAACAAAGGTTTCTAGTGGTTGATGGCGGAAATGGTTCGCGGATCTCCAGCATCTATGGGACTCCATTTCCCACAGGAACAACTGACCTGGATAACTCCTATCTTCGCGTGGCTGCTATCTCCGGTGCCTAGGTTCCGGGGTTATCGTCATGATGCTCCTCTCCAAATACGCAATCTGGCCAAGACAATAGCCAGGGACAAGCCAGTGAGTACGTTTGAATGTACTCGCAAACATCATGAAAACAGATATAATAAAGCAGGTGTTATGCCTGCAGTGATACTAATCACGGATTTTCTACCAGATAAATTCATGATGCAAGTAATCAGATAGTTCATAATAAAATAAATGACCGATCAAGGAATTATAAATAAAAATGAAACATCGGGCGGTAGTCCTCTCGAAAATTCCAAAAAAAATAAAATGATCCGATCGGGTGTCTGAAGCGATGCCTCGAAAGGGAAAATAAATAAATATATAACATGCCTCAGTCGGGCGTCTGGAGCGACGTCACAGAAAGGGCTTATAAAGACAAATAAATAACATGTGTGTCGCAGTCGGGCGTCTATGCGACGCCACATAAAGGGCTTATAAAGAAAATAAATAACATGCGTGCCACAGTCGGGCGTCTGTGCGACACCGCATAAAGGGCTTATATAATAACATGAGTTTCCAGGAGGTAGAACCATCCCAGGGATACTCAACAATTTACATAATAGAAATGGTTAGTCCATAACAATATTAATCATAAATATCATTCATCGCACTTCATGATCAATATTCTGTTTTAGAATATTCCTCCAAAGACCGACACTAAGACCGACACTTGACCTATCCCAGACTGTAGTCCTTCACCGCGGACACGGCTATTCGAATAGATCTATACTCTGCAGAGGGTGTAGTCTTTACCCACGAGTAACGGATTTCTTTAGTCATCCCGAGACTAATTCCTCTTACGGTCTTTGAGTTGAAAACACACCTGACCCGCACACACCATCTTAACTTACCGGTGCCTGGAATCACCCATGACAACCGTTAAGCAAACTCTAAGTGGGGAGACCACAATCTCGATTAGCATGGGATCACAAAATTTATAACGCGCACAAACAGGGGCGCTACCCCCTCGGTCCAACCGGAAACACCCATGCCCCCGGACCAAGTAACATGCCTACCAGGGGCCACTGGTATCTTTCACTATGGCCTCTCTGTACGGTGTGTGCTAAGAAAGGGGTTGACAACTTACTGAACCGTACCCTACCTACGTAGGGAAGAGTGGCAGTACGAAACAAGTATGGGGGTTACTGGAACAAGACTCGATCTACAGTCAACTCAGGAGGTTTATGTGTTTTCCTACAACGGTTAGCACAACAAAAAAATTGTTCAATTGCCAACAGAGTCACCACCCATCATGCCTCGTCATGCCCTCACTGATTACTCTCGTCACCACGAGATATCAGTTTTCACGGTCATATTTTACCCATGACAAAACTTTCCCCCGAAGTTTGTCCGGACCAGCTTAGGCATATGTGGCATGAGGCAGTAACCACTGCTCATATATATCACATGAATTAACAACAAACTTAATTTCCACCATATGCATTCATGCATGATCATTATCATATGCAATTCTATTATTTCATGTAACATAATCATGATTCATCCTCCTAGCAAGCAAACAACCAATTTGAATCATATCAGGTGTCCAAGATGCTTGCCTTCAAGGTGCAGAGGGGTGAGGTGCACTCCAAAACTTTTGAAAGTTTAATCTTCTCTCAAATTTCCTATTTTTGAAAATATTCAAATTAACACATACTTTAAAATAGTACAAAAAAGTTGTCTTGGAAAATTTTCAAATAAATATTAAAATAAACTAGGTGATATTTTAGAAGTGTAGGAAAAAGAATCAAGTCAATTAGAGTTGTGGTTTAAAAACTAAAGCTAGTCAAACTTCAGTCAAAAAAATTAAATAAAATAGAAAAGAAAACGATTCGATATAGCTTACGCTTTCTCCTAGCGAACGCGTATTAACAGGAATACGCTTCCACTTAAGCACCTTGGCAGAACTGGAGAGTCACTGACGATGGGCCCGCGGGTCCACCAGTTAGGTTTGACTGGTCTAACCAGTCATCTCCCTCCTCTGGCCGAGCGGAGGCGAGGACTCCGGCAACCCTTGCCAGCGAACGGCGGCTCCTTACGGGGTTCCGAGGGCGGGAATGGATCCACTGCTTCTGGACGGTCCTCCCGGTAATTGACAGGGGCGCGGAAGAGGAGGGGGGCGTCGGTGGTGCGGATTTTGGCGGACGGCGGCGTCGGGCAAGAGCAGAAATTGCTTGTGGTGGTTTCCCGGAGCATCAAAAGGTGGCTATCTGAACCGAGGGGTTGCCAGGGTTTATCTGGTGTAGGTTGCGGAGGGGGATCGGCCTCGGTGGCGTTGAATTTAACCGGGGCTCTATGGCGGGCGCGGTGGTCGGAGACGGGGAAGAGAGCTTGCTTCCGACAAATTGCTTCTAGGGGAGGTTCACTACGGGTTGAGGGAGGGGAATGGAGTGCTCTACGAGCTCGGGGCATGCTTAAATAGGCGGGGAGGTCGGTTCCCGCGGTGGCCGTGGATAAGTCCGGCGATGTGCCGCCACTGTTGCCGCAGGGCGACATGGCGATGCTGGCTGACGACACGGGGCTAGAGGACGAGCTCAGCCATGTTCCAGGTGGCCAGCTGGTTGGCGGAGAGGACCTGGGAGGCGCTGCCATGGCAGGGGCGGGCTGCAGCCGACGGCTAGCCGCCAAGGAGGCTTTGGCGGTGGCGCTGCGAGGTGCTAGGGGGCAGTCGGGTGGCTCTGGCGATCGGGAGGGGACGGGGCGTGGCTCTGCCAGAGGGGGAAAGCCAGGGCACGGGGGTAGGTGAGGTGTGGCGGCTCGGTTGCGCTGGCTGCAATATGCATGCTCTGGCCGCGCCCAGAGCACGCTCACTAGGTGTTCGACGAAATGCCAGCGCGTGTTAGACCTCTTTGATGCCAATGCAACTAAACAGGACTATGCTATTGAGTATGGGGAAGCTACTAGACAAGTTAGTTTAGCTATATGAGCAGGTTCCCAATGCAAACTAAAAAGCATGCCAATACTGGCTAGCCACACAAAGTGTTTGGCAAAATGCCAATTCCACCTAGGAGACTCGGCTGGCCACCAAACTTTCCAGACTGGGGTCTCTTTAGATGCACAAGATGATGGCAAGGTTGGTTTAGCAAAATAGGAAACTTGGTAATGCAAACTTTTGAGAACAACAGTTCTGGACAGAAACTATAGGGGGTTATTCTATGAACTTAAAATATCCTAATGAGGTTGATCTCCTGGACTTAAGGGTTTTGTAGGGTGTACTACCAGCAAGAAAAATCTCATGGCCTTTAGAGCAAAATAAAATAGAGTTGTAGTTCAAAACACCAAACTGGACCAGAATGAAAAAGAGGATGATTTGCTCAAATATTCCAAAACACCAAGTTGAGTTTTTGCATAAAAGTGATCCAGGGACATCACATGACATCTACAAATTTTTGCGGAATTATTAAATGAATGTATAAAATAGTTGTAGTGCAATGGAGGCCTTTTAAAGAATGGAATGCCATTTTAAAAGAAATGAAGCTTGGCAAAATGTTATAAAAATGCTTCCACTGAATATACAAAAATGAAATTAAATGTTTTTAATCAAGCACACAAGTCCCACAATATTTTTGAAAAGATTCCACTTGGAGGGAAAATTTCATAATTCAGAGAAAAGGAGTGGTTCTGAAATCAACAAAGGATCCAGAAAAATAAATATTAATGTTCCTGGCAAAAATTTAATTAATAAAAACATGGTTAATTTTTTGGGGTGTTACACACTCCGAAGTACATCAACTGATACAAAATGTCCTTTGGGCACATGGCCTCGGTCGTCCAAGCACCCTCAGCCACATTGGCGTAGAACTGCTCTGCGGTGCGCAGTTTCTCTATGGGGGGGCGCAGCACAAGCCGCGGCTTCCACCTTCCGGAAGTGTGTGTTCACACAAGCGTACGCCCGCCGGGCTCCCTCGAAGCACGCAGATCGCTTCCAGCGATCCACCTGCGGGCCAGCAACCTGCAACCGGGTCAGGAGTCCGAAGAGGCTGGGCGATGATACGTCTCCAACGTATCTATAATTTTTGATTGTTCCATGCTATTATATTATCTGTTTTGGATGTTTTATATGCATTAATATGCTATTTTATATTATTTTTGGGACTAACCTATTAACCTAGTGCCTAGTGCCAGTTTTTGTTTTTTTCTTGTTTTTGAGTATTGCAGATAAGGAATATTAAACAGAGTCCAAACGGAATAAAATCTTCGGAATGATTTTTCTTGGACCAGAAGAAACCTGCCAGACATGGAGATGAAGGCAGGAGACTTGCCGGGAGGAGACAAGCCACCTGGGCGCGCCCTAGGGGGGGCGCCCTCCTGGCTTGTGGCCCCCCAGCAGGTCTCCTAACCCTATTCTTCGGCCTATAAATTCCCAAATATTCCCCCAATACCAAAAAGAGCCACAAAAATACTTTTCCGCCGCCGGAACCCTCTGTTCTCGTGAGATCCCATCTTGGAGCCTTTTCCGGTAATCTGTCGGAGGGGGATTCGATCACGGAGGGCATCTACATCAACTCCATTGCCCCTCCGATGATGCGTGAGTAGTTCACCACAGACCTTCGGGTCCATAGCTAGTAGCTAGATGGCTTCTTCTCTCTCTCTATGTTCTTCAATACCATGTTCTTCATGATCTTCATGGAGATCTATCCGATGTAATACTCTTTTGCGGTATTTTTGTCGAGATCCGATAAATTGTGGGTTTATGATCAGATTATCTATGAATATTATTTGAATCTTCTCTGAATTCTTATATGCATGATTTCATATCTTTGCAAGTCTCTTTGAGTTATTGGTTTGGTTTGGCCAACTAGATTGGTAATTCTTGCAATGGGAGAAGTGCTTGGTTTTGGGTTCAATCTTGCAGTGTCCTCACCCAGTGACAAAGTAGGGGTAGCGAGGCACGTATTTGTATTGTTGCCATCAAGGATAAAAAGATGGGGTTTTCATCGTATTGCTTGAGTTTATCCCTCTACATCATGTCATATTACCTAATGCGTTACTCTGTTCTTCATGAACTTAATACTCTAGATGCAGGCAGGAGTCGGTCGATGTGTGGAGTAATAGTAGTAGATGCAGAATCGTTTCGGTCTACTTGACACGGACGTGATGCCTATATGCATAATCATTGCCTTGGATATCATCATAACTATTCGCTTTTCTATCAATTGCTCGACGGTAATTTGTTCACCCACCGTATTATTTTCCTTCAAGAGAGAAGCCTCTAGTGAAACCTATGGCCCCCAGGTCTATTTTCCATATTATATTTTCAGATCTATAAACCAAAAATACCAAAAATACTTTGCTGCAATCTTTTTACTTTTGTTTTACTTTCCGTTTTAGTAATCTTCTATATCTATCTCTATCAAATCTCATCCTTGCAAGTAACCGTGAAGGGATTGACAACCCCTTTTCTGCGTTGGGTGCAAGTGTTTGATTGTTTGTGTAGGTACATCTATTGGGTACTTGCTTGTATCTCCTACTGGATTGATACCTTGGTTCTCAACAACTGAGGGAAATACTTATCTACTTTGCTGCATCACCCTTTCCTCTTCAAGGGAAAACCAACGCAAGCTCAAGAAGTAGCAAGAAGGATTTCTGGCGTTGTTGCCGGGGAGATCTACATCAAGCCTACCAAGTACCCATCAGAAACTCATCTCTTGCATTTACATTATTTGCCATTTGCCACTCGTTTTCCTCTCCCCCACTTCTAAAACGATTTTCAGAAAATACCAAAAAGATTTGCCTTTTTATTCGCCCTTCTTCCGTTCGTCTTTTCATTTGCTTTTTGTATGCTTGTGTGCTAGATTGCTTGCTTTGTCACGATGACTCAAGAGAATACCAAGTTGTGTGACTTTTCCAATACTAATAATAATGATTTTATTAGTACTCCGATTGCTCCCGCCACTAGTGTAGAATCTTATGAAATTAATGCCGCTTTGCTTAATCTTGTTATGAAAGAACAATTTTTCGGCCTTCCTAATGAAGATGCCGCATCCCATCTAAATACTTTCATTGAGTTGTGTGATATGCAAAAGAAGAAAGATGTGGATAATGATATTGTTAAATTGAAGCTATTTCCTTTCTCACTACGAGATTGTGCTAAAACTTGGTTTTCATCTTTGACTAAAAATAGTATTGATTCATGGAATAAGTGTAAAGATGCTTTTATTTCCAAGTACTTTCCGCCCACTAAGATCATCTCCCTTAGGAACGATATAATGAATGTTAAGCAACTTGATCATGAGCATGTTGCACAATCTTGGGAGACAATGAAACTAATGATTAGAAATTGCCCCGCACATGGTTTGAGTTTATGGATGATTATACAAAAATTTTATGCGGGATTGAATTTTGCTTCTAGAAATATTTTAGATTCCGCCGCGGGTGGTACTTTTATGGAAATCACATTAGGAGAAGCTACTAAACTCCTACATAATATTATGGCAAATTACTCTCAATGGCATACCGAAAGATCTCCTACTAGTAAAAAGGTGCATGCTATTGAAGAAATAAACACTTTGAGTGAAAAGATGGATGAATTAATGAAATTGTTTGCTAGTAAGAGTTCTCCTATTGATTCCAATGATATGCATTTGTCTTCTTTGATTGGAAATAGAAATGAATCTATGGATGTGAATTTTGTTGGTAGGAACAATTTTGGTAATAACGCGTATAGAGGTAATTTCAACCCTAGGCCGTTACCTAGTAATTCCTCTAATAATTATGGTAATTCCTACAACAATTCTTATGGAAATTATAATAAGATTACCTCTGATCTTGAGAATAATATTAAAGAATTTATTAGTTCGCAAAAGGTTTTCAATGCTACGATTGAAGAAAAATTGCATTGATGATTTGGCTAGGAACGTTGATAGAATTTCTCTTGAGATTGATTCTTTGAAAATTAGATCTACCCCACCTAAGCGTGACATTAATTAGTCTTTAAAAGCTATGAGAACTTCTATTGATGAGTGTAAGGAAAGAACCGCTAGAATGCGTGCTAAGCGTGAATGGCTTGAAAAGGTGTGTTCTCGTGATAATAATGATGAAGATCTTAAAGTGATTGATGTGACTCCTATTGAATATTTGTTTTCTAATATAAATCTTGATAAACATGGGACTGGATATAAGTCAACTTTAGTTAAAAGTCGTCCCAATGATTCGCAGTTTATAGATCTTAATGCTAAGATTGATAAAAGTGGGATTGAAGAGGTCAAAACTTTAAATAGCAATGAACCCACTCTTTTGGATTTCAAGGACTTTAATTATGATAGTTGTTCTTTGATTGATTGTATTTCCTTGTTGCAATCCATTTTGAATTCTCCGCATGCTTATAATCAAAATAAAGCTTTTACTAAACATATCGTTGATGCTATGATGAAATCTTTTGAAGAAAAACTTGAGTTGGAAGTTTCCATACCTAGAAAGCTTTATGATGAGTGGGAACCTACTATTAAAATTAAAATTAAAGATTATGAGTGCCATGCTTTGTGTGATTTGGGTGCTAGCGTTTCCACGATTCCAAAAACTTTATGTGATGTGCTAGGTTTCCATGATCTTGATGATTGCTCTTTAAATTTGCATCTAGCGGACTCCACTATTAAGAAACCTATGGTAAGGATTAATGATGTTCTTATTGTTGCAAATAGGAATTAAGTGCCCATATATTTCATTGTTCTTGATATAGATTGCAATCCTACATGCCCTATTATTCTTGGTAGACCTTTCCTTAGAACGATTGGTGCAATTATTGATATGAAAGAAGGAAACATTAGATTCCAATTTCTGTTAAGGAAAGGCATGGAACACTTTCCTAGAAAGAAAATTAAATTACCTTATGAATCTATCATGAGATCTACTTATGGATTGCATACCAAAGATGACAATACCTAGATCTATTGCGTTATGCCTAGCTAGGGGCGTTAAACAATAGCGCTTGTTGGGAGGCAACCCAATTTTATTTTATGTTTCTGTTATTTGCTTCTGTTCTTGAGTGTTTTGCACATTATTACCTCTGTAGTAATTGTGTTTTATTGTTTTAATTAGTGTTTGTGCCAAGTAAGACCTTTGGGATGGTTTACGGTGATTGTTGATTTGGTTTTGCTGAAAAACAGAAAATTTTGCGCTCAGTCCAGGAATTTTATAAATTCACCAGAGCGTCAATTGGATCTGAATTTTTCACAAAAGATTTATATTAAAATTTCCCTGATTTTCCTAATTTTTCAGAATTTTTGGAGTTACATAAGTATTCAAACTCTACAGATTGCTACAGACTGTTCTATTTTTGACAGATTCTGTTTTCTTTGTGTTGTTTGCTTATTTTGATGTATCTATGGGTTGTATCGGGGGGGTATGAACCATGGAGAAGTTAGAATACAGTATATATTACATCAATATAAATAAAGAATGAGTTCACAACAGTACCTAAAGTGGTGATTTATTTTTCTTATACTGACGGATCTCACGAGTTTTCTGTTGAGTTTTGTGTTGTGAAGTTTTCAAGTTTTGGGTAAAGATTTGATGGACTATGGAATAAGGAATGGCAAGAGCCTAAGCTTCGGGATGCACAAGGCACCCCAAGCCATATTCAAGGATACCAAAGAGCCTAAGCTTGGGGATTCCCGGAAGGCATCCCCTCTTTCGTCTTCAATCGATCGGTAAATTTACTTGAGGCTATATTTTTATTCACCACATGATATGTGTTTTGCTTGGAGCGTCTTGTATGATATGAGTCTTTGCTTTTTAGTTTGCCACAATCATCCTTGATGCACACATCTTTTGAGAGGTACACGCATTAATCGTGAATTTATTAGAATACTCTATGTGCTTCACTTATATTTTTTGAGCTAGGCAATGTTGCTCTAGTGCTTCACTTATATCTTTTTAGAGCACGGTGGTGTCTTTATTTTATAGAAATAATTGATCTCTCGTACCACACTTATATTATTTTGAGAGTCTTTAAACAGCATGGTAATTGGTTTAGGTTGTGAATTTAGTCCTAATATAATGGGCATCCAAGAGGGATATAATAAAAACTTTCATATAAAGTGCATTGAATACTATGAGAAGTTGGATTCCTTGCATATAGTTTTGAGATATAAAGATGGTGATGTTAGAGTCATACTAGTGAGTAATTGTGGAATGGTAAAAATACTTGTGTTAAAGTTTGTGACTCCCGTAGCATGCACGTATGGTGAACCGTTATGTAACGAAGTCGGAGCATGATTTGTTTAATGATTGTCATCCTTTGTGTGAGGGTCGGGAGCGCGCGATGGTTAACTCCTACCAACCTCTTCCCTAGGAGCATGCGTCTAATACTTTGCTTCAATAAATAATAGATTTTTGCAATAAGTATGTGAGTTCTTTATGACTAATGTGAGTCCATGGATTATACGCACTCTCACCCTTCCACCTTTGCTAGCCTCTCTAGTACCGCGCAACTTTCGCCGGTGCATTAAACCCACCTTCCTCAAAACAGCCACCATATACTCCTCCTAAAAACAGCCACCATACCTACCTATTATGGCATTTACATAGCCATTCCGAGATATATTGCCATGCAACTTCCACCGTTCCGTTTTTTATGACACACACCATCATTGTCATATTGCTGTGCATGATCGTAAGATAGCTAGCATGATGTTTTCATGGCTTGTCCGTTTTTTGATGTCATTTGCTATGCTAGATCGTTGCACATCCCGGTACACCACCGAAAGCATTCATATAGAGTCATATCTTGTTGTTGGTATCGAGTTGTAAGTAAATAAAAGTGTGATGATCATCATTATTAGAGCATTGTCCCATGAGAGGAAAGGATGATGGAAGCTATGATCCCCTCACAAGTAGGGATGAGTCTCCGGACTTTACAAATAATAAAAGAGGCCAATGAAGCCCAAATAAAAAAAAGAGGCCAAAGATGCCCACCAAAAAAAAGAAAAAAAATGAGAGAAAAGAGAGAAGGGGCAATGTTACTATCTTTTTTCCACACTTGTGCTTCAAAGTAGCACCTTGATCTTCATGATAGAGAGTCTCCTATTTTTGTCACTTTCATATACTAGTGGAAATTTTTCATTATATAACTTGGCTTGTATATTCCAATAATGGGCTTCCTCAAATTGCCCTAGGTCTTCGTGAGCAAGCAAGTTGGGTGCACACCCACTTAGTTTCTTTTTGAGCTTTCATACACTTATAGCTCTAGTGCATCTATTGCATGGCAATACCTACTCACTCACATTGATATCTATTGATGGGCATCTCCATAGCCCGTTGATACGCCTAGTTGATGTGAGACTATCTTCTCCTTTTCCATACAACCTCCACCATATTCTATTCCACCTATAGTGCTATATCCAAGGCTCACGCTCATGTATTGCGTGAAAGTTGAAAAGGTTTGAGAACATAAAAGGTGTGAAACAATTGCTTGACTTGTCATCGGGGGTGTGCATGATTTAGATACTTTGTGTGGGTAAGATGCAGCATAGCCAGACTATATGATTTTGTAGGGATAACTTTCTAAGGCCATGTTATTTTGAAAGGACACAATTGCTTGTTAGTATGCTTGAAGTATTACTGTTTTTATGTCAATATTGAGATTTTGTTTTGAATCTTATGGATCTGAACATTCATGCCACAATAAAGAATATTACATGGATAAATATGTTAGGTAGCATTCCACATCAAAAATTCTGTTTTTATCATTTACCTACTCGAGGACGAGCAAGAATTAAGCTTGGGGATGCTTGATACGTCTCCAACGTATCTATAATTTTTGATTGTTCCATGCTATTATATTATCTGTTTTGGATGTTTTATATGCATTAATATGCTATTTTATATTATTTTTGGGACTAACCTATTAACCTAGTGCCTAGTGCCAGTTTCTGTTTTTTTCTTGTTTTTGAGTATTGCAGATAAGGAATATTAAACGGCGTCCAAACGGAATAAAATCTTCGAAATGATTTTTCTTGGACCAGAAGAAACCTGCCAGACTTGGAGACGAAGGCAGGAGACTTGCTGGGAGGTGACAAGCCACCTGGGCGCACCCTAGGGGGGAGGGGCGCCCCCCTGGCTTGTGGCCCCCCAGCAGGTCTCCTAACCCTATTCTTCGGCCTATAAATTCCCAAATATTCCCCCAATACCAAAAAGAGCCACGAAAATACTTTTCCGCCGCCGGAACCCTTTGTTCCCATGAGATCCCATCTTGGAGCCTTTTCCGGTAATCTGCCGGAGGGGGATTCGATCATGGAGGGCATCTACATCAACTCCATTTCCCCTCCGATGATGCGTGAGTAGTTCACCTCAGACCTTCGGGTCCATAGCTAGTAGCTAGATGGCTTCTTCTCTCTCTATGTTCTTCAATACCATGGTCTTCATGATCTTCATGGAGATCTATCCGATGTAATACTCTTTTGCGGTGTGTTTGTCGAGATCCGATGAATTGTGGGTTTATGATCAGATTATCTATGAATATTATTTGAATCTTCTCTGAATTCTTATATGCATGATTTCATATCTTTGCAAGTCTCTTCGAGTTATTGGTTTGGTTTGGCCAACTAGATTGGTAATTCTTGCAATGGGAGAAGTGCTTGGTTTTGGGTTCAATCTTGCGGTGTCCTCACCCAGTGAAAAAGTAGGGGTAGCGAGGCACGTATTTGTATTGTTGCCATCAAGGATAAAAAGATGGGGTTTTCATCATATTGCTTGAGTTTATCCCTCTACATCATGTCATCTTACCTAATGTGTTACTCTGTTCTTCATGAACTTAATACTCTAGATGCAGGCAGGAGTCGGTCGATGTGTGGAGTAATAGTAGTAGATGCAGAATCGTTTTGGTCTACTTGACACGGACGTGATGCCTATATGCATAATCATTGCCTTGAATATTATCATAACTATTCGCTTTTCTATCAATTGCTCGACAGTAATTTGTTCACCCACCTTATTATTTTCCTTCAAGAGAGAAGCCTCTAGTGAAACCTATGGTCCCCGGGTCTATTTTCCATATTATATTTTCAGATCTATAAACCAAAAATACCAAAAATACTTTGCTGCAATCTTTTTACTTTTGTTTTACTTTCCGTTTTAGTAATCTTCTATATCTATCTCTATCAGATCTCATCCTTGCAAGTAACGGGGAAGGGATTGACAACCCCTTTTCTGCGTTGGGTGCAAGTGTTTGATTATTTGTGTAGGTACATCTATTGGGGACTTGCTTGTATCTCCTACTGGATTGATACCTTGGTTCTCAACAACGGAAGGAAATACTTATCTACATTGCTACATCACCCTTTCCTCTTCATGGGAAAACCAACGCAAGCTCAAGAAGTAGCAGGCGACAGAGGTTCGGTGGGCCACAGCTTGATGCAGAGATCCTGGAGCACTGAGCTCGCCATGCGAATTAGCTCCGCCAGTTGCATCATTCGATGCTTCAGCATCTATGGCGACGAAGAGTCTGGGAACTGCCGCCAGAATGCCTTCTCCTCTTCATGGCCCTCCAGTTGCCCAAAGTGCTGGACGGCGTCCGTCACACTCTTCGGAAGATCCGCGAAGACCTCTGCGGAATGCCACAGCTGGGTGAGCTCGACGCACCCTTCGCTGCGCAATACACACTGCAATAAGTACGGCTTACCCGCGGCTATTTGCTCCACTTGCTCGAGCACCCCGCAATTGGTCTGGGCCGCGACCTAGAGCTCGGAGTGCGCAAGTTGGACCTTCTGGAGCTCTTCTTTGGCCTGCTTCTCCTCGGCCTAAAGCTTGTCGCGTGTTTCAAACACGCCCTTCAGGGTCTCCTCGACCTCCACGACATGTGTGCGGTCCTTCTCCCAAGCCACCTTCTCGCCAGCTCGGTCCTTCTCTGCCTTCGCGGCCACAGCCTTCTGCCCCTCTGCCTCCTGTCAAGCCTTCTTGATCTCGGCCTTGAGCCCCTCAAGATCGGATAAACACACTATCATTCAAACAGTTTGGCGTCAACTCCTAACTCAACGACAAAACACAGTACGCTTCTAGCACTCAGAGAAAAAGAAGTATTGATCGTTTACCTTGAGACTGCTCGAACCGCTGGTTCATCAGGTCAAGGTCTTTCTTAGACCTCTCGAGCTTCCAGTTTACCTCCGCTATATCCTCGGAGACAGAGCTAGGAGCCAAGGTAGAAACCTGCAAACAAAGATTTTTTTCACATAAATTCCCACGACCAATCTATTAACCTCGGATGCGTGCCTTGCGTCCTGGGGGCTACGCATCAAGTTCCTACTTCTATTTGATCCCAACACTGGTTCCTTGAAACCGGCCTTGGGCTCGGGGTTTACTCACTTACCAGGCCATTTAGAAGGCCCTGAAAACATGTCCTTGGATAGGTACATGGATTTGCAAAATAAACACAAAGCAAAAATTATTGCACAAGGGTAAAAACGTAGCTCGAAGCTCGTAACGAGGCCCTTGAAGACCTCGTGCAATCCGGCCCCGATGGAGCGAAAGCCTTGCAGCGCCGTGCCTATCAAGGCACTGTGCTATTCCTTGAGGAAGGATCCCTTCAAGGTCTACTCCATCTCCTCGGTCCACCCCATGTCGGCCCGCCCTTGGGCAGGAGGTGGAGGCGGCACGACCTCGGACCCAAGCACATGGGTGCTGGGCGGAGTGGTCTCCAGCCTCGGCACTGGAGCCTGGGCGGACTGCGGCTGGGCCAACATGTGGCCCAACTTTTCCTTGGTGACCTCGGGGAACTTATCCCCTTGGCCCTGCAGGACCAAGGTGTTAACCTCGGTCATGTCGATAGAACCTCCCCCCGTAGCCTTAACCTAGAGAGCCGGAGCAGAAGTCACCTTCCCCAGCCCATCATGAGCTGGCGGAGGACTGTGGGGGTCCGGGGTCCCGTTGGTGGATGGCAGCCTACAGGAAGAGTCGCTTGAGCGCACCTTCGGTAGACTGCGGAAAGACGCTCGTATGAGCTCACTCCTACTAAAACATATATCTAATGAAGCGCGGAACATAGAAAACGGTGACTTACCCTCGGGGCATCAGTTTTTTCCTCCCCGGTATGAGGGAATCATCTTTGGAATCATCGGAGAGCGCGATCTTCCCCAACATTTTGCTGGTGGCCCCGACCGAGGTTCTCTTCAACCTCTTTTGGCCCTTGGGCCGCGCTCCGGCTTTGGCGTCCTCTGAGACCGCCCTCTTCCCTTTAAGGGAAGGGTCTTCCTCCTCATCCTCCTCCGCATCTTCGTTGATGGCGGAGGTGTAGGTCTCCTCGGACCAGCCGACCAAGGCCTCCCGCTTCCGAAGACCCGGTTTGACCCTACTTCAGCCCCTTGGAGACCACCACATGAGGATCCACGACTAGGAGCGCCGTAAGCTAAGGAGTTCTCGCCTCCTCTGGCGATGGGGCCGGACAATGCATGGCCTGCATCCTGGCTGTCCATTTCTGTACATATCAAGCAAAACGGTTCGTTGGGGTCTGTCTCACCATGCGAAGAAAGAATAATATGAACACGTGTGTTAGAACACTCGGTTTGGCCCGAAGTTGGAGCGGGAGGACCCGACGATTTAGCATGACATTGATCACCTTGGGGAGATGGAGGTTCTTCTCGATGGACCACCACTCGATCTTCTTGATCAGTGCCCCCACCTCGTTGGCGTCCCCCCAGGCAACACGTTTCTCCGTCCAGGACTTGAGCTTCCTTGGAGGCCCGTCCGAAAAGGCTGGGACTTTGGTTTGGTCGAGGGGCGCGGCTCAGTGATGTAAAACCACTCGTGCTGCCATTCCTTCACCGTCTTGATGAAGGTGCCTTGGAACCAGTCAACATTCTAGTTCTTGTTGACCATGCCCCCTCCCTCGCACTCCGTCAGATCAGAGCCGCTGGACTTCGGTTTGACTCCAAAGGTCTTCAGTCAGAGGCCAAAGTGCGGTTTGCAGTGAAGGAAGGCCTCGCAGACCGTGATGAAGGAGGTGAGGTGAAGAATGGAGTTCGGGGCCATGTGGTGGAAGTCGAGCCCGTAGTAGAATATAACCCCGTGCAAGAATGGATGCAGCAGGAATCCTAGGTCTCGAACAAGGTGGGGAATGAAGACTACCCGCTCCCCTGCATTGGGAGCCGAAACTTGCTGGTTGGCGTCGGGAGCGCGGGGCATGATGGCGGAGAGGTACCCCGCGGCACGCAACTCCACGATGGTGTCGTTCGTCATGATGGAACCACCCCAGTGCCCTTTGAGGTTATCGGCCATGGTTGGATGGGGGAGGTTGGATTTGCTGAAAGAAGGGTTGCGAAATTGAATCTGAGCGCTGGAGCTAGACGAAGCAGCAGGCAGAGGAAATGAGAGCGTGGATTACTAGCGTTGTCCTCTTACTCTTATAGGCTGCTGAAAAGCCAAGAGTCCCCTTAACCACGCCGATAAAAATGCCACTCCCACAAAAGATGTCTTTGTGCATATGGGGGGAAACAAAATCTTGATGATATCCCTAAGAAAACGGGCACGATCTCCACCTCGATGGGACGTGCCAGTAAAAAGGATGCCTCGGGCCGCGATTCGGGGTAGGCAGTAACTGCTCAACCTGTCGTGGGGTGCGCCACTTCAATAAAGTTGTCACGCTAGGTGGCACTATTCACACCTGTGTGGTCGGCCTTCGAGGCTAGGTTACCCCGTCTCTTTGGGTAAAAATACAAGCTCGGCTAGCTCTTGTTTATAAGACGCCACTTCTTTTAAGAGAGGATCTGGAGTTTGGAAATCGTTAGGGGGAACTCGTCTGTCAAGCCAAGGACTTCGGATCCGAGGTTATCTTCATCAAGGGAATCGTCCTCGGCGTAGAAGACCAGTTCGGGGGCTACTGACAGTGTCCTGGACTAGTGGGTACTAGCCTAGTCGGACCATGCTCCTCAGATCGGACCGATGGGCCTTCATTCTTCCCGAGGTGGACTCCGGAGGCTGTACAAGATTACATCTGTCGAAGACTTGACGCATACTCCAAGACTTCTCCTACCGCCTCTACGCCAAGATATCGACCTTGTAACCCTAGGTACCCTACCTAGCGTGTATATAAGCCGTAGGGTTTAGCTCGTAGAGGGGACATCGACACAATATCATTCACCTAGCCCTATAGTTAAAACACATCTGACGATCTCGAGGTAGATCAGCTTTGTACTCGATACTTCTCCGTCAATATAAACAAGACTAGGACGTAGGGTATTACCTCCATCAAGAGGGCCCAAACCTAGGTAAACATCGTCTCTTTGCTCTTGTTACCATATATCTGTTCGAGATCCACAGCTCGGGACCCCCTACCCCGAGGTCTGCCGGTTTCCACACCGACATGGTGGCTTCACACTTATTGATGTATTACTTTGTAAGGTTGATGAATAATTAATAAAATGGCTACATACATCTTCCTGATGCAGAAGCAGGGGTCATCCTCCCTTTTGAAAAGCAATTCATCGGGCTATAGCCCATGTTGTCATGTCCAAGAGAATTTGGTATGCTTCTTTTGATGATCAACCTATGGATTTTTCTCTAAAGATTTGGATGCCCTTCTCTATTATTGCTAAGGACATATCTCCACCTCACCAATCTATGCAGGGTATTTATGTTTTCATCAGGAGTTTCAATTTGATGTTGAGGTTACTTGGCCTCCTTTATTTTCGACATCACCTGTCACTATTGTCAAGTGAGGACGTGGCCATCCTAAGAAGGGTTCTTTTGAAATAATTTGTATGATCATCCAGTCAAAAGAAGTGCAAGGATGAACACGAATTGTAATGGACATAAGTTAGTTGTTATTCTACCAGTTAAGACACCAACTCCTCATAAACCAAGGGGGAAACATGCTAGGATTGTAGTGGATACACCTGAAGCCAATCCTAGGACGTTTCTCCCAGGAAGAATGTTGCTGATCATGGTCAGGCCACACCAGAGAACACATGGCTGACCATCCCACCTCCTACTCCCATCACATCGCTTCAACAAGTTGGTTTGTTAGTGGGTGTGCCAACAGAGAAGCTTAAAGAGGAAAACCTTATGGTTTATCCTGGGATGGTCTCTTCTCAGCCTGGTTCTGATGATAAATTAAACTTAGCTCTTTCTTTAGGGTTGGGGTGCCCTATTAAGCACCTTTGTTAGGTTATCTGTTTATCTTTTTGTATGTAATGATCAGGCTGGAACAATTTGTGTTTATTTTGTTCGATCTTACTAGTTTCCTTACACGGTTGATTTATATCCTACTTTCTCAATGTTCTTCTAGATAATCAAAACTATCAATCATTGAAAGTGATATGTTGGAATGTGGTGGAGCTTAATTATGATGTTAGGTAGCGTGTAGTCTGGCAATAATTGAAGAAAGCCAATGCTTAGTCATATGTTAGCAAGTGACAAAATGTGAACTTAGTGATCTTTGTTTTATGAAATTTTGCCCGAAGAGATTCAACTATTTTATTTTTCTCACTTTCTGTGGGTGCTTCTGGAGGAATTCTTGTATTATGGTGATCTTCTCCTATGCTATCTACAATCAATCTGATTGATGTTAAAAGATATGGGTCGTGGTAGAATTTAATTCTAGGCATAACCTTGAAAATGAAATATTGTTTCAATGTATGGACCTTGTCAGGGCATTGAGCATGACAATTTTGTTTATTGGCTATAAAATTGTGACATTCCTCTCGATGAGAATTGGCTTATTTTCGGTGATTTTAACTTTGTGAGATTCATGGATAACAAAATTTTACCTGGGCAAGACATAAATTACATGTTCCCCTTCAATGAGGTTATTCGCCAACTTGGGCTCTTGAAACTTCTTATTAAGGGAATGTTTTACACATCGTAAAATATGCATGATGCTCCTCCTCTTGAATAGATCGACTGGTTTTACCTCAAATAATTAGATAATTTGTTATCACAACACAGTGGTAATACCTTTGGTCAATACTACCTCTATTATGTGCCATGTGTGGTTATTATTAATGCCATGATTCCCAAGAATTTTTTTTATGTTTGAGAACTATTGGGTGGAGTTATGTGGATTTTTGAATGTGCAAAGAAGGCTTGGAGCAAGCCCTCTAGGAGGACTAATGCTGCTACATTAATCACTGAAAAATTCAGTAAGTTGAGATATGTATTGAAGTACTGGCATGTTGAATTGAGCAGACTCAAGGATTCGATCAATAAAAGTAATGAGGTTATTTTGGTGCTGAATACTTTGAAGAACTTAAGCCATTATATCCTCAACTAAATTTCTAGAATATCGTGAAATTGCATGTGAAAACACTCTTGAGATTGCAATATATTTATTAGAAGCTGAGATGTACGATCATATGGAAAGTGGGTGAAGAAACAACTCAATTTTCCAAGCCATGGCTATTGTACGATACATATCAAATTGCATCTCAAGTCTGGAAGCTAAGGATGGTACCATTACATCGGATCATGTGCATATGGAGGGAATACTATGGAATTTTGCTAAAGCAAGAATGGGATAGTCAACCCATGGTATTCCTATTAGTTTCACTATGGACAACCTTATTCATACAATTGATGGCCTGGAGGATCTTTGCAGCCCATTTACCCGACAAGAGATTGCTAACGTGGCCAAGGAAATGCTAGGAGATAGGACTTCGGGGCCATAAGGCTTCACAAGACTTTCTCTAAAGAGATGTTGGGCAATCATTTCTGACGATTTTGATCGTTTAGTTGAGGAGTTTTTTCAGGAGGGTTGAACTTAGAGAGTATGAATGGATCTTTAATTACCCTAATTCCCAAGTCAAGAGATCCATAGGGTCCTAATTATTTTAGACCAATGTCTCTCACCAATACTTGTATAATTCGTTTTACCTAAGTTGTTATCTGATTGGTTACATAAGCCATCCTTAGGTTCATACACAGAAACCAGTATGGATGCATGAAATGCAAAATGATCCAGGAATGCATAGCTTGTACTTTAGAATACTTGCATTTATATCATAGATCTAGGAAGCCTATTGTGGTTTTGAAGCTAGACTTTGAAAGATCTTTTGATACTATTGAGCATGAAACCATTCTGAAAATTTTACAACACAAAAGATTCCCTTCGAAATGGATTTAGTGGATCAAGGACTTACTGTTTTTAGCCTCTTATTTTGTCCTTCTTAATGGAGTTCTTAGAAATAGATTTTACTACAAGAGAGGTGTTCATCGAGGGGGTCCCTTATCTCCCTCCTCTTTGTTTTGGCAGGTAATTTGTTACAATCAATGGTAAATGATTTATGTGCTCAAGGGAAGATTCAATTGCCCATTCAAGCATGTTGTATGGAGTATTCCATAGTGAAATATGTGGATGACACGTCATTGATTATGGTTGCTGAGGGAAGTGGTCTGACAAGTTAAAAGTTGCTCTACAAATCTTTTCTACTTGTATTGGACCTACTGCTAATTATCATACACCTTCACTCATACATGTTAATATTCATGAGTCTAAGATGCTAGATTGGCGGTTGTGTTGGATTACAAGGTTGGTTTTATGAGTTTCACCCATTTGGGGTTGCCTGTTGGCACCACTAAAGCTACTATTTAGGAATTAATGCATGTTGCAGATAGAATGCAAGGGGTGCCCGTTTGCAATTGCTAAGATTTTCCTCCATGCCAATTTATTTTTTGTGTAGTCTACAACTTCCTTTGGGAATCATTAAGCAGCTGGAAAGGATTGGCAGGCAATGCTTATGGGACAGAAATGAAGGTAGACCTCGGCAATCTCTAATTTGTTGGGATCTTGTATGTAGACCTAAGGATAAATGTGGTCCAGGAATCATTAACCTGAGGATCCAGAATGAAGCTTTGTTGATCAAACATTTGTTTAAATTCTATAACAAGACTGATGTGCCTTCGGTGGATTTGGTGTGGAATTCTTATTATGACCAGATAGTACCGCATGATGCTATTCTCCGTGAATCCTATTGGTGGAAGTATGTTTTCATGCTCTCTCATAAGTTTAGAGTTGTGCCCATGGTGGGTGTCAGGAATGGATCTTCTGTACTATTTTGGTCAGATAGCTGGAACTTTGGTAGATATCTGTTGAACCTCTTAGGACAAGGTTCTAGGATTTTCTCGTATGCCATCGATGAGAACTTGTCTATGTGGGAAGTGGCACATTCAGCTTCCTTGCAAAGCCTCTTCCACCTTTCATTATCATTTGAAGATAGGGCTGAGTTTGATCATGTTCAATCCTTGTTGACTAATATTTAGTTGTCTCTTGAGGAAAAGGGTGTTTGGATTTGGACAACTAATCCTTCTGGTATTTATTTGGTAAAAACCTATTACATGATGGTCCATCAACCCATCTATGTTAATCCCATCTTATTTTAAATGGATTTAGCAATGTTGTTGCACCTTAAAACTGGAAGTTTTCGGATGGTTGCTTATTGCCGATAGGCTAAATACTAGAGACATGCTGCAGAGGAGACATTGGAATGTTACTAATGAGACCAATTGTGTTCTTTGTCCTTTGCATACTATGGAGAACAAGGAACACCTTGTTCTTTTAATGTAATTTTAGTAATAACAAATTTTGGAATTATTAGCTGATTGATTGGTCCAATGTTTCTTCATTAGTTGATTCTGCAATTGGAGCTAGGAATTTCTTTTGGCTATCCTTTCTTTAGTTCAGTAGTTTTTGTTGCTGCCTGGAATACATGCACCTTGATGAATGGACTGATTTCCAGGGCAGAAGCCTTCCTTTTCTTCTCGGAGATGTAATTTTGCCCTCTGCCTCAAAATAAGTGTCTCAACTTTGTACTAACTTTAGTATATAAAGTCGAGACACTTATTTTAGGACAAAGGAGTACATGATATGTCTCATTTAGCTCATAGAATCAAGGATAAGCTCCTTTTGTACCTTCAATAGAGTAGGTGCATAGGTAATTTCTCTTGTTTCTTTTTTAACTTTTGTACAGTGACCAATTTCTTACTTATTATTTTAATAAAAGGACTGTGGGGCTAATGCCTTACAGTAAATATTTAAAAAATCAGCTAAATATTTGTTTAACATCAATAGATATAGCTTAAAATATAGTGCAGTGGGACTACACTTACAAAATTTGTTAATTAAAATAAAATTGACCATAATAGTTGTACGATTCGGTGGTGAGCACAAGCATGCAGTGGTTAGTGCGGGCCGGGCACTGTAATTAATCTTTTTGATCAATAGCCTGCACTATTAATCCGATTTTTCAGAGGAAAACAAGTGCGCTAATTTGTCTTGGTTGTTGAGATTTTTGAGATTGGTCTAGCAAAACGAGGGGGTGGGGGGCATAAACTGCATGCCAATTTCACAAGCTAATATTACTCAAAAAAAAATCACAAGCTAATACTAGACTAGACCTCTCACCGTGCAAGTATCAAAAGAGTATCATGCACCGCCACCTAAGTAAAAAAAGATGACGTGAAACTGCACGTTTATATCAAAATTTTCTGGAGAAAACCGGTGGCTATATCGTATGGACATTTCTAAGATTGCGCTCCAGGTACGTTGTTTAGTCTCTCCGCGCGCTCTGAAGCGCTTAAGCCCCAAGTTGCGTGCTTTGCAATCAATTTGTGGATGGGTGGCAATAGGCCATCCACTTCGTCCCCACATCATGTTTGATGATCATACTCATGGCATGATGGATTAGCCGCACAATGCGGTCATCTTCGACAGTGCCCAACCCGACATCGCTAACCTACTCAACACATTCAGGATTGAGGACTGGCTGTGGGCAAAGGCGGGAACATTGGATCTTGCGGCGCTATTTCTGGTGGGTGTCTAGCTTGTAGGGGGTGGTGCAAAATCGGGTTTCGCCCTTCTCGGGCTAGACTTTATTTTTCTATCAACGCATCAAGACACAAAGTTTTTGCAATTTTCCCCATGCTACATTCTATCACATAAAATTTCTATTTCAAACTGAAACTGAACAGACAACATCACTGTATTTGGAGAATAAAAATATACATTACGACGAAGAGATATGTGGAGTACTTAGCAGTTACAAGGAGAAATACAAATTAATAGGCTTCGCAATGACATACATATCATAGCGTATTGTTTTAAAAACAATTCATTCTAGAAATAATAGAGCGTCCTTTCCATCTTGAACATGTCTGCTGAACGAAACCCAAATTTCATGTTCGATGGAGATTGGAGACCTGAAACTTCATAGAGTAGGTTATCAGCAGCTGAAATGCAGAATAAGTCAGTTTATAACAGAGTGAAAATTGCATACCTGGTAAGACATTTTAGTTTCTTATGGATGCACATCGCCCATTTAGCTTGTCGAGAATTGTTTCTATGGATGGTCTCTTCAGCCGATCAATCTCAACACATTCCAGTCCTATTTCGATGCATTTTTTTACTTGCTGGAGGCAATCTGCATCTAGTGATGGGTACACCGACGCGATGCGCTGCTCTTTCCAATTTTCACATACCTACGTACAAGATTGGAACCATGATCCTTGAGATAACACAAAAATTAGTTGTAACTTGAGCTTCTAAAGTTTAGTCTTCAGATCATGAAGCAAAATTTCTCTTACATTTTTTATAAATTCCACTGCAGACGGTTCTTTGCCTGGACAGTTCTTCTCTCCTGTGGTGGTCTCCAAGATTAGTAGGCCTAGACTGTATATGTCTGACTTGGTGGAGATTTCACCTCTGTATAGATATTCCGGAGCTATGTAACCACTGCATACCAGGAACATTCAGATTTTGATAAGTATTATCAGAAAGATCAGAATGCAATTTACTTCAAGACAAACAGAATATTTCGCAGTTTGTGGTCGACTTACTATGACCCAACAACATTCTGTGTGTTCATCCGTGTTTGTTCTTGACCAAAGAGTCTCGAGAGACCAAAATCCGCTATTTTCGGAACCATATTATCATCCAACAGTATGTTTTCCGGCTTGAGATCCATATGAACGATAGGAATGGCGTGTACAAAGTATAAACCATTGCAAATCCCCTTAATTATGTTGAAGCGTGTGTTCCAGTCCATTTTTGAATCTGCTTCTGAAGAAGTAGAACAGAGGATTATTGAATTACTCCAATATAATGAACTACAATAACGTAAACATTTATTTATTAGAATATCAGAACATTAGCATGAGTGCAATTTGAATCAGGTAGTACTGTACATACCAAAAAGATTCTTCTGGAGGCTTCCCTTTGGTACGTACTCGTGGCAAAGCAAACTTTCAACAATGTCAGCCACAATATATCTTCCATTGTTCAGCACCACTTTCTTTTGACCTTCATGGCAGTAGCCAACCAGTTTCACTACGTTTTCATGGTGGAGAGCCATAATATTTTGAACCTCGTTAGCAAATGCTTTCTCACGCGCAATTGGCGAATTTTCCGCGAGTTTCTTCACGGTAATTATCTGCCCATCCGGCATAATTCCCTGTTCATCCCCAAAGATACATTTTCAGGCAACTTTGGCATCTTTTTTCAGAAACTCAGTTCGAAGGCAGAAAAATGTGAAGGCATAATACCTTATAAACGGTTCCAAATGCGCCTGTACCAAGTATCCGCTCCTTCGAAAACTGATCAGTGATAGTCTTCACAAAGTCTAACGGCAGATTCTTAGGTAATGTGCTCAGAACGCTCGGCTGACCTCCGCCAGCGCCAGTCGCCATTTCTGATGATTGAGCAAGCTTTGAGGTGAGCTGCTTCAAGCTATGCTACCATACATAAAGACAGATCCAAGTACTACACAAGACTAGGCATACATGGATCTCTTGGAAAGTAAGCAGCGTACATGGTTGTTGGAAGAACATGTGAAAATATGCAGCTTCTCTCGATTGAAAAGCACTAACCTGGAGAGAGAAGATCGAACACTTGGGGGTGATTCTTTCGAGCAGCTGTGAAGAGGACAACGAAACGGGGATAAGGCTTGTGAGAAGAATCGCTTCCTTGCTACTGTAGTTGCTAGCTTCGGGTGGATTTATATGAACCAATCTAATGAGATCTGGATCGAGCGCGTAGGCAAGAATGAGTTGACTTGACTCTCGTCTAGGCTCACTCGCTGATGTTTTCCTGGGAAAAAAAATGATGCGCGTGAATATAAAATCATGTCAGCATCGCTGCTTTAAATAATCCTCACACTGTAGCTCTTTCCATGGTGTAGCTTTCATCGACGGCGTGTCCGCGTGGCTCGCGAGGTGCAGACCACAAGTTAGCGCGTCTCTGTCAGTACGCGGTGTCAGGGGCAAGTCTTCTTGCGCTCTCTTTTTTACTCCCTCAATTTTATAATATAGTATGCCCGCGATTTACGAGATTTAAGTTTGACCATATATTTAACCAACGAGACCGATTGTGACGGAACCAAAAGTTATACCATTAAATTCGTATTTTCGATATAAATTCAATGATATAATTTTTACTCCCGCCGCAGTCGGTCTTGTTGGTTAAATTTATGAAAACTTAAATCACGAAAAACGAGGACGCACTATATTATGGAATAGAGTGAGTAACACCGAGGTAAAAAAAAATCAAACCGAGGCAAAAGCTTCGCCTTTTCTACAATATTAATTATAAGAAGAAGATTTTTCAGTTAATTATGAAAAATCAAGCGAAAACCCATACATTCAAGGTCAAGCCCCCACTCCAACGACGCAACAAACTCAACAGAAACACATCAACCTCACAAACACAATCAAACAAAAACTACTTGGCCTTCCATCACTGCCGAAGAGAATAACTCGAGGCTGCTATGGAAGGAGTCAGCGGCGAAGCGAGCCGGAATAATCTGTGGGATCATTGATAATTTTTGGGATAATTTCTTCACAATGGACAGTAAATATATATTAATTTTAGGTTGTTTTTTATAAAAGTTGTGGGATCAATTAACCCGACAAATTACATGTAGAATCGCCACGGGGAGGAGTAGACCGAAACTCTCCTACAAAGGTGGCAAAGCAAGCATCGTCCAAAACCATGCGCCAGGTGCCTTGCCTGTTACACTGACGACCAACGTCGATGGCTACCTCGTCGCCCGCACGACACTAGGCCGAAGCCCTCAAAGTGACAGAAACTCTCAGGGCCGCCTCCCCGACATGCACCACTCCATAGCGCCCTGCCCCGACATACCGCTGCTTGCCTCCGAGCTACAACGCCGCACGATCCGACTGCCTGTAGCCCAAGCTACATAGGGAAGCCGCGCGCAGACCATGGCCGTCACACAAACGCATCCGGGGTTGCCACCCCCACATAAATTAAACCACCCCCTCCGTGGTGTGTCAACCGAGCCGATAACCCTACCACACCGATGACATAGAATTGTCACTCAAGCATCACCGAGATGTCGCCCTGCCTCATACAACTGGCACCCGCAATGGTCCCCGAGGCCATCGCCTTGACGCACCAACATCAACAACCCGGGGTCACCACCCTGACACATGTCGCTCACGACAACAGGAGGGAACTGCGCAAGTAGGTGTGTGTGTAAACTCTCCAAGACGACGCATCCAAGAAGGAAATGAGGTAGCCGCCGCCGTCGCCCAATCCGGCAGTCAGAGCTAGGGATTTCTCCCGGAGAGCCCCCCCCCCCCCAAGAGGGATGGGGAAGAGCTTTCCAACAACACCTCTAAGAAGAAAAATGACACCGATCAACGATCGGTCAAGACTTTCGCCTGAAGCTCCTTCACGGTGATCGCCATAACACACACCACACAGATCGTCGGAGCACACACAACGTAGCGCACTGCCCCTCCATCGACGTCCACCAAACACCAGCCTGCAACACCCAACCACAACACCTCACGCTATGACAGCCAACCGTAGACACCTCGCCAGCAAGAGCTCCGATCTCATGTCCGGGGCCGCCACCCCAGTGTCAAAATTGCACGCCCACGAGCAGAAACCGAGCCAAGACAATGACACGCATCAAAAACAAAACCGTTTGCGTACAAAAAAGAAGCAAAGACAGATAAAAAGGATGGGTTGTAGGCTCACTCATAGCCACACCCTATTAAAATATAGCTGAAATAATTGATTTTTTCTATCAAATACATGTGAAGTAATCCTGAAATTGATTGAACCGTACATGTACATAACTTGTCAGAAGCAACTCAGCCAAAATAAGATAAGTAACATAACAGTAAGCTCGACAAACAAAAAACATGTGTTTGTCCGTGTCCAGTCTTGACCCCCCCCCCTTCCATATGTTTATGTCCATACTCTACCCTTCCTTCGAAGGGTCGAGCACATGCCCCGAGAAAACAATGGTGCCAGTGGTCTCCTCGACGATGAAGAAGGCAAAAGGATGGTCGGCGACAAAGTCCACAAGCTTGGGCGGCGGCGGTTCATCGCCGAACAACGAAAACCCCATCTCGTCGTCCGACTCTGTGAAGGCCGCAACTTCGCTCCCCTCCTCGTTCACCTCGATGCCGCCTTTTGTATAATGTCGTCAACGTACAACTGCACGCCCTTCCCGTCATCGTCCTCCATCTTCTCCGTCAAGCCCTTCGTGGAAGGCTCAAATGGAACACACAGGCCCAGGCTCCGAAGGATGCCAACGAGGCTGCTCTGGTAGCTCAGCTTGAACTTGGGCAGCGTAAGTCGCTGACGGGGACAAACGCCATAGGGAGGTGCTCGTGCAGGAACTCCGACCGAGACGTCAGCCGGTCGACCAGGCTCGTTAGGCCGTCGCGGGCGTCAGGGGGGAACACGCACATGGAGAAACTCGCAAGGGTCATCCTCATCTTGTAGTTGTGCAGCCCGTACTGCGGCGAGTCGTCGTGGGCAACGTTGTACGGCAGTTTCAGCACCTTGAATCCGTCATGAGTTATGATACCATGTTGTAAGTAATATAGAAGGAGGCAAATCACACATGTTGTATTTTTACTCTCATATGTGGTATATCAGTTATGATACCATTGTTAATTTGGATTCTCCCCGATGTGTTATGCTGACAAAATTTCTAGTGAAAATTCACATGACTTGTTGCAATTTTGGTCTTGTTTGTAACAAAATCATAACTTTGGGGTCTCGGCTGCAAAATGCTAGGGTCTTGACTGCAAATTACCACCAAGGACAGTGCTCCATCGAGAGTGCCGTGTGTGTTTGCAAATTTGAACAATGTTCACATTTCAAATAAGGGAAATACAGCAATGTAAGAATATGTAGCTCTTGGTTGTGTGTCTGCATTAAAACTTGTAGAAGTTTGATTGCACATTGGGGTCTCATGAAACCATTTGTAATGAAATTATTTTAGGTTTTTTTATTTCACTAATTTACAGTGGAAAGCCACATGAAAATCACCTTATTACCCTATATTTATCTGTAGCAAGTGGAACAAATTGCTCTTTTTTCAAAGATGAGATTGCATGGACTGTATGGACGGTTTCAATGCGCCGATTTGGGCTCAGGAGATCTCCAGTTAGTTTTTTGCCTTTTTCCTCTTTTTTTTTGCCTTTGTACTCTTTTATCTTCTGTCTTTTCTTTTTTCAGAAATCATAGTACTACAAGCTAATATACCTACGTTCTTTATTATCTTATACAATGTCACACGTGATATTCAGGACAAACCAAGGGTCGAGGAATGTGTAGCACCGATGTTTTTCATATACGGTTGTTTATGCGTTTGGAAAAAGAACATGAATCTGTATCCCTTTTATCATGTGAATTTAAATTTATCGCTAATCATCCAATGTATTTTGTTTTGTTTTGGATGTACATATAGCGTGAATGTGCACGCGTTCTGCAAGACGGCTGCACCGGGTGAAGTGATCCAATTATTTTGTTGATTCAAAACATTCAAAATGACTTATCCGAACTCATGTACCCGACTTGTGATTCGTCTTCATCACTAGCCCGATCCTGAGGAGATTTTCAAAAACAGATCTCATGTTGATATGTTCGATGAGTTTTTTGGATTCAAAGTTTGCCCCTGGAGATAAATGAATTTGCCATTGTGCCAGTACTGAAGTTGCCACGTGTCAACTTCTTGTAAAAAATGATGGAAACTTATATATTAATAATGTCCAGGTAACAATAGAGTCTAGAATTTTTTTTGTCAAAACATGTTAATGTGGAATCTAGTTTCAAAGCTCTCGTCGATACGAAGTCAATGGTGAAAACAAATTGAAAATGAAAAATGACTACTTAGGCTATAAAACATTTTACATTATCAAACTATGTATTTTTTAAGTCATATAGATTTATCACCAGCAAATCTAAGCCTAATCAACTACCCTGGTCAGGTCATGCACAACGAATGGGAGGGCGAGCATTAGCATCCAATATGTTAGCAACACTAGCCAATTGTCCATGCATTGCAACGGGACATACACGTTCTAGTAGTAGTTCAATAACGATCGTGTCCGACATGTACATTAAACCTATCATATTCTAGATTTTGTAATATTTGATTTGAGTATGGGTAGGGAAGGCAGGGAATATTTCTATTGTAGTTGAGGTTTGGTAAGATTTGATTTGTGTATGAGAAGTTTTGATTTAGTTGATGTTTTAGTAAGGTTTTATTTGATTTGATTGGGTTAATGAAAGACGTGATTTATTTATTTTGAGCTAATGCAAGACATGATTTTGATAAGATTTGATTGAGTTAATGCAGAACATGATTTTGAAGCAAAGTACCGATTGATTTAGATTATTCAAAATAAAGGAAAGGAGGGGGGAGTAGTCGAACCAAAAAAAATCAGACCATGGTAAATTCCAAAAATTCAGTGAAGTTTCCAAGAAACTATATACTTGTTCAAAATACTAGATAATAGATTCACAATTAACAAAGCGTAGAAGATATTACAAATTATTCATTATATAAAAAAGCTCTCAACATGAGCTAAAACTCATGCCTTCATAACATGCAACTACTAATAAAGCGGGTAGAAGATAAACTTTTCGTAAGAACAATCATCTTGTTATTACTCTCTTGTGATCTTGTGGCCGCTGGCTCTAGAAAGTGATCCCCGTCAACTCGTCTCCTTTAGTCGTGGCATCTGCTCATCAGTTTTCACCCCTTTCTCGGCCGTTCAATCCGCACCTGGTTGTCTGCCCCGTTGCTAGGGTCGATGACATGCCCTGCAAATATGATTGCACCAGACGCCTCTTCGAGTATGAAATACGCGAAGGGATGATCTGCGACGAAATCTGTCCTTGGCGTCGGCCGCGGCATCGCCAATCCAAATATTCTCGTCGTGGTGACGGCTGCAGCTTCAGTCCCTTGCTCGTTTACCTCAATGACAGCCTTATGAAAAACTTCATTCACAACCAGAGGTAAGCCGGAGCCGTCGTCCTCCACCATGTCCGACAGGTCAGCACCCATGCCGAACGGCAACATCAGCCCCAAGTGTTTGAGAGTTTGCGTGACACTGCTCTGGAAAGAAAGCTTTTTTTTAAAACAGGCTTTCGCCCCGCTTTATATATAAAACAACAACCAAACATAGTACACGCCGAACGATACAAGGAGATGAGGTGATCCTCATACACGGCCGATCCCAAGATAACCGGATCACACAGAACGCAAGCGACTACGCAATCGAAATAAAGTACAGGATGGACTAAAGCAACACTGCACTAAGCCCTATAACACCTAAGCTCCACAACAACGCCCCCAGGAGTGATAACGGCGCTCGGCGTCGCCACTGCCGAGTCTACAACAGACAGAGGTTTTCACCCGGAACTCGGACACGGAGAGGAGCACCATGGCAACGTCTTCAAGAAGATAATGGCGCCCACAAGCGTTTCCGTCGTCCGCGACAAAGCGCGGAGCTTTCGCTCGGCAGCTCCCCCGCATCACCACGAGGTCTCCAGGGCACGCGCGAGGAGCATAGAACTTCCAGATCCGGATCGGGGCACGGCCATTGTCAGAGACAAAGAACGCGCCCGAGCCACCCGCAGCATCACCTCACGCCGCCCACACGACCAAGAGGTAATGCCATCCCCATCGCCATGGTGCCTGCCGGAGAGCCAACCATGCGGACCGACATCCAGGGCCGCCACCCCGGCATCCATGTCCACTGTACCCGCGAGGAAAGGGGCCTCACCAACCATGGGCACCTCCCGGATCGAGCCCAAACGTACCTACTCGGAGGGAAAACTTCGACTCGCCCAGGGCACCATCCAGATCCGCCCAAGCACAAGCCCCGGCTCGCAGCCATGTCGGCCTAGAACCAGGGGAAGGAGGCCTGCTGCACCACCACCCAGCGCCACCGGCAGAGACACAACACCCATCACGAAGCGTCGCCTCCCCATCGATCCGCACCATCCGCTCCCGGACGCGGTCACCACAGCCATAGAGTCGCCGGACCACCCCAGCAAGGAGCACGCCGCCACGCCGGTCCCCTCCAGCAGCCACAGCCACCAGCGGCGGCCGGCCCATGCCGCCTCAACCTGCGCCGCCTGCTGGCAGCCGGCCGAAGCATCCGCCCGATCCAGATCTGGGCCGGGACGCCCATAGCCGCCACCCATGCAGGCACGCCCCACCTCGATCCCGACGAGCAGCCGCTCGCGCCTCCACCCCAGGACGCCACCGTCGTGCCGTCCCGACCGCAGCCGCGCCGCGCCACCCTGCAGAACCGCGCGCATCCGCGCCGTGGAGCTGTCCCGCGCCAGCCCACCGCGAAAAAGGGAAAGAGGCCCCGTCGCCACCGACGTTGGCCGGGCTTTGCCCGGCGACGCGAGCCGGCGGTGGCAAGGGAGGGGCGGCGGGATTGGGAGGCTGGAGCCGGCAGCGCTGGGTTTCGCCTCCCCGCTCGCGGGAGCGGGCGAGACGAGCCGGTTTTTTGTTTCTGTTGAACCGTATCCTCTGGAAAGAAAGCTCGAACTTGGGAACCCCGAATTGGCCGACCCTGACCTGGCTCATCGGCAGGTGCTCGTGCAGGAAGGTGGGGCGGGAGGTTATCTCCTGGACGAGGCCCTGGAGGCCGTCGTGCGCATCAGGGAGGAAGATGCACATCGAGTACCGCGGCTTGGTTTTCTTGAAGTTGGTCATCCACTGGAACAGTTTGGCTCGTGGCATCTCGTACCGCAGCTTGAGGACCTTGAACCCGTCGTGCACGGCGATGAAGTGACGGCCGGAGCTGCGCATGAAGGAGGCGTCGACGGTGGTGCCGTCGAGCCTGTGGAACGGCCTGACCTTGGTCATCCTCTCGTAGAACGGCAGGTCCCATCTTCCTTTGAAGTATATATGGCGTTGCCGAGCACGACGTCCGTCGCTGGGCCAAAGGATTTCGACGAGACAACGGCGGTGATAAGGTTTCTAGTGGCCCGCGCGACCCAGGCATTGATCCGCTGAGCTGCTTTCCCCGCGTTTCCCCGGAAGTCGTCGGTGCGTGACTTGGCCTTGTATGTGCCGACGACGGCCTCGCGGTACGTCGTCTTGAGCGGCCGCGCCTTGTCGTTCCACACGCCGCACGCGAACGCGGCGCTCGGCCCGTCGGACTCCGAATGGTCCCTGAGCGCGTCCGCCGCCACGCGCGAGATGAGGTCCTCCAGCTCGTCACGGATACGGGCGCCGAGGAGGCGGAGGATCTCGCCCAGGGTCGCCCCTCGGGCGCCGGGCGCCAGCAGCGCGACCGCGGCGTAGATGGACAGTGGCGAGAAGACGAGGTTGCCGCGAGGGCTCGCGTCGGCGAGGTGCTTGGTGAGTTGCGCGGAAAATTCCGCCAGTCTGGAGCTGGACTGCCGCCGCTTCTTGCTTGGCCGGGCTTCGCGTCCTCCCGTCATCGCAACCTCCAGAAAATTATCCCTCGACGTGCTCTAGGCCTCATGGATGCACTGATGGCTAACGAGCGACCCAGAGAGCTCCCGCGACTAACCTCACCCCACCAGCCCATACCGACGGCAGCCACTCCGGCGCCATCGGCCACCCCAGCCCCCTCCCCCGGCCATGCCCTCGTCGCCCCAGCCCCTGCTCTGGGGGTTCAATCCATTGCCATGCCTTGCTGCGCCCATGAATGGGACAGCCAGTCCAGATCTGGATCGGCTGCTTCGGACACCGCCGCCTCCGCCGCCCGGTCGGTCGGCGCGCCAAGCAGGCGAGGTGTACTGCGTGCTTGAGACCCCCCCCCCCCCCCCCCCCCCCCCTTCGCAGCTGGGTCTTGGAGACGCGGGGGTAGCTGCACCTGCCGCCGGGGCTGCCTTCAATGTGCACCCAGGTTCTTGCCGCACTGACGCCGCGCGCCTTAACTCCTGCGCGTTGGGTGGGTGGCTGGAGTGCTTCAAGTCGCCTGGGAAGACTGCTACGCCATCAAGCCCGCGGGACGCGGGTATGGCCGGTGCTGCGCGGATCGAGGCCGAGGTGACGGCGGGATGGGAGACGGTGAGGTCGCGTCGGCCGCGCCGGCCGGCTTTGCAGCAGGAAGAATTCAAGGCACGCGCCCCTGTTCCAGACTGGCTTTTTAAGCTCTGCTTCCACTGCCTTCATCCAAGGCACAAGGCCGCTTCTTGCCGCAACCCAGTGACTTGCAGGCGCTGCTTCCGTTCCAGCCATCGTGCGCGAGGCTGCACCAACCCGTCGGCTCCGCACCTGCGTCCACGGGCGCCTCCTTCCCGGCGGGCGCTGCCGGCACGCCAGCGCCCCGCGCCTCCCTTGCCGTGGGCTCGCTCCCCTCCTCCCGCCCCCGTCAGGGCCATTGCTGCGCCCGTCGCTGCAGCCTGGGCGGGTGACCACGCATCCGGCCCCGCCGAGGTCTTCATAGTGGTGCACTCCACCCTCGCCATGGTCCAAGAGGCAGCTCTGCTCGAGTCAAACGCCGTGGTGGCATGGCTGGAGCGGGAGGTGAGGGCCTCCCCTGCTAAGATCGCCGCTGCGGTGGTGAAGGAGATAGGCTGCCTCCGCCCCGACGTCAACGTCATTCGCCACTTCTCGGAGGCCTTCCTCATTAGATTGTTCCACCATCATCACTGCGCAGAAGCAGTCTCGCGCCCGGCGCTGCCGTTCCGGGACACCCGCATCCAGCTCCAGCCTTGGCGGATCGAGTCTCACGCGGAGCACGTCGACATGCCGCACCATGTGCGCCTGTGCCTCGAGGGACTGCCTCTGCAGGCATGGGACGCCCAGGCGGTGGCCTCTGCAATCGGCACCAACTGCTCGTTAGACTACATCAAGACGGCCTCTTGCCTGAAGACGGACACGGAGGTGCTCGCCCTGTGGGCGTGGGCGACGTGCCCCGGCAAGATCCCAAGGGTCAACTAGATCACCCTGCCAGCGTGCAAAGGCGGCGAGCTGGTGTATGGGCGACGTGGGCTGCAGCACAGGGTTCTTCTCCACCTCTCCATCCACGAGAAGAAGGTGGACGGGCGCACGGTGTCTGAGGGCTTCACCTGGGGACGCAACATCGTCGATGGCGAGGCAGTGCCCAGGGACCGTAGGGAGCGCTTTTCCTGCCCTGTGCCGCATCAAGGAAGGCGCGACAGCGACGAGGACGATGACCATCGCCGCGAGCCCGCGATGGTGGCCGGCGCGGCCGTGATGACACCGCCAACAGGAGCGGCTGGGGCGCGCGCATAGGGCGCAGCCTCTCTCGCAATCACCGTGAAGAGTCGCGACGCCAAGACAGGGACCATGGCGGCCGCGACAGGAGGGATGACCGTGGCAACCGTCGCCGTGATGCCGTGGGCGAGCCGGCCGTGGTCCTACAGGGTTTAGGCTCCGCCTCTTCGCTGGCGACCCGCTGCCTAGAGGATGCCCCAGTAGCGTCAGTTGTGGCGCCCCTACAGATGCTTCCCGCGTAGCAGCAGCTGCTGCTGACCTCTGCCCCGGTAGTGGAGGATGCAGCCGGTCAGCTGGTGCAGTCCGGGCGGAGAGGACGCAGCCCAGCCAGGGCGCGCTCTCCTGGCGCGAACCGGCGTCGCTCCCAGGACAACCGGACGCCGCCGACCTCCCCGCCTCTATCGCCAACATCTGTGCTCCCACCCTCGCCACGCTCAAAGCGGGGTGAGGCCAGGTACTCCGCGTCCTTTGATATCGCTCCGTTGCAGGCAAGGTTGAAGCTCTGCTCCCCTTCAGTGATGTTGTTGCCCCTGACTTCGTCGGCCAGGCCGCCGGGCTTCGAGAGCTCACCCACACCGCCGCTTATCTCCTCTGGGCTAGTGCGCCGCACACCTTCTTCCCCGCGTAGGCGGGTTGTGGTTGTGGCGGACGCCGACCTCAAACCGCTCTTCAAGGAGAGGGAGGAGGCCATCCTGCCAACACCAGCTCCCAGACCTTTGATGGCGCACCGCAAGACGATGGCCGGGGTGACGATCACTCACAACGGTGGGTTCACACTGCAGAGGACAAGCGCCAGGCTGCATGCTGCGGGGCAGGTCAAGGTCGCCCCGGTGGCAAAGGTTGCAGAGGCTTTGGCCTGTCACAATCTCGGCATCACCAAAAACGGCCAGGATGTCACGGTGGAGATGCTTAATGCATTCACAGACCGTTTCAAGGAGCAACTTCCACCGAAGGTGATAATTGCTTTGAGAGGCATGTTCAAGTTGGATGATGCTGGAGCGACTGCTGTTGAGGATGCACTGCTGCTGCATGGAGGTGCTGGAGCGCTGGATGTGGACAATGGCCAGGACGCCATTTGAACAGTCTCATGCTGGCTTGAGGGTAGCTAGTTTAAGATGATAGTGCAACTTCTTCTATGTAATGCGTGGGTGTGGTGGAGTTTAGCTAAGTCTGGCCGCTGGCCATGTATCAGGTTCAGGTACATGTGTTTTTTAGCTATCTATGTTCCAGGGACTGTTGTAGCATCAGTCCAGCTATCAAAAGGTTGTTTGTTATCTCCTGGGCAAAGTTTAGGGCTATGCATGTTACCAAATGAGTGAACAAGCAATCAACACACTTAGCTGCAACGTCCGCGGCCTCAACTGTCCGAACCGTAGAGCCACCGTGGGTGCAACAATCGCGTCTTCGTCGTGCCACATTGTCTGTCTCCAGGAGACGAAGCTGGCCATCCTCGACCAATTCACAGCTGCCTCTCTTGGTGTCAACAGACTCCGTAGCTTCGCACAACGGCCTGCAGAAGGGACCAGAGGTGGCATACTAATTTTTTGGGATGATCGTCTGGTCGACTTGATGGGTATTGATACGTCTCCAACGTATCTATAATTTTTTATTGTTCCATACTATTATATTATCTGTTTTGGATGTTTTATATGCATTAATATGCTATTTTATATTATTTTTCGGACTAATCTATTAATCTAGTGCCTAGTGCCAGTTTCTGTTTTTTCCTTGTTTTTGAGTATTGCAGATAAGGAATATTAAACGAAGTCCAAATGGAATAAAATCTTCGGAATGATTTTTCTTGGACCAGAAGAAACCTGCCAGACTTGGAGATGAAGGCAGGAGACCTGCCGGGAGGCGACAAGCCACCTGGGCGCACCCTAGGGGGGGGGGCGCCCCCTGGCTTGTGGCCCCCCAGTAGGTCTCCTAACCCTATTCTTCGACCTATAAATTCCCAAATATTCCCCCAATACCAAAGAGAGCCACGAAAATATTTTTCCGCCGCCGGAAGCCTCTATTCCCATGAGATCCCATCTTGGAGCCTTTTCCGGTAATCTGCCGGAGGGGGATTCGATCACGGAGGGCATCTACATCAACTCCATTGCCCCTCCGATGATGCGTGAGTAGTTCACCTCAGACCTTCGGGTCCATAGCTAGTAGCTATATGGCTTCTTCTCTCTCTATGTTCTTCAATACCATGTTCTTCATGATCTTCATGGAGATCTATCCGATGTAATACTCTTTTGCGGTGTGTTTGTCGAGATCCGATGAATTGTGGGTTTATGATCAGATTATCTATGAATATTATTTGAATCTTCTCTGAATTCTTATATGCATGATTTCATATCTTTGCAAGTCTCTTCGAGTTATTGGTTTGGTTTGGCCAACTAGATTGGTAATTCTTGCAATGAGAGAAGTGCTTGGTTTTGGGTTCAATCTTGCGGTGTCCTCACCCATTGACAAAGTAGGGGTAGCGAGGCACGTATTTGTATTGTTGCCATCGAGGATAAAAAGATGGGGTTTTCATCATATTGCTTGAGTTTATCCCTCTACATCATGTCATCTTACCTAATGCGTTACTCTGTTCTTCATGAACTTAATACTCTAGATGCAGGCAGGAATCGGTCGATGTGTGGAGTAATAGTAGTAGATGCAGAATCGTTTCGGTCTACTTGACACGGACGTGATGCCTATATGCATAATCATTGCCTTGGATATCGTCATAACTATGCGCTTTTCTATCAATTGCTCAACAGTAATTTGTTCACCCACCGTATTATTTTCCTTCAAGAGAGAAGCCTCTAGTGAAACCTATGGCCCCCGGGTCTATTTTCCATATTATATTTTCAGATCTATAAACCAAAAATACCAAAAATACTTTGTTGCAATCTTTTTACTTTTGTTTTACTTTTCGTTCTAGTAATCTTCTATATCTATCTCTATCAGATCTCATCCTTGCAAGTAACCTTGAAGGGATTGACAACCCCTTTATAGCGTTGGGTGCAAGTGTTTGATTGTTTGTGTAGGTGCGAAGATTGGGGACTTGCTTGTATCTCCTACTGGATTGATACCTTGGTTCTCAACAACTGAGGGAAATACTTATCTACTTTGCTGCATCACCCTTTCCTCTTCAAGGGGAAACCAACGCAAGCTCAAGAAGTAGCAAGAAGGATTTCTGGCGCCGTTGCCGGGGAGATCTACATCAAGCCTACCAAGTACCCATCACAAACTCATCTCTTGCATTTACATTTTTTGCCATTTGCTTCTCGTTTTCCTCTCCCCCACTTCTAAAACGATTTTCAGAAAAAACCAAAAAGATTTGCCTTTTTATTCGCCCTTCTTCCGTTCGTCTTTTCGTTTGCTTTTTGTTTGCTTGTGTGCTAGATTGCTTGCTTTGTCACGATGACTCAAGAGAATACCAAGTTGTGTGACTTTTCCAATACTAATAATAATGATTTTATTAGTACTCCGATTGCTCCCGCCACTAGTGCAGAATCTTATGAAATTAATGCCGCTTTGCTTAATCTTGTTATGAAAGAACAATTTTCGGCCTTCCTAATGAAGATGCCACATCCCATCTAAATACTTTCGTTGAGTTGTGTGATATGCAAAAGAAGAAAGATGTGGATAATGATATTGTTAAATTGAAGCTATTTCCTTTCTCACTACGAGATCGTGCTAAAACTTGGTTTTCATCTTTGCCTAAAAATAGTATTGATTCATGGAATAAGTGTAAAGATGCTTTTATTTCCAAGTACTTTCCGCCCGCTAAGATCATCTCCCTTAGGAACGATATAATGAATTTTAAGCAACTTGATCATGAGCATGTTGCACAATCTTGGGAGAGGATGAAACTAATGATTAGAAATTGCCCCGCACATGGTTTGAGTTTATGGATGATTATACAAATTTTTTATGCGGGATTGAATTTTGCTTCTAGGAATCTATTAGATTCCGCCGCGGGTGGTACTTTTATGGAAATCACATTAGGAGAAGCTACTAAACTCCTAGATAATATTATGGCAAATTACTCTCAATGGCATACCGAAAGATCTCCTACTAGTAAAAAGGTGCATGCTATTGAAGAAATAAACACTTTGAGTGAAAAGATGGATGAATTAATGAAATTATTTGCTAGCAAGAGTGCTCCTATTGATCCCAATGATATGACTTTGTCTTCTTTGATTGGAAATAGTAATGAATCTATGGATGTGAATTTTGTTGGTAGGAACAATTTTGGTAATAACGCGTATAGAGGTAATTTCAACCCTAGGCCGTTTCCTAGTAATTCCTCTAATAATTATGGTAATTCCTACAACAATTCTTATGAAAATTATAATAAGATGCCCTTTGATCTTGAGAATAATATTAAAGAATTTATTAGTTCGCAAAAGGTTTTCAATGCTACGATTGAAGAAAAATTGCTCAAGATTGATGATTTGGCTAGGAACGTTGATAGAATTTCTCTTGAGATTGATTCTTTGAAAAATAGATCTACTCCACCTAAGCGTGATATTAATGAGTCTTTAAAAGCTATGCGAACTTCTATTGATGAGTGTAAGGAAAGAACCGCTTGAATGCGTGCTAAGCATGAATGGCTTGAAAAAGTGTGTTCTCGTGAAAATAATGATGAAGATCTTAAAGTGATTGATGTGACTCCTATTGAATCTTTGTTTTATAATATAAATCTTGATGAAGATGGGACTGGAGATAAGTCAACTTTAGTTAAAAGTCGTCCCAATGATTCGGAGTTTATAGATCTTAATGCTAAGATCGATAAAAGTGGGATTGAAGAGGTCAAAACTTTAAATAGCAATGAACCCACTCTTTTGGATTTCAAGGACTTTAATTATGATAGTTGTTCTTTGATTGATTGTATTTCCTTGTTGCAATCCATGTTGAATTCTCCGCATGCTTATAATCAAAATAAAGCTTTTACTAAACATATCGTTGATGCTATGATGAAATCTTTTGAAGAAAAACTTGAGTTGGAAGTTTCCATACCTAGAAAGCTTTATGATGAGTGGGAACCTACTATTAAGATTAAAATTAAAGATTATGAGTGCCATGCTTTGTGTGATTTGGGTGCTAGCGTTTCCACGATTTCGAAAACTTTATGTGATGTGCTCGGTTTCCATGATCTTGATGATTGCTCCTTAAATTTGCATCTAGCGGATTCCACTATTAAGAAACCTATGTGAAGGATTAATGATGTTCTTATTGTTGCAAATAGGAATTATGTGCCCGTAGATTTCATTGTTCTTGATATAGATTGCAATCCTACATGCCCTATTATTCTTTGTAGACCTTTCCTTAGAACGATCGGTGCAATTATTGATATGAAAGAAGGAAACATTAGATTCCAATTTCCGTTAAGGAAAGGCATGGAACACTTTCCTCGATAGAGAATTAAATTACCTTATGAATCTATTATGAGAGCTACTTATGGATTGCATACCAAAGATGACAATACCTAGATCTATTGCGTTATGCCTAGCTAAGGGTGTTAAACAATAGCGCTTGTTGGGAGGCAACCCAATTTTATTTTATGCTTCTGTTTTTTGCTTGTGTTCTTGAGTGTTTTGCACATTATTACCTCTGTAGTAATTGTGTTTTATTTTTTTAATTAGTGTTTGTGCCAAGTAAGACCTTTGGGATGGTTTACGGTGATTGTTGATTTGGTTTTGCTGAAAAACAGAAACTTTTGCGCTCAGTCCAGGAATTTTATAAATTCACCAGAGCGTCAATTGGATCTGAATTTTTTTCACAAGATTGATATACAAATTGCAATTATTGTCCAAATTTTCAGAATTTTTGGAGTTACAGAAGTATTCGAACTCTACAGATTTCTACAGACTATTCTGTTTTTGACAGATTCTGTTTTCTTTGTGTTGTTTGCTTATTTTGATGTATCTATGGGTTGTATCGGGGGGTATGAACCATGGAGAAGTTAGAATACAGTAGATATTACACCAATATAAATAAAGAATGTGTTCACAACAGTACCTAAAGTGGTGATTTATTTTTCTTATACTAACGGATCTCACGAGTTTTCTGTTGAGTTTTGTGTTGTGAAGTTTTCAAGTTTTGGGTAAAGATTTGATGGACTATGGAATAAGGAGTGGCAAGAGCCTAAGCTTGGGGATGCCCAAGGCACCCCAAGCCATATTCAAGGATACCAAAGAGCCTAAGCTTGGGGATGCCCCGGAAGGCATCCCCTCTTTCGTCTTCAATCCATCGGTAAATTTGCTTGAGGCTATATTTTTATTCACCACATGATATGTGTTTTGCTTGGAGCGTCTTGTATGATATGAGTCTTTGCTTTTTAGTTTGCCACAATAATCCTTTCTGCACACATCTTTTGAGAGGGACACACGTTAATCGTGAATTTATTAGAATACTCTATGTGCTTCACTTATATCTTTTGAGCTAGGCAACGTTGCTCTAGTGCTTCACTTATATCTTTTTAGAGCACGGTGGTGTCTTTATTTTATAGAAATAATTGAACTCTCATACCTCACTTATATTATTTTTAGAGTCTTTGAACAGCATGGTAATTGGTTTAGGTTATGAATTTAGTCCTAATATAATGGGCATCCAAGAGGGATATAATAAAAACTTTCATATAAAGTGCATTGAATACTATGAGAAGTTCGATTGCTTGCATATAGTTTTGAGATATAAAGATGGTGATGTTAGAGTCATGCTAGTGAGTAATTGTGGAATGGTAAAAATACTTGTGTTAAAGTTTGTGACTCCCGTAGCATGCACGTATGGTGAACCGTTATGTAACGAAGTCGGAGCATGATTTGTTTAATGATTGTCATCCTTTGTGTGAGGGTCGGGAGCGCGCGATGGTTAACTCCTACCAACCTCTCCCCTAGGAGCATGCGTCTAATACTTTGCTTCGATAACTAATAGATTTTTGCAATAAGTATGTGAGTTCTTTATGACTAATGTGATTCCATGGATTATACGCACTCTCACCCTTCCACCATTGCTAGCCTCTCTAGTACCGCGCAACTTTCGCCGGTGCATTAAACCCACCTTCCTCAAAACATCCACCATATACTCTTCCTCAAAACATCCACCATACCTACCTATTATGGCATTTCCATAGCCATTCCGAGATATATTGCCATGCAACTTCCACCGTTCCGTTTTTTATGACACGCACCATCATTGTCATATTGCTTTGCATGATCGTAAGACAGCTAGCATGATGTTTTCATGGCTTGTCCATTTTTTGATGTCATTTGCTATGCTAGATCGTTGCACATCCCGGTACACCACCGGAAGCATTCATATAGAGTCATATCTTGTTGTAGGTATCGAGTTGTAAGTAAATAAAAGTGTGATGATCATCATTATTAGAGCATTGTCCCATGGGAGGAAAGGATGATAGAAGCTATGATTCCCTCACAAGTAGGGATGAGTCTCCGGACTTTACAAATAATAAAAGAGGCCAATGAAGCCCAAATAAAAAAAAAGAGGCCAAAGATGCCCACCAAAATAAAAAAAAGGAAAAAAAAATGAGAGAAAAGAGAGAAGGGACAATGTTACTATCTTTTTTCCACACTTGTGCTTCAAAGTAGCACCTTGATCTTCATGATAGAGAGTCTCCTATTTTTGTCACTTTCATATACTAGTGGGAATTTTTCATTATATAACTTGGCTTGTATATTCCAATGATGGGCTTCCTCAAAATTTCCCTAGGTCTTCGTGAGCAAGCAAGTTGGGTGCACACCCACTTAGTTTCTTTTTGACCTTTCATACACTCATAGCTCTAGTGCATCCGTTGCATGGCAATCCCTACTCACTCACATTGATATCTATTGATGGGCATCTCCATAGCCCGTTGATACGCCTAGTTGATGTGAGACTATCTTCTCCTTTTCCATACAACCTCCACCATATTCTATTCCACCTATAGTGCTATATCCATGGCTCACGCTCATGTATTGCGTGAAAGTTGAAAAGGTTTGATAACATAAAAGGTGTGAAACAATTGCTTGACTTGTCATCGGGGGTGTGCATGATTTAGATACTTTGTGTGGGGAAGATGGAGCATAGCTAGACCATATGATTTTGTAGGGATAACTTTCTAAGGCGATGTTATTTTGAAAGGACACGATTGCTTGTTAGTATGCTTGAAGTATTACTGTTTTTATGTCAATATTGAGCTTTTGTTTTGAATCTTATGGATCTAAACATTCATGCCACAATAAAGAATATTACATGGATAAATATGTTAGGTAGCATTCCACATCAAAAATTCTGTTTTTATCATTTACCTACTCGAGGACAAGCAGGAATTAAGCTTGGGGATGCTTGATACGTCTCCAACATATCTATAATTTTTGATTGTTCCATGCTATTATATTATCTGTTTTGGATGTTTTATATGCATTAATATGCTACTTTATATTATTTTTGGGACTAACCTATTAATCTAGTGCCTAGTGCCAATTTCTGTTTTTTCCTTGTTTTTGAGTATTGCAGATAAGGAATATTAAACGGAGTCCAAACGGAATAAAATCTTCGAAATGATTTTTCTTGGACCAGAATAAACCTTCCAGACTTGGAGATGAAGGCAGGAGACCTGCCGGGAGGCGACAAGCCACCTGGGCGCGCCCTAGGGGGGGGGGCGCCCCCCTGGCTTGTGGCCCCCCAGCAGGTCTCCTAACCCTATTCTTCGGCCTATAAATTCCCAAATATTCCCCCAATACCAAAGAGAGCCACGAAAATACTTTTCCGCCGCCGGAAGCCTCTGTTCCCGTGAGATCCCATCTTGGAACCTTTTCCTGTAATCTGCCGGAGTGGGATTCGATCACGGAGGGCATCTACATCAACTCCATTGCCCCTCCGATGATGCGTGAGTAGTTCACCTCAGACCTTCGGGTCCATAGCTAGTAGCTATATGGCTTCTTCTCTCTCTATGTTCTTCAATACCATGTTCTTCACGATCTTCATGGAGATCTATCCGATGTAATACTCTTTGGCAGTGTGTTTGTCGAGATCCGATGAATTGTGGGTTTATGATCAGATTATCTATGAATATTATTTGAATCTTCTCTGAATTCTTATATGCATGATTTCATATCTTTGCAATTCTCTTCGAGTTATTGGTTTGGTTTGGCCAACTAGATTGGTAATTCTTGCAATGGGAGAAGTGCTTGGTTTTGGGTTCAATCTTGCGGTGTCCTCACCTAGTGACAAAGTAGGGGTAGCGAGGCACGTATTTGTATTGTTGCCATCGAGGATAAAAAGATGGGGTTTTCATCATATTGCTTGAGTTTATCCCTCTACATCATGTAATCTTACCTAATGCGTTACTCTGTTCTTCATGAACTTAATACTCTAGATGAAGGCAGGAGTCGGTCGATGTGTGGAGTAATAGTAGTAGATGCAGGCAGGATGACGACTTATTCAAGATGACCTGAAACGGAGGATTGAAGACATCAATGAAAGGGATCAATTTCTTCGAGGAGATTAACCAAGAACGAGAAGACTCGTTAGAATTTCGTAACCAGAACTACTCCCTTCTACCTCTTAATTCTCGGGACGAGAATTTCTTTTAGTAGGGGAGAGTTGTAACACCCCTGGATTTCAACTACAGTAACCTAGGTGATCAGGCTACAGTGATCACAATGTTAAGCTAATCCAATTTTGCTAAACAGTGTATGATCAATATGGATTTCATATCTCATTTCAAATTCCACTACTAAATGCCCTAGGATTTTATTGTGATAAAATAAATCCCCAAACAGCATAAGAAAAATGTTGCACACCTGTTAAAAATTTCAAAACTAATGTTGTTAAGGAAAACAACATCACCTTGATGTTGGTGTGGACCTCACCATCCAAAATAGAGCCAAAAAGCATTTAAAATCCCCTTTTAATTCCATGGATAATTAGAACAGATTCCAAAAATGCCCAAACTTGGTGTGGCCATGCAAAATATTGCAAGATATTAATTGGACCTTGTCACACATTTTTACTATAGAGAATTAATGCAAAAAGAATTAAAACAGACGACAGAAAAGAAAAAGAACAAAAAAAGGAAAAGAGCTACTGGGCACTGTGGCCCAAGTGCTACAGGCTGGCCCAGCCCACCAGGGCCAGCCTTTCCCTTACCTCCCGCCAGCGCCAGGGAGAGGCCGGCTCGTCATGGCGGCCAGCGAGCGCGTGCGGCCATCGGGCACCGCTGGAGGATAAGAGCGAGCCTCCATGCTCTCTCTCCCTCCCCCGCAAACCTTAGCCGCCTCCCAGATCCCCCTGCGCCCCCCATGTGCCCTCTCTGGCCTTGCTCTCCCTCTTCCGTTTTGCGCAACCACCCGAGAGCCCACCGCCGCCGACGCTCGATCCCGCGGCCACCGTGCCCCGATCATCGCTCCGCCATGCCCGCCGTGTTCCCCGTCCTCGAGTACGTCGCCTGACGCCGCGCGTTGGAGCCTGGCGCCGCTACATCGTCCTCCTCGAGCTCGTCGTCCCCGCACGGTCATCCTCGTCTCCGGCCCCGATTCGCCGCTGTCGCCCTTCCCCGGGCTCACTCTCGCACAACTACGGGTCCCCTATGAGCTGCCGCACCTCTCGCCACTCTCCCCTGCGCGTTATCGTCGCCGTAGCTCGCCGTATTGGAGGTGCCCGACTACTCCGCCGCCTGCCTCGTCGCCGGCAAGGCTCCGATGACCAAATGGTCTCGGGCTCATGCCCATCTTGCTCGCGCGCGCGCGTAGACTCTCGCTAACCACTTAGTTCGCCCGTGTGCGCTCAGCTTCGTCGATCCCGCATCTCGCCCGGAATGCTCGCCGCCGGCGAGGTCATTGCGCTCGGCTCCGACCACCGTAGCTTGCGCCGCTAGGCTAGATCGACACGGCTCGGAGTGCTCGATCGATTGCAAGAAGCGGCGCTCGATTTGGTGCAGTGTAGCGAAAACCCGGGCTCGCCGGAGTTTCGCCGTCGCGGGCGAGCTCGCCGGCGTGCTCCGGTGGCCGGCGTCCAGCTGGCGCCGACATGGCACCGCGGGCCCCACCGCTCAACCACTGCCACTGGGACCCACTGGGCCCAGTTGACTTGGTCAGCGCAGCCCCGCCCGCTGACATGTGGGTCCCGCGCGGTTTAAAACGATTTTAAAAATAATTAAACTGTTAATTAAATTGTTAATTAGATTAGTGAGTTAATCACTCACTGACCAACAGGCCCCACCCTAAATTAATCCTAATTAGTTTAAATAAAACCTAATTAAACTACTATGAGGCTGACCAGTGGGGCCCACTGTCAGGTTTGACCCAGTCAACAGTACAGTTGACTGCTGACATCATGTTGACGTCATAATTGCTTTTTTGAATTAAATTAATTTATTAATTCTAGAAAATTGATTAAATCTTTAATAATTAATATTAAATAAACCGTAACTCGGATGAAAATACTTTATACATGAAAGTTGCTCAGAACGACGAGACGAATCCGAATACGCGGTCTGTTCGTCTGTCACATGCCTCTAGCATAGCAAACATGGAACTTTTCCATCGATTTCGCCTGTCCGGTAGTAGCCCGAGACCCGGAAAATATCGTCAGATATTCTTCCGACCCGTTTGCAACGTGTAATACTGCGTTAGTGCATGCCTAGCTCTGCTTATTGCCATGTCATGCATCGTGATGCATTTGTCTGCTTTATACTTATTGTTTCTTCCCCCCTCTTCTCTCCGGTAGACCCCGAGACTGACGGTGCTGCCGGATACGACTACACCGTTGACGATCAGCCTTTTTCCGCAGAGCAGCAAGGCAAGCAACCCCCCCCCCCCTTGAGCATTCCGATATCGCCCATTCTTCCCTCTTATTCTTGCATTAGTTTTTGCTACCGTAATTGGTTAGCTCCTATTCTGATGCATAGCCTGCTTTTGATAAACTGCTACTATACCTGCAACAATATCAACTGCTTAGTATAGGTTGATCAATGAATCCCCTGTGACCCCCCTTAGTCCCAGTTGCCCCTGCTTCTTCATCGACGACTTGACGACTGGAAGACCCGAAGACTCGGTCAACCGACCGACGAGCCAGGCCCCTCACATCACCGCACACCCCTTTACTATGGCACTGCAGAGCTACTATCGAGTGCCGAGGGTGATACCTCACTTAGCACTCCCGGTGTTAATTCTGTACAATAGCTAATCGGTCGAGGGTATCGAGGGTGATTCCTCCTTCCCATTTATCGATAGCGACTCTTGCCATACACATACCTCGAGTGGGATCCATCGAGGGTGATTCCTCGGATATCCACTTGGTGTATAAACACACAGTTACTTTAACTTGACATTGTTTACATGTGAAAGACGGGACTGGAGGGACAGGCGGTACCACCCTGGTTGAGGTGGACCTGAGTTCCCGACAGTCTTGAGACGGGTCGGCCCCAAGGGTACCCGTGTGTGAGATGTGGTGGGATGCGCCGGTAAGGCATCCAAAGGGTTATGTTGAGGCGTGGACGGGCAGGAGAGGCCCTTGCCACACATCCTCGAGACGGGGCGACGGGACCGCAATTTATGGGTCGTGCTTGTCCCGCATTAATAAAATGCTAATGGGTTGGGTATTTGATCTGAGTTGGGTCGTTGGCCTTTTTACGCAGCAAACCATCGCGTGGGAGAAGTTATGGGTACTCAGCGTCGTTGTATCAGCCGAAGCTCTTCGGACGTCAGCAATGGAGCGGCGCGCGCCGGATTGGACTGGACGGTACAGCTCTTGGACTGGAGTGTGCTAGGTCTGCTTCCGGCCGCGTACGCATCGTGCAGGAGCGCGTAGGGCAAGTGGGCCCATGACCCCTGTGTGCTTAGGATTTAGACCGGCGGGCTGGCCTCTTCGTTGAGCCTAGGTGGGGCGACGACGTGCTGCTATCCCGAGGCCGGGCATGACCCAGGAAAGTGTGTCCGGCCGAAGGTGATCAGGCGTGTTGGAAATGCGGTGCACCCCTGCAGGGATGAATAAACTATTCGAATAGCCGTGTCCACGGTAATAGGACGACTTGGAGTTGTACCTTGACCTTATACAACTATAATTGTGATTTAAAATTGAAATGAATGTGGCTCCGAGATTGCTTCCTCGCAGGGAGTCGAGGAAGAATCTCTGGGCGTGGTTACTTAATAAAATTGCTACAATAATATGACTATATATATGAGATACCAGTCTACTCTCTTCTAATGCTGCAAGATGCTGAAGATGCTAGTCTTCGATAGGACTAGGCCTTCCCCCCTATTCTTGCTTTCTGCAGTCAGTCCAGATATAACCCCATTCCTTGATACTAAAGCATACTTAGCATAGTTCTGATGTCAGTCTTGCGAGTACTTTGGATGAGTACTCACCGCTGCTTTGCTTTCTCTTTCCCCTTCGATACGATTCTGCGTTCAGACGACGGAGCCCAGGAGATGGAGTACGCCGGAGATGACTACTACACCACCGCTGGAGCCTCCTACTACGTGGAGAGTGCCGACGCTCAGGAGTAGTTAGGAGGTTCCCAGGCAGGAGGCCTCGCCTCTTTCGATCCGCTGCTTATGTTTGTGCTAGCCTTCTTAAGGCAAAACTTGTTTAACTTATGTCTGTACTCAGATATTATTTGCTTCCGCTGACTCGTGCTTGTCGAGCTTTGTATTCGAGGCCTCGAGGCCCCTGGCTTGTACTATGAAGCTGTATGACCTTTAATTTGTGTGTAGTGTTGTGTTGTGATATCAATCAGTGAGTCCCTAATCTTGGTCGTACGCATTGTGTGTATGATTAGCGTACGGTCGAAGATCGGGGGCGTCACAAGTTGGTATCAGAGCCAACTGCCTGTAGGTAGCCCCCTTTCCAACTCCTTGGCCGAAGTTGAGTCTAGTACTTAAAAAACTTTATTAACATAGTTGTGTGGCTTACGGGCCCACTTCTCAATCGGGTGGTATTAGGATCTTTTATTCCTCATCTATACTCTGGGTTCTGATCTCTCTTCTCTTTCGGGTTAAAGATTTTGCTAACTCTAACTCTAGGTTCTCGTAACTACTTCCCCCGGAGAGCCCCTCATTTCAGACAATGGCTCGATTCATCAGAAGACTTCGAAGATACTCTCCGATGTTCTCCCGAGAACTTGTGCTCATCGCTTTTGCGATTTCCTTCCGCCGTCAACCCCTATGGATGACTACATGCAATTGTCGCTCATACTTTCATATCCAGTTGCTCTTGTTATTACAAGGTACATCGAATTATCTTACCGGAGATTCGTTCTTCCTCGGTTGATCATGTGTTTCACAGAATTCTTTGAAACGCTATTCGATCTTCCGTAATCCTCAGTAGCCTTTTGCTCTTGACCTTTCTTACCTGCTTGCATTATGGTTAATTCCATATGTCTAGCAATATTAAGTAAATCCTTTATGGTTTTCAATTGATTTTATTGATTCAACCGGTGTGTGAATGCACGCAGTCATCAGTTGTTTATCATAAATTATCCGTCCGGCTCAGACGTCTTTCCAAACATGAGTTGGTCCTTGACAAATCAACCTTGATTGATTGGCCATCTAAGTCCTTTCATCTTACTTCTATTTTGATCGGAGCATCGATTTCCGATACACCAATTTGGAAATCTTATTTCCCTCGGTTATTTAAGCATCAAATTATTTGGATGTTCTATGATCTGAGGCCTTGCATTCTTTCTCCCTCTGATTGGGTACCGATACTCACATCAGGTCCTTTGTGGACCGCCAAACCCAGTGTTGTGTTATTATCCGATAGCATCCTTCACATTCAAAATTCTTGTGATGTTCTTCCCCTGATACATGATGCCATTGGTAAACTGTGTCTTATCCCTCTGATAAGTTGTATCCTATGCTTTCGTCAGCCATGCTCTGTTTGCAAGCATGTGTCAATTACTCTTGAAGCTTGTGGTATATGTTCCTAAGATGCCCCGATGGGTTGAACCTATGCCTTCCTTAATTCGTGTGAACTCAAGAGTTTTCACGAGTCCTACTCTTTTGGTGTTTTGCCGGATAATCTTTCAAAGCTACAACCTGATTTGGTACTTTACAACCGTGGTTCCGACCATGACTGTTCTTCTTTGATCCCATTTTTAGACCAGTTTAAGCACTTGTCTTCTGCGGATCAATACATCGGTCCAAGCTTTAATTCTGATCTACATCCGAGTATTACCCCTGGTATCTCGAGAAAATCATGGAGCTATGTAGCTTCTTATAAGCTCCCCATCAACTATGTTTCCCTTCACCGATTCCAGTTTCCTCGTGTTCTGAGTTGTTGGACACTCAAGGACACCGATAATTGAATCGAGTCCGCATTGCGATTCAACAACTCTTAGTAATCTTCTTTGCTTATGAGTTTGTGCTCGATCATGTTTTTCCAAGCTGTTTGGCTACATCATCATCGTCATGCTAAGGCTTGACCATGCTATTTATATCCTTCATCCCCGGAACAAAAATTCCAACAGTGCTCTAAGCTTACATCGAGTTTGCAACGTCATGTTGGTTGTCTTGAAGGCAATTTCGACTCTGAGCTAGCACTCTAAACTGTGGTTCCGACCACCCTTCGCTTCATCATTTCTTTGCTTGATGTCATCGCTGATCGATTACATCTTCAAGAGACTTCTCGGCAAATGTGTCATGATCCTCATCAGCATTCTGGGCTCTTCCAGGATATCAATTAAATTCATGATGAGAGTAGCATCCTTGTCCGTGGTAATTGGTGTTGTCGTTGGCGACATCCTTGCCATCACCTTTCATTTCTTTGTTCCCGTGTTGTTTCTAACCGGAATACTGACAAACGGAATGTGATGTGTAAGTTCAATAATTATGGCATACCAACTCTATCACTTTGGAGTTAATGAACAATAAGTCCATTCTTAGTGTATTGGCTATTGAGTCAGCACTCTAACATTGGTCGTGCTACTTAGTCTGTATTTCGGGTGCACTTTTCGATTAATGTTTAATGGTGGATGTTTCCTTCGGGCATACCTCAATATATCATTTGGTTTTGTTCACTCAATCGTGGAGATCCTTCTTTGTGGGAATCTCGAAGAATTGTTGCTGAGCCCACCAGCCACATCCTCTTCTCCCTCGTGGTTCATGATGAACATTGAAGCTAGTGTTGGAAACCTTGAGAGCATTATCCTTGTGTCTAGCTCATGAAGAATATGTTTGATAAAAGAAGTGTTTTTCTATAAGTACACGTGCATTTTTGCCACCGTGCTTATGGGAAAATTTTGTCTCGCTTCCTCTGGAATCGTTCCAATTCATTCAGGCATGTGCGAAGTATTCTATGGTTTGATAGATTTGCTACCTTCACCCCATATGTATTTCCTAGCACGCCAGGCCACTGATAGATTTGAATTGTCCTAGTCCAGACTTCCACATGGAACTTTGATATCCTCTATCATGGTCCCCAATCAGAACTTGATTGCCCTCCATTCTAGAAACTTCCATGTGGGCACGAATGTCTTGACCTTGTGTTCAGATGTCTTGTAGTCTGGCTAATGATTCAAGTCTTGCTTTTGTCGTTCATCCCAAGATTCTTGCAACATCATCTCGTAGGTTTGTGTTGCATCCTTTTCTCCTCAGGCCTTCTTTGCCTGAGATATCCTGACACCAACCAGATCTGAATCTCGGACAGATATGATGGTTGGAACATTATCAAGAATTATAACTTTGGTCTTTACTACTCGTTAAGGTGATGTTGTAGCTAGCACACTTGGCCGGATGACCTATTGTTATAATGCTTTGATCGGCAAGGATTGCCATTCTTCCACGGGGGAATTGTAAGACTTAATTTATAAGTTGTTCCTACTGGATCCTTTGTGTATCCAAACACCATCCTTTACTCGAAAACACCATATCATTGCTATCCCGAAGCATGGATGTGGTATATCGATCATCAAAAGGAATAATGTAAGCTCAATCTAATTGTTTCTTGATCAATTATTCAAACCCCATTGTATGGGCATGTCATGGATTTTCCTCGCCCCTTTTACCTAAATGGTTATCTACTTGCTATTCTGTCATGTATATCATGCTCTGTTTTTATCCTTGGAAAAGATATACTCCTAAAACTTGAGTATAATCACATTTTCCTTTCCATTGGTCTATTTAACCTTTCTTGAGATTATATGACCTAAGCAGTAATAATTCTCTGCTTAGTTAAACACCTCGGTGAACAAGTCTGTCAGTAAGATCCTGTTACTATTGTTGACAACATTCCGGTAATCGCCGGTGGATGAGAACTTTGCCTATTGGTCCGCCTCGTTTCTACGAGCAGGAAAATGGTTCTATTCGTCCCCCGCCCTTGGTACCGACGTTGTTGCTAGCATAACTGACAAGCTATCCTCTGACTTGTCATGCTATCATGACCGTGTAAGATGTCACCGCTCTTCCTGCTCTTAACCACATGGTCGGCCCATAACCCTCAGTTCCACAGGATCGAAACCTGACTCTCCTGTACATCTTTGATTCCAAAGTATCCTTTGCACTTGGCTTCGTTTGTAATTCCCGAGCCACCGTCCAAGGGATGATCTATCCTAATATCAGACGCAATAATTATTTTCGTTGCTCTGAATCCCTTTCACCTTCTGATCAGGCATCGAATGATTGCCTACCCGTTTGAAACTTTTATACCATCACATTTTTCTCTTAGTGATTCCTCAAGTCTTAACTTGAGGAATAATTCTTGTAATCTGCCTGAGTTCACCATCAGATGCCCAACCTTGTTTAGATTCGTTCTTCCAGGGTTGCCCCTCTTATCGCATACATAGGGTGATGAAGATCCTGAAGGGAGGATGACGACTTATTCAAGATGACCTGAAACGGAGGATTGAAGACATCAATGAAAGGGATCAATTTCTTCGAGGAGATTAACCAAGAACGAGAAGACTCGTTAGAATTTCGTAACCAGAACTACTCCCTTCTACCTCTTAATTCTCAGGACGAGAATTTATTTTAGTAGGGGAGAGTTGTAACACCCTTGGATTTCAACTACAGTAACCTAGGTGATCAGGCTACAGTGATCACAATGTTATGCTAATCCAATTTTGCTAAACAGTGTATGATCAATATGGATTTCATATCTCATTTCAAATTCCACTACTAAATGCCCTAGGATTTTATTGTGATAAAATAAATCCCCAAACAACATAAGAAAAATGTTGCACACCTGTTAAAAATTTCAAAACTAATGTTGTTAAGGAAAACAACATCACCTTGATGTTGGTGTGGACCCCACCATCCAAAACAGAGCCAAAAAGCATTTAAAATCCCCTTTTAATTCCATGGATAATTAGAACAGATTCCAAAAATGCCCAAACTTGGTGTGGCCATGCAAAATATTGCAAGATATTAATTGGACCTTGTCACACATTTTTACTATAGAGAATTAATGCAAAAAGAATTAGAACAGAAGACAGAAAAGAAAAAGAACAAAAAAAGGAAAAGAGCTACTGGGCACTGTGGCCCAAGTGCTACAGGCTGGCCCAGCCCACCAGGGCCAGCCTTTCCCTTACCTCCCGCCAGCGCCAGGGAAAGGCCGGCTCGTCTTGGCGGCCAGCGAGCGCGTGCGGCCAGCGGGCACCGCTGGAGGATAAGAGCGAGCCTCCATGCTCTCTCTCCCTCCCCCACAAACCCTAGCCGCCTCCCAAATCCCCCTGCGCCCCCCCTGTGCCCTCTCTGGCCTCGCTCTCCCTCTTCCGTTTCGCGCAACCACCCGAGAGTCCACCGCCGCCGACGCTCGATCCCGCGGCCACCGTGCCCCGATCATCGCTCCGCCATGCCCGCCGTGTTCCCCGTCCTCGAGTACGTCGCCTGACGCCGCGCGTTGGAGCCCGGCGCCGCTACATCGTCCTCCTCGAGCTCGTTGTCCCCGCATGGTCATCCTCATCTCCGGCCCCGATTCGCCGCCGTCGCCCTTCCCCGGGCTCACTCTCGCACAACTACGGGTCCCCTGTGAGCTGCCGCACCTCTCCCCACTCTCCCCTGCGCGTTATTGTCGCCGTAGCTCGCCGTATTGGAGGTGCCCGACTACTCCGCTGCCCGCCTCGTTGCCGGCAAGGCTCCGATAACCAAATGGTCTCGGGCTCATGCCCATCTTGCTCGCGCGCGCGCGTAGACTCTCGCTAACCACTTAGTTCGCCCGTGTGCGCTCAGCTTCGTCGATCCCGCATCTCGCCCGGAATGCTCGCCGCCGGCGAGGTCATTGCGCTCGGCTCCGACCACCGTAGCTTGCGCCGCTAGGCTAGATCGACACGGCTCGGAATGCTTGATCGATTGCAAGAAGCGGCGCTCGATTTGGTGCAGGGTAGCGAAAACCCGGGCTCGCCGGAGTTTCGCCGTCGCGGGCGAGCTCGCCGGTGTGCTCCGGTGGATGGCGTCCAGCTGGCGCCGACGTGGCACCGCGGGCCCCATCGCTCAACCACTGCCACTGGGACCCACTGGGCCCAGTTGACTTGGTCAGCGCGGCCCCGCCCGCTGACATGTGGGTCCCGCGCGATTTAAAACGATTTTAAAAATAAATAAACTGTTAATTGAATTGTTAATTAGATTAGTTAGTTAATCACTCACTGACCAGCAGGCCCCACCCTAAATTAATCCTAATTAGTTTAAATAAAACCTAATTAAACTACTATGAGGCTGACCAGTATAGTTGACTGCTGACGTCATGCTCACGTCATGGTGACGTCATAATTGCTTTTTCGAATTAAATTAATTTATTAACTCCAGAAAATTGATTAAATCTTTAATAATTAATATTAAATAAACCGTAACTCGGATGAAAATACTTTATACATGAAAGTTGCTCAGAACGACGAGACGAATCCGAATGCGCGGTCTGTTCGTCTGTCACATGCCTCTAGCATAGCAAACATGGAACTTTTCCACCGATTTCGCCTGTCCGGTAGTAGCCCGAGACCCGGAAAATATCGTCAGATATTCTTCCGACCCGTCTGCAACATGTAATACTGCGTTAGTGCATGCCTAGCTCTGCTTATTGCCATGTCATGCATCGTGATGCATTTGTCTGCTTTATATTTATTGTTTCTTCCCCCCTCTGCTCTCCGGTAGACCCCGAGACTGACGGTGCTGCCGGATACGACTACACCATTGACGATCAGCCTTTTTCCGCAGAGCAGGAAGGCAAGCAACCCCCCCTTGAGCATTCCGATATCGCCCATTCTTCCCTCTTATTATTGCATTAGTTTTTGCTACCATAACTGGTTAGCTCCTATTCTGATGCATAGCCTGCTTTTGATAAACTGCTACTATACCTGCAACAATATCAACTGCTTAGTATAGGTTGATCAATGAATCCCCTGTGACCCCCCTTAGTCCCAGTTGCCCCTGCTTCTTCATCGACGACTCGACGACTCGAAGACCCGAAGACTCGGTCAATCGACCGATGAGCTAGGCCCCCCACATCACCGCACACCCCTTTAGTATGGCACTGCAGAGCTACTATCGAGTGCCGAGGGTGATACCTCACTTAGCACTCCCGGTGTTAATTCTGTACCGTAGCTAATCGGTCGAGGGTATCGAGGGTGATTCCTCCTTCCCATTTATCGATAGCGACTCTTGCCATACACATACCTCGAGTGGGATCCATCGAGGGTGATTCCTTGGATATCCACTTGGTGTATAAACACACAGTTACTTTAACTTGACATTGTTTACATGTGAAAGACGGGACTGGAGGGACAGGCGGTACCACCCTGGTTGAGGTGGACCTGAGTTCCCGACAGTCTTGAGACGGGTCGGCCCCAAGGGTACCCGTGTGTGAGATGTGGTGGGATGCGCCGGTAAGGCATCCAAAGGGTTATGTTGAGGCGTGGACGGGCAGGAGAGGCCCTTGCCACACATCCTCGAGACGGGGCGACGGGACCGCAATTTATGGGCCGCGCTTGCCCCGCATTAATAAAATGCTAATGGGTTGGGTATTTGATCTGTGTTGGGTCGTTGGCCTTTTTACGCACCAAACCATCGCGTGGGAGAAGTTATGGGTACTCAGCGTCGTTGTATCAGCCGAAGCTCTTCGGACGTCAGCAATGGAGCGGCGCGCGCCGGATTGGACTGGACGGTACAGCTCTTGGACGGGAGTGTGCTAGGTCTGCTTCCGGCCGCGTACGCATCGTGCAGGAGCGCGTAGGGCAAGTGGGCCCACGACCCCTGTGTGCTTAGGATTTAGACCGACGGGCTGGCCTCTTCGTTGAGCCTATTGGGGCGACGACGTGCTGCTATCCCGAGGCCGGGCATGACCCAGGAAAGTGTGTCCGGCCGGAGGTGATCAGGCGTGTTGGAAATGCGGTGCACCCCTGCAGGGATGAATAAACTATTCGAATAGCCGTGTCCACGGTAACAGGATGACTTGGAGTTGTACCTTGACCTTATACAACTATAATTGTGATTTAAAATTGAAATGAATGTGGCTCCGAGATTGCTTCCTCGCAGGGAGTCGAGGAAGAATCTCTGGGCGTGGTTACTTAATAAAATTGCTACAATAATATGACTATATATATGAGATACCAGTCTACTCTCTTCTAATGCTGCAAGATGCTGAAGATGCTAGTCTTCGATAGGACTAGGCCTTCCCCCCTATTCTTGCTTTCTGCAGTCAGTCCAGATATAACCCCATTCCTTGATACTGATGCATACTTAGCATAGTTCTGATGTCAATCTTTCGAGTACTTTGGATGAGTACTCACCGCTGCTTTGCTTTCTCTTTCCCCGTCGATACGATTCTGCGTTCAGACGACGGAGCCCAGGAGATGGAGTACGCCGGAGACGACTACTACACCACCGCTGGAGCCTCCTACTACGTGGAGAGTGCCGACGCTCAGGAGTAGTTAGGAGGTTCCCAGGCAGGAGGCCTCGCCTCTTTCGATCCGCTGCTTATGTTTGTGCTAGCCTTCTTAAGGCAAAACTTGTTTAACTTATGTCTGTACTCAGATATTATTTGCTTCCGCTGACTCGTGCTTGTCGAGCTTTGTATTCGAGCCCTCGAGGCCCCTGGCTTGTAATATGAAGCTGTATGACCTTTAATTTGTGTCTAGTGTTGTGTTGTGATATCAATCAGTGAGTCCCTAATCTTGGTCGTACGCATTGTGTGTATGATTAGCGTACGGTCGAAGATCGGGGGCGTCACAGTAACTTTGTGAGAAGGTTGCACAGGTGCAGAATGCCCGCACTCCTATTCAAGTTGGAGATCTGGAAGGCGTTCGATTCAGTCAAGTGGGAGTTCATTCTTGAGCTTCTTCAAAGAAAGGGGTTCCCGAGCAAGGTCCGGAATTGGATCGCCGCGCTTCTCTGCACTTCCTCTTCTCGGATTCTTCTGAATGGGGTGGCGGGACCTACGATCAAACATGGCCAGGGCTTTTAACAGGGCAACTCGCTCTCGCCTATCCTTTTTGTGCTTGCAATCGACCCCCTGCAACAGATCCTGGAGCTCACAACGTGGAAGGGCCTCTTTCACAAGATTCGTGGTAGGAGGGCCATGGAGAGAACATCCCTCTACGCAGACGATGCGGTCGTGTTCATGGCTCCTATCAAGTGAGATATCGACAACCTGGCAACAATTCTTAAGGGATTTGGAGAGGTTACCGGTCTTTGGGCGAACTTCCAAAGGAGCTCAGTTGTGCCCATCCGCTGCTCCCGCGTCTGCCTGGGCCATGTTCTGCGGAGTTTGCCTGCTACTAGGACCTCCTTCTCGATGAGATACCTGGATCTCCCGCTCTCGATCTGGCAACTCGAGAAGGTAGATCTACAATTCCTTGAGGACAAGGTTGCCAATAAGTTGGTTACCTGGGAGGGCCAAAAGATTACTACCATTGGTCGTACAACCCTAGTCAGGTCTGTGACCACGTCCCAGGTGATATCCTTCATCACACCGCTTGTCATCCCTCCGGGCACATTGCACAATGTCAACAAGCTTGAGCGGGCATTTCTATGGTCCGGTTCGGACAAGACCACCAGAGCTAAATGTAAGGTCAACTGGGAGGTGGTCTGTCGTCCGATTCAGTATGGAGGCCTTGGGGTGCTGAACACAAACAAATTTGCTCGAGCTCTGAGACTGTGGTGGACTTGGTTTGAGTGGAAGGAACCAAGCAAGATGTGGGTGGGAACCGAAAACCCATGCAACGAGCCAACCTGGACTTCTTCTATGCATCCACCACCATCATTATGGGAAATGGGGCCCGTACGCCTTTCTGGGACTCCCCATGGTTGCTAGGGGGAAAGCCCAAGGAGATTGCACCGCTCATTTACAAGGCATCATGGTGAAAAAATTGGAAGGTGCGGGAGGATATTAAGGACAATGCTTGGATCTTCAAGATTAGGCCAGAAACTGTGGTATCCGTTGACCACATAAGGGAATTCTTTACCCTTTGGATGCTTCTATATGACGTCACCCTGGACGAGCACTCTGAGGAGGACATCATTTGGAAGCACACAACCGATGGGCAATACTCAGTCGCCTCCGCTTATAGGACACAATTCTTGGGCATGGTTAACTCTCCCATGGAGCAAATGGTGTGGAAGGCGTGGGCGCCGCCAAAGGTCAAGTTCTTTGCTTGGCTTGCCTTACAAGACTGGATTTGGGCGGCAGATCGATTAGACAAACGCTGGTGGCAAAATTGTGGTCTCTGCCCTCTTTGTGGGAGGGGCTCACCTTTTCTTCAAGTGTCGCTTCACCAACAGACTTTGGAGATTGGTCATCGACAAGCTGGGTCTCAACCATATGGACCCTTCTGCTTGGCACCTAGAAGCCTCCGTCAAGGATTGGTGGGTGAACAGGACTGGCTTGGGCATCCCTAACAGGAAGGCTATGGCCTCTCTTACAATGCTTGTCTCATGGACCGTCTGGAACGAGAGGAATGCATGCATCTTCCGCCACAAGAGCGCGCCGCCGCCGATCCTGCTCAACAACATTCTTACCGAGGCTAAACTGTGGGTTACGACAGGAGCTAAGAAGCTAGGGGATATTTTAGCACATGAGTAGTTGCCATGTGGTGTGTTTTGTAAACAACAAAATGTATTCCTCTCTTAATTAATGGATGAGGAAAATCTTTTGCCTCCGTTTCGAAAAAAAATAATAAAATTTTGCACCAGCACCAGGCAGAGCATGATGGCATGAGCTTGAGAAGTCAATCACAGATGGACGGCTTCAGAGATGCCTTGGATGTGTGCGGCTTACATGATCTGGGACATAGTGGTCTACCATAGACCTTTGATGAAAAAAAATGCAGGTGTTTCTTTCACAAGGGTGAGGCTTGACCGAGAAGATGAGGCGTGGCACTCTTTGTTTCCAGCAGCACAGTTAGATCATGCCTCCAAAGCGTGTTTGCATCACAGCCCCGTTGTTCTGAATTTTTCTGAGGAGCTCATGAATAACCAAGGCGCTAGACATTTCAAATACGTGATGATGTGGGATACGCACCCAGGACTGAAAACATGTGCGGAGACGGGATGGAAGAATAACCTGGAAGCGGTTTCTATCATGGAAGTACAAGATAAGCTACTGGAGTTATCAGATGACCTCTAGTGTTGAGGAACGAAGCATGGAAAACAATTTTTTTCCGTACGAACACCCAAGATCTATCTATGGAGATGCATAACAATAGAGAGGTAGAGGTGTCTACATATCCTTGTAGACCAAAAGCGTCAACGATCTTGATATCATGGTTGGCGTAGTCGTACTCGCGTCGCGATCCAATCTGATCCAAGCACTGCACGTGTGGCACCTCCGAGTTTAGCACACGTATGACTCGGTGACGTCTCCACCTTCTTGATCCAGCAAGCGAGGAAGAAGAGGTAGATGATATCTGATCCAACACGACCGTGTGGTGATGGTGGTGGTGGCAGCGGAACTCCGGCAGGGCTTCGCCAAGCGCTACACGGACGAGAAGTGGAGGGAGAGGAAGAGGGCAGCCACCGTGAGGAAGGGATGGGCTTCCCCTTGCGCCTCCTCTCTATTTATGTAGGGGGAGGGACGTGGCCAGCCCTTGCCCTCCTCAAAGGGAGCGGGTTGCGGCCAAGGATGGGAGGAGTGCCCTCCAAGCCATGTGGAGGGCCCTCCCCTTTAGGGTTTTCCACCCCTAGGCGCATGGGCCTTGTAGGTGCTAGTGCTCCTGGTCCATTAAGGTCAGGGTGCCTCCCCTCAGCCCATGCTAGCCTATGGGACGTAGTGAAACCCTTGGTGGACTTTTGGACCCCTCCGGAAACCTTCAGAAGCTTTGATATGTCTCCAACGTATCTATAATTTTTGATTGTTCCATGCTGTTATATTATCATTATTGGATGTTTTATAATCATTTTATAGCAACTTTATATCATTTTTTGGGACTAACCTATTGACATAGTGCCTAGTGCCAGTTGCTGTTTATTGCTTGTTTTTTACTTCGCAGAATATCAGTACCAAACAGAGTCCAAATGCCACGAAACTTTTTGGAGATTTTTTTTACCAGAAGACAACTTGGAAACCAAGGAAGCACCTGGGGGGAGGCCCGTGGGGCCCACGATACACCAGGGCGCGCCAGAGGCCCCTGGCGCGTCCTGATGTATCGTGGGGCCCACAGAGGTCTTTTCCACCACCTCTCAGCTCTATAAATCCTCAGAAATTCTAGAAACCCTAGAGGAGGAGACGAAACACAATTCCAGCCTCCGCAAGTTCCAGAACCATGAGATCCAATCTAACACCATCACGGAGGGGCTCATCATCCTCATGGGTGCCTCTCCGATGATGCGTAAGTAGTCCACCATAGACCTACGGGTCCGTAGGCAGTAGCTAGATGGCTTTCTCTCTCTCTTTTGATTCTCAATACAGTGGTCTCTTGGAGATCTATTTGATGTAATGACTTTTTGCGGTGTGTTTGTTGGGATCCGATCAAGTTTGAGTTCATGATCAGTTTCTATCCATGAATATTATTTGAGTCTTCTTTGATCTCTTATATGCATGATTATTTATAGCCTCATATTTCTTCTTCGAATATTTGGTTTAGTTAGGCCAACTAGATCGATTTTTCTTGCCATGGGAAGAGGTGCTTTGTGATGGGTTCGATCTTGCGATGTCCTCTCCCAGTGACAGAAGGGGCAGCGAGGCACGCATGTATCGTTGCTATTATGGATAACAAGATGGGGTCTATTCCTACATGAATATATCTTGTCTACATCAAGTCATCGTTCTTATTGCATTACTCTGTTTCTCCATGAACTTAATACACTAGATGCATGCTGGATAGCGGTCGATGTGTGGAGTAATAGTAGTAGATGCAGAATCGTTTCGGTCTACTAATCTTGGACGTGATGCCTATTTATTGATCATTGCCTTGGATATCGTCATGATTATTTGATTTTCTATCAATTGCCCAACAGTAATTTGTTTACCCACCATGTGCTATTTTCTTGAGAGAAGCCATTAGTTAAATCTACGGCCCCCGGGTCTATTCTTTTAATATATTGCTTTCCGATCTATGTTTTCCGCATTTGTTTTCAGATCTATTATTCCAAAAACCCAAAAATACCTTGCTGCACTTTTTTATTTGCATCTTTTATGTTGTGTTCTTGTGCGATCTATTTATCCAATCTAATACAAACCAATCTATCTTTTTACCGTGGATAGATTGACAACCTCTCTTACGCGTCGGGTTGCAAGTATTTGTTCTTTGTGTGCAGGTACCGTTTACATAGTGTTGCTTGGTTCTCCTACTGGTTCGATAACCTTGGTTTCATAACTAAGGGAAATACTTACCGTAGTTATGCTTCATCATCCCTTCCTCTTTGGGGAAATACCGACGCAGTCTCAAGCCACGTCAAAGGAATTTCTGGCGCCGTTGCCGGGGAGACATCATCAACATCTATCAGGTTCCTAATTACAAATCTCATATCCTTGCAATTTACATTATTTTCCATTTGCCTCTCATTTTCATCTCCCCCACTATACAAAAAATTGTCGTTTTATTCGCCCTCTTTTACGTTTGCCTTTTTCTCGACAGATCTCTTGTTTGCTTGCAATCTTGTTTGCGTAGTCATGATGACTCAAGGAAATACCAAATTGTGTGATTTTTCCAATACCAATAATAATGATTTTATTAGTACTCCGATTGCTCCTCCCGCCACTAGTGCGGAGTCTTGTGGTATTAATGCCGCTTTGTTGAATCTTGTCATGAAAGATCAATTTTCCGGTACTCCTAATGAGGATGTCGCGTCCCATCTAAACACATTCATAGAATTGTGTGATATACAAAAGAAAAAACATGTGGACAATGATATAGTGAAGTTGAAATGATTTCCTTTCTCCTTGCGGGATCATACAAAAATTTGGTTTTCTTCTTTGCCTCGCAATAGTATCGATTCTTGGGATAAGTGCAAGGATGCTTTTATTACTAAGTATTTTCTGCCCGCGAAAATTATTTCCCTTAGAACTCAAATCATGAATTTTAAGCAACTTGAGCATGAACATGTTGCCCAATCTTGGGAAATAATGAAATTGATGCTAAGAAATTTTTCCTACTCATGGTTTAAATCTTTGGATGATCATACAAAATGTTTATGCGGGATTGAATTTTGTCTCTAGAAATCTTTTAGATTCCGCCGCGGGTGGTACTTTTATGGAAATTACTTTGGGTGAAGCTACTAAATTGCTAGATAATATTATGGCAAATTATTCACAATGGCATACTGAAAGAGCACCTACTAGTAAAAAAGTTAATTCGGTTGAAGAAATTAGTACTTTGAGTGAGAAAGTTGATGTTCTTATGAAGTTGGTTGCTAGTAAAAATGCTCCTATTGATCTTAATGATGTGCCTTTGTCTACTTTGATTGAGCAAAATAGTGATTCCGCAGATGTGAATTTCATCTCGCGAAACAATTTTAATAACAATGCTTATAGAGGTAATTTTAATCCTAGGCCTTTTCCTGGAAATTCCTCTAATAATTATGGTAATTATTCTTACAATAATAATAGGAACCCCTCTCATCTTGAGAGTAATATTAAATAATTTATCAATGATCAAAAGGTTTTCAATACCACTATAGAAGAAAAGTTGAATAAGATTGATGATATGTCTAGAAGCATTGATAGAATTTCACATGATGTAGAAAATCTCAAGTTGAAAGATTTTCCACCTAAGATTGATGAATCAATTAAATCTTTATATGTTTCTATGGATGAAAGTAAGAAAAGAACCGCTATGCTTAGAGCTAAAAGAGAATTTTTAGAAAAAGCGTTTTCTAGTGATTGCTTTCATAAAAATGATGAAGATCTTAAAGTGATTGGTGTTTCTTCTATTGATTCCTTGTTTAGTAATATTAAAATTGATGATAAAGGGACTGAATAAGATTCAATTTTAGCTAGAAAGCGTGCCAATGATTTGGAGGGTGAAAATCTTGATGAAAAAATTGATGAAAGTGGGCTTGGAGACGTCAAAACTTTAACTAGTGATGTGCCCACTATTTTGGATTACAAAGACTTTAATTATGATAGTTGCTCTTTGATTTAATGTATTTCTTTGTTACAATCCATGATAAATTCACCCCATGCTTATAAACAAAATAAAGCTTTTGCTAAACATATTGTTGATGCCATGATGAAATCTTTTGAAGAAAAGTTGGAGTTAGAGATTTCAATTCCTAGAAAATTACATGATGAGTGGGAACCTACCATTAAAGTCAAGATTAAAAATTATGAGTGCTTTGCTTTATGTGATTTGGGTGCTAGTGTTTCCACAATTCCGAAATCTCTATGTGATGTGCTTGGTCTTGCCAATATTGAAGAATGTTCTCTTAATTTGCACTTGGCGGATTCTACTACTAAAAAGCCTTTGGGAAGAATTAATGATGTTCTTATTCTTGCAAATAGGAACTATGTGCCCATAGATTTTATTGTTCTTGATATTTATTGCAATCCGTCTTGTCATTATACTTGGTAGACCGTCTTTACGCACTATAGGTGCCGTGATTGATATGAAAGAAGGCAATATTAAATTTCAATTTCCACTAAGAAAGGGTATGGAAAACTTCCCTATAACAAGAATTAAGCCACCATATTAATTAATCATGAGAGAATCCTACGGAGCAAAAACTAAAAATGACGACACTTGAATCTATGCATTATGCCTAGCTAGGGGCATAAAACGATAGCGCTTGTTAGGAGGCAACCCAATGAATAAATTTTATTTTTGCCATTTTCTTTATGTTCTTGAGTGTTTGCATAATTATGCTACTGTTATGATTGTGTTTTTTATGTTTTAATTAGTGTTTGTGACAAGTAAAGTCTTTGGGATCATGTTGGGTGATAGTTGATTTGATCTTGTTGAAAAATAGAAACTTTTGCGTCCAGTAGAAGAATTTTCAAAACTCACATAAGTGAAGAAACATTCTGAATTTTTTACACAAGCTTTATATACAAATTTTTTACGTTGTACTAATTTTTCAGAATTTTTGGAGTTACAGAAGTATGGTTATAGTACCGATTACTACAGACTGTTCTGTTTTTGACAGATTCTGTTTTCGTTGCATTGTGTGCTTATTTTGATGAATCTATGGTTTGTATTGGAAGGTATAAGCCATGGTAAAGTTAGAATACAGTATATATAATGCAATAGTAAAATATGAATGGGTTTGCAATAGTACTTAGAGTGGTGATTTGCTTTATTATACTAACGGATCTCACGAAGGTTTTGTTAAGTTTTGTGTGATTGAAGTTTTCAAGTTTTGGGTGAGATCACGATGGATGAAGGAATAAGGAGTGAAAAGAGCCTAATATTGGGGATGCCCATGGCACCCCAAGATAATATCCAAGGAGAAACAAGCAACTAAGCTTGGGGATGCCCCGAGTGGTATCCCCTCTTTCTTCTAACGACCATCGGTATTTTACTTGGAGCTATATATTTATTCGTCACATATCATGAGTTTTGCTTGGAGCGTCTTGTATTATATGAGTCTTTGCTTGATTTTATTTTAATTTTTTCAGAAGTATCCTTGCTGGACACACCTATTTGAGAGAGCCAAAATCATGCTATGATTTGTTAGAATTGCTCTATATGCTTCACTTAATTTTTTTGAGCTATGGAATTACTCTAGTGCTTCACTTATATCTTTTTGAGCACGGTGTGCTTTAATTTTTGAAGAAATACTCTCATGCTTCACTTAGATTAATTTGAGAGTTAGTAAATTTTGAAGAAATTCTCTCATGCTTCACTTATATTATTCTGAGAGATGAAATTTTTATGCCCATGTTCTTCACTTAAATTTATTTGAGCTTGTCAAAAGCAATGGCAATATATGAAACTAGTCCCAAAGTGATAGATATTCAAGAGGGGTATAATAAAAACTTTCATGAACATCACTGGACAAATTAAACTTGATTCCTTGTAATAGTTTTGAGACATGATGATAGTCATATGTGAGTCATGTTGGTGAGTAATTATGCTTTAGTAAGAATATTGGTGTTAAAGTTTGTGATTCCCTATGCAAGCACGGCAGTTAATAGTTATGCAATGAAATAACATCCTACTTGTGGTGCATTATTCGGTGTTAGTTATGCTTAATGCCCGTTTATGTGAATTTTCGTTTATTGGTTGGTTGCCTCCACTTGTACTAAGTAGAAATACTACTTGTGCATCCAAAATCCTTAAACCCAGTTTTGCCATATGAGTCCACCATACCTACCTATATGCGGTATTTCCATGCCGTTCCAAGCAAATTTGTATGTGCCATCTCTAATTTTCAAAATGAATTTCCTTTTTGTGTGCTCGTACCGCTCATGAAGCGGCAGGGGGTGGCCAATATTTTTCCATGCTAGATGTGTTATTCTCAAGATGAGTGTTTATTCACTTGTCATTGCACGACAGTACGACATTAATAGGGATGCCCAATCCCGAAATGAAAAAGAAATTTACTTTATGTTGTGAAATAATAAATTCCTTGGAAAGTGTTGGTATGGAAGGCATCCGTGGATACGGCTAGCCATGGATTGTGAAAGAATGGTGGAAAAGGAATAAACTTTATTTTCTGTTTGGGAACCGCCTATGATATATCTAGCATGGAAAGTATTGAGAACTACTCGGTCTTTTTTGTTGAACGGGAAAAGCATGCCTCTCAAAAAAATTTATCTCTCAATTTAAGCGTTGAGCTCTCGCACCTCTACAAATCCCTACTTCCCTCTACGAAGGGCCTATCTATTTACTTTATGCAATTTTTACTTTTATTTGAGTCTCCATCTTCTCTTATAAAGCACCAACTAGGGGGCACTATGATCAAACTTGTGCATTGGGTGTAGCTAATATTCGATTGTGTTTCATGAATGGATCAATGATTGAGCATGATGGGCTAGGGATAACTTTCTTTAGTGTTCTTGTTGGTATGCTTGAGTATTAAAGTCTTCATGTCAAAACTAGACTATTGCTTTGAACCATCTAAAAGTCCAAATGTCCATGCTACAAAAGAAAAGAATATGTGATGAACATGTTAGGCAGCATTTCACATCAAAAATTCTGTTTTTATCATTTACCTACTCGAGGATGAGCAAGAATTAAGCTTCGGGATGCTGATACGTCTCCAACGTATCTATAATTTTTGATTGTTCCATGCTATTATATTATCATTCTTGGATGTTTTATAATCATTTTATAGCAACTTTATACCATTTTTTGGGACTAAACTATTGACATAGTGCCTAGTGCTAGTTGCTATTTTTGCTTGTTTTTTACTTCCCAAGATATCAGTACCAAACGGAGTCCAAATGCCACAAAACTTTTTGGAGATTTTTTTGGACTAGAACACAACTTGGGAGCCAAGCAAGCACCTGGGGGGAGGCCCGTGGGGCCCACGATACACCAGGCCGCCAGAGGCCCTTGGCGCGCCCTGATGTATCGTGGGGCCCACAGAGGTCTTTTCCACCGCCTCTCGGCTCTATAAATCGTCAAAAATTCCGGAAACCCTAGAGGAGGAGACGAAACACAATTCCAGCTGCCGCAAGTTCCAGAACCACGAGATCCAATCTAACACCATCACGGAGGGGTTCATCATCCTCATGGGTGCCTCTCCGATGATGCGTGAGTAGTCCACCATAGACCTACGGGTCCGTAGGCAGTAGCTAGATGGCTTTCTCTCTCTTTTGATTCTCAATACAATGGTCTCTTAAAGATCTGTTTGATGTAATGACTTTTTGCGGTGTGTTTGTTGGGATCCGATGAAGTTTGAGTTCATGATCAGTTTCTATCCATGAATATTATTTGAGTCTTCTTTGATCTCTTATATGCATGATTATTTATAGCCTCATATTTCTTATTCGAATCTTTGGTTTAGTTAGGCCAACTAGATCGAATTTTCTTGCCATGGGAAGAGGTACTTTGTGATGGGTTCGATCTTGCGGTGTCCTCTCCTAGTGACAGAAGGGGCAGGGAGGCACACATGTATCGTTGCTATTAAGGATAACAAGATGAGGTATATTCCTACATGAATAGATCTTGTCTACATCATGTCATCGTTCTTATTGCATTACTCCGTTTCTCCATGAACTTAATACACTAGATGCATGCTGGATAGTGGTCGATGTGTGGAGTAATAGTAGTAGATGCATAATCGTTTCGGTCTACTAATCTTGGACGTGATGCCTATATATTGATCATTGCCTTGGGTATAGTCACGATTATTTGATCTTCTATCAATTGCCCAACAGTAAATTGTTTACCCACCGTGTGCTATTTTCTTGAGAGAAGCCACTAGTGAAATCTACGGTCCCCGGGTCTATTCTTTTAATATATTGCTTTCCGATCTATCTTTTCCGCATTTGTTTTCAGATCTATTATTCCAAAAACCCAAAAATACCTTGCTGCACTTTTTTATTTTCATCTTTTATTGTGTGTTCTTGTGCGATCTATTTATCCAATCTAATACAAACAAATCTATCTTTTTACCGTGGAGAGATTGACAACCTCTCTTACGCGTCGGGTTGCAAGTATTTGTTCTTTGTGTGCAGGTACAATTTACATAGTGTTGCTTGGTTCTCCTACTGGTTCGATAACCTTGGTTTCATAACTGAGGGAAATACTTACCGTAGCTGTGTTGCATCATCCCTTCCTCTTTGGGGAAATACCGACGCAGTCTCAAGCCACGTTAAGCTTCCCTGTACAATACCAAAAAAATCCGAATTTTTCCAGAACCCCGACAACAACTTTCCATATATAAATCTTTACCTCAAGACCATTCCGAAGCTCCTTATGACGTCCGAGATCACATTCGGGACTCCTAGCAACATTCGGTCCATTGCCATTAATATCTTAATACTACCCTAGCGTTGCCGAACATTAAGTGTGTGACCTTATGGGTTCGAGAACATGCAGACATTGCTTGAGACTCCTCTCTGATCAATAATCAATAGAGGGACCGGAATTTCCATATTGACTCCCACATATTCAACAAAGATCTTTAACGGTTTGAACCATGATGTCGAGGATTCAGTTAATCCCATATGCAATTCCCTTTGTCTGGCGATATGTTACTTTCCCAAGATTCGATCGTCGGTATCTCCATACACAGTTCAATCTCGTTACCGACAAGTCTCCTTACTCGTTCCGTAATACAAGATCCCGTGATTAAGATCATTAGTAACATGCTTGCAAGCTTCTTCTGATGTTGTATTACCGAGAGGGCCCAGAGATATTTCTCCGTCACATGAAGTGACAAATCCCAGTGTCGATCCATGCCAACCCAACAAACACCTTCGGAGATCCGTGTAGAGCACCTTTATGATCACCTAGTTATGAAGTGACGTTTGGATACACACTAAGTATTCCTCCGGTGTCAGGGAGTTGCACGGTCTCATGGTCTATGGAACAAATACTTGACGTTAAGAAAAGCTATAGCAATTAAACTTTAATGACACGATCGTATGCTAAGCTTACGGTTGGGTCTTGTCCATCACATCATTCTGCTAATGATGTGATCCCGTTATCAAATGACAACTCATGTCTATGGCCAGGAAACTTTAACCATCTTTGATCAATGAGCTAGTCTAGTAGAAGCTCACTAGGGACACAGTGTTGTTTATGTATCCACACATGTATTTAAGTTTTCGGTCAATACAATTCTAGCATGAATAATAAACACTTATCATGACCAAGGAAATATGATAATGACCATTTATTATTGCCTCTAGGGCATATGTCCAATAGTCTCCCACTTGCACTAGAGTCAATAATCTACCTTACATTGTAATAAATCTAACACCCCTAAAGTTCTGGTGTTGATCATGTTTTGCTCATGAGAGAGGTTTAGTCAACGGGTCTGCAACATTCAGTTCCGTATGTACTTTGCAAATCTCTATGTCTTCCTCCTTGATGTAATCATGGATGGAGTTGAATCGGCGTTTAATATGCTTGGTCTTCTTGTGAAACCTGGGCTCTTTGGCAATGGCAATGGCAATGGCTCCAGTGTTATCACAAAGGATGGGCATCGGATCCGATGTACTAGGCACAACTCATAGATCGGTCATGAACTCCTTCATCCAGACGCCTTCTTGCGCTGCTTTCGAAGTAGCTATATATTCTGCTTCACATGTAGATCCCGCCACAACGCTCTGTTTGGAACTACACCAACTGACAGCTCCACCATTCAAAATAAATATGGATCCGGTTTGAGACTTGGGTCATCTGGATCAGTGTCAAAGCTAGCGTCGACTTAACCATTTACGACAAGCTCTTTATCACCTCCATAAACGAGAAACATTTCTTAGTCCTCTTCGGGTACATAAGGATATTTTTGATGTTGTCCAGTGATCTACACCTAGATCACTCTGATACCTCCCTGCCAGACTTATGGCAAGGCACACGTCAGGTCTGGTACACAGCATGTCATACATTATAGAGCTTTGGCTGAGGCATAGGGGATGACCTTCATCCTTTCTCTTTCTTCTCTCGTGGTCGTGCCTTGAGTCTTACTCAGCTTCACACCTTGCAACACAGGCAAGAACCCCTTTCTTTGACTGGTCCATTTTGAACTTCTTCAAAATTTTGTCAAGGTATGTGCTCTGTGAAAGTTCTATCAGACGTCTTGATCTATCTCTATAGATCTTGATGCCCAATAAGTAAGCAGCCTCTCTGAGGTCTTTCATTGAAAAACTCATGCTCAAGTATCCATTCACGCTTTCCAGAAGTTCTATACTATTTCCAATCAACAATATGTCATCCCCATATAATATTAGAAATGCTATAGAGCTCCCACACACTTTCTTGTAAATACAAGCTTCTCCATAAACTTGTACAAACCCAAAAGTTTCGATCACCTCATAAAAACGAAGATTCCAACTCCGAAATGCTTGCACCAGTCCAGATATGGATCATTGGAGCTTGCATACCTTCTTAGCATCCTTAGAATCAACAAAACCTTCCGGCCGCATCATATACAACTCTTCCTTAAGGAAACCATTAAGGAACGCATTTTTGACGTCCATCTGCCAGATTTCATAATCAAAAAATGCAGCAATTGCTAACATAATCCTAATATACTTTAGCATCGCTACGGGTGAAAAGTCTCATCGTAGTCAACTCCTTGAACTTGTCGAAAACCCTTTGCGGCAAGTCGAGCTTTATAGATGGTGACATTACCATCAGAATTTGTCTTCTTCTTAAAGATTCATTTGTTCTCAATGTCCTGACGGTCATCGGGCAAGCCTTCCAAAGTCCATACTTGGTTTTCATACATGGATCATATCTCAGATTTCATGGCCTTTAGCCATTTGTCATAATCCGTACTGATCATGGACTTCTAAGACAGGATTACCATACCACTCGGGGCAGTACGTGTCCTTGTTGACCTGCGAACTTTGGTAGTAACTTGATCAAAAGTTTCATGATCATCATCATTAGCTTCCTCTTCAACTAGTGTAGGCATCATAGGAACAACTTTCTGCGTCGCGCTACTCCCCAATTGAAGTGAAGGTTCGATAACCTCATCAAGTTCTACCTTCCTCTCACTCACTTCTTTCTTGAGAAACTCCTTCTCTAGAAAGGATACACTCTTGGCAACAAAGATTTTGCCTTCGGATCTGTGATAGAAGGTATACCCATATGTTTATTTAGGGTATCCTATGAAGACGCACTTATCCACTTTGTGTTCGAGCTTATCAGGCTGAAGCCTCTTCATATAATCGTCGCATCCCCAAACCTTAAGAAATGTCAGCTTATGTTTCTTGCCAAACCATAATTCATACGATGTCGTCTCAACGGATTTAGATGGCACCCTATTTAAAGTGAATGCAGTTGTCTCTAATGCATAACCCCAAAACGATAGTGGCAAATTGGTAAGAGACATCATATAACACACCATATCAAATAGAGTGCGATTACGATGTTCGAACACAACATTACGATGCGGTGTTCCAGGTGGCGTGAGTTGTGAAATAATTTCACATTGTCTTAAATGCATACCAAACTCGTAACTCAGGTATTCACCACCATGACCAGATCGTACAAATTTTATCTTCTTGTTACGATGATTTTCAACTTCACTCTAAAATTGCTTGAACTTTTCAAACTTGTGTTTCATTAAGTAAATATACCCATATCTACTCAAATCATTCGTGAAGATAAGAAAATAACAATATCCACCACGTGCTTCAACACTCATTGGACCACATACATTAGTATGTATTATTTCCAACAAGTCACTTGCCCGCTTCATTGTTCTGGAAGACGGGGTTTTCATCATCTTACCCATGAGGCATGGTTCACATGTTTCAAATGATTCATAATCAAGTGATTCCAAAAGTCCATGAGCATGGAGTTTCTTCTTGCACTTTACACCAATATGACCTACGCGGCAGTGCCACAAGTATGTGGTACTATCATCAGTACTTTGCATATTTTGGCATCAATATTATGTACATGTGTATCACTACGATAGAGATTCAATAAGAATAAACCATTCACATTGGGTGCATGACCATACAAGATATTATTCATATAAATAGAACAACCATTATTCTCTGACTTAGATGAATAACCGTCTCGCAATAAACAAGATCCAGATATAATGTTCATGCTCAACGTAGGCACCAAATAACAATTATTTAGGTTAAAAACTAACCCCGAAGGTAAACGTAGAGGGAGTGTGCTGAAGACGATCACATCAACCTTGGAGCCATTTCCAACGTGCATCATCACCTCGTCCTTAGCCAGACTCCGTTTATTCCGCGGCTCCTACTTCGAGTTATAAATATTAGCAACTGAACCGGTATCAAATACCCAGGCGCTACTACGAGTACTGGTAAGGTACACATCAATAACATGTATATCAAATATAGCTTTGTTGATGTTGCCAGCCTTCTTATCTGCCAAGTACTTGGGCAGTTCCGCTTCTAGTGGCCATTTCCCTTGCAATAGAAGCACTTAGTCTCGGGTTTGGATCTAGCCTTCGGTTTCTTCATGGGAGCGGCAGTTGGCTTTCCATTCTCCTTGAAGTTTCCCTTCTTTCCCTTGCCCTTCTTGAAACTAGTGGTCTTTTTAACCATCAACACTTGATCCTCCTTCTTGATTTCTATCTCCGTGGCCTTAAGCATCGCGAATAGCTCAGAGATCGTCTTCTCAATCCCTTGCATGTTATAGTTCATCATCAAGCTCTTGTAGCTAGATGGCAGTGACTGGAGAACTCTGTCAATCACCGTCTCATCCGGAAGATTAACTTCCAACTGATTCAAGCGATTGTAATACCCACACATTTTGAGTACATTCTCATTGACTGAGCTATTCTCCTCCATCTTGCAGGCAAAGAACTTGTCGGAGGTCTCATACCTCTCAACTCGGGCATGAGCCTGGAATACCAATTTCAACTTTTGGAACATCTCATATGCTCTGTGGCATTCAAAATGTCTTTGGAACCCCGATTCTAAGTTGTACGCATGGCACACTGAACTATCGAGTAGTTATCAGAATGTGCCTGCCATACGTTCACACCATCCACAGACGACACTGGAGGGTTGGCGCATGATACATCTCAAACGTATCTACTTTTCCAAACACTTTTGCTCTGGTTTTGGACTCTACTTTGCATGATTTGAATGGAACTAACCTGGACTGACGTTGTTTTCAGCAGAACTACCTTGGTGTTATTTTTCTGCAGAAATAAAAGTTCCTGGAATTGGATGAAACTTTTTATGAATTATTTTTGGAATAAATAACGAATTATGGAGCGAAGATCCACCGGAGGGGGGCTACCTGTGAGCCACAAGGCAACAGGGCGCGCCCACCCCCCTCGGCGCGCCCTGTTAGCTTGTGGGGCCCACATGGCTCCCCCGACCCTAATTCCACTCCTATAAATTCACATCTTTGGAAAAAAATAGAGAGAAGATTTCATCGTGTTTTATGAGACGGAGCCACCGCCACTCCTGTTCTTCATCGGGAGGGTTGATCTAGAGTCCGTTTAGGGCTCCCGAAAGGGGGATTCGTCGCCGTCGTCATCACCAACCCTTCTTCATCGACACCGCCATGATGCTCACCACCGGAGTGAGTAATTCCTTTGTAGGCTTACTGGACGGTGATGGGATTGGATGAAATTGATCATGTAATCGAGTTAAGTTGATAGGGCTTGATCCCTAGTATCCACTATGTTCTGAGATTGATGTTGCTATGACTTTGCTATGCTTAATGCTTGTCACTAGGGCCCGAGTGCCATAATTTAAGATCTGAACCTATTATGTTTTCATGAATATAAGAGTGATTTGGATCCTATCTTGCAAGTTGTATGCACCTATTAGGTGTCATCATCTACATACCCCCAAGGTGACAATAATTGGGATTCTTTCCGGTGATTGCCGTAGTTTGAGGAGTTCATGTATTCACCATGTGTTAATGCTTTGTTTCGGTTCTCTATTAAAAGGAGGCCTTAATATCCCCTAGTTTCCATTAGGACCCCGCTGCCATGGGAAGGTAGGACAAAAGATGTCATACAAGTTCTTATTGCAAGCACGTATGACTATATACAGAATACATGCCTACATTACATTGATGAATTGGAGCTAGTTCTGTGTCGCCCTAGCGTGTAACTGTTACATGATTGATGTCATCTAAATAATTATCCATCACCGATCCATGTTCCTACGCTTTACATATACTAAATCATACTAAGTTACTATTGCTGCTGCTACTGTCACAACTGCTACAAAATTACTGCTGTCACTAGTACTGTTATTGTTACTACTATCACTTGCCATGCTACTAAAATTTTGCTGTAGAGAGATATCCCGGGTGTGGTTGAATTGACAACTCAACTGCTAAGGCCTATAAATATACTTTGGCTCCCCTTGTGTCGAATCAATAAATAAGGGTGAAATACTGCCCGCCAAGACTGTTGTGATCCTCTATACTTGTGGGTTATCAAGACCTTTTTCTAGCGTCGTTGCCGGGGATAATCGCTATATTTATTGTGTTAACTTGAGGATATCCAATTTCTACTATGAACAATCGAAAAGATGCTCGAACCAAGATCGCCCCCTCTTGTACGAGAGCAGGTAAGGAACTGCCATCTAGCTCTGCTTTTGATTCACCTACTATTTTGAATCAGCTTATAACACCGCCGCCTGTTGCTCGTTCTGATATATCACATGAACTTGATGACTCTACTTCTGAAATTAATGATACTACTGGTACATTTAATGAAACTCAAACTGTGCCACTGAATGAATTACTTGATGCTCATATCGCTAAAGCTAGAGAACTTGAAATACTGAAACTGATGAAGATTTTGAGTCACCTGTTACACCTCGCTATCCTAATATATATGAATTGCCTAATGTACCTGAGGGTTATGTTATGGATGGAGAGGTAGCTAGGGACTTTCTTGCTTGTAATGATAGAGATGATCTGAAGAAACTACTATGCAAACTGAAAGAAAAATCTATAATGGAGAAAATGAAACATGATCCTAAATTTGCCACTTCTCCTATATTTGTTACTGATAAGGATTATGAATTCTCTGTAGACCCTGAGTTAATCCCTATAGTAGAGTCTGATCCTTTCCATGGTTATGAAACTGAAACTGTTGTGGGACATCTTACTAAACTGAATGATATTGCTGCCTTATTTACTCATGAGGAAAAGATGCGCTACTATTACATCCTTAAGCTTGTTTCCTTTCTCACTAAAAGTTGAGGCTCAGGAATGGTTCCTCACTCTTGCTCCTGGTTATGTCCGTAGCCCCCAGGATATGATTTACTACTTCTTTGAAAAATATTTTCCTGCTCATAAGAAACTAGCTGCTTTACATGAGATATTTAAGTTTGTGCAAAGTGAAGAAGAGAGTCTCCCTTAAGCTTGGGGGAGGCTTCTCCAGCTATTAACAGCTTTACCTAATCATCCTCTCAATAAAAATGAAATACTTGATATCTTTTATAATGGACTAACCGATGCTTCTAGGGACAACCTAGATAGTTGTGCTGGTTGTGTTTTCGGGGAAAGAACTGTTGAGCAAGCTGAAGAATTATTGAATAACATATTGCAAAATGATGATAATTGGAAACTTTTTGAGCCACCGCCGGAACCTATTCAAAATAAGAGAGGTATTCTATTCCCCAGTCCTAAAGATATGCAAGAAGCTAAAAGAATTATGAAGGAGAAAGGTATTAAATCTGAAGATGTCAAGAAGCTACTACCTATCGAGGAAATACATGGACTTGACACCCCGACACAGGTAATAGAGGTAAAATCTCTGCATGCCTTTAATGAAAGTGATATACCTTATACTAAGACTCTTAGTCAATGCATGGATGAATTTGATAATTACATTGTTAAGCAAGAACAGTTCAATAATTATGTCAAAGATCAATTAAGACGTAATGCCATGATGATAGAGCGCTTGAGTAACTTAATGTTTAGAATTGCTAATGATGTTAAGGGTTTAGGTAAACATGCTTCTATGGTTCATACTCAACTAGACCAAGTTGCTAAGTCACAAAATGATTTGCTTGCTGAATTAAATGAGAATATGAATGATCATGTTGTTAGAGTAATGACTAGAGGAGGTAGAATGACTCAGGAACCTCTTTATCCTGAAGATCATCCTAAAAGAATTGAACAGGATTCTCAGAGAACTAATGATAATGCACCTAGTCCATCTAAGAAGAAAAAGAAAAAGATAGGACTTTGGATGCTTCTAGTGAACCTATTATAGAAAAACCTGCTGAAAAACATAATGATGTTTCTATTTCTGATGTTGAGACACAATCTGGCAGTGAACATACACCTAGTGATAATGAGAATGATAATAATAATGATGATGTTCACGTAGATGCTCAGCTAGATAATAACAAAGAACATGATAATGATGTGGAAATAGAACCTGCTGAAGATCTTGATAACCCACATCCCAAAAATAAACGTTATGAGAAGAAAGACTTTGTCGCTAGAAAACATGGTAGGGAAAGAGAGCCATGGGTTCAAAAACCCATGTCATTCCCTCGTAAGCCTTCCAAGAGTAATGATGAGGAGGATTTTGAACGCTTTGCTGAAATGATTAGACATGTCCTTTTGCGCACTCGCTTGACTGATGTATTGAAAATGCCTCCGTATGCTAAGTATATGAAGGATATTATTACCAACAAAAGGAAAATACCTAAAACTGAAATTGCTACTATGCTTGCTAATTATTCTTTTGATGGTGGAGTGCCTAAGAAGTTGGGAGATCTGGGTATACCCACAATACCTTGCTCCATTAAACGAAGTTATGTTAAAACTGCTTTATGTGATTTAGGAGCCGATGTTAGTGTTATGCCTTTCTCTCTATATAAAAGACTTGATTTGGATAAACTCACACCTACTAAGACATCTTTGCAAATGACTGATAAATCTACCGCTATACCTATTGGAATTTGCGAGGATGTTCCTGTTGTGGTTGCAAATGTTACTATCTTAACAGACTTTGTTATTCTTGAGATGCCCGAGGACGACAACATGTCGATTATCCTTGGTAGACCCTTTTTAAATACTGCAGGGGCTGTTATTGATTGCAACAAAATCAAGGTAACTTTTCACGTCAATGGCAAACAACATACTGTGCATTTTCCGAAGAAGCAAATTTTGGTTAATAATATTAATGTCATTGAGCCAAGTGCCACAATCATCATTGAAGGTTTTAAATTTCCTCTTCCTACTACCAAGAAGAAATATGATATTCTTATTGTTGGGGATATGCAAATCCCCATTGAGGTAACCTAGTGTTATACGAAAATTCTCCGGTTTCATGTCAATCGGAAACGGTTATTAATAAGACTTGATCAACCTTATTAATGGATCCTTTTTGAAAGACATGTTGTTGATGAATTTAGTAAGCATAACCTTGTGTACCATAAGTTTACCCTCTGTTATTTTTAGATAGATAAAATAAAATGGCATGATTATCCTATTTTCCGAATTTCCCGTGCAATAAAAATTACCCAAAAATAAAAATTCTCAAATTGCCACAAAATTTTAACATGAATTTTCTGGAATATTTAAGAATTTTTGTGTGCTGAAATTACATCAGGGAGGAGCACTTATGGGCCACAAGCCAACAGGGCGCGCCCACCCCCTTTGCGCGCCCTGATAGCTTGTAGGGCCCCCTGCCTTATCTCTTCAGCCCATGTCACCCCCTACCTCCAGCAGAAATCCATTCACACTCTCTCTCTCTCATTTTCTTGCTCCTGGAACTGAAATATTTGATCTCTTTGCTCGGAACACCGTTTCCGATTTTTTTTGAGGAATTGCTCCTTGGTATGTGACTCTCCCATTCCTCCAATTAGTTTTTGCTCTAGTGGTTTATATTTTGCATATTTTGCTGCACTTGGTGCTACTAAAAATGAGCTTGCATGTTGAATTCTTTGAGTTCTAAGTAGTATGAATGCTTGATATGGCCTCTAGGTACCTATATGAGTAGTTGCTACCAATCTTGCAAAGTTTTATTGACATAATTTTGTGGCCCAAAAATTTCAGAAATTTGTGCTTAGGGAAATGAATTTCCTAAGGAGGGGTTCTTCAAGCCAAAGCCCCAAGGGAGTTGTTGGGAGGACTCAAGATCGAGAAATCAACATTTTTCGCAACATGGAGGTTAGGCCCTGTGAATGGCCACATGAACCCTTCATGAGCGAAGCGGGTTTCTATCAAGAATTTCTGAAATTCGTTGCAAATGTTGGGCTGACCAACTTCCTCGCAGATGAGTGTGACCAATACTATCTCCTTACTAATTCCTTTATGCAAAAATTTCATTTCGCAAGTACGCCCGGTGCTCCCATGGTATGCTTCGATTTATATGCATCACATTATGAATTACCACTTGCTGAGTTTTGTGAAATATGCTTGCTTCCCTCTGACGGAGGAATGCGTGATCCTAAACCAGAGGAGTTCGAGGATTCCTCCTCACCTTAACTGTGGGAGAAACTAGGGATGTATCAAACGCTAGGGCCACCAGATTACATTTTCCGTTTGTGCATTACTTTGCTTTATTCATAGGAAAATGTGTAACTGCTATGACTCAGGGTGGTGGTCTCAGTGCCCCCACCCTTCTATTTTGCGCCGTGCACTTTATGGTGATAACACTTACAACTTAGGAGCTATTGTCGCGCGCCGCTTGCATCTTAACCAAACCAAGGGCAAGGTTCATGGTGGTATTTATGCCACTCGCTTAGCAAAACATTTTAATGTCACCATACGCCCCACTGACTACCTGTTGCCTAAGGTTTATCTTGATAACCAGTACATGCTAGATCACCAGTTCATAGAGGAACCTCGGCCACCGCAGCACATTCGTTATAACTTACTATATAGCAAGGAGACTCATGATGTTATTGTGTTGCCTGCACCTTCTTTGTTTAACTATCATGCTAGGAACGGATACATCATCATGCCACCGGACATACCTGCTTACCGAAATGAGTTGGCTGAGGCGGAGGCCGCAGCTTAGGCGTGGGACGCTCAAGTACCTTGATGTCTACTACACAACTTGTTCTTGTAGACTCGTGTTGGGCCTCCAAGCGCTGAGTTTTGTAGAACAGTAGCAAATTTCCCGCAAGTGAATGACCTAAGGTTTATCAATCCGTGGGAGGCGTAGGATGAAGGTGGTCTCTCTCAAACAACCCTGCAACCAAATAATGAAAAGTCTCTTGTGTCCCCAACACACCAAATACAATGGTAAATTGTATAGGTGCACTAGTTCGGCAAACAGATGGTGATACAAGTGTAGTAATGATAGTAGATATTGATTTTTGTAATAGTAACAATAAAAAACAGCAAGGTAGCAAGTAACAAAAGTGAGCACAAATGTATTGCAATGCTTGAAAACAAGGCCTAGGGTCTGTACTTTCGCTAGTGCAATCTCTCAACAATGCTAATATAATTGGATCACATAACCATCCCTCAACGTGCAACGAAGAATCACTCCAAAGTTCTTATCTAGCGGAGAACATAAGAAGAAATTGTTTGCAGGGTGCGAAACCACCTTAAAGTTATCCTTTCCGATCGATCTATCCAAGAGTTCGTACTAAAATAACACCAAGTTATCCTTTCCGATCGATCTATCTAAGAGTTCGTACTAGAATAACACCATATGATACACATCAACCAACTCTAATGTCACCTAGATACTCCAATGTCACCACAAGTATCCATGAGTTAATTATACGATACGCATCAAACAATTTCAGATTCATAATACTCAATCTAACACAAAGAACCTCAAAGAGTGCTCCAAGATTTCTACCGGAGAAAGTAGGACGAAAACATGCATCAACCCATATGCATAGATTACCCCAATGTCACCTTGGGAATCCGCGATTTGAGTGCCAAGACATAGATCAAGTGTTCTCAAATCCATAAAAGTATTCAATCCGGTAATAACGAAATCTCAAAGGGAAAACTCAATTCATCAAAACAAGATAGAGAGGGGAAAACACCATATGATCCAACTATATTAACAAAGCCTGTGATCCATCAAGATCGTGACATCTCAAGAACACGAGAGAGAGAGAGAGAGAGAGAGAGAGAGAGAGAACACAGAGCTACTGGTACTTACCCTCAGCCCCGAGGGTGGACTACTCCCTCCTCGACATGGCCTCCACCGGGATGATGAAGATGGCCACCGGAGATGATCTACCCTCTCTGGCAGGGTACTGGAACGCCTCCAGATTGGTTTTTCATTGATACAGAGAGTTGCGGCAGAGGAACTTCCGATCTAGGGTTATTTCTAGGGGTTTCTCAATATATAGGATTTTTGGGCGTCGGTTTCATGCGAAGATGGGCCACGAGGGGCCCACAAGACACCAGGGCGTGCCAGAGGGGGCTGGCGTGCCCTGGTGGGTTGTGGGCACCTCGTGGCTCTTCTAGCCCTCCCACGGAGCTTCTAGTGCCTCCTTTGTTCCAAAAAATCGTCAAAAAGTTCTGTTGCATTTGGAGAACTTTTATTTCTGCACAAAAAACACCACCACGGTAGTTCTGTTGAAAACAGCGTCAGTCCGGGTTAGTTCCATGCAAATCATACCAAAACCATATAAAATTGTTGTAAATATGGCATGAATACTTCATAAATTATAGATACATTGGAGACGTATCAGCATCCCAAGCTTAATTCCTACTCGTCCTCGAGTAGGTAAATGATAAAAGAAATACTTTATGAAGTGTGAATGCTAGCATTGTGCATAAGTCTGATCAATGATAATTCCAACCACTTCTCCTAGCATCATAACAGCAACTCTTTCTCATAAAACTCATCATGATAAAGTAGCAACCAATTCACATGTTATGGTTCAAACAATGAATTCTCTTGAAACTTAACAACATATGTTCTTAGTCACCAAACAATTGCAATTCAGCTTATTCTCAACAAAGTCTAAGTAAGAGCTCCACATACTCAATCATCATATAGTCTTCTATGATTGCTAGTACTCAAAGCATATTCTTAGAAAAAATGGCATCCATCGAACACAGAGAAAGATAGGGGCTTAATGTTTCGCCTCCCAACTCATTTATCATAGAGATAATTGTCAACAATAATAAGTCATGATCAAATATATTTGACTGGCCATATGTGCCTAGATCTTTCCCCACCACATGATGCTTGCCAACTAGAGAATAATTGAGGTTGAAATGAGAATGCATACTATTGACTCTTGCATAAAAGTAAATACTGAAAGGTAAAAGATAGGCCCTTCGTAGAGGGAAGCAAAGGTTGCCATGCGCTTTTTGGTTTTGTATGCACAATCCCTTAATGCAAAAGAACATCACGTTATATTGTGCCTTATGATAGCAACCTTCATTATGCAGTCCGTCGCTTTTATTACTTTGCCATCACAAGTTCGTACAACGCTCAATTTTCTCTTACACTAAACGATCAAACACATTTTGAAGCAATTTTTATTGCCTTTTTGCATCGATGACAACTTAGTTGAAGGATCTTATTCAATCCATAGGTAGGTATGGTGGACACTCATGGCAAGAAACTGGGTTTAAGGGGTTTTGGATGCACAAGTAATATCTCTACTTAGTACGAATTTTTGGCTAGCAAAAGATCCTAAGCAAACACCACATGTCAGAGGATCCATAACAATATAACTTATATGCAAATATACGCAAACATAACTCATTATGTTGTCTTCCTTGTCCAACTTCAACTAATTTGCTCAAGTTTGAAAATAATTAATGGGTATTCACAATCATTGAAGATGTCCAAGATAATATATTTGTATGTGAAAGTTCTCTTCCTTATACTAATCATTCACGAATTGCTTGTATGACCAATATTGTGATTGTCAAGCTTCAAAAGATTTCACTTTCTAAACCAATGTGAAGCTACTACTAGTCATGATATGAACATATAATTTCAACTTCATGGTATTAAATTCATTCAACAATTTACTCATAGGATATAAGTGAAGCACAAGAGTAAATGACAAACTACTCCAAAAAGATATAAGTGAAGATCAAGCGAGTAGTTAAGTAAATGAGTAGCCATTTGAGAACTCTCTCTCATCTAAAAACTTTTAGATCTAAGTATTTTATTAAAATAGAAGAAAAACAAAATAAAATGACATTCCAAGAAAATCACACATCATGTGAAGAAGCAAAAACTTAGGCTCAACCGCTACTAATCGATAATTGTTGATGAAGAAAGGTGGGATGCCTATCGGGGCATCCCCAACTTAGATGCTTGAGACTTCTTGAAATATTATCTTGGGATGCCTTGGGCATCCCCAAGATTTGAGCTTTTGTGTCTCCTTAATTCCTTTTATATCACGGTTTCCCTAAATCTTAAAAACTTCATCCACAAAAACTCGAAAAGAACTCATGAGATAGGTTAGTACACATAAGAATAAGTCCACACTTCTTGTACTGCCAAGACAAGTTGCAAAATAATTTCCCAACATCATCTATTGTTTACTATCGTTTCCACAATTTATATCTACCAATATAGGCTATGGAAACTATAGGATAAGTAGATAACAAAACTACGACAGCAATCTGTCCAAACAGAACAGTCTGTAGCAATTTATGAAAACAATGTACTTATGTAACTCAAAAAATTACGAACATTTAGGACGTGATAAAGAATTTATATGAAAACACTATGTAAAAATTTCAGAAACTTTCCAAGTTCCAGTAAAATATGAAAATTCAAACACTACAGAGAAAGTTTCTGTTTTTACACAGCACATATCAAACATGCAATTTAAGCATCCTAATGGCAATTCTTGGAACTTTTTATTAAAAAACAAGATTATAAATAACATCTAACAGAGAAAAAAAATAAAATGATTCTCCAAGCAAAACTCATATTAAGTGACGAATAAAAATATAGCTCCAAGTAAGATATACCGATAATGTTGAAGACGAAAGAGAGGATGCCTTCCGGGGCATCCCCAAGCTTAGGCGCTTGAGTATTCCTTGGATATTACCTTGGGGGTGCCTTGGGAATCCCCAAGCTTAGGGTATTACCACTCCCTATTCTTCTTATATCGGTGTCTCACCCAAAACTTGAAAACTTCAATCACACAAAACTTAACGGAACTTCGTGAGATGGGTTAATATAGTAAATATAGATCATTCACTTAGGTACTATTAAGACAAGATTCATAATTGTTACCACATGATACCTACTGTATTCTATCATTCCCATGATTTATACCACTAAATATAAGCTATGGAAACACTAAAACAAGCAAACTATGCATGCAAAACAGAATTTGTCAAAAACAGAACAGTCTGTGAAAATCTATAGTATAGCCATACTTCCCTGTCTCTGGAAATTCTGAAAAAATAGGAAAACCTGGAAAAAAAATATCAAGATTTTGTATAAATTTCAGATCATTATCACGCTCTAGTAAAAATTGAAAATTCATGTACTAGTGTCGGGGCACGGATACACACGATCACCTATGGGACGAGAGGCCCCTTTGTGGTTAGGCAAGGGGGGTCACGTTGCACAAAGAGCGGAGACCATGAGGCCACACGATGATCGGGGCACTGGTGTTTTTACCCAGGTTCGGGTCGCTGTGAAGCGTAATACCCTACTCCTACTTTTGGTGGATTGATCAGAGGAACACGAAGAACACGCAACACTAAATCCCGGCAAGGGTCACCGTCGGGGAGAGCTGCTACGTGAGTACAAGTGTCCAAATTTCCGAATCTTGAGCTAGGTTGCCTTGGGCCTCCTTTTATAGGGCAAGGGGCAACCACTGTGGCAAAACAGACATTGTCTGATGATTAGACAGCTAACATAGCTTATCATACCTAAATCTGGCACTTAGGACAAAATGCCATAAATGCAGTCTAGGTGGCGTGCGGGGGTGCATCCCCGGCAAGCTTCTACCACCGCTCTAGCTAACTATCGCACCACAGCTTGACACGCCTATGGACGGGTGTCAAGGGGGCATAATCTGTCTTCCTGCGTGCTGCCACGTGCTTAGCGAGAGCCACTTAGCCACTTGGGGGCTCGACACCGCATCGACAAGTGACTGGCGTTGTGATGCGATGGAGCGGTGGCCGATCGGCTCGTGCTTTCCGGGGGATGGCTTGCCGGGTCTTCCTGAAGGTGCACGCGCCTTAGTCCCCGACAGGCACTGGGGACGTGCTTGACGCGCTCCGTGCCCGTCCTGGGTTGTCGCATTGGTCTGGCTGGCGTTGCTTGGCCTTTTGTACGTTGCTGCTGCCGGAGTCTGGGTCTTGAATGCTGGCTTGGTGGTGTGGTAGCTTTTCCCGGCGGGCCCAGGCCATGAAGGCCGGAGGCTTATTGTCCGTACAGAAGTCAGGGGAAAAGTGTTGGAAATATGCCCTAGAGGCAATAATAAATTGGTTATTATTATATTTCGTTGTTCATGATAATTGTTTATTATCCATGCTATAATTGTATTGATTGGAAACTCAAGTACATGTGTGGATACATAGACAACACTGTGTCCCTAGTATGCCTCTAGTTAACTAGCTCGTTGATCAAAAGATGGTGAATGTTTCCTAGCCATGGACATGAGATGTCATTTGATAACGGGATCACATCATTAGGAGAATGATGTGATGGACAAGACCCAAACTATAAACGTAGCATTTGATCGTGTCAGTTTATTGCTATTGTTTTCTGCATGTCAAGTATCTGTTCCTATGACCATGAGATCATGCAACTCACTGACACCGGAGGAATACCTTGTGTGTATCAAACGTCGCAACGTAACTGGGTGACTATAAAGATGCTCTACAGGTATCTCCGAGGGTGTCTGTTGGGTTGGCATGGATCAAGACTGGGATTTGTTACTCCGTGTGACGGAGAGGTATCTCAGGGCCCACTCGGTAATACAACATCACAATGAGCCTTGCAAGCAATGTGACTAAAGTGTTAGCCACGAGATCTTGTATTACGGAACGAGTAAAGAAACTTGCCGGTAACGAGATTGAACTAGGTATAGAGATACCGACGATCGAATCTCGGGCAAGTAACATACCGAAGAACAAAGGGAACAGCATACGGGATTAATTGAATCCTTGACATAGAGGTTCGACCGATATAGATCTTCATAGAATATGTAGGAACCAATATGGGCATCCAGGTCCCGCTATTGGTTATTGGCCGTAGAGGTGTCTCGGTCATGTCTACATAGTTCTCGAACCCGCAGGGTCTGCACACTTAAGGTTCGGTGACGTTTCGGTAGATTTGAGTTATGCATGTTGGTGACCGAAGGTTGTTCGGAGTCCCAGATGAGATCACAGACATCACGAGGAGCTCCGGAATGGTGCGGAGGTAAAGATTGATATATAGGAAGTCCCGTTTTGGCCACCGGAAAAGTTTCGGGTATTTCCGGTAGTGTACCGGGAGTGCCGGAGGGCCATCGGGAGGGGCCACCCACGCCGGGAGGCCACATGGGCCTAAAGGGGGTTGCACCAGCCCTTAGTGGGCTGGGCAAGGCAGCCCTATAAGGCCCATGCGTCTGGAATAAGTGGAAAAGGCATAAAACCCAAGAAAAGGGAAGGGGAACCAAATATGGAAGGTGTCCTATTTGGACTAGGAAGAAGTGGAGGAGTCCACCTCCTCCTCCTTGGTTCGGCCGCACCTAGGGGGGAAACCCTAGGGCGCCAGCCCCCTCCCCCTCCCTCCTATATATACTAGAGGGGAGAGAGGGCCAAACACCCTAAGCCATGGTGCAGCCCTCTCTCCCCCCCGTCTATACGGTTTTCCTCAAATCTGTTTTTGTCGGTGCTTACGCGAAGCCCTGTCGGAACAGCTCCACCACCACCCCCACTACGCCGTTGTGCTGGCGGAGAACTCGTCTATCTCTTCGCTCTCTCTTGCCGTCCGTTTGGTACTTGATCGGGACGGATCGTGATTGGATCGCGGGACGCTCGGTAATTTGGATCACGAAGACGTTCGACTACATCAACCGCGTTTCTTAACGCTTCCCGCTTAGCGATCTACAAGGGTATGTAGATTCACTCTCCCTCTCGTAGATGCTCTTCACCATGGATAGATCTTGTGTGTGCGTAGGAAATTTTTTGTTTCCCATGCAACGTTCCCCAACAAAAAGAACACCCATGTTCGTCTACCCCGACAGAAGCCCCCGGGACTGAGCCATACGTGTCGCTTGGCATGTTGGGTTAGGCCCCAAATAGTGCACGGACACGCGTCGAAGGAATGTTGTCCTCCCGTCCCACGTCTACTCCGCATAATTACCGCGGGTCGTGGGGTCGTGGAACAGTAGCCGTTGGAGAGTAAAAAACTGCCAGTAATAAAATGACAGTTTTTCGAAAAGATAGCGAAGAGCAAGCCCCCGTGCGGGCCCCCCAAATAAAAAGGGCAATGCACAGGGGTGCTGCTCATTTGCATCCTTTCCTCCGTCCTTCGTCTTCCTCCTCAAGCCAAGAGAAAAACCGCTCCCGCCACCACCTTCGGCCCACTGAACGCTGCTAGATCATCCGCCGCCCTTGAAAGCTCTAGGGATGGGGCGGAAGATGGCCGCCAACAAGGGGAAGAAGACGGCCGCATCTGCGGACCCAGTGGTCGAGTTGAGCAAGAAGAAAGCGGAAGAGCTGGAGAAGCGGCGACAGAGAGATGTGGTCATCTCCCCGTCGAGCCTGGACGGCAATACCTTGATCAACAGGTACGCCTATATGTGGGGGAAAGAAACAAAGGGGCACAAAGCGCCCGTGGTTCTGCCGGACAGCCCCAAAGAGAAGGCGCCATCAGATTTGTACCGCTTCTTCTGCGCGTACTTCTACTGTGGCCTCTCCCCCCCTTCTCTGATTTCTTCTGTGCCATGATGGTGGCGTACGGATTCCACCTTCTGGACTTCACGCCCAATGCAATGGCGTGTATGGCGATTTTTGCCCATATGTGCGAGAACTTCGTCGGAGTCGCCCCCAATGTGGATTTGTTCAGGGACTTCTTCGTTCCTTGGATCGAGGACAAATCACACCGCTCGGGGAATATAAGTTGGATCGCCCGTGGCAGGAAGGATGATTGGGATTACCTTCCTGGACAACAGCGTGGGAAGTGGGAAGAGTGGAGGGGCGACCGGTGCTGGATCAAGGATGACAAAGCCCCAGAGTTCTGCTTGGCGCGGACCGGATGTGTCAAGCGCGGAAGCGACTGGGGCAAGCCGGGCCTCACCGACGGCAAACTCCGCCTGGTGCTGAACAGGATCATCCGCCTTAAAGCTGTCGGGCTGACCATCGAGCATGTGGGGGCTGACTTCCTCCGTCACCGCATTGCGCCGTTGCAGAAGAGGGATAGGCTTGCATGGGAGTTCAACGGTCCTGCCGACTGGATACGATTGTACCCAGGCCCTGCTAATAGCCTGGCGGTTTATGGCCATGGCTGGTTGTGCAATCAGCTCTTCGGCCACCTTGGGCCGTTCCATTTGCTGGCAGGAGTCGTCCCCTTGCACCGCAACTCTGCCCGGAGCCAGATCATGCAATGGATGCCTGATTGCGATGCCTCCGGGGTTAAGCCTGATTGGGTGCTGCCCGCCCTGGAGAGCGAGATGGAGTGGGTCTCCAGCCTGGAGGAAAGAGCTTCCAGGCCAGAGGATAACCTGACCACGCCCACCAGGACGGCGAAGAGGGCCTTCATCGCCGCTCGGATTGTGGAAGACAAAGATGTCAGAGCCGCCAAGGGAGCAGCCTCCGGGGAAGAGGAGGAGGAGGAATCTGAGGACGACGACTCTTCCGAGGAGGAGAGCGGAAATCTTGCTTCGGGGGAGGCTGCCGGGTTAGAGTCTATCGGTGCTGGGGGCTCCCAGGCCACGGCGACAGGAACCCAGGAGGGGACTGAAGCGGAGGAGGCGAAAGAGCTGGAGGTGGAGGAAGAGGGGCTCGAAATGGGCCCTCAAGCTCCAGAACCAGGGCGCCGCCTCCGTCAATGCGTCAACTGAGAACCAACAGCACCTGCATCTTTGCGGGGCCCCTCGAAGGTGAACAAGACGACCTTCAAGGGAGGCGGGCGCGAAGTAGCACGCCGCCAATCCTCCTGCCTTTCTCAAGCCAAAGCTTCTCCCGTCAAGCGACGGAGGGTCATAGGGCGGAACCCAGCCCCCCGTCAAGCCCAACTTCTCCGCCAAGCTCGCCCTTGCTGGAAGTCCTGATCCCTCCGCCTAGCTCCGCCCCTGCAACTCTGAAAAGGGGCAGATCAACTCCGCCACCTGCATCGTACGAGTTGGGCTCCATGCTCATCGCCTCGGAGTAAGTCGTTCGATCACAATCTTCGTCAAAGTCTTTATCCTTGATTTCCTTGATTGATCTTGTATGGTTGATTCTGACAGGGATGAGGACGAGGAGACCCTTGCGCATAGGACCAAACGGGCCAAATCCGCGGCAGGGCCAGATTCCGTGGTAGGCGTGAGCTTGGCAGGAGATGCGGAGGAGAACCCCGCGCCTAGCCCCCGGTCCAGCCTTCTTCGTGAAATCCAAGCGCAGACCTCGTCCATTGATAGGGATGAGGGAGGATGTCTCCTTACACCCGACAGGGAGACGGGAGAAAAATATCAGGGAGAGGCTCGCCAGGAGGAACCTTCCCTTCAAGATTTCTCGTCAACCGTCGCTTTCGAGAAAGATTCGCCGGCAAGGGCCTCCACCGAAGAGCTTGCCCGTGTTGAGGTCACCGCCGGAAGGACGGCGACAGACCGCACGTCGGCAACTGATGTTGCCAGGGAAGGGGATGTCCTTCCGCAACAACCTCCATCGGGTATCCCACTTGCATGCATTTTTACTTTCCCTGTTCTCTCCTCTTACGTGCCTTATTGATTTCTGACTTCCATACTTCTGTTTATTGTTCCAACCTGCAGCTCCGCTACTTGAAGAGCCTGAGTTGCTAGAAGAGGTGGCTGACATTGGGAAGGATGCTGCCGCGGAGGCGATGAAGATTGCTGCTGCGGAGGGCCACGGGCAGGTTGTCGGGGACGTTCAGGGGTCCTCAGAAAGGACGGAACAAAACCCCGGCAGCGCGCCTGGCCCGGATACAGTGGTTGAGGAGAAGACTCCCCTTCAGTCCATGGGGCCCTCCTCGCCTAGCTATCCCTTGGCATCGGCTCTGCGATCTCCCTAGAGCCACCTGGCGTTGGTCACTACTCAGCTGGGTCCCTCGGCTCCTGGCTCCCCCTTTTCAGTGGGCGTAGACCTTAACGAGGAAATCAATATGATCCTGGCGCTGCTGTCTCAGAGGATCGAAGGAGCTGATAGTATAGTTGATGGCGCCAAGGATTTGGCCTTTCTGGAATCCATAGCAACAGGGCTCAAGGACGTGCAGAGCAGGTATAGCCTCAAGTGGCAGGCGGTCAAGGAGCAACGTGACTCGGCTGAGCTCGTGGACCAGCAGCTGAGGAACAAAGGGAGCGAGTTGCGGGAGTGGTATAACCGGCAGGTCCATTCTCTCAAGAGGCAGTACGAGACGCTATCCATGACCAAAGAGGACATTGCCGCCTGGAAGGCTCGACTGGCGGAGCGCGAAACGCTTCTGGACACCAGAGAGAAGAGCATTTCCTCCTGGGAGGGGGCCCTCGAGGCTACTCTCCATGACAAGGATGAGGAGCTGGAGGCCCGTGTTCGGCAGCATACCAAGGAGCTGGAGGACAGCCACAAGACCACTCTTGACGCATTTTCCCTGGAGTCCGCAGGCCAACTGAAGAAAGTGGCTGACGAGCTAGCTGCTGCAACTGCCTCCAAGGCCCAACTCGAGGTTCAACTGACAAAGTCGACGCAGGACCTTGCCGGGAGTACCAAGGAGATCGAGGCCCTCAAGGAGGAAGCATGAAAGGTGGAAGCTACCCTGGGAGAGGCGCAGTCACAGCTTTCTTCCAAGAGTCAAGATCTTGATGCCGCCAACAAGACCATCTCTGATATGAAATCCAGGCTTGCTTCTTTGGAAAAAGACCTTGAATCTACCGGGGCCCGTGAGAAACTACTGCTGACGGATTTGAACAGCGCGAAGACCCTCCAGAAGGATGCTGAAGAGAAGCTGGAGAACCTAATTGAGCAGCGCGACCTTTGGATCAAGAGCATGGTTGACATCGCCGAGTGCCTTACTGCCCAGATTGCAAAGATGAACATGAAGAGCTGGGCCTTCACCATCGGCAGACACGAGGCTCCAAGCATCAAGCTGACACTCTTCTTCGACGGCCTGATCGAGGGGTTGAAGATGTACGAGGAAGACAGGGTCGTATGCTTTGCCAACGAATCCCGGAAGCTGGCACGCGACACCCTCTTCCTGGTCCTGAGCAACCTGGCCTTCTTCCACCCGGAGCTCGACCTCTCTGATGGTTTCAAGAAGCTTCCGTCGGGCGCCGACACCTCTGCCGCTGTGAAGAAGGCCGGTCCCCTTGCTGATAGGGTCCTCGCAGTCCCAAGGACCCATGGGAGCCACCGGGGTTAACTTTGAGCTTTCCTTGTTGTCACGCTGTCCTCTACTTAAGACATAGTAGGTATCTCGTATTAGGGCATGCACTTTTTTTGTTTTAATTATTGCTGAACTGATGTTTTTATGCAAACGTATGCTATCCCCTTCGCTTCCCTACTGGCGTTCGTATGATTGTTTTCTTTGCGCGTTCTAGTTACCTGCCAACAACGTGTTGCCGCGATTGCTTTGAGGAACGGGTCCTTAGCATTCTGCTGGCAAGGGCACACTGCCGGTGAGATTTCCCTTGGCGGTGTTGATGCTGCCGCACATTTTGTTGAGCAGGTTCGAAACAAAACACGGGCGCGAACAAACACAGTAAGGTCCCATCACACGCAAGATTTATCATACGAATCCTTTGGTTCGACGAAGAGGTATGCAAGTGTGAATCTTAATGGAAGTTGATAACTATGTCAACTTAGCTTTTGTCATGGCTTTTCTTTTGCCCTGTCACGTGCTTATCCATGTTCATAGCCCCTCCCTTCGTCCACTGGCGCCTCTCCTCTTTGTGTTCCCTGGTGCGTGCACGAGCGTGTACCCACTTTTGCCCTGAGAGGAAGGGAACGCGAAGAGAGGCAAAATGGGAAAACTTGGAGATCTGTCAGTTATGAGTACAATCCGCGGCACGAGTCTGTCGGGTTAATGTAAACGTTCATAACTGATGGGAACGGAGGAGAAAACATGAATGGCCGAGCCCTCCCTCCTTTCCTTCGCGCCCAACGGCCCCGCGACGACCTATGCGATGGACGCATAGGCGGGCGGGACCTTGCCGTGGTTTGCTTGCCGGGGGTGTCAATCGGTGGATTCGCTCTAGTGTTCGGCTCGGGATTTATCCCTGACGGAACAAATGCAAGACTGAACCTCATGCGAGCTTATCGACACCGATGGCACCGCCGCCGCGCAGAGCCGATCACGAGCGGGGAAGGAGAGGGGAGAAGGATATAGCCAAGTACCTCTTTCTTCCCCCGGTCTACCGGATTACGCTGCACCTCCCTGGGGGTGAGGCGGGCTCATTTCTTTCCGGCGTTCTTTGCTCTGGTTTTGGCCGTGGGGGATACGACGGTGGCGCCACCTGCGCCACCCGCGTCGCCACGACGCCCGCCTCGCTCGCAGCCGCCGCAGTGTCAATGGCGCCCGTGGCTGCATGTGAGGGAGCTTTAGAAGTGGAAGTATGTGTGGTCGCGCCGGCCTTCTTCTTGGGAGCCATGGATGAAGAAGACGATGAAGAAGATCGACTCGCTGCTCATGAACTCAGGTTCGCACAAACGACGCCCCCCTACCTAGCGCGCCAAAAAGATGTCGGGGCACGGATGCACATGATCACCTATGGGACCAGAGGCCCCTTTGTGGTTTGGCAAGGGGGGTCACGTTGCACAAAGAGCGGAGACCATGAGGCAACACGACGATCGGGGCACTGGTGTTTTTACCCAGGTTCGGGTCGCTATGAAGCGTAAAACCCTACTCCTGCTTTTGGTGGATTGATCAGAGGAACACGAAGAACACACATCACTCAATCCCGGCAAGGGTCGCCGTCAAGGAGAGCTGCTACATGAGTACAAGTGTCCAAAGGTCCGAATCTTGAGCTAGGTTGCCTTGGGCCTCCTTTTATAGGACAAGGGGCAACCACAATGGCAAAACAGACATTGTCTGATGATTAGATAGCTAACAGAGCTTATCATACCTAACTCTAGCACTTAGGACAAAATGCCATAAATGCAGTCTAGGTGGCATGCGGGGGTGCATCCCCGACAAGCTTCTACCACCGCTCTAGCTAACTATCGCTCCACAGCTTGACACGCCTATGGACGGGTGTCAAGGGGGCATAATCTGTCTTCCTGCGTGCCACCACGTGCTTAGCGAGAGGCACTTAGCCACCTGGGGGTTCGACACCGCATCGACAAGTGACTAGCGTTGTGATGTGGTGGAGCGGTGGCCGATCGGCTCGCGCTTGCCGGGTCTTCCTGAAGGAGCACGCGCCTCAGTCCCCGGCAGGCACCGGGGACGTGCTTGGCACGCTCCGTGCCCATCCTGGGCTGTCGCGTTGGTCTGGCTGGCATTGCTTGGCCTTCTGTAGGTTGCTGCTGCCGGAGTCTGGGTCTTGAATGCTGGCTTGGTGGTGTGGTAGCTTTTCCTGGCAGGCCCAGGCCATGAAGGCCGGAGGCTTATTGTCCGTGCACAAGTCAGGGGAAATGAACACCCCTGTTCGTGTACCCCGACAACTAGAGTCAAAAGTTTTTGTTTTCGTTCAGCATCAATTCTACTCATCTTGTGAGTCATCCCAAAGGCTTTACTTGGCACTTTATTGAAATAAAATAAACAAACAATGATTACTACAGTATCTTAATCATGTGAACACACAAAAACAGAAAGGAAAAGTGTTGGGTTGTCTCCCAACAAGCGCTTTTCTTTAAAGCCTTTTAGCTAGGCATGATGAATTCAATGATGCTCACGTAAGAATAGTAATTGAAACATGCAAGTGAGCATCATGAATCTCATGAGAAGCACATTTAAGTCTAACCCATTTCCTATGCATAGGGATTTTGTGAGCAAATATTTTTTGGGAGCAAGAATCAACTAGCATAGGAAGGCAAAACAAGTATAACTTCAAAACTTTGAACATATAGAGAGGAAACTTGATATTATTGCAATTCCTACAAGCATATGTTCCTCCATCATCAAAAAATTCAGTAGCATCATGAAGGAATTCAACAGTATAACCATCACATAAAGCATTCTTTTCATGATCTACAAGCATAGAATTTTTATTACTCTCCACATAAGCATATTTCTTCTCATTCATAATAGTGGGAGCAAACTCAACAAAATAACTATCATGTGACACTTGATTGACATGACCACATTCAATATTAAAATCACGATGACAAGTTTCATGGTTACTATCACTCTTTATAGCATACATGTCATCATCATAATCATCATAGATAGGAGGCATGTCATCATCATAATAAATTTGCTCATCAAAACTTGGGGGACTAAAAATATCATCTTCATCAAACATAGAATCCCCAAGCTTGTGGCTTTGCATATCATTAGCATCATGGATATTCAGAGAATTCATACTAGCAATATTTCTATCATGCTCATCATTCAAGGAATTCTCATCAAGTATTTTCATAATTTCTTCCTCTACCAATTGAGCACAATTTTCTGAATCCTTATTTTCACGAAAGACATTATAAAGACGATACAAATGATGCAACCTACACTCCATTTTTTTGTAGTTTTCTTTTATAGACCAAACTAGTGATAAAACAAGAAACTAAAAGATTCAATTGCAAGATCTAAAGATATACCTTCAAGCACTCACCTCCCCGGCAATGGCGCCAGAAAAGAGCTTGATGTCTACTACACAACTTGTTCTTGTAGACTCGTGTTGGGCCTCCAAGCGCAGAGTTTTGTAGGACAGTAGCAAATTTACCTCAAGTGGATGACCTAAGGTTTATCAATCCGTGGGAGGCATAGGATGAAGATGGTCTCTCTCAAACAACCCTGCAACCAAATAATAAAAAGTCTCTTGTGTCCCCAACACACCAAATACAATGGTAAATTGTATAGGTGCACTAGTTCGGCGAAGAGATGGTGATACACGTGTAGTAATGATAGTAGATATTGATTTTTGTAATAGTAACAATAAAAAACAGCAAGGTAGCAAGTAACAAAAGTGAGCACAAACGGTATTGCAATGCTTGAAAACAAGGTCTAGGGTTCGTACTTTATCTAGGCCAATCTCTCAACAATGCTAATATAATTGGATCACATAACCATCCCTCAACGTGCAATGAAGAATCACTCCAAAGTTCTTATCTAGCGGAGAACATAAGAAGAAATTGTTTGTAGGGTACGAAACCACCTTAAAGTTATCCTTTCCGATCGATCTATCCAAGAGTTCGTACTAAAATAACACCAAGTTATCCTTTTCGATCGATCTATCTAATAGTTCGTACTAGAATAACACCATATGATACGCATCAACCGACTCTAATGTCACCTAGATACACCAATGTCACCACAAGTATCCATGAGTTAATTATATGATACGCATCAAACAATTTCAGATTCACAATACTCAATCCAACACAAAGAACCTCAAAGAGTGCCCCAAGATTTCTACCGGAGAAAGTAGGACGAAAACGTGCATCAACCCCTATGCATAGATTACCCCAATGTCACCTCGAGAATCCACGAGTTGAGTGCCAAGACATAGATCAAGTGCTCTCAAATCCATAAAATTATTCAATCCGGTAATAACGAAATCTCAAAGGGAAAACTCAATTCATCACAACAACATAGAGAGGGGAAATCACCATATGATCCAACTACATTAACAAAGCATGTGATACATCAAGATCGTGACATCTCAAGAACACGAGAGAGAGATTGAACACATAGCTACTGGTACATACCCTCAGCCCCGAGGGTGGACTACTCCCTCCTCGTCATGGCCTCCGCCGGGATGATGAAGATGGCCATCGGAGATGATCTACCCTCTCCGGAAGGGTACTGGAATGCCTCCAGATTGGTTTTTCGTCGATACAGAGAGTTGCGGCGGCGGAACTTCTGATCTAGGGTTATTCTGGGGGTTTCTGAATATATAGGATTTTTGGGCGTCGGTTTCACGCGAAGATGGGCCATGAGGGGCCCACAAGACACTAGGGCGCGCCAGAGGGGGCTGGCGTGCCCTGGTGGGTTCTGGCCACCTCGTGGCTCTTCTGGCCCTCCCACGAAGCTTCTAGTGCCTCTTGTGTTCCAAAAAAATCGTCAAAAAGTTTCGTTGCATTTGGAGAACTTTTATTTCTGCACAAAAAAGAACACCACGGTAGTTCTGCTGAAAACAGCGTCAGTCCGGGTTAGTTCCATGCAAATCATACCAAAACCATATAAAATTGTTGTAAATATGGCATGAATACTTCATAAATTATAGATACGTTGGAGACGTATCATACCTTGGCCCAACAACTTTTCTCCGGGACCAGATGGCTTCTATGGATGGTGATCACCAAGCTAGGCAAACGCCTAAGCTTGGGGGAGTACGTATTTCTCACCGACGTTACATTCATGTTCACACACTTCATATAAATTGTTTGTGTTCATCATCTTTCATTGTATATCTATGTTAGCTTTATTTTTCCGCCTTGTGTGTTTGAAAAACTTTGAAAATCCAAAAATATTTCTCGCTTCTTTTCGGTTTTTCTTTCCCGTTCAGTTAGTTGTAGTATTAAAAGAAAACCCAAAAAGATTTCCTTTGCATGCTCGGAGCTTTCTCGTGTAAATAATTTTTCTCGTTCTTGTTTTTCCTTTGTTTACTTTGCTTTCTTGAGAAAAATAAAAACTCCAAAAATATTTCAGTGTGTTTCTCTGAATTTCTTTTCTTTGTATTGAGTCGTTGAAAGGAGAAGACCACGATGAAACAGTTGAGTGGCTCTCATATGCATTATTGTTGATCTAACAGAGAGACAATGTTACCTCGTCTTCTCCTGTGTATAAAACTGCCTTACAGATTCCAGCTTAGTCCACGGCACTCTTTCACTATTATTATTATCACATCATTCGGTCGTGCAAGTGAAAGGCAATAATGACGATATTTGATGAAGTGATCGTGGTAAAGGAAGCTGGTATGAACTCTTCTTGTTTTCCGTTTTTGTAAATATGTTTAGCTCGTTCGATCTTGATTCAGTATATTATGAGTGAACATGTTTATGATGAGAATTAAAGATTATAATTGCTCATGCCATGCTTAAATAGCTAGGAGTGGATAATGATTTATCTTATGTGTCAACATGCATTAAAATGGTTATGATGTAGTATGGTAGTATGGTATGTCCCTCTAAGTAATTCGAGCGGTTAGACTTGGCCCATGTGCAAACATGTAGTTGATTCAAAAACAATGCAGCCTTCATGATGTTTAAATTCATAGCGTTCATATCCTACTCATGCTATGTTTAAGGTTAATTATTCACAATGCATGATCATGACCGTTTTCGCTCTCTAGTTGGTCGCTTCTCAATCTATTGCTAGCCTTCACCTGTACTAAACGGGAATAAAACTTGTGCATCCAAAATCCTTAAACCAAGTTATTCCACATGAGTCCACCATACCTACCTATATACGGTATTACCCTGCCGTTCCAAGTAAATCTGCATGTGCCACCTTGATACGTCTCCAACGTATCGATAATTTATGAAGTATTCATGCCATATTCACCTATGATTACAATACTTATATATGGTTTTGATGCACTTTATATGATTTATTTAGAACTAACCCGGACTGACACTGTTTTCAGCAGAATTACCGTGGTGTTGTTTTTGTGCAGAAAATGAAAGTTCTCGTAATCGCCCGAAACTTTTTGGTGATTTTTTCTGGAGAAAATAAGCCATATTGGAGCGAAGAACCACCGGAGGGGAGCCACCCGTGGGGCACAAGCCATCAGGGCGCGACCCCCCTAGGCCACGCCCTGATATGTGGTGGGGCCCACGTGGCTCCGTTGCACGTGATTCCAACGCTGGAAAATCCTATAAATCCCAGAAACCAACAAATAAACAGAGACTCTCCGTTCCACCGCCGCAACTCTCTGTATCGACGAAAACCAATCCGGAGATGTTCCAGTACCCTGCCGGAGAGGGGAAGCCATCACCGGTGACCATCTTCATCATCCCGGCGGAGGCCATGACGAGGAGGGAGTAGTTCACCCTCGGGGCTGAGGGTATGTACCAGTAGCTATGTGTTCAATCTCTCTCTCCCTCATGTTCTTGAGATGTCACAATCTTGATGTATCATGGGCTTTGTTAATATAGTCGGATCATATGATGTTATTCCCTTGCTACCTTGTTGTGATGAATTGAATCTTTACCTATGAGATCTCATTATGTTGGATTGAATATTTTGGTTTGAGAACACTTGATGTACGTATTGCGTGGGATACCCATAGTAACATTGGGGTATTCTATTGATTCACTTGATATATGTTGAGGCATCAACTTGCGGACTCCGGTGACCTTGGGGATCTATGCATAGGGGGTTGATTGCATGTTTTCATACCACGTTCTCCGATAGAAATCTTGGGGTTCTCCTTGAAGTTCTTTGTGTTGGATTGAATATGATAGACTTGAAATTGTTTGATGCATGTCGCATAATTTACCCACGGATACTTGAGGTGACATTGGAGTATCTAGGTGACATTAGGGTTGATTGATATGTATCATTGGTGTTGTTATTAGTATGAACTCTAGGGATGTTTGTGACACTTATAGGAATAGCCCAAAAGATTGATCGGAAAGAATAACTTAGAGGTGGTTCTACTACCTACACCAATTTCATCTTATGTTCTCCGCTAGATAGGAACTTTGGAGTGATTCTTTGTTGCACGTTGAGGGATGATCATATGATTCAACTATGTTAGCATTATTGGGAGATTGCACTAGTGAAAGTATGAACCCTAGGCCTTTTTTCTAAGCATTTATACAACGTTTTACTCGTTGTTTACCACTTGTTACCTTGCTGTTCTTATTTATTCAGATTATAAAAATCTATTTCTACCATCCATATTGCACTTGTATCACCATCTCTTCGCCGAACTAGTGCACCTATACAATTTGCCATTGTATCGGGTGTGTTGGGGACACAAGAGATTTCTTGTATTTGATTGCAGGGTTGTTTGAGAGAGACCGTATTCATCCTACACCTCCCACGGATTGATAAACCTTAGGTCATCCACTTGAGGGAAAATTGCTACCGTCCTACAAAACTCCGCGCTTGGAGGCCCAACAGAGTCTACAAGAATAAATTTGCGTAGTAAACATCAAGCCGTTTTCTGGCGCCGTTGCCGGGGAGGTGAGTGCTTGAAGGTATATCTTTAGATCTTGCAATTAAATCTTTTAGTTTCTTGTTTTTCACTAGTTTGGTTTTAAAAAAGAAAACTAGAAAAAAATGGAATTTAGGTTGCCTCAATTGTTTCCTCTTTTTAATGTCTTTCATGAAAATGATGGTTCGGAAAATTGTGCTCAATTGGTAGAGGAAGAGTTTATGAAAATACTTAATGACAATTCCTTGAAGGATGAGCAAGATTGCAATGTTGCAGTATGAATTCTCTGAATATCCATGATGCTAATGATATGCAAAGCCACAAGCTTGGGGATGCTATCTTTGATGAAGATGATATTTTTTGTCCCTCAAGTTTTGATGAGCAAATTTATTATGATGATGGCATGCCTCCTATATATGATGATTATGATGATGACATGTATGCTATAAAGAGTGATAGTAACCATGAAACTTGTCATCATGATTTTAATATTGAATGTGGTTATGTCAATCAAGTGTCTCATGATAGTTATTTTGTTGAGTTTGCTCCCACTACAATGAATGAGAAGAAAATTGCTTATGTGGAGAGTAATAAATTTTCTATGCTTGTAGATCATGGAAAGGATGCTTTAGGTGATAGTTATATTGTTGAATTCCTTCATGATGCTACTGAAAATTATTATGAGGGAGGAACATATGCTTGTAGGAATTGCAATAATATCAAGTTTCATCTCTATGTGTTCTAAATCTTGAAGTTATGCTTGTTTTGCCTTCCTATGCTAGTTGATTCTTGCTCACATAAATTGTTTGCTCACAAAATCCCTATGCATAGGAAGTGAGTTAGATTTAAATGTGCTTGCCATGTGATCCATGATGCTCTCTTGCATGTTTCAATTACTTCTTTTTATGTGAGCATCATTGAAATCATCATGCCTAGCTAAAAGGCTTTAAAGAAAAGCGCTTGTTGGGAGACAACCCAAGACTTTTACTTTCTTTTTTTAAGTGTTCGCATGACTAAGCTACTGTAGTAATCATGTTTTGTGTCTTTTATTTCAATAATGTGACAAGTAAAGCCTTTGGGATAGTATGGATACTTGTTGATTTGATTATGTGCAAAAACAGAAACTTTTGCTAGAGCGTCAAAAAGTTCTGAAAATTTTACATAGTTTTGATATACAAATTCTTTACACTGTCCTAATTTTCGGAATTTTTAGAGACAGGTAAATATGGTTATACTACAGATCTTCACAGACTGGTTTGTTTTTGACAGATTCTGTTTTGCATGCATAGTTTGCTTGTTTTAGTGTTTCTATAGCTTATATTTAGTGATATAAATTATGGGAATGGTATAATACAGTAGGTATTATGTGAGAACAATTATGAATCATGTCTTGACAGTACCTAAGTGAATGATCTTTATTTATTATACTAATCCTTCTCACGAAGTTCCGTTAAGTTTTATGTGATTGAAGTTTTCAAGTTTTGGGAGAGACACCGATATGAGGAGAATAAGGAGTGACAAGAACCTAAGCTTGGGGATGCCCAAGGCACTCCCAAGGTAATATCAAAGGAAGACTCAAGCGCCTAAGCTTGGGGTTAGAGCTATATTTTTATTCGTCACATAATATGTGTTTTGCATGGAGTGTCATTTTATTTTGTTAGTATTTGCTTGCTGTTATTTATAATCTTGTTTTTCAATAAGAAGTTCCAAGAATTGCGTTTAGGATGCTTGAATTACATGTTTGATGTGTGCTATGTAAAAACAGAAACTTTTGCTGTAGTATTTGAATTTTCATATTTTACTGGAACGTGGAAAGTTTTTGAAATTTTTACCTAGTATTGTAATATAAATTCTTTATCCTGTCCTAAATTTTAATAATTTTTAGAGATAAAGAAGTGCACTTTGTAAATTAATTGCTACAAACAGTCCTGTTTAGACAGATTGCTGTCATAGTTTTGTTATCTACTTCTCCGATGGTTTTCATGACTTATATTGGTAGATATAAATTGTGGAAATGATAGTATACAGTAGATAATGTTTGAAAATTATTATGCAACTTGTCTTGGCAGTACATAAAGAGTTGATTTATCATTATGTGCACTAACCTATCTCACGAGTTCTTTTCAAGTTTTTTGTGGGTGAAGTTTTTGAGACTTAGGTGAAACCGGGATATGAGAGGATTGAACGAGATAAAAAAGCTCAAGATTGGGGATGCCCAAGGCACCCCAAGTAAATATTTCAAGAAGTCTAAAGCATCTAAGCTTGGGGATGCTACGCATCCCACCTCTCTTCGTCAACTATCGGTTAGCCTATGTTGAGCCTAAATTTTTATTCGTTCACATGATGCGTGTTATTCTTGGAGTGTATTTTTGTTTTGTTTGCTGCTTGAATAAAATACTCAGATCTGAAAATATTTATTGAGAGAGAGGCCTCACATAGCTACATAATTGTTTGACTACTCATTGATCATCACTTATATCTTTTGAGAGTAGTTTGATGTTTACTCTTGTGCTTCACTTATATCCTAAGAGTAAATTGTGAATGAATGAAATATCATAAATCTGAAATTATCCATGTGATATATTCTTAGTAGCAAGTTCACATTTGGCTTAGAAAGTAAAATCTATTGAAGTTTAACAATCACCGTATTGGTCATATGAGCAATTCATGAATGATTAGTATAAGAAAGAGAACTTTCACATACAAATATATTATCTCAGACATCTTTTATGATTGTGAATACCCATTAATTATTTTCAAACTTGATCAAATAGTTGAAGTTGGACAAGTAAGACAACGTAATGGTTATGTTTGGGTATATTTGCATAGAAGTTATATTGTTATGGATCCTCTAACATGTGGTGCTTGTTTAGAACCTTTTGCTAGCCAAAAATTCGTACTAAGTAAAGATACTACTTGTGCATCAAAATCCTTGAGCCAAGTTTCTTCCATGAGAATCCACCATACCTACCTATATATGGTATTTCACTGCCATTCCAAGTAAATTTGCATGTGCCACCTCTAAAACCTTCAAATAAACATCCGTTTTGTGTGCTCGTACCGCTCATGGAGCGACGGGGCGGTCATTATCTTCCATGCTAAGAGAGTTATTCTCAAGATGAGTGTTTATTCACTTGTCATTGCACAAGAGAGGCTGGTAAAAAGGATGCCCAATCCTGCTTAATACAAAAATAAATGAACAAAAACTCCCCCTAGAAACTTGATTGTTTGGAGGGCAACCGTGGATTCGGCCAACCATGGAATGTGTTTGAATGGTGGAGGGGGAGTAAAATTTCAATTCTATTTGGGAACCGCCAATAATGTGATTAGCATGGAAGATATTGAAAACTCTGTTGTGACATTGACAGGAAAGGCACACCACTCAAATTTACTTATTCATCTCCGTTTTTAAACAATGAGCTCTAGCACCTCTGTAAATCCCTGCTTCCCTCTGCGAAGGGACAATCTATTTATTTTCATGATTACTTACTTTCATCTTGAGTCAACTTCTTATTCCAACCTCAATCTATTAGTTGGCAAGCACCATGTGGTGGGGAAAGATCCTAACATATATATCCACTCAAATATATTTGATCATGATTCATTATTGTTGACAATTATCTTTATGATAAGTATGTTGGGAGGCGAAACATTAAGCCCCTATCTTTCTATGTGTTCGATGGATATTGTTTGTTCTAAAAATATGATTTGGGTATTAGCAATCATAAAAGACCATATGATAATTGAGTATGTGGAGCTCTTACTTAGATTTGATGATGCATTGAAATTGTTTGGTGACCAAGAACATAGATTGTTAAGTTTCAAGTGAATGAATTGTTTATATCATGACATGTGAATTGATTGCTACTCTATCATGATGAATTTTATGAGAAAAAGTTGTTGGTTATGATGCTAGAAAAGTGACTGAAATTATCAATGATCAAAACTATTCACTATGCTAGCATTTACACTTCATAAATTATTTCTTTTATCATTTACCTACTCGAGGACGAGTAGGAATTAAGCTTGGGGATGCTGATACGTCTCCAACTTATCAATAATTTATGAAGTATTCATGCCATATTCACCTATGATTACAATACTTTTTTATGGTTTTGATGCACTTTATATGATTTATTTAGAACTAACCCGGACTGACGCTATTTTTAGCAGAATTACCGTCGTGTTGTTTTTGTGCAGAAAATGAAAGTTCTCGGAATCGCCCGAAACTTTTTGGTGATTTTTTCTGGAGGAAATAAGCCGTATTGGAGCGAAGCACCACCGGAGGGGAGCCACCCATGGGGCACAAGCCATCAGGGGGCGCCCCCCTAGGCCGCGCCCTGATATGTGGTGGGGCCCACGTGGCTCTGTTGCGTGTGATTCCAACGCTAAAAAATCCTATAAATCCTAGAAACCCCAGAAATAAATAGAGACTCTCCGTTTCGCGGCCACAACTCTCTGTATCGACGAAAAACCAATCTGGAGACGTTTCAGTACCCTGCCGGAGAGGGGAAACCATCACCGGTAGCCATCTTCATCATCCCGGCGGAGACCATGACGAGGAGGGAGTAGTTCACCCTCGGGGCTGAGGGTATGTACCAGTAGCTATGTGTTCAATCTCTCTCTCTCTCGTGTTCTTGAGATGTCACGATCTTGATGTATCACGGGCTTTGTTAATATAGTCGGATCATATGATGTTATTACCTTGCTACCTTGTTGTGATGAATTGAATCTTTACCTATGAGACCTCGTTATGTTGGATTGATTATTTTGGCTTGATAACACTTGATGTACGTCTTGCGTGGGATACCCGTAGTGACATTGGGGTATTCTATTGATTCACTTGATATATGTTGAGGCATCAACTTGCGGATTCCGGTGACCTTGGGGATCTATGCATAGGGGTTGATTGCATGTTTTCATACCACATTCTCCGATATAAATCTTGGGGTTCTCCATGAAGTTCTTTGTGTTGTATTGAATATGATAGACCTAAAATTGTTTGATGCATGTCGCATAATTTACCCACGGATACTTGAGGTGACATTGGAGTATCTAGGTGACATTAGGGTTGATTGATATGTATCATTGGTGTTGTTCTAGTACGAACTCTAGGGCTGTTTGTGACACTTATAGGAATAGGCCAAAAGATTGATCGGAAAGAATAACTTAGAGGTGGTTCTACTACCTACACCAATTTCATCTTATGTTCTCCGCTAGATAGGAACTTTGGAGTGATTTTTTATTGCACGTTGAGGGATGATCATATGATTCAACTATGATATCATTGTTGGGAGATTGCACTAGTGAAAGTATGAACCCTGGGCCTTATTTCTAAGCATTTATAGAACATTTTGCTTGCTGTTTACCACTTGTTACCTTGCTGTTTTTATTTATTCAGATTATAAAAATCTATTTCTACCATCCGTATTGCACTTGTATCACCACTCTTCGCCGAACTAGTGTACCTATACAATTTGCCATTGTATTGAGTGTGTTGGGGACACAAGAGATTTCTTGTATTTGATTGCAGGGTTGTTTGAGAGAGACCATCTTCATCCTACACCTCCCACAGATTGATAAACCTTAGGTCATCCACTTGAGGGAAAATTGCTACTGTCCTACAAAACTCTGCGCTTGGAGGCCCAACAGAGTCTACAGGAATAAAGTTGTGTAGTAGACATCACACCTCTAATATACAAATAAACATCTGTTTTGTGCGCTCGTACCGCTTAGGGAGCGATAGGGCTGTCAGTATCTTCCATGCTAAGTGGATTATTATCAAGATGGGCGTTTATTCACCTGTCATCGCACGAGAGAGGTGCCCAGTCCTGCAAAATCAAAAATAATTAAACAAAACTCACGGGACAATTTAAATGTTGGAGGGCATCTGTGGATTCAGTCAGCCATGGCTTGTGTATATATGGTGGATGGTAGTAAACTTTACAATTACGCTTGGGAACCGCTAATAATGTGTTTATCATGGAAGATATTGAAATTCTTTCGTGACGTTCAGAGGAAAAGCGCACCACTCAAAACTATAATTTCAATCCTGTTTTAAACCTTGAGCTCTGGCACCTCTACAAATCAATGCTTCCCTCTGCGAAGGGCCTGTCTATTTACTTTTATGCTGAGTCATCACCCTCTTACTAAAAGCACCAGACCTTGAGCTTAGGGATGTGCCCTGGTATCTTATCACCATCACTTTTACCACTACTATCTATCTTAGTTCGATCCTTAGCTATTTCATGATTTTAGAGAAATAAAATTTTATATTTGCTTTGCTTACAATTTTTTCTTTGAGATCTATCTATCTTTGTAATTGGGTGTGAGAGTTATATAATAAAGATTAGTGGAGTTTGTCTGCTTTACTTTCATGCACCCATCATCATAGCATGGCAATAAAATAAATAGAAAATATCATATGCTTATCTCATGAGGAGTAATGACTTCAGATAGAAAAAGGTATAAGTGATAAAATATGTTGGGAATTGACAAGCATAGCATTAGTAATTGATATAATCCATGCATGGTTATGATAGAGAAGAGGAGATTTACATATAAATATAATATCTTGGACACCTTTTGTGATTGTGAACCCTCATCAAATATTATGTAATGATCAAATGTTGATGTGGGACATGGAAGACAACATAATGACCATGATTGTTTACATTTTCATAGAAGTTATATTGTCATGGATCCCTTAACATTTTATGCTTGCTTTAGCTCTTTTGCTAGCCAAAATTTTCCGCACTAAGTAGAGATACTACTTGTGCATCCATAACCCTTTAAACCCGGTTTCTTTCCATGAGAGTCCACCATACCTACCTATGGATTGAATAAGATCCTTCAAGTAAGTTGTCATCGGTGCACAAAGCAATAAAATTGCCTCTAACTATGTATGATCTTTTATTTTAAGGGAAAATAACCTTTGTACGATCTTGTGATAGAGAAGAAATAAAAGCAACAGAGTGCATAATAAAGTTCACTATCACAAGGGGCAATACAAAGTGACGTTCCTTTGCATTAAGGGTTTGCACATTCAAAAAAAATAAAAGCGCATGACAACCTCTGCTTCCCTCTGCGAAGGGCCTATCTTTTATCCTCTTACAATAATTTATTTTCATGCAAAGAGTCAATATTATTTACCCTTTGTTCCTACCTATTAACTCTTTAGCCGGCAAGCATTATGTGTTGAGGAAAGATCCAGACAAATATATCCAGTTGAATGTGGGTGATCATGACTCATTATTGTTGACATTATCCTTGAGGTAAATAAGTTGGGAGGCAAAGATAATAAAGCCCACATCTTCCTATGTGTCCAGCGGAAACATTAGCTCCAAAAATATGCAATGTGTGTGCACAATCATAGAAGGCAACATGATAGTTGAGTATGTGAACTTGCTAGAAATAAAAGCTCTTACATAGACTCTTCTCTTAACTATGACGGATTATGATTATCTCAATGACTAATGACATTGTTTGACGGTTTCCAATAAAGTTTATGCTCCATACTACTTCATTTGTGAATAGATTGTTACTTGTTTATGAGAAGCTATATGATGAAAAACTTGCTGCTATGTTAATATTCATGATGCCCTCATGTTCATATTCTATTTTTATCGACTTCTCTCTCTCAAATCATGTGGCCATTATTCTCCAGCTCGGCTTTAACTTGAGGACAAGCGAGGTCTAAGCTTGGGGGAGTGGATACGTCCATTTTGCATCATGATTTCTTATTGATATTTGTGTTATTCTTGGCCATTATTCCTTATTATCATACAATTCTTATGCCTTTTCTATCTGAATATGCAAGGTACATCAAACAGAGGGAAATATCTGGAAACTGGAATTCTGGACCGGGAAACCAAGAAAAAGGTAGAAAAATCACCAGACTCCAAATGACGTGAAACTTCACGGAGAATTTTTATGGAATATTTAATAATTATTGGGACAAAAATATACCAAAGCGGGGCCACCTGCTAGCCACAAGACAACAGGGTGCGCCCACCCCCTGGGCGCGCCCTGATGGCTTGTGGGGCCCCAGCAGGTCTCCCGACCCCCCTCTTCTCCTATATGGTGTGTTTTACCCTAGAAAAAAATGATACGTCCATTTTGCATCATGATTTCCTACTATTATTTATAATGTTTTTAAGCATAATAATGCTTTATGGAGTAATTCTAATGCCTTTTCTCTCATAATATGCAACGTTTACACAAAGAGGGAGAATGCCGGCAGCTGGAATTCTGGACCTGAAAAAGCATATCAGAGACACCTATTCTGCACATCTCCAAATAAGCTGAAACTTCATGGAGAATTATTTTGGAATATATAAAAAATACTGGTGCAAATAACTACCGGAGGGGGGGGCACCTGGTGACCACAAGACACCAGGGCGCGCTAGGCCCCCCAGGCGCGCCCTGGTGGGTTGTGGCCAGCCCAGCCCACCTCTGGTGCCCATCTTCTGGTACTTAAGGTCTTTTGACCTAGAAAAAATCAGGAGGGGACTTTCGGGATGGAACGCCACCGTCTCGAGGCGAAACTTGGACAGGAGCACTTTTGCCCTCCGGCGGAGCGACTCCGCCGGGGGAACTTCCCTCCCGGAGGGGGAAATCGAAGCCATCGTCATCACCAACAACCCTCTCATCTTTGGGAGGCCAATATTCATGAACATATTCAACAGCACCATCTCCTCTCAAACCCTAGTTCATCTCTTGTGTTCAATCTTTGTACCGGAACCTTAGATTGGTACCTGTGGGTGACTAGTAGTGTTGATTACATCTTGTAGTTGATTACTATATGGTTTATTTGGTGGAAGATTATATGTTCAGATCCATTATACTATTTAATACCCCTCTGATCTTGAGCATGAATATCATTTGTGAGTAGTTACCTTTGTTCTTGAGGCCACAGGAGAAGTCATGTTGCAAGTAATCATGTGAATTTCATATGTGTTTGATATTTTGATGATATGTATGTTGTGATTCCCTTAGTGGTGTCATGTGAACGTCGACTACATGGCACTTCACCATCTTTGGGACTAAGGGAATGCATTGTGGAGTAGTTATTAGATGATGGGTTGCTAGAGTGACAGAAGCTTAAACCCTAGTTTATGCGCTATTTTGTAAGGGCTGATTTGGATCCAAATGTTTAATGCTATGGTTAGATTTTATCTTAATACTTTTCTCGTAGTTGCGGATGCTTGCGAGGGGGTTAATCATAAGTGGGAGGTTTGTTCAAGTAAGAACAGCACCCAAGCACCGGTCCACCCACATATCAAATTATCAAAGTAGCGAACGCGAATCAAACCAACATGATGAAAGTGGCTAGATGAAATTCCCATGTGCTCTCAAGAACGCTTTGCTTATTATAAGAGACCTTTTTGGCCTGTCCTTTGCCACGAAAGGGTTGGGCTACCTTGCTGCACTTTATTTATGGTTATCGTTACTTGCTCGTTACAAATTATCTTGCTATCAAACTACTTGTTACCAACAATTTCAGTGCTTGCAGAAATTACCTTGCTGAAAACCGCTTGTCATTTCCTTCTGCTCCTCGTTGGGTTCGACACTTACTTATCGAAAGGACTACGATTGATCCCCTATACTTGTGGGTCATCAAAAATCATAAGAAATCTCTCAGGACAAAACGCCGCCGTCTCGAGGCGGAAACCTAGGCAGAGGCCCTTTTGCACTCCGGCAGTCAGATTCTGCCGGGGAATTCCTCTCCGGGAGGGGGAGATCGAAGCCATTGTCATCACCAACGCTTCCTCCTTCGTGGGAGGACCAATCTTCATCAACATCTTCACCAGCACCATCTCATCGCCAACCCTACTTCATCTCTTGTATTCAATCTTTGTCTCAAAACCTGAGATTGGTACTTGTGGGTTACTAGTAGCATTACATCTTGTAGTTGATGCTTGTTGGATTACTTGGTGAAAGTTATTATGTTCAGATCCTTAATGTCCATTATTATACCTATGATCTTGAACATGTTTATGAGCTATGAGTAGTTACTATTGTTCCTGAGAACATGGGAGAAGTCTTGTTATAAGTAATCTTGTGAAGTTGGTATTCGTTCGATATTTTGATGATATGTGTGTTGTTACTTCTCTTAGTGGTGTCATGTGAATGTCGACTACATGACACTTCATCATGTTATGGGCCTAAGGGAAGTCATTGTGGAGTAACAAGTAGATGATGGGTTGCGAGAGTGACAGAACTTAGACCCCAGTTTATGTGTTGCTTCATAAGGGGCTGATTTGGATCCACACGTTTCATGCTATGGTTAGATTTATCTTAATTCTTCTTTCGTAGTTGCGGATGCTTGCGAGAGGGGTTAATCATAAGTAGGTTGCTCGTTCAAGTAAGAACAACACCTTAGCACCGGTCCACCCACATATCAAATTATCAAAGTAGCGAACGCGAATCAACTCAACATGATGAACATGACTAGACAGAAAATTCCCATGTGTCCTCGGGAGCACTTGCTTAACATAAGAGTACTTTTAGGCCTGTCCTTTGCTATAAAAAGGATTGGGATACCTTTATGCACCTTTGTTACTATTGTCACCTGTCACTTGTTACGAACTATCTCGCTACAAAACTATCTACTATTGTTACTCACAGCACTTGCAGAGAATACCTTGCTGAAAACTGCTTATCATTTCCTTCTGCTCCTCGTTGGGTTCGACACTCTTACTTATTGAAAGGACTATGATTGATCCCTTATACTTGTGGGTCATCACCATGCTACTAAAATTTTGCTGCAGAGAGATATCCCAGGTGTGGTTGAATTGACAACTCAACTGCTAAGGCCGATAAATATTCTTTGGCTCCCCTTGTGTCGAATCAATAAATTAGGGTAAAATACTACCCGCGAAGACTGTTGTGATCCCCTATACTTGTGGGTTATCAGCGCACCGAGCAGTGCATCAAGGACATAAGCCTTCTATGCAGCAGTGAGGATAATCCTCAGATTATGGACCTAGTCCGCAAAATTGCTTCCATCATCTTTTAGCTTAGCTTTCTCTAGGAACGCATTAAAATTCAGGGGAACTACAGCGCGAGCCATTGATCTACAACACAATTTTGCAAAGACAATTTAGGCTATGTTCATGATAATTTAGTTCAGTTAATCAATATACTAATGAACTCCCACTTAAATCAACATCCCTCAAATTGTCTAAGTGATACATGATCCAAATTCACCAACACAAGTCCGATCATCACGTGAGATGAGGTGGTTTCAATGGTGAACATCTCCATGTTGACCATATCTACTATATGACTCATGTTCGACCTTTCGGTCCTCGGTATTCTGAAGCCATGTCTGTACATGCTAGGCTCGTCCGGTTTAACCCAAATATTATGCATGTGTAAAACTGGCATACACCCGTTGTATGCGAACGAAGAGTCTATCACACCCGATCATCACAATGTGCTTCGAAACGACGAAGTTTCGCAACGGTGCATACTTAGGGAGAACAATTTTTTCTTTAAATTTAGTGAAGGGATCCTCTTATAATGCTACCGTCGTCCTAAGCAAAATAAGATGCATAAAAGATAAACATCACATGCAATCAATATATGTGACATGATATGGCCATCACCATCTTGTGCTTTTGATCTCCATCTCCAAAGCACCGAAATGATCTCCATCATCACCGGCATGACACCATGATCTCAATCATCATGATCTCCATCATCGTGTCGTCATGTGGTTGTCTCCGCCAACTATTACTTCTATTGCTAACGCATAGAGATAAAGTAAAGCAATTACATGATGTTTAATTATTGACACGCGGGTCATACAATAAATTAAAGACAACCCTATGGCTCCTGTCGGTTGTCGTACTCATCGACATGCAAGTCATGAAAACTATTACAAAACATGATCATCTCATACATCATTTATATATCAAATCACGTCTTGGCCATATCATATCACAACATGCCCTGCAAAAACAAGTTAGACATCCTCTACTTTGTTGTTGCATATTTTACGTGGGTTGTTTGGGAAACTAGAAAAAAACATTCTTACCTATGCATAGACACAACAATGATATTCAAGTTGCGTTTTAACCTTCTACAAGGACCGCTAATGTCAAATCGAATCCAACTAAAGTGGGAGAGACACACACCCGCCAGCCACCTTATGCAATACAAGTTGCATGTCTGTCGGTGGAACCTATCGCTTGTGCAAGGACAAGTAAGGTTGGTCCGGGCCGCTTCATCCCACAATATCGTCGAATCCAAATAAGACAAATAGAGGTAAGCAATTTGAACATCAACGCCCACAACTTCTTTGTGTTCTACTCGTGCATATCATCTATGCATAGACCTAGCTCATGATTCTACTGTTGGGGAACGAAGCATGGAAAACAAAAGCAATTCCTACGAACATCCAAGATCTATCTATGGAGATGCATAGCAACGAGAGGTAGAGGTGTCTACATACTCTTGTAGACCAAAAGCATTAATGATCTAGAGATCGTGGTTGGCGTAGTCGTACTCGCGCTGCGATCCAATCCGATCCAAGCACCGCACGTGAGGCACCTCCGAGTTTAGCACACGTGCGGCTCGGTGAAGTCTCCACCTCCTTGATACAGCAAGTGAGGTAGAACAGGTAGATGAGATTTGATCCAATACGACGCCGTGGTAGTGGTGGTGGTAACGGAACTCCGACAGGGCTTCGCCAATCGCTACACGGAGGAGAAGTGGAGGGAGAGGAAGAGGGCAGCCACCGTGGTAAAGGCATGGGCTGCCTTGTGCCTCCTCTCTATTTATATAGGGGGGACGTGGCCAGCCCTTGCCCCTCCTTTAAGGGAGGGGTGGCGGCCAAGGAGGGGGGAGTGCCCTCCAAGCCAAGTGGAGGGACCTCCCCTTTGGGTTTTCCACCCCTAGGCGCATGGGCCTTGTAGGGGCTGGTGCCCCTAGCCCATTAAGGACAGGGCGCGTCCTCTCAACCCATGCTAGCCTATGGGATGTGATGAAACCCTTGGTGGACTTTTGAACCCCTCCAGAAACCTCTGGAACCTTCCGAAAGCTTCCCGGTACAATACCAAAAAAAATCCGATCTTTTTCTGGAACCCTGATAACAACTTTGCATATATAAATCTTTACCTTCGGACCATTCCAGAGCACCTATTAACGTCCGGGATCTCATCTGAGACTCCGAACAACATTTGGTACATTTCCATTAATATCTCAATACTACCCTAGCGTTACCGAACGTTAAGTGTGTGACCCTACAGGTTCGAGAACATGTAGACATGACCGAGACTCCTCTCCGATCAATAATCAACAGCGGGACCGGGATGTCCATATTGACTCCCACATATTCAAAGAAGATCTTTATCGGTTTGAACCACGATGTCGAGGATTCGGTTAATCCCATATGCAATTCCCTTTGTCTGGCGATATTTTACTTGCCGGAGATTCGATCGTTGGTATCTCCATACCTAGTCTAGTCTTGTCACCTGCAAGTCTCTTTACCCGTTCCGTAATACAAGATACCATGACTAAGCTCATTAGTCCCAAGCTTTCCAGCTTCTTGTGATGTTGTATTACCAAGAGGGCCCAGAGATATCTCTCTATCACACGGAGTGACAAATCCCAGTCTCGATCCATGCCAACCCAACGAACACCTTCTGACATACATGTAGAGCATCATTATGATCACCCAATTATGAAGTGATGTTTGGACACACACTAAGTATTCCTCCGGTGTCAGGGTGTTGCATGATCTCAAGGTCTAAGGAACATATACTTGACATTAAGAAAAGCTATAGCAATAAAACTTTAATGACATGATCATATGCTAAGCTTACAGTTGGGTCTTGTCCATCACATCATTCTCCTAATGATGTGATACCGTTATCAAATGACAACTCATGTCTATGGCTAGGAAACCTTAAACCATCTTTGATCAACGAGCTAGTCTAGTAGAGGCTCACTAGGGACACAGTGTTGTTTATGTATCCACACATGTATTTAAGTTTTCGGTCAATACAATTCTAGTATGAGTAATAAACACTTATCATGAACAAGGAAATATGATAATAACCATTTATTATTGCCTCTAGGGCATATTTCCAACATCTAGTTGGGATCGGCTGACGTTTGGCAATGTTCGCAGGGAAATCAAGCACCTGGAAATTCTAAGACGCTTACCTGGCCAAGTTGGTCCGTCACACCAAGAGGTAAAGATTGTTGAGTGACTTGTGGAATTATACCACTGAGAGGAGATCTTATGTAAGCAACATTCGCGGGTGGAGTGGCTAAGTTGTGGTGATAAAAGTACTCGCTACTTCCACCTTAGAGCTACTATGAGGAGAATGAAGAACCTTATAATTCTTTCAAAATGCCAGTTGTGACGTGATCAGTAATATAACCGAGCTTGAGGACATGGCAACAATGTTCTACAAAAATCTCTTCACGTCAGAGGCTGTTACCAACATAGGACGTGTTGGATGCGGTCCCAGCTAAAGTGACAATAGTTATGAACACATCTCTAAATGTCGCATACACCATCAGTGAGGTAAAAACAACCCTATTTCAAATGTTCCCTATGAAAGCTACGGGTCTGGACGGCTAACCAACACACTTGTTTCAGAAAAACTGGGAAATATGTGGAGATGAAGTAACTAAAGCAATATTGTGGAAGGGATAGAGAATGCGGAGTGCATCAATAATACATACCTGGTTTTGATCCCAAAGGTAGAAAAGTCCCTCTTCTTTAACCCAGTTTTGACCAGTCAGCCTGTGCAATGTTTTATACAAGATAGCTGTTGGGGAACGCGACAGAAAACAAAAAAAATTGGTACAGCGAACACGCCCATGACCACTATGGAGACTGCATACAAGGTTTGATCTGATCCGTACCGACTCGAAGCGTAGCGGAAGAAGAGTCGGTAGAGATCGTTGGTGCAGATCCCCGCAGCTAGGATTTACAACCTCCCAACCGCGAGGATGTACTCCCTCGTCGGACAGCCCTTCGGGAGGCAGTCGGACAGTCCCTCGGACGATGTCACGGACAGCCCTTCGGGAGGACCCTCGAAACTCGAACGGAAACTCGGACAGCCCCTCGGGAAAAAGATCAAAACTATGACCTCTCTACGGGGTTGCACACATACGGTGTCAGCTATCCGGTAGGGCTTCGCCGTAAAGAACTAGTTCCTGCCGGAACCTAGACAGCCTTTCGGCTCTACGAAACTATTTCGCGGGGAGGGAGAGAGAAGGTAGACAAGTCAAATGGCATGTGTATGTGATAAGGGATGAGGTTTAGGCAGCCCCCTCACCTCCTATTTATAGGAAAACCAAGGGGTAGAGTTGCCATTCCAAAAACCCAAAAATGCCCCCACTTTATGTCATACACAAAGGGCATAAGAGGGAAAAGGGATGCCATGTGGAGCTCCATGGAGCTCCACTCACCTTGGCCGGCCACCCCCTTGGGGGCCCCCCATGAGGGGCATCCTTGGCCCCCAAGGCCTTCTAGAAGCCTTTTGGGAAATATCCCAAAAGGTGGTTTTCAAAAAATATCCAAAAATCACTTTCACTATTCACGACGACATTTTTCAGCGTCCGTTCGAACTGAAAATATTTATGTGGGCTTAGAACATTTCCAGTACCCACTAAAATAATTTTCAATGCGTTTTGGAACAATTCAGGATTAGTGATTTTCATCTGCGAAAAGCATCCGAAGCGGTTCCGGCAGCTCCGGAACATTTCCGGTTTTTCTTTCGGAAAATTCCCAGAAGTTTCCAGAATGATTCTGGCACCCTCCAAGAATTATCAGGCATGTGCTGAAACCAATTTGACTTAATGGTATCCCCTGAAACAACTTTTCATTTTTACCGAAACTGTTCCGGTGTTCTCTTTGCGAAACTTTTCCGCTGTCCGAAACTTTTCCGGTGTCCGGAACTTTTCCGGTGATTTTCTCTCAGACTCCCTGTCTAGTATTCAGCAGATAGATGACCCTTAAGCGTGTGACCCTATAGGTTCGGTGAAGTATAGACATGACCCGGAACCCCTTCCGATCAATGATCAAAATCGGAGCCGTGGACACCCATATTGACCCCTATACCCACAAGAATGAATATTCGAGTGAACCTCCAGTTGCCGTGTGCTATTCATGTTGCTTCACGATATGTTACAAACACCCGAGGTGAGATTTTCTGCATCCCCGTGGATAAACAACTTGTCCACTATGCAAGTTACCTCGTTACCGGTTTTGTTCTCTTTTCTCGTTTTCGTGTTGCGGCATCCCTGTGATCAAATCACACTGTGTCTGGCCAGACGATGATGGATACCGTAACACCGAGAGGGCCCGAGAATATCTCTCCATCGTCGGAGGAGCAAATCCCAATCTTGAGCTATCTTGTTACTTGCCATACTTTTCCGTGAACCCGTAAGCCGCCGTAATAGCCACCCAGTAACGGATGACGTTTAACAAACCCCAAAGTTCACGAAGCAAGCACGAAGGAACTCGATACTCTCATGGTCTAAGGAATTATGCAAACATTAACTATCTCTGTGTTATTAACCATTAACTTGTGACGAATGTATCTCATAGCATAACATCAATTCGGGTTGATTCAACACAAGTGTTCTACCAACATTGTGCCCTCAAAATTGCCGGCATAGCCATACCCATGATTAGGAAAACAGGATCATCATGCAATACTTGAGCCAGTCTTAGAGGCAAGACTAGGAATACATTTTACCGTTTATTATACCACACGTGCAAATGAGTTTCTCTCCGGGACTCGTGGATATTGCAGACTCGAGAATCATTGCAGTTATAGCATGGATCATAAACATTCATTACAAACTCGGAGATACAAAATAACTGTTATTACTGCCTCTAGGGCATATCTCCTACAGACTCCCACTTGCACTAGAGTCATAATCCAGTTACATGGCTTCCCTAACACCAATGGCTATCCGGTGTTGCTCATGCTTTGCTCGTGGTAGAGGCTTTGTCATCGGGTCTGACACGTCCAGATCCGTGTGAACTTTGCGTACTTTCACTAAACCTTCTTCGACATGATGTCGAATGAGTTTATATTTGCGTTGAATATGCATTGTCTTATGGTGCGAACATGGCTCCCTTGCCTGAGCCACGGCGCCACTATTATCACAATAGATCTCCACCGGGTCCAGCGCACTTGGGACCACACCAAGGTCTTCAAGAAACTGCTTGATCCAGACCGCTTGCTTAGAGGCTTCTGAAGCTGCAACATATTCCGCCTCCGTCGTAGAATCCGCCACAGTCTTTTGTTTGGAACTTTTCCAATCAACTGCGCCGCCGTTCAATATGAAAACATAGCCTGATTGAGATTTGAAGTCATCTGGGTCAGTCATGAAGCCTGCATCAGTGTAACAACTTACAATGAGCTCTTCATCACCTCCGTACACAAGGAGTAAATCCTTGGTCCTTCTGAGGTACTTAAGAATACCCTTGACTGCGGCTCAGTGTTCCAATCCTGGATCACTTTGGTACCGGCTGCTAACACTTAGTGCATAGGAAACGTCTGGTCTTGTACATAGCATGGCATACATAATATAACCAACTGCCGAAGCATATGGAACATCATTCATTTGTACTCCCTCATCAAGTGTCCGAGGACTCTGATTCTAGCAAAGCACTGTGCCAGGTGACATGGGGAGTAGGCCTTTCTTGGATTTCTCCATGTTGAACCTTTTCAACACCTTGTCAATGTACGTGCTTTGGCTAAGCGCTATCAAGCGTCTTGATCTATCTCTATAGATTCTGATGCCCAATACATATGCCGCTTTGCCTAAGTCTTTCATTGAAAAACTCTTCTTCAATGAGTCTTTTATTTCGCTAAGAAAATTCACGTCATTTCCAATCAACAATATGTCATCCACATACAAGATTAGAAATGCTTTTGCGCTCCCACTAAACTTCTTGTAAACACAAGATTCTTCATCGTTCCTGATGAAGCCAAACTCTTTGACCACTTCATCAAAACGAATGTTCCAGCTCCTTGATGCTTGCTTCAGACCATAAATGGCTTTCTGACGCTTACATACCTTTCCAGCATTCTTAGGATCGATAAAACCTTCTGGCTGTATCATGTATACATCCTTTTCAAGGTTTCCATTTAGGAAAGCCGTTTTGACATCCATCTGCCATATTTCATAATCAAAATAAGCAGCAATTGCTAGTAATATCCGAACAGACCTAAGCATAGCTACGGGCGAGAAAGTCTCGTCGTAGTCCACCCCTAGAACTTGCGTGAACCCTTTCGCGACAAGTCTAGCTTTGTGGATAGTAATGTTACCATCTGCGTCCGTCTTTCTTTTGAAAATCCATTTACAACCAATGGGTTTTACGCCATCTGGAAGTTCTTCCAAGTTCCAAACTTGGTTTTCGTACATGGATTCCATTTCGGATTTCACGGCCTTGTGCCATTCCCTTGAGCTAGGCCCCGCCATCGCTTCCTTGTAGTGCGCAGGTTCATCGTCTTCAAGAATGAAGATTTCATTATGAAATCACTCAGGTGGCTGGATAGCCCTACCCGATCTGCATGGTTCAGTTACAACATTGTTTGAAGTTTCCGCATCACATGCGACAACTTCCGGCTCGGTTATAGGGATAAATTGCGGAATTACTTCCGGTTCCTTAGCCATATCAACGGTTGCCGAAGATTCACTAATCTCATCAAGTTGTACTGTCCTCCCACTCAATTCTTTAGCGAGAAACTATTTCTCAAGAAAGACTCCGTTTTTAGCGACAAACACTTTGCACTCGGAGGGTTGGTAGAAAGAATACCCAACTGTTTCTTTTGGATAACCTACAAAGTAGCATTTGTCTGATCTGGGATTGAGTTTGCTTGGTTGTAAACGTTTTACATAAGTTTCACAACCCCAGATTTTGAGATGTGACAAATTGGGTTTCTTCCCATGCCATAACTCGTATGGTGTCGTCTCAACAGACTTAGACGGTGCTCTGTTTAATGTGTGAGCAGCAGTTTCTAGTGCGTGACCCCAAAAATATATCGGTAGATCTGTAAGAGACATCATCGACCTTACCATGTCTAACAAGGTTCGGTTACGTCGTTCCAAAACTCCGTTTCGCTGTGGAGTTCCGGGAGGCGTAAGCTGTGAAACGATTCCACGGTCACTTAGATGTTGGCCAAACTCATGACTAAGGTATTCGCCCCCGCGATCAGACCGCGGAAACTTAATCCTTTTGTTACGATGATTTTCTACCTCATTCTGAAATTCTCTAAACTTTTCAAAGGTTTCCGACTTATGCTTCATCAAGTAGATATATCCATACCTACTTAAATCATCAGTAAAAGTCACGAAGTAGAAATACCCACCCCGTGCGGCTGTGCTCATTGGACCACATACATCACTATGTATTATTTCCAATAATTCACCCGCCCGTTCAGGATGACCCGTGAACGGCGTCTTGGTCATTTTTCCCATCAGACAAGCTTCACATGTGTCAAATGATTCAAAATCAAAGTACGGTAGAACTCCATCTCTCTGGAGTCTTTGCATGCGTTTCTTTCCGATGTGGCCAAGGCGACAGTGCCACAAGTACGTGGTGGTGGTATCAGCCTTCTTAAGGCGTTTAGCATTCACGTTAAAAACATCATTTCCACATTCAAGATTTAGTATGAAAAGGCCCCCAACAATGGGTGCAAATCCATAAAATATATCCTTACAATAAAGTGAACAACCATTGTTCTCAGACTTGTACGAATACCCATCATGTACTAAACATGATCCAGAGATAATGTTTCTACACAACAGCGGAACAAAATAATAGTTACTTAGTTCCAAAATAAATCCTGAAGGGAGACATAGAGGCATAATGCCGACGGCTTGAGCGGCGATCCCAGCGCCGTTCCCGACACGCATCACGACTTCATTCTTTTCCAGCTTGCGCACCTTCTGAAGCCCCTGTATCGAGTTGCAAATGTGAGCAACCGATCCGGTATCAAATACCCAACACTTAGAATTTTCGCTAGCAAGCAAAACGTCAATGACATTAACTTGTATAACAATTATACCTTTTCCGGTTTTCCCGGACTTCTTATCTTCCAGATACTTCTTGCAGTTTCTCTTCCAGTGTCCTGTGCCCTTGTAGTAGAAGCATTCAGTTTCATTCTTGGCTCCGCCCTTAGATTTGCTTTGGGAGCCGGTCTTACCGGCACCCTTGCCCTTCTTTGGCTTGCCTTTCTTTTTGAAACTGGCAGTTTTATTCACAAGCAACACTTGCTTGCGATTTTTCCGCAGTCCTCCTTCAGCAGTTTTCAGCATGGCAAGCACCTCATTAGCTGTTTTGTCCATCCCATTCATGTTGTAGTTCATGATAAAACCGTCGTAAGACGGGGGGAGTGAACCGAGCGACATGTCCATAACATGCTCTAGCGGAAGTGGAAATTCCAGGGTTTTAAGCCTTTCAGCGTAGCCAATCATATTGACTACGTGCTCGCCAACTGAACTGCCCTCAGCCATCTTGGTCTCCGTCATGATCTTTATGATATCAAAATGTTCAGACCGTGCATTAAACTTGTACAAAGCATCCAGTTCCTTGATCATATCAAAGGAGTTATGGAATTCAAAATGTTTTTGAAGCTCTGAACTCATGCAAGATAGCATGAGGCACTGCACTAAGTTGAAGTCATCATCCTTAGTGGCCCAGACATTTTGTTCATCTGCCGGGGCGGTTGCCGCCGGCTTAGGTGGAAGAGGTCCGTCAAGCACGTACACTTTCTTAGCACTCCTGAGGACAATCCTCAGGGTACGGACCCAGTCCGCATAGTTGTTTCCATTCGCAGCTAACTTCTCTTTCTCTAACATCGGGCCTAAGTTGAACGCGCTGTTGCGAGCCATTTGATCTACAACGGTAAACACAAGTTTCACTTAGACTTTGTTCATAATGAATTTGCACTAGTGAATAAACAGTTTTATTCTAAAGTGCGCTCCCACTCAAATCAATATCTCTCAAAATTGATTATGAGTGATTCAAGATCCACATTTCAATTCAACGCCATTGATGTGGACATCACTGATGACGGGAATTTTAATCGGTAGGCAAACTTGCCAATCACATCTTTATGTGACTCTTGTTCATCTTTCAATGGGTGTGTTCCGAGCTCAGGACTATCCTGCCTGAACGTCAAAGACAACCAAGTGATCTTGCTGTGAGGTCTGACCTCACCCGCCTCATTCCTCTCGATTCGTTCGTACCCATGTGGACATGGCGCACCCCGAAAAGATACGAATTTCAGACGGTGCTACACTTGGGTGAACACTAATTACTTTGATATTTTAAAGTGAGAGATCACCCTAATAAAAAGCGACTACCGCGCAATCAAGAAGGGTACAACATAAGGGATAAACATCTCAGGCAATTCATAATTACCATGACATGGTATAGCCCCTTCTGACGGAGAAGTCAAACATTTCTTCGTCTTTGGCATTTGCGTCGGTGTACACCTTCACGAAGATTGCCACCACGTTGTCGATGCACCAGATAATATTGCTATCTCTATAGCTAATAAAATAAGTGCATTACATAAGGTTGACACGCAGGTCATTAAAGAGACAATCATATGGCTCCAGCCATCATGCCGAATCATGACACGCAGGTCATGTTAATTTACATTATATAGTCATCCTATACATAATCAAATTGAATATGAGCATTGCTATACCACATCTCATGCACATCCTGCAAAACCAAGTTAGACGCCTCTAATCGGTTTATGCAAAATTTTATTTTACGTGGCTTCTAAGGTTTTGACTTAAACCGCAGCTACCAACGTTCATCATCAAGTATGATTATTCAAGTTGCTAGATTAACTTTCCAGGTTGCATGAAACACGAGATAACAAAATCTCGAGCCCCATACTAAACTTCGTCATACGCATGACCCCTGTGCAGATCACATCTGCATTGCCCTTTCGTCTGCGAAACATCCATCTTTCTCAACTATGGTGGAACCCAAAGACACTGAAGCACATCGTTGATCTGTCAATCAGCATACTCAGGAGCATCATGAAAGGATCGCGGATTGCCAGAACTTTGTCAGATTCCACCATGCCGTCAAGATCAGGACTACGCAAATTCACGGGAAGCAACAAGAATATCGGGTAATAGATTTCATCTGCTACCCGCATAAATAATTTTCAGCAATAGATCTCATCTACTCCAAAATTATATTATGCAATACCCATACATCTCCATGTATTCTAGATCGTAACCTGCATCTACGCATAGCACGGCTCTTGATGCCACTCTTGGGGAACGCGACAGAAAACAAAAAATTCGGTACAGCGAGCACGCCCAGGACCACTATGGAGACTGCATACAAGGTTTGATCTGATCCGTACCGACTCGAAGCGCAGCGGAAGAAGAGTCGGTGGAGATCATTGGTGCAGATCCCCACAGCTAGGATTTACAACCTCCCAACCGCGAGGATGTACTCCCTCGTCGGACAGCCCTTCGGGAGGCAGTAGGACAGTCCCCCGGACGATGTCACGGACAGCCCTTCGGGAGGACCCTTGAAACTCGAACGGAAACTCGGACAGCCCCTCGGGCAAAAGATTGAAACTACGACCTCTCTACGGGGTTGCACACATACGGTGTCAGCTATCCGGCAGGGCTTCGCCGTCCAGAACTAGTTCCTGCCGGAACCCAGACAGCCTTTCGGCTCTATGAAATTATTTCGCGGGGAGGGAGAGAGAAGGCAGACAAGTCAAATGGCATGTGTATGTGAGAAGGGATGAGGTTTGGGCAGCCCCCTCACCTCCTATTTATAGGAAAACCAAGGGGTAGAGTTGCCATTCCAAAAACCCAAAAATGCCCCCACTTTATGTCATACACAAAGGGCATAAGAGGGAAAAGGGATGCCATGTGGAGCTCCATGGAGCTCCACTCACCTTGGCCGGCCACCCCATGAGGGGCATCCTTGGCCCCCAAGGCCTTCTAGAAGCCTTTTGGGAAATATCCCAAAAGATGGTTTTCAAAAAATATCCAAAAAGCACTTTCACTATTCACGACGACATTTTTCAGCGTCCGTTCGAACTGAAAATATTTATGTGGGCTTAGAACATTTCCAGTACCCACTAAAATAATTTTCAATGCGTTCCGGAACAATTCAGGATTAGTGATTTTCATCTGCGAAAAGCATCCGAAGCGGTTTCGGCAGCTCCGGAACATTTTCGGTTTTTCTTTCGGAAAATTCCCAGAAGTTTCCAGAATGATTCTGGCACCCTCGAAGAATTATCATGCATGTGCCAAAACCAATTTGACTTAATGGTATCCCCTGAAACAACTTTTCAGTTTTACCGAAACTGTTCCGGTGTTCTCTCTGCGGAACTTTTCCGCTGTCCGAAACTTTTTTGGTGATTTTCTCTTAGACTCCCTGTCTAGTATTCAGCAGATAGATGACCCTTAAGCGTGTGACCCTATAGGTTCGGTGAAGTATAGACATGACCCGGAACCCCTTCCGATCAATGATCAACATCGGAGCCGTGGACACCCATATTGACCCCTATATCCACACGAATGAATATTCGAGTGAACATCCAGTTGCCGTGTGCTATTCATGTTGCTTCGCGATATGTTACAAACACCCGAGGTGAGATTTTCTGCATCCCCGTGGATCAACAACTTGTCCACTATGCAAGTTACCTCGTTACCGGTTTTGTTCTCTTTTCTCGTTTTCGTGTTGCGGCATCCCTGTGATCAAATCACACTGTGTCTGGCCAGACGATGATGGATGCCGTAACACCGAGAGGGCCCGAGAATATCTCTCCATCGTCGGAGGAGCAAATCCCAATCTTGAGCTATCTTGTTACTTGCCATACTTTTCCGCGAACCCGTAAGCCGCCGTAATAGCCACCCAGTAACGGATGACGTTTAACAAACCCCAAAATTCACGAAGCAAGCACGAAGGAACTCGATACTCTCATGGTCTAAGGAATTATGCAAACATTAACTATCTCTGTGTTATTAACCATTAACTTGTGACGAATGTATCTCATAGCATAACATCAATTCAGGTTGATTCAACACAAGTGTTCTACCAACATTGTGCCCTCAAAATTGCCGGCATAGCCATGCCCATGATCAGGAAAACAGGATCATCATGCAATACTTGAGCCAGTCTTAGAGGCAAGACTAGGAATACATTTTACCGTTTATTATACCACACGTGCAAATGAGTTTCCCTCCGAGCCTCGTGGATATTGCAGACTCGAGAATCATTGCAGTTATAGCATGGATCATAAACATTCATTACAAACTCGAAGATACAAAATAACTGTTATTACTGCCTCTAGGGCATATCTCCTACATATAGCATCTAAAGTTATTGTTGACCAGCTGAAAGAGATCCTCCGAGATATTATTTCCGCAGAGTAGTCCGCCTTCGTCTCAAGGAGGCTTATCACTGATAAGATCATTGTTCCTTATGAGTGCTTGCATTTTATGAAACAAAATAAAGCTCTAAAACACCATCATTGTGCCTTGAAGTTGGATATGATGAAGGCATATGATAGAGTTAAATGGACATACCTAAAGGTTGTCATGCTTAAGCTTTGTTTCTCTGAGAGGTGGGTTTAAGTTGTCATGATTATGGTAAAATCCGTCTCATACTCAGTTCTCTTCAATGGCGAGAAACTTGATGATTTCAAACCTTCGAGAGGTATCTGGCAGGGAGACCCAATATCACCCTACCTTTTTCTATTAGCAGTAGAGGGCCTTTTTGGCCTCCTCAAAAGAGACCATTCGTTGCATTTGTGTGGCATTCAAGTGGCTCCTTCAGCGCCACAAATTAACCACTTGTTATTTGATGATGATAGCCTATTTTTTAAGGCAAATGGTTCTAGGGCGACGGAGATGCAAACATGTTAGACTCCTATTGCCAAGCTTCAGGGCAAAGTATCAACACAAACAAGTCTTTAGTTTATTTGAGTAAGGGAACACCAGACAACATCAGACAAGAAGTGAAAGGGGTACGTAATGTCCATACCGAGACTCTCAATGAGAAGTATTTGGGCATGCCATTTGACATTGGTTCTTCCAAGATGGGTGCTTTTAACTACGTGACTGATAGGTTATGGTCCAAGGTGAAGGGTTGGATAGAGAAAACTATTTCAACAATAGGCAAAGAAATTCTTATCAAATCATTTGCACAAGTCGTTCTGGTTTTTTGATGTCATGCTTCTAGTTGCCAAGAGGTTTATGTGAAAAGTTGAACAAACTTATCCGCCAGTTTTTTGGGGGCAACAAAGAAGCGTAGCGAAAACCACACTCGTTTTCTTGGAGAGCTATGACTCAACAGAAGAGGTGTGGCGTCTTGGGTTTCAGAGACATTGAATTCTTTAACATAGCTTTGTTAGCTCGGCTATCATGGCGTCTCCTTACACCACCTGACTCTCTTTGTGCACGTCTCCTTAAATCTGTCTATTACCCAAACAATGATATTCTCAATGCCGAGCTGGGATCACATATGTTCAAGTATGGAGATCAATCTTGGAGGGAAGAGACGCGCTCTCACATGGCATCATAAGGCGCATTAGGAACGGTGCAAATACCCGAGTTAGGGCTGACAACTGGATACCGAGAGAATTGTCGATGAGGCCGGTAGCATCTCTGGCTAGTGACCCTCCAACCCTTGTCAGCGAGTTGATTAACAATACCTCGCCATTATGGAGAGATGATAAGTTGCATCAGTTTTTTCTTCCCTCTAATGTCCAATCAATAAAGAACATGCCGATTTGTATGACTCCGATGACAGATTTCCGGGCATGACATTTTGAAAAGAATGGTGAATTTTCTGTCAGGTCAGCGTACCGCTTGTTGGTCAACTTAAGTAATACCATGGATGATTTCCTAGGTTAGAGAGGGGCTGCTTCTAATAGTGCGACAGAAGAGAGGTGCTAGACATCCCTATGGAACACCAAAGTTCCTGGCAAGATCAATACTTTTCTTTGGAGATTGGCAAGGCATTCGATTGCCATCGAAGGATGTGAGACATCATCGAAATATGTGTGATATTGATTCTTGCCAGTTGTGCGGAGCCATTGATTCATGGAGGCACTCACTGATGGATTGTACAACTTTGATGTGTGTTTGGGCTCTAGAATATGAAGAGTTAGGTGACAATATCATTGAGACTCACGAACCCAATGCGAAAAACTGACTTCTTAACACGATGGATTCATTATCACATGTGGACTTTTGAAGATGGCTATCACACTTTGGGCAATCTGGACTGCACGCAGAAAAGCTATTCACGAGTCAATTTTTCAAAGCCCATTGTCAACTCACCTATTTATCAAAAAAAATCATCTCCGAATTGGATGGCTTGAACACAGTGGCAAGTGTGACCAATCTGGCGAGACACACACATGCGGTCAATGTGCAAAGAGCTTGGAAGCCGCCTCCGACTGGCCACGTTAAAATCCATGTGGACGTGGATTGTCTCCTGAGGGGACTACTGGATCTACTGATGCAGTTTGTAGAGATGAATACGGTCAGTACCTCAGGTCTTTATCTATTGTTCTACCTGGTGTTAATAATCCAATAATCCTGGAGGCCATAGCATGTCGCGAGGCCTTGACACTTGCGGCTGATCTATCTTTGGATCATTTGGCAATTGTGTGTCACTGCAAAATAATTGTGGACGGCATCAAAAAGGGGTTGGAAGGCCCCCATATAGCTATTGTGAAAGAGATAAACGGAAGAGGAGTATGTTTTGCTAGCTGTGATTTTATGTTCAAAGGTCAAGCTCCAAATCAGGAGGCGCACAATCTTGCAAAATTTGTTGTATCGCTTCCTCGGTGTCGCCATATGTGGCTTATATCTCCCCCATGACCCTCTTTGTATCCCGCTGAACGTTATTCAACTTTAATAAAGTTTGGGATCCTAAAAAATGCATATGATGACTAGGGATGAAAAGCAGCGAAAATATAAAAAATTGGATGCACCACATTTGTTTTCATATTCTTTTGCGGAATCGGAAATTAATACAGAAACTCTGAAAATGAATATAGAAATAGACATTGCCTGAAACAAAAATCAGAGAAAATATGAAGCGGACACAACAACGAATGCGGAAGTTGGCCAAAACTTAAAACCCCCTTGAACCATAGAGAAAACACAAGCAAACCAACAAACCAAAAAACTTAATAAATTGTTAACACAGATATAAAAGCATATGATTAGGTTAGCGACTTAGGTAGTATTGTAGTATTATTGACAATTGTCTATATGATATATTTTAGGATGTGGGTGGTAGTAGAAGTTGGGCCTCGGATGGGTCATTCAGTTCACTATGTAATTGTGTGTTGTTTGGTGGTTGGGATACAAAGCAGCCATTGGCCCATAGTAAAAACAGAAATTTCATATCCACGGAGACGAAAAGTTCCATTTTCATGTCTGTTCCCTTAGAAAACATTGTTCTGTTTTTGTTTCCACGCAAAATATTCCGTTTCCATTTTCATTCTGTGAATTTCCATTTCTGTTTTCATATTTCCTCTCCGTTTTCGGTTTTTTTCTCTAGAAAAACAAAAAAATCACTCCATTTTTAGCCCTACATATCATAGCGCCGCCGCCGTCACAACTCCTAGGGCATGGTACTCTCGTTTGAGTGTCGAACTGCAAGCATGTGGCTTCGTTCGCTCAAAATATGATACATCTCTTTTATCTACAATAATTTACAAATATCCATACTTTTTCTTATATATGTTGATGACATAATTGTTACCAGTTCATCTAATCGAGCAATAACAGGGTTGCTTGAGGACTTAGGATCAAAATTTGCTCTCCGGGACCTAGGTGATGTACACTATTTTCTAGGAATTGAAGTAAAGAAACACGGAGATGGTATTCACCTATCATAAGGGAAATATGCAACTGACCTGTTGAATATAGTTGGTATGCAGGGATGTAAACCTTCACCAACTACATTATCAAGCTCAGAACGACCGCCCTGGCAGAAGGAAAGCTTCTGAATGAGGAGGATAGCACCGGTTACAAGAGTATAGTTGGTGCACTTCAATACACGACTCTCACTCGACCTGACATTTCTTTTGTAGTTAATAAAGTATGTCAGTTTCTTCGTGCACCCACCTCGGCTCATTGGACAACAACCAAACGTATTTTGAGGTATATAAAGAACACAATGACTTTTGGACTAACGTTCAGCAAATCATCCTCCATTCTTGTTAGTGCCTTCTCCGACACAGATTGGGCTGGTTGCTTAGATGATAGAAGGTCAACAGGTGGATTTGCAATCTTTTATGGAATGCGGCGTTTTGGCTCTCGGGTGCATCTGCACCCGTGCCGACGAAAAAAATCAAAACAAATACTAAAAAAATTCAAAAAATTCCAATTTTTTTTGTGTGGTAGGTAATTTGATGCGTGAGGAGCGCTCCAAAATTCAACTTATTTGGAGATCTGAGCAGCTCTCGGCAAAAAAGACAAATCGGGGTCTGTAAAAAAGGTTTACTGTTCATGAACTTTTCTGACCCGATTTGTCTTTTTTGCCGAGAGCTGCTCAGATGTCCAAATAACTTGAAATTTGGAGCGAACCTCACGCATCAAAATATCTACCACACAAAAAAATTGGATTTTTTTGAATTTTTCTAGTATTTGTTTTGAGTTTTTTCGTCAGCGGGAGCAGCTGAGCCCGAGCTCAGAGTTGGATTTTCGTCTTTTATGGCCACATTTAATTTCATAGTGTGCAAAAAAACAAGCTACTGTGTCCAGGATAAGTACAGAAGCAGCAGAATACAAAGTGTTAGCAAATGCAACAGCTGAAATCATTTAGGTCCCATACTAAAGGAACTTGGAATTCCACAAGCTCAAAAGCCATGCCTTTAGTGTGATAATCTTGATGCTAATTACCTGTCTACCAATCCAACATTTTATGCGAGAACAAATGATATTGAGATAGATTTTTATTTTGTCATAAACATGTTGCCAATTAACAGTTAGAGATTAGGTTCGTTCCTTCCATGGATCAGCTTGCAGATAGTTTACAAAAGCATTGCCAATCAGAGGTATACAAGTGTTGAGGCGTAATCTCAACTTAGTTGTGATTAAGGGCGGGTGTTAAACATAAGACTCTTTCACGTCTAGGTTTAAGGAGTTATCTTGTGTAGCACATTAACCCTGGTAGGAGGTTATGTGTGTTGTAAATCTCCTTACCTTAATTCTGTCATTAGGAGGTTATGCGTGTTGTAAATCTTTTTATCTCTTCTTGTAATCCACGCATGTATGCATCTCCAGGGATATGCCCCTGTTTATTTACCACGAAGCCGTCGCCTCTAACGAGGTAAGAGGTTCCACCTATTTCTACAAGGGGGTCAAATTCAATTAGTCCGGCTGTAGATGCTCTTGGAACATTGGTTAAACGCTAATTATCTTCTGATAAAAATGGTTTATTACAGGATTTATCTAATTTTATTCAGGTCGTCTGACCCTATAGTCACGCTCTGATCCAGCAAGCTCTCCTCTAGGGCCCGGCAAGAGCTTATCGCCCATATCTTTGCCGGCCAGCTACCCATCGTCGAGGTCGCCAAGTCATCTTAAAGCAAAAGAAACCTATGAGAGCCCCATATTGCTCAAAACAGAAGTGTTCTGTTTCCTCATCACAGAGGATGATCCCACCAGCCCCTGGTTAAGCAGTACTGGAATGCTAGTTTCTTGAATTGACCCCTCAGATGGAATATAACTTTCCGTAATGGCACTTTCAGCTGGCTCTGACGCTATAGTGTAGCCTGCAAGCTCACTTTGTGCTGCATCAACAGATTTGAGCAGCAAAACTTTTGGCCTGTTCGGATGTTCCTTAGCAGCCTTCTCCCATTCTGCTCTTGTTGTTGGAGTGACTCTAGGGTCAAGAGTGACCTCCTTGAGATGTTTGAGATATTCTATTTTGAGGTCAGAAAGGCCGTGTAGATCTTTACAGAGCAGCTGGAGTGTGACAAGGAACGGCAGAGCCCCTTCCTCAATTGTGGGGAAAGTTGGACATTGCAGCTCCAAAGAAAGGCGTAGAAGCCTGCAGAACGCCTGATCTCTTGCGACGAACTTCTCAAGGTCATGAGCAACCAGTTTCAAGTACTGCAGGTAGCTCAAATTACTCAAAGCTTCAAGAACACCCGTTGTTAATTTAGTAGACGAAAGGCATAACTCCTTGAGACCCCGAAGTGACACAACAAACTGAGGCAGTGCAGCCAAGTCACCGTGCAATTTTAGTGAGCTGAGGTAGCAGGGTCCTTTTAAGGAATTCAGGAGCTCTTCACAGCATTTACTGAAATGAAGCGATAAAGAGCGAGAACCAATATTTGCCTGCTTTTCATCCTCAATGAACTGCTGAATGGCCTCCTTAAGATCAGTTCGGTCAGCACAGCCTGCAGCCGACTCACACAAAATCTTCACCTTACTCAGTTTATTCATATAACACATAAGATGCAGGAACCCTCCACTTCCGTCCGTAACAAATCCTGCTAGCGTTTCTAAGTTACTTTTTCTTTTGGAGAGAAACTCATGTACTTCACTTTTTGGCTTGACTATATCTGTAAGCTTAAACTTCCCAAATAAGTGAATTAAAGACGGCAACTGGAAGACATCTACATGCAGTATCTGTACCTTTGTTCTCCTTACATCAAGTGAAACCAAATGTTTCAGTCTAACAATATCTCTTGGAATTGTGGTAACACCACCCCCAAGGCTCAGATATTTTAGAAGCAGCAGGTTGCATATGTCTTTGACATGATCATCCTTCAACTCCTCACATTTTTCAAGATCCAACACTCGCAGAAGATGGTACTTGCTGAGGTCCAATACAGTTTGACTTGCCTTCCCGAATATTGCTAGAGACCGGACAAGTGATAAATCAACGTTGCTGAAACTGTCAGCATCTGTAGCAGAGCTCTCATGGAGAGAAAGCCGACGAACGTATTTGGGCTCTATCTTGTCATTGCAAAACAAAGTAACAAAGTTCTGAGAGATGGACATGTGCAAAATGAACTCACGCATCATGCCATATGTTTGACAAGTCTTCACATTATCATTGTTGCTCAAGTTGATTGGCTCAATGATGTTCCGATCCATGAGGGCATTGAAAGCAGCTATGGGATCCGGGGAGCTCGGCGAAGGTTGCGGTTCTACAAATCCCTCAGCAAGCCATCGTCTCAAAAGACTTTTCTTCCTGATGGGACGATTACTTGGGAACATACCAAAATACAGCAAGCAGGCTTTGAGAGCATGGCTAGGCAGAGTGGTGTAGTTATGAATCAGCACACCTCGCATTTTTTCGAAGCTCTTGTCATTCTCCAGGTGATAACCTATCTGGTTGCAGATATCTTCACAGGTAGGTCCTGTTGGCCAACCCTTTGCCTGCAAGAATTCACCTATTGTCACCAGCGCAAGTGGTTGGCCATCACATTTCTTCAAAACTTCTCCTGGATCAGGCTGCTTGTAACATGAATATTTGTCCGGACAAGCTTTCTTGGTGAACAACTGTTTTGAGTATATTTTATCAAGTCTGCTCATTTTGTGAACATAGCCATTACTAGAACTGCACGCATTAGCTACTGACTGAATAGTTGTCGTCACCAGTATTCTGCTGCTAATATCCTTATCTGCCGGCAAGGCAGATTTGATGGTTTTCCACTGATCTTCTGTTCGAATGTCATCGATCACAATGAAAAATCTGAAAGACAGGTCATGAAGAAAAATAAATAATAAGTACATATCATTTTTGAAGCAAAAAATATAACCTTCCACTAATAACACCCATTGGTAGAATTTGTCTCCATCTACAAATTTTCGGGTTTGGACCAACAAATTGTGAACGTTTATGTCATTTGTACTATCAGAAATCGGGCTGCTGATCATTAAGATTTGGATCACGTTTAGTTTAGTTTTCACTCAAGCTAACTAGCAAGAAAAATACCATACTGGTGCATCTGTGGCAGATAAAACAGAGAGATGTTTCTTGAAATTATAGGTGCAAAGGCGAAATGAATCAGGCAAAGCCCGAAGTCGATTACCTCTTCTTCACCAGCTGTTGTTTGAGTTGTGCGCAGAGTTGGCCGACATCGGAGGTCTCCAGCACACTTTTCCCCTGGCAAGAAGGGGCGTCGGAGCAAAGTTTCCGGAGCATGTCCGCCAGCACCGCCCGTGGGCTCTTGAGCGCCGCATGAACCCACGCGTGCTTCTCAAATCTCTCGCCGCGGGTTTCTCTGTTGTACACTTCCGCGGCGAGGGCGGTCTTCCCCAAGCCGCAAAACCCGACGACGGCGATCACCTTCAGCCGGCTGGGCTGCCCCTCAGCCAGCTGCTCCAGCAGCTCCGCGAGGGGCTCGTCGACGCCGACGAGATCCGCGTCAAGGATGCGCGGATCGGACGGGCAAGAGGGCGATTCGTCCACCGGCTGGGTGGCAGAGGAGGGCTGGCCGCCGGCGGGGAAGTCGGCCGCGTACCTCTGCTTCCGCTCGTGCGCCTCCTTGGCCATCTGCCTGAGCCGCTGCATCTCGCGAGCGAGCTTCGCGCTGGTCTTGAGCGCCTTGGGGGGCCGAAGCCGGACGCTCCGGCGGAAGAAGGACGCCTGCTGCTCCCAGGTGGCGCGATACGCGAGGCCGTCGATGCAGTCCTCTATGCCGTGGGCCAGCTCCCGCAGGTCCTGGATCGGCAGGCGCGCGGCGGAGGTGGAGGAGGCCGCCGAGAGCTCGTCGTCGTCGATGGCGCCGACGATCATGCGGAGCTCCTTCACGAGGAACTTGATGTCGCTCTTGACGCCCTTGTGCAGCTTGTACTTGTCGTCGACCAGGGAGAAGAGCCTCGGCAGGATGACCTTGATGAACCCGCCCAGAAGAGCCGCCTCCATCTCCGCCTCCGAGCTAGCCACGCTCGATGAGCTCAGCTCTCCCTGGCCGAGAATGTGGGGAGGGAGGAAGAGCAGCCGAACTGTGGGCAATTATCCTGCAAATTTAATGGAGAAGAGAAGAAGAGAGGACTAGACTTAGGAGGTGGGCCCCGCCGGTTTCTCGACCGCCCAAAATATCTCCCAACCTTTCTATCGTAGACATACCTGGCCAGATGGGCCGGCCCGGCACGGCACGGCCCGGCACGGCACGGCCCGGCCTGGGTTAAACGGGCCAGGCACGGCACGGCTCGGGCAGGCACGCTAACTATTCGGGCCGTGCCGGGCCGGCACGCGTGCTGCCCTCCCAGGCACAAGCACGGCCCATTGATAAACGTGCTGCCCGTAGGCACGTCTAGCACGAGATCCCCGATTTTTTCATTAAATAAAAGCCACGTCTGGGCGTCTGGCTGTGCGCAGGCGCGCAGCGCCGCAGCCGTAGCATGCCCACGGGGCACAGCGATGCAGCAGAGCTGCATGCATGCATGGTTCGCTCCCTGTCCGTGGCAGCAATGACACACTAGCTTGATTTTTTTATTTAACTAGCACGTAACATAGGCGTAGGCAGTAGCACACTTGCATGCATGTTTCGCTCGTTGTACCCTTTTTTTTTTTTGCGTGCCGTGCCGGGCTGGCACGCGTGCCGGGCATAGCAGCCCAGGCACGGCCCTAGCCGGGCCACGTGCCAGGCACGGCCCACTTAGTCTTGTGCCGTGCCGGCCCATGACGTGCCAGGCACGCGGGCTATCGTGCCGGCCCGATTAACAGGCCCGTTTGGCCAGGTTTGATCGTAGACTCGTTCCGTCACGGTGGGCAGAGTTTTCTCCTCCTCCTCCGCCTCCTCCGTCGTCTTCTACCGGACCGGTGCGGCGGTGTCTCCTCCTATCTCCGGCAACCGCATCGAACCCAAGCAAGCTAGCTAGCAGGAGGAGCGCCCCATCGACTCAAGCATGCTAGCTTAGCTCCCAAACCGATGCCAGCGGCTGCTCTTGGTCTGGCCGCCGCGCCTCATCTGCACGCATCTAGAGCAGCAGCCAAGCCACGCCCTCGCCCTCGCCCTCACCGTCCAGCCGCCGCGCCGGTCCTCCCCCTGCGGCAGCGCAGCCACAGCAGCCGTCAACGAGGTCCGCGTCGGCTGTCGTCCCTATCCCGGCTACATCGATTTGGGGATTTCTGAATTGGTGGGAGGAAGAGGGGATTTCGGCGGTGATAGCGCAGGGCGGAGAGAAGGCTATTCTGACCGGTGGGCCCCGCAATCGATGCTAGACGTTGGAGCAGAACTGGTTTTGTGTTTTGTGTGTCTAATTTTTTCTCTTATCACATTGCTTTTGCCCTTACACATGTCATTCTTCTCCATGCTTTGTTTTTTCAGGTAGAGTGAGATGAGTTCTTCTCTGTTCGCCACGAGCGCCATGGAGGCTCCGATGAGCTCTTCCCTGGGTGCCATGGGTCCCCTTCTCAGGAAGCTGCATTCGCTGCTGCCCCCCGACTACCGGCTGCCCAAGCCACTGAAGCACGGAATCGAGCTCCTCAAGGAAGATTTGGAAGAATTAAGCGCCGACCTGTTGGAGCAGTCAATGGCGGATTCCCCCAGCCACAGGGCAATATACTGGATGGATGAGGTGCGTGAACTTTCCTACCAAGTAGAGGACTGCATCGACGACATGATGCTGAGGCACACAGGCGACGGCGTCAAGACCAGATCCGGCCGCAGCCACAGGGTCTGTCGTGTCAAGGTGTCTTGGCTTTTCAAATCGCTGAAGCCGTGCACAAGGGTTTCCAAGATCGCAGAGCTCAGGACCTTGGTGCTGGAGGCGAGTGAACGGCGTGAGAGGTATCAGCTTGATGATTGCGCTTCGAGTTCTAGCTGTGTGTTCACCGGGCACAATCGGGTTCGGGGCCTATATGGACAGGCCATGGATTTCTTTGTTGGTATCGATGACCTGAAGATTAAGCTTACCAAGTGGCTTACTGAGGATGCTGATCAACAACTGAAAGTGGTGTGTATAGATGGACCTGCAGGGGTTGGCAAGACCACGCTGGCTAAACAGCTGTACTGTGAGCTTGGAGGGCAGTTCGACTGCTGGGCTTTTGTGCGGGCATCGCGAAAGTCTGACACAAAGAGACTACTTGGGGACATCCTCTCTCAAGTTCAGTGTTGTCGACTACCCTCTTATTCCTGCGAGGTGCAAAATCTCATTGACAATCTCATGAAATATCTCCAAGATAAGAGGTACCTTATTTACCTTTTTTTTGTCCTGTGGAGGTGTGTGCAATCAATTGATCTAGCTGTCCTAAGACTCAGATATAAAATCCAGTGCTCATGATTGTGCACAGTGGAATTTTGTGAATGTGCATAGTCGATGGACCAAATGTATGGTATAACCCTTTGAACATTTGGAGAAACAAAAACAGTAAATGTTTAATTGTATTTCTTGCTTGTAGTTAGTGATAGAAATAAAATGCTAATCAACCATTGTGTACATTCGTATATTTCAGAAAATATATAGTCATATATAGTTATATACATTTATTTTGCAGATACCTTATAGTAATTGATGATCTGTGGGAAACAACAACATGGGATATTGTTAAAAGCGCTTTTCCGGATGGTAATAATTACAGTAGAATAATAACAACAGCAGAAACTGACAGTGTAGCTCTGGAATGTTGTGGTTATCAGTCTGATAATATTTTGAACATGAAACCCCTTGGCAGCCATGCCTCTGCAGAACTGTTCTTCAGTATTGTTTTTGGCTCAGAACATCGGTGTCCTGATCAATTGAGGGAAGTTTCATATGGAATCATTAGAAAGTGTGGTGGTTTGCCACTAGCAACCATCTGTATTTCTGGTGTCTTAGCAAGTCAGACGGACAACTCTGAGCTATGGCATCATCTGCAAAAACGTTTATGGTCCAATTTAAGTAGTAGTCCTACTTTGGAACAGATGCTGAAAGAAGTACTAAACCTTAGCTACAGTAGTCTTCCTCATTATTTGAAGACATGCTTGCTGTATCTTACTATGTATCCGGAGGGGTGCACGATGTGGAAGGTTGATTTGTTGAAGCAATGGATATCTGAAGGTTTCATTACTGCAAAGGAAGAAAAAGAGGTAGAGGAAATTGCGGATAGCTATTTTTATGAGCTTGTCAACAGGGGAATGATCCAACCTGAGCAAATTAACCATAATGATGAGGTGTACTCCTGTACAATGCACCACACTGTACGTGATCTTATTATGTACAAGTCCAAAGAAGAGAATTTTATCACTTCCATAGATTACTCAAAAGCCATCACAGGAAATTCTAATATGATTCGTCGACTTTCTCTCCACTTTAGCAGTGCCAAATATGCGACTAAGCCATCAGGTGTAATACTGTCGCAATCGCGATCACTTTTCTTTTTTGGGCTTCTCAGATGTTTGCCTTCTGATGTGGAGTTTAAGTTGCTGCGAGTTCTGACCCTTGAGTTTTGGGGCAACCAATATGGGCATACGAGTCTCAACCTCACAAGAATTTGCAGTTTGGTTCACCTCAGATATTTGAAGATTTCATGCGATATGATTGTAGAACTACCAGCCCAGATGCAAGGACTACGATACATGGAAACACTGGAAATAAATGCAAGAATATCTTCTGTTCCATTGGATATTATTGATCTCCCGGGCTTATTGCATCTCTCTCTTCGAGATGAGACAAATCTACCTGATGGGATTGGCCGCATCAGATCTCTGCGTACACTACAGTATTTTGACCTTGGCAATAACACTGAAGACAATGTAGTTAGCCTCGGTGGCCTGATGAACCTGCAATATCTTCATCTCACCTATTCCACGGTGCAGTCTGATGAGCATCTGAAGAGAAACATGGTAGCTCTGGCATCTTCTGTTATCAAGCTTGTTAACCTCAAATCTGTCATTCTGGCTCCTGGAGCTTCAAGCACAGCCATCTACCATGATGTCTTGAGCAGCGTTTCCTCTCCTCCTGTCTTTCTTCAGGGTCTTCAGAGACTTGATTTGTTGCCCCCAATTTGCATGTTTTCTAGGGTTCCCAAGGATATTGGAGTAGTTCGCAAACTATGCTATTTGAGTCTTGTGGTCCGTGAACTACGAAGGAATGATATTGACAGCATCACAGGATTGCCTGCCCTCACTGTTCTTTCATTGTATGTCCGGCAACCCCCTGCAGAAAGCATCATCTTCAACAATGGGTCATTCCCTGCTCTTAAGTATTTCAAATACATGTGCGGTGTACTGTGCCTGGCCTTCCAGGAAGGAGCATTGCCGAATGTTCATAAGCTCAAGCTAGGTTTCAATGCCCGCAAAGGACATCAGTATGATGTTTTGCTTGCCGGCATTCAGCACTTAGTAAACCTGAAGAAGATTGATGGAATAATTGGGGCAGCCGAGGGTGCTGAGGAACCTGACAGAAGTGCTGCAGAGTCTGCATTCAAGGATAGCATTCGCAAGCATCCAAGGTTTCCTAGTGTCATGAATGTAAAAAGGATAGATTGGATTGAGGAAGAGCATGAGCTTCTGACCCAAGCGAGTGACTCGTCATGTGAACGGCTTGAAATTCTACAAAAACAGCACGGATTAAACGAGACTGAGGACACAAAGCAGTGTGCTGATAGCGGGTAGACTTCATCCCCCCTCCCACCTTTTCACTTGTTTCTAACAAATAGTACATTATTCCACAAGAAAAGGCAATAATTTTATTCTTTACAAACATTTTCCCACAAGTAAAATATGTACAGCATATTTCAACCTTATATATATTACTCACATTATTTCCTGATGCCAGGGTGACAAGTCAGATTGTGCAAGCGTTTCCTCAGTGTACTGATTTATGCATCAATGATACAAAGCTGACCACCACTAGTCACCACAGAAAGGCATTCCCTGAGAAGTTGCAGAATAAGATTGCAGCTGAATCAATGGACTTCTCATCTACTGCAGCATCTAATCAAGATCCACAATCGTGGTCAGCTCCATCATCTCCTCACCCTTTACCTGAGATGTCCTTGGTAGCTGGTCAGTGGGAAAAGGAAATACTTATAGGTAGCGGTACATTTGGCTATGTATACAAAGCTACCAACAGGTATAAAAGTGTTCTTGGTATATCATTAAGACTATTACTTCACATTAAATTCTGAATCTTGGTTTACTGTCATTTTCTTGTAGGCACACTGGAGCTTGTTGTGCAATGAAAGAGTTCAATATAATTCCTCATACATCTGCTGATTCACTTAAGCAATTGGATCAGGTTATTAAATTTAGTTGTGTGCTCTTAGCAAATACAAGCTATTTTTTTTTTTTTTTGAGGAACAAGGAGTCTGTTAATTTCTATTATAAGTTCATTAGTTCTGTCTGAATACTTCCTTTGTCATTATTCCTTTTGAGGAATCCTCATTCTGAGAAATAAGTTTCTAGCTGATTGTGTTTATTGTGCTTTTTCGATGTTTTACCTAATGTCATGTGAGACCGGGTGTACGGCCGCCGCGCCGCGCCAAGGATAAGGGCAGCAAGCCCCTGGCGGTTTGATCCTCAAGTCAGCACAAGGATTTCCATATCAATTTGTTGACTTAGTTTCCATGTTGTTAGTGCTTGCTTCTCCCTTACATTGATATAAGCTTTCAATTTATCTCAACTTAATATAAAAGAGAGGCCTGCCCAAAAAAAAAATATAAAAGAGAGGACTAGCAATGTGACCAATGGCGGTGCTACGTTATATCTATGATGTCAAGCGACATCACAGGACTTGGGCTAGCTGCACGAATACAGTTGTGTTTAACTGTAGTTTGTCTACATATATGCACATGTATATATATCTGTGACATCACTTGGTCTGACTCATAGCGCCGCCAATCAATGTGACATTATCAAATTGTCAATACATCAAGAGAATGAGATTAGATTCCTAGCTTAAGCACTGATGCCTACCAATGTAATGTCAACGCTCAGAGAAATACTTGCAATCTTCGCCAACGAAAAGAGAAACTAATTCTCTAAAGCACCTTAGTTATACCACCTTTCCGAGGACTCAACTTAGTTCTTTTTGTGTAACAATGGTTCATTATTTGGCTTTTCTTCTCTGAAACGATGAATAAGCAAGTTTTCAAGATACTTTTGTTGACCTACTTCCATTCATTTCAGGAAATAAAGTTTCTCAGCCAATTTAAGCATGAAAACATAGTCCAGTATTATGGTAGTGAGACTGTAAGTTTCCCTTCCGATCTGGGCTAAGTGATTCCACATGTTTCCGTAGTGTAATCTTATTTTTTGGAGGATCTTGCAGAAAGAAGACCGCTACTACGTTTACATGGAGTATGTTCATCCTGTCTCAGTTAATAAGTATATCCAACAACATTGTGGAAGGATAACAGAATCGATTGTCTGCAACTTCACTCGCCATATTCTTAGGGGTTTAGCTTTTTTGCATGGCAAAAATATTATGCACGGGTATGTGCAAATATGTATCCTTATTTACATAGTTTCTGCTAACTAGGTTAGCGCCTCAGGGGCTTCTGAACTCATGGTTTGCTCTTCAGTACTGCTTGCAATATTTTACCTTCAGCTATTGCCCATTCTCCCTTTAACCGTCTTCTTTTTTCACTTCGTTTTATTATATTCTCTCTGATTTTGATCTACTATATCTCGATATGTGATATATTGGTACAATAAATATTGCTGTTTGTTGTCTTGCTCCCCCTTCCTGTTTTAGAAGCAATTCCTGCCCCTTTGTCATTACTAATTCTATCTTGATGTCGCCCCATCCGTTTGGACATATAGGAAGACAGATGGAGGGATTATGGTGTAAACTGTTAAGGAGTATTACTAGTATTAGTATTGTTCTAGGTCCCCTTACATATTGGTATTTGTCTAATTCTCCTTAGTTGTACCTCTCTCCCTCTTGATGTCGATCACTATACTACAACAAGTTAGGGTAGGCTAGAGGTGAAACCCATAAGATCTCGCGACCAACTCATGGTTATGGCACATGGATAGCAAGCTTCCACGCACCTCTGTCCATGGCTAGTTTTTTGGTGATACTCATGTCCTTCAGACCTTTTTTACGTACTCCTCCCATGTCAAGTTCGGTCTACCCCAGCCTCTTTTGACATTACCAACACGTTTTAGCCGTTCGCTATGCACTGGAGCTTTTGGAGGCCTGTGCTGAGTATGCCCAAACCATCTCAGATGATGTTGGACAAGCTTCTCTTCAATCGGTGCTACCCCAACTCTATCTTGTATATCATCATTCCAGACTCGGTCCTTCCTTGTGTGAGCCCACATCCATCTCAACATGCGCATCTCCGCCACACCTAACTGTTGCACATGTCGCCTTTTAGTCGGCCAACACTTAGCGCCATACAACATTGCGAGTCGAACCGGTGTCCTATAGAACTTGCCTTTTAGCTTTTGTGGCACTCGTCACGAGAACGCCAAAAACTTGGTGCCACTTCATCCTTCCGGCTTTGATTCGATGGTTCACATCTTCATCGATATCCCCATCCTTCTGCAGCATTGACCCCCAAATATCGAAATGTGTCATTCTGAGGCACCACCTGCCCAAGGCTAACCTCCTCGTGCCTAGTAGTACTGAAATCGCACCTCATGTATTCGGTTTTGGTTTTTCTAAGTCTAAAACCTTTCGATTCTAAGGTTTGTCTTCATAGCTCAACTTCCTATTCACCCCCTTTCGACTATCATCAACTAGCACCACATCATCCGCAAAGAGCATACACCATGGGATATCTCCTTGTATATCCCTTGTGACCTCATCCATCACCAAGGCAAAAAGGTAAGGGCTCAAAGCTGACCCTTGGTGTAGTCCTATTTTAATCGGGAAGTCATCAGTGTCCTTGATGAGGGTAATGTACTTTACTGGGACTTTGTGTTTCTCCAAGTTAATGAACACCATATGTAGGTCCGTGTTTCGCTTTCTGTATCTCTCCATAAGTTGTCATACCAAGAAAATGGCTTCCATGGTCGACCTCCCAGGCATGAAATCAAACTGATTTTTGGTCATGCTTGTCATTCTTCTTAAACGGTGCTAAATAACTCTCTCCCATAGCTTCATTAGTACAACTCTGAACATCTCCCTTGTTCTTGAAGATTGGTACTAATATACTCCGTCTCCATTCTTCTGGCATCTTGTTTGCCTGAAAAATGAGGTTGAAAAGCTTGGTTAGCCATACTATTGCTATGCCCTCGAGGCCTCTCCACACCTCAATGGGGATACAATCAGGCCCATCGCCTTGCCTCCTTTCATCTTTTTAAAGCCTCCTTGACCTCAGACTTCTGGATTCGCCGCACAAAACGCATGCTAGTATCATCAAAGGAGTCGTCCAGTTCAATGGTAGAGTTCTCATTCTCCCCATTGAACTGTTTGTCGAAGTACTCCCTATGCTTAATTTCCTCGTCCTTCACCAGGAGTTGGTCTGCTCCGTCCTTGATGCATTTGACTTGGTCAACATCCCTCGTCTTCTTCTCTCGGATCTTGGCCATCTTATAGATGCCCCTTTCGCCTTCTTCGTGTCTAACCGTTGGTAGAGGTCCTCATATGCCCGACCCCTTGCTTCACTCACAGCTCGCTGTGCGGCCTTCTTTACCATCTTGTACTTCTCCATGTTGTCCGCACTCCTATCCAGTTACAGACGTCTATAACAATCTTTCTTCTCCTAATAGCCTTCTGGACATCATCGTTCCTCCACCAGGTATCTTTAGCTTCGCTTCTACTTCCCATGGACACTCCAAACTCCTCTCAAGCCGCCTTACGAATGCAAGTCGCCATCTCATCCACATATTGTCTGCATCACCTCCTTCCTCCCAAGGTCCCTACTTAATGACCCTCTCCTTGAACGCCTGAGCTACCTCCCCTTGAGCTTCCACCACTTCGTTCTAGCAACTTTGGCACGCTTTTCCTGCTGGACATGAATCCGAAAGCGGAAGTCAACAACCACAAGCTTATGCAGAGAGACAACACTGTCTCCATGCATCACCTTACAATCTAGGCACACATGCCTATCTTCTCTTCTCAAGAGGATGAAATCAATCTGGCTAGGTCACTGCTCGAATATTTTTGCAGGTCTATGCTCGATCACTATGTACTGTTTAATTTTACATTGATATGTTTCAATTTAGCTAGGTTGATATAGTCAAAAGGTACAGGACGTGCCTTCATGCGGATAGGCCAGACATCAGATCACCTATTACAGAGGATAAAGAGGCCTCCACTGCATATTTCTACAAGCTACTCACTTTCCGGGGAGGTAACTGCAGCCTGGCGCCGTACATATGGGACAAGATCATCCCGACCAAGCACCATATCTTTCTATGGATTGCGTTCCGTGACAGACATAATACAAGAGATAATATGGTCAAGAAGCAGTGGACAAAACTGGTGACACATAATGGGTGTGATCTCTGTCCGTCCGCGGAAACTATGCATCACATCTTGCTATGCTGCAAGCTTGCGCAAGAAACATGGACGAGGTTGGGACTCAATGAGATTGCCACTTCCTCGTCGACAACGCGAGAATTCTTCAGCTCACCACAACCATGGGCCTTATATGGAAAGATGTGGCATGTTTTATTCGCAGCCTGCACGGTCACTCTATGGAAGGCCCGAAATGCGCAGGTGTTTCATGAGGATTACTGGCAGGGCAGACGCGTTTACAATGGGATTGCAGAGCTGCTAAAGCTATGGTCGTTACGGGCCAAAGGAGACACTGCCCAGCAGAGGATGCTAGCATGGGCTGATAGCCATTTTCATGATTAGCTAGGGAAATCATATTTCACCCCACCTCTATCCCTATGTATCTCTGGGTTTTTTTTATGGTTTGATGACGGCCAGCTGCACACGCTGTGCAGCGCTAACATCATCTTCATGTAAAAGACTTCGGTCATCCAGGCGCCTGCCTGTTTTGAATGCATAAGGTAGAGAACGATCTACCTTTTTATTCAAAAAAAATATAGTCAAAAAGTTTTGAAGTTGTACTTGGTCTGCAGGTCTAATCTTGTCCATTGTTCTGTGTTACTCCCTCCGATCCATATTACTTGTCGTTCAAATGGATGCATATAGCACTTGTCGCTCAAACGGATGTATATAGCACTGAAATACGTCTAGGTACATCCATTTGAGCGACAAGTAATATGAATCGGAGGGAGTAACTCTTATTATCTTGAGTCTATAGCATATTGCGTCCATAATGATATATTACCTCCGTCCTGAATTACTTGCTTAGATTTGTCTGTCTAGATACTAGACAAATCTAAGAAAGTAATTTGGGACGGAGGGAGTACTATTTTATGTCCATCCTTGCCAGTTGCCACTGCTACGAAAAGCAAGGACTTCGAAGCTGCCTCTGTGCAATTATTTTAGTTTCTTTTTTCCGTCAGACATGTATATGAATGTGGTAAATGAAGGCATGTTGAAAAGGGACATGGATGCTTATCTGTTTCTGTTGTTATTCTAGCCGCACATACACTGGTGGAGGGCTTATTAGATGTCAAGGCCTAATCTCACATGTCTCAATAGACAACTACCAGAATAGTTAGGAAGAGGGTGTAGCTCACTTGGCTGGGAGAGTGGATGTACAATCCGACCACCTGTGTTCAAGTTTTGCGAACACGAATTTGAGTTCCTATTTCTGCGGCTTCCCTTACAGTTTTCTTGCAACTAAATTTACTTCTGGAATTGTTTCTTTATACTGGTATTCACTTTTGTGTCAATATAACACTTTTATGCATATGATTGTACTGTTACAGGGATATCAAAGGAGCAAATATACTAATTGACGTTAACGGTGTTGTTAAATTGGCTGACTTTGGAACGGCTAAGCATGTGAGTCCATCATTACAAAGTTTAGTAGCATCTTCATATTGTACTGTATTGTGTCTAACTGTCTATCCATTTTAAGGGTACCTTTTATTTTACGTTTTGTATTAGAAGAGCGTCAAGATGATGCAAAACCCTACAACTCCACCCCACAAGAACCAAAAGCAAAAGGAATGCATAGAAGTTAAGAAATAAGTCTAAGAAAGCAAAAAAAAAATCAAACACTGCACTCGGGTGATAATCTAAACAATGAGGTCAGGAGGCTGTGTATGCCATGGGAGCCGTCACAGAGCTTTAGCTCCGGCTGGCAACCATAGTTTTGCCTCGCATCGACTTCGGCTAAAAAAACAGTTGAGTCAACCAGCGCTGAACAGTTTGGCAAAGCCCCATCGAAAACACAACCGTTCCTAAGCCGCCATAACCTCGAAATGGTGAGCTAGGTCAACAACCTCGCTCCCTTTAGCTTTTCTGCATCAACTCTAATGTAGGGCGAAACCCTAATCGGTGATTTTGGTCCCGATGCTCACGAATTGGAGGTGGATTCGAGGAAGAACACGAGGGGAATCACGAAGGGAAACACAAATCAACACACATAGAGGCAAATAAAGATACACATAGATAGATCCATGATCCAAATCATCCAAAGAGTGAGATAGAACAAGATAGTTCTTCCCCAAGTCCTAGAATAAGGAGGTCTTGATGATTCTATGATGGGAATCCTTCTCCACATGTGGAAGTCTTGAATCCACTAGGGATCTTCTCCATATGAGGCCTTGAGCTCCAATGGAGTCTTCTCTCTCTCAAGAGGAGTCCCACAAGGGGAGATACATGAGCTAAGCTCTAGTGTTTAGATCTAATCTTAGCTATCTTAGAAATGAGGAGGGGGAGGTCTATTTATAGTACAATCCACGAATGGGTAGATGGGATAGAGATACATGGGCCTCGGAACTGTTCATGCGCGCAGGCAGGCCCCGCATGTTCGGCCTCTCATGAGGCACCGAATGCCCAGGATGGGGCCCGATTTCCGGCCACGCGGGCGTCAATCTTCGGTACCTTCGGGTGCCCTTGCGCCGAATTTCCGGGGAGCATCCGAATGTCCGGGTGGTCGATGTAGCGCCGGATGTCTGGCCACTGATGTACTTTGGCCGCTCGGGGGGCGTGGCTCCTCTCCTTTGGCACAGGTGCCGGATGTCCGGCCTCTGTAGCCTCAACAACATCGTCTTCGCTTCCACGCTTCCTTCGTGGATGGTGTAGTCGTTCCTTTGCACTTGCACTCCTCGTCATCCGTGAAGCTCCGCAATACCTATGCATGTATATTAGAGGAGTGTCAAGTAGTATACCATCCTTGAAGGGGTCAAGTGAACATGTTTAAAGAAGATGATTCATCTTTATGTATGTGAAGTAGATGTCGCACGTGTCACTTACCAAACGGACTCTTGGCACGGTGATATCCGTAGGATGCTCCGCAACAAGCTCGCTCCGCAACCTGCTCGAACCAAGAGTTGAAGTCAGTCTGCTGGCTGGGGGCAGATAATTTGTAGGGAGCAGGATGCTAGCACTTGTCTCAAGAATGTGCATCTGGTGCGTAGGTGCAAGATTGTTTCATCTTCTTGGTCATAGAGGGTGCGAGCATCCAGATGCTATAAGCCTCGGCGCTGAACTCGGTGTGGTCTAGCATCTGTTTGCTGACGTCAATCATGCGAATATATTGCACTATAAAGAAGCCCAGCCCTTCCTGATCGACCTCCAAAATGGCAGTTTGACCATTTCAGTGAAGAGGGCAGATTGCGTAGACTTTGTAGTATGGAAGAAAGGCTGAGCGGAAACTTTCTGTCTGTTCCGCATAAATATGAAAACGAAGAGAAACTATGGGAATAGAAAAGGAAATTTACAAAACGGAAGCGGAATGGTTGTTTCTTGTGGGAATGGAAACGAACCACGTTTTTCCGTACCCGCACGTGCGAAAGTTTCCATTTATCTTTTGTTTGTGTAGCCCACTTCAGTCCAACCCATATACACTTTTGGCGCAACTAAATCTACCACCAAAAAACCTAATCCATGTTGGGTCTAGCCGGTTGATGCGGTAGCGGTGCCGAAAGCCATCGACGTCGTTGTTCGTCCCATTGCAAGTCAAGGGTCGCGTTCGCCTACCATGTATGGTTCTTTTTTTTTCATCTTTTTTATTGCCAGGATCGACAGTTTTTGCCGTCCGGGTGTCTCCAGTCACGTTTGCCTTCGCTGTGTCTTGTCCTCCCTGATCCTCCCCGTCGTCCCGTTCTTCTCTACCACTACCAGTATACCTTATTATCTTGCCACAATTGGAAATTTACACATAACAATATACATTATTATATTTTGATGATATATCAAAATATTTGTAGAAATATTAGCAATTGAATTTGTTGGTATCATTGTGTTTTTCTCTATGCTTCAAGAGGTTTTTTAGTTCCAACAAACTCACTTCACATTGTGTCCACACTATTTGTTTTCATATTCTTTTATCAAATTTCGGTATTCGCTTTTGCTTCTACTGAAAAACATGGAAACAAATGTGACATCATTTTGTTTCATCCATTTCCGCTCCGGTTTCATCCCTATTTTGCAATGTATTGACCGAGCTTCCAGGTGAATTAATCTTCGATGGGACAAGGATTCCCGCATGAACCGGGCCGGCTATGTGCTCGTTAACTTCGATTAGAAATCTGGTCCACGTTCGAGATTCATCCGTGCACTGTAGCCACGACCACCTTGCCTGCAATGTCCAGTTTATTCTCTTAATATCTTTGATCCCAAGGTCTCCGAGCTCGATTTGTCTACAACCATCTCTCCATGCTACGGCGCAGTGGCCACCGCTCGTCTCTCAACGCCCTTTCCAGAAGAAGCTTCACTATTTCTTATCAATTGCTCTTCAGTCTTCACCCACTTGGGCATATATGTAGGTAGCATGGTACGGACTATGACTGGAAAGAGGACATATTTAACCATCACTAGCCATCCACTCTTAGGGCATCTTCAATGCGGACCCTCAAACCGCCTGCATATGTCTGGACTGCATGGTCCGAACGTGTTTTGCCATCCAACCTAGAATTGTATCGGTCCGCTCGGCGCTCCGTACGCGCTTTTTTCACTTGCCGCACCACATTCATGTCGGCCCAGAGCATGCAGCGGCCGGGATTGATGCCCGCGATTATTTGACCGGACGGGTGGGCGGCGCTGACGAACGTGACCTCTCGGGCGTCGTCGCTTTAATACGGAAACCGCGTCCTGAGAAACCAACTCCTTCGCCTGACCTGGCCGTGGATATATAAGTTGTGCTTCGACGATGCACATCCACACCTCCTCCTATCCCTTCCTCCTCTCCGAGTCACTCCTACAACGACGATGTCGAAGTCGTGGTGGTCCGCGTCGGCAGGCGGTGGCAGAGGGAGTTCATCCTCCGGTGGATCTTGGCGCCGCCGCGCGCGCTCTCTGGGCCCCTCGGCGTCCACGGCGGTCGGCTCCTCCGTCAAGGAGGAGATCGTCCTTTCCTTCGACGACGAGGAGGACCAGAAGCCGGAACATCATCTGGAGCAGCGGTCGTGCCTCCTCGCGGAGGCGGTCCTGTCACCGGTGCACTCGCTCCGTCAGATGGGCCCAGCGCCACTGTTGCCGGTGCGGGTCAAGGAGCCACCGTCCCGGCCGAGTTACCTCGTCAAGCCGAAGCCTGCGTCCCCACCCCGGCGGGTCAAGGAGGAGCCCGCCTCCCCCTCGCGCAGCTGTGGCCGCAGCGTCAAGATTGGACGCCGCGTCAAGGCGAGCCCGCGTCGCCATTGGCGCATAATAGGTACGCGCGCATTGACGATCCCGCCCCGCCGCAACCGCCGCCAAGCCATCAAGCAGGAGCTGTCGCTGGCGATAAAGAAGGCTTGCGGCCGCATCCTCCATTACCTCGGAGGCGGTGGTGTCGGCAGTCCCTCGGGCTCGAGGGCCGTCGTCTCCGAGGAGGAGCGCGTGGTGCAGCGGCGGGCGGGGCGCAGTACGACGGACGCAACGCCGTCTGTCGCTCCTCGTTCTCCAAGATCGACGTCGCGTCGGAATGGGTCTGCAATGACCCGGACCTCGCCGTCGCGTGGGCCCTCGATCGCTCCGTCACCACCAGTGAGACGGACGCCAGGCGCCGCCGCTGCCTCGACAGCGAGATCGCCAAGTACAACGAGGAGTGGTCTCTTAGCGAGACCTCCATCGACGCCGGCAAGGGCAAGGGCGCAGCCAGGGCTCCGCAGGCGCCGTCGGCAATGGCCGCGGCGGCACTCTGCACCGCGCAACAAGAGGCGGAGTGGCTATGCCGTGAGCAGCAGGCAGTCGCCGGACAAGGCTGCCGTGGCCCTCCAGCGCCCTTCCGCCGCTGGAGGGACGACAACGGTACGGCGTCAAGACAGGGCGGCCACGCGTACGAGGTAATCGTCTGGTATGGGGTTTAGGATTTTTTTGTTTTTAGTTAAATGGTTGAAATATTGACCATTTTATGTATAATTATGTCCGAATGTTAATGAAATCCGCCTGGTTTGCATGAATTTGCATGAATTCATTTGGTTAGTTCAAACCATGTTCGAAATGTATGCGGGCAGCGTTGGATAGCTGCCGAGGTTGATAATTAGTGCATAAGAGCTTCCAAATTGAAAATGGAACACCAAGGTATTGAATTTGGAATTCCTTGAGAGGGGAGGGAAGGTGTTGTGTGGGAATCTGAAAAATATTGGTGTGGAGTCACAGAGGCATCGCCGAAAGTATGAAGCAGTTGCAGCATCAGTTCGTGATCTTTTCGAGTTGGCTTCAGGCATCGCCACCATAAAGCGGTGCAATGAGCAAACCTTGCGTCACTGCCGTTTCGACCAAACAATGAAGGATGTTGGAGCTGCTCCTCACAACTCCTCTTCCTCACACTACCGCTCACAGCTCACTCATGAATAGAGAACACAAGAATAGTTTTGGTCTCGAGCTGCCTCACACAGCCGGACTTTTCTTGTCTGTCTATTCTCTTCACCGCAACTGAACAAACATGCTTTACACCTCTTATGTAGCTTCACGCATGCACACAATCCAGCGGCGCACACACCACTAGCACACCGACCACTATCTCATGCATGCATACAAACTACTCCCTCCGTTCCAAAATAATTGTCGCAAATTTAGTACTAAGTTAGTAAAAATTTAATACTAAAGCAGCGACACTTATTTTGGGACGGAGGGAGTATAAGTCTAGATTCTACCAAGGACTTACGAAGCAAAATGAGTGAATCTACACTATAAAGTATGTCTATATACATCCGTATGTAGTTTGTAGTGGAATCTCTAAAGGACTTGTATTTAGGAACGGAGGGAGTAATTGCCACTACAAGCACACCCACGTAACTAACTACGCAGCTAACAAACTAACCAAATCACTTGGCTCCAACAAGTGCTTAGTCGGTCAGGCTCCAAGCTCTCACACGCTTGCCGCATCCCACGGCCGTACCGCCTCACGCCGCCGTCGGCAACTCGCCGTGCTCGCCGTATCGCACGGCGGCTTGGCATCTAGCCTTCTCCGCACGCCTCCGCTGAAGCTTCGCCGACCAATAACTCCCTAACCTATGCTACATGCATGACTAAAGCAAATATGCAGATACAAATAATCAAGATTAAGCTAAGAAAGGATCTCCATCAAGATGACAAACATCATAGGAGAGAAGGGGTTACAATGATCAATTTCCTCTCTTGGGATGCTGTTGACAAGCCACCTGTGTACTGGCAGTAGGGACTAGTAAGCATATGAGCTCCCACCAGCGATGACCAAAACCAATGAATTCCAGCAGCTCAAGTAAGAATGCCCATGACAACATATCAAAACGCGAGCAATTGTCTAAAATGAGTCCAACAGGGAGGGGACAGGTGGAATTTTATTAAGGTAGAAATGACGTGAGCTACCCGAATTTGATCCTGACAGGAGTCAAACCCTGGTCGTCAGTGACATACCGAAGCACCTGTACCACTGGACTATGGCCCAGTTCTCCGTATCCCGTCCATATCTCTAATCTGCTATGTGCTGTTTATTACCGAAATCCTATTGAGTTGTCTCTGTTGTGTGCAGAGTCTTTTATGAGAATATTTTGTGTGCTGCTAGTAACTGAATTGTGTATGTTTTCTTTTTTAGTGCTATTATGTCATCCAGAGTAACTTTGGTAAGAGAATGGGCACTCCAACTGTTGCTAGACAAGCTTAAACTTAAAATACTTGGAGACATTTTCTATATATCCTCTCTTATGTAGTGTTGATACTATTGTTACTTGTTATCAGTTAAGTGCTGCAGCCCATTGTGTTTCATTGAAGGGAACACCATACTGGATGGCCCCAGAGGTGCGCATAGATATTCCTTGTATTACTACTACGTTCTCGTGTTTCAACTTTAAATATCATATTACGCCTTAGAGCTTTAATTAAAGTTAAACATTATACTTTTACGTCCATGGGTGGTCAGGCTCACTTTATGTTCATGTGGATTGCAATTATCCGACTTTTCTGCTTTGCGGTCTTGTAATATTTAATGCTTTGCAAATAAAGGGTGCATTTTACAAAGCATGTGACTGTTACATTGGCTGGTACCGTGTCCAACACAGTTTGTGTAACAAAAGAAACAAAATCTGTTTTTCATTTGATGGGACTAGGAGCTGTTATTTCTTAATAAGAACAGTTAAAGTGACTACTTTTTGGGAATTAGTCAGGTTTAGTATGACATGTATGATCTGAACAACTTTAATGATATTGACTTCAGTTTAGGTACCTAATGGATCTCCAATTTTCATGTTACAAACAAGTCATTATATTATCCAGCGATATCATGTTTTTATTATTATTCATATATTTGAGTTGCATGCTTGGGTCTATAAATTCTCTTGGTTGCACCCTTATGCTTATTGAAGTTTAACTTGTTTCTTCGTTTGCAGATGGTTCGGGCTTCACTTGTTAAAGACGTAGGCTATGATCTTGCTGTTGATATCTGGAGTCTTGGTTGCACCATTATTGAGATGTTCAATGGAAAACCTCCTTGGAGTCATCTTGAAGGGGTAATAACTTGGACCTTTTTGATTTACAGTAAGCTTATCAGCATGCATTTCATGATTAGTCTGCACAGCATGGAGAAAATAGTATAAAATAAAGTGCTTAAGCCTTAAGCTAATTGAATCGTTTGTTTGGGTAGACATGATGACCATCAGAATCAGCACTGTGTCATTCTAATCCTGAGTTCAAATGCTCCTGCCATGAACAGTAAATCCAAAAAATAGTCAACAAATTAAGAAAATCTGTTTTTTTTTCCGGAACAAAGGTGCTTAGTGTTCTACCTACGTGCAAATTTTCATGATGGAATGACTTTCCTGGTGGTCTGGGCAAAAAACAGAACAAAATCAGTGCTCCAAAATGCTAAAATACAGCCTTTTTGGAGCATCGATTTTTTTTTCCCAGAGCATTACAAATATTTTTTTTGATTCATGAAACTTTGCACGCAGGGCAAACACTCAACATTGTTTGTCACCACAAAAAAAAAACAGTTTTTAATCTTTTGCTCCGTGCCGTACTAAAACCCAATATTTTAGGAAGTTCATGCTATATATTATCTCTTGTAAGAGATGGAACATAAATATAGGGCTAGAGGGCCTAATAACAAGCTACTACTATAATAGTGTTAAGTTTATTAATGAATTGTGAGGGGAAGTCTAATATGGACCTATGTCCATATGCACACATAAAATAGGTGTGGAAGGTAATTGATCATTGGTAACTTGTAGTCTCGGTATCAACACCATAAAGTTGTACAAAAAGCTACTTCTAAGAAACCTTTTTTCTACTACAGCCTGCTGCAATGTTCAAGGTTTTGCATAAGGACCCACCGCTTCCTGAGAATTTATCACACGAGGCAAAGGATTTTCTGGAATGCTGTTTCAAGAGGAATCCAGCAGCGAGGCCAAGCGCAAACCAGTTGTTGAACCATCCGTTTATCAGGAATTCAAGTCATTACAGCAAGCATGTTAAAGAAGTCATTATTGCAGGCTGTGAGGAAGTCATTCAAGCAAGCTGTGACACATCCTTAACAGGGAAAACTGCAACTGGGTGAGCAGCTTGGTTTCATTTATTGTTAAGTCAAGTAGAGTGGTTCAATTATTCAATTTTGTTTTGTTGATCCTAATATACCTTTGTCTTTTATTGCCAGTGGAGCAAATGATGCTAGGTCTTACGAATCATTAGCTTCACAATTAACTCTGCAACCAGTCCAGGTAGCCACACCTTATTTCCCCCTATAAATTTAGGTTTTGCCTCCAATCCCGGTTCTTACGCATTCCAGTATGTGGAAATTGTATAAGCGTCTCTACCTCCAATAAGAGGCCGTGTGGGTTTATATTAACTCAGCCAGGGCGCACCTCCTGGTGGCGCATACAATGTGCTTGAGGTTCACGTAAGAGAGGGAGAGGAGAGATCGTACACGGGTAGGATTACAGAGGTTACAAGAGATAAGATGAGTTTAAAGAAAGAATATCTAGCTAACCAACACTAGCTAACCCAACCGGTACAACTAACTTACATGTCGTTTAACACAGCATTGGGATCTACTCTCTGCATCTAGGATGGTTGCATTGTAACATTTCAGTAGGATTTTGTTTCATACAAATCCTCTGAGTCATCAACAAAATGTACTACAAATCAATAACACCCAGGGTCCTAGACTACAAAATATATTTGTTCAATGCATAGAGAAAGTGGTACAACAGAAGATATCTATTTATTTTTTTGCAAATCCTTGGTTACTGCGCTATCAATAACCCATATTCAAGAATATTTACAACTGAACTTATGGTTTCACTTCTAAAAATTATCTCCGGAATTTCTAAGTGTTTGAAGATTGAGTATGAACTCTCCAGTCCAGACAGAGAGTACTTGAGTAAGTCCTGAACCAAAGAGCCCCATATTGTTTTCAAGGGAAAGTAGTGGCTGCAAAATACCTAGCAATAACTCACTCTGTTGCTTTTTAGCACGTCGAACGCCACCTAAAGGCTAAAACCCGTGAACATATATTGTTTGCAAAAAAACAGGCATATAGGAGGCCTTGTATCTGCAACCTAGCTGAGTATGGCGAGTTCTTCATGTTGTCGTGCTTGCAGGTGCTTTTCGAGCATGAGGGGTGAGTCATGTCATCACGTTGGCCACACGACTGGCTTCCAGCTCTCTGACCAAGCTGCTGGTCCCGCGTCCTGGGTTCATACCATGATTTTTTTAGGACCCTAATAAGTGTCGTGTGGCATGAGCACATGGCAACTCCGAACGTTTTTATGGCAAGTTTAGTGACGCGTGGATGGCAACTTTAGTTGTCAAGCATGACAACTTCCTTTTCGGACGACAAGTTTCAGTTTTTTTTTTGTTTGTTTTTTCTTTTCGGATGGCAACTTTAGTTATTAGAAACGTCAGGGCCGGAGTGATTCGTGCCACACGTGTGACACTTATCATTTGTTTTTTTTATAACCGAGTCACCATGTGATCCTCTTCACATGTATGTAGAAGGCCACAATGTGGGCATTGAGGGTACCGGCAATCAGCCGTTTGCTCATCTCATCGAGATGGGTTTATCGCCTTCTAGGTCTTATTGGTGTTGAGCGCTGGGGTGTTGCAAGGAGGCAGCAAGCTCGACCTCGACAGCAGCCATGCAGCTCCATGCAGCTGCCTAGCAGAGGAGTTTGCCATTCCGAGCATTCTCCACCTATGTGAGAACCCTGCGATCTTTCGCATCTGGCAAGCTATACCATGTCTTCAATTTCTAGACGGTCCATGTTTTCTGTGCAGTATACTCATCTAAATAAGTCTTGCTTTCTGACAGGAAACTCACTAAACTAGGTAGAAGTAGTAGAACGCTAGTTGCCATGGGCTATAATGCATATAAATATATCAAACAAATGATTAAGGTCATTTCTAAGGTCAAAACGTATTTCTACCCCATATGTCCGGGCATGTTCGGACATCAAACGAGTGCCAACGGGCTCCCAAATTCCCACTGTCTGAATATTCCGGGCTCTCTCATATCGAGTTCACATTTGAGGGAGAAATATGGTTGTTCGGATTATCCATCATATTACCTCCAACATGCGATCCCAACACAAAAATCACACTGCACGACATACACTTCTCCTTTTCCATCGGACCCTACCCTCCTCTCGGTTTTCCGTTGTAGCAGAACATTTCTCGTTGGTGCCCTCTCCTTTAAAATCAGATGACGCCCACCTCACCTTTGCCATGGCGGCCACTTTCATTCATACCGTCCTTCCCCACAGACCGCCAAGGAGTAGTCCTCCGCTAACAGTCTCGCTCTTCGCTCTGAACGCCTCTTTGCTCGTGTCGATCTACCACCTGCCACCCCCATCAAGGGGGACGATGCGTGCACCGCCCATGACGTGCCCTGAGCCAAGAAGACAGATCCGATGTCTCCTGAGTCATTGCCTCGTTGTTGTAACTACAGTTGAATGGTGTGCATTACCACGGAACAAAAATATGGTGTCAATTGTTGTGCATGCAACTGATACGTTACTGTGTCCGCTATTAATTCTTGAAACAACCAAGCAATGCATTTACCCTTCTATTCTAACCAGAATATTTGTATGACTTGATAAAAAAATTATATGTATCGCTTGCTTATGCTATTTCCTGCAAAGTCATCTTTAATGAAATGCAATTTGCCACATTTTCTAAAGTAATATAATTATCCCGCTTAGACACCCCTAACTAAACAGACCAACTCCAACCCCAATCCCGCTCACTCTCAACCCTCACTCTTATCACAAAATCCACTAACTCGTGTTCTAAGTGAGTCAGTGACTGACACGGCCATGGAAGGCCAACAACAAGGAACAAGGGCGTCAACTGCCTTCCTATCTCAGTGTCAGTACCTCATGGCGGGAAAAAAAAGATTCCCCTCCCTTTCTATCCTCTATAGTTAATTGCCCATGCGTTTGTATTTTGATTCATAAACTTGGTTTATACAATAATAATGTTGAGAATTGAAAATTACCTCCATGGCCGCCGCGAATAATATTATTACTACACATCTGATTAGGGACTCGGTTTTAAGAACACAACATCTTCCCATATGCATCCCCTGCTAAGTAATAAGCAAATCCGAATGCCTCCTCCGCGCATTGATTTTAAGCATACATCAGTCACGCATAGGTAAGTCGCTCATCATCGCATATGAGAACGATACGGTTCAGGGAAAACACATGATGCCTTCCAAGTAATGACCTTTCTTTGGGTACATTCATAAGCAGTTCAAGGCTCTCCACGAGAATCCAGATGTCTGTACCCTTGCCCTCGAACTTCCTGATGAAAACATGGTTGCACAACAACATATATGATGATTTAGCATAGTTCAGCACGTTACAAAAACTTATAAAGTAAAACGGGATGCTGATAAAGAGTTCTGAAGCACACAACCGTCCTTTTGTATGTTCTAAGCAATATAGCGATATAAAAGTATGAGATTATTCATTTTTTTAGTTTATGGACTTTTTGTAATGAACAAAACTTTAAATCCATTGTAATATTTAACACTTTTTATGACATTCATAAATCACTTTCGTACTCATATCCGACTAGATACTGTTAGAAACAACAAAGTGTTAACAATTCATCAAACAACTTCTGTCTAACGGTAGTATAGACATTTCAACACAACACTTTTCAGAATCTCAAATATTTTTGAAATAAACTTGACATCCCATTGTACTTGTGAGAAAAATTCCACAAAAAAAATTTTACACTTTGACTTCTTTTTAAAAAAGACAAATGTTCGGTCAAAATATTGTGAATAGTGACCTACAATAGCAAATAATTTTTGTCTTTTTTGCCCAGAAGTCAATTTTTTTTTGTGAAAATGTATATACTAGTGCAAAAAAAGTCAACTTTAATCCAAAAAAACTTCTGAACTATTTTGACTTTTTATTTAATTATTAAAAAAATTCTTTATATAGGGTACATATACAACCAGGAACCAAAGTGTATTTCCCTACAGTTTTGGGACTATCATCGCTAAGGCCAGATCCGAGTTTGTTATAGAAATGAGTCGTAAGAAAAAGATGGTGGTGGTATGGTGCATATGTATAGTTCTGTTCCTACCTGCTTGGTTATTATTTGCACTTTTCGTTCTTGGATATATCTAGAGTGTTTTCTGTGGTTTTGCATATTGTCATATAGTAGTTTGAGGGTTAGTTTGAAGGTGGCATTGCCTTTTGTTATGTGACATCAAAACCTGTCGTTCTAACTCTTTTATTAAGTTGCTTTAGTTTTTTCCTGTAATGTTACATTATATTATTCTTTGCTTGACACACAACCTCACCATTTTGTATACATTCAATATCTCACCATTTTGTACACTATATTTAACTAATGTCGCTCAAGTTGAAGCTGCATACTGCTATGCTACGGGCTGCTCACCACATTAGAAGTTCCAATCGAACATTCTGCGACTATCATTATGTGTAGCACTGGCGCAGCGTAGCATGCTAGTCCTTCTAGTGTCATTTACCGCTGTAAAGCAGCTCCCCCACAGGCGTATAGCTCGCACGCACCACTCACCTCACTTGCCTACGGTTCTCTGAATGAGCAGGATGGCAGCCAGATGAAGAAGCCCGATGGTAAACGGAACCCCAAGAGAGGCGGCATCATCAAAACGATCAACACGGACTGGACTGGCGGGCACACCAAGAAGAGCCCCAGCAGAGCCACAAGTTCTGGCGGCAGGGGCGGCGGCGAGGACTCCTAGCGATTGAGCATGGTTGTGCACGTACATCAAGGATTGTTAGTCTGTGCTTATGCTGCACTGCGGAAACAGCGACCAAGAGGAGTACTACAAACACAGCAGCAGCGACGAGACACAGGCTATGACCTAAGAGCCATGAATGAGATCATAAGCCCCATTGCGCCCCATTGCGCCCCAACAATGAAAACTTTGCTAGCATCTATCTTCAAAGCCTTTGGTTGTTCTACAGGGAGAGATTCTCTCCAGCAAACCACCAATCTCCCAAGGATTAGTTTACGAAGGAAATCACAAGGATTCTGCTCTACAATTTTGTTTCAGAATTACTGACGATGCATGCCACCAGTGTTTGATATGTGCCTTTGCTTGCCTGCCTGCTGGGTGCTAGATGCTTCAGTCATTCGTGCCATATGCTTGATGAGATTTCTCAACCTTTGCTGGATTGCTTCTCACGTCTTGATGAGATGTCTCGGCTATCTTGAAAACTGAAGAGGTTTGCGCCAGTCTCTTTTTTTGACACTAAAGATATTGCTGACTTCACTATTACTACAACCGAAATATTACTATTCTTAATTATTTGTTTTATAAGTATTATGCAAGAATAAGCATGTATTATTAGATTTTTCGCAAAAAAGGTTTTCTAAGAAATGAATTAATGGTATTGGTATTACCCTTAAAAACAAAAACGAAATGAAATAAAAATAAAAATAAAAATTCTGAGAAGAATTAATTAGTGGCGTTGGTACTCACCCAACATCTCAAAAATAATATGCAATTACTTATCAATAATTTGCATGTATTCATTCATGTTATACGTACTCCATCTTCAAATAACAGAACACCAAAGTTAGAGACTAACCGTCTCTCGACATATCAAAAATAAACCAAAATGATATCCCCACACGTGTGGCATGTTTACACTTCGTCCACACGTGTCGATCCATGTTGATTCTGTTTTGTATGGATCCTAAAGAAATTTGTTGAATTTTCAATGCCACGTAGGCATCATCGTGTGTGTGGGCGTTGAAGAGTTCGCCCACACGACCCACAGCACGCGGTTGCCAGCTGCGCCGTGTGGCAAACCAGTTTCTGCCCACACAGTTACCATCTAGTCCAAGTGCGTGTGGGCGAATTGTTCTTCGCCCACATGCAGTTCGCCCACACGACGCTCGTATGTTGCTAGATGGCAACTGCAGTTGCGCGTATGTGGCAACTACGTAAACACACATGGCAACTATGATTCGTTGCTAGATGACAACTGCAGTTGCGTGTACGTGGCAACTAGGTAACCTTACATGGCAACTATGGTTGGACCACACGTGGCAACTAGGTAAACCACACATGGCAACTATCCCTGGGTAACTAAGTGTCATCCTGCGGGTAACTATAGCTAATCAAAACAGAGAGAGTTGTCATGCTTTTACAACTACATTTGTCATCCCGGGTAACTAAAGTTGCCCTCCCCGAGGTAAAAGTGTCATCTCGTGGGGTAACTAACGTAGCTGTGCCAGGATATGTGGGCAGATATGCTTCGTGCCACACGCGCATGGTGGGGATGAGTAGTAGTTGTTGGGCGTGTGGCATGAAGTAGTTGCGCCCACATGTGTGGGGAGTTCCAATGCTCGCCCACACATGACTCGTATGGGTTGCCTCCTGCGTACGTCACACACGATGTGTGGGCGAATGTCTAATTTGTCACACGTGTTATATCAATGGTGTCATCTCCCTCGACAGAATGTTCGCACACGCTCGCGCACATTCACAAAGAAAAACTGAAAATAAAAATAAAAATAAAGAAGAGACATACAAAGCACATCCAGACTTTGTACGGTTGACACGACAGAGAAGATTCATGATATATCTTTATTTATTATATATTCCAACTAACATAAGCTTGCTGGACCGATCTCGGTTACTCTTCACTAACATGCCCCATTATTGATAATATTCTCAGCCACCGCGTCACTCTACCTGCAAAACTAGCTGCATGATGCACGCATGCGGTGTGTACGTGTGTGCATAGTTCGGGGAAAAGAAATCGACTGACCGTAGTTAGTTTTTCAGGCGACTGATCTATTACAAAATAAATAATTGATCCACAATTAACAAAGCGTAGAAGATATTACAAATTATTCATTATATAAGAAAGATATCATAATTCAGGCTTGATAACACAATTTGTCATTACCTTGGCATTCCCTTCAACACATGCACCTCTCATTATTTCATCAACAAAGCGTTAACACTTCGATAAAAGGAAGAACCTCGACGCAAAAGACCAAATATTTCTTAGCTAGCTACGCTTACGCGGTTACGCCCGGCATTCCGGCGAGGCGTTATCGAGGGTGAAGTCGAGCGGCGTCTTGGCGGCGTAGGTGAATGTTATCGGCTTGCCGTTGAAGATGGGCCAGCCGCTGTTGATGAGGCACAGCCCTTCCTCCCGGTTCAGCAGGCTGATCTTGCTCGTGTCGAAGATCACCGCCTTCACCTCGCCGAGGTTGCAGGACATCACCACACCGCTCTGCGGGCACGAGCAGAGGTTCTCCACCGTCACGTTGTGCTCCGGCACGTTCAGGACCAGCCGCCCCGTCAACACCGACGAGACGCGGATGTCCTCCAGCTGGCACGGCCCCGGGTCGCCACCAGCGTCACCTGCGGACACGTCAACGGCACGCACGTGAGATCCAAGGATCGATGAGATTAAACTGCGACGACGAAGTATTATACATTTTTCTTGCGTACCTGTATGGAGAAGAGCTGCAACGAAGAACAGGACGAGGATGCAGGCCTTGGACGCCATGGCTGAAGAGCTAAGGACGATGTAGTTCAGGAGAAGCTTTGATGTGATGAAGATTGCTTGGCCAGCTATTATATAGGCCCGCCGGCTCATACACACGAAGTATCCGATCGATCCCGAGTTCGGTGCTTCCGTTTATAATCTCCTTCCATGCATGCTCTCTCTCGTGCTAAAATTCCGTAATTATTTGCGGTTTCTTACCAAGTATTTTGATCTCAACGAAATTAAGGCCATGAGATTATTCGGCCAGTAATCATTTTCTACCGAATCCGTGCATTAATTTAAATCTATCTCCAGGAGAGTGCGCACACAGGTTTGGAATGAAATCATCCTCCACGAAAACCAACGACTCAAATAGGATTTGGAATTAGGAATAGATAGACATATACTTATGGGGCGTGCTACGCGTCGGCCGGCGGATCTTTTTAAAAGATCCGCTGCCTCGCGAGCCGTCCCATTTAATGAGCGAGCTGTCCGTATGTTCCTCTTCTTTATTTATGCAACAAGATCCTTGTTGCAAAACCCTTCTCTTTTGTAACTTTCTGCAACATAATTATTGTTGCAAAATTTCTCTTGTTTAATTTACTGCAACAAGACCCGTATTGCAAAACTTTTTTTTCTCTATTTTTTTTGCAACAAGATGCAACAGCATCTCCCTCGCGTATATTTTTGTGTACCAGGCCGTGATGTAACTTTTGCAACAGAGTTATTATTGCGGATTTTTTTTTGCAACGGAGATGAAGTTGCAGATTTTTTTTCTTCATGCAATGTAGGTGATGTTACCGAAGAAAGTTTTGAAACATGGATGTTGTTGCAGTAATCTTTCTTGCAACAGGGAGGATGTTGCAAAAAAATGCAAGCTGTTAAGGGCTGCTTGCGAGCCAGCTTGCCTAGCTCGTTCCGCGGCCGTCGCAGCACCCAGACGGCCTCGCCCCCGCTGCATCACTCAGCTGCAACTCTCATTCCTGCAGTGCGGGTTGTCCGTCCAGCAGATCGCCATGGATGGGTCCTTGAGGGAAAGAACAAGAGATAGAGAGAGCCGTGGAGGATTGGGGAAAGCAGATAAGATCAGCGTGCGTAAAGATAACGCAAGAGGTTTCAGACGTGGCCTGCGGTCCCACAGGACGCGTGGCACGCGTAGAAGCCGACGGACGCACGCAACTGTTTTCGGTCGGCTGATTCATAGCGTTTCCCTTGTTTCATGCCATTATCCTACTATTTTCGCATACTTTTTGCAATAATTTACATCATTTTCGACTAATATATTAGTCTACTGCCCAATGTCAGTTCATGTGTTTTTGCATGTTTTTGTATTTCAAAGAAAATCCATACCAAACAAAGTCTAAACGCGGTAAAATTTGACGGACATTTTTAATGGAATATATATGAATTTTTGGCGCAAGAATCAATGCCGGGGGGGGGGCATGGGCCCCAAAAGCTCAGGGGGCGCGCTGGGAGAGCTTGTGGCCTCCTTGGAGGTCGGTTGGAGCTATCCTTCGGGCGCAAGGAAGCTAATATCCAGAAATAAATTGTGTTAAAATTTCAGCCCGATTGGAGTTACGAACCTCCGTATATTTAAGAAACGGTGTTCGGTCAGAAATCCAGGTCGTGAAACAGAGAAGACAACAGAGAGAGAGATCCAATCTAGAGGGGCACCCGCCCCTCGGGGGCCATGGAATTCAAGGGCCAAGAGGGAAATCATTCTCCCATCTAGGGAGAAGGTTAAGGAAGAAGAAGATGGAGATGGACCTCTCGCCCTCTCTCCTGGTGGCACCAGAGCGCCGGCGACTGAATCATCATGACGGCAATCTACATCAACAACTTTGCCACTGTCAACAACAACTTTCTCCCCTTCTATGCAGCGGCGTAATCACTCTTTTCCGCTGTAATCTCTACTTAAACATGGTGCTTCATGCTATATATTATTATCCACTGATGTGTTGCCATCCTATGATGTTTGAGTAGATTCGTTTTGTCCTATGGGTTGATTGGTGATTGTGCTTGGTTTGAGTTGTATGTTTTATTTTGGTGTTGTCCTATGATGCCCTCCGTGTCCCGCACATGTATGGGATTCCCGATGTAGGATGTTGCAATATGTTCATGATTTTCTTACTGACTGAGTTGCAAGAGTGGCAGAAGCTTAAGCTCGGGTAAGCGGGTTGTTGCATATGGGATTAAAGAGGACTTTACACTTAATGCTATGGTTGAGTTGTACTTAATGTCTTTAGTAGTTGCGGATGCTTGCTACAGTTCTAATCATAAGTTCATGTGATCCAAGTACGAAAAGTGTGTTATCTTACGCCTCTCCTTCATATAAAATTGCAATAATGATTAACGATCTAGATACCAATTGCCTATGGACAATCTTTCTCTTTGTGTTACAAAAAGCTCTCTACTAAAACAAACTAACTTTTATTATTTCGCAAAGTACTTCTAGTTTTATTCTTGCAAACTTATCCTATTACACCTACAAAGTAGTTTTATTTCTTGTTTTAGGTAAAGTGAACATTATCGAGCGTAGAGTTGTATTGGCGATCGCTAAAACTTGCAAGAATATTAATTCTACCTTTAGCTCCTCGTTGGGTTCGACACTCTTATTTATCGAAAAGGATACAACCGATCCCCTATACTTGTGGGTTATCACCAGCTTACTTAGGCTGGCTACCATCAAGGTGAGGTGCCCTTGGGCTGTAACACCGTCAGTAGCCCCTGAACCGATCTCCGAGCTTGGTTGCTTCATGGTCTATGTCGAACTTGAACGTCATCTACTATCTACTTGCTCATGTCGAAACGGGTTCTTTGAAGTCTACTAAAAGTAAAGTTCTACTGCCAACCTAATATGGCGGGCGTGCTCCTGCCCACCTATTGAAGAAAGGCTTCATATGGTCATCAATTGTTGACGAAGTAAGCGGGATTTACATGAAGACCTTCCCGCCAAGCCGCCCACCGCGAACCGATGTTCCTGCGTAGCACTTTGTGAAGTTTATACGATCCAATCCTAGCCCCCCCCCCCCCTGGGCCAAACCAGATGCTTCTCCAGCTGTTCGAGCAGGACTACATGGTCATGCTGACCGCTGGTCAAGGTGATGTGTGTTGTGGGTTCAGGCTCACCTATGCCACGTCTAACCAAGTTAGGTAGACGTGTGCCTTGATTCTTGCGCTTCTTAACAATGTCGCGCCAATTAGTATGCGCCTATAATGGCGTTAGTGGGAAACTAAAGGGATTGGTTGTTGGAAATATGCCCGAGAGGCAATAATAAATGTATTATTATATTTCCATGTTGATTATTAAGTTTATGTTTCTATGCTATAGTTGTATTTGGTTTGTGAATAAGAGATTCAGAGGAAAACCCAAATACATGTGTGGAAATATAAACACCAAGTGATCCCTAGTCTAGCCTCTAAGACTAGCTTGTATATTGATTGATGATCTTGTTTTCCTGATCATGAGCATTGTTAAATGTAACAAGGATGCTATCAATATATGATAACACCGTTGTCGTGAGAACAACGGAGTTGGATAGACCCAACTGATGAATTACTGAGAGATGTCATCGTTGTTATGTTATCGGTACTTCACATAACTTGTTCACATTTGCATTGTTCCTTGGACCATGAGAATATTGCATACTAGCATGCAGATGGATATTTTGGGGTTTACCACATGTCACTGATATGTCCCAATGTCTCTACTTCTCCAAGCACTTTTGCTCTTGTTTTGGACTCTAATTTGCACTCATACGTTATGAAGTAGCAAATGGCGGGGTTCTGGATGCTTGATACCTTCTTACCACAGAAGTCATGCTCATCCTGGATGGAGATGAGGTCCCAAGTCGCTGAGGTTTCTGTGGTGGGCATGCCCTTGCTATTGAGATACCCACAATTCTCGAAGCCAAAGACGTTGCACCACTGCTCAAGTGTCATCGAACATGGCGCCCCTCCAAGCGTGAAGGAGCAGCTCACCGGCACCCTCGAATCCCCGAGAGTATGCTCGAAGGTGGAGAGGAACTCGACGGTGATGGCATGGTAGGTGAGATAATGGAAGTTCCTGAAAACTCCCATCCCGGCATTGTCCGCCAACCATGCAAAGTCGTTGTGGAGTCCTTGGGACTCCACGAACGCGTCACACTTCCACCTCGTAGGGGTCATCCTCCGACCGTTGACCCGAGAAACATCCTTGTTCACATCAGTACGGAGGTCATCCCCGAATGCTTAGAACGTGAGCCCAATGCCTTCTTCCCCACGGCCATCGCCGACCTCATCATTTCCTACATACAACAAAAACAGAAAAACGTTAGTTTTACGTGGGGATTAAGTTCTAACATTACCTAAGATCGATCCTAACCAATTGCTTTGAATCCTAACATTAAAATCGAACGGAAAATGAAATATTTGAGTCTCGTCTAGGGTAAGAAAAAAGATGAAATCACCATGGAAACTTGCAAATAAACCATGGAACGAAGGAGAAATTCACTAAGGATGAAGATGTACGGATCAAACGAACGAAATCCGTGAAGAATCGGAGGTTTTGGAGGATTTTTGTTATGGTTTGAAAGAGAGAGATTAGAGCTGGGGGCACGAGGAGGAGGAAGAATTAGCTGCCCTTGCACCGACGACGTTATTAAAGGAATTTGCACACCATACGACCGCCCATACGAGCGGTACCGCTCGTATGGAATGTCGTCTTGCATTCAAAGCAGCTGATCTAGAGTTTGCATACCTGGGACGACCGCCCGTATGAGCGCTGCCGCTCGTATGGAAGGCCTTCATTCAGTCTGGAGGTGAAAAATCCGGCGAGGTAGAACTCCATACGACCACCCAAACGATCCCTTCCGCTCGCATAAAAGGTCGTCATTTGATTTGTTTGTCCTCATAGCTTCGGCCCTGGCTTCACACGATCGCTCATACGACCGCTAGTGGTCGCTTGGAACGCCATCTTTGAAACTAGAATTTGTCGATGCATTTATCCTGGGCTTCATGGATCGCTCAAACGAGTGCTCCGCGACCGCTTGGTACCCCGTCTTTGGATCTGATCTTCTTCAGGGTTCCCTCCTTCTTTCCATGCGATCGGCCATACGGGTGCTGGTACGCCGTATTTACCTTTGTTTTCTGCCTCTCTTGGTTCTCCTCCTTGTATATTCTTTCTTTGATTTTTATCCTATGACACAAAATAAAAAACAAACTTTTTCCAGCGTTCTTCATTGATTATTTAAGATAGAAAAATTACAAGGTAAAAGTTGGACTGAATGATGGGTTGCCTCCCATTAAGCGTTGGTATTTAGGTTGCTAAGATAAACCTCATACCTTAGTAGTTTTTCAAGTGTTCGGTGGCCTGAGTTTACTTACTGCACGTACTTGCTTAGGTGGTGGAATATACTTCTCTTTCGCTCCTGGCTTTTTCGGGAAATACCTCACGATTTCTTCATCGTAAATTCTGAAGGTTACTTTCCTTTCTGCACAATTCAACGCTGCACCTGCGCTATTTAGAAATGGCCTACCGAGAATAATAGATATTTTTTCATCTTTGGGCATATCAAGAATTGTTGGAAATATGCCCTAGAGGCAATAATATTGTATTATTATATTTCCACATTCATAATTAAGAGTTTATATTCTATGCTATAACTGCTATGATCTTGAAATATGTGATTCAGTGGAAAACTCATATGCATGTGTGAAATGTTAAACGGTAAAATAATATTCCTAGTCTCGCATCTAATACTAGCTCAAGTGTTGTTGGTGATCATGTTTTCGGATCTTAGGATATCGTTAAGTGTAACAATGATCCTAAACCAACATTGAGAGTATGACATTAGAAGAACAATCATATTGAATCGACCCAAACTTGTTTGTTATACTTTGAGATAATATCATCTGAAATCAATTGTTATTTCACATATGGCAAATTTTAACATGCTCCCTCTTACCCCCCCCCCCCCTCCTTTTACATGTGAGGTAAGAAGGTAAGGGTTAATCATACCACCATTTAATGAGATCAACGGCTCAGGTCTATTATATACTCTTACCTATCATGTGAAAAGAGGGGATAAGAGGGATGATACGTCTCCAACGTATCGATAATTTATGAAGTATTCATGCCATATTCACCTATGTTTACAATACTTTTATATGGTTTTGATGCACTTTATATGATTTATTTAGAACTAGCCGGGACTGACGCTGTTTTCAGCAGAACTACCGTGGAGTTGTTTTTGTGCAGAAAATGAAAGTTCTCGGAACCGCCCGAAACTTTTTGACGATTTTTTTGGAACAAAAGAGGCACTAGACGCTTCGTGGGAGGGCCAGAAGAGCCACGAGGTGGGCACAACCCACCAGGGCACGCCAGCCCCCCCCCCCCCCGGCGCGCCCTGGTATATCATGCCCACCTCGTGGCCCACCTTCGCGTGAAACCAACGCCAACAATTCCTATAAATATAGAAACCATCAGAAATAACACTAGACTCTCCGCTCCGCTGCTGCAACTCTCTGTATCGACGAAAACCCAATCTGGAGGCGTTCCAGTACCCTGCCGGAGAGGGTAGATCATCTCCGGTGGCCATCTTCATCATCCCGGCGGAGGCCATGACGATGAGGGAGTAGTCCACCCTCGGGGCTGAGGGTATAAACCAGTAGCTATGTGTTCAATCTCTCTCTCTCTCTCTCGTGTTCTTGAGATGTCACGATCTTGATGTATCACGGGCTTTGTTAATATAGTCGGATCATATGATGTTATTCCCTTGCTATCATGTTGTGATGAATTGAATCTTTCCCTTTGAGATATCGTTATGTTGGATTGAATATTGGATTTGAGAACACTTGATATATGTCTTGCATATGGATACCCGTGGTGACAATGGGGTGTTCTATTGATTCACTTGATATATGTTTTGGTACTCAACTTGCGGATTCTGCGGTGACATTGGGGTAATCTATGCATAGGGGTCGATACACGTTCTTGTCCTACTTTCTCCGATAGAAATCTTAGGGCACTCTTTGAGGTTCTTTGTGTGGATTGAGTATTATGAATCTGAAATTGTTTGATGCGTATCGTATAATTAACTCATGGATACTTGTGGTGACATTGGAGTATCTAGGTGACATTAGAGTTGGTTGATGCGTATCATATGACGTTATTCTAGTACGAACTCTTAGATAGATTGAACGGAAAGGATAACTTGATGTTATCTTAGTACGAACTCTTGAATAGATCGATCGGAAAGAATAACTTTAAGGTGGTTTCGTACCCTACAAACAATTTCTTCTTATGTTCTCTGCTAGATAAGAACTTTGGAGTGATTCTTCGTTGCACGTTGAGGGATGGTTATGTGATCCAATTATATTAGCATTGTTGAGAGATTGCACTAGCGAAAATACGAACCCTAGGCCTTGTTTTCAAGCATTGCAATACCGTTTGTGCTCACTTTTGTTACTTGCTACCTTGCTGTTTTTATATTTTCAGATTACAAACACCTATATCTACCATACATATTGGACTTGTATCACCATCTCTTCGCCGAACTAGTGCACGTATACAATTTGCCATTGTATTGGGTGTGTTGGGGACACAAGAGATTTCTTGTATTTGATTGCAGGGTTGTTTGAGAGAGATCATCTTCATCCTACACCTCCCATGTATTGATAAACCTTAGGTCATCCACTTGAGGGAAAATTGCAACTGTCCTACAAAACTCTGCGCTTGGAGGCCCAACAAAGTCTACAAGAATAAAGTTGCGTAGTAGAGATCAAGCTCTTTTCTGGCGCCGTTGCCGGGGAGGTGAGTGCTTGAAGGTATATATTTAGATCTTGAAATTAAATCTTTTAGTTTCTTGTTTTTCACTAGTTTGGTTTTAGAAAAGAAAACTACAAAAAAATGGACTTTAGGTTGCCTCAATTACTTCGTCTTTTTAATGTCTTTCGTGAAAATGATGGTTCGAAAAATTGTGCTCAATTGGTAGAGAAAGAATTTATGAAAATACTTAATGAGAATTCCTTGAATGATGAGCATGATTGCAATGTTGCTAGTATGAATTTATGAATATCCATGATGCTAATGATATGCAAAGCCACAAACTTGGGGATGCTATGTTTGATGAAGATGATATTTTTAGCCCCCCACGTTTTGATGAGCAAATTTATTATGATGATGGCATGCCTCCTATATATGATGATTATTGTGATGACATGTATGCTATAAAGAGTGCTAGTAACCATGAAACTTGTCATCATGATTTTCAAAGAGGTTATGTCAATCAAGTGTCTCATGATGGTTATTTTGTTGAGTTTGCTCCCACTATTATGTATGAGAAGAAATTTTCTTATGAGGAGAGTAATGAAAATTCTATGCTTGTGCATCATGAAAAGAATGATTTATGTGATATTTATATTGTGAAATTCCTTCATGATGCTACTGAAAATTATTATGAGAGAGGAACATATGCTTGTAGGTATTACAATAATATCAAGTTTCCTCTCTATGTGTTCAAAGTTTTGAAGTTATGCTTGTTTGGCCTTCCTATGCTAGTTGATTCTTGCTCCCATAAATTGTTTGCTCACAAAATCCCTATGCATAGGAAGTGGGTTAGACTTAAATGTGCTTGTCATGAGATTCATGATGCTCTCTTGCATGTTCCAATTACTACTTTTTAAGTGAGCACCATTGAAATCATCATGCCTAGCTAAAAGGCTTTAAAGAAAAGCACTTGTTGGGAGACAACCCAACACTTTTCCTTTCTGTTTTTGTGTGTTCACATGATTAAGCTACTGTATTAATCATGTTTTGTGTCTTTTATGTCAATAAAGTGCCAAGTAAAGCCTTTGGGATGACTCACAAGATGAGTAGAATTGATGCTGAACCAAAACAGAAACTTTTGACTCCAGTACAGGAATTTTCATTTTTTTACTGGAGCGTGATAATGATCTGAAATTTTTACAAATTATTCATATACAAATTCTTCAGGTTTTCCTAATTGTTCAGAATTTTTAGAGACACGGAAGTATGGCTATACTACAGATCTTCACAGACTGTTCTATTTTTGACAGATTCTGTTTTGCATGCATAGTTTGCTTGTTTTAGTGTTCCCATAGCTTATATTCAGTGATATAAATTATGTGAATGCTAGAATACAGTAGGTTTTATGTGAGAACAATTATGAATCTGTTCATGACAGTACCTAAGTGAATGATCTTTATTTATTATACTAACCCATCTCACGAAGTTCCGTTAAGTTCTGTGTGATTGAAGTTTTCAAGTTTTGGATGAGACACCGATATGAGGAGAATAAGGAGTGACAAGAACCTAAGCTTTGGGATACCCAAGGCACCCCAAGTTAATATCTAAGGAAGACTCAAGCGCCTAAGCTTGGGGATGCCCCGGAAGGCATCCCCTCTTTCGTCTTCAACATTATCGGTATATCTTACTTAGAGCTATATTTTTATTTGTCACATAATATGTGCTTTGCTTGGATCGTCATTATATTTTGTTATTTTCTGTTAGGTGTTATTTATAATCTTGTTTTTCAATAAAAAGTTCCAAGAATTGCCTTTAGGATGCTTGAATATCATGTTTGATGTGTGCTGTGTAAAAAGAGAAACTTTTGTTGTAGTGTTTGAATTTTAATATTTTACTGGAACGTGGAAAGTTTCTGAAATTTTTACAAAGTGTTTTCATATAAATTCTTTAGCATTTCCTAAATTTTCATAATTTTTTGAGTTACAGAAGTAAACTGTTTTCATAAATTGCTACAGACTGTTCTGTTTGGACAGATTGCTGTCATAGTTTTGTTATCTGCTTATCCTATAGTTTCCATAGCCTATATTGGTAGATATAAATTGTGGAAATGATAGTAAAAAGTAGATGATGTTTGAAATTATTATGCAACTTGTCTTGGCAGTACATAAAGAGTTGATTTATTATTATGTGTACTAAGCTATCTCACGAGTTCTTTTCGAGTTTTGTGTGGATGAAGTTTTTGAGAATAGGTGAAACCATGATATGAGAGGATTGAACGAGATACAAAAGCTCAAGCTTGGGGATGCCCAAGGCGCCCCAAGTAAATATTTTAAGAAGTCTCAAGCATCTAAGCTTGGGGATGCTACGCAGACCACCTCTCTTCATCAACAATTATCGGTTAGCCTATGTTGAGCCTAAATTTTTATTCGTTCACATGATATGTGTTATTCTTGGAGTGCTATTTTTATTTAGTTTGCTGTTTGAATAAAATACTCAGATATGAAAATCTTTATTGAGAGAGAGTCCTCACATAGCTACTTAATTATTTGACTATTCATTGATCTTCACTTATATCGTTTGAGAGTAGCTTGTCATTTACTCTTGTGCTTCACTTATATCCTATGAGTAAATTGTTGAATGATTTGAATACCAAGTTGAAATTATATGTTCATATCATGCCTAGTAGTATCTTCACCTTGGGTTTAGAAAGTGAAATCTATTGAATTTTGACAATCACAATATTTGTCATACAAGCAATTCTTGAATGATTAGCATAAGGAAGAGAACTTTCACATACAAATATATTATCTTGGACATCTTCTATGATTGTGAATACCCATTAATTATTTTCAAACTTGAGCAAATTAGTTGAAGTTGGACAAGGAAGACAACGTAATGAGTTATGGTTGTGTATATTTGCATAGAAGTTATATTGTTATGGATCCTCCAACATGTGGTGCTTGTTTAGAACCTTTTGCGAGCCAGCACTTCGTACTAAGTAGAGATACTACTTGTGCATCCAAATCCTTGAGACAAGTTTCTTCCATAAGAGTCCACCATTCCTACCTATATATGGTATTTCACTGCCATTCCAAGTAAATTTGCATGTGCCACCTCTAAACATTCAAATAAACATATGTGTTGTGTGCCTGGACCGCTCATGGAGCGACGGAGGGTGGTCAGTATCTTCCATGTTAGGCGGGTTATTCTCAAGATGAGTGTTTATTCACTCGTCCTTGCACGAGAGGGGCGGTAATAGGGATTCCCAGTCCCGAAATCAAAAAAAATGCAAATAATTAAACAAAACTCCCTCAGGAATGTTGTTGGTATGGACGGTACCCGTGGATTCGGCTAGCCGTGGAGTGTGTTTGTTGGTGGAGGGGGAGTAAACCTTTACTTTTACTGCTTGGGAACCACCGTTAATGTGTTTAACATGGAAGATATTGATAACTCTTGGTCATAACGTTGACAGGAAGGGTGCACCTCCCAAAACTATATTCATCTCTGTTTTTAAACAATGAGCTCTAGCACTTCTGCAAATCCCTGCTTCCCTCTGCGAAGGGCCCATCTTTTACCTTTCAGTATTTACTTTTCATGTTGAGTCGACTTCTCATTTCAACCTCAATTATTCTCTAGTTGGCAAGCATCATGTGGTGGGGAAAGATCTAGGCACATATGGCCAGTCGAATATATTTGATCATGACTTATTATTGTTGACAATTATCTCTATGATAAATGAGTTGAGAGGCGAAACATTAAGCCCCTATCTTTCTATGTGTTCGATGGATGCCATTTGTTCTAAAAATATGCTTTGAGTACTAGCAATCATAGAAGACTATATGATGATTGAGTATGTGGAGCTCTTACTTAGACTTTGTTGAGAATAAGTTGAATTGCAATTGTTTGGTGACTAAGAACATACGTTGTTAAGTTTCAAGAGAATTCATTGTTTGAACCATATCATGTGAATTGGTTGCTACTCTATCATGATGATTTTTATGAGAAAAAGTTGTTGGTTATGATGCTAGAAAATTGACTGAAATTATCAATGACCAAACTTATATATTATGCTAGCATTCACACTTCATAAATTAGTTCTTTTATCATTTACCTACTCGAGGACGAGTAGGAATTAAGCTTGTGGATGCTGATACGTCTCCAACGTATCGATAATTTATGAAGTATTCATGCCATATTCACCTATGTTTACAATACTTTTATATGGTTTTGATGCACTTTATATGATTTATTTAGAACTAACCAGGACTGACGCTGTTTTCAGCAGAACTACCGTGGTGTTGTTTTTGTGCAAAAAATGAAAGTTCTCGGAATCGCTCGAAACTTTTTGACGATTTTTTGGAACAAAAGAGGCACTAGACGCTTCGTGGGAGGGCCAGAAGAACCACGAGGTGGGCACAACCCACCAGGGCTTGCCAGACCCCCCCCCCCCGGCGCGCCCTGGTGTATCGTGCCCACCTCGTGGCCCACCTTCGCGTGAAACCAACGCCAAAAATTCCTATAAATATAGAAACCATCAGAAATAAACCTAGACTCTCCGCTCCGCCGCCCGCAACTCTCTGTATCAACGAAAACCCAATCTGGAGGCGTTCCAGTACCCTGCCGGAGAGGGTAGATCATCTCCGGTGGCCATCTTCATCATCCCGGCGGAGGCCATGACGAGGAGGGAGTAGTCCACCCTCGGGGCTGAGGGTATGTACCAGTATCTATGTGTTCAATCTATCTCTCTCTCGTGTTCTTGAGATGTCACGATCCTGATGTATCACGGGCTTTGTTAATATAGTCAAATCATATGATGTTATACCCTTGCTATCATGTTGTGATGAATTGAATCTTTCCCTTTGAGATATCGTTATGTTGGATTGAATAATGGATTTGAGAACACTTGATATATGTCTTGCATATGGATACCCGCGGTGACAATGGGGTGTTCTATTGATTCACTTGATATATGTTTTGGTACTCAACTTGCGGATTCCCGCAGTGACATTGGGGTAATCTATGCATAGGGGTTGATACACGTTCTTGTCCTACTTTCTGCGATAGAAATCTTGGGGCAGTCTTTGAGGTTCTTTGTGTGGATTGAGTATTATGAATCTGAAATTGTTTGATGCGTATCGTATAATTAACTCATGGATACTTGTCGTGACATTGGAGTATCTAGGTGACATTAGAGTTGGTTGATGCGTATCATATGGCGTTATTCTAGTACGAAATCTTAGATAGATTGAACGGAAAGGATAACTTGATGTTATCTTAGTACGAACTCTTGAATAGATCGATCGGAAAGAATAACTTTAAGGTGGTTTCGTACCCTACAAACAATTTCTTCTTATGTTCTCCGCTAGATAAGAACTTTGGAGTGATTCTTCGTTGCACGTTGAGGGATGGTTATGTGATCCAATTATATTAGCATTGTTGAGAGATTGCACTAGCGAAAGTACGAACCCTAGGCCTTGTTTTCAAGCATTGCAATACCGTTTGTGCTCACTTTTGTTACTTGCTACCTTGCTGTTTTTATATTTTCAGATTACAAAAACCTATATCTACCATACATATTGCACTTGTATCACCATCTCTTCGCCGAACTAGTGCACCTATACAATTTGCCATTGTATTGGGTGTGTTGGGGACACAAGAGATTTCTTGTATGTGATTGCAGGGTTGTTTGAGAGAGACCATCTTCATCCTACACCTCCCACGGATTGATAAACCTTAGGTCATCCACTTGAGGGAAAATTGCTACTGTCCTACAAAACTCTGCGCTTGGAGGCCCAACAAAGTCTACAAGAATAAAGTTGCGTAGTAGACATCAAGGGAGCATGTTAAAACCGCTCTTCACGGATTATTAACATGCGTTTTAGGTTCCTTAGAGCATGAGAGTATCATAGTCACTTCTTACCGTACGATGAGCTTTGCAGTTGCTCAAACGTCATCTGTAACTAGATGATCACAACGACAACTTACAGGTTCATCGGAAAGGTTGACAAGGGACTAGATAGCTCGATTTCCTCCTCTGACAATGGAAAGATATTCTTAGGGCTTGTGACGGCATCCGACATCGTCTGGCCAAACACAGGTGACCATGTCATAGGGATGCCTGAACACATCAACGAGAAAGAAGAACAAAACCATCAACAAGGAGAAACAGTATAGTGAGCATGTGAATGACTCAAGAAGATACTGATGCATCTTAGGTTTTGTAAAGTATCGTGAAGCAAAGGGAATGTCACATGGTAACTGCTACTTGTGAAATGCATCGTGTTTTTCCCCGAAGAGGAAGGGCGATGTAGTAAAGTAACGTAAAGTATTTCCCTCAGTTAAAAACCAAGGTTTATCGAACCAATAGGAAGATATCCAAACAGACGATCAACAGTTCCTGCACACACAAGAGAAAATACTTGCACCCAACGCGGGGAAGAGGGTTGTCAAGCCCCTTGTACTCGTTAATTTCAATGATTAAATCTGATAGTGAAGGATAGATAATTATAAATAAAAATGAATAAATAACAACATTTTTTTAGGTTTTCGATATAAAAAATATAAAGATGGATCTAGGCCATAGCGTTCACTAGAGGCATCTCTCTCATGAGCATACTAGCGCTGGGTGCACAAATTACTGTTGGGAAATTGATAGAAAAGCAAATAATTATGTCATTATTCATGGCATGGTCAATACATAGGCATTACGTCTGTGATAAGTAGATCAAAAGGATTCTGCAACTACTACTATTACTCCACGAATCGACCGCTATCCAGATCTATGGTATTAAGTTCATGAAAAACAGTGTAATGATTTAAGAAAGAAGACATAATGTAGACAAAGTAAGACCAAATAATATATTTAGACCCCATTATTTTATCCTTAGTAGCAAAAATACAAATACGTGCCTCGCTACTCCTGCTGTTATAGAGTGAGGACACCACAAGATTGAACCTACTACTATGCACCACTCCCTTTGATGATCTACTCATCTACTTGGACAAAGAAAACTTATAGATAGGAAAGCATACATGGCTATATGAAATCACACATGATAAATCTCAGATTGGATCAATTACTTTCAATGAATAATCTAAACATGAACTAACAATTTCATCGAATCTCAATAAACACACCGCAAAGATTACATCAAATAGGTCCTGAAAAGATCATCGTATTGAAGATCAATCGATAGAGAGATAGAAAGAGGGCCATCTAGATACAGCTATGGACCCGTAGGTTCTGTAGGAACTACTCACATATCATGGGGGAGGCAGCAAGGTTGATGAAGACGGCCTCCGTGATGGATTCCTCCTCCGACAGAGTATCAGAAAGGCCTCCAGACGGGATCGTGGAGGAACAGAGACTTGCGGAGGCGGTAAATTGTTTCGGATGCTCCTCTAGGGTTTTCAGAATATATGTGAATTTATAGGACCGGGAGGCGGTGCAAAGGACCCATAGGGGCGCCGCAAGGGTGGGGGTGCGCCCTCTGTCCTTGTCGCTCCCTCATGTGGCGTCTGGTCTCCCTCCGAAGCTTCCAGGTCTTATTTTGGTCCAGAAAAAATCATCAAAAAGTTTCGTCTCGTTTGGACTCCGTTTGCTACAGCTTTTGTAAAAAACTAAAAACACGCAAGAAACAACAACTGGCACAGGGCACTGGGTTAATAGGTTAGTTCCAGAAATGATATAAAATGGCATATAAAGCATACAAGATTGATAAGATTATAGCATGAAACAATAAAAAAATATAGATACGTTGGAGACGTATCAGTAAGAAAAGGTTCACTCGAATATCATTCGTGTACTCATATGGATCGATATGGATGTCCAAGTGTCAGTGTCAAAACGGGTAGACCTCGGGTAGGGGGCCCGAGCTGTGAGATCGGGTCGATGGGTAACAAAAGACAAGAGACACACGAAGCTTTTTTACCATGGTTTGGGCCCTCTTTATGGAGGTAAAACCCTATGTCCTGCTCTTGTTTATATTATGGGTGTATCAAAGTACAGAGTTGATCTACCTCGAGATCGTAAGTTGTGGTCCAAACCCTAGGGGTGATGATGATGAATGTCTGTCTCCCCTCTACGGACTAAACCCTCTGGTTTATATAGGCATCGGGGTATCTAGGGTTACATATGGTCGGTTGCCATCTAGGGATTACATGCCGAAGATAATAGCCATACTTGGAGTACACATCAGGTCTTCGGTGAAGTCTGATATGCTTACACCACGGGTTGAGGGCCTCCAGATTCCTTCCTTCTTGATGGGCCGTCAGTCCGGCCCACAGACTAGGCTAGCTCGGCCGGGACCCCCTGGTCCAGGACACCATCAGTAGCCTCCGAACTGGTCTTCGATGTCAAGGATCACAATCTTCTACTGACGTTTAACTTCGGCTTAGGAGTCTTCAGATCGACAGGCGAGTTCCTATTCCAGCTTTGGAGTATTCAATTTGAATATGTGAGTTTCAAAGCACAATATGCTCCCTTGGTGGTTTTGATAATTCATGACAACATACATTGTCTCTTGGACTAATATTTCTACCTAGTGTATTTCAGGTGAAAGTCCATAGAGAGAAAGATGGGTTGGCAAAGAGGATTGTGAGGAGATACCCCTAGAAGCAAGGAAATGGATTGGCAAAGCTTCAAGCAAGAGGACTCTACATTTTACTTTGTGAGAAATCACTTTGAGTCCATAGGAAAGCCAATACTATTAAAAGAGGGTAAGGTACTGTTGGTGAACAAGATGCTCCACGTGCACAAGCGATAGTCACCAAAAACACCCACAAACTCCTCCACAAAATTCTGTCAAAGCCTATCATGAAAATCGGTGCTACCAACAATTCCCACTCGGTCCGACCGATTCCCAAACTCAGACAGGCCCATGCCAAACCCTAGCCCTTCGGTGCAACCGATTCTACATCGGTGCCACCGAGTTCAGCTTGCCAACTTTCTGTTACCTCATTTCATAAAATCGGTCTTACCGAGTTTTTTGGATCGGCGTCACCGAGTTGTGCAATCTGACCGTTGGTCACCTAATCGGTACCACCGAGATTTCTATATCGGTCTCACCGAGATTCAAAAGTTACCGCCTTTTGGTCACTTCGGTACCACCGAGTTTTACACTTCGGTGTCACCGAGTTAGCCACTTTAGGTGTAACGGTTGGATTTTTGGGGATGCTTATATATACCCCTTCACCACCACCCACTCGAAAGAGAAGCACTCAGAACTATTCCATACTTGCCCCATCCAATTTTCTGAGAGAGAGAGCCACCTACTCATGTGTTCAGATCAAGCTATTCCATTCCTACCATATGAATCTTGATCTCTAGCCTCCCCAAGTTGCTTTCCACCAAATCAATCTCTTCTACCAAGCCAAATCTGTGAGAGAGTGATTGTGTGTTGAGGAGTCTATCATCTTGAAGCACAAGAGCAAGGAGTTCATCGATATTGCCGAGCCTATTACCTTTTGGAGGGTGGTGCCTCCTAGATTGGTTAGGTGTCGCTTGGGAGCCTCCTACTTCGTGTTGTGGAGTTGAACCAAGAAGTTTGTACGGGCAAGGAGATCGCCTACTTCGTGAAGATCTACCCATAGTGAGGCTAGTCCTTCGTGGACGGAAGCCGTTATGGAATAGTCAAGGTTGCTACTTCGTGGACCCTTATGGGTGGAGCCCTCCGTGGACTCTCGCGACCGTTACCCTTCGTGGGTTGAAGACTCCATAAACGTGGACGTACGATAGCACCACCTATCGGAACCACGGGAAAAATCATCGTGTCCCTCATGGGTTTGATCTCCCTATCTCAACTCTATACTTCCATGTGCAATGTCTTTATTTTCCGCTGCCATACTTGTTGACTTGCATGTCTAGGGCGTGCTAGACTTGCTATAATTGCTAAAATCTGCCAACCAATTAACTTGGGAAAAGGTTAGGTTTTAATTCTTGCAAGTAGTCTATTCACCCCCCCCCTCTAGACACACACTTCTAGTGATCCTACAAGTGGTATCAGAGCATTGGTCTCCATTGCATCGATTTCATCACCGTGGAGGAAGATGGATGTGTCTAGTGTAGAAAGTTTGAGTTTTAGAGTGCCTATTCTTGATGGGGAGTACTATAGTCGATGGAAATATAAGATGCTTGAGCTATTCAATGAATTTCATTTGAGCAAGTATGTTAAGAACCCCTATGTACCTCCCATTGATCCTTTACATCCCACACACGAAGAGGAAATTGATATGCTATGCAATCTTAGAACTATTAATCTTATCATTAGAGGATTGCCTAGAATTGTGCTTAATCAAATGAAGAATTTTGAATGTGATTATACTTTGTGGAATGACTTGGAGAAACGATATCCAAGTTATTCATTGAGTAATCTTGATGAAATTCTTCATAAGACTATTGTCTTTCACAAAATGATGCCTAGTGATCCCAAGTTTGATGACTATCTATTTGAGCTTAGAGACCTCATGCGTGCTAAAGGAGATGTCATAACTATCAACAACATCATTGTACAAGCCATTCGAATTCATAATCTTGAACATTGTCATGATCACAACCCTAACGAATCTCTTGTTTCTTGTGATGAGGATTTCCCACTTGATGATGACAATGTGGAACATGGCTACTATGATGAAGATAAGTTGTTCGACATCGAGCATGAGAAGATCATGAAGAATCTAAGTCTTATGGCAAACTTCAAGGATTACATGTCCGGAAGAAAAGAGTGGATTCTCGATAGTGGATGCACCAATCATATGACCGGAGATAGAGAGATGTTTGAAGAGATCACACCAAACCATGGACCGCGAAGGTATGTAACTTTTGGAGACAACTCCAAGGGTAAGGTACTTGGTCTTGGTAAGGTGGCCATATCCCATGATAGTTCTATTCAAAACGTCATTCTTGTTGAATCCCTTGGCTACAATCTTCTTTCCGTATCTAGACTTGCCGACTTTGGTTTTAATGTGCTATTCACGAAAGTAGTGTTGGGGAACGTTGCATGGGAAACAAAAAAAATTCCTACGCACACGCAAGATCTATCCATGGTGATGAGCATCTACGAGAGGGAGAGTGGATCTACGTACCCTTGTAGATCGCTAAGCGGGAAGCGTTAAGAAACGCGGTTGATGTAGTCGAACGTCTTCGCGATCCAAATCGCTAGCCGTCCCGCGATCCAATCACGATCTGTCCCGACCTAGCGCCAAACGGACGGCACCTCCGCGTTCCGCACACGTACAGCTCGATGACGATCTCCGCCTTCTTGATCCAGCAAGAGGGATCGGAGAGGTAGATGATATCTCCAGCAGCATGAAGGCGTGGTGGTGGTGGTGGTGGAGTTATCCCGGCAGGGCTTCGCCTAAGCACTACCGGAATCTATTTGGTGGAGGAACTAGAGAATAGAGAACTAGCATGTGGCCATGGGTTTTGGGGCTCTATTCCTCTAGTATATATAGGAGGGAGAGGGAGGAGCAAGCCTCCCTAGGGTTTCCCCTAGGGGTCGGCCAAACCAGGGCAAAGAGGAGTCCAATCCACTTCCTACTAGGAAGTGGATTCATATTAGGAAGGAGTCCTATTCCTTCCTATCTCACCCTTTTTCCTCTTGGGCATATGGGCCCTTATGGGGTCGGTTCCCCAGACCATTAGGGGCTTGTGCGCCACCTCTTGGGCCCATGTGGCCCCCGGGGTGGGTGGGCCCCACCCGGTGGACCCCCGGAACCCATTCGTCACTCCCGGTACACTACCGGAAATACCCGAAACTTTTCCGGAACCCAAATACCACTTTCATATATATAAATCTTTACCTCTGGACCATTCCGGAGCTCCTCATGACGTCCGGGATCTCATCCGGGACTCCGAACAACCTTCGGTCACCAACACATATATCTCAATACTACCGAAACGTCACCGAACGTTAAGTGTGCAGACCCTGCGGGTTCGAGAACTATGTAGACATGACCGAGACACCTCTACGGTCAATAACCAATAGCGGGACCTGGATGCCCATATTGGTTCCTACATATTCTACGAAGATCTTTATCGGTTGAACCTCTATGTCAAGGATTCATTTAATCCCGTATGTTGTTCCCTTTGTTCTTCGGTATGTTACTTGCCCGAGATTCGATCGTCGGTATCTCTATACCTAGTTCAATCTCATTACCGGCAAGTCTCTTTACTCGTTCCGTAATACAAGATCATGTGGCTAACTCTTTAGTCACTTTGCTTGCAAGGCTCATTGTGATGTTGTATTACCGAGTGGGCCCTGAGATACCTCTCTGTCACACGGAGTAACAAATCTCAGTCTCGATCCATGCCAACTTAACAGACACCTTCGGAGATACCTGTAGAGCATCTTTATAGTCACCCAGTTACGTTGCGACGTTTGATACACACAAGGTATTCCTCCGGTGTCAGTGAGTTACATGATCTCATGGTCATAGGAACAGATACTTGACATGCAGAAAACTATAGCAATAAACTGTCATGATCATATGCTACGTTCATAGTTTGGGTCTTGTCCATCACATCATTCTCCTAATGATGTGATCCCGTTATCAAATGACATCTCATGTCTATGGCTAGGAAACCTTGACCATCTTTGATCAACGAGCTAGTCTACTAGAGGCATACTAGGGACACAGTGTTGTCTATGTATCCACACATGCAATTGAGTTTCCAATCAATACAATTATAGCATGGATAATAAACGATTATCATGAACAAGGAAATATAATAATAACCACTTTATTATTGCCTCTAGGGCATATTTCCAACAGTCTCCCACTTGCACTAGAGTCAATAATCTAGTTCACATCACTATGTGATTTACATTGTAATGAATCTAACACCCATACAGTTCTGGTGTTGATCATGTTTAGCCCTTGGAAGAGGTTTAGTCAACGGGTCTGCGACATTCAGATCCGTGTGCACTTTGCAAATATTTATGTCCTCCTCCTTGATGTAATCGCGGATGGAATTGAAGCGTCGCTTTATGTGTCTGGTCCTCTTGTGAAACCTTGGTTCCTTGGCCAGAGCAATGGCACCAGTGTTGTCACAGAACAGAGTCATTGGGTTCAGTGCACTGGGCACTACTCCAAGATCTGTCATGAACTCCTTCATCCAGACACCTTCCTTCGCCGCCTCCGAGGCAGCGATGTATTCCGCTTCGCATGTAGAATCAGCTACCATACTCTGCTTGGAACTGCACCAGCTTACCGCTCCCCCATTGAGAATAAATACGTATCCGGTTTGAGACTTAGAGTCATCCGGATCAGTGTCAAAGCTTTGCATCGACGTAACCCTTTACGATGAGCTCTTGATCACCTCCATAAACGAGAAACATGTCCTTAGTCCTTTTCAGGTACTTAAGGATATTCTTGACCGCCGTCCAGTGTTCCATTCCTAGATCACTTTGAAACCTTCCGGCCATACTTATGGCAAGGCTGACATCGGGTCTTGTGCACAGCATTGCATACATGACAGAGCCTATGGCTGAAGCATAGGGGACGACACTCATCTTTTCTCTATCTTCTGCAGTCATTGGGCATTGAGTCTTACTCAACTTCACACCTTGCAATACAGGCAAGAACCCCTTCTTGGACTGATCCATTTTGAACTTCTTCAAAACTTTGTCAAGGTATGTGCTCTGTGAAAGTCCTATTAAGCGTCTCGATCTATCTCTATAGATCTTGATGCCTAATATGAAAGCAGCTTCTCCCGGGCCCTTCATTGAAAAACTCTTGTTCAAATATTCCTTCACGCTTTCCAACATTTCTATAGTGTTTCCAATCAGCAACATGTCATCCACATATAATATTAGAAACACTATAGAGCTCCCACTCACTTTCTTGTAAATACAAGCTTCTTCGTAAACTTGTATAAACCCGAACGCTTTGATCACCTCATCAAAGCAAAGATTCCAACTCCGAGATGCTTGCACAAGTCCATAAATGGATCGCTGGAGTTTGCAAACTTTGTCAGCATTCTCTGGATCGACAAAACCTTCTGGTTGCATCATATACAACTCTTCCTTAAGGAAACCATTAAGGAACGCTGTTTTGACATCCATCTGCCAAATTTCATAATCGAAAAATGCAACTATTGCTAACATGATTCTGACGGACTTAAGCATCGCTACGGGTGAGAAGGTCTCATCGTAGTCAACTCCTTGAACTTGTGAAAAACCCTTTGCCACAAGTCGAGCTTTATAGACGGTGACATTACCGTCCGCGTCCATCTTCTTCTTAAAGTTCCATTTGTTCTGAATGGCCTTTCGCCCTTCAGGTAATACTTCCAAAGCCCATACTTTGTTTTCATACATGGATCCCATCTCAGATTTCATGGCCTCTAACCATTTCTCGGAATCCGGGCCCATCATCGCTTCTCCATAGCTCGTAGGTTCATCGTTGTCCAACAACATGACCTCTAAGACAGGGTTACCGTACCACTCAGGAGCAGTACGTGTCCTTGTCGACCTACGAGGTCGATAGCAACTTGATCCGAAGCTTCATGATCATCATCATTAACTTCCTCTTCAACCGATGTAGGCTCTACAGAAACATCTTTCTGCGCTGCGCTACTCTCTGGTTGAAGTAAAGGTTCAACAACCTCATCAAGTTCTATTTTCCTCCCACTCAATTCTTTAGAGAGAAACTCTTTCTCAAGAAATGTTCTGTTTTTAGCGACAAACACTTTGCCTTCGGATCTGAGATAGAAGGTATACCCAACTATCTCCTTTGGGTATCCTATGAAGACGCATTTCTCCGCTTTGGGTTCCAGCTTTTCAGGCTGAAGCTTTTTGACATAAGCATCACATCCCCAAACTTTAAGAAACGACAACTTTGGCTTCTTGCCAAACCACAGTTCATATGGCGTCGTCTCAACGGATTTTGATGGTGCCCTATTTAAAGTGAATGCAGCTGTCTCTAATGCATAACCCCAAAACGATAGTAGCAAATCGGCAAGAGACCTCATAGAACGCACCATATCTAATAAGGTTCGATTACGACGTTCGGACACACCATTACGCTGTGGTGTTCCAGGCGGTGTCAGTTGTGAAACAATTCCACATTGTCTTAAGTGACTGCCAAACTCATAACTCAGATATTCTCCTCCTCGATCAGATCGTAGGAATTTAATCTTCTTGTTACGATGATTCTCAACTTCACTCTAAAATTGCTTGAACTTTTCAAACGTTTCAGACTTGTGTTTCATTAAGTAAATATAACCATATCTACTTAAGTCATCGGTGAAGGTGAGAAAATAACGATATCCACCGCGCGCCTCAATGCTCATCGGACCGCACACATCAGTATGTATGATTTCCAACAAGTCACTTGCCCGTTCCATTGTTCCAGAGAACGGGGTTTTAGTCATCTTGCCCATGAGGCATGGTTCACATGTGTCAAGTGATTCAAAATCAAGTGACTCCAAAAGTCCATCAGCATGGAGCTTCTTCACGTGTTTTACACCAATATGACCTAAGCGGCAGTGCCACAAGAAAGTGGTGCTATCATTATGAACTCTACATCTTTTGGCATCAATGTTATGAACATGTGTATCATCACTATCGAGATTCAATAAGAATAAACCCCTCACATTGGGTACATGACCATAAAAGATATTACTCGTATAAATAGAACAACCATTATTCTCTGATTTAAATGAGTAACTGTCTTGCAATAAACAAGATCCAGATATAATGTTCATGCTTAACGCAGGCACTAAATAACAATTATTCAGGTTCGTCACTAATCCTGATGGTAATCGAAGAGCGAGCGTGCCGACGGCGATCACATCAACCTTGGAACCATTTCCCACGTGCATCGTCACTTCGTCCTTTGCCAGCCTTCGTCTATTCCGCAGTTCCTGTTTTGAGTTGCAAATGTGAGCAACCGAACCGGTATCAAATACCTAGGCACTACAACGAGAGATGGTAAGGTACACATCAATAACATGTATATCATATATACCTTGTTTGGTGTTGGCTGCCTTCTTGTCAACCAGATACTTGGGGCAGTTCCACTTCCCGTGACCAGTTCCCTTGCAATGAAAGCACTCAGTTTCTGGCTTGGGTCCAGCCTTGGGTTTCTTCACGGGAGGGGCAACTGCTTTACCACACTTCTTGGAGTTACCCTTCTTGCCCTTGCCATTCTTCTTGAAACTAGTGGTTTTATTGACCATCAACACTTGATGCTCCTTCTGAATCTCAGACTCAGCGACTTTCAACATCGCAAACAGCTCGACGACTGGCTTATTCATCCCTTGCATGTTATAGTTCAACACGAAGCTTTTGTAGCTAGGTGGCAATGATTGAAGAACTCTGTCAGTGATCGCCTCTGGCGGGAGAACAATTCCCAACTCCGCCAGACGGTTGGAATACCCAGACATTCTGAGCACATGTTCACTGACAGACCAGTTCTCCTCCATCTTGCAAGCATAGAACTTATCGGAGGTCTCATACCTCTCGATCCGGGCATTCTTCTCAAAGATAAACTTCAATTCCTGGAACATCTCATATGCTCCATGACGTTCAAAATGTCTTTGAAGTCCCGGTTCTAAGCCATACAACATTGCACATTGAACTATTGAGTAATCATCAGAACGTGCCTGCCAGGCGTTCGCAACGTCTGCAGACTCTACTAGAGCGGGTGGTTCACCGAGCGGTGCATCAAGGACATAAGCCTTTTGGGAAGCCGTAAGGATAATCCTTAGATTGCGGGCCCAGTCTACAAAGTTACTTCCATCATCTTTCAACTTGGCTTTCTCTAGGAACGCATTAAAATTCAGGGGTGCTACTACGCGAGCCATTGATCTACAACATAAATTTTGCAAAGACAACTTAGACTATTGTTCAAGATAATGAGTTTAGTTAATCATATTACTTAAAAACTCCCACTCAGATTGACATCCCTCTGGTCATTCGAGTGTCACATGATCCAAATTCACCAACCCAAGTCCGATCATCACGTGAGATGAGGTGGTTTCAATGGTGACCATCTTCATGTTGATCATATCTACTATATGACTCATGTTCGACCTTTCGGTCTCTTGTGTTCCGAGGCCATGTCTGTACATGCTAGGCTCGTCAAGTTTAACCCGAGTGTTCCGCACGTGCAACACTGGCTTGCACCCGTTGTATGTGAACGTAGAGTCTATCACACCCGATCATCACGTGGTGTCTCAAAACGACGAACTTTCGCAACGGTGCACACTCGGGGAGAACACAATTTTATCTTGCAATTTTAGTGAGGGATCACCTTATAATGCTACCGTCGTCCTAAGCAAAATAAGATGCATAAAAGGATTAACATCACATGCAAATCATAAGTGACATGATATGGCCATGAACTTGTGCTTTTGATCTCCATCTCCAAAGCACCGGCATGATCTCCATCGTCACCGGCATGACACCATGATCTCCATCAACGTGTCGCCATGAGGTTGTCGCGCCAACTATTGCTTCTACAACTATTGCTAACTCATAGCGATAAAGTAAAGCAAAACGGCGAAAATAAATTAAAGACAACCGTATGGCTCCTACCAGTTGTCGTACTCATCGACAAGCAAGTCGTGATTATCTATACATAACATGATCATCTCATACATCACATATATCTCATCATGTCATTGGCCATATCATATCACAACATACCCTGCAAAAACAAGTTAGACGTCCTCTAATTGTTGTTGCATGTTTTACGTGGCTGCTATGGGTATCTAGCAAGAACGATTCTTACCTACGCAAAACCACAACGGTGATACACAAATTACTATTCAACCTTCTCAAGGACCACCTTTGTCGAATCCGATCCAACTAAAGTGGGAGAGACAGACACCCGCCAACAATCTTTATGCAACAAAGTCACATGTCAGTTGATGGAACCGGTCTCTCGTAAGCGTACGAGTAAGGTTGGTCCGAGCCGCTTCATCCCACAATACCGCTGAATCAAGAAAAGACCAAGGGAGAAAGCAATCTGAGCATCAACGCCCACAAACTCCTTTGTGTTCTACTCGTGATCTCATCTACACATAGACCTAGCTCATGAAAGTAGTGTTGGGGAACGTTGCATGGGAAACAAAAAAAATTCCTACGCACACGCAAGATCTATCCATGGTGATGAGCATCTACGAGATGGAGAGTGGATCTACGTACCCTTGTAGATCGCTAAGCGGGAAGCGTTAAGAAACGCGGTTGATGTAGTCGAACGTCTTCGCGATCCAAATCGCTAGCCGTCCCGCGATCCAATCACGATCTGTCCGATCTAGCGCCGAACGGACGGCACCTCCGCGTTCAGCACACGTACAGCTCGATGACGATCTCCGCCTTCTTGATCTAGCAAGAGGGAGCAGAGAGGTAGATGAGATCTCCAGTAGCACGACGGCGTGGTGGTGGTGGTGGTGGAGTTATCCCGGCAGGGCTTCGCCTAAGCACTACCAGAATCTATTTGGTGGAGGAACTAGAGAATAGAGAACTAGCACGTGGCCGTGGGTTTTGGGGCTCTATTCCTCTAGTATATATAGGAGGGAGAGGGAGGAGCAAGACTCCCTAGGGTTTCCCCTAGGGGTCGGCCGAACCAGGGCAAGGAGGAGTCCAATCCACTTCCTACTAGGAAGTGGATTCATATTAGGAAGGAGTCCTATTCCTTCCTATCTCCACCTTTTTTCCTCTTGGGCATATGGGCCCTTATGGGGTCGGTTCCCCAGACCATTAGGGGCTGGTGCACCACCTCTTGGGCCCATGTGGCCCCCGGGGTGGGTGGGCCCCACCCGGTGGACCCCCGGAACCCATTCGTCACTCCCGGTACACTACCGGAAATACCCGAAACTTTTCCGGAACCCAAATACCACTTTCCTATATATAAATCTTTACCTCCGAACCATTCCGGAGCTCCTCGTGACGTCTGGGATCTCATCCGGGACTCCGAACAACCTTGGGTCACCAACACATATATCTCAATACTACCGAAACGTCACCGAACGTTAAGTGTGCAGACCCTGCGGGTTCGAGAACTATGTAGACATGACCGAGACACCTCTACGGTCAATAACCAATAGCGGGACCTGGATTCCCATATTGGTTCCTACATATTCTACAAAGATCTTTATCGGTTGAACCTCTATGTCAAGGATTCAGTTAATCCCGTATGTTGTTCCCTTTGTTCTTCGGTATGTTACTTGCCCGAGATTCGATCGTCGGTATCTCTATACCTAGTTCAATCTCGTTACCGGCAAGTCTCTTTACTCATTCCATAATACAAGATCCTGTGGCTAACTCTTTAGTCACTTTGCTAAAGAGTATGTCTAGAGGGGGTGATTAGACTACTTGACTAAATAAAAATCTACTTTTTCCCAATTTTAAGTGTTGGCAGATTTTAGCATTCATAGCAAGTCAAGCACACCCTACACATGCATGTCTAAGAGTATAGCAGCGGAAAGTAACAACAAGCATGAGTAGTAAAGGAAGGGTAGGAAGATCAAACGCAATTTGTAGACACGATGATTTTTCCCTCGGTTCCGATAGGTGGTGCTATCGTACGTCCACGTTTATGGAGTCTTCAACCCACGGAGGGTAATGGTCGCGAGAGTCCACGGAGGGCTCCACCCATAAGGGTCCACGAAGTAGCAACCTTGACTATTCCATAATGAATTCCGTCCACGAAGGACTAGCCTCACTATGGGTAGATCTTCACGAAGTAGGCGATCTCCTTGCCCTTACAAACTTCTTTGTTCAACTCCACAACATGAAGTAGGAGGCTCCCAAGCGACACCTAACCAATCTAGGAGGCACCACCCTCCAAAAGGTAATAGGCTCGGCAATGTCAATGAACTCCTTGCTCTTGTGATTCAAGATGATAGACTCCTCAACACACAATCACTCTCTCACAGATTTGGCTATGGTGGAAGAGATTGATTTGGTGGAAAGCAACTTGGGGAGGCTAGAGATCAAGATTCATATGGTAGGAATGGAATAGCTTGATCTCAACACATGAGTAGGTGGCTCTCTCTCAGAAAATTGGATGGGGCAAGTATGGAATAGTTCTGAGTGCTTCTCTTTCGAGTGGGTGGTGGTGAAGGGGTATATATAGCCATCTCCAAAAATCCAACCGTTACACCTAAAGTGACCAACTCGGTGACACCGAAGTATAGAACTCGGTGGTACCGAGTTGCTCCAAAGGTAGCAACTTTTAAATCTCGATGAGACCGATATATAAAACTCGGTTGCACCGATTAGGTGACCAACGGTCAGATTGCCAAACTCGGTGACGCCGATTCAACAAACTCGGTCGGACCGATTTTGTGAAATTGGGTAATAGAAAGTTGGCAACCCAAACTCGGTGGCACCGAAGTGGAATCGGTTGCACCGATGTGCTAGGGTTTGGCTTGGGTCTGTCTGAGTTTGGGAATCGGTGGCACCGAGTGGAAAGTGTTGGTTGCACCGATTTTGGATATTTGACTTTGGACAGACTTTTGTGGAAGAGCTTGTGGGTGTTTTTGGTGACTATTACTTGTGCACGTATGAGCATTTTGTTCACCAACAATACCTTACCTCCTTTTAATAGTATTGGCTTTCCTATGGACTCAAAGTGATTTCTCACAAAGTAAAATGTAGAGTCCTCTTGCTTGAAGCTTTGCCAACCTATTTCCTTGCATCTTGGGGTTATCCACAATCCTTTGCCATCCCTATCATTGAACTTTTCCTGAAATGTACTTAGTGGAAACATTAGTTCAATGACTTATATGTTGTTATTAATTACCAAAACCACCAAGGGAGCAAATGTGCTTTCAATCTCCCCCTTTTTGGTAATTGATGACAACATATAGATCAAAGCTTCGACATATGATATAATCAATGAATATAATCGTCGCTTTGAGAAGTATGTGATAAGCAAGAGCTCCCCCTAAATTTGTGCATTATTTTGAGTTTGCGTTTGAATGCAAATGCACAATCGATTAGGTACATGGGGCACTTCTTCCATGTCACATATATCTTGGTGGTGTGCGAGAGTAATAAGAATGAATATCATAGCGCAACACAATCAAGCAAAGGTGAATGATCATCTCATAAGCATTAAGATGATAGGAAATAGTAGCAACACACATTAAGTGTATGATCAAACACCACATAATTTAACACAAGCAAAACAAAAGACCAAGTGTTTTTCAAAAGCGATAAAAACCAAACGCTCTCTCACTTGAAGCCTAAAGATCTATATACACTTCTCCCCCTTTGGCAACAAGTTACCAAAAAGTTCAAAGAGATATAGCTAAACGTTCTTGGGCTGATCTCCTCCGGTTGTTAATGAAGGAGTCGAGAGAACTGCGTCGGCGAAGATGTCGACAGACGTCATGGATGGAGTTGGAGTAGCAACGGGAGGCACTGGAGGAGCTGATGGAGCTGAAGTGACTGTAGCAGGTGCTGATGAAGAAGGCCTCAACTCTGGAGCTGGCACTGTGGCTGATCTGGCCTGGGTAGAGAAGTGTGTGCCTGGCCTGAGAGGAGAGTCATCCTCCCCATCATCATCATCATCTATCGAGTGAGGAAGAGGCACAGAGTCAACTTCCTTCTTGAGCTCATTAACTGTCTTAGTCAGCCCATCCACCTTGTCATTGAGGGTCTTGACTCTATTCTCAAAGATCCTGACAAGACTGTTTTGGTTCTCCAGTATGCCCTTGATGTCCTTTTGCATGCCTTGAATGGTTGAGATCAAAAGATCCATTTGCTCGTTCATGGACCTAGGGACTGGAGCACTAGTGGCTCTAGCTGCCTCTGCCTCTGCCTGTGCTTGAGCTGCAACTGATGTGGGATGTTCTGGGTCCATCACCACAACGTTGTCCTCTAAATCTGGCTGTAGGGGCAAATGGGGTCTGTCCAGAGCAAAGATGTGCTTCTCCAGCTTGGAGTTGATGAGAATCTGAATGTAGGGTGCATAGCAGCATGAGCGCTTCTGATCAGCGGCAACCCTCTTCACTGTCTCCACAATCAGATCCATCACCCTTATCCTGGTGTGTCTATCAAGATGGATCAGCATGTTGATTGAATGGCCTCGAATCATCTTCTCATCTCCTGACTTAGGCATCAAAGTATGCCTCAAGATGGTGTTTATGGTGCGGAGGCTAGCCTGGAGGAAGTAAATAGATCCTAACTTGTGAGATTTCAAGTTAGCAGCAGGGATAGCATTGTACATGTCCTTCATAGCATCATGGCTCTCCTTGGATTCGGAGTAGACATCCAAGTCACCATCTTGCACCTATGGGACTCCTAAGATGGCAGCCCATTGTTGGGGAACGTTGCATGGGAAACAAAAATTTTCCTACGCACACACAAGATCTATCCATGGTGATGAGCATCTACGAGAGGGAGAGTGAATCTACATACCCTTGTAGATCGCTAAGCGGAAGCGTTAAGAAATGCGGTTGATGTAGTCGAACGTCTCCGCGATCCAAATCGCAAGTCGTCCCTCGAACCGATCACGAACTAGTGCCGAACGGACGGCACCTCCGCGTTCAACACACGTACGGCTTGATGACGCCTTCACCTCCTCGATCCAGCGAGCGATGGTGAAGTAGTAGATGAGTTCCGGCAGCACGACGGCGTGGTGATGGTGGTGAGGAACAATCTCTGCAGGGCTTCGCCAAGCGCTACGGAGATTATGACGTAGGAACTAGAGGGTTAGGGTTGCCGCACACGGCTTGGGGAAATCTTGATGTCTTCCGGGTGCTAGCCCTGCCCCTCTATTTATATGTTGAGCCCTGGGGTCGAAACTTGGAGAAAGAGCCTCCTCAAAGTCGGTTTGGCCCGCAAGGCAAGAGTCCTGCTCGGACTCCAGGACCAGACGCCAGGGTTCTCGGCGTCTGGCCCCAGACGCCAGGGTCCCTGGCGTCTGGCCCCTGGCCTCCGCAAAACTTCCTTTTCCACCTTCCTAAAGCCTCGTGGGCTTTACCCCTTGGCCCAAATAAAGTGTTCTCGTACCCGAACATTTCAGGAAACATCCGAAACTCCTTCCGGTGAATTCCGGAACCCTTCCGGAGACCAAACACTATTATCCCATATATCAATCTTTACCTCCGGACTATTCCAGAGCTCCTCGTCATGTCCGGGATCTCATCCGGGACTCCGAACAACTTTCGGTCACCAACATAACAACTCAAATATACTTATATCGTCACCAAACGTTAAGTGTGTAGACCCTGCGGGTTCGAGAACTATGTAGACATGACCGAGACACCTCTACGGTCAATAACCAATAGCGGGACCTGGATGCCCATACTGGCTCCTACATATTCTACGAAGATCTTTATCGGTCGAACCTCTATGTCAAGGATTCAGTTAATCACGTATGCTGTTCCCTTTGTTCTTCGGTATGTTACTTGCCCGAGATTCGATCGTCGGTATCTCTATACCTAGTTCAATCTCGTTACCGGCAAGTCTCTTTACTCGTTCCGTAATACAAGATCTCATGGCTAACACTTTAGTCACATTGCTTGCAAGGCTCATTGTGATGTTGTATTACCGAGTGGGCCCTGAGATACCTCTCCATCACACGGAGTAACAAATCCCAGTCTTGATCCATGCCAACCCAACAGACATCCTCGGAGATACCTGTAGAGCACCTTTATAGTCACCCAGTTACGTTGCAACGTTTGATACACACAAGGTACTCCTCCGATGTCAGGGAGTTGCATGATCTCATGGTCATAGGAACAGATACTTGACATGCAGAAAACAATAGCAATAAACTGACACGATCATATGCTATGTTTACAGTTTGGGTCTTGTCCATCACATCATTCTCCTAATGATGTGATCCCGTTATCAAATGACATCTCATGTCCATGGCTAGGAAACCTTCACCATCTTTTGATCAATGAGCTAGTTAACTAGAGGCATACTAGGGACACAGTGTTGTCTATGTACCCACACATGTATTTGAGTTTCCAATCAATACAATTATAGCATGGATAATAAACGATTATCACGAACAAGGAAATATGATAATAACTAAATTATTATTGCCTCTAGGGCATATTTCCAACAGTCTCCCACTTGCACTAGAGTCAATAATCTAATTCACATCACCATGTGATTTACATTGTTCTAACACCCAATGAGTTCTGGGGTTCGATCATGCTTTGCATGTGAGAGAGGTCTTTAGTCAACGGGTCTGCGACATTAAGATCCGTGTGTACTTTGCAAATCTCTATGTCATACTGTAGACACTTCTACCACACTCCACTTGGAGCTATTCCAAATGGCTGCTCCACTATATGTATCCTGACTGCTACTCAGAGTCGTCCGGATAGGTGTCAAAGCTTGCATCAACGTAACCCTTTACGACGAACTCTTCATCACCTCCATAATTGAGAAATATTTCCTTAGTACTCTAGTTACTAAGGATAATCTTGACCGCTGTCCAGTGATCCACTCCTGGATCACTCTTGTACCCCTTGACAGAATCATGGCAAGGCACACATCAGGTGTGGTACACAGCATGGCATACTATACAGAGCCTATGGATAAGGCATAGGGGATGACCTTCGTCCTTTCTCTTTTTTCTGCCGTGGTCGAGCTTTGAGTCTCACTCAACTCCACACCTTACAAATCAGGCAAGAACTCTTTCTTTGACTGGTCCATTTTGAACTCTTTCAAAATCTTGTCAAGGTATGTACTCATTGAAAGTCTTATCAGACGTCTTGATCTATCTCTATAGATCTTGATGCCCAATATTTAAGTAGCTTCATTCCAGGTCTTCCTTTGAAAAACTCCTTTCAAACGACCCTTTATGCTTTCCAGAAATTCTACATTATTTCCGATCAACAATATGTCAACCACATATACTTATCAGAAATTCTATAGTGCTCCCACTCACTCTATTGTAAATACAAGTTTCTCATAAACTTTGTATAGACATAAAAACTTTGATCACCTCATCAAAGTACATATTCCAACTCCGAGATGCTTGCTCCAGTCCATAGAAGGATCGCTAGAGTTTGCATACATTTTAGCATCCTTAGGACTGACAAAACCTTCCGGTTGTATCACATACAACCTTTCCTTACGGATACCGTTAAGGAAACGATGTTTTGACATCCATCTGCCAGATTTCAAAATTGAAAAATGCAGCAACTGCTAACATGATTCCAACAGACTTTAGCATCGCTACGGGTGAGAAAGTCTCATCGTAGTCAACTCCTTGAACTTGTGAAAAACCCTTTGCCACAAGTCGAGCTTTATAGACGGTGACATTACCGTCCACGTCCGTCTTCCTCTTAAAAAATCCATTTGTTCTGAATGGCCTTACGCCCTTCAGGTAATACTTCCAAAGCCCATACTTTGTTTTCTTACATGGATCCCATCTCGGATTTCATGGCCTCTAACCATTTCTCGGAATCCGGGCCCATCATCGCTTCTCCATAGCTCGTAGGTTCATCGTTGTTCAACAACATGACCTCTAAGACAGGGTTGCCGTACCACTCAGGAGCAGTACGCGTCCTTGTCGACCCATGAGGTTCGATAGTAACTTGATCCGAAGTTTCATGATCATCATCATTAACTTCCTCTTCAACTAACGTAGGCTCCACAGAAACAACTTTCTGCGCTGCGCTACTCTTTGGTTGAAACAAAGGTTCAACAACCTCATCAAGTTCTATCTTCCTCCCACTCAATCTTTCGAAAGAAACTTTTTTCTCGAGAAAGGACCCGTTTTAGCAACAAACACTTTGTGCTTGGATCTGAGATAGAAGGTTCACCCAACTGTTACGTTAGGGTATTCTATGAAGTTGAATTTGTCCGCTTTGGGTTCGAGCTCATTAGGTGAAAACCCTTTTTCACATAAGTGTCGCAGCCCCAAACATTAAAAAATGACAGCTTAGGTTTCCGCCAAACCAAAATTCATACGGTGTCATCTCAACGGACTTATGGTGCCCCTTTTAAAGTGAATGTGGTTGTCTCTAATGCATAACCCTAAAACGATAGTGGTAAATCGATAAGAGACATCATAGTTCGCACCATATCTAATAGAGCACAACTACGACGTTCGGACACACCATCACACTATGGTGTTCCAGGTGGCGTGAGTTGTGAAACAACTTCCACATTGTCTTAAGTTATATACCAAACTCGTAACTCAGATATTTACCTCCACGATCATATCGTAGACATTTTATCTTCTTGTCACGATGATCTCAAACTTCACTCCGAACTTTTCAAACGATTCAGACTTGTGTTTCATTAAGTAAATATACACTATATCTACTCAAATCATCAGTGAAGGTAAGAAAATAACGATATCCACCGCCCACTACAAAACTCACTGGACCGCATACATCAACATGTATCATTTCCAATAAATCAATTGCCCGCTCCATCATACCGGAAAACGGGGTTTTAGTCATCTTGCCCATGAGGCATGGTCCGCATGTCTCAACCGATTCGAAATCGAATGAGTCCAAAGATCCATCAGCATGGAGTTTCTTCATGCGTTTTACACCAATATGACATTTAGCGGCAGTGCCACAAGTATGTGGTACTATCATTATTAACTTTGTATCTTTTGGCATCAATATTATGAACATGTGTATCACTATGATCAAGATTCAATAAACCACTCTTATTGGCTGCATGACCATTGAAGGTATTATTCATGTAAATAGAATACCATTATTCTCTAACTGCAATGAATAACCGTATTGCAATAAACTTGATCTAATCACGTTCATGCTTAACGCAAACACCAAATAACATTTATTTAGGTTCATCACTAATCCCAAAGGTAGAGAGAGCGCGCGATGGTGATCACATCAACCTTGGAAACACTTCCAACACTCATCGTCACCTCACCCTTAGCCTCCGTTTATTCCGTAGCTTTTATTTCGAGTTACCAACACTTAGCAACCGAACCGGTATCTAATACCCAGGTGCTACTAGGAGTACTAGTAAGGTACACATCAATAACACGTATATCAAATATACTTCTGTCGACGTTGCCAACCTTCTTATCTACCAAGCATCTAGGGTTGTTCCACTTCAGCAACCGTTCTCCTCATAATAGAAGCACTCAGTCTCGGGTTTGGGTTCAACCTTGGGTTTCTTTACTGGAGCAGCAACTGGCTTGCCATCCATGAAGTATCCCTCCTTGCCCTTGCCCTTCTTGAAACTAGTGGTTTTACTAACCATCAACACTTGATGCTCCTTCTTGATTTCTACCTTCGCGGGGTCAAACATCGCGAATAGCTCAGGGATCATTATTTCCATCTCTGGCCTTTTATAGTTCATCACGAAGCTCTAGTAGCTTAGTGACAGTGACTTGGAGAACTATACCAATCACTATCTTATCTGGAAGATCAACTTCCACTCGATTCAAGCAATTGCAGTACCCAGACAATCTGAGCACATGCTCAACGATTGAGCTATTCCCCATCATCTTGCAGGCAAAGAATCTTGTTGGAGGTCTCATACCTCTCAACACGGGCACAAGCCTGAGATCCCAATTTCAGCTCTTAGAACATCTCATATGTTCCGTGACGTTCAAAACGTTTTGGAGCCTCAATTCTAAGCCGTAATGCATGACGCACTGAACTATCAAGTAGTTATCAGAACGTGCCTGTCAGATGTTCACAACGTCTACAGACGACGCTTGAGGGGGTGGCGCTCCGAGCGGTGCATTAAGGACATAAGCCTTCTGTGCAGCATTGAGGACAATCCTCAGATCACGGACCCAGTCCGCATTATTGCTACCATCATGTTTCAAATCTATTTCTCTAGGAACATATAAAAATTCAAGGGAGCTACAGCGCGAGCTAGTAATCTACAACATAATTTGCAAAGACATTTTGACTATGTTCATGATAATGAGTTTAGTTAATCATATTACTTAAAAACTCCCACTCAAATTGACATCCCTCCGGTCATTCGAGTGTCACATGATCCAAATCCACCAACTCAAGTCCGATCATCACGTGAGTTGAGGTGGTTTCAATGGTGAACATCTTCATGTTGATCATATCTACTATATGACTCATGTTCGACCTTTCGGTCTCTTGTGTTCCGAGGCCATGTCTGTACATGCTAGGCTCGTCAACTTTAACCCGAGTGTTCCGCACGTGCAACATGGCTTACACCCGTTGTATGTGAACGTAGAGTCTATCACACCCGATCATCACGGCGTGTCTCGAAACGACGAACTTTCGCAACGGTGCACACTCGGGGAGAACACAATTTATCTTGAAATTTAAGTGAGGGATCACCTTATAATGCTACCGTCGTCCTAAGCAAAATAAGATGCATAAAAGGATTAACATCACATGCAAATCATAAGTGACATGATATGGCCATGAACTCGTGCTTTTGATCTCCATCTCCAAAGCACCGGCATGATCTCCATCATCACCGGCATGACACCATGATCTCCATCATCTTGATCTCCATCAACGTGTCGCCATGAGGTTGTCGCGCCGACTGTTGCTTCCACGACTATTGCTAACGTTTAGCGATAAAGTAAAGCATTACATAGCGCTTAATGATTGACACGCAGGTCATACAATAATTAAAGACAACTCTATGGCTCCTGCCAGTTGCCGTACTCATCGACATGCAAGTCGTGATATTCTATACAACACATGATCATCTCATACATCACATATATCTCATCATGTAATTGGCCATATCACATCACAACATACCCTGCAAAAACAAGTTAGACGTCCTCTAATTGTTGTTGCAAATTTTACGTGGCTGCTACGGGTTTGCAAGAACCGTTCTTACCTACGCAAAACCACAACGTGGTGTAGTGATTGCTTTTTGATCTTCTAAAAGAACCCTCTTCATTGAAATTGATTCAACTAAAGTGAGAGAGACAGACACCCGCTAGCCATCTTTATGCAACGAAGTTACATGTCAGTTGAAGGAACCTGTCTCGCGTAAGCGTACGCGTAATGTCGGTCCGGGCCGCTTCATCTCACAATACCGCCGAATCAAGTATCAACTAGTAACGGCAAGCAATATGTATACACCCACGCCCACAACTCGTTTGTGTTCTACTCGAGATCTCATCTACGCATAGACCTAGCTCAGATGCCACTGTTGGGGAACGTTGCATGGGAAACAAAAAATTTCCTACGCACACACAAGATCTATACATGGTGATGAGCATCTACGAGAGGGAGAGTGAATCTACATACCCTTGTAGATCGCTAAGCGGAAGCGTTAAGAAACGCGGTTGATGTAGTCGAACGTCTCCGCGATCCAAATCGCAAGTCGTCCCTCGAACCGATCACGAACTAGTGCCGAACGGACGGCACCTCCGCGTTCAACACACGTACGGCTTGATGACGCCTTCACCTCCTCGATCCAGCGAGCGATGGTGAAGTAGTAGATGAGTTCCGGCAGCACGACGGCGTGGTGATGGTGGTGAGGAACAATCTCTGCAGGGCTTCGCCAAGTGCTACGGAGATTATGACGTAGGAACTAGAGGGTTAGGGTTGCCGCACACGGCTTGGGGAAATCTTGATGTCTTTCGGGTGCTAGCCCTGCCCCTCTATTTATATGTTGAGCCCTGGGGTCGAAACTTGGAGAAAGAGCCTCCTCAAAGTCGGTTTGGCCCGCAAGGCAAGAGTCCTGCTCGGACTCCAGGACCAGACGCCAGGGTTCTCGGCGTCTGGCCCCAGACGCCAGGGTCCCTGGCGTCTGGCCCCTGGCCTCCGCAAAACTTCCTTTTGCACCTTCCTAAAGCCTCGTGGGCTTTACCCCTTGGCCCAAATAAAGTGTTCTCGTACCCGAACATTTCGGGAAACATCCGAAACTCCTTTCGGTGAATTCCGGAACCCTTCCGAAGACCAAACACTATTATCCCATATATCGATCTTTACCTCCGGACTATTCCAGAGCTCCTCGTCATGTCCGGGATCTCATCCAGGACTCCGAACAACTTTCGGTCACCAACATAACAACTCAACTATACTTATATCGTCACCAAACGTTAAGTGTGTAGACCCTGCGGGTTCGAGAACTATGTAGACATGACCGAGACACCTCTACGGTCAATAACCAATAGCGGGACCTAGATGCCCATACTGGCTCCTACATATTCTACGAAGATCTTTATCGGTCGAACCTCTATGTCAAGGATTCAGTTAATCCCGTATGTTGTTCCCTTTGTTCTTCGGTATGTTACTTGCCCGAGATTCGATCGTCGGTATCTCTATACCTAGTTCAATCTCGTTACCGGCAAGTCTCTTTACTCGTTCCGTAATACAAGATCTCGTGGCTAACACTTTAGTCACATTGCTTGCAAGGCTCATTGTGATGTTGTATTACCGAGTGGGCCCTGAGATACCTCTCCGTCACATGGAGTAACAAATCCCAGTCTTGATCCATGCCAACCCAACAGACATCCTCGGAGATACCTGTAGAGCACCTTTATAGTCACCCAGTTACGTTGCGACGTTTGATACACACAAGGTACTCCTCCGATGTCAGGGAGTTGCATGATCTCATGGTCATAGGAACAGATACTTGACATGCAGAAAACAATAGCAATAAACTGACACGATCATATGCTATGTTTACAGTTTGGGTCTTGTCCATCACATCATTCTCCTAATGATGTGATCCCATTATCAAATGACATCTCATGTCCATGGCTAGGAAACCTTCACCATCTTTTGATCAATGAGCTAGTTAACTAGAGGCATACTAGGGACACAGTGTTGTCTATGTACCCACACATGTATTTGAGTTTCCAATCAATACAATTATAGCATGGATAATAAACGATTATCACGAACAAGGAAATATGATAATAACTAAATTATTATTGCCTCTAGGGCATATTTCCAACACCCATTCCTCAACAGTAGACTCGTATCTTGCTCCTTCAGTCATCCATACAATTCTACCATCTCCATAGAAGTGAGCAGTGGAGTAGAATTGCATGATCATCTCATCATTCCATGCAGTGAATTCTTTGCCAACAAACTTGTCTAGGCCAATGCAGTGGAAGTTGTCTTGTACATTTGAAAAGTAATCTTCATTAGCCTTGATATACTTCTAGTCAACGTATCTCATATCACTGACAGCTGGACTCTTGTCAAGCAAGATAGTCTCATAAAAGTCTTGTTGTTCCTTGGTGTAGAACCTATAGTCCACAGCTGTTTTTCTTCTTTGGGCATATGGATCAATAGCTCTCCATGCCCTCAATCCAGAATCCTTCCTCTTCTTCATGTCTTCAGCAAGTGGATGGCTGGCATTGTGTTCAGGAAGGTGTGGTCTAAGCTTCATCAATGCAGACATGGCATCCTCATCCTCATCTCTGGAGGTAGTTCCCTTGTTCTTCTCAGAAGCTGGAATCTGTCTGGATGACCTCTTGGACTTTTCAGCAGTAGCCTTCTTGGGGGCAGACTTGGTGCTCTTGGAGGGACCTTGCTTTGGCATAGCATCTGCCAAAAGCTTCTTTTGCTTCTTCTTGGGAGGGGCCTTGACAGCTTGCTCTTCCTCCTCCTCCTCAGCAGCAGCACCAGCAGTCTCCTCTGGGTCCTCATACATGGATGTGGCCCTGCCAGTGACATAGACAATCCTCTTTCTGGCATGCTTCTTCTCTCCTGCCTTCTTAGGCATTGACCTCCTTGGGGGCTCAATGGTCATGGTAGCCCTAGCACTCTCAAGTGCTCTCACAGCCTCAGAACTGGCATATGTCTTGCTGACTACTTTCCTGGAAGAGGTAGCTTCATTTGCAGACTTCTTAGCAGCTTTGTCTTGCTTCTTGGCAAGAACTTCCTCTGGCACAAAATCAAAATCCTCCTCATCTGAATTCAGCTTCTTCCTGGCCCTAGTAGCAGCCTTGGGCAACCCATGAGAACTGGGGGTGCCTGGATCTGAAGAGGAACTAGACTCAGGACTAGTGCCTGAATCCAAATCAACACTCTGCTCTCTGAAGTTGTTCTCACTGTCCTCAGCCTCTGACATATCTGACCCTGTGAATAGAATGTAGAAGAGCAGAAGAAGATAAGTCATCACAAAATGCAGCTATTTTTGACAGTTTGAACAGAAAAATCTTAGATGTAGTTCACTTCAAAATAGAATTTCGGTGTCACCGAGTCAAAACTTTCGGTGCTGCCGAGACTTACAATACCCTTAACAGAAACTAGGCAGCAGTTTCGGTTGGACCGAAAACTGCCACTCGGTTTCACCGAGTACTATCCTCAGTAGCACAAAAATAAAATCGGTGGAGCCGATTTTTCTGACTCAGTATCACCGACATGCAATTTTGCGGGCAACTAAACCTAAAAATTTTCGGTTCGCTAATCTAATGAGATTTCCAGTGGATGGAGAGGTTTGCAAATGGTGGAATATCGATGGAATAAACTTCAGTGCGCAAGATTCGGACGGGGAGCACAAAGAAGGGCCGGATCCATACCCTAACTTGGCGACGGATCCGCTACGGCGGCGACGGGGGTGATGATTTCGTCGGCGGCGGCGATTCCCAGCGGCGGAGACGCACGGGGAAGCAAAGGCGACGACCAGGGGTCACGAATCGGCAGCGTAGGGTTTTGGAGGGGGCGACGGTTTGAAGGAATTTTCAAAGGTCGGATCCGCCTCTTATATACCCTCGGCTGTCGGTGACACCAATTCTAAATTTTTGGTGTCACCGAGTACCTCAACTGTCAGCTGACAGGGAAACTCGGTGTAACCGAGAATATGGAATCGGTAGTACCGAGAATGAAAACCAGATCAACCCTAGGCATTCGGTGAGACCGAGATTTTGGGGTTGGTTCCACCGAGATGCACTTGGGAGGTTTTAATGGTCAGTCCTTTGTCGATACGGAACTCCGAGTGCTCCACACACAGAGGGATCAAAAAGTACTTGTTCAAATTTTGTGATGCAGCATGAATAGAATATGAGGTGAGAAAGCATAGATAGCTAGAGAGTGGTCCTAGGCATTCTTGTCCATCCAATTGGCAAAAGAGGAAACAAAAGCCAAATAGCAACAATTGGATGTCCTCGAATGGATAAATAAATGCAGACCAACATGCTCACACAATAAGATGTCAAATGAAATCATGGCAACATGCACATACATACTAGCATCTAACAAGCATTTTTGGCGATGACGGAGTCATCTATATATGAGTATATTGACTTAGGAGCCAAGTAAGAATACTTGATCATAGGTCATACTCATCGTTTAAGCACAAGTGGGGTTACCACTTTTACATAAAGCATTCAATGTTGTCACATTCTGAGAGATGCTTTGACTCAAGTCTTAGAGTAAAGCTCCCCCTTGATGTGACATCCCCCCATAGGAGGGATAAACTAACCTTGGGTTTTGTCGATGAAGACTTCATGTTGGTGAGGTAGTGGTGAATGCTCAAGGTTGATGAAGATCACCATGAATTGGGAGCATCCTAGTTGTTTCCTTACTCTTCTCACCTACATGGGTTAGTCCCAACACACAAGAGACAAATACAAGGATATCTATGGACATGGAGTGCAAAGCATGTGTGATGATGTCCATGAATTTGTTGATTACCTTGTCCCTTGCTTACCTATGAGGGAATGTGTGACTCCTTGAACTATTGCATAGAGTTGGTGTTGATTGCAAATAGTTCTTGCCAATAATGGATGTGAGTGAATTTCATTAGCGGAGTCACCCCTCAAGAACTCTCTAGTTCTTCTTCTTGGGGACCCACATCAACTTGATGGGGATCCTTGGTGTTGAAGTAGCCTTTGTAGAAGTTGAGCTTGAAGTAGCCTTGGGAACCCACTCCACCAAAGCTAGGGATTCATCTTCATATGAGTCAATGTCCTCTTGAAGCTTGTTGTCTTGTGGTGGAAGGTCATCTTGAGTGTTTGTTCCCTTGGGAGGGGCATTTTCATACTTCTCCTTTTGAGGAACAAACTTGGGCTTGGGGTATTGACCTTCTTCCCATTCAACTCCATTAGCGTTGAAGTAGCCAATGCCATGGTTCTTCCGGTATCCTCCGTGCTTGCGTACAATTTCCTCAAATTGCTTACACCCGGCAAGACTCTTGTAGATACCTTTCTCTATAATTCCTTTCAATAAAGCATTTTCTTGCTCAAGTGTAACTTGGCTAAGAGAATCATCATTAGTGGAATCAATAGAACTACTAGAAGCAACATCATTAGATTTGGCATTTTTATTGTTGCTACTAGATGAAGAACCTTTCTTGCCTTTGTTACTAGTTTGTTTAGATTTAACTTGTGGCATGAATGTATACAAGAGTAGTCATTTGGCTAGATAAGATGAAGTCTTCTTTCGGAGATCGTCATTGATAGCTTTAAGAAACTCATGCTCTTGCTCCAAGTTGAGCTTCTCGAAGCGTAGCTTCTCATGAGTCCTTACAAGCTCTCTATGATCTTCGAGAGTAGATTCATGGGCTAACTTAAGAGTGTTTAGTTCTTTAGTTAGTTGTTCTATTTTCATCTTATCATCATCAAATGACTTATCTTGACTAGCATGAGAATTATCAAGTTCATTTTGACTAACATCACTAGTTTCATCAAAGTGCAAGTCGTCATCATAAAGCAAATCATCTTCATCACTATTGAAATCAAGATACTCGGGGTGTGATACCATGGGGCCTTTAGCCATGAAAAAACTTCCACTCCCTTCATTTGGTGAATCAAATAGATCATAGGAGTTGGTAGTCACTAGTGCAAGTCCGGCAACACCTTCATCTTGACTATAGTCGGAGTTGGAGTGATAGCTTCTCTCGGAGTTGTTGTCGGAGTCGGAGCCGGAAATCCATTCACCAACATGAGCTTGATGTCTTCTTCTTGTGTAGCTCTTGGTGTACTTGTCCTTCTTCTCTGAATCCCTACTTCTCCTTGAGGGTCTTCGTTCATAACGATCATCTCTACTCCTTCTCTCTCTTTGAGGTGATTCATTCCTTGAGCTTCGTCTTCTAGGTGACTCTTCTCTTCGTTTGTAGGGAGCCGTGCACTCATTGGAGTAGTGTCCGGGCTTCCCACAATTGTAGCAATTGCGGTCACGACTTGACGAACGCTTCTCTTCATATCTTGAGTTGGAGCTTCGTTCTTTGCCTCTATTCTTGTAGAACTTGTTGAATTTCTTGACCATGAGGCTTATCTCTTCATTGGTGGAAAGGTTGTCGCTTGAAGTTGCGGGAGCATCACTTGTGGCTTTGTAAGCACCGCTAGACTTGTTGTGAAGCTCTTCTTTGTCTTTGAGTGTCATCTCATGAGCAACAATCCTTCCAATGACTTCCGTAGGCTTGAGATATTTGTAGTTGGGCATCATTTGGATCAATGTGCACACGGTGTCGTATCTCTCATCCATAGCTCGAAGTATCTTCTTGATGATGAATTTGTCGGTCATTTCTTCGCTTCCTAAGCCGGCAATCTCATTGGTGATGAGAGGTAGCCTAGAGTACATCTCTACGACTCCTTCACCATCCTTCATCTTGAACTTGTCAAGCTGACTTTGAAGAACATCCAACTTGGATTCTCTCACGGACTCGGTTCCTTCGTGCATATCAACCAAAGTATCCCAAATCTCTTTTGCATTCTCAAGACGGCTGATTTTGTTGAATTCTTCGGGGCATAGGCAGTTGAAGAGAATGTCGCATGCTTGAGCGTTGTATTGCAACCTCTTCAATTCATCCGCGGTCGCTTCACGATCCGGTTCCTTTCCATCACCAAAGAATTCACCTTGCAAGCCAACACGAACAATATCCCAAACGGCGGGGTTATGACCAAGAATATGCATTTTCATTTTGTGCTTCCAACTAGCAAAATTAGTGCCATCAAAGTACGGACCTCTACGGTGATAATTGCCCTCACTAGACGCCATACTCTCCTAGGTTGTGAAACCAATGCAATGGAGACCAAAGCTCTGATACCACTTGTAGGACCGAAAGTATATCTAGAGGGGGGGTGATTAGACTACTTGACTAAATAAAAATCTACTTTTTCCCAATTTTAAGTGTTGGCAGATTTTAGCATTCATAGCAAGTCAAGCACACCCTACACATGCATGTCTAAGAGTATAGCAGCGGAAAGTAACAACAAGCATGAGTAGTAAAGGAAGGGTAGGAAGATCAAACACAATTTGTAGACATGATGATTTTTCCCGTGGTTCCGATAGGTGGTGCTATCGTACGTCCATGTTTATGTAGTCTTCAACCCACGGAGGGTAACGGTCGCGAGAGTCCACGGAGGGCTCCACCCATAAGGGTCCACGAAGTAGCAACCTTGACTATTCCATAACGGCTTTCGTCCACAAAGGACTAGCCTCACTATGGGTAGATCTTCACGAAGTAGGCGATCTCCTTGCCCTTACAAACTTCTTGGTTCAACTCCACAACACGAAGTTGGAGGCTCCCAAGCGACACCTAACCAATCTAGGAGGCACCACCCTCCAAAAGGTAATAGGCTCGGCAATGTCGATGAACTCCTTGCTTTTGTGCTTCAAGATGATAGACTCCACAACACACAATCACTCTCTCACAAATTTGGCTATGGTGGAAGAGATTAATTTGGTGGAAAGCAACTTGGGGAGGCTAGAGATCAAGATTCATATGGTAGGAATGGAATAGCTTGATCTCAACACATGAGTAGGTGGCTCTCTCTCAGAAAATTGGATGGGGCAAGTATGGAATAGTTCTGAGTGCTTCTCTTTCGAGTGGGTGGTGGTGAAGGGGTATATATAGCCATATCCAAAAATCCAACCGTTACACCTAAAGTGACCAACTCGGTGACACCGAAGTATAGAACTCGGTGGTACCGAGTTGCTCCAAAGGTAGCAACTTTTGAATCTCGGTGAGACCGATATATAAAACTCGGCTGCACCGATTAGGTGTCCAACGGTCATATTGCCAAACTCGGTGACGCCGATTCAACAAACTCGGTCGGACCGATTTTGTGAAATTGGGTAACAGAAAGTTGGCAACCCAAACTCGGTGGCACCGATGTGGAATCGGTTGCACCGATGTGCTAGGGTTTGGCTTGGGTCTGTCTGAGTTTGGGAATCGGTGGCACCGAGTGGAAAGTGTTGGTTGCACCGATTTTGGATATTTGACTTTGGACAGACTTTTGTGGAAGAGCTTGTGGGTGTTTTTGGTGACTATTACTTGTGCACGTATGAGCATTTTGTTCACCAACAATACCTTACCCCCTTTTAATAGTATTGGCTTTCCTATGGACTCAAAGTGATTTCTCACAAAGTAAAATGTAGAGTCCTTTTGCTTGAAGCTTTGCCAACCTATTTCCTTGCATCTTGGGGTTATCCACAATCCTTTTGCCATCCCTATCATTGAACTTTTCCTGAAATGTACTTAGTGGAAACATTAGTTCAATGACTTATATGTTGTTATTAATTACCAAAACCACCAAGGGAGCAAATGTGCTTTCAACTTGCCCGAGATTCGATCGTCGGTATCTCTATACCTAGTTCAATCTTGTTACCGGCAAGTCTCTTTACTCATTCCGTAATACAAGATCATGTGGCTAACTCTTTAGTCACTTTGCTTGCAAGGCTCATTGTGATGTTGTATTACCGAGTGGGCCCTGAGATACCTCTCCGTCACACGGAGTAACAAATCCCAGTCTCGATCCATGCCAACTTAACAGACACCTTCGGAGATACCTGTAGAGCATCTTTATAGTCACCCAGTTATGTTGCGACGGTTGATACACACAAGGTATTCCTCCGGTGTCAGTGAGTTACATGATCTCATGGTCATAGGAACAGATACTTGACATGCAGAAAACTATAGCAATAAACTGTCACGATCATATGCTACGTTCATAGTTTGGGTCTTGTCCATCACATCATTCTCCTAATGATGTGATCCCGTTATCAAATGACATCTCATGTCTATGGCTAGGAAACCTTGACCATCTTTGATCAACGAGCTAGTCTTCTAGAGGCATACTAGGGACACAGTGTTGTCTATGTATCCACACATGCAATTGAGTTTCCAATCAATACAATTATAGCATGGATAATAAACGATTATCATGAACAAGGAAATATAATAATAACCACTTTATTATTGCCTCTAGGGCATATTTCCAACAAGTAGATTGCCAAGTGTTTCGTCAAGATAATCATAACATGGTCTTTACCGGTTTCCATAGAGGTGATCTATGTATTGTCGATTTCACTAAGAGATCCAAACCTCGTACTTGTCTCATTGCAAAATCTTCTAAAGGTTGGCTTTGGCATAGAAGACTAGGACATGTAGGCATGCGTAATCTAGACAAGCTTATCAAAGGTGAGCACATACTTGGTGTTAAAGATGTTATCTTTAACAAAGATAGACTTTGTAGTGCCTGTCAAGCTGGAACGCAAGTAGGTGGAAGTCATCCCGTAAAGAATATCATGACTACTAGGAGACCACTCGAGTTACTTCATATGGATCTTTTTGGTCCCAATGCTTACAAGAGCCCTGGTGGAAATTCCTATGGTCTAGTTATAGTTGATGATTTTTCCAGATTTACGTGGGTATTCTTTCTTGATGATAAGTCGCAGGTACAAAAGATCTTCAAGAACTTCGTTCGCAAAGCGCAAAATCAATTTGAAGTGAAGATCAAGAAGGTTCGGAGCGACAACGGATCGGAGTTCAAGAACACCCATGTAGATACCTTTCTTGACGAAGAAGGTGTCTCACATGAGTTCTCGGCTACGTACACGCCTCAACAAAATGGAGTTGTTGAGAGGAAGAACCGGACTCTTATTGAAATGGCAAGAACGATGCTTGACGAATACAAGACGCCATGACACTTTTGGGCAGAAGCCGTGGAAACAGCATGTCATGCCACAAACCGACTCTACTTGCACAAGCTTCTCGGCAAAACGGCATACGAGCTACTCACCGGTAACAAACCCCAAGTTGGATACTTTCGGGTATTCGGCTCAAAGTGCTACATTCTTGATAAGCATCGTCGTACTAAATTTGCTCCTAAATCTCATGAAGGTTTCCTACTCATATACAGATTGAACTCTCACACTTACCGTGTCTACAACAACTTCACTCGAAAAGTTGAAGAGATGGTAGATGTGAAGTTTGATGAATCTAATGGTTCGCAAGTCGAACAATTGCCAAATGATGTAGGAGATAAGGATCCTTCGGAACCTATCCAAGACTTGTCCATCGGCAAGATTCGTCCCATGGAGGTGAAGGAAAGTACTTCGTTAACTCAAGTGGAAGCCCCTACTTCACGTCAAGGTGATCCTCAACACGACATGGAGGGATCCACAAGCGGTACACGACAAGATGAAGAGGAGGAAATACATCATGAAGATCCACCACAACCTCCTTCACCACCACCTCAAGGAAATGACACCTTCAACAACAACGAAGACGAAGGAGATGATGATGATGAAGAAGCTCCACCATCCAACAAGCCGAAGCTACCCCGAGTTCGAGCAAGAGTGACCAAAAACCATCCTCTAAACCAAATCTTTGGTGACATACAAACCGGGAGAATCACTCACTCTAAAACTCGCTTAGCTAATTTCTGTGAGCATTATTCTTTCATCTCTAGCATTGAACCCTTGAAGGTAGAACAAGCTCTTGAAGACCTGGATTGGGTGAACGCCATGCATGAAGAGCTTCACAACTTCGAGAGGAACGAAGTGTGGACACTCGTGGAGAAGCCCAAGGACGAGCACAACATCATCGGAACCAAATGGGTGTTTCCGAACAAGCAAGATGAAGACGGTCAAGTTGTACGCAACAAGGCGCGTCTCGTAGCCCAAGGATATACGCAAGTCGAAGGTATGGACTACGGTGAGACCTATGCACCCGTTGCTAGACTTGAAGCTATTCCCATTCTTCTTGCTTATGCTAATCACCATGATATCACGCTTTATCAAATGGACATTAAAAGTGCCTTTTTAAATGGTGAGATTGAAGAAGAGGTCTATGTCAAACAACCCCCTGGTTTTGTGAATCCTAAGAAACCTAATCATGTTTACAAGCTTCGTAAAGCTCTTTATGGTCTTAAGCAAGCCCCACGTGCTTGGTATAAATGCTTAACGAAGTTTCTCATTGAAAAGGGTTTTGAAATTGGTAAAATTGACGCAACCTTATTCACTAAGAGAGTTAATGGTGAATTATTTGTGTGCCAAATCTATGTGGATGATATTATCTTTGGATCTACTAACCCACAATTTAGTGAAAGATTTGGAAGGTTGATGTCCGAGAAGTATGAGATGTCCATGATGTGTGAGCTGAAATTCTTTCTTGGTTTGCAAATCAAGCAAACAAGAGAAGGAACTTTCATCTCTCAAACCAAGTATACCAAGGACTTGATCAAGAAGTTCAACATGCAAGAGTGTAAAGGTATGAAAACTCCTATGCCTACTAGTGGACATGTTGATCTTACCAAGGAGGACGAACCGGTTGATCAAAAAGTTTATCGATCTATGATTGGTTCATTGCTATATCTATGTGCCTCCTGTCCTGATATTATGCTTAGTGTTTGCATGTGTGCTAGATATCAAGCTGCACCTAAAGAGTGTCATCTTTTGGCCGTGAAACGTATTGTGAGATATTTGATACAAACACCAAACTTTGGCATTTGGTATCCCAAGGGATCTTCCTTTAACCTTGTTGGTTATTCCGATTCGGACTATGCCGGTGACAAGGTTGATAGAAAATCCACCTCGGGTACATGTCAATTTCTTGGTAGATCTCTTGTGTCTTGGTCCTCCAAGAAACAAAACTCGGTATCTCTATCTACCGCCGAAGGTGAGTATATTGCCGCCGGATCATGTTGCACTCAATTGCTATGGATGACACAAACGCTTAAGGATTATGGAATCCATGTGAAAAATGTTCCATTACTTTGTGACAATGAAAGTGCTATTAAGATTGGTCATAATCCTGTGCAACATTCTCGAACTAAGCATATTTCAAGTTCGACATCATTTCATTCGTGATCATGTTGCCAAAGGAGATATTAATCTTAAGCATGTTCGCACTAACAAGCAATTGGCCGATATCTTTACTAAGCCACTTGATGAGAAAGTGTTTTGTTACTTGAGGAGTGAGTTGAACATCATTGATGCTTCAAACTTGAGCTAGACTCACTCGGATGCATGCAAGGGGATGAGCTTACTTGACCATTCCATGCCATCATTACCACGAAATTCATATATCTTGGAATTCTATGCTCCCTTGTATTGCATCTAACCTTTTGTAGGTACTTGGAAGAACTTCATTCCACAAGATTGCCAACAACTCCAATCATAATCAATCTTGTCATGACCAAGTATCCACAACCCCTCTTGATGATGGAAGGAAGAAGACAACTCAACCATATCCTTGACATATATTTGATGTGATCACATTTACTAATACTCAACTGATATCATGTCAAATGGATATATATTGTTCTTCCTTGCATAACTAACCTATGTAGGTGATAAGTGAACCAAAACAGGAAGGATTGCTCCCAACTCAAGATGAACTTCATCAATCTCGAGCATTCTCATCAAGCTCACCTACAAGCCACGTCATCAACATCACTCAAAGGTATGTACTCATATCCTTGAAAAGGCTTTACTCCAAGTCATGAGAAGCAACTCAAGTGATATGAGAACATTAAAATGCTTAATCGAAAAATGGTAACCCCATTTTGAGCTTAACGATGAGTATGAACTATGATCAAGTATTCTTGCTTGGCTCCTAAGTCAATATACTCTAATATAGGTGACCTAGTCACCGCCCATCACCTAGATTAAGTATCTTGTTTGGCTCATTCTCTATTTGCAAGATTTCTTGGAACCACTCAAATTTTCTCTAGTTGATATCTCTTTGTAAAGTCTTTTGCATTTCCTTTGAAGATCCTTTTGACATTTTGTTACAAGTTTTCCAAACTCATTTGCAAGTTTCTAAAACATTGCCAAGTTTCTGTTATGACCTCGGAGCCTCCGATCCAAATGACTCGGTTCTACCGATTATGCAGATAGGCTGCAAATACACGTCTCGGTTCCACCGACTTATTTGCCTCGGAGCCACCGACTTTGCTATCTTTTCTATCCTTTGTTTAACTTAGCAATTCTCCATTTCTTCGATGATCCCTTATTATTAAAAAAGGGGGGTAGGAACTTTACTCTAGGATCCCTAACTCAAAGGAGGAGAAGTCTTACAAGCTCTCAGAGCAAGAGCGAGAAATTATTCTCTATGTTCCATCAGTTTTTAATGCTCTCTATGATTTTAATTCTTTTCCATGATCCCTACATTTTATGACCCTTGTTCTCAAGGATCCCTTCTTACTCCATGTTCCCTGTGTCTGACCCTGTGTATGGACCTTTTTGGAAATTAATGCCAAAGGGGGAGAAATACCAAAGCTTCAAAAAGCTAAAGGGGGAGATACATGCTTCAATGCAAAGGGGGAGATACAGTCAAGGGGGAGAATATCAAAGCTTATGCTTACATAGACAAGGGGAGAATACCAAAATAGGGGGAGAAGTTTCGTTGTTTCCCAAAGAGAGAGAGCATGCCTAATCTTATTCTAATTTGATACTCTTATCTCTTATTTGTTATTCTCATGTTAGAATTTTCTCACCCTATCCAATCCCAATATCTACATGCTAAGATTCAGAGGGAGAGGATGACCTACTATTTCATATCTAAGGGAGAAAGTTCTAAAATGATCTTGGAGACATATCAATCTTAAGGAATACTATCTTCTATATGTTCTCCACATCTTGGTACGATTGAGTTCCATTGCTTTTTGATTGGTAGAATACTCTTGTGTTTCCTAACATTGTTTTCTCAAGTGTGTTTCTACTACTAGAGTGCTCAAGAACTCAAGGTAAGTATATGCATCATATCTTTGATCAAGATGATCTCTTGCTTCTTGCACATATTGTTTGCAAGAGTGAAGTCTTGAACAAGGATACATCTCATTCATATATATTTGATGCATATAGCCAAGATACACATGACTCCTTATATTCCTTCTACTATATGTGTTCCATGCATTCCAAAGCAACTACCCTTTAAAGGGATTGCACACATTTAGGGGGAGCAAATCTAAGTCATGTGTCTCTCAAAGTCTTCATTATATCCATGCATATCTTTATTTGAAGCTTTGGTTGTATGTTGTCATCAATTACCAAAAATGGGGAGATTGAAAGCACAATATGCTCCCTTGGTGGTTTTGATAATTCATGACAACATACATTGTCTCTTGGACTAATATTTCTACCTAGTGTATTTCAGGTGAAAGTCCATAGAGAGAAAGATGGGTTGGCAAAGAGGATTGTGAGGAGATACCCCTAGAAGCAAGGAAATGGATTGGCAAAGCTTCAAGCAAGAGGACTCTACATTTTACTTTGTGAGAAATCACTTTGAGTCCATAGGAAAGCCAATACTATTAAAAGGGGGTAAGGTACTGTTGGTGAACAAGATGCTCCACGTGCACAAGTGATAATCACCAAAAACACCCACAAACTCCTCCACAAAAGTCTGTCAAAGCCTATCATGAAAATCGGTGCTACCAACAATTCCCGCTCGGTCCCACCGATTCCCAAACTCAGACAGACCCATGCCAAACCCTAGCCCTTCGGTGCAACCGATTCTGCATCGGTGCCACCGAGTTCAGCTTGCCAACTTTCTGTTACCTCGTTTCATAAAATCGGTCTTACCGAGTTTTTTAGATTGGCGTCACCGAGTTGTGCAATCTGACCGTTGGTCACCTAATCGGTACCACCGAGATTTCTGTATCGGTCTCACCGAGATTCAAAAGTTACTGCCTTTTGGTCACTTTGGTACCACCGAGTTTTACACTTCGGTGTCACCGAGTTGGTCACTTTAGGTGTAACGGTTGGATTTTTGGGGATGCCTATATATACCCCTTCACCACCACCCACTCGAAAGAGAAGCACTCAGAACTATTCCATACTTGCTCCATCCAATTTTCTGAGAGAGAACCACCTACTCATGTGTTGAGATCAAGCTATTCCATTCCTACCATATGAATCTTGATCTCTAGCCTCCCCAAGTTGCTTTCCACCAAATCAATCTCTTCTACCAAGCCAAATCTATGAGAGAGTGATTGTGTGTTGAGGAGTCTATCACCTTGAAGCACAAGAGCAACGAGTTCATCGATATTGCCGAGCCTATTACCTTTTGGAGGGTGGTGCCTCCTAGATTGGTTAGGTGTCGCTTGGGAGCCTCCTACTTCGTGTTGTGGAGTTGAACCAAGAAGTTTGTACGGGCAAGGAGATCGCATACTTCGTGAAGATCTACCCATAGTGAGGCTAGTCCTTCGTGGACGGAAGCCGTTATGGAATAGTCAAGGTTGCTACTTCGTGGACCCTTATGGGTGGAGCCCTCCGTGGACTCTCACGACCGTTACCCTTCGTGGGTTGAAGACTCCATAAACATGGACGTACGATAGCACCACCTATCGGAACCAGGGGAAAAATCTTCGTGTCCCTCATGTGTTTGATCTCCCTATCTCAACTCCTTACTTCCATGTGCAATGTCTTTATTTTCCGCTGCCATACTGTTGACTTGCATGTGTAGGGCGTGCTAGACTTGCTATAATTGCTAAAATCTGCCAACCAATTAACTTGGGAAAAGGTTAGGTTTTAATTCTTGCAAGTAGTCTATTCACCCCCCCCCTCTAGACACACACTTCTAGTGATCCTACAGAGTTCACTTCAGCCCCGACCCCACCATGTGCCACCTCGAGCGTCGCGCTGCCTGGGGAACCGAGCCGTTTTTATGGCCAGACGTCGAAGCGTTGTACCTTCCCCAATTTATTTAACTGGTTTTGGCGCAAAGCCATGTTCAAGTGCATCTTGGCCTCATCTTCTCACCGTTCAACACCATTTTCTTCCTCAAAGTCTATCTTCGAGAGTTCCAGCTATGGATAACGATGCGAGCTCATCTAAGCGTCCCCATGGTTCCCTCAAGGGCGACTGGGGAAGTTGCGCCATCACGCGCCTCCAACTGAACCGGCTTTCCACTCAAGGCTACCTACCAGATCCGGATTTGGTGCCAATTAGCCTGGGCATAATATCCGTCGACGGGCAAACACACGCCGACAACCATTCTATCCCTCATGGGTGCGAGCGGTATGTTTTGTCTCCTTCCTTCTCCATGGTCTGGGGTTCCCTATCCGTCCTTTCCTCCGAGGCTTGCTCGAGTTGTATGGAATCCAACTCCATCACTTGACCCCCAATTCGATATTGCACATCGTGGGGTTCGTCGCCCTCTGCGAGATGTACCTCGGCTGTGAAGCACACTTCGGGCTATGGAGGAGATATTTTGTGTGATGCCCTGTTCCCGAGACGATAAATATAAAAGTAAAATAAAATAAAAGATAATGAATTGCAGCAAGGTATTTTTAGGTTTTTAGCAAATATAGAAGATAATGATAGTGTTTACTAGAGGCTTAGCATACGGTACGTAAACAAATTATTGTTGGACAATTGATAGAAAAGCGCATATTTATGATTATGTATTCATAGCAATGATTATGTATATAGGCATCACGTCGGTGACAAGTATACCGAAATGATTCTGCATCTACTACTATTACTCCACCAATCGACCGTTATCCAGCATGCATCTATGGTATTAAGTTCATGACAAACAGAGTAATGCTTTAAGTAAGATGACATGATGTAGACAAAGTAAGTGTTGGGGAACGTTGCATGGGAAACAAAAAATTTCCTACGCACACGCAAGATCTATCCATGGTGATGAGCATCTACGAGAGGGAGAGTGGATCTACATACCCTTGTAGATCGCTAAGCGGGAAGCGTTAAGAAACGCGGTTGATGTAGTCGAACGTCTTCGCGATCCAAATCGCCGAGCGTCCCGCGATCCCATCACGATCCATCTCGTGATCCAATCTCGATCCGTCCCGCGATCCCATCACGATCCGTCTCACGATCCAATCTCGATCCGTCCCGATCTAGCGCCGAACGGACGGCACCTCCGCGTTCAGCACACGTACAGCTCGATGACGATCTCCGCCTTCTTGATCCAGCAAGAGGGAGCGGAGAGGTAGAAGAGTTCTCCAGCGGCGCGACGGCGCGGCGGCGATGGTGGTGGAACAATTCTGGCAGGGCTTCGCCTAAGCACCGCTGAAACTAGACTAGAGGAGAAACCGATCTAGATGAAGTAGAGGGAGCACGTGGCAATTAGGGTTAGCTCTTCCCTCTAAATCCTCTAGTATATATAGGAGGGAGGGAGGGGAGGATGCAGCCTCAAACCCTCAAGGTTTGGCCGAAATTGGAGGTGGAGGAGTCCTACTCCAATCCTATTAGGAGTAGGATTCCTCCTCTCCACTTGGAAACCCTTTCCACCTTTCCTCCTTTGGATTTTTTCCACCCAAAGCCACATGGGCCTTAGTGGGGGGGTTAGGCCAGCCCACTAGGGGCTGGTTTGACTCCTCCCACAGCCCATGAGGTCCTTTGGGTCGAGACACCCCTCCCGATGGTCCCCGGTACCCCTCCCGGCACTCCCGGTACACTACCGAAATACCCAAAACTTTTCCGGTGACCAAAACAGGACTTCCTATATATCAATCTTTATCTCCGGACCATTCCGGGCCTCCTCGTGACGTCCAGGATCTCATCCGGGACTCCGAACAACCTTCGGTCACCACCATACATAACTCTACTATACCGAAACGTCACCGAACCTTAAGTGTGCAGACCCTGCGGGTTCGAGAACTATGTAGACATGACCAAGACACCTCTACGGTCAATAACCAATAGCGGGACCTGGATGCCCATATTGGTTCCTACATATTCTACGAAGATCTTTATCGGTTGAACCTCTATGTCAAGGATTCAGTTAATCCCGTACGATGTTCCCTTTGTTCTTCGGTATGTTACTTGCCCGAGATTCGATCGTCGGTATCTCTATACCTAGTTCAATCTCGTTACCGGCAAGTCTCTTTACTCGTTCTGTAATACAAGATCCCGTGGCTAACACTTAGTCACATTGCTTGCAAGGCTTATTGTGATGTTGTATTACCGAGTGGGCCCTGAGATACCTCTCCGTCAGACACCTCTACGGTCAATAACCAATAGCGGGACCTGGATGCCCATACTGGCTCCTACATATTCTACGAAGATCTTTATCGGTCGAACCTCTATGTCAAGGATTCAGTTAATCACGTATGCTGTTCCCTTTGTTCTTCGGTATGTTACTTGCCCGAGATTCGATCGTCGGTATCTCTATACCTAGTTCAATCTCGTTACCGGCAAGTCTCTTTACTCGTTCCGTAATACAAGATCTCATGGCTAACACTTTAGTCACATTGCTTGCAAGGCTCATTGTGATGTTGTATTACCGAGTGGGCCCTGAGATACCTCTCCGTCACACGGAGTAACAAATCCCAGTCTTGATCCATGCCAACCCAACAGACATCCTCGGAGATACCTGTAGAGCACCTTTATAGTCACCCAGTTACGTTGCAACGTTTGATACACACAAGGTACTCCTCCGATGTCAGGGAGTTGCATGATCTCATGGTCATAGGAACAGATACTTGACATGCAGAAAACAATAGCAATAAACTGACACGATCATATGCTATGTTTACAGTTTGGGTCTTGTCCATCACATCATTCTCCTAATGATGTGATCCCGTTATCAAATGACATCTCATGTCCATGGCTAGGAAACCTTCACCATCTTTTGATCAATGAGCTAGTTAACTAGAGGCATACTAGGGACACAGTGTTGTCTATGTACCCACACATGTATTTGAGCTTCCAATCAATACAATTATAGCATGGATAATAAACGATTATCACGAACAAGGAAATATAATAATAATCAATTTATTATTGCCTCTAGGGCATATTTCCAACAGTAAGTACAAGCAATATGTTCAAACCCCTTTGTTTTACCCTCGGTAGCGACAATACAATACATGTCTTGTCTCCTTCTGTTACTGGGATATAGAGCACTGCAAGATTGAACCCACTACAATGCACTCCTCTCTGTGAAGATAAATCAATCAAGTTGGCCAAACCAAACCGATAGATCGGAGAGACTTGCAAAGCTATAACAATCATGCATAATAGGCATAGAATACTCAATTACTTTTCATTAATAATCTGAACATAAACCCACAATTCATCGGATCTCAACAAACACATCGCAAAAGAAGATTATATCGGATAGATCAACGCGGGAATCGTGAAGAACTTTGTATTGAAGATCAAAGAGAGAGAAGAAGACATCCAGCTACTAGCTATGGACCCGTAGGTCTGTGGTGAACTACTCACACATCATCATGGTGGCAGAAAGGTTCATGTAGACGGCCTTCGTGATGGATTCCCCCTCCGAGAGAGTACCAGAAAAGGCCTCCAGATGGGATTGCGGAAGAACAGAGACTTGTCAGGACGGAAAAATTGTTTCGGGTGGCCCTCTAATGTTTTTGGGGTAATTGGGAATATATATATATATATATATATATATATATATATATATATATAAGTGGAATTAGGTCAGGAGGTGCCACGATGGGCCCACGAGCCATGTGGGCACGCCCTACCCCCGAGGGCGCGTCCTGGTGGCTTGTGGCCACCTCGTGGGTCTTCTTGCCCCCTCCCGAAGCTTCTTGGGTCTCTTCTGGTCCAAAAATAACTCCCGTAAATTTTTATCCAATTTGGACTCCATTTGGTACTGATTTTCTGAAAAGTCCAAAAACAGGCAAAAAACAGAAACTGGCACTGGGCACTGAGTTAATAGGTTGTCCCAAAAATGATATAAAATAGCATATAATTGCATATAAAGTATTCAATATTGTAATATAATAGCATGAAACAATAAAAAAATTATAGATATGTCGGAGACGTATTAGCACCCCCAAGCTTAATTCCTGCTCGTCCTCGAATAGGTAAATGATAAAAACAGAATGTTTGATGTGGCATGCTACCCAACATGTAATCTCTTTTAGGTCTAGATATTGAGAAACGATGAATCAATTGACATGGACATAATAATATCCATGAACATAAGAAGCATGATCATTATTGTTTCAAAATATACAATCATTAAAGAATCTTATCCCCTACTCATTTTATCATATTAAACATGGCATGACTCCGTCTTCACCGCATATGTATAAATCATGAGCACCCCGGTGTCAAAACAGGCAATTCGATCGTACTTCTAACGCGCTTCAGCATTTTCAACTTCACGCAATACATGAGCATGAGCCATGGATATAACATACGGGTGGAATAGAAATTGCCGCTTCTTATTCCTTCGTCCATCATTGTCTCACCGGAAACTTTAAAACTTCAGCACACA